>OY728126.1:715078775-717578775 GCA_963277665.1 Viscum album
TTAAAAATAAGTGGGAAATCATTTCAAGTGGGATTTATGTATATTTCACAAATATAATAATTTCAAATTGTTTATTAAAAAATTATATAGGTAAAAAAATATCCTTTGAATCATGGAAATTTATTTTAGGAATAAAAACCCAGACCAAATAACTAAATTCCACCGAAACATTATTTAAATGTTCTTTGAAAATTAATCAAACAACATGTAATTTTAAAATTCACAAAATGGTGATAGATGTCAAGATTAGATCCATTAAATTAATTCTATGATAAATTTATTTAAAATTTGGTCATGGACGATTTCACATGGGGAATCAAGTTCAAAGATTATAGAACATGGGCTGTAATGGGGATCATATCTATAAATTATCAATAAAAAATGAATTAAAAATGTATAAAAAATAAGCACTATATTATAATATTTATATTCCATATATAAATAATTTAAAAAGTGTCACCTCTGATTGGGGTCACACAATCTTGTTAGAGGGATCTCGAGATAATTGAGAAAATGTCCCAAATTCAAAATTTCACATCATTCATCCATGATCCATTGAAATATAATTCTACCATCACTACTAGGTATATGTAATATTACAAATAAAATAAATATAAGGCCATGGAGAAAATAACACATCATAAGATGATCATATCTTCTAGCAACATTTCAATCTATCATGAAGTGTAGTTCAGAGAAACAAAATGTGACTAGATGGCCTCCAAAATCCAAAGGACTATATTTTTTTCAAGAGGGAGGTGTTTCTGGTTTATTAAGAGGTTTAAATATTGTAATTAATGTTTTCAAGGGATTAATTAATAAACATATGGTTTCCTTTGTTAGGATGAAAAAATAGTACTAAATGTTTTCCCAAAATATATCCAATCGAAGAGAAGTATGGTTAAGTTACACAATTAGTTTAGCTATATGAAAACTATATGACCCCCATTATCCACATTTCATTATTTAGATAACATTCAAAAACTATGTGCAATACATCCACCCATTCCTGATTGATCAGATATGTTTCACTAGTTACATCATGGATTTTCAAACCCTGATCCAACCTTGAACATGACCAAAAACCTTAAAAAAAACAAATAATAACCTTAAAAATCCAAAAATATATCAAATCCATAAATACTTTAGTAAATAGGCCCAAAATAATAAAAATTAGTAATGAAATGTTACAGTCAATCACATTAGAAAGTTAACACACTTCATCACTATTAGAGATGTTTTATCTTTTGATCCTCTTGACATAATATACATTAAGGTAGTGGTATGGTTACATGGATCAACACATTAAATTATATTAGAAAAATATATGAAATTCACCTCAATTTTTTGGAAATGTATTAAAAAAATCATGATAGAAAGTTTAGTTTCATGATTGTGTATTATACTCAGATAGATGGTCAATCTGATTGAACAATTTAACCCATAGAGGGAAATATATGATAATTTTCTATGGAATTAAAATATAGTTGGGATCAACACCTTATACTAAGATGATTATCCTACAATAATAACATTCACATGAGTATTTAGATGGATCTATATAAATATATTTATATAAAGAAGTGTAGAACTCCAATCTATTGGAATGAAGTTGTCGAAAGAAAGATGTGGGGACCAAACAAATCTAATGATATGAGATTGAAGGTCAGATCAATTCAATATAATTTATGCTAATTTTTAATAGAAGTGTTATAATGATAATAATTAGAAAAATCAATATATTAATATATTTAGAGGGTGTTTCTATTAATTAGTTCTTGGAGGGAATAATTTCTAATTAATCCCTATGTATATTGTTCTATTAGAAATTTTTGGTCATGTTGAGACTGTATATTATTACTTGGTGCTTCCATCAAACATATTAGATGATCATGATGTGTTTCATAGTAAAAACAATATCCATAATATGTACTCAATTAAGAGTTCATACTATGGGATAATAATCATTCTTATGGTTAATAACGAGGGGAGATTATGGATAGAACACATAATATTCTATGAAGAAATACCACTCACATGTTCAATTTTCTATTGAAAACCCACCAACATGATGAAGCTATGTGGGAAACTGATGATGTAATGAGGAAAATGTATCGTTAATTGTTTATACCAAATTGATGGATATTGAGGGAGAAATTAATTTTAAGGGGGTTATAATATAACATCATGTGACTTTAGGAAATATATTTTTATCAAATTAATTTAAATTTTCTTCAAATAGCATGAATTATAGAGAAACCCAATTTATATTGCGTTACATGGAACACTAATTGTAAAAATGTGACATATTATTATAATTTTGCTATTTTATTTGATAGTTATCCCCCAGAAGTTGGAATGGAAGTTATGAATAATATTAATTTAACAATGAAAATATGGTTTTTTAATGTATATTAGATGAATTATTTAGTAACCAATTAGCTATAAATTATAATCAGAACCATCTATGAATAATGAAAATAATTTTATGAAAAACTATATTTTGATACCCAAAAATGTTTTTTTGTCAATAAATTAAACAAAACCATTTTAGTGAATTTTATTAATGAAATTTATATATTATACATTAAATAATTTTTCTAACATTCATGTTATGCTTTTCTTGATATGAAATAATATTAAATACAAATTTATGTTTGAAAATAAAACTTTTTAAAAATAATATTTCTTAAATTTTTCAAACATATTTTAAAATTCATTTTTTATGATTTATTAAAAATAATGAGATAAAATAAAATATATTTATTAGATATAAATTTAAAAATTACCCTTGGCTTAACTGTTGAGATTTTATTGGCAAATATTGACTTTTTTGTGAATACTAAATGACAGTGAATTATAATTGAAAAAATCCTTTTCATTTAAATTATTCATAAATTTAAATTATTTTGAAAATGGTTTTTAAAATAAAATTATTTAAATTACACATGAATTAATTTAATTTAGTACATTAAAATCAATATCATATTTAATTTTTAATTTTTATATAAAAACTTCTCATTCGTTTAAATAGTTTTTCATTAAAAACCAAATTTCTCATCACATTTGAGGGACTAATTAAAAATTACAATTTTTATATTTTTTGTTTTCTTGAAAAAATGTGTTAATATTTGGAATTATAATAATTTAGATAACATAAAAATTTCTAAACATTTTTTTAAAAAAATTAATATAAAACTAAGAAAAAGATATTTAATGGTGTTAACATAAAAAATTGTTTACTAGGGGAAGACAACAACAAAAAATAACCCAAAACATGTTCAAATCCTCTTTTTTTAATAAATTTAGTCATTATACCTTATTTTTTAGAAAAATTCCAATTATTGGAGTTTTGTTACCCAAAAAAATCAGGGGTGGAATTATTTATTTCAAAAAATTACTACTGTGTCACTCACCACACTAATAAAATACCACACCTCTTCTATCCTATTAAAACCAAAAAAACCGTTTTTCTGACAATAACTGGTCAAATAAATTCTTAAATTCCTTACTATCATCCTATATTCATTAGATTGGAGATAAATTCAACCATGTATTACTTTTGGTAAAAACATAAGGATGATACCTGAAAAAGAGGTAACATTCATCAAGAAGTGTTTTTGTTTTATTTATCCCTAAAAACCATTAAATTATTATTATTAAATGTTTTTATAATAACATAATTATCATAAATATACTTATATGTCATTATGTTAAGATAATTTCATTCAGACGTTTCTACTTACTTCAAATCAGTTATGAAATCATCATTCATGGGTACGGAAGGCTACTGCCTCGCAAACTGATGTCATTGTTCTTTCAACAAACAATATCTTTGTTAGAAATAATTATTGATTTATATATATATATATTTAAATTCTAATTATTATATTATTATTCTTTTAAAATAAATACTTCACACATAAATTTATCCTTTCCATTTGTTGGAATATGATAACTTTTCTCGTGTGTATGGTGGACTACCACCTCACAAAGCAATCTGATTTAATAATTCTTTACATAGACGGTAATCATGATGTTTTAAATTAACATATTTAATAAATATTACATAAAAATATTTTTTTATTGATCATATATCATATAATATTCTTCCATTAATACCAAAAATAGAATGGAAACAACGTTTATCATTACATACTACCTACAATCTTCATGATTGAGGTATTTCATTTTTTGTCACTAAGTATTATTGATTACAATAAATAACAATATAATTAATATTTATGATATTTATATTATGTTTTTAAATCCTTTAAAATAAGGATCATATTAACAGGAAAAAAATTCAAAAATCAAAATATATACAAAAAATAAAGCAGTTATCACCTGAAATGTAACATTAACAATGATTTGTTCATAAATAAGTAATAAATAGTCATAAAAATAACATATAGTAAAATATAGTAAAATATTTTTCTATAATAATTTCATAATAAAATTATAATTATTATATATGAAGTTTGAAAAAGTAAGACCAAACTCAATTATTAAGGTATACGATTTTTCTATCACTTATTACTTCTATCAGATACATGCCATATTCACAACCCATTTATTTTATGTAGTGTAAATAATACCCCTGAATGTATTTTATGATGAGTATCCTTTAAATTATAGGTTTTATATATCCATTTTTTTATATCTCATTGATGGGTTTTATTGTTCAAATGTTACCAAAGCGGATAGGGGTTAATACATCAACGTACCTTCTTTGAGACGTATATTGTCTTATCGACCTATATTTTTTTACAAGGGGTATATATGTAGAATTTGAAAGGTAATATCATGAATTTATTTTTCCTTATGATATTTTTATATCCATTTAATTTTTTTATTTCATGTGGATTATTTTTCAACATTACTATAGTGATACGATTCTTATTAAACAATCACGATGTTTATTGGGATTGTGTATTATTATGCATCCAATGGTGAAATATTTTAGTATATATGTCATGATTTTTTTAATTCTATTATAATATTATTATTCAAAATACTAACATGTAATATTATTATTTATACAATATGTGGTACATAAAATAATTGAAAAAATATCTTAACGGAAATATTAATTTATTCCTCTATTTTGTCAAAACTCCATTTTATTCCAAAACCATGTTTTATTAAAATGAATTCAAAAATGTTTTAATACTCTCATATTATTTTGAAAATTATATTTTTAATAATTATTAAATTTTTAATTTTATTAATGAATCATCATATTGTTTTTCAAAACAATTTCCTCTTGGTTTTATTCGATAATATATATGAAATAATCATTTTAACATATATGTCACGAAAATAATTATTTGAAATTATGAAAAAAAATTAAATTGAATATTTATTATAATATTATAATGTTATTTTAAATAATCATTTTTTAAAGGGTTTTATGTTTTAAAAAGGTTTATAATATCGAAAGTATATTTTTCTAAACAATGATTACAAACCATATATCAAAAACCATTTCAGTTTATGATGATGTTTTTTTGATTTCACATATGATCCAATGATAATGTTATTATTCATTTATTGAGTTGTTTATGCTCATGATTGAATAATTATTATGAAACCTATCTCTTTTTAACAACTCAAGTTTTGATGATTTTTTTTTGAAACCCATTTCATTTCATGGGTTATGATATTATAAATGTTTATGATATTATAAAACTCATAAATATTGTTTTTATTATGTTATCGGTGAGACCTCTATATCCCTCTAATTAATTGGGTAAATATGGATAACTCGTGAATAAATCTGTTATGTGTACATGGGCATGATTACATGTTAACAATGTTATATATTAACCTCATTAGATGTTGAAAATTTTATGTGTGAACCTGATTACAAGTTAACAAAATTTAATCTATCAATCTGATTACATGTTTATAGTGTTTTGTGTGGAACTTTATTTAATGTCGTTAATGTTATGTGGGGAACTTATAACATGTGTATATGTTTATACTAGGGCATGATTTCGTTTCCATGATTTCAATAGTGACCTTTATTAAATTTTAAAAAGTTCAAAATGTTATAAGATGATGTGTATTCAAAAATTCATTGTATTATTCCAATTTTATGGTATCATGTATCATGTTATATGATTTTTTATGATTCATGTATTATGAATTTGAAATATGTATTCCATGATGTAAGATTACTATCTCTAATATGAAGGTTGTGGTTTTCAAAGGTTACTCTTATATTCTCATAATCATTTACTCTTATTGTACCAACTTATCACCCTTGTTCACACATACTAAGCATCTCAACACACTCCTTATTATGATTCCATTTCCTGGTACATGAAGAATTATAAATGATGGGGACATTTGTAAAGAGTACTAAAGCAGAATATATTTATGTTAGTCATTGAATATATTTCATGAATTGAAATTAATATTCATAAAACGGGATTCAATATATATGCATGATAAGAATGATTCGATATATTTAAATTTAGTATAAAAAAATGAACCATTAAAACAATATTTTTATATTTTATTTTAAAAAAATGACTTCTAATGTATCATTCATTTTTGGTTTTTCAAGAAACTAAGGCTGAATGAATTTTCAAATTGGTTCATTAAAAAATAATTTTTAAATCATGACATGGAATCCTATTTCTCTATATATGTCTAGTTGATTCTGTTATTCAGATGAACTACATAGAAATATTATATTTGAACTCATTGAGATTATAATGGGCCAGGGTATACATTTAATAAAAATATCAACATCATGATCTAGGGGAATATTGGAAAGTTTGTCTATATATATGTTATTATATTCCCATATAATAGTCCTCTCATTAATGTTGAATTTATCCATAGTCATTTCTATAAATAGACATTCATTATTGGGTATTATAATTCATCTTATTTATATCTCTTCCATAAGGAATTCACAATCAACATTGCATATTTACTTGTTAAAAATATTATTTTAGTTATGAAATAACACATCCTTATCCCAAAAAATTATTTTTTGTTTTATATATAGAATGACAGTCTATACCAAATACTGTATGAATATCAATGAAATGAAAAATAACTAGATATACATGATGTACCCCCCCAAAATTTCAATAATAGAATATTAATAATTAATATATGTGATCATTGTTCCATGGTTTGTTTTCATAGATAATTCAATATCAATTAATTGAGGTGGTGATTCTGTATTCTCATAAAAATTATGTGATATAATATAATGTAGTGAAATATTATCAAATATTTTTTTAGTAGATTCTCATAAGAGATCATGTTTACAATGTGTCGCTTCGTTATCATGATTTACCTCATTGGTGGTGATTGTGAATTCACTTACATATACCATTATATGGGATGATTATTGTTCCATATTTTCTATAATGGACTATGTTTTGGGGGTATTTATTTATATAAAATCTAAACTCCAAATACAATTTTTATTAAAGTGTGGTAGGATAATTTATCGTCACATTATATTCTTCTGTTTAGTTAATATGTCTCTTAGACGTAGTTTTATAGTTTTTCGATTGGTACATACCTCTTCCACACGTTGAACAATTTATTGATCTATTAAGACGATTGTGTAGGTTCTCCTAGGAACATTTATTACATGTCAAAAATTATTCATTCATCTATCCTTTTGTTTTATAAGAATCATTTTGATGATACTTCATTATACATTTATTTTTAAGCAAAATATTTCATGGTTATAGATTCTATATCTATTTAATGAGAACATAGAAATGTACCTTTATAACTAATAATTTTTTTTGTGGATACCCTATATGAACACAAGGGTTTATTATTATAATAAATCTTTTTATTTTACTCTCAGTAAGAAAGATAAAACTAGATGAATACATCACTTGTCTTATGAGGTTTTATTCATATACTTCAACAAATCCATCCCCATGATTCTACATTTCCCTGAATTTCCACTTATTTTTTGGGAATTGATTCTAATAAAAAACTGATTGGGAAAAAAATATTTGTGTTCACTTCTTATTTCATAGTTTCCATTTCCCCATTTTCCATGGTCTTTTTAATGTGACTCTGAGACTATTAAAGATCACTTTCAATATTTTATAAAATATAAATCACCATGTTCATGTTTGAGAACTACATATCATAAAATATATTCTCTATCACATTCACCATAAATAAAAACCCATTGGGATAGAAGACCCTGTGAATGAGGGTTAGAATTGCATAATAAATGAATCCATATGATGATACTTATTCTTTACTTAAGTTGAAAGATCAACCCTAATTGGGTATTTTCCCAATACATTATATAGTTTTCAAAACCAATTACCAGAGTTTTTCCCTTTTATCTCTAAATATCATTAATTATACCAATGGGATAATCACTAAATAGATGATTTTGATAATTTTTCACTAGGTTATTTTGTGTTCACCACATTAAAAGGAATAAGGAATTTCGGAATTGAGTATAAAAATATTAATCAGTGTAAAAAAAAAGAAACTATAAATATAGAATAAGGATTTCATATTTTACATTCTTAAAATATATTATGAATCTATAAGTTTCAAAATAGGTTATCCTTGGTTATCTTTTAAACTAAATTGGTTAAATATTTTTAAATTCAATTTAATTCTATATAAATATATTTTTATTAACCAAATTATATCCCATTATATGATCAATTAAATTTGGTTGTTATGGATCTTTTTCATGTTCCAGATAATTGTTGAGGAAATACCTATTACAACTATTTCAGAGTAATTATCCCTAGGTAGATATGATTTAGATGTAATATAAAAAAGTGTTTTCAAGAAAATAAATTAATTCATAGGATAATCACACAATCATTATTTCATAAATATTTGAATAGTTTATCCTATTGAAATAATCAAATCAAGTTTTCTAAATATTTTTCTCTTACCCTATTATCAAATATAGCCAAAATAATCTCCAAAAAATAAAAAAACTATTCCATAATATAAATAAATATACTCAAGATAAAAATAAATAAAACAAAACATTATACTTATTATTTTAAAATATGTATCAAAAATAGTTTCACACCCCTTGTGGATAAATGTGTAGTGCCTTGGATATTTTTTTTATAATAACAACAAATTTTATAACTCTTTTAAACACGCATAATATTGCTCCTCTATAATATTCTAAAGACATATCAAAAGATATAATAATATTTATAACATATATAATTGAAACATAAGAAAGGGATTAACCCATAAAATATGTATTGGGAAAACATATCATATCATGATAATGATCATGATTAAGACAAAAATATCATAATAGAATATCAAATGATATTTCAGTATAATAATTTACATGTATATGTGATGTAAGAACATATACAATAACTAATGAATCATAAAACATGGGACATGTCTCAAAACCCATATAAATACCATATAACATAAAATAAAGACATAAAAATATGTAATTCATTATAAAGATGACATAATCAAGAAAAGATCAATTTTTATCGAAATGAAATACATCATGAAAATTCAGTATACTGTGACAATAAAAATAAAAATATAGATAAAAAATAAAAAAGATATCCCCTATAAGAAAACCCGTTTTGATAAAAATTATTTCAGAAAAACATATAAACACTCAAGAAAATGTTAAGAAAATCAATCATTTCCATACCTATATGACCAAACTCATTATTTCATCTTATATATATCTGTGGAGATATACACTTAAAATAATAAATTAGAGGGATATATAGATCCAAACTATTAATAATACATACAATAATTTACACTTTAATAACATCATCATTATATTTAAAATAATCCAATTAAAAAAGTATATTTCATAAATATAAAAATTGAAATCATTCACATTTCTTAAGGAAACCATTTAAATAAAATTGGTTTTTTATAATATCTATATCCAATAAATTGAAATACTAAATTAATAAAATTAATAATTATTACATGGTCATAATAAATAATTGCTTAATTAAATAAAATATATAGTTAAAAGGAACATAACTCTATTGGATATAGAACATTTTATAATATTGCAATCCAAATCATAAAAAAATTACAATTTTTTTTTTCATTCTTTATTGAAAAAGTAATAATTATGAGGATCCATTGAAAAATTGTATCATGTTATTATTAAATTATTTGAAAATATGAAATTTAATTGAAACATATTTTAATCAAAAACACTGTTTCCATATAAATAAATATAGAATATTATTAAAAATATAATATATTATTAATAAAGTTGATGTAAAATTAGAAAGAGTATATATAACTCAAGGAATAAAACATGAGCTTCTATGTCCGATAATAGGAACCATGGTTTATAAGTAAGTTATTTACCCATTCGTGACATTAATATAAAAATAATAATTACCAATTTTAGAAATATTTTCACATATATTTCCTTTTATACTCTTAATTAATAAAAATTATCTTAATGTATTTGTTTCATATAATCTGTTTTCATCCTTGGGTGTTAATAATATCGAATATTTTTTTCTAGAACTATAAAATTATATTCCATTACCCTTATTCACCAATATATGTTTATTTAAAAATCATTAATGATTCTGTAACTATGGTTTTGTAAATACCTAAAAGGTTATTATCCCATTACGTTAGAGTTCTTGTTGACTTTCATCAAGAAAACAATTGTGATGAACTTGTCTGGGATTATTTAGTGATATTAATGTATTAAATTATCATGATAAATAACTTTTTATCCATAAATGGAATTATTAATGATATATGTTTTTTTCTATATAATATATTTTATCTTGAAAAAATATCTACAACCTTCTATTATGGTAGGAGTGAAAAAACATAAACACTAGTCATGGTGAGAGTAGTCTACACATTTATAGTGGTAATGTTTTCATTTTTGTTTTATGGGAGGAAAGGAGTAATATGGTTTTCCATTTAATAATATAAAATATTTCATAAAATTAATAGTTATATTTTTTATTCCATAGTCAGAAAATAATTTTATGGTGTTGATTGAAATGAAACAAAATACATCATAGAGTTGGTATTCTTCACAACTCACGATTCACATATTATTTTTTTATAATGAAATATAAGAGTTTTGTTATTGATTTTATAGTAAATATAAGGACATAGAAATATAATAATTTTTTATTTTAATAATTATAAAATGGTTCAATGATTTTTTATGAAAAAAGAATACTTTGAAGTAGAAAATATGGTAGAGATATTAGAAATAATTACCATACTACTTGTATTTTATCCATTGAGAAGGATTTTAGGACTTTTAGGGCTGATATATCAAGAAAACCAAAAGTGACTAAAGTTGTAGAAGAATTTTTTGTAATTTTTTTATATTTTTAATCCAAATATGATGGGTTTTGGTGTGATAGGAATAGAGGATAATAATGATTATTTTATATGTGAAATTTTGTGGCATTTTTGTAAATGCTGAAGGGTTTTCTATAATAGAAAGTAATAGTCAAGGAAAATGGAACCATAATGGATAAATAATTGAGTGCATCAGGTATACTTTCAATACAATGATAAATAAATCTATTGGAAACATTTTATAAATTTGATATTACATTTTCATATATGATTACTCATTTTCACGTTTCCGGATTTTATTATGACAACTATTTTTTACCTCAGTAATTTTTATTTTAAACCCAAGAAATTTAAATTAATATATTATTTGGTCCTAATAATTAAAAATATGAAATCTTTTTTTGTTTTATTATATTTTAAATCCTTTTAATCATTTATTTTATAATAAAAAATGTAAAATGTAAAAAGTCCCATTTTTATTAAATAATAAAACATACGATCTAAAATGTAAAATATTGGGTAATAAATTTAAATATAAATTCATGAAATTATAAAATAATTTATAAAATAAATATTTAGTTTCAAAAAAATTGATAAAAATATAACTCATACTTATATATTAATAATTAATAAATTTAATGATAAATATAATAGAAAAAGGGTCATTATTAATTAAAGAAAATAATAATTTTCAATTAAATGAAATTAGTTAATATTAATAATATCTTATATGATATATAAAAAATTAATTTAAATCTTTTTGATTATAAAATATTTTTTTAGAAATTGTAGTTTTATTTAAACACATATAATATATGGAAAACTATTAGTATATCTAAATAAATTTCTATTTATTATTATTATTTTTTCAACAAATTGCAATTTGATATAGGGTTTACCATATTACAAGTTATAAATATATTATAATTTAATGGAATGAAATTTAATAAAATTTATTTAATTTGTTTCTTAGATGTTCTTATTGAGTTAGAATTCTAAATTTTTTCTTCTTCTTTTATATATATATATATTTATATATTTCATATTGCATTCCACCGATTATAACATCCAATTCATTTGATAACTTAAATTGGCCTATATATCTTTGTTTTTGGGGTTGTTCGAAGATTTATATATTGAAATGAGTATTTATTTATGGAGGAAAAACTATGATCCTTACACATAAAATATTTCCACTATATATTAGAGACAACGTAGTGTGTTCCATAGAGTATAAATTATCTTGATGATCAAAATTACTTTTTCATTTCATAGTATTATTATCACTATACAACTTAAAATACTACTGAAAAACGATATAGTGTCTTTACAAACCTAGATACAATATCAACTTTCTCGAAATAATCCACATCTTGTAGGCCAGATTCCTGATGAAATATATTTGGTATATTCAACCAAATAAATTTGAATAAGTCTCTAGACAATGATTCCTTATTATATTTTCCATGTTCAACATCATTATGAAATTTAAAATAAATGATATTATATCAAACATATAAATGGTATTCTTATTCTACACAAACGTAACAATAATAATAGATCTCAAGAACAATTCAAAATAAAGACACATCAAATTCTCAATACCATTTCGAACTTTTTATCTTGAATAAAATTCCACAACACTATAAAAAAAAATCCCAAAAATGTAAACCTTCAACACCACACTTCCCATCAAATTCTAATGTACCAAATTATAATATTAAATCTAAACCAACAAAATTTGAATAAAAAAAGGTAGTTTTACTAATATTTGAATACAATGTAAAAAACAATGTAATTAATTCTTCACAGATATATTTACAGTGTTATTTGAAGCCAAATAGACCAATATTTCAAAATTCTATTATTTCAATAAAGCATATTCCATTATAATCATTAAATGATTAAAATTTTATATCCGGTGATCTCATAAATTCAATAAAAAAAAGAACAAAACATAGTAGTACTGAACACCGATGAGAAACACCAAGTCAAAATAATTTTAAAAAATATCATAGATAACTTAAAATTTTATCTTGTTAGTAGAAAACACCATTTTATGAATACATTAGAATTTAATTTGTATATCATAATTTTTTTAGAGAAAACATGTTTACATTTTATGGAAATCCTTCACTGTATAAAACAACATAAAACTTATCTTTATTTATTTATATTCATTTTATAGGATACATTGTATAGTGACATTAAAAATTTCAACTTAGGAATCGTAATAAAGAAAACATTAACATGGTATGTTTTCAGAGATCATGATTTTAATTCCCTATGAAAATATTCATTAAACATTCTCACAATTCTGAAATATTATTTACATATATTCTATATAGGGAGTGATATTCATGACTTATGTGGATTATTCTTAAATTAAAAAAGCATTAATCATTTTACTACAAATAAAAAATTCATCCATGTTACATGTTTTATGAAATATTTATACTCTAAAATTTATGTTTGAAATGAAAAATAAATAAATAGATTTAGATGATATAATAAATTTAATATATTAACTGTGCTTTAAAATAATATGAAATATAAAAATTATCCCACAAAATTACTCATATGTATATACATTATTCATTAAAAAAATAATTACAGAATCTCATATGTATTCCAACATAATTTTGTGCCTTGTTTACATTTTTGGAAAATGAATCCCAAAAATATTATATTAAATGAATATATTGGTTTTGATCAATTAATATTTTGAGGTTTATTCTTATAAACATTCATAAATCTTCGAAAATTCCCCATTTGAGAATGATTTGTTCTATCATTTATTAATTTAAATACAACTAAAATATTTGTATATAATAAAAATCAAATGGTAAGGTTTCACTATAACATTATTGGATGATGAAAAATATTATATAAATTTTATCTAAAAATAATTAATTCATATGTGTGTTTTATTAATATTTATAAATAAAAAGGAAATGAGACCACATGTTGTGAACTACAATAAGGGATATAACAATACTTTTATGGAAAATTCATGTAATATTTCATCGAAAAAGGCCATAGTTGATCAATATAATCCATTTATATAACATTTAATGTAATCATTTATTTTTATGTAATCAAAAAATGTGAATGAAAATAATTAAGGTGAGTGTTAGAAAATGGTAACAACCAATACAATCATATAATCATGGATGAAAATCCCAATAAATATATGGAATTTACACATGTATTTAGAGATGTTTTATTACCTTTAATGGTTATTAATTCACCCAAACATGTTCATTTTTATGGCAATGTCATTGAAATAGATAACAGGGTAACAAAGTATTTGTTCCCTATATTAACTCTTTACTATATATCTCATTATAGGCTTCAGTTTAGCAGTTATTTGATACCAAACTCATATAGTCATTACCCATTCCAAACTCAAATTACCAATCTATTTGGATTCCATTTATCAGGTATATTACCCTGAGGGGGGGGGGGGGGTTAATCTAGGTATAATCGATTATAACATCAACCCCATGAAACAATCCATTCCCATTCAATGTGAGAAACACATCATTATCTACCTGTCTTCTTCTCCAATGTTGATGAAATAAAAAAATAAAATGAAGAACTTTTTATGGATACAAATAATTGTTCTTGAATAAGTCTATTTCAATTTAAATGTTCTAGTTTATCTCAAACACAAGAGTACACTACTTTTTTATGATTTATAAAAAAGAATGTTAATATTGTCTTGTAAAACTCAATGTTTTAAAATGTGATAAAATATCACTACCTCTCTTCACAGTTTAAACTCAAATTTCCTTTTTTAATAACTTATATAATCAAAATATAAATATTTCATAGTACACTTGGTTTGGTGTTTCTCTTTAACAAATACCAACTAATTTCACATTAGAAGATTTTCCCAGAATATTGTAACGCCCCGAACCCAGTTACCCAGAGTCGGTGCATTATTACATAACATTGGCATGATCACTAAATATCAAATATCGAAAGATCAATTAGTTTATTATCCTTGGAAACACTAGATATATTTATAAGTCTTACATTACATCATAAAGTGAAAAAAACTACAAAAATATCTTTTCTTCATATCCCCTCATATTATCCCTACAGGTCATTCATAAAATACTTCTTCACATCCTGGAAAAAATAAAAAATCGAAAGGGGTGAGCTCAGATGCTCGGTAAGGATACCAATAGAGTGGATAATTTAATAAATAAACATTAACATTTAAGGAAATGTATAATTAAAACAAAATCCTTTTAAACTTTAACTTCAGCATAATATGGAAAAGATAAAATGAAACAATTCCATTTACTTATTGAAACTGATATTCTACTAGTCGAATAATCACACGCTATATCAATAACAACCTTCATAATAATGGAATGCATAATTTCATACTATCATAACCACATAGTTAGGGCCTTGGGCCAAGACTAAAAATAAGTTTTTTTCATGGCCTTGTTCCAAGACACTAGTCTGTCTCATGAGACCTACCGATGCATCGATGTGTTATAACGGGCTCCTCCCGTCACTTACTATGTCCAATTCATTCCTCATATGAAAAGGTTTAAACATAACATAAACATTCGTATTGAAACTAACATATGAAATGTCAAAAAATTATCCATAAATCATGAATGGTATAAGAATAACCCGTCCACAGTCAAACATATCACAAAACCTTCAATACAATATGGATGTTTTGTATCATAATAAATCAACTACAAATAAAATTAAAATCCATCAAAGGATGTTGACACAGATGAAATCAAAAATATTTGAGAGAAATATCTCTTTTTTTAAATCATTTAAAAGTCACATAATTATAAAAATATATTTACGTTGAAAATATTTCTATAATCTTGTAAGGGATGCTTCGACGATTTTATAACGGCATAAAATAGCATCACCCACCGTATATGTTAAAAAAGAAATTCTTACCCTAATTATTTCGAAAAGGTTAAAAGGACCTTGTTTGAAAAATGATAGAAAGATTCCTTTATAAATATCTTAAAAAATTCAAACAAGGTTATAAATGACTTCAACCCATAGTCTATCAAATAGTAAGAATGTTTTGAAATACATTTTTAAGAAACATGAATGTGGATGATAAAGGGGTCCTAGTAGATAATTACATATAAACAACCTCGGATAACGTAGATATTGTGAAATAAACCCTTACCTTGTATATTTCCTTGTTAGAGGGTTGTTTAAACTACTTTATAATGGTGAATTTTTTTTATTAAATTATAGAAGAATCATATACATTAATATGATATCATATATAATCTTTTAAAATTTCTTTGTTAATAATATCTTAGTATTATCGTTGTTTCAGGTGTTAACTGATTCGTTTTCATTTATATGCTTTTTTATGTAAGCCATGTTTTTTATGGATAGGTTTTATATTATTAATATACAGAATGATATCAAGTCATTAAAAATTATTTTTAATCATCAAATGAGAATTAGTCTTGAATGGATACAATGGGGAATTAATCTCATCGCGTTCGTGGAGACGATAGTCCGTACGTATGCACGAGCGACAATATCATTATTTTGATACTAAAATCGTATATAATCAGATGGTATGTCATATATACATAATCATTATAATGTAATATTTATTATTTACTTCAATTACACATCATTATCAAACCCATCCAAATAATAATGTTGTGAATAACAATTACTCCACGACGTGGAGACGATAAGCCGTACGTACGCACGTATGGTGACATGTCATTAAAAGGATGGATAGAATAATGAATATGGTTATACCATATTTATAATAACATCACATTATATATAATATACTGGAGTTATTATTTTATAATTTAAATACCAAGGAAAGATGAAGTAGAAGAAGAAAGGAACTTGAAAGAGGGTGGTGAAAACATTATCTCTTCTTCAGGTTTTTCCCTTTGATTTGATCAAAAGGGCTCCATAGGTTGGATTTCTAATCAACATAATGCCTATAGGATAAATTTAGGGAAGTTGGGAGGATATTTGGGTAGGTTTTGGCTGTTCCAAATGGCTTTGAAGGTGTAAAATTGATAGAAGGGGGAGTTCACTTTTATAAGAGGGGTGGGGGGAACATTAGGAAAAGCTAGAAATATTATTTTATAATAAATTTATATTCGGTTTATAATGTCTCCAAAGTAACTTATTTCGAGGATAAGGTTGGGATGGGTCGAAAAAACTCAACCAATTGGGTTTAGATAGGTTTGGGTCACTATATTAACCTTAACATTTATATTCAACTCTTATTAAATAGATTGACATTTACCATGTCTCTTTGTATTTTTATAACATATAGTTAATAAAATTACAATATAATTTTAAGTGACCCCTCAAGTGGTCCATTAATGATACATATATCATAATATAAGTCTCTAGGACGATTCTTAGATTTTTAGGAATTGAATATCAATTAATAATATAACATTTGTTTTAAAAACTCCTTTTTATCAATTTTAACACTATTTAATAATTGATTTTTGATAAATTCTTAACAACTTTATTAATTCGAAAAAAATATATTTATGTAATTCTAACATGTCATATTATCCAATAATTTTTATTATGTTATCAAAACTTTGAAATTATATTTATTTTAACATTTATAATACCAGTTATTTGATTTTTTCATTAATAAGGGAAATACTGCATCATTATTGTGTCATAAATAAATTTAATTATTAAATATCTAAAAATTATAAATAAACTCCCATTATATATTAAATAGTTTTATCTTTCTAATGTATATTTATAGTCATAAATATAACATATATAAAACTATGTAAAAATTGATTTCCTAATAGATATATGCTTTTGTCATTTCTTCATTCACTTTAACTTAATTAATATAAAGTGTCATTATCACTTACAAGTGGCTCCATGGGGTCCCAAAATAGACCCAAATATGACCATGGTAGGAAATGTATCAAAAAATACGGATAAGAAACGTTTTAGGATAATTTAATATTATTATAATATTATTTTGTTTACCCTTATTTACCGGATTTACCCTTTAACCATGGTAAAAAAATAATTACCGAAGTAATTATTCAAAATGTCTAAAAATAAAAGTTACCTATTTAAACAATTTCTTCATCCTGATTCCAAATATGGGATCCATTTTTCTAAATTCAAAATATAGAATTGGGATAAATTAATTTGAAATTAATTCCCGTTGTCGAATCAAAAAGCCTGTTTTTATAAAATAATACTATCAAAAGATTGATAGTTGTTTATGTCAAATTTAAATGTGAAATTACTTATAATTACTTAAATTGTATTAAATGATAATAATATAATCTAATTATACTTACAATCCATTAATATTCATAATTTATCACTATTAATTATTTCAATTAAAAAAGTTGTTTTTAATTATAATTTAGTAATTTTCACTATTCATCAAAAACTGAATATTTTTAGAAAAATACCAAAAATTTACCCTAAGATAATTTCGATACCTCAAATCCAAAAATGAAGTCCATTTTCAAAGATAAAATTCATAAAATATTAGAAATTGGGTATTACTATTCATAATGGCTACTTTGATTAGTAGCGGTGTGTTAGAATCTCGAAGTTGTGTACAATGCAAGCTATTACATTATTCCAAAGGAAACGTACCGTGGAATCTTGGGTTGTTACATTCTCTCCTCCTTCAAATAATTTTGTACTCAAAATTTATAGAATACTACTTCATAGAAAGACTCGGGTGGTTCTTCATCATATGTTCCTTGGGTTCCCACGTTGCCTCTTCCATCTTATGTTTTTTCCATAAACTTTTACCAGACGAGTTGTCTAGTTTCTCAGCACATGTTCTCTTGTATCAAGAACCTTGACAGGATATTCACAATAAGATAGATCAGGTTCCTATTCTAATTCCTCATAGGTGAGTACATGCCTTGGGTCAGGCATGTATTTTCTCAATAGTGATACGTGGAACATATCATGAACTTTGGAGAGACTTGGCGGCATTGCCAACCGGTAAGCTACAACCCCAATTTGTTCAAGAATTTTGAAAGGTACGATGTACCTGAGTCTCAATTTACCATTATTACCGAAATGTACAACTCCCTTACATATATATACCTTTAAGAAAACATGATCTCCTACCTGAAATTCCAAATCCTTCCTTCCGTTATCGGCATAGCTCTTCTGCCTACTTTGAGCTTCTTTGATGTGGTTTTAGGTTACCTTCAAATTTCCCATCATTTCCTTCACCAGATCTGGGCCTACGAGTTTTCATTCACCAACGTCATCCCAACAGGTTGGCGTGTGACATCTCTTTCTGTATAATGCTTCATATGGTGCCATCTAAATACTCGAATGGAAGATATTGTTATAGTAAAATTATACCAGAGGTAAATATTGATCCCACATACCCTGAAAGTCAAGTGAGAAAGATCTCAACATGTCTTATAAGGTTTGAATAGTCTGTTCAGATTGTCCATCTGTTTGAGGGTGGTAGGCAGTGCTCAAATGAACTTCAGTATCCAAGGCCTTTTGAAGACACTTCCAGAATCTGGAATTAAAATGGGGATCTCAATAAAAAACAATCGATAGGGGTAATCCATGAAGCCTCACAAATTCATTAATATATAGTCTTTCTATACATTCAAGTGATAGATCTTCTCTTATAGCAAAAAAATGTGCCGACTTGGTAAGACAATCAACAATGACCCATATTTCATCATTCCTTCTATTAGTCTTTTTTAGTCCCATGACAAAGTCCATCGTGATATTATCCCATTTCCACTCTGGTATGGGAAGAGGTTGCATGACTCCTCTAGGAAGTTTCCTTCTAGCTTTCACCTGTTGACAAACCATACATCTTGACACAAAATCAAAAATATCCCTCTTCATGTTGTCCCACCAAAAATGTTCTTTCTAATCTCTATACATTTTGGTGCTCCCTGGGTGTATAGAGAAATTGAAACTATGAGCATCTTCCAACAAATACCTTTTTAGAGAAGGTATATCGGGAACACAAAGTCTCTTCCCAAATTTCAAAAATCTATCTTCATACACATAGTCTCTCAATCTCCCATCATTCACAGCTTTAATCTTCTGCATAAATTTTTCATCATCGGACTGAGAACTCATAATACTTTCCAGTATCAATGGTTTGGAAACCATTTGAAAAAGTATCTATGTTTCACCTTCCATGTTTATTCCCATATCCAACTTTACTAGATCCATTAAAATATGATCCCTTTCTATTCTCAGCATGTTCAAAACTCCATGATCATTTCTTCTCAAAGCAACTTCCGCCATATTTTCCTTCCCCGGGTGGTAGTGTATCGTGCAATCATAATTCATGAGTTGTTCAAGCCATCACCTTTTCCTCATGTTGTGTTATTTATTTGAGAAAATATTCTTCAAACTCTTGTGATCAGTATATATCTCACATTTTTTAGCATAGAGATAATGTCTTCATATCTTCAAAGAAAATATTACAGTAGCTAACTCAATATTATGACTAAGATAGTTTTTCTCATGAATTTTCAGTTTTCGTGATGTATAGGCAATAACCCTATCATTCTTCATAAAGACACAACCAAGTCCTTTCTTTGAAGAATCACTATAAATAACAAACCCATCATTCTCTGATGGTAGAGTCAATATAGAAGCATTGACTAATATTCTATTCAGTTTTTCAAAACATTCTTTACACTCTTTTTTCCAAACAAATTTAACCCCTTTTCGTGTGAGCTTCGTTAATGGGTTAGCAAATCGGGAAAAATTATGGACGAATCACCGATAATAACCTACTAAACAAATAAAACTGCCTACCTCAGTTATACTTGTCAGTGCTGGCCATTCTTGGATTTCTCTTGTCTTAGAAGGATCAATGAAGATTCCATCCTTAGAGACCATATGGCCAAGAAAAGAAATCTCCTGAATCCAGAATTTACACTTGCTAAACATCCCATATAATTCATGTCATCTAAGGGTCTTTAGAAAAATGTGAAAGTGATTTTTAGGATCCTCTTATCTTTTTTAGTATACAATGATATCATCAATAAATACCACTAAAAAGTCATCAAGATATTCCTTGAAAACTCTGTTCATTATATCAATGAAAACAGAGGGCGCATTAGTCAGCCCATAAGGCATTACTGTAAACTCATAATGCCCGTACCTGGTTCAAAATGCTATCTTCAAAATGTCTTCCTTCTTCACACACAACTGATGATATCCAGATTGAATTTCAAGCTTTAAAAAGTATTGAGCTCTATGCAGTTGGTCAAATAAATCATCAATGCGAGGAAGGTGATTCTTGTTCTTTATTATTATAGCCTTTATCTCCCTGTAGTCAATACATAACCACATAAGTCTATCTTTCTTCTTAACAAAAATGACAGGGGATCCCCATAGAGAATAAGTAGGGTGAATTAATCCCTTATTACTCAATTCCTCTAGCTGTTTATTTAATTCCACTAATTCCATAGTGGCCATTATATAAGGGGTCTTCGATATGGGTCTTGAACTAGGAATTATATCAATGGAAAAATCATTTTCTCGTTCTGGAGGATGTCAATTTAAATCATCTTGAAACACATCAAAATATTCTCTCACAATAGGTACATCCTATATTTGAACATTCCTTTCCTCATCCACAGTCATTTCATTCTCTTCCTCCCTAATAATTTGAATTTAGTTGAGCTACTGGGGGTGGATCTAGATTAGAATTAGGTGGTGACGATTCTGCTCTAAAGATAAGGCATTCCTTATCATCATCATAATAAATAGTAACCTCATTCTTCTTAAAAAAAATCTTTACATCATGGTCTGAAAACCAATCCATAACGAGGATTAAATCAAACTAAATCATAGGTATGACAATGAGATAAGAAGATAAATAACATTTATATTCTCTAATTGGAACGGATTCACAAAACGTTTTTGTGATGATACTTCCCTTAGAAGTTTTTACTGGAAACTCCCTTGTTAAATCAAATTGGAAACATCTACTTTTCTTAGAAAACTGGGAAGATATGAAACAATGCGATGATCCAGAATCAAATAAAGCATTTGCTAAACTTGAGGAAACCATTAAATTACCTGCCACCACTTCTTTTGGAGCTTCTACCTCAGTAGTAGAGAGATCATAAGCTTGGCCTTGATCCGTTGGAATTTTTTGAGGTAAGTTCCCCTCACACATAGTACATTCATTTTCATAATGTCCCATATCCCTACAATTGTAGCATTGAACATCGGTAGCTTATTTCTTCCCCTTTCAATCACGAGCTTGGTGGCATTTTTCAATATTCTTATAATAGACTCCCATTCCCTTCATGAAAGTACTAGGGTGTTTCTTCCCACATTTACTACAGGATGGATATTCAAAATTTCCCTTATTCCCCTTATTTCCATTTCCAGAGTGATCATCATATCTCTTCTTCTCTTGCTTTACATTAAAGTCATAAGACTTAGAGAATTCCTTTTCATTCTTGATAGAACATGATACAATATCTTTGTACGATGAGAAGGATAGTGAGACTAATACTCAACAGAGAAATGGTTTTAACCAATCAAAAAAACGATAAATCTTACTTCTTGGGTTACATATATAATCTGCTGCATGGCTCTCTAACCTTGTAAAGTTATCTTCATACGTTGCGACATTATCATTCTACTTTTATCTTAGACTCAGAAATTTCTTATCTATATCAGCTCGATGGTCATGAAGAAATTATTTTTCTAATAAAATCTCTTTGAACTCCATGCATTCCATATTTGATACTTCATCATCCTCCTTTGTGTTTTGATACAATGACCACCACTGGTCAGCATCTCCAGTGAGGCGGTAAACTGCCATGATAATTTTTTCCCTTTCACTACTCCCTAAGGCATGGAATATTGTTTCTAAGGAATTTATCCATTGCTCAGCTACTAATGGATTTGTACTCCCATTGAATGTTGGTGGTTTTTTCCCCATGAATCGATCTAAAATTGATCCTCCAAGATACGGATCTAGGTTCTCCATATGGGTAAGGTTATTATTCATAGCCTGAGTGAGTTTTCCCAGTATGGTGATTAGCTGATCAGCACCAGTTGCATCACCAGCTCCACTATAATTATCTTGAGTAGGAGGGAAATCCCTACATGGAGTGAGTGAATTGATATGGTTTCCATTTCTTCCACTAGCCACCATTTCTATAAAATTTCATACACTAGATTAGTTTATGAATCGCAATACATAAATCCAAACTTGTAAAACACATAACATAAATTGTATAGTTTATGGATATAATCCATAATCATAAAAAAATGTTTTCTTTGAGGAATTATATACTCATAAAACCTTCATAATTCTTTGTAAAGAAATTGAGAATTATCCTAAGCATATCCCCCGGGAGTGTCATAACCAAGAGTGCAACAAGGCCCGTTGTCGTGCACCAGTTCCAGTTCAAGTCTAGCTCAAAGTGTCGTTTTTGAGTTTTACCCCTAGGTACATCTGTGCCAGAGCCGACTCTAACTGCTCATATCTAGACATGGATGTATTGCTTGGAAAACTCACAAAATCACTACAATACCAAAATTCTAGGAAGTTCTTCTATACTAGTCCTCAAAATCCATCATGGGTCTATGTGCTCTAATTAGTGTTTATCTAAATCTATCTCCCATGGTTTGTACTAAAATTCATCTGATACCCATTGTAACACCCCGAACCCAGTTACCCAGAGTCGTTGCATTAATACATAACATTGGAATGATCACAAAAGATCAAATCTCGAATGATCGATTAGTTTAGTAGCCTTGGAAACACTAGATATATTTATATGTCTTACATACACCATAAAGTGAAAAAAAAACTAAAAGAACATCTTGTCTTAATATCCCCTTATACTATCCCTATAGGTCATTCATAAAATACATATTCACATCCTGAAAAAATAAAACATTGAAAGGGGTGAGTTTAGATTCTCAGTAAGGATAACAATATAGCGGAAACTTTCATAAATAAACACAAACATTTAAGGAAATGTATAATTAAAACAAAAGCCTTTTAAACTTGAAATTCAGTATAATATAGAAAAAATAAAATGAAATAATTCAATTTACTTATTCCCATGGATATTATACTAGTCTAATAATCCCATACAATATCAATAACCACTTTCATAATAATGGAATTCATAATGCCAGACTATCATAACCACATAGTCAGGGTCTTGTGCCAAGACTACAAATAAGTTTTTGTCAAGGACTTCTGCCAAGACACTATTTAGTCTCATGAGACCTACCGATGCATCGAGGAGCTATAGCGCGCTCCACCCGTCACTTACTAAGTCCAATGCATTCCTCATATGAAAAGGTTTAAACATAAATAAACAATCGTATTGAAACTAGAATACGAAATGTCACCAATTTATTGATAAACCATGAATGGTATAAAAATAACACATCCACATTCAAACATATCACAAAACCTACAATACAATATGGATGTTTTGTATCATAATAAATCAACTTCAAATAAACTTAAAATCCATCAAAGGATGTTGACATAGATGGAATCAAAACTATTTGAGAGAAATATCTATTTTTTTAAATCATTTAAAAGTAAAAAAATTATAAAAGGAAACATTTAATTTGAAAATATTCTTATAAGCTTTCAAGGGAAGCTTCTAATATTTGATAACGGCATAAAATAGCCGCACCCGCTGTATAAGTTAAAAAAGACATTCTTACCTTAATTCTGTCGAAAAGGTTAAAAGGATCTTGATTGGAAAATGACAGAAAGATTCCTTTATAAATATATTATATAAGTCAAACAAGGGTATAAATTAATTTAACGAATAGTATATAAAATAGTAAAAATGTTTTGAAATAAATTTTTAAGAAACATGGATATGAATGTTAAAGTGGTCCCAGTAGATAATTACGTATAAACAACCTCAGATAATGCAGAGATTGTGAAATAAACCCTTACCTTGTACATTCCCTTGGTCGAGGGTTGGTTTAAATCATTTATAATGGTGAAATAATTTTTATTAAATTATACCAGAATCATATACATTAATATGATATCATATACGATATTTTAACACTTCTTTGTTAATAATATCTTAGTATTATCATTGTTTCGGGTGTTAACTGATTCGCTTTCCTTTATATGATTTGTTACGTAAGCTGTGTTTTTTATGGATAGGTTGAATCTTATTCATATCCATAATGATATCATGTCCTTAAACAATACTTTTAATCATCAAATGATAATTATTCTTGAATGGATATGATGGGGAATGAATCTTAACGCGTTCGTGGAGACCGTAGTCCGTACGTATACACGAGCGGCAATATCATTCTTTTGATGTTAAAATCATCTATAATTGGATGGTATATCATATATACAGAATTATTATAATGTTATATTTATTATTTACTTCAATTACACAACATTATCATACCCATACAAATAATAATGTTTTGAATAACAATTACACCACGAAGTGGAGACGGTAAGCCGTACGTACGCACGTATGGTGACATGTCATTCAAAGGATGGATAGAATACTGAATATGGTTGTACCATATTTATAATAACACCAAATTATATAGAAGATACTGGAGTTATTATTTTATAATGGAAATAACAAAAAAAGATGAAGTGGAAGAATAATGGAACGTGAAAGAGGGTGGTGAAAACATTATCTCCTCTTCGGGTTCTTCCTTTTGATTTGATCAAAAGGGCTCCTTAGGTTGGAATTATGATCAAACTAAGGAATCTAGTTTTAAGTGAGAGAATTTGGGAGGATATGTGGGTAGGTGTTGGCAGAGACAAATGGATTTGAAGGTGTGAATTTGAGAGAAGGGGGAGTGCCCTTTTATAAGAGGGGTGAGGGGCACCTTAGGAAAAGCTAGAAATATTGTTTTATAATAAATTCATATTCGGTTTCTAATGGCTCAAAATTGACTTATTTCAAGTATAAGGTGAGGATGGGTAGAAAAAAACTCAACTAATAGGTTTTAGATAGGTTTGGGTCACTATATTAACCTTTTCATTTATATTTAACTCTTAGTTAAATAGTTTGACATTTAACATGTCTCTTTGTATTTTTATAATATATAGTTAATAAACACACTATATGCATCCAAGAGTCCCCCCAAGTGGTCCATTAATGATATAACTATCATTATTTAAGTCTCTTGGTAGAACCGTAGATTTTTAGGAATTTAATATCAATTAATAATATAATATTTGTTTTAAAAACTCTTTTAAGTCAATTTTGACACTATTTAATAAATTTTTTTAAAGTCTTAAAAACTTTATTAATTCGAAAAAAATTCATTTCCGTAATCCTTAAATGTCATATTAACCAATAATATTTGTGTATGTTATAAAAACATTCAAATTATATTTATTTTAACATTTATAATACCAACTATTTGATTCAATCATTAATAAGGAAAATACTGCATCCTTATTGTGTCATAAATAAATTTTATTTTTCAATGTCTAAATATTATAAATAAAATTCCATTATATTGGAAATAGTTTTATATTTCTAATTAATATTTATAGTAAAAAATATAACATATATAACCCTATGAAAATTTTTGTTTTCTAAAAGATATACGCTTATGTCATTTTTTATTCACTTTAACTTAATTAATATTAAGTGTCATTATCAATTAAAAGTGGTTCCATGGGGTCCCAAAATCAACCCAAATATTTCCATGGTCGAACATGTATCATGAAATGGGGTTAATACACGTTTTAGGGAAATTTATGCGTTTTATATTATTATTTGTTTACCCTTATTTATCAGATTTACCCTTTAACCATGGTAAAAAAATATTTACCCAAGTAATTATTCAAAATGTATAAAAATAAAATCTACCTATTGACACAATTTGAAACATCTAATTCCAAATATGGAATTCATTTTTATAAATGCAAAACACAGAAGTGGCAGAAATTAATTTAAAATTAATCCCGTTGTTGAAACAAAAAGCGTGTATTTATGAAATAATAACTATCAAAAGATTCACATTTGTTTATGTCAAATTTAAATGTTAAATTACTTATAATTACCTAAATTGTATTAAATTATAAGAATATAATCAAATTATACTTCCAAACCATTCAAATTCATAATTTATCACTATTAATTATTTGATTAAAAAAGTTGTTTTTAATTAAAATTTAGTAATTTTCACTATTCATCAAAAATTGAATTTTTTCATGAAAATACCAAATTCTCACCCAAATCTAATTTAGATACTAAAAATCCAAAAACGAAGTTCATTTTGAAAGGTAAAATTCATAAAATTTTAAAATGTGGGTATTACTATTCACAATGGCTACTTTGATTGGTCGTGGTGTGTTAGAATCTCGATGTTGCGTACAATGAAATCTATTGAATTATTCAAAGGGAAAGATACCGTGGAATCTTGAGGTGTTACAATATCGTCAATTTCATTATCATAAAATTTTCTTATATTTAATGTAAAATATATTTTAAATATTCTCTTTGAGTGTTAATATATATCTAATTATATTTTATCTCTATGAATATTAATATAAATTCCATTTAATGTTTTATAAAATTCAGTAATATTGATGAAATTCAATTGATAGAACCATGAAAATTATCATTTCTATTATTAGAACCATTCCATGGGTCATGTCCACCTGAATATGGAATATTAGGAATTTTTAATTTTGATGAAAGTCCTAAAATATAATGAAAAAAATATTAAATTAAAATAAATAAATATATATAAATACTTCATTTTGGTATGATAAATAATATTATATCATATGATCCAACTTAAAAGGATTCATTGAGGAATAATTTTCCTTTCGACAGTGTTAATAAATGTTAAATAGAATATCATGCTCATTTTTAATGCCTAGTGACATGAATTCATTTTTCCCTGTTTATTTTTTTCATGAATAAAAAACTTCCCTGAGATAACCAAAATCACAAGAATATTTAAACTCTTTCTATCAAATAGAAAATAAATATATTTTTATATATTTTTTGGCAAGGCATAGACTGTTATAGTATTTATGGTCATAAAATGATTATTTCCTATTTAAAACAATCCCTCTATGAAGTTTGGACCATATATATCATTGAATAATGTATGATTGGATGAAATAAAATCATTTTAATTACTAATTGGAGACCCCCCATATTGATAAATTTTTCTTTTTTGTTGTAACTTTTTCATCAACCAACATTGGGATAGAATTCCCCTCATGACATAGGCTTCCTTCAAACTCAAATTATACTGAAAATCATTTTTTTATCCCTACATACCTTCTAAATAAGTAGGCATATACCCATAGTGTATGCTCTATCAAATCTCTACTAAAACATAAATTTATCTGGTCTCCTTCTATATTGCTGTGTATCATCTGAAACACAAAACCGTTAGGCAGACATCAATTAAAATGTTTTCAATTTTTATATAGATTAAAATAATTTTCTTGAGCATATTCCTCCTCAAATTTCAAATCATATGGATTTAAATAAATGATTTCAATCCAATATGTGTAACCCCTTGTCCATTACATTAATAAAAATTGAAAATCTTGTTTAATTATTAAAAAACTAAATCAAAACAAATCACTAAAAGGATTTATATCAATAATCTACCACATTGGGTTTATTAAAAATTAAATAAATATAAAATATCTAGACAAAATATTGTATTGATGATTCATCAATTAATAAAATTAATCTCACATTATAATCCTTGGTGTTGGAAATAAGTGTAATATTATTGAACACATGTGATAATAACTCATCAATCATTATGGTTCAAATCTATTTCAATACAAAAATATCTCACCTATTTATTTTATCAAACAATTTACACTAGAGTGGATGTCACTCCATTTTTCAATAGGGAACAAATACACTTGTATAATTTTCCCAAACCATAGTATGTTATCACCCTATTTCAACAAAAAAAGAGTGTGTCCATTATAATTTAAAAAAGATAGTTGGAAATGAATAAAATAATTAACCATTGATATCATAAAAATCATAACTAAAAATTTCTTTAGGGAATTTTGGGGTAAAAATCATTATAACATTATAAACAGATTTACTTGGTTGATATCAGGGATCTAACATATTCAATTGAAATTATTCCATTGGTAGATCAGTTTTCATAATGTTAGAAACTTGACTTTTAGATGGCCCATGCTAAAATTGCCTAAATTACATCTTAGATGTATACATCATGAAATTTATTTGGATCCCATTGTGAAGTTTACAAGATTTATTTATGATAATAATGATAATATTTATCCCAATTTAGATGTCACACATGATTTTAAATGTAAATAAAACATTAATTCCATTATATTTAAGATATTTTTTCATTTATAATATTTGACTAAATTCATGGGTTGATAAAATATACTCTACCATTGTTGTGTTTAGTGACATATAATCTGAATTTTATCTATTCTATGAGATTTATGAGAAGTCATTTCAAACCCACCATCATATGTAGACTTTCATTCAGAAAAAAATATGAATAATTTGTATATATATAACCCAATAGTTGTTTCTATGAATTACTATAATAATGAATTACAATTTCCAATGATTGGTTCATAAATAAAAATACTCATTTCAGATCCACGATGTATCTTCCTTTTCAATAATAATGATAACAGGAATCATAAAAAAGTGGAAAACACTATAGTTGGTTTTGTGGATTTATGGTAAAGTAAACTACCAATGATCCCCATATAGAGAGTAACACCAATATCAACAATTAAAGTATGTTTTTAAAATTATATCTAGGAGTCCGCCAGAGGAGCTATTTTTTCTGAATCAACCATTTGAATCTTCTTCAATACCTCCTTGTGTTATTACAATTATGAGAAAAAACACACATCCATTCTTTAAATAACCACTAAAAAAGGAAAACTCTTAGTTCACCAATTAAATAGTTATTTAATTCTCACATCTGTTGTTTTAATAACCTATTTCATTTTTTTACCCAATACTCAAATAATTATGTCATCATTATGTTTATGCACCTACAACTGATGTCATTTCACCCTCTTGATGTGGAGGTTTTGAACAAAAATTCCTCTAATACAACTGATCTTATTTAACTACCAATTCATCTGTGGGTTGTAAAGTCTGGGTTTTTGTTTTAGTCCCATATACAGATTTCATCCACCAATACACCATCCATTTTTGTATAAGATTAAAAAATAATTCTATTTTCTCAATATAGGATTCAACTTCATGTAATACATTCAATAATTCTAATTTTAGATATATCTGATAAACATAAAACATCATTTTCATAGTTATATCATTGAATGAATAAATATATTTCAAATGAGACACACATAAACATTCCTAATCTGTATTGATGAATTAAATATGGGAATACTACTAAGAAATAAACAATTAAGTATTAATTTTTCACGTGGATTTTTTCATGGTTTTTTTATTTATAACCAATTTAGATCCAATCCTTTTTAAAAAAATTCCATTGGAAAAAATCCAATGTATTAATTTTCCGGATTTGATCAATAGCCACTTGAATCTCATTGGAACAATTCTTATCAATGGGATCATCATAAAATTAAATTGGTTCCAAATAAGATAATAATTAATTAAAATGCAGTGTATCCATTAATTTGGATTGAAAAGGGATTTCCTAGTCACCATTGATATTTATATTAGTGATTTAAACAACATCGCATTGTCAAATTATTATTCCAATCCTTTTTGGGTTTCTGTTGTGATCAATTTTATGAGAATTGGTTTTTAAAACCCTCAGAACTCTTAGTGAGCTAGACACATATTCTTATTTTTGAAAATTTAATAATAGGGGTTTAAAATTTTGATTCATTTTTGTCTGAAATTCTATACCCTTATGTCAATATTTGTGTACATTAAATTTAAGAAACATCATGTTTTTCAATAATTTTACTATTACATATGTTATAGAAACTGTATTCTTAATTCTAGAAAAATATACATGAATCACACGTTCTTTACCATGTTCCTCATACATTATATACTTTTTAGGTTAAGAAAAAACACTTCTTCCCAATATTTATTTAACATCTTCTACCAATATATGATTTTATTTTTATCATTTAATTGATAAACATATAATAATGATCGATTGGAGATATAGTAAAAATGATATGTTCTTCATTTCATTACAATTTTAATATGGTGTTTCCAGTTGTAATGGTCCTATAAATGTTGTCATTAATTCAATTTCTTATCACTATTACTATATTAAACTGAGGAATAATCATGATATTAAAATGATGTTGAATCCAATGTTATTTATTAAGTCTATATCATTGTATGTGTGAATCTTTTAATGTTTTTTAAGTCGAAATATTTTCGTAATAACATTAATAATGTATGATACACATGAGTAGGTATATTTTATTAGTATTCATCCTCAACCAATCCATCATGATAAAATTAATTATAATAAAACATAATAATTTTTACATAAAAATAATTAGATGTTACTTGCCTATAATATTCCATAAGATAAATAATCAAAACTCCTGATGATTTTTCCCTTCATCTAATTAAAATTATTTTAAACAGAGTTATACTATTATAAAATCACAGATATAATTAATTTCTAATGTGATCATGTGAAAATATTGTTCAGAAATATTCGTCAATATATTTTCTAGATATTTATTTTTCAAATACCTGAGTTACTTCTTCATTGGAATATTTTCATCATTCTATGTAATCATGAACTAATAATTTCTCCAATTAGATATATATTTCACTTTACCCTTCTTATTATACAATAATTGAACAAAATATAGATTTATCATTTTAACTATTGTTCTAAATTCTATATCATGTCTTGATTGAGTTGACTAACCAAATATTAGAAGTTTGTGTCTATATCATTACACTAAAAACACATATATGCTCTATAATCCTCTTGAATATCATTGGATTTTGAAAACCCAAAAATTATTAGTCATTCAATATTTGAAAATTGAAGAACCCAATATTTATTTCACATTGTACAAGTAATTAGATTTTAATTTCTATCTATGTGTATCATACTCCAAATTATCAATGTTGAATTTTAAGAGTGTATGGTGAGTATAGGTGGTAGTGACGTATAATTTAAAATTAAAAAAAAAAAAAACTAAAACCTATTTTGTGATAAATATATGAATTAGATGATCTACGTATATGTATAAGATTCAATTTTTTTTCTAAATAAAATTTATTGATTGGGCACATAGATACTCTAATAAAATAGATATTATGAATATTTTGTAATAATCATTCTAATATAAATTGAACATTAGAAAAAAATTATTCTTTAAATATTTAATAAAAATCATGGTAATAATGTAATAATGACTTATATGATTTATAAAATACATTTTACTCTTTATACATATGAGTTATGGAAGTCATAAATCATTATGTATAATATAAATACTTTTAAAACTATCTATAAAGGTATGTCTTCCAACACTAGGAAATTCCTCAATATGGTGAGTGGAATACATTTTTCATCAAAAAACCCAAAAATACCTCAATAAAATGTTTCGAATATCTCTATCTTACAATACTCAGGATTCCCTCGATCATCTTGATTGACATAACCGATATGCATATCCTCAATATCCTATGATCTAAACTGAATTTATAGTAAGTTAGTATGAAAGGGAAATCTGTCTACAAATTTTACATTTTGGGACATAAAATTGTTAGTACCAAAAATTTATGAAAAATTTAAATGAAAAATAATGAGATGTTATGCAATATTGTTATTTGAACATTTTTATTTTCAAATGAATCAGCTCCTAGCTCCAGGAATTGAATATGATTTATATTAATCCATCTAATGTTAATATTTTTTTGTGAATCTTGGAGTAGGTTTTAATGACCTCAAATGATATTCACCAGATAGCTTTGTAAAATGTCTCTCTATTATGTTGTTTTCATAGAAATGTTAAATTTCTAAAATAAATTACTTATGATTAATTGAACTCCAATTTTCTGATTATAAACTTTTAATAGTCTATTAAACTATAATATTTTTAATCTAATGAACTAAATTATGGTCATTCTATTGGATTTGAACTACTATTAGTATGATGGATAGAAATTCAGTTAACATGATAAACATAACTCTAGTAATACTAATGGACATAACACTAGTGAGGTTGATAGAATAGTCACTTAGAATGTTTGATGTTCCATATTAAGGAATATGAATTTTATATTCATTTAGATAATAACTATTTCTATATTTTTTTATAAAAAAAGGTTTTCTACCAAAAAAACTAAAAAACATGGGTTTTAAAAAAATACAAAATATGGATTTAGTAATGTCTTTGTGATTTTCAATACTAAGGAATATAAAATTAGAAATTATAAATTTTTGACTCAAAATATTACCTTTTTATAGAGCACAAAATAGAAAATTTAAAATAAAAATATATTAACATTGAAAAAAATCGAAACCCCTTTGTGAATTTAGATAATTTAATGAAATTACTCTTAATGAATATATCCCCTTTTAATTTTTAACACAAATATCCTGATAACATCCTTTTGTTCAAAATTGTTCATCTTATATGAAATATTTTTGTAACGGACTATAATTTTCAGTACATTTCATTGTGATAAATATTTTGATTGATGGTTCAGAGGGGAGTCGAATTTTCTTGGTATGTTTGAGTTATTACAGTTATATATCATTTCATATGTTTTTAAAATTTTCTTTTTTACAATGGTGATACATTTCCAATGATAGTTCATCCTGGTGGTAGGACATCCTAGTGGTAGCTCACTGACAGTGACTAGCCAGGTAGTGAATCGCTGGTAGTGAAACACTGGTGGTAACCCCCTGGTGGTGGCAGTGAACATTTCTTCTGTATTATCCATATTTTTCCAATTCATGACTTCTATTTTGGGAAATGGGTTTAATTTGTTTTTTAAGATGTTTGAATGACGATTGAATTGCTATTAATTGTATCTTAAATCTCACAAATGTACATAGACTGTTAAATTGTCAAACGACGTGATTTATCAAGATATTTCATTAAAAGAGAGTCTAAACTGTATATAATCCAAAACATTAATGATATAGTCTTTCTAAAGTGATGATTCCTTCAAATCTCTTTTCGTATTTCCTTCTCCTGAATATGGTATTTATCATATTATTCTTTCTATAGGAGTCCTGAAACAAGGTGTGGTAGATGGTTTGAGCCACCACGCCGTTAAGCAGTTCCCTCATATACGCACCCCCTATTTTGGTGCATCATGTCTTGGAAAAAGGATTCTTCCCTCCAAGTGGGGTTCTCCTTCAACTTTCTTAATTGTATATCATGGGGGTGGGTATATGTATGTTTCCCTTGTGAAGATAGTTTTTTCACAAATAATAATGATAATTGAAATTTTTTATGATTAATATGTAGGGGCCCAAAAGTGGTGTATTTCATTTATTTGTTAATTTTCTAGTTGAAAATGTGAATTATATAGGTTAACTACCCAATAAAAACATTTTCCATTGGTGATATTTTTTTGTGCACTAGTTTATGCGTTGTGGAATACATAAAATTTATATATTTGTCAACATCACTTATTATATAAATGGTTAACCACATATATTCAGTTAAAATAAATGGATGCTCTGGGATTAAAAGGTTGGTATAAAAACACCCTAAATCAATTTAAATTAAATAAAGGATGCCCACATATATATGAAATTATGTTTTTCTTAGTTCTATGTTGTGTCTATTTTTTTAACTGATTGTGTGATGTGGGTTGGCTCTGGAGATATGATGGATGTAATACGACTGTTTTTTCATTTGTGTGGGGGAACCAGATGAGATGTGGTTATCAGTTGAGGATCTAATGTTTGTAATTATATAGTTTTATAGATGGTCTATAATGTAGGTTATAGAAAGGATGTTTAATAAGGTGGAAAAATGGGATATGGCTGTAAATTGATGGTGTTGTTTGATTAACAGTAAGATGGTAATGGGTTGTTGTGTGGTGATAATTTATATGTTTTAATTATTATATTGTGTTAATTAATTCTAGTTTCCGAGGATGTATGGAAATAAAATGTAATATCATTTCTTACGAGGAATTTGGAAAATAGTTTATTTGAAATGGAATTCAGAATGTGAACAACTGATGAATGAATAATAATATTATGTAAATAAATGGAGGAATGTCTTATTAATATGGGTATATTTTTTATTTTTAAATTTTGTTAAGCTGTTAAATGTGGATTTAAAATAAAATGTTAATTAGGAATTGTGTTCTTATTGTTTAGTGTCCAATATATATATTTGGATACCGAGTCGTGGACGTTGTGAGTTGCATTGTTCATTGTTTATAAGCCCATAGGATGGTATTCTATGTTTCAATATGATATATATATATATGTTTTATGTTCATGAGATTTCATATATACACCACAAATTTATTTATTACTATGTGCTAAACACCCACATCCTAATGGGGGACATAGTATTTTCCAAACATCTCAGTGGGAGGATGGATGGATCACTACCCACACTTCTCGGACCCCACTTTCAGGTGTGTTAGGCATTGCACAAGCTTGGATGGATAGAGGTACATTAGTGCAATAGATGGTGGATGTGATGTGGTAACCCATATGTATTTGAGTTGAGTTGTGATGTGATGTCCTAGGTGTCTTAAATATAACTTGTGATGTGAAATTTTAGGTGTCATTAGGATGATATGTCATGCATTGCGAGGCTATGGCATGTGTAGGAAGAATGAGTTTCGATACCTAGGTGTATTCATGATGGATGTGTTGTGTGAACTAGGTGTGAGAGTGGGATGTGTAGTGAGGCCCTCGTGTGTGTGGGTGGGATGTGATGTGATAGATTCTGAAGAAGTACGAGCCTAAGGTCATTTTCTATTAGGATGTGAGTGTGTCCAATCAGTGGGAATGTGGTGTGTAGTACCTTATCATCGTTCTGAAATACATTATATTAATTTACATTTTTTGTGATATTTTATGAGAGTTCCATCGCGTGGTTGGGATTGTTAGTATTCCTTTATTATTGTTGGTTGGTTATACTATTTCCACATAGATTCCTTTGTACACTACGTTCACATGTACTAAATAGACTTTGTTTTTTCTACCGTGTATACCTATATAATCACCCTACTTATCCAAAATTTATTTTCAGTTTTCTATGAAGAATTTTTGGATCATGATTGAAATTTCTTGTTCAGGACTTGGAGTTGTTTTCGTATTATTTCATTAGCATTTATTCTTTTAGAATTTCATTTGGATACATTTCAAAGCATCATTTTTGATTTAAAGATGAATTATGTGATGGTTTTTCATTATTTTATAATTTTTCATGGAGTTTATTTTGGTTGAGACATCCTATCTCTCAATATTTTTTCCTTATAAAGGGTAATGCCTCACATATTGTGAGATTGAAATACCCTTACTTCTAGTCACTATCCTAGGGCCTACATAGGGTGGGAATTGAGGTTCATTATCTCACATTCATTATTTTAAGTCTAGGAGGGTATCTTTTAAGGGAGTGGGTCAAAATAGAATGGTATTAGAGGTGATTATGGAGAGAGAGTGTGGAGTTCTGAGTTATGAATAGTGAGGAATTCATGGTTTGGTATGGTAAAAAGTTCAATTGACCTTGGTATATGTCATTGGATAGGTACACTGCATAGAAAATGTAATAATAGGGCCCCCATGATTCAATGAATGAACTATGAACCTACTAAATGACTAATTGATGTGTCATTACTTATAGGGTAGAGACCTAGGAAAAGTACATGCATCATAATTACTTTTGTTCTTAATTGAAATTAGTTGATTTGGAAAATAATATTAATTAAATGAATCATGTGATTTTATGCATGCTTCTATTATTTTTCAATTCTTTTATTACTAATAATATTCATTAATTTATTGTTCAATTAGTCGTATAACCAAAAATAGAGAGTAATATGATGGTATACTAGCTTGATTTTTTTTGTTTGAAACCTACTTGCGGTTTGAATTTTTTATTTCATATCCTCTTATAAAATGATTTTCAATTAATTGGATTTTTCTTCTTTTTAAGAAATGTATAAAACACCTTCTATTTTTTCAAAGGTTGGAATTTATTAAAGTAACATGTTAGGTTTATTTTGTTAACATTATGTATTTAATTTTTAAAACATAAATGAGGCATGTAACCTCGAATTAGATTTCAAAATGGAATGATAAAATAAATTATACAGAACCCATTACTATCATTATTCTTGTTTCTATGTGAGATAATATCTCTTCTATTTATTTCAATCTGTAATTCTCCATAAGCATGGGTTGTTAACTAATTGTAAAATGTGGATTTAGACATTTATATTCAAGAATATTTGAAAGTGTATATCTTATTTATTTATAATTATTTGTAATTTTTAATCCTTGAAAATAATAACATACTTCTTATTTCCCCGGATTGTGGTTAAACAATATTTATATAACCATATCATGTAAGCATGTGTTAGGTTATAAATCCATGTGTCATTTAATTCTCAATAATGCAAGATATTAGTCATGATTTTTTGTAACTATTGAGACTTATAAATATATATTTTATTTATAATATTATTGTATGAATGATAATATTTTTATGTAATAAATTACCACGAAAACACATTGTAATTCTTAGGTTTTTTGTTATAAGAAGAATGCATGAAGTAAAAATAATTGGTGTGGAAACTAGGTAAATTCATTTGTAAAGAAATTGAACATGTATAATTTTATTAAATTACATTTCAATATATATTTAGAATTATGTTTTACTTATTTTAGTATATAAAAATGTTTTCCTGAACTATAAAATGAATAAATAATGTTTATCATGAGCATGATAAAACATGAAATATAGTAATAAAACATGTGATGTTTTTAAATTCATGTTAAAAAAGGATGATTTGTTTGGTTGATTCAATAAGAATTTTGTGTTTGTAAAAGAGTATATGTGTAGTTTCTAATTTTTTATCCTGAAAGTGTGTTTTTCTAATCCATGAAATAATAAACCGATGTTATGTTTGAGAATGATAAATAATGAAACATAATAATACAAATTGTATAGTTTTAAATTTATTATCAGAAATCTTGTCTTATTATGATGATTAAAAAATCATGTTTTTTATGAAATGTATTATTTGAATTGGTCCTAAGAACATAGAAAGAAATTTTTTTTCAAATAAAGATGGAACTGTATTTTATTGACTATAACATTACCCAGAATATATTGATTAACCATATTAAACATGTTATGTGATATAACATGTCTGCAAGTTTTTCATTAACATCGATGCATGTTAGTGCTATTTAAATTAAAGACATGATGTTTCAATAGAAATAACCTGGTAATGTTAAGTTTTTTTGTGGTATCATTGTTATCATTATGTTGATGTGTTTTTATTACCTAATGAAAATAATAGTTGTTGGAAACCTTGTTTTTTTCTGATTTTTATAGATTTTGAAAACCTTGACATGACATCTAGGCCAAACACACAATTTATTAAAAAGATAATTACTAATATATGACTAACAAAATGATTCCCCATTGAAATATTAAAATTTGTTGGCAGTGACCATGTGAAATAATTTGATTTAATAATGTAAGCACCTAAAAAATATAGAAGATTCTATGTGTTGCTAATTGGTGTTATTGTTTTTGTTGTGATTCCATATGTGACATGTGATTTAGAAACTTCAAGCATATAAAAAGGGGGAACAAAATCCTTAATTGATATGATTTATACATTGACATGATTAAAACTGTACATGTGTGTTAGTTCCACCCAAAGTGCATAATATCATGACATGGGAAAAGGGATTGCTTGATTTGTGTGATTGTGGATAGATGGGTGATTTTAGGGGTGATTGTTGGTGTGGGTAGAATGGAGGATAAAAAGGTGTAATTGGTTATTTAAAATGTTTAATTGGATGAGGATGGAATAGATGAGTGATTATTTTGTTTATTTAAATTTTTTCTTGGAAACTATTGTTGGTTCAGATGTTCAGGCAGTGGTTGTGTTGTGTGGTAGGAGGGTGTGGTAGATGGGATATGTATATTTTATGGTAACATATATTTTTTATGTTTTGTTTTTTTGATATGTTGTTATTTATTGAATGTATCACCTCACATAATAATGTTAATCACTTAAAGGATTGGAAAAATAAACTCATCATTTTATAAATCCTAAAATAAATAATTATGGGCCTAAACTCCATTCATAAATTGTTTTCTAAAGGAAGTGTTGATAAATATTAAATACAAACATGTTATTTTGTTTTATTGTGTTTAACCATATTTTTATGGCATGTTTTATGACCACAATAATATGAGTAGAGTAAAACCCTTTCCCTGCATCAATATGTGATATATTACAACACATTTTAAAACTGTTAACCCAAGTTAGTTTCCCCCAAATCAGAAAATATCCGGGTGTGGTGGGAGGGTTTCCATATAATTGTATTCTTGTGGTAGCTTAGTATATATTAATATATGTTTTGTGTTGGTAGAGGAAATTAATTTGAAACTCCGAAAAGTAATGACATGGACTAGTGAAAAATGTAAATTTTAAATGTTCAACCCCGTACAATTTCTGCATAAGTATGTTCCTAGTAATTTATGTTTTGATGAATAATATGGATGGAATTTTAATCATATAATAGTTGGTACGTTTTAAAATCAGGTATTATGGGTTATTCATTGCATTTTTTATTTTATTATTTCTAAATTCAATATTATATTGAATTAATATTCACATGGTAAAGAGAATGATAAGGTTTTGTAAGTATAATTGAATAATTTTTTTATTAAATCGTCAATCATTAAAATTTAATAATGATTTTTTGGGAAATAGGATGAAGAAAAATATTTTTCACACAATTTTCTAAAATGGTTTTTAAAAATAGTATTTTTTAATTCTGTTAAATAAAGATGGTTCCAAAATGGTTTTGATCCAAAGTGTTTCTCTTAGCCTATAATGTTTTATTATATTTTTCATGAAAATGATTTAATAGGAATGTTTTTAAACTAAATATTATTAAAAATAAAATGTTGAGATACATGAATATAATGTAATATATAATTTAAAAAACCATTCTTATCTTTCAAACTCTTTCACTGATAAAACATTATAATATTACTACTCAAGAATGATATTCTATTTTCTTCTTAATATGTTAAGCATTATATATTTTAAATGATCCAAATTTAATATTTATATGGATTAGAAAATGAGGATAATGAATGTATGGGTTTAATGAAATGGAATGTCTAAGTGAAGTCATTGAATTCAAAGGGATAACAATGTCTTATCCTATCTAAAACTATTCCTTATGTCTAATGTAACATGAAGAATTATTTTTTGAATATTCTTCCATCCATAGTGTTATTATTTCTATTTGATTGTTATGTTTTTCATTGAAGACATGTTATTCCAATCAATGTGATAGAATTATTGTTTGAGAGGTATCTCCCCTAGGATATTTTGTTTAATGTATTGTTGAGATTTGATATTGTTTTCCTAGTGGCTATTTTGTTCCAAAAATATTGAGATAATTTAGAGTAATCTCAAGTGGTGGTTGTTCGGGCCCTATCCCCCATTCCTTCTAGTTTGGTTAAGAATTCTGAAGTAAGAGAATAGTTTGTGAGTTATTTGATGTAATTGACCTAAATTTCTAGTCCATTACATTATGATAAATATTGTATTTGACATGTCTGAGTGTAGTCTGAGTGGTTATCGATACATAGTAGTAATTCCAATGGTGACTCATTTCAAGAGTTTTCCAAATTTCATGGTTTCCAACAATGAGACATTTCCAATGGTAGCTCACCTTGGCGAAATCTCATCTGAGTGGTTTCTTGCTGGTGGTGACTCATCTGGAAGTTAATCTATGGTGGTTACTCTCTAGTGGTGACACGATTGAGATGGATTTCTAGAGATGACTCTCTAGGCGGTAGCTCTCTAGTTGTGGCTCACAAGCGGTGACTAGCTGGTGGTGACTCGTTGTAGGTGACTGTATTGCAGTGTGAGTGAAAAATGTTTCCATATTTTATAGTTTTAACCTTTTAACAACTTTTAGGATGAAAAATGGGTTTAATTTCAAATTTAAGAGGTTTGAAATCTGATTCAAAGTATACTAATCATAATATAAATCTCTCCAATGTATGTTGAGTTTTAAATTTTCTGACTGCAAGGTTTAGTGAAATCCTTCATTAATGGAAATTCAATTCAATATCTAATCATGACCATTCTGAATATAGTCTATAAAAAGAAAATAACCTTCCTACTTTGTTTTTGTCTTTCCTTATCTTGATATGTGACGTATAAAATCTTTCTTTTCATAGGATTCCTAGAATGAGGTGCCACGCATTATTGAACCCCCCTAAGAAGTACACTCTTATACGATCCCTTTGTTTTGGTGAAACAAGTCATTGAAAAAGGATTCTTCCTTCCAAGTAGGTTTTTCTTCTTATTTATTAATTTTATGTCATGGGGGTTGGTATATGGATTTCTCCTTAATGAATATAGTTTTTTACCGATTAACTAATATAATTGACCCATTTTACGATTAATATGTGGGGAAAAAAAATTAGTGTATGTCCTTCATTCTATATTTTTTCTAGTTGATAGTGTGAATTATAAGGGTTAACTACCCAATGAAAATCATAGTCATTAGGGGGCCTTGTTTGTGAAATAGTTTATGGGTTATGGAATACATGTCTATTATGTAACTTTTGAAGTCACTTATTATATAATTGGTTTACAAAGCACATTCTTTGAAAATAAATGGATGTCCATGGATTATAATTTTTCTATGAAAACAGACTAAATAAAGTAACAAATATTAATGGATGCCCTGTTAAATCTGACGATATGTTTTCTCTATTATTTTTTGTAATGTTTTCTGGAACATGTTTTTGTACTATGGGTTGGCTCAATTGGTATAAAGAATGGAACCTGATTGTGTTAAATTTTTATGGGGGAAGTATATGAGATGTGGTTGTGAAGTGGGGTTATGGTGGTTGTAATGGTACATTTGTAGAGTAGGGTTTTAATTATTGTTATGGAATGGATATTTAGAAAAGATGAAAAACAGGTTGTAGTTGTAAATTGGTGATGATATGGGATTATTGGTATTAGAGTAATGGGTTATTCTATAGAAATAATATCTCTATGTTGGTTATTATATTTTGTGAAATATTTTTTATTTCTTTGGATGTAAGGAACTAAAATAAAATATCCTTTCCTATGTAGAATCTGGAAAACCAGTTTATTTGAAATGGAATGCTGAATGTGAACACCTAATGAATGAATAATAACATACTATAATTTATTGGTCCAATGTGTTTTTAATATGAAATTATTTTATTTTTTAATTCTAATAATCAACTAAATGTGGATAAAAAATATAGTGTATCATGTGGATTGTTTTTTTCCTGTATAATGTATTGAAAATATTTTTAGCAATAGAGGCATTAAAACATGTGAGTTCGATTATTCGTTATTTATTAAACCCATATTATAGGATTGTATGTGTTAATAAGATATGTATATTTGTTTTATAATCAAGGGATTGTTATATTCACCCCACCCTTACTGAGAACAATGTGTCGAACATCCCCATCATCACCGGGGAGGTAATATTTTCCAATCATTATAATTGGAGGATGGATGTCTAGCCGCCCAATATTCCCTAATCACTCTTCTAGGAAATGTATTTATTGCACAGGCTGTGATTGATGAAGGTATTTTAGTGAATTATATGGTTGATGTGATGTTGAATCCCACGTTTCCTTGGGATGAGTTATGATGTGATATCCCCTGTGTCTTTAGGATGACATGTGATGTGATTTCCCATGTGTCCTCATCATGATATGTGCTACGTTGTTTGGTCCAATAGTGTGTGGTCGGGATGCTTTTTGAGTCCAATGTGTGTTCTAAGTGATATATTACGGGGCCCAGGTCTGTGTGGTTGGGATGTGTTATGAGACCTAGGTGTGTGATGGTGGGATGTGATGTGGTACATTCAAAAGAGGTGGGAGCATCTTGACATTTCCTGTTAGAGTGATAAAGAAACAAATCAGTGGGAAAATAGATTGGGGTAACCTATCATCAATGATCATTACATTATATTATATTACTTGGGTTTTGTTTTTTGTTAACTATGCCTTGGTGAGGTTAGGTTGGTGAATATACCTTTATTGGCGACAATTGGTTCTACTGTTTTCACATGAGTAAATTAGTATGCACTTTTCACATGTCCCTAAGAGACTCTGGTTTTCCTATTGAGTATACATGGATGATCACCCTCATTATATAAAAACTATTTTTAGGTTTTAAGAATGGATTTAGGACTATGATAGACATTTCTACTTTAGACATTGGAGTTGTTGTTCTTTCGCTTCCTTAGCTTTTATAATTTTTGAATTTCAATTGGTGAGTTTTATTTGTATCAGTTTTAATTTATAAATACATAGTGGGGTGGTTTGTCTTTATTTTATAATATTTTTAGGAGTTGATTATTTTTATTCATCTTATCTTCCAATCATATTTCCATATAAATGGTAATACTTACAATAATTTATTATTTTTTAACCCTTGGTGCTAGTAACCAACCCGGGACCTTTTGGGGGATGACTCGGGGGGTCATTATCTCTCATTCTTCATTTCCTGCCCAGGAGGGTTATATTTGGAGGGATCGGTCTTGATTATTATTACTTTTCATTATCCCGCTCAATAAATTATTCCCCTCATCTAGTTTCCTTCATTAATATAGTTTATCTTAATTAGTGAGTTGAAAAAAGGAATAATAAATCTAATATATTATTCTAAAATGATATAAAGAATAATGTGATACAATTGTGTTTGATTAACTATTATAACAAGGAAGAAATATGGAACATCCATCAGAGTAAAATTTTATATCATTCAAAAAAAATATTTATAATATAAGTAATTAAAACTTGATATCATTTAAAATGTTTTATTTAAAAATAAAAATAATTTATAAATAAAATATTCATTCATTACTATACATATTATTTAATATTTTATTAATATTACTAAATTCATATAGATTATTTATGGATTTAGATTTTTTAGGCTCATTCTTTACCATTTTATCATCCATGAGTCTAAACTTCTGATTATATATTTTCAAGATGATAATATCATATTCAAAATAACTAATCATTGTTTTACTTTCTTCAGTCATAGGATGTGTTATTGGAAATATTGGATGTTGTAAGACTCATCTTTCATATTTTTGATCTATTCATTGAGTTATTAGATTTACTAAATCTAAGAGTTGGATAGATCATTAAACTATTACACAAACCTCAACCCATCAGAGACATCTGATGATAAATTCTCAAAGGAATTAGTTTTATCCAAAGATTATTTTGAATATTTTACAAACTACTAATCCTTTAATTTTAAATCACAATCCACATGCCTTTAGCACATTACCAATTTATTAAATCACCATTTATATTCCTTTTTTATCTTTGGAACACATTATGTATGCTTCATTCTAAAAAACTAATTCAGTCAACATTTTCAATAATAATTATCTTTCATTTTACCAATTGTGGATCTTCTTTCATCATGATTTCATATATTGATGATGTGGTATATAATGTGTAATATTTTTCATTGTTTGAAAAATATAATTTATCATCTTATGAAATTTAATAACTGATTTATCTGTTAAATTGGATGATTATTTTGAAATATGACTGTGATATGGTCCAACATATGTCTTTTTTTTGAGATTTTCACCATTCAAAACCTTCATCGGCTCAAATTACATATATGTCAATGTTTGTTATGGGATAATTATTCTTACTATTCATCATGTGAAGGGGATTTAACATTAAAATAAACATATAATACTGAATTTTTATTAGACTATGTTGAAAAAAAGTTGAATAAGATGATGTTTCTGATGAGATTCATAATTATTTTCATTATTCATATTCAAAAAATAATACCAATACTACTACTTATTCTAGCTCCTCCTTTAACAACCCCACAGTTCTATTATCTTATTTCCTTTTCTTATTAACAAATTTATTATTAGCCTTCTTAAATGATTTCAAATTGATTTCTGAACTGAAATTTATTCTTCGATTTGTCCATTATATTGATTAATATTTCCCAAATATAAAACAACTAGAACAACTAATGATTCAGAAAATAATATTTTTTTGAATCGATGGGTCTGGAAATGATTGATTGGTCGTATAAAGTGTTTTTTATCCAAAAACATGTCAAACTACTGATAATGGTGAAATTGAAAAAGGGTTATTTCCCAATTCTTGTTGTACACCTTCCATCAACTTCTCCATCATCATTACTTCATAAAATAAATTGTTTATTTTTTTCTTCACTTCCTCATTCATAGAGTTTTCTGTTTTGATCAAAAAATCAAAAAATCATTTTTGTAATCTCCAAAATATAGATCTCTTGGTTTTTCATGATCTTTATGAGTCATAAATTTATTAATGTACTCACTGTATTTAACAATTTACTTGTTTTGAATATTTTTATGAGATGAATCTTATTTTCTTTTTCTAATTAACTAATTTATTTTCATCAGAAACTTTTATGTCAAATGAACCCTTGTGTAATTTGTCTACAAAATTTTTTAGATTCAAATTTAAAACCAATTTCATCCTCACCATGTATTCATCTCCGATTAATGAAACCTATTTTCGAGTAGTAAAATACTAATTCCTAATTTGAAAAAATAGATAAAATTAAATAAAATTTTATATTTACCATGGAAGCATAAGAATTATGGATTTTATTGAGGGGTTCCTAATAGATTCTATTTAAAAAACAAAAAATAACCAGATTTATCTCCATCATGTTATCAAGTAAATCCAAAATGAAGATGACATGAACAATATCTGAATCCCAATATCCTTTACCCAGAATCATATTATAAGTACCCAACATGAAATATTAAATAATCATGATTTTTAGTTAATAATTTACATTCTTTCACTTGGATGATATTTTCCAGTTTATATTTTTAGAGAATTAGGTAATAACACAAACATAAAAACCCATTAAATCAAAATGAGGACATTTATGATTATATCCATTTTCTTATAATATTAAAATTTTAAAATAAATCACGTAAACACTCTATAACATTCAACAGGACCAATTACATTCCTTTACCCATCCTGAAAATATTGTGAAAGAATTTTTTAAAATCATGGGACTAGGATAAAATTCTCAATAAAGGACCAAAAATTAAAAAAACCATTAGTTAATTGAAAAACATTAAAACCCATAAAAAAGTATTCAGGAAAACATAACATATTAACTATAAATGGAAATACCATTTATATAAATGAATATTTATTTTCCCTTTTGGAAGCAAATTCATTACATGAAAATAATTAATAATCATAGAAACTTCAGGTAGGTACCATGGGAAATCATCTCATTGAACCCATAATGAACCATTAAAACCCCCTTATAGAACCCTTTTATATTTTAATAAATATATGACCAACATCCAAAATAATTCCACATCGAACCTAATCATTATCCAATTAGTTAAAACACTATCTAGGAATTTATTTCATTTGAGCTATAATTGGGTGAGCTAAAACTATCCTTCCCAACCATCATTTATAATTTATATGAACAAAAAAATTAATATAATATTTTTTCACATTGAAATCTCTTTTAAATATATATTAAAATCTCTTTTAGATTTTTAGTCACAATTTATTTTAAAATCCCATTTTAAAAGTACTCTTTTTTAAAAACCACTTTGAGTAACATAATACCAAAAAAAGGAAAATATGGGGTTTCATTAAATAAAAAATAAAAAAATTATAATTGAATAAATAAATGAAATAAAATCCACAGTGATATGAATCTTTTTTGTGGTATTACATTAAAAATAGTACATTTTATGTGTCCTTTCTCAAAAACATCTATTTAAAATATGCAAAAAATACCCCTTTTGATAACCTATAAAATTAAGTAAAATATACATAAAATTATTTTTTTATATAATTATGTCCATATAAAACATTTCAAAATTAATTTAATAGAATGGACATAGAGAAGAATGAATTTTTTAATTAAAACATTAATGAATGATTTATTCATAAAAAAATTCTCCTATCACTTAGGAAATATTTTGACCAGGAGACCCCTGAATTAATTAAAAATAATTTTGACAAACAGAATGTGAATTGTTAATATTCATCATATAAAATGTTAATGGTGATTTTTTTTACGATCCTTTAAAATGAATAATGGTTCATAACCTCATGACATGCATAAATAAAAGGAAATTGAGACTAAGTCTCCTACCTTGAGTCCGACTTGTCACAGGTGTATATATGTTTCTGAATAAATAACATATTATAATTATTTAAAAAATTTAGAACCTTTTTATAATTTATTATTAATTTTATTTCACTAATTAATAATATATATATATATTTACTTATTCATTTTTTATAAGTAACATGTTTTGACCATATTTAGTTTATATTCCAAAATGACAATTATCAATTGACTATGGAAAGGATGGTGCTTATTTAAAAATATAAATAATAATAAATATATATTAATTATATTAATTATATTTCCATAATACTTTTATAAATAATTTTTAATGATGGTTATATTAAATTAAATAATGTTTTGATTATGGAAATGGTAGGTTGTACATACACCTAATTAAGGTTTTCATTTTTCAATGATCATTATGGAAAGAATGTAAGTGATATTTTTTCATTAAATAATGTTTATTATATCATAAATTCAAATTTTAACATACATATAAATATCATTCTTGTGATTTTTTTGGTGAAATAGGAATCAAATTAATTCGATGATGTGGTAGTCCAGACATCAATAAAAGACGTTAGAATTTTTTCAGTGAGTGAAAGGAAAATTGAAAATGATATCAAATATTTATTGGATGATAAAAATTTAATGAATATAAAAATTATTTATTTTATATAACATATATTTATTATCATTACTATTATTACTTTAAATGTAACACATTAGTGAAAAATGTTTTATAACACCTCTTGAGGCGGCAATTTGCCAGACACACAAGTGTCGTTATCAAAACCCTTATCAAAAGGCATGTAAAAAAGGTTATCTATGTTATAATGAATACATATGTATAATTATTTAATAAATATTAAATAAAAACCTTGTATTTATCATCATACCCAATCATTATAGGTTGTAATGGAATAACAAATGACATCATTTCACATGTTCGTAGTGTGTCGTACACATGAATGATCATTTTGTAACCCATTAGATGGAAGTGTGTGTAGTCTTATGTATTAATATTAAGATAAAAAATAATAGTATATGGAATATACTTTTATTATTGTATCATCATGGTATATTTTGAATTGTAGCTGGTCGATAATGAAATAAAACAAAAAATCTTGTTGATGAACATTACCTCAAATTCAGATATCTTTATTTAGATTGAATTAAAGTACTTCCTTGGTTGGATTTATACTAAATGTAATTATTTTAGTATGATATGCGGTAATTTTATAAGTGTATTAAGAAATAGTTTTATAAAATAATTGGTCTTGAATTTGGAAAGAGAGTACGGTTGGGGGTGTCTTTTTATAATCGAGGTGAGTGGTAGACCTGTAATGTTTTGAAATAGTTAATTTCACCAAATAGTGTTCATGTAAATGGATAAAATAATGGTAAATTATATAAAATATAATATATAAGTTCAATATATGTCTATAATTTTTTTTTAAAATTTTTTTATGTCATTTTTGCCCTCATGTTTATAGTTTAGTTCCTTGGTAAACTTGTTTTTACATTTAATCACTATGATTAATTTTAACTGTATTCAATAATAAATTAGGTAATAAATTTAGTTTTTATTATTTGAAAATATAAATTATATTAATTATAAATTTAGAATCCATTTTTAAAAATTATATTCACATAAGTATAAATTTTTAATTTAATATTGTTCTTGTAGGTGTTGTGAGATAACGAGTTTTTAAGAAGAGTCTTTTTTTAAAATATGATTATACATATACTATATGACTAATAATAATCATTTTCTAAAAATAAATTCATATTTATTGATATATAGTATATAAATGTAATTTATAAAATCGATACTTAGGAGTTATTGTAACTGATTAATTTAAAAGGAGAAACATTATGCATTTTAAATTTCTTTTTAGGAAACCCCTATTTATCCCCCCCAAAAAATATATATTAAAAACTAATAAAATTCTATTTAAAATAATAAAAATATAATAAATATTACTAAATAATAATTAGGTTACATTAAATCATATTCAAAACATTTTGGGACACATTGATTTCTAAATTTATTAAAAGGAAAATAATTCATAAAAAGTTTGTATTTTTCAATATTCACTAAAGAATCAATATATTCAGAAAAATACCAAAATTTTACCCAATATTTTTTTTATTTTGAATTTAAAAATTAGATTCATTTTATCAATTTAAAACTATATAATTTATAAATTTAGCATTTAAATAAATCCATATAAGAAAAGTGTTTCATTAAAAAAATCATTTTTGATGAAAAATCACTTAATATTTATATTACTTATATTTTTTTTTAAAGAAGGTTCTCTCTACCAAATGTCCTAGGCATTAATTTATTAAAATAGATAGATTACAAGAGGTTAAAAGGTGAGATTTTATTACGATCATCCCTATAAAAGGGAGTAAATCTTCAGGAAGGTTATCAGACCGGGTAATAGGATTGCCAACTCCAATGCCTGTAAGACCATCTGCAACCCCGTTTGCCTCTCGATAGGCATACATGATAATGAAGGTGGGATTCGAAAGGGTCTACATGCATTTCATCCACTTTGCTACGAGCCACTAAGAGATAATCATTTCACCATTTCTGATGGCCATCAAAATGGTAGAAGTGTATCTCTCTTGCCAGATATTAGTCCAAAGATTCATTTTCACAAATAAAATAGCATGTATGATCCCAAGTATCTCAGACTCAAGAAAACTTGACACATCACAAGAACCATATAAATACTCGTTAACAGAGTCATCATGATCCATAAATACCACACCACAGCCCGAAAAACCAGGATTCCCTTTAGAGGCGCCATCCGTATTGAATTTAATCCCAAGTGTGGAAAGAGGGATCAAGAACACCATTATAGTACCCAAAGAAGGTCTAAAATTACCTTTTAATCCAATATTTTTCAGAAGCATGAAATATTGAATGCTGTTGTAACATTAACCCAAGCAGACTTCTGACATGTCTTTTATAGCCACAAAAATCTGCATCAATGAAAGCTTCAAGCATCAGCCCATCCCATTATATAAAGTTGCATTTAGAAGTTGCAAAAAAGTATGTTGAACTTTAGCAAAAACCACTTAGAGGAGAGCTCGAACCAGTGGTGAGACTTGGATAACTGTACTGCAACAAAGAAGGGCCTGTAGTCCTAAGAATATGAGGCTAACCAGATCGAAGGCACCCAAAACTTACTTCCAAATAGCTGAGGCCATTGCACAAGAGTGGAAGAGATTCTCTACATTCTCCCGATGTAGATGTCACATAACACATCTGGAAGAACACTGCAAACCAAACATCTAAAATACCATATCAGCTGGTAATCTATTGTAAACCAGCCTCCAAATAAGTGTTAGACAAGAAGGCCAAATCCAAATTTTATTGAAGATATACAACCATTTGTAATCATCAATAATACCCTTGACCGCATGAGAGTAATATAAACTGCTAGTCAAAATACCATTTCTAGATGGACCCCATGATTTGAAATCAAAGCAGCAGACAAAATTTTAATATTCAATCAGATGATGTTGGTCACATGAAAAATTTGCTAAAGGATTATCCAAATGATCCTTGATGGAGACCTTCTCCATAGAGCCTAGTGTTGCGGGCTGAATATCATCACATAGAATATCACCTATCCAATTATCAAGCCAGAAAATAAGATTAGAGTTTTTGTTAACAATCCATCCAGAGCAGTTCATAACATTCTAGAAATACGACTTAACTACTGGCCAAAGAGAGGAGAAAATGATAGCATTGCTGCCCAGCTTTAAATTATTAGCAAATCAAGATTTAAGGAAACCCATTGATTCAGAATTACTGTGGATGATATTCCATGGTAAGCATGCTTGAATGGGGTCATTAAACAGAGTAATATTTTTTATTCCCATGCCACCAGAGTGGAAAGGTCTACAATATAACCTCTATGGAATAGTGTCTAACTTCTTCTCCTAGACGTTACCACTCCAGGAAAAATTCTTGAGGGATGTGTTCAGATGTTTGAGAAGACCCCATGGCCATTTATTGAGCATAAAAGAGTAAACCAATTTGAAATGATAACATACTTCTCTAAACTAATTCTCCCAGCCATAAAGAGACTCTTCCCTTTCCAGGATGAGAGCTGGCCATTGAATATATCCATAATTTCAGATAAATAAGAGGCTCGAGTATGCTCCTTGAAGAGGGGGACACTCAAATAATGAAAAGGAAGAGATCCTTCTTTAATTCCCATTTGTGAAAGAGTCGAGTGCTTCCTTGAAATAGAAAACCTCTTCCCAATGTTAATGAAAGATTTATTCCAGCTGATACAATGACAAGAGACACTTTCATAATGCTGAAATATCTATTTCAAGACACATACATTTCTCTTTCCCCTACAAGAATATAATGATATCATCTGCATATAAAGGGTGAGAGGGGTCAACAAGGGACTTTGATGCTTGAATCGGCTTGAGATGTCCTTGAGAGACCATGTGAGTAATGAGTCTATTGAGATAATCTTTAGTAATGTATAAGGGAAGGGTTGAGTGGGTATCCCCCTATCTGAATCCCATAGAGAAAGAAAGATCCCCTTAGGTGATCCATTGAGAAGCACCGAGACATGGACTGAACCAAATAGAAAGGAAATCCATCTAATAAAAATGACATTGAAACCAAATTTTCCTAGAACCATATATATAAAATAACAATCTAGAGTGTTGAATACTTTTTTAATATCAAACTTGAGGGCCATTCTACCTTATCTTGTAGGAATTATGAGTATATTAAGAAACTATAAGGTTGGGCAGATACATTCCTGTACAGATATTCCTTTGATAAAACTGATTTGGTTCTATGAAACAATCATTGAAGAAATACTTGAGAGCCTGTTAGAAATAATATTTCTTATGACTTTATAACTTGGGTTCACCAAGGTGATTGGCCTAAAAAGATGATTCTCAAAAGAATTATCAACTTTAAGAATAAGAGTAATAAACTGAGAATTAAGGTCTTGAGGGATTTTCCCTGAGGAAAAGAAAGAGGATACTAACATGCAAACATAACCCTTGATGAAATCCCTATACTTCAAGTAAAAGAAGTTATCGAAACCATCTGAGCCCGAAGTACTAGAGGCGTTGTGTTTGAAAACAGCATCCTTGACTTCAAATTCCAAGGGGGGGGGGGTGGAGTTAGAGTGGTATTATCAGAAATAGTAAACGTTGTACGAATGATAAGATCCATTAGAGTTCCCCCCAATGAAATACCATTTATGATCATAGTGAAATATTAAACAATATAATCTGAAATATTTTACTTATTGTCTAAAATCTAATCATCAACCATAAAAAATGAGAAGGGTCAACTGGCCTTTCTAATTGTGGGAAGAGAATTAAATTACTTTGTATTCTGATCTCCATCATGTAGCAACATAATTTTGAAGGTCTTTTGAAGGACTTTTTTCTTTAATATCAAGTGAAGAATTCAGTTTAGAAGCTAGAAAGTCTTTCTTAGAGAAATCCAAATTGAAATATACTTTAGAGGCCTCATCATGGAGTTTTTAAAGAGGGGATTCAAGAAAAATAATCTCATTGTACAACTCACTATAAGTCTCTTAGCTCTATGTTTTTAATTTGCACCTAAGAATTTTCATTTTAAATAGAAAATCAGCACCTTGCATGCAGGTCGAAGATATTTCAATCAGTATACTACATCTACTTTGAGATTCTAAAGAATTGTTAAAATGAAAGGGGAGGGGTATGAGAAGATATCTTCCCTTAAAACTAATCAGGATCAGATGGTGGTCAGAGGAAAATTTGGTTAGGGTAATGCTAGAAATAGAGTCTCATTTATCCAAAGTAGTGTTGTTCACAAAATCCATGTCTAGCTTGCTAGCAGTCATGTGCTTGATAATTCTTCAGTACCAAGAGAACTTAGCACAAACTAAAATGAGCTCAGTCAGATCATTTCCATCAACACATTCTTAGATTTCCCTATGAAAAATTTGAGAATGAACATGGCCCTTTTTTTCACTTGAAAAAAGTATCATATTGAAATCACTAATAATAAACCAAGGGGAGGAGATGCCTCCCAATTTTCCCAGTTCATTCCATAACCTTCTATGGTCCAGATATCTATTTCTAGCATAAGAAAATGATCCCACAAACTTCATAGAATCCCATTGCTGATAACAAGAGATCACCTACTCATTAATGAAAATGATATCAATAATTCCAATTGATGAATGTGAAAAAAACCCATAGACATTCCTCCTATTCATATGTACCATTTGTAGCAACCAAAAAGAAACCATATTTGTTGAGACTCTAAAATCCCAAAGAGAACAATGATTTGTGTTCAGAAATTCCATGTAGCTTCATCTTGTGAATCTTAATGTGCCTATGCAAAGCATTGACTTTGGTGGACTTCACAAGACCCAAAAAATTCCAATAAATAACATTAATTTTTAACCATATTTGTTATTAAAATTTCCATTCCTATTTTTCTTATTTTCCTTCTTCTTTCCTATAGAGTTTTTGGAACTCGTAGAGAGCTTGGTGAAACTATTGGTTGGCATTTTGTGATTTGAACCCTCAGAAATACTCAGAACATAAACATGATTCATAGACTCCATAGAGTGTTCATTCACCCCTATGGGGCATGGGGGGGGGGACTTGAGCCCTCTAATTATTCCTCCTCCTCAACCAAGTTACTCCACTTTTTTTAGTGGGACTTTCAAATTTTTGCAGAACCGCATCCCCCGGACAGGCCATGTCTTTTCTATTCCCTTCATCTGGTATACTAGCCACCAAAGGAGCATCCACATTGACAAGTTCACCATTTCCACAACCTTTTAACTCATCTACTATAGAGGTAATATCAACAGTAAGAGAACTGGAAACTAAATTAATAACATCCATATCTATCTCAATATCGTTATCCTGAATTCTAATATAATGAGGGGTGGAGGGGTTTCCAACAGTATGAATAGAAGGTAGGGGGACAACTCTATCTTTATACACATAATTATCCTTTCCAGAGTGCTCTCCCTTTTCCATTAAAGGATCCTCAGCCTTGTTCTTCTTACCAAAAAACTTTCGTTGATTCAGCTTATCAGTCGTAGAGTCTCTAACGGGCCATTGTTGATATTGAATACTTCTAGATTTAGAGACTTCATGACCTACTATTTTCTAGAAGTCACAAAATGTTGGCTTCTACTCACACTCAATTCTGATTTTAATCTTCTGATCATTATCAATGAAATTGAACATTTCTGGCAATTTGTATTCCATGTTTACCTTCACAAGAACATATTAATAGAATCCCAACACCTCATCAATAGTGTGTTGGTCTATCTTCAAGGGAGTCCCCACATAAGAATAGATATCACACATGATGTTAGGATTCCAATAAAACCAATTAAGACCATGGAATTGATTCCAAATGTGGCCTTTTGTTTGGTGTTGAGTGAATGGGTGGAAATTCCTATCCCATTTGTCTAATTTAAAACTACCAGGATTAAGAGAGGTTACCCCTTTATTCCAATCCACCCGAAGATCATCCCTACTGGTGAATACTATGTGGAGAAAACCTCTTCCAATTATAATTAGTTTGAAATCCCTCAGCCCCATGATTGACAAAGCCTCAGCATAAGGTCAGTGTTAATCTAAGGCTTATCCACCTTAACAAGTCAAATACAACCCAAACTAGAAAACATACAAGTTTCATGTCACTAATTGACTGCATATTGGTCAGCATGAACTGAAAAGACACAGTCAAATTGCCTAGGCATCGAACTCGAATGTGATTGAGAAGCATTCACATTGCAGGGGATACACTTCAGAGTGTCTGAGAAGTAGACACCTTTAGCCCTAGGCACACATTCGAAATATTCAACCGCAAGCACCTCATTATCCAAGGCCCTTTGAGGGAGTTAAGTGATTTTCCACTGAGGATCAAAGGAACCCATGATAGATCTCTACCAAATCCAATTTAGGTATAGCAAGAAGCCCCATGTTCGGGAGGATCCTTTAATCCTTGACATCCGCACTTTCCTCATATAACATATTTAATTATGTAATTAATGTCACAAAATTTGAAATTATATATATTATATCATTAAATATTTTTTTTACATCCTTTTCCAATTACTGAAATAGTTTACGGAAAATTTTCTTCACATTTTAAAAATGTTGTTATATCATTCTATCATAGAATTTTCATATTCCCATGTTGCCTCTTCAGCTATATAGATTTTTTGTAAAACCAAAAGCTGGAAAAACTAATTTTTTATAAAACAATATATATATATATTTTCAATAATGATAATATTATAATCCCTATAATAAACGTTCTCTTCGAACATAACTATATCGGGACACAAAATTTGAGATGAATCTGGAATATTTTTCATTAACATTGAAAAATTAAACATGTAGTGCACCTAAGATTAAATAGGGGTAAATTACATTATATAATGATTTGATACACTATTATACACTATTTAATATATTATAATGAAAAATATATTTAATTTCTCTTAATTAACAAAACACATCACACTTTCAATAGAGAAAATTTTAGAAAGGCATAATCACCTACCTCAAACGAAAGTTACTTTCTCCAGGTATCTTTAAATATTTTTTCCTTCTATAAGATATCCTCCTATTCCAATAAATCCACAAAACATTATCTCAATCTTCTTCTACCAAATTTATTCTCATCAATTTTCTTTCTCCAATAATATCCCAAAATTCTAGTGTCCATCACTGATTTCAAGGTAATGAATTAACTATTTCTATATGTATCCGGGAGTGAAAACTATTGTTGTAAGAAAACTCATCCAAATATAGATATTGAACCCAACATAACTAATAATCCATTTTAAAATAAAAAAATATTATCTTTTATTTTAATAATCATTCTCTCATACTGTCTATTAGATTTATGTTTAAAATCAACATTTAAATTTAATTAAGCACAAAATAACCTTTGATGTCCTCTACGAAAAATTAGATGTGAACCTCAAATCAGAGTCTCATACAATGGATAGAGGAAATCCGTTTCTCCTTACACTATCCTTTAGATAGTATTGAAAAAGATGATATCAAATCATTTTAACCATAATGGGATGTAAATATGCATATTTGGTCAATCAGTCAAAAATAGTCGAAATCACATTGTTACCTCCAGATAACCTTGGAAATCCCTCCATGAAAATTGTGGATATATTTTCCCATTTCAACACTGGAACTGGAAAAGGATAAAGAATCCCTTTGAGTATCTGTCATTATCACATGAATTTATGGAAATGAAATCAAATCATGGTAATATTAGAAATATCAAATTTCATTCCTGCACACTTGTAATACTTCTTAATGTCTCAGAACATTTTGTGTTTCCCAAATTAATGGAAAAAGGAGAATAATGAGATTCACTCAATAAATCTTTATTTAGTAGGGAATCATAACTCAATGGTTTTTCATGAAAAACTAAAACCAGGTCTTTTAAATGAATAATCATTATAGATGAAAAATCACTATTTCTAGAAGGATGTAAAAAAATGGAGCATTCAATTATAATATTTTTACTTCCTAAAAAATTAATCACATACTTTTATGTAGATAAATTTAACTATTTTTCAAGTTAACATTTTCTGTTCTCTAGATAACAAAGAAACATTTGAAAAAAACAAATAGTAACCTAATAATCCTATAAAACTACGAGTCTTTATGAAATCTATTGGTCTTTCTCATTATTTTACAGCATTTTAAGCAGGTCAAATAATTATTCAATTTTTAAAAATAATACAACCTTAGAATGGAATTTATTAAAACCAAAATTTACACTTACTATATTTCACTTGTATTTTATTTTCATTTATTTTTTTTAAACAAATATTATGTGTCTTTCATGATCCTCTTGAATTTTTAGAAATATAAATATTTATTTTTGTAATTATAAAAAGGAGAGTTACACGGATAGAACATGAAATATAAAAAAATGGCCCACCTTGGAATCATATAGGTGTGTAGTAGTAAAGCCCAAGCACATTGGATCTAATAGGATTGAATCCCTTGAATAGAAATGAACCAATACCACTGAATGAAAAAGTTTGACCACATTGTGTCACCTTCGAATCAAGTAAACCAGTAGCTACATTCCCTTAATTCCATATATGAAGGATGTCCATGTTTCTTTCATGAGACACTTCTATATTCAAATAGTGTATGAAATAATCAATGGGATATTACATAGCCATGCATGGAATTGTAAATATTCAGAGAGTCAATCTCCACTATTGAAAGGATTGTATTCCTCTGATTTCATAAATAGAGAGTAGTTAGCAATTCATGGGATTTAACATGAAGTGATTTGCCTCTTACATGGTAAGAAGTGAAATATAAAATGACTGAGCCCCATAGGTCCCAAATCCCCAATACAAGACAGCCAGGTGGAATGATTCATTATTGTTCATTTTCAGTCCAAATTATAGAGTATTCTACCAAACCCAATGCTCCCGCCCATAATTGGAAACTCGGTGTCTGGAAGGATTTGATGATTGTAGTGTTCTAAGGGTGGGAAATATTTTTTTTTATTTCTGAGCCTAATGATATTAATTAAGGTGATTTTCATTTCAAACAAAACATATATACATGTACTAGTTCAATACCTGTACAACCCTTAATTCATCATTTTCAAGATGAACTAATAGCCCAAAATGAGAATGATGGCGCTTTCCATTTTATATATCCCAAAATATCCCATTCCATGAAATCGCATGTTGAGAAATGATGTGATCAATTTTTCATAGGAATGTAGTCATGTTATTTCATCAAATCAGCATGACACTAAATTAGTTCATTCAGTTTTGAAAAAAAGGAGTCTTAGAGATTCAACATATAGTTCCATAAGGCACTATAATCCTAAAGAAATTATTACTCAAAATAATTTGATATTTTTTACAGTTGTAATAGCCTTGTTCTTAATTAAAAAAAATGGAAGGTAAACATAGTAGAAATATCATTTCACTAGAGTACCTCACCCAAATCATCATGATCATTGGAATCCATATATGATCTATTGATGTCGTTCATTGAAAAGGATCATGAGGAAGGGCTTGTAAGGTCACACATTTCCATTTTAGAGATAAGAAAAAATTCCACTTCAATTTTAGAGTACAAAAATTTCCATCAATAAACCCAAACCCAAACATTTTCGAGAATTTATAAACAATTATATTCATATGGTCCATAAATACATAAATTCCATTAGAAAACACAAATTTCATAACTAAAAAATCATAGTTCTTATATCTAGTCTAAATTTTAGTCTTATAAAGGTTTACTTTATCCACTTTCAGCTGATTCTACCATAAACACAGGTCAACATTCATAAAATACTATCCTCTATGGAAATCACCAAACAAATCATAGATGTGTCTTAAAGGATACCTTCTATTAACATTAATGTTATTCAAAGGTATATAATTAATTAAAAGTCTCATTGAATGATATTTATTTGTATAAAAACATAGAATAACCACATGGTTAGGCTATAGGTCAAATTAAAACATTATCTAATAACACGTACAATTGATTTTTCAATTCTAACTGTTTTAATGGAGATATTATATAAGGGAGGTTAAAAATATAAATAAAATCATATACTATGTCAATAATAAACTCAACCTATTTATAAGGAATAAAATAAAGGAAATAATTTGAATAATAAATAAATGTATTAATTTACTATTATCAAGTCATAAATTTTAAAAGTTTTCCTATTTTCAATACCATGAGAAAGGTAAAATTCAATAAATTTTATATTCAATTTATGATATTCATGGTAAATTATCAAAGGAATGAGATCATTGAACACAACATTCATTTCACTGAAATATATCTCAACATGATAAATGGAAATACAATCCATACCAAGAATGATTCCAAACTATACTATTTCCATTTCAATAAGATTCATAGGAAAGACCGTCCCATTGATAACAACATGAAGATTCTCATAAATAATAGTTTCATTAATAATTCTTCTTGATTATTTTCAAAAATATATATTTTAATTCAATATGGATATTATGTTAATTTATGTAAAAATTTACCAGAAATGGATTTATATGAAGATCTAGACTCAAAAAAGGTATTTTCATAATTCAAATACACAAGAAACATACCTATCAACACTTATTTTGAAAGCCAAAAATCAATCGCAGAAGTATAATATGACCCCATTAAACCTATCTATTTATGATCATGATTACATCAATCCAATTAAAATATATTTGGGAACACATTATAATAATGACTTAACAAATTGAAATTAAAACATCATAAAATTATATGCTAATTAGTTATCTCTTTCTTTGATTCTTAAAGATTCATTTCCATGCATTTTCAGGCCATATGGATACACTTTCTACAAATGTAACCATTCCATAAAATCATAATACATTCTCTAGGGTGCTTTTACAACACTTAACATAAAATTTGAAATTAATTTTTATTCCTATAGATTTATTTTTTATAAGTTACCACATAACTTTCCATTCGGGATTCTTTATTACATTCTTCATCATGAGAAACATATGTTTCAAAACATACCTTCACCAAGATGATGAAAGGGACATAAAAATTTTACACCCATCCTTCCTCATGTTGAAGGAGAGATAATTACCCCTGGGTCCCACTTTTAATAGGCCTCCGAGTGGAGACCAGTACAAAGGGTATAGAATCACACATAATATGGAAGGAATTACACTTTTTTATTTAGCGTGATCTGTAGATGCGATGGTAAAAACCCAAACAACTCCAAAAATAGATGAAAAAATATATCCATAACCCATTACCATATGCATGTTCCAAGGTATACTCATACAATTTACAATAAAAATCCAAGGTAATGTACCAAAATAAAAGAAAATAGTAAAAAAATATCCCAAGGTCTAAGATATTATGGCCCCACATGGTCCCCAAAGTCCTCCTTAAAACCTAAATTATGTTTTACAATCATAGGGTTAATATAAAGGTATACTCAGAAGGGAAAAACCAAAAGCTCTCGTGTACATGTGTGGATGAATTTTAATGCCCTGTGAGATAGTAGAGATATCCAAAACACTTGAAAAGGAAACTATCCACCCAGCCTCACTAAATAAAACTCCCCAAATAATTCTTGTTAAGTGAAGTAATAATAATATAACATTAATATTTGGGTACCCCGCACCACATTCCCACTACTTATTAAAGACATCCTACATGTAAGACCTCCACTACCATTTCTCACTCAACTCCCACTACATCCCCAACAACAATTATGGGACACCTCATCCACGTATCCCGCCTGGAGGCCACCATAACCACGCATCCCACCCATAGACACCAGGGCCACCACAACCCTACATAATAATTCTCACAGACACCAGGGCCAGAACAACTACCGCCATGCCCGATGACACATAGTCCTTATCTGAAATAAACTTTTGAAAATACATGTCCGCACACACATGGGCTAACCGCCACAACATACCATGCTTGAAGAGTCATGGGATAAAATAATCCTCAGTCTGTCACAGCCTACCCGAAGTGTTTTGAGAAACTCGAGAGAGGGAGTAGAAAAGAGATAAGAACTATCCACCCAATGAAGTGTTGGAAACAACACCCTACCCTAAGAATGGGTGGTGTTCATAATGAAGTGCTCAACTTGGGTGTGCTGAGAATATGAAACCCAAAAACTAAATTTATACATATAGGTAATAAAAAACTCAACCAAACCTAAGGGATCTAAAACCTGACCACACACAAACACCATAATAACTATTCATTAATTCACAAAACCCAAAAATAGGGCTCCACCCATTCTTTTTATCATGTTCAATTGATTCCATTCAATCATTCCTAAACAACTGTGCAATAAATAGGCACAACCATATGACCAAACAAAAAATGGGGTGTAGAAAAAAATATCCAAACAACAATTTAAGAATTCACATCTGGTTATCTTGTAAAGTCACAACAAAAAAATAGATCCTTGAGACTCCTCAAAGTATTGGAACTAATCCAAACCCCAACAAATGGCCCCACATGTCCTCAGATCCACAAACCACAACTAAACAAAATGAGATCCCATCCCCTTTCGCAACACCTATAATGACCCATACTTTACATACATTGTTATTACTTCAGAATTGAAGCACACTTATTACAACATATAACAAAACCAGGAAAGGACCATACAGGTATAGAGTCTTTAGAAACTGGGAAACATAAACAACTTGTTCATAAATCATCTACTTTGCCTCCCATTTATTTCATCATATCTAGAGTCCCTTTTGGCATATCATACTTAATAACCTTCTTCCTGACCTGGGGAAAGAAAAAATACAAAAGGGTGAGCTCAAATTCTTAGTAAGGGTAAACAAAAGAAATATCAATCACATCATATTCATAAGAACATAACTTTTGGAAATCTTAACCTGAAAAAGTGATCATAATTTTATAACATGGGATAAATCATAGTAGTGAAATGTAATGCCAATAATCATAACTTAAAACATGTAACTTTATGGTATACACACATAATCATAGAGAATCATTTCATAGTAGTCAAGACTCATAGCCAAGACTATCTTAGCAGACAAATTCCAAATCTGAACCAAGTTCACTTCTCGTTGTCTATCTAGTGAGATATAAATCTTTACCCAATGCATTGGAGGGAGATATAGGTCCCACCCAACTCATAATGATACCATTCTTATGTGTGCCACAAAATCATAAACCATACATTACTGCATAACCCATGTAATAAAAATGGAATTCTTAAACATCATGACATCATAAAACAATTCATATAAGATAAATGAATTCATAAAAATAATTCCATAACAACATAATCAAATCAATGTAATAATAGGGATAGAAACAAAACCCTATATTATCTTAGATGGAAAATAATTTTGATAAAACACTTGAACTACATTCTTGGGGAAAATATCCTTTCTACTTCAAAAACATTTTCCTTTCTTAACATGTCATATAATTTTAAACTAAAAGAAGTTTTTTAAAAATAAGCTTGAAAACTTTTAAAGGAATCTTCTTGGAAATAATGTTTTAAAAATCCATTCATGCCGTATAAGTTAAAGAAAACATTCTTCTCATACATGGGCCGGAAAAGTCAAAAAGTCCTCGTACGAAAAAAGACAAAAGATTCCTTTCATATCTATTACTAAAAACTCACCGAAGGGTAAAATTGTATTTAAACAATTGTATGTGGATGGAAATAATATTACATGTTGAGGAAACATGGATGTGGATGATAAATATTCCCCAGTAAATTCTGAAGTATAAACAATCTCAGATAAAAATGAGATTGTGAGATTTTCCATTACCTTAGGTCCAATTTGCTTCATAAGTGTCCGAACCTCCTGTATAATGATTTAAATAATGTTATTGACTTATTAAAGAATAATAATTATTTTTATGATATCATATACAGTCATATTCTTAGCTTCTTATTAGTAATATTTCATGACTACTTGTTATTCGGGTGTTTATTACTTTTTGTTCTTATGCCTGTTTTGTCGAATAAATTATTATTCTTATTTTTATGTTATAGATACCTCATTTACAGAATGGTATTAGTGTAATATATATCATATTCATTCATTCAATTCATTTATATAATCATTATGCAATGAAGATCATGTAGAATGAGTCACATCACATCGTGGAGACGGTATTCCGTACGTACGCACGAGCGATGATATCGTTCCCATGATCGTGAAATTGTAATGGAGTGTATGTATACTATTTCAGAATAAAAATAATTTTAAAATAATCATATATAGTTATTATTTACACCATTGTACCCATCCAAGTAAGGTGGTGGTGGAAAATAGATTACACCACAGCGTGGAGACGGTATTCCGTATGTACGCACGCGCGGTGATTTCGTTTTCCGTAGGATGGATAGATGGTGAAATAGGGTTGTTTAATACATATAATAACATATCAGTATATGAGTGATACTGATGTTATTACTTCATAATGAAACAAATAAATAAGAAAAAGTGGAAGAAGAAATAAAGTTGAAAGAATCGGTAACGGACATTACCTCTTCTTTGAAGCGCCTCTTTGAGACCTCCTCTTAGGGAACTAAAATTGGTCTTTGAAGAAGACCATGACCTCTAGGATATTTATAGGAAAGTGGAGAATATAATTTTTCAGGGGTTGTCCGAGCTTGAAGGCTCAAAGTGGTGTGAGGAAGGGAGGGAGTAGGTGCCCTTTTATAAGGGAGGAGAGAGGCACCTTTGGACAAACTCAAAATATTATTTTATTATAAAGTCATATTCGGTTTTTAATAGATCCAAATTGAAATATTTCGAAGGTATGGTGGGGTTGGGTCGAAATCCTCTCATCCAATAGAATTTAGACAAGTTTAGGGCATTATATTAACCTTATATTTTAGTTTTAACTCTTAGTTAATTAGATTGACATTTACCATGTCACTTTGTATTTTTATATTATATAGTTAATAAACTTACCATACACATCCAAGAGACCCCCAAGTGGTCCATTAATGATACACCTATCATGATATAAGTATCTTTGCCGAAAATTAGATTTTTAGGAATATAATAACAATTAATAATTTAATATTTGTTTTAAAAACTATTTTATGTCAATTTTGACACTATTTGGTAATTGTTATTTCTGAAAATCATAACAGAATGATTAGTTCAAAAAAAGTTAATTAAATCGACACTAACATGTAATATTAACATAGGAAATTATTTTAATCCATAAAAAGTCTCAAATTACATTTATTTGGGTATTTATAGCATCAATTATGTCAATATTTCATTAATAAGATAATTACTGCATCATCATTGTGTCATAAATAAATTAAATAATATAAAGTCTAAAAATTAAAAATAAAATACCATTATGTAGGAAATCGTTTTATATTTCTAGTAAATATTTATAGTCGAATTTATCTTATGTATAACCCTATATTAAAAATGATTTACTTATTAAACTTTGATTTTAACTATTTTAACCCTTCTTTAAATAAATTAATAATAAATGTCCTAATCTAATCCACGTTGGCCTAAATGGTCATATTTTATTCCTAAGGTTGTTTTTGTTCGAATTACACTTATCAAATAGAATTAGTACATGTGTTAGGGTAATAATAATAACATTTTTACCCTTAATTACCCTATTTACTTTTAACCGTGGTAAAAAAAGTAAAAAGTTACTATTCACCAAAAATTATTTTCATCTCATTGAACCAAATTTTACTTTCTGACATCAACTGTGTCTCTCAGATTTTTTAAATTCCATTCACAAAAGCGGTAAAATTAAGTTTTATGTAAATTTGAAAATTCTTTTAGGAGGTGGGTAAAAGACGATGAAAAGTTCCATAAAATATTTATATATCTAAAATTATTATAAAATGACTCTAATGAATTGCATTGAACTTATATAGGTATCATGTATCAATTTTGACCTAAGATAAATTTAAATAAAATAAATAATTATTTAAATAGAGAGTCGGTTTTTAAATAGTAACCCAGTGTTTTCACTATTCATCAAAAATTGAAAGTTTTCCGAAAAATACAAAAATTTCACCCTAGGACAATTTCATTATTACAAATCCAAAAATGAAGTCCATTTTGAAAAATAAAATTTACAAAATTTCAAAAAGTGGGTATTACTATTCATAACGGCTAGTTTTAATAATATTTTAATAGTATATCATTGTTTAGTGAAACTCGATATTACGTACGACGCAAGCTATCGAGGAAGGCCGCGATTGAATGTAAAGCAAGACAAGCTAGTGTTGTGTGTAGTGAAATATTCCTTTGAGGATTTATATAACATAAAAACAAAATATTTCTCATAAAAGTCTCGGTTGTTACATTCTACCCCCCTTAAAATGAATTTCACCCCCGAAATTCGTCACTTTGTAACAAAAAGGTGAGGATACCTCTCCCTCATCATATCCTCAAGCTCCAATGTCGCTTCTTCTAATTGGTGGTTCCTCCATAAAAATTTCACCAAGCGAGTGGTCTTGTTCTGTAGGACTTTTTCTCTACGATCCAGAATCTCTATCGGCTGTTCTTCAAAAGAAAGATCTTGCTCCAGCGGTACAACTTCTGAGCTGAGTACATGTGAAGGACCAGGTTTGTACATTCTTCTGAGAGATACATGGAACACATCGTGAACTTGAGAGAGATTCGGTGGAAGCACCAATTGGTAAGCTACCTTTCCAACATTATCCAGTATTTCGAAAGGACTGATATATCTAGGGCTCAACATCCCCTTGTTTCCAAATCTCATGACCCTCTTCCAGGGAGATATTCGTAAGAACACATTATCACCCACTTCAAACTCTAGGTCTTTTCTTCGGTTGTCGGCATAACTTTTCTATCGACTCTGAGCTGCTCTTATGTGTTTTTGAATAGATCTAACCTTTTCTTCCATCTCATCAACAAGATCAGGTCCTAATAGATTTCTTTTCCCAACATCATCCCAAAAAGATGGAGTCCTTCATTTCTTTCCATAGAGAGCTTCATAAGGAGCCATCCGAATACTGGAGTGAAAACTATTATTATAAGAAAATTCCACCAAATGTAGGTGTTGATCCCAGCCACCATTGAAATCCATAGAGCAAGATCTTAACATATCTTCTAGAGTTATAATTGTTCTCTCAGACTGACCGTCTTTCGGAGGATGATAAGTAGTGCTGAAACTCAAATCTGTATCCAGAGTATGCTGAAGAATTCTCCAGAACTTCGAGGTAAATCTCGGATCCCGATCAGATATAATAGAAAGTGGTACTCCATGCAATCTTACCACTACCATTACATATATCATGGCAAGCTAATCTAGAGAGAAATCCTCTCTAATATTAATGAAGTGTGCAGACTTTGTAAGATGATCAAATATGACCCAGATAGCATTATTGCCTTTGGACGTTTTAGGAAGTCCAGTGGCAAAGTCCATAGTGATGTTTTCCCATTTCCATTCGGGTATGGGTAATGGTTGTAACATTCCCTTAGACTTCTATCTCTCATCTTTAACTTGCTGAAAAACCAAGAATCGAGAGACATATTCAACAACATCTCTTTTTATGCCATCCCACCAAAAGTACTCTTTCAGGTCCCTATACATCTTCGTGCTTCTAGGATGAATAGAGAATGAAGAACTATGAGCCTCATCCAGCAGCTCCTTCTTTAATTCTGGGATGGGAGGTACACAAACTTGATTCCTGAACTTTATTATCACATCACAATCATGGTTGAATTCAAAAATATTTCTCACCTTCTTTTGTAACTCTACATCTTTTTTCTGCACCTCTTTAATCTTCACATGTATATATGGTTGAACATTTATTTGAGAATGATACGATTTTCCCCCTTCCATTATAATTCCGAGATCCATCCTTTGTAAATCCATAAATATTGGATCTTTTGTGATCCTCATTATGGATAAGCTAGCATGGTCTTGTCGACTTAATGCATCTTCCACCTTGTTTGCTTTCCCAGGGTGGTAATGAATTGAGTAGTCGTAATCCTTAATTAGCTCCAACCATCTTCTTTGGCACATATTCATATCCTTTTGTGTGAAAATATACGTTAAACTTTTATGATCAGTATAAATATCACACCTTTCTCCATAAATATAATCCCTGCAAATCGTTAATGCAAAGATTACCGCAGCTAACTCCAAATCATGAGTTGGGTAATTCTGCTCATGGATTTTCAACTGTCGTGAGGTATAAGCTATCACCTTATCATTTTTCATAAGAACAAACCCCATCCCCTTCTTGGATTCATCACTGTAGATCACAAACCCTTCTCCACTAAAAGGCAGTGTGTGTACAGGTGCACTGGATAACCTTCTTTTAAACTCCTTGAAATTCTCTTCACATTCCTCCTTCCAAACAAACTTAACTCCTTTCCGAGTCAACTTTGTGAGTGGATTAGATAATCGTGAAAAATCATTCACAAAACGTCAATAATATCCAGCCAAACCAAGAAAACTTCGGATCTCAGTTATTGTTGTTGGTCTCGACCATATTTCGATAACCTTTATTTTTGCTGGATCCACATATATCCCCTCTTTTGAGATTATGTGACCCAAAAATGAATCTTTTTGAAGCCAAAATTCACACTTGGTAAATTCGGCATAAATATTCTCCTTTCTCAGGGTCTTCAATATAATTCTCAAGTGATCTTCATGTTCTTCCTTTCTCTTTGAATGGACAAGAATATCATCTATAAAGACTACCATAAATTGATCAAGATAGTCTCTAAAGACTCTATTCATTAGATCCATGAAGATAGCAGGGGCATTAGTAAGACCAAATGGTATCACTATAAATTCATAGTGTCTATACCTTGTACGGAAAGCCGTCTTTGGTATATCCTCCCTTTTGACCCTTAATGGATGATACCCTGAATGAAGATCAATCTTGGAATAGTATTGAGCTCCTCATAGTTGGTCAAATAAGTCATCAATGCGCGGGAGAGGATATTTGTTCTCGATAGTGATCTTTTTAAGTTCTCGATAATCAATACAGAGTCTCATTGACCCATCTTTATTCTTAAAAAATAGAACAGGTGCTCCCCAAGGTGACACACTAGGGCGTATGAATCCCTTATCAAGATTCTCTTGGAGTTGCTTCTTCAATTACTTCAACTCAATTGGGTACATTCTATAAGGTATCTTTGAAATAGGCAGAGAACCCGGTACGAGTTCTATTGAAAACTCAACTTCACGATTTGGTGGAAGACCCGACAATTCCTCCGAAAAGACATCGTCAAACTCCCGTAAAATGGGAATATTATTAATCAAGAGTTTCTCACAAACCATTTGAGATAAATAACCCTCATTTAGTGGAATTAAGACCCATAAGATGGAAGAAATTTCCACTGGATGGTTATGTTCATCCTTGCATCAATAGAAGATCATAGATTGATCTGGAATATGAAATGTTACTTCCCTTCTTTGGAAATTGATATGGTCTCCAAATAGAGAAAACCAATCCATGCCAAGAATCACATCAAATTTTACTATAGGAAGGATCACAAGATTTTAAGGAAGCACTTTCCCACAAACTTCAATCGGAGAAGAATTATAAACTTTTGATGCGACTATTGTGCCATTAGGGGTTGTCACAGCTAACTCAACATCTAATTGTTGAGGTAATACGGTGATACCCTTAGAAAATTATTCAGAAATAAAAGAGTGGGTGGATCCAGAATCAAATAAAACATTTTCTACTTTATAGTGGATGGTAAGTGTACCTTCCACCACATCGTTATCGTACTCCACATCACTGATAGAAATTGTGTGTGACTTTCCTTTGTCTTTAGCCTTAAGAGTTTGTTGACGTCGACCATCATCATCAACCCTTGGATTTGGGCATTGATTGGCATAATGCCCCATCTCCTTGCTCTTGAAACATTGAAGTGTAGTAGGTTCATTCTATGTATCCCTTCCTTTTTTTGCATCATTAGATATCTTCTTCCCATCATCGTGGCATTCAAATGCCCGATGACCTTCCTTTCCACATTTGAAACATTTACTTGTCCCTTTAAGACAACTCCCTCCATGTTTCTTTCCACACTTTGAGCATAAGGGAAATCTCATATTCTTTTCAGTGTGCTCTATAGATTTTCCTTTGAATTCCATTTTTCTCTTCTTATCAAACCCATATGACTGATGGGTTACTCCAATCTCCATCTCAACTTTGAGAGAATATCGAACGATTTCCTCGTAGCTATTTAAGTCCCTTATGGCTAAGGCCCTTCGAAGACTTGGTTTTAAGCCACTAAAGAATCGATCGATCTTACTCTCAGGTTGGATAATAATACCAGAAGCATACCTTGAAAGTATTGTAAAATTTGCTTCATCAGTACCAACAGATTCATCATCCCTTTGCTTCAGTTCAAGAAACTCTTTCTCCATCTTTGTTCAGAGAATACGAGGGAAGTAATTATTGAAAAACAAGTTCTTGAACTCGTCCCATTCCATGGACTCAATTTCATCACTTTGCCTCGTATTCTTAATAAGATTCCACCATTGATCATCGTCTCCTTCTAAATGATACACTGCTAAGATTACATTATCATGTTCTAAACATTGAAGAACTGAAAATCTCTTTTCAGTAGTACTAATCCATTGTTCAGCAACTAATGGATCAGTAGACCTGCTGAATGAAGGTGGAAGCTGCCTCATGAAGGATTCAACAAAATATTGCTCATTCCTTTGCTTGTTTGGAAGTCCTGCATGATTCATAGCCTAAGAAAGTTGTGGGAGCATGGCTACATGATTTTTCATTCCAGCTCTCATAACGTTTGATTGCTCAGGGGGACAATCATTGCATTTCCCGTCGCATTCCACATTAACATGTTTCCTTCGGGTTCCAGCAATTGATTAAAACCAAGAAGAATAGTGTGATCAACACTAATTATAATAGGAAAACCACATAATCAAGAATAAAATTTGATACTTAAGGTCTTATCATAGGTTATTCATTGACATTTCTAGAACACTAAGATTGTGTTCTATGCTTAGACTTATGCTTAGAGTTCTTACTAAGGATTTCACATCCTAGTTTCCAAAGGTTGACTATACCTTTCCTCTGATACCAACTATAATGACCCATAATTTACATACATTGTTATTACTTCAAAATTGAAGAACACTTATTACAACATATAACAAAACTAGGAAAGGACCATATAAGTATAGAGTCTTTAGAAACTGGGAAACATAAACAACTGGTTCATAAAGCATCCACTTTACCTCCCATTTATTTCATCATATATAGAGTCCCTTTTAGAATATCCTACTTAATAACCTTCTTCCTGACCAGGGGAAAGAAAACCTACAAAAGGGTGAGCTCAAATTCTCAGTAAGGGTAAACAAAAGAATTATCAATCACATCATAATCATAAGAACATAACTTTTGGAAATATGAACCTGAAAAAGTGATCATAATTTCATAACATGGGATAAATCATAGTAGTTAAATGTAATCCCAATAATCATAACTTAAAACATGAAACTTTTTGTCATACACAAATAATCATAAAGAATCATTTCTTAGTAGTCAAGACTCATAGCCAAGTCTATCTTAGCGGACAAAGTCCATTTCTGAACCGAGTTCACTCCACGTTTCAGTCCTATTTCACTGATCCGGATTAACCTGCCATTCCAGCCATGTCTATCTCATTAGATATAAATATTTACCCAATGCATTGGAGGGAGATATAGGTCCCACCCATTTCATAATGATACCATTCTTATGTGTGCAACAAAATCATAAATCATACATTATTGCATAACCCATGTAATAAAAATGGAATTCTTAAACATCGTGACATCATAAAACAATTCATATAAGGTAATGAATTCATAAAAATAATTCCATCACAACAAAATCAATTCAAATTAATAATTGGGATAGAAACAGAACCCTATATTTTCTGATATGGAAGATAATTTTGATAAAACACTTGAACTCCATTCTTGAGGAAAATATACTTTCTACTTCAAAAACATTTTCCTTTCTTAGAAGGTCATATAATTTTAAACTAAAATAATTTGATTAAAAATAAACTTGAAAACTTGTAAAGGAAGCTTCTTGGAAATAATGTTTTAAAAATCCATTCATGCCGTATAAGTTAAAGAAAACATTCTTCCCTTACTTTGGCCGGAAAAGTCAAAAAGTACCTTGTACGAAAAATGACAAAAGATTCCTTTCATATCATTTAATAAAAACTTACCGAAGGGTAAAATTGGATTTAAACAAATTTTATGTGGATGGAAATAATATTACATATCTAGGAAACATGTATGTGGATGATAAATATTCCCCATTAAATTCTGAAGTATAAACAATCTCGGATAAAAATGAGATTGTGAGATTTTCCCTTACCTTAGGTCTGATTTGCTTCGTAAGTGTCCGAAACTCTTGTATAATGATTTAGATAATGTTATTGACTTATTACAGAATCCTAATTATTTTTATGATATCATATATGGTCATATTCTTAGCTTTTTATTAGTAATATTTCATTACTACTTGTTATTCGGGTGTTTATTACTTTTTGTTCTTATGCGTGTTTTGTCGAATAAATTATTATTCTTCTTTTTCGGTTATAGATACCTCATTTACAGAATGGTATTAGTGTAATGTATATCATATTCATTCATTCAATTCATTTATATAATCATTTTGCAATGAAGATCATGTAGAACGAGTCGCATCACATCGTGGAGACGGTATTCCGTACGTATGCACGAGCGATGATATCGTTCCCATGATCATGAAAATTTAATGGAGTGTATGTATACTATTTAAGAATCAAAATAATTTTACAATAATCATATATATTTATTATTTACACCATTATACCCATCCAAGTAAGGTGGTGGGGGAAAATAGATTACACCACGGCGTGGAGACGATATTCCGTACGTACGCACGCGCGGTGATTTTGTTTTCCGTAGGATGGATAGATGTTGAAATAGGGTTGTTTCATAATTATAATAACATATCAGTATATGAGTGATACTGATGTTATTACTTCATAATTAAACAACTAAATAAGAAGAATTGGAAGAAGAAATAAAGTTGAAAGAATCGGTAACAGACATTACCTCTTCTTGGAAGCGCCTCTTTGAGACCTCCTCTTAGGGCACTAAAATTGGTCATTGAATAAGACAAGGACCTCTAAGATGTTTCTAGGGAAGTGGAGAAGAGAATTTGGAAGGGTTTGGCCGAGCTTTAAGGCTCAATGTGGTGTGAGGAAGAGAGGGAGGAGGTGCCCTTTTATAAGGGAGGAGAGGGGCACCTTTGGAAAAACAAAAAATATTATTTTATTATAAAGTCATATTCAGTTTTTAATAACTCAAAATTGATTTATTTAGAATATAAGGTGGGTATGGGTCGCAATACTATCATACAATATAATTTAGATAATTTTAGGTCATTATATTAACCTTATCTTTTAGTTTTAACTCTTAGTTAATTAGATTGACATTTACCATGTCACTTTGTATTTTTATATTATATAGTTAATAAACATACAATATACATCCAAGAGACCCCAAAGTGGTCCATTAATGATACACCTATCATTATATAAGTATCTTGGCCGAACCTTAGATTTTTAGGAATATAATAACAATTAATAATATAATATTTGCTTTAAAAACTATTTTATGTCAATTTTGACACTATTTGGTAATTGATTTTTTTGAAAATCAAAACAGAATGATTAGTTAGAAAAAAGTTAAATAAATCCACACTAACATGTCATAGTAACATAGAAAATTATTGGAATTCATAAAAAGTCTCAAATTACATTTATTTGGGTATTTATAACATCAATTATGTCAATATTTCATTAATAAGATAATTACGGCATCATCATTGTGTCATAAATAAATTAAATTATTTAAAGTCTAAAAATTACTAATAAAATACCATTATGTAGGAAATCGTTTTATATTTCTATTTAATATTTACAGTCGAATTTATCTTATGTATAACCCTATATTAAAAATGATTTACTTATTAAACTTTGATTTTATCTATTTTAACCCTTCTTTAAATAAATTAATAATAAATGTCCTAATCTAATACAAGTGGGCCTAAATGGTCATATTTTATTCCTAATGTTGTTTTTGGTCGAATTATACTTATTAAATAGAATTAGGACATGTGTTAGGGTAATAATAATAACATTTTTACCCTTAATTACCCTATTTACTTTTATCCATGGTAAAAAAAAGTAAAAAGTTACTATTCAACAGAAATTATTTTCATCACATTGAACCACATTTTACTTACTGACATCAACCATTTCTCTCGGATTTTTGAAATTCCATTCACAAAAGCGGTAAAATTATGTTTTATGTAAATTTGCAAATTCTCCTAGGAGGTGGGTAAAAGACGGTGAACAGTTCAATAAAATTTTTAAATATCTAAAATTATTATGAAACGACTCCAATAAATTACATTGAACTTATATAGGTATTATGTATCAATTTTGACCTAAAATAAATTTAAATAAAATAAACAATTATTTAAATAAAGAGTCGGTTTTTAAATAGTAACCGAGTGTTTTCACTATTCATCAAAAATTGAAAGTTTTCAGAAAAATACAAAAATTTCACCCTAGGCTAATTTTATTATTCCGAATCCAAAAATGAAGTCCATTTTGAAAAATAAAATTTACAAAATTTCAAAAATTGGGTATTACTATTCATAACGGCTAGTTTTAATAATATTTTAATAGCATATCGTTGTTTAGTGAAAATCGGTATTGCGTACGACACAAGCTATCGAGGAAGGCCGCGGTTGCGTGTAAAGCAAGCCAATCTAGTGTTGTTTGTACTGAATTATTCCTTTGATGATTTATATAACATAAAAACAAAATATTTCTCATAAAAGTCTCGGGTGTTACAACACCCCACATGCCTCAAGCAGAACATCTGTGTTTATTAGTAGAACAAAACAAGAGAGTATTCATATTTAACCAATCCATTTATCATGTTATTTATGTTCATGCTGTTAATCGGGGTGATCACACAAGGATTTTTATTCATTGGGATTCCATTTAATCAACCGAGTTTACACGATTAATCAGTTTCCATGTCATGTTCATTCAATCGCATGTTTATACAGAGAAACAAAGGATCAAAAGTGCTTGAGAAAGGACCAACAAAGGACAATATTTTCAATGGTCATTGGCCCATAGAATTAAATACATATGATTGAAAATAATACAGTATAGAATAATCATCATCAAACACACCCTTTATTTCTGTAGAAACGATTAATTATCTTCGTTATGGTTTGGTTTCATCCACACCCTGAGGAAACATTATCACACCCACACCGCATGATAAAAAGTATAGAGAGACTAAGGAAGACTCTACCTGGATGATCAATGATCGAAGATTTCTCTTCTCAGGCCACGAACTGGAGATGCGCGACTTGTAGAAGAAGATCAATAAGGGATCCAAGGGTGAGCAGGAAATGCTCCAACACTATCAAATAATTCATCTCTGGAAGAAGGACTTCAAACACACAAAGAAATAACAACGGTTCTAGGGAGACGATTCTAGGTTGATGGTGGCATAATCTCACAATCACACGACTTTTCCCTAGAATAAACATCTTCTCGAGGAAGAGTATCTCATTCTGACCATCTTTCAACTATCTATTTGGAGCCTTGCATTGGATAACATGATCGCACATCGCATCAGCCTCTATGTCCCCCCAATAAGACTACTCAATTTTATGTACCAAAGAATATTTTACCGTCATCTAGAATAGGTAGCCAATATCATTCTCTTACATTCCATCTAGGTGAAAGGCACCTAACTCCCCAATCGCTTTTCAAGCATCTACTGATTCTGTAACCACTTTCTTTTGTGACATCCTTCTTGGGCATCAGCCACCATGATCCCCTTCCAAATGTTTTAAGAAATAATGAAGTCATAGTCTTGAAGGAACTCCATCCACATCCACTTTCACATGTTCATTTCTTCCTGGGAGAAGATATACATCAAGATATTATGATCTGTGAAGACCAAAAACCTCTCCCTGATGAGGTAATGCTGCCACAACATCAACACAAACACTAACTCTGAAAAATCTTTTTCAAGGGTGTAATAGTTATATTCATGAAGACATAAATCCCTAGAACCATAATAGATCACTCCTCCCTACTGTATGAGCTCACACCCCAATACTTGGCTATAAGAATTGCAGAAAACATCAAACAATACCCCTTCTTTTGGAAACCTCATCACCGAGGAACTAACCAAATTCACTTTTAGATAGAAGTTGTTTACCTAGAACTGCACACTCAATAAGAAAGCCTAGTATTTCTGGGTCAAGGCTGTGAAAGGTGCTACAACTCGAGAGAATTTGGGCACGAACCTCATTTAGTAACCTGCTAGACCAAAGAAAATATGAACCTCCACTATGTCCTTGGGTGATGCCAAAGAAACAACAGCCATGACCTTCGATGGGTCCACTATTATTCCTTACTAGGACACCATATGTCATTGGTTGATCACCTCTTGGGTCCATAACATTAACTTGGAAAAATTGTCGTAGAGCTGGTGCTGTCGGAGGACCTCTAAAACCATCCTCAGTTTCCTGGCAGGATCCTACACTGATCATGAGTAGATCAAGATTTCGTCAAAAAACATGACTATGAATCTGTCCAAATACATTCAGAAAACTGAGTTCATGAGCCCCATGAACACGAATGGTGTGTTCGTAATGTAGAATGACATGACCATGAACTCAAAGTGCCCATATCTCATCTGAAATAATTCTTTGAGATTTCACCCACCATCACTCTCAACTATTAATATCATGATCGCTTTTTGATCATAGAGAGCCAACCTACTCCCTTAAACTGGTCAAAGAGGATGTTGGTCCTCGAGAAGGGGTAACAGTTCTTGACTGTCACATGATTCTTTGTTCAGTAGTCTATACACATCATGAGACCACCGTCTATATTCTTTGCAAACAAGAATAGAGTACACCATGGTGACATGATCATTCAGAGAAACCCCTTCTCCATCAGATCATAAATTGAAATCCATAACTCATTCAACTCATAAGTTTCCATCTGGTAGGGATCCATCAAAATTGTGCAGGCACCAGGTTGGATGTATATCCCTAAATCAACATCGCATCAAGGGGTTAGAGTCACCACCTCACCAAGGGAGACATGTAAGAACTCAGTGACGACTCCTGGGACATCCACCATATCTACATCTTCCAACTCCACTAGAAACATAGCTATCAAAGAAATAAGGGGTTCTAATCACCAACTACCCATCTGGAAACCCCTATTGTAAAAGAAAGTCACACTTTGGCCTCGCATATCTAAAAAAAAGACCATTTTTAGAATGTAGTCATTAATAGAACACACCGATTAAATCTATTCGATGACTAAAATGATATCATTCGGGTGCATATGTATCAAAGTAATGTCCCCACTGGACTGATGTGGCCCTACCATCAGTATACATCCCAATAAATCAAAAGACAAGATGGTCTCACCTCTGACTGGCGTGCTCAATACCAGGGGAATGGGAAGCCTCTATGCATCTAAACCCAGATCATGGGCTATAATGGGTGCAATAAAGGAGTTAAATTCTCTTGAATCAAACAAGTCACAAAAAAGAGTACTAAAAGGAATATCGTACCCTGAACGACCTATGACCCTATTGGATCTACTGCCTATGTGGAATGAAACTTCCAACACCCTTCTCTTCTGCCCTTCGTCTGTCGGTTGCCTCCCAGACTATGCCCTGGTCGAGGTCCTGGAGGAGCTCCTAGAGGTTATCCTATTCCTGTAACTTCTCCTCTTAGAGGAGCAGGATCTTGTTGTCCCTGTTGCAGCTGCTGAAAATGCTTTTCTAGAAACTGATACTGCTGAGGGGGTTGTTGTGCCTACCCACCTCCTCTATACTGCTCTGGTTCTTGATACTAATTTCTAAGTTGGCCACAGATTCCCTAGATAAAGAACCTCGTTCCTGGGCTCACAGAGAAAGGGTGATGATAGAGAGATAGAAAATGGGATTGGTGAGGCCTCCTCCCTTCCAGACGATACATGGACGGAGCGGATGTTAGAAGTCTGCTGCTAACATACTTTCTATTCGACAAACCCATCTAGATCCCCTCTTGAGATTCAACCCCCCTCTTCACCATTTCATCCTTCTTCTGAACATCCAGGCACATCAGTGGAGTGAATGGAATAATATCCTACTAAAGAGATGGTAGGAGTGTCTCCCCTAAATTTCTCGCACGAGACACCTCATCTAGAAAGAGGTCCGGAGAAAAGCGATGGAGATCCTTGAAAATGAATCCCAACTCCTTCACATACATACTCCCCTGCTGTAGGGAGTGTATCTCTTTTCTCTTCTTATCATTCATCATAGAATAATGTAATTATTCCTAGAACACCTTGTAGAAGTCATCCCAAAAAATCACACTCTTCGTCCTCTCTCTGAGGTAGATCATCCACCACTAACACACTGCTCCCCTCATCTGAATGACTACCAACAGAACCCAACACTCATTCGGATCCCAGATCAAGCTGAAAGCTATCCCCAACTCCTTGAGCCGTCTTTCTATCTCCATGTCTAATGCGCTGCCCTCATACTTCTCGAGGCTATACTGCTAAAAAGAACGATGTGTCTTCTGCCACTGGTCATCCTATTCCTCTCGACCAGTCCTCTACTGATCATCCAAAACAACATCCTGGGCCTCAATCACCCTCACTAATCATGTTAATCATCTGGGTTCCATATCTTCAAGTTAAATAAAAGAATTCATTGACCAAGTAGTGTAAAATATATCTCTTAAATTTTTCTAAAACATGTTATTTATTTAAATTCCAATAACACACAGAACACAAAAGAATAGAATTAATTATGATGCATGTACCTTTCCTAGGGTCCATATGCTTCAAATAGTGTAGCCTCATTTAGACGTCTGGTAGATCCAGAGTCCTTGCATCGGATCACAAGGGACACTAAAATCTCATGTCATACCCAGTCTTCCTAAGACAATTTCATGCACCATGATTTCCTAAGACCATTACCCTATCATCCAAGTCAATATTTATTGTGCCTATCCATTAGCTATTTCCTATCTCTCAACCACCAACTTTGATACCATTCTATCATGGCCCACCATCACCAGGACAAGGAAAGGGACAAAAAACTACTAGACCCTTCCTTCCTCAAGTTGAAGGAGATAAAATGACCCCCAATTCCCTCTTTAAAAAGGCTCTAGAGATGCGACTAACACCAATGGTTTCAAATCACACATAATACGTATGTAATTACAATTTTTAGCAGGATTTGTATATATGATGGTAAAAACCCGAGAAGCTCAAAAACTGGAGGCAAATTTAATGCCAAAACCCATTCCCGTATGCATGTTCAATGGTAAACCCCTATAAAGTACAAGAAAACACATAGGAAAAAGTACCAAAAAACTAAAATGGAAAAGAAATATCCCAATGCCCGTGGATGTATGGCCTTACACAGTCCCCAAAGTCCTCATAGATACTTGAAGGATGTTTTATATACATTGGGTATGTTTACTAGTGTACTCAGTAGAAAAAATCCAATATCTCTCATACACATGTTGGGAGGAATTTTAATGCCCCGTCAGAAAGTTTCGGTAACCAAAACATATAGTAAAGAAACTATCCACCCAGCCTCACCATGGAAAATTCCCCAAATAATGAAAGTTCGTTAAGTTAATAGTAAAAGATCCTCAATATTTGGGCACCCACACCGCTTTTCCACTGGTTAATAATTACTTCCAACCCATCAGACATCTCTCAGCATTTCTCACTGTAGTCCCACATTCTCCCAAACAAAAAACATGAGGGCCACCTCATCCACATATCCTGCCCATAGAAACATGTTCCCCCATAACCACACATCTCTCCCGTGGACTCTGGGGTCACCAAAACTATATGTAACCACTCCCACAGACATCTAGTCCATAATAACTACCACCCTGACCGAAGACACATGGTCCACATCCAGAAGACACTTGGGAAAAATATTCCCAAACAAACCTGGACCAACCACCACAACATACCCTTCCCGAAGAGTCTCAGGAAAAAATTGATCTTAGGACATCACAACCTACTCGACCAGTCGTGGGATACTTGGGAGAGGGAGTTAAAGGGAACTAAAAAACATCCACCCCATAAGATTTTGGAAAAAGAACCATCCCACATGAAATGGGTTTGTTCAGAATGAAGCTCCCAACTTGGGTAGAGTGATAATAATAAAAAAAAATTATACCTACATGTAAACAAGCACTCAACCCAACCTAAGAGTTCGAAAAACATCCATTACACAAACACACTCATTACTATTCATTCATGCACAAAAGCATGAATACCACAAGTAGAGCTCTACCTATACTTTTTATCTTGTTCAGTGATTCCATTCAAGAATTCCTTCATTATCAGGATACTAATAGGCATATCTATAAGCCGAAATAAGAACTGTAATGGATAATAAAATAGCCAAACAATAATTTAAGAAATCTCATTCAGTTCACTTTTATGTAACAACAAAAAAATGGATATGTGAGATCCCTTGAGGTACTGGAACCAAACCTAGACCCATTAAATGGGACAACTTGGCCTCATATCCAGAAAACAAAACTAATAAACAGGGAATCCCATCCCCATTCACATCACCCAACAAGCATCAAGAATAACATCTGTTCTTATTAGCCGAACAAAACAAGGGAGTCTTCATATTTAACAACATCATTTATCAAGTTCCATCCCATTGTTTGGTTAACTGGGGTTATCACACAAGGATTCTTATTCATTGTTCATCCATATTATCAACCGAGTTTACGTGGTTAATCAGTTTTAATGTTACGTCCATTCCATCATGAGTTTATACAGATAAACAAGGGATCATTAGTGCACAATAAAGGACCACCAACGACCATGATTATTAGTGGGCATAGTTCCATAAAATTCACAACATATGGATGGAAAAAAGAGTATAACTGTATCATTATCCCAAACACCCCTTCATTCTTTATAAACCATTTATTATCTTAGGTAATGGTCGGTTTCATCCATGCCCCGAGGAAACTTTATCATACCCAGCCAGCAAGATTCAAAATAAAGAGAGACATTGGAATACCCTACATGGATGATCAATGATCGATGTTTTCTCTTCTCATTCCATAAACTGAAGATAAACAACTTTTTGAATAAGATCTCTAAGAAATGAAAGGGTGGGAAGGAATGGCTCCAACACTGGATCACGATTCATCTCTGGATGAATGATTCCAAATGAACCAAGATAGAGTGAAAGGAAAATAGAAGTTGATATCGACTTAAGAAAAAAGTCTAGATCCTTAAAATAAATAGATGATTTAAAAGTACATAAAAGTTACATCGTGGCTTGAAAATGTGATTGGGTAGATTCAAATATTGGGATTAATTTTTATTTAATAATTCTCCTTGAAGAGGTGTTGATAATGGTTGTGAGTTAATAGATATCTTTTAAACTGAGAACAGTGGGTAATGGGAAAAAACTGTAAAACACCACAAGGTGTGAAACCAAGGAAAAAAGACACATGTTTTGGTATCTCAGGGGTCACCCAACCATTAGGGATTGAAAACATATTTTACTGCCTTTAAATGGATTTGAAAAAAGGTATTAAAACACTTTTACATCAATGGTTATGTTATGGGGGGATTGGATGGTCCTGGAAAAACAGTGGAGGACTCATTGTAAGGTGAGTCACCGTTGCATTGGCACTGTCACATTGTCACCATCACCCTGCCACCATCTCAATCACACCGTCACCTTGGAACTATCTCCCTGGCATCGTCGTCCTGTCACCGTCACCCTTGCATCATTTCCATAGCACTATCGGTGCCACTATTAACTATTCGTTCCACCGATACCCGTCGGCGCCACCGACTACCTTCAGTGACACCAAAGCTGATCGGTGCCACTGATTCTCATCAGTACCACCAACTCTCAGCAGCGCCACTAACTCTCCATGGTGCCACTGATGTCAATCAGTGCCACTGATTCCCTTCAGTGCCACTGAAGCCCATCAATGCCACTAATGCCCATTGGTGCGATCGATGCTCAAACTTGCAATTTGAAAAACTCATTAATGAGTCACCTATGGTCCCTAGGACACTCCAAACACCATAATTTAAAAAAAATAGTACCAGATGGGTCTGAACCATTATAATAAGACTCATAAAACTACATGTCAACCTTTTCACAAATAAAAATCTTGTAGATTTTAAATTCTCATGGTGTCAATGCTCATTGTAGAATTAGATTCATTTCTATGTAATAAATATTAATATTATTATCATTTTATCAAATAAAATACAGTTAATTCTTGTTCAATATTGTGATGTTTTCTTTATAAACAGTGGTATAATATTCATATTGTCTCTTCTATTCAAATAATTGATTTTCCATTCATAGTTGTACACATGTATGGAAATATTTCACAATTAAAAGATATATAAATATTTATCATTCCATTGAATAAATATTATCTTTTTCTATGGTATTACTATTTAAATTCATCTATCGATTAGCTTGAAATTAAAATCAATAAAATCAAAGAGTCCAATTTTTTACTTTCTATACATCCCATAACATCAAATATCTTCTCCAGTTCATTGGAACATCCTTTAATTACCATTGGTTCATATGATACACTAAATGATTAAGGGTGTTACCTCAAAAAATTATATATTATAGACATATTACCTCTTGGTAGTTAGGTTCCCCTCTATCATGGATACCACCACTATTTATATCTTATTTTATATAATCATTCATTGTAACAAACTACTCTGTTATAATTATTAAAAGATCATGATTCTAATTTGGATTGATATTTTCGTTTTTCTTCCATCACACAATAGTTTATCTATTTATTCCCTGGAAAACCACTCTGGATAGACATGGTTTAGATAATGAAACATTCTAATATTCATATTATATATCATTTATCTTTTCCTTAATGTTATATATTTCAAGGGAATGAAATTATCATTATCCAAAACTCTAAAGTTATCTAAATTGACCCTTGATACCAAAATTAAGGTCCCGACCGTAAAAACACAAAATCTAGATATTTAGTGAATAATTTTTTTTCATTCACTATGAGTTTTTTTTCAGGAATTTAGTTTTAGAGAATTATGTCATAACTCATAAATTACAGAACAATAAAATTAAAAAGTGGGCACATTGGATTAATATCCCTTTTGATAATAATATATAAAATTATTAATAAACATTGAAAACACTTCAGGTCATTCAAATTGACATATAGACTTCCCTTATCATCCATTGAATCATGTTAAAACATTTTAAAAAAACACGGGATGAACCCAATAACCTCAATAAGGGATATAAATGAATAAAAACATTGTCCATGTTAAATAAAATTAAAAACAATAAAAAATATTGTAACCCTGGAATTTTACCCATAAATATAAATATCAATCCATTAAAAGATAATTTATTTTCACATTTAAAAGCATATAATTTCCTTAAAAATTGATTAGGAAGAATAGAAAACTGATCTAGGTACATTGGGTCATAATCTCATAAAACCCTTATAGAACCCTTAAAACCCTTATAAATCCCTTCGATATTGGGATAAATATACAACCGAATTCCAATATTATTATCGAAAGAAAATAATCATTACCCATTGCATTGGATACCTATGTGGGATCACCCACTTTTTGAGATATAATGATATCAACTACTGATATCTAGGATCACCCACCATTTATAATGTTTATGAAATAAAACATGAAGAAAAAATATAATCATTTAAAAAAATATTTTAATCACGTATGTAATTTTATTTCAAATGTTAAAACCAATTCTATTTCAAATGCCCATTTTAATTCAGTATTGTTTTGAAAACCCATTTTTAATACAAAAATTACAAAAAAAATGTGGTTTTTTTCTTTAAGAAAACATTTAGAGTATAAATTAATATAGGTAAAAAATATTATAGGATGGTTGAAGTTTTTTTATATAGTACTTTAAAAATATTCCATTTCAATTGAATTTGTACAAATGTTCGATTTAAATCATATAAATGATTACTTTGGAAAACCTTTCAAATAAATAAAATGATAAAATAAAATGAACATTAAAAATATTTGATTTTTTATAGATCATTTTAAATGTAATTTTCCATTTTGGAAATGGAATAGAATGATATTTAGAAAGAATACATTAAATGAGGATTTATTTAGAAGAAAAGTCCTTAACACATTGGAAATGTTTCAGACATAATCCCCACGAATTAATAACATTAGAAATAATAAGTACCAAAATAATATATAAATTCATGACATAAAATATCAAAATTTCTATATATACTTATTTTAAAATAGTAAAGGTGTATAACATCATGAAATGATTCAAAGAATTGAAATTGAGACGAAGTCCCTTAATATGAGATAGAATTGTCACATGTGTCTTTATCTTCCAGAATAAAAAAAATAATGATAATAATTTAATTTCTTGATAACCGTAGTGAATTTTAATTTTACTATTATTTTACTTATTAATAAGTTATATATATTTAATTTATAAAAAATGTACAAGTTGAATGTTTTTACCATATTGGATTAATGTGTCAAATTTTTTTTGTAAGATGTCTATGGTGAAAGGGGTCATTATATAAATACATAGAGAATTATTATCATGAAATAACTATCATATTTATAAATAAAATATAATTTTAAAATAAATCAATAGTTTATTATAAAAAATGGACTGTTGTTCGATCAAGAGTGGACAAGTCATACGTAAGTATGAGTTACATTTCCATTTTTCAATGATCATTATAGAAATATGGTAATTAATATTTTAACTTAAAAAAATTATAATGATATAATAAAACCCAATTTATTTAATAATTTATACATACACAGATATATATATATATCATTATTCTAATGTGGTGGTGGAAAAAGTAATCACATCGCTATGATGAGGCGGTAGTCCACATGTCCACAAACGACGTTATCATTTTTTTCATTGAGACAAAAGGTAAAAATAAAAATATATATTATATTTAAAGGATCATAAATATTTCATTAATAATATAAATATTTAATTCATATCAAATAAATTTATTATTATCACCACTATTTCATTCCATAGAACATGTTAGTGAAAACGGATCACATCACTTCGTGAGGCAGTATTCCTATAAACCAATGAGTGGCGTAATGCTATAGCTTATAGAGTGGAATATAAAACCAGTATATAATATATAGTGACTCCATATGTATAATTAATATACAAATATCATATATTAACATTATATCCATTTTAAATCCCCACCTTTAGAGGGTGTAATGGAAAAATGAATGACATTATTTCAGGAGGTTGTAGAATGTCATAAACCCGAATGATGAATTTGTTACCTATTTAATGGAAGTTTGTTTCGTTTTATTTTGTAAAATTATTATGAAAATATCTCATTATATATAAAATATATATTTTATTATATCAGTTTGGATTAAAATGAATTGAAGGAGAAATAAATAAATAAACGTTAATTGATTAATGTTACCTCTTATTCCAATTTCTCTTATTGGTTTCCACCTAATTCCATCATTGGATGGACTCATGGCCAATTTAAGTACTCTATTATTATATTATGTATGTTTAGAATTTATTTTACAGTTGTTTGATTACCCAATTGGATGTTATGGTATGAATAGAGGAGGAAAATTTTTGGCATCTTATAAGTGGGGTGAGTGTCAAATTTTATATTTTTCACATGGTTGAATTAAACTATTTTTTTCTGATAAAAAAATCCCCAATATTTTTATGTTGTAGATAATATAATTTATATCATAAAAATAAATATATAAAATTTATTTTTGACTAGTCTCTATGTAATTTTTCTTATTAAATATAATGTTTATCCAATTCGTAAATTTATATTTAATGTTATATATTCCATTCATTTAATATCAAAATCCCCTATTTTTTGTTATTTTAATTAATCTATTTAAAGGATAAACAAAATAAGTTTTAAAACAACTTTTAGAAAAACATTTTTTTAGTCCAAAAAACAAACATACCTTGAAAATAAATATAAATTTTATGAAAAAGTAATTATATGAATAAAGTATAAATTTATAATAATTAGGTTACCTTAAATCATATTCAAAATAAATTAGTACTCTTAAATTACTTCATTTATTAAAAACATATAGAATTTTACAAAACTATGTATTTTTCAAAATTCTATAAAAAATAAATATTTACAAAAAATTCCCACAATATCATAGAAAGTAAATTTTTATATGTTGATTTAAAAATTTATTTTAGTTTAATGAAATTGAAATTATTAAATTTAGAAATTAATTCATTAAATAATCCCTTATATGAATAGTTCTTACCTAAAACAATATCAATTTCTTTAGAAATGAATTAATATTTATATAACTAATATAAATATCTAATAAATATTATTCAATATGAAGGAAATTTATTATATAATTTCTTTGGCCATTACAAAAATATTGTAGCATCCAAAAATATTCTTATATCGCATCTTGGTTTGCTTGAAATAATTTTACAACATTCTCAAAAGAGGAGTACAATGATGTGTAAGCTTTCAACATTTCAATACATCCAAACTTCTATAGATGTTTATAAGATGGAACATAAGCCTCTAATTCCAATGGAACGTCAACTAGATTATCCACCAGTGTAATTTTGAAAACCCAACCCAATGTGGCTTGAGCTTAAGCTACTGAAATCCCACCTCCGTAGGCCAGAGGTGGCAAGTGCTAAATGGAATATGTATCATGGGAGGACTTTTCCTAATGTCCTCGTACCACATGCATGTCTATACAAATTAAGAAATAAAAAGGTATAATAATAAATATATGAAATATCTATTGATTATACATCCATATAAAAACCTATATGGTGTACAAGAGTGATACAATGAAAAATTAATTCTACAGAAAAAATACAATCCCATGTATAAAGATGTCTCAACATGAAAATACTGAAAAGTAAATATTCTGAGAGATCCCAGGTCCTAATCTCTAAAATCTACCAACTATATGTGGTCTAATAGACCATGTATCCCTAAACTCCTCTATAGTCTCCAAATTTTTGTCTTCTGTCTGTATAAGACCCAAGATGTGTGGGAAAAGCCTATGTTGGGGTGAGTGTATACATACCCTATAGGATTCCACCGAATCTTAAGGGGGATTAGTAAGAGAGATGATAGGAATAGAGAGATTTTAAAAAATATCAACCTAGATTAAGAGAGTAAAGAAAATCCAATGAAAGTGATATATATATATATATATTAAAACTAAAAAAACCCCAATGAGAGAGCAGTGGGTCTCCATATCATTTCCCAATCTATGTGAAGAGTGACATTGTTCCAATGATCCATCTTCGATGCCCAACATGTCACACATATTTCTTCAGTAACTAGGTGGTGGAACCCACCTCACCACTATGCCACGTAGTCTAGGGGATCAATATCCAAATAGAGGATATGCATAGTATTACATAAGGGGGTTCCACTGAATAAGTATATGACCCATGCCCTAACGAATCAAGAGTTACACTACATAGGTAAAGGTTGTGCACCCCGATACATCATCAGGGTTACACTCTATTATCATGAGGACTCTCACCCTATTCTATAGGATGTACCACTTTGTAGATAGTGGACCTGCACCCTAGACCATCAGGGAGGATCCATTCTGATGTCATGAGGACCTACAACCTATCTGATAAGAGGTACCCCACCCCCAAAAGATAGAGCATCCATGCCCTAGTCCGTCAGAGGGGATTTAACTCCTGTGTCAATAAGACCCGGTCCATATCCGATAGGGTGTAACATATGATATATAGATAGAAAAATCCCTTGTACATTAGGAGGGTTTCACTATGGTGTCATAAGGACACATGCCCTATCTGATATTGGGGTACCAATCAGTAGATAGATGGCCAACAACCTGGCCTGTCAGGGGGGGGGGGGTCCACTCTATTTTCATCACTGATCCATTTACTAATAACTTCCATAATTATATTCAACTTAAATAAGAATCATTTACAAAACATCTCACATGTTATTTAGAAGTACATTTTTGGGGACACCATAGAATTCTATAAATAAATCACTTAAAATTGGCTACTCTATGGACAAAATTAAATTCTAAATGGATGATATGTGAAAGGTTAATTATTCCATAGAATGAAAGAAGGGGTAAAAGAATTTAAGGGTCCCCATGGGATGTGGCCCCACTTATATGGCTATCTGTATCCCTATAGGTACACATATAACTACTCGTGTAAGTTTACATGTTTTGAAGAGGGAATACACTGTGTGTCTAAGGCACTCAGAGTCCCTTTTTTGGATCCATCGTAGTGTTCATGTACTTTGGCACATGGTGCATTCCAACCCATTTTTTTATCAATTTTGTACAGGGTGTGCAGCTGACTATGTCCTCTCAAAAAGGGGTTTTCCCTTATGATCATCCACCTGACATGTCCACCAAGGGGGGGATACATGACATGTAGTTGGGATACAAATCACTTCATACTTGTCTTTATACAAGAACCCTAGAATGGAATTTTTAGGGGATACATGTTGAGTTGTCCTCTAACAAAACATTTTGTAGTTAGGTTATCCCTAGAGAGTGGGATATGCAATCATGAATCCTAGATCTTCTCCACCACCATGGATGTAACACCCGAGAATTTTATGTTATATAAATCATCAAAGGAATCTTTTTCTACACAACACTTGCTTGTCTTGCTTTACACGAAATCGCGAGCTTCCTCGATAGCTTGCGTCGTACGCAATACCTAGTTTCACTAACAACGATATGCTATTAAAATATTATTAAAACTAGCCGTTACGAATAGTAAAAAAAACTTTTTGAAATTTTATTTTTCAAAATGGAATTCATTTTTGGATTTGGAATATCGAAATTAGCCTAGGGTGAAATTTTGGTATTTTTCTGAAAACTTTCAATTTTTGATGAATAGTGAAACCACTAAGTGGTAGGTTAAAAACTGAATTTTGCATAAAACATAATTTTACCGCTTCTGTGGATGGAATTTCGAAAATCCGACAGACACGATTAATATCAAGGACTAAAATGTGGTTCAATGAGATGAAAATAATTTTTGGTGAATAGTAACTTTTTACTTTTTTTTACCACAGTTAATAGTAAATAGGGTAACTAAGGGTAAATATGATATTACTATTACCCTAATAGATGTCCTAATTCTATTGGATAAGTTTAATTCGACCAAAAACAACCTTATGAATATAATATGACCATTTAGGTCCACTTGGATTAGATTATGACATTTAATATTATTTTATTTAATGAATAGATAAAATAGTTAAAATCAAAGTTTAATAACTAAAACATTTTTAATATGGGGTTATACATAAGCTAAATTCGACTATAAATATTCATTAGAAAGATATAAATATTTCCTACATAATGATATTTTATTTATAATTTTTAGACTTTAAATAAATTAATTTATTTATGACAAAACGATGATGCAGTAATTATCCTTTTAAGGAAATGTTAACATAATTGATGTTATAAATGCTCAAATAAATGTAATTTGAGACTTTTTATGAATTCCACTAATTTTCTAGGTTACTATGATATATTATTGTTGATTTAATCAACTTGTTTCGAACATATAATTCTATTATGACTTTAAAAAAAATCATATATCAAATAGTGTCAAAATTGACACAAAATAGTTTTTAAATCAAATATTATATTATTAATTGTTATTTTATTCCTAAAAATCTAAGGTTCGGCCAAATGACTTAGATAAGGATATATATATTAATAATTAACAACTTGGGGTTCGTTTGGCATGTTATAGTATGTTTATTAACCATATAGTATAAGAAAACAAAAAGTCACGGTAAAAGTTAAATTATTTAACTTAGAGTTAAATCTAATTGATAAGGTTAAAATAATATGCTAAACTTGTCAAAATCTTATTGGATGATAGGATTTAGACCCATACCCACTTTACCTTCGAAATAAGACCCTTTGGAACCATTATAAACCGATTTTGACTTTAATATAAAATAATATTTTGAGGTATTCCTAAGGTGCCCCTCTCCTCCCTTATAAAAGGTCACCTCCTCCCCCTCCTCCTCACACCAATTTGAGCACTCAAGCTCGGCCAAACCCTGAAAAAATCCCTTATCCACTTCCCTAGAATAATCCTAGAGGTCCTGGTCTTCTTCAAATACCAATCTTAGTTCCCTAAGTGAAGGATCCAAAGAGGTGTTTCAAAGAAGAGGTAATATCCATTACCGATCTTTTCAATTTCTTTCTTCTTCAACTTCTTCTTATTTAGTTGTTTCATGATAAAGTAATAACATCAGTATTACTTACATACTTATATGTCATTATAAATATGAAACAACCCTAATTCACCTTCTATCCATCCTACAGAAAAATGAAATCACCGCGTGTGCGTACGTACGGAATACCGTCTCCACGCCGTGGTGTACTCTATTTTCCACCATCACCTTACAAGGATGGGTATAATGTTGTAATGAGTAACTATATATGATTATTATAAAGTGAAATTGATACTGAAATAGTATAAATACAGTTAAATACAATTCCACGATCATGGGAACAATATCGTCGCTCGTGCGTACGTACGGAATACCGTCTCCACGATGTGATGCGACTCGTTCTACATGATCATCATTACACAGTAATTATATAAATGAATTGAATGAATAAATATGATATATGTTACACTAATACCATTCTGGATATAAGGTATCTATAACCTTAAAATAAGAATAAGAATTTATTCGGCAAAACACGCATAAGAACAAAAGGCAATAAAGACCCGAGTAACAAGTAACAATGAAATATTAATAATAAGAAGCTAAGAATATGACCATATATGACATCATATCAATATGTATGATTCTGGAATAAGTCAATAACATTATTTAAACCATTATACAGGAGCTTCGGACACGTACAAAGCAAATCGGACCTAAGGTAAGGGAAATATCACAATCTCATTTTTATCCGAGATTGTTTATACTTTGGCATTTACTGGGGTGTATTTTATCATCCACATCCATGTTTCCTCAATATGTAATATTATTTCCATTCACCTAAAATTGTTTAAATTCTATTTTACCCTTCGGTGAGTTTTTAGTAAAAGATATTAAAGGAATCTTTTGTCATTTTTCGTAGGAGGTACTTTTTGACTTTTCCGAAAAAAGTACGAGAAGAATGTTTTCTTTTAACTTATACGACATGAATGGATTTTTAAAACATTATTTCAAAGAATCATCCTTTACAAGTTTTCAAGTTTATATTTAATCAACCTCTTTGAGTTTAAAGTTTTATGACATGTTAAGAAAGGAAAAATGTTTTTGAAGTAGAAAGGATATTTTCCTCAAGAATGGAGTTCAAATGTTTTATCAAAATTATTTTAAATCTAAGATAATATAGGGTTCTGTTTTTATCCCTATTATTATATTGATTTGATTATGTTTTGAGGAAATTATTTTTATGAAGTCATTTACCTTATATGATTTGTTATATGATGTCATGATGTTTCAAGAATCCCATTTTTGTTACATGTGTTATGCGATGATGTATGATTTATGATTATGTGGAACACATAAGAAAGGATTCATTATAAGATGGGTGGGACCTATATCTCCCTCCAATGCATTGGGTAAAGATTTATATCTCATGAGATAGACATGGCTGGAACGGAAGGTTATTTCGGTTCAGCGATACATGACTGAAACGAGGACTGAACTCGGTTTAGAAATGGACTTTGTCCGCTAAGATAGTCTTGGCAATGAGTCATGACTAACAAGAAATGATTTTCCATGATTATGTGTGCATGCCACAAAGTTTTAAGTTCTATGTTATGATTATGGGGATCTCATTTTCACTTCAATGATTTCTTCCATGTTAAGATATTATGATCTCTTTTTCAGGTTATGATTTTCAAAAAGATATGATATGATTTTTATTTCCTTTATTTTCCCTTGCTGAGCATTTGAGCTCACCCTTTTTTGTATGTTTTCTTTTCCCCAGGTCAGGAAGATGGATATTAAGTAGAATATGCTAAAAGGGACCCTAGATATGATGAAATAAATGGGAGACACTGTAGAATATTTATGAACCAGTTGTTTATGTTTCCCAGTTTCTAAAGACACTATACCTATACGGTCCTTTGTGGTTTTGTCATATGTTGTAATAAGTGTACTTCAATTTTGAAGTATTAACAATGTATGTAAAGTATGGGTCGTTATAGTTGGTATCAGAGGAATGGTATAGTCAACCTTTGGAAACTAGGATGTGAAAGCCTTAGTAAGAACCCTAAGGATAAGTCTAAGCATAGAACACAATCTTAGTGTTTTAGAAATGGCCATGAATAACCTAGGATAAGACCTTAAGCGTGAAAATTTTATTCTTAAATTATGTGGTTTTCCTATTATAATTAGTGTTGCTCACACTATTCTTTTTGGTTTTAGTCAATGGATGGAACCCGAAGGAACCGTGTTAATGTGGAATGTGATGGGAAATGCAATGATTGTCCCCCTGAGCAACCAAACAATATGAGATCTGGAATGCAAAATCTTGTAGCCATGCTCACACAACTTTCTCAAGATATGAATCATGCAGGACTTCCAAACGAGCAAAGGAAGGAGCAACATTCTGTTGAATCCTTCATGAGCCAGCGTCCCCCTTCTTTCAGTGGGTCTACTGATCCATTAGTTGCTGAACAATGGATTAGTACTACTGAAAATATATTTTCAGTTCTTCAATGTTCTGAACATGATAAAGTCATCCTAGCAGTGTATCGTTTGGAAGGAGATGCTGATCAATGGTGGAATCTTATTAAGAATACGAGGCAAATGGATGAAATTGAGTCCATGGAATGGGACGAGTTCAAGAACATATTTTTCAATAAGTACTTCTCTCGTATTCTCTGAACAAAGATGGAGATAGAGTTTCTTGAACTAAAGTAAAGGGATGATGAATCTGTTGGTACCTATGAAGTAAATTTTACAAAACTTGCAAGGTACGCTTCTGGTATTATTATCCAACCTGAGAGTAAGATTGATCGATTCTTTAGTGGCTTAAAACCAAGTCTTCGAAGGGCGTTAGACATAAGGGACTTCAATAGCTGTGAGGAAATCGTTCGATGTGCTCTCAAAGTCGAGATGGAGATTGGAGTAACCCATCAGTCATATGGTTTTTATAAGAAGAGGAAAATGGAATTTAAAGGAAAATATAAAGAGCACACTGAAAATAAGATGAGCTTTCCCTTATGCTCAAAGTGTGGAAAGAAACATGGAGGGAGTTGTCTTAAAGGGACAAGTAAATGTTTCAAATGTGTAAAGGAAGGTCATCGGGAATTTGAATGCCGCGATGATGGGAAGAAGATGTCTAATGATGCAAACAAAGGAAGGGATACATAGAATGGACCTACTACACTTCAATGTTTCAAGTGCAAGGAGATGGGGCATTATGCCAATCAATGCCCAAATCCAAGGGTTGATGATGATGGTCGACGTCAACAAACTCTTAAGGCAAAAGACAAAGGAAAGTCACATACAATTTCTATCAGTGATGTGGAGTACGATAACGATGTGGTGAAAGGTACACATACCATCCACTCTAAAGTAGAAAATGTTTTATTTGATTCTGGATCCACCCACTCTTTTATTTCTGAAGACTTTTCTAAGGGTATCACCGTATTACCTCAACAATTAGATGTTGAGTTAGCTGTGACAACACCTAATGACACATCAATCGCATCAAAAGTTTATAATTCTTCTCCAATTGACGTTTGTGGGAAAGTGCTTCCTGCAAATCTTGTGATCCTTCCTTTAGTGGAATTCGATGTGATTCTTGGCATGGATTGGCTTTCTTTATACGAAGCTCATATCAATTGCCAAAGAAGGGAATTCACATTTCATATTCCAGATCAATCTATGATCGTCTATCAATGCAAGGATGAACATAACCTTACAGTGGAAATTTCTTCCATTTTATGGGTATTGATTCCACTAAATGAAGGTTATTTATCTCAAATGGTTGGTGGGAGACTCGCGATTAAGAATATGCCCATCGTACGGGAGTTTGATGATGTCTTTCCAGAGGAATTACTGGGTCTTCCACCAAATCGTGAAGTTGAGTTTTCAATAGAACTCGTACCGGGTGCTTTGCCTATTTCAAAGACACCTTATAGAATGGCCCCAATTGAGTTGCAGGAATTGAAGAAGCAACTCCAAGAGAATCTTGATAAGGGATTCATACGCCCTAGTGCGTCACCTTGGGGAGCACCTGTTCTATTTGTTAAGAAGAAATATGGATCAATGAGACTCTGCATTGATTATCGAGAACTTAACAAGATCACTATCAAGAACAAAAATCCTCTCCCACGCATTGATGAATTATTTGACCAACTACACGGAGCTCAATACTTTTCCAAGATTGATCTTCGTTCAGGGTATCATCAATTAAGGTTCAAAAGGGAGGATATACCAAAGACGGATTTTCGTACAAGGTATGGACACTATGAATTTATAGTGATTCCATTTGGTCTTACTAATGCCCCTGCTATCTTCATGGATCTAATGAATAGAGTCTTTAGAGACTATCTTGATCAATTTGTGGTAGTCTTTATAGATGATATTCTTGTCTATTCAAAGTGTAAGGAAGAGCATGAAGATCACTTGAGAATTATATTGAAGACCCTGAGAAAGGAGAAGCTTTATGACAAATTTACCAAGTGTGAATTTTGCCTTCAAAAAGTTGCATTTTTGGGTCACATAATCTCAAAAGAGGGGATATCTGTGGATCCAGCAAAAACAGAGGTTATCGAAAGATGGTCGAGACCAACAACAGTAACGGAGATCTGAAGTTTTCTTGGTTTGGCTAGATATTATCGATGTTTTGTAAAAGATTTTTCACGATTATCTAACCCACTCACCAAGTTGACTCGGAAAGGAGTTAAGTTTGTTTGGACAGAGGAATGTGAAGAGAATTTCAAGGAGTTGAAAAGAAGGTTATCCAGTGCACCTGTGCTCACACTGCCTTGTAGTGGAGAAAGGTTTGTGATCTACAGTGATGCATCCAAGAAGGGATTGGGGTGTGTTCTTATGCAAAATGATATGGTGATAGCTTATGCCTCACGACAGTTGAAAATCCATGAGAAAAATTACCCAACACATGATTTGGAGTTAGCTGCGGTAATATTTGCATTAAAGATTTGGAGGCATTACCTTTATGGTGAAAGGTGTGATATTTATACTGATGATAAAAGTTTAAAGTATATTTTCACACAAAAGGAGCTGAATATGCGTCAAAGAAGATGGTTGGAGCTGATTAAGGATTATGACTACTCAATCCATTACCACCCTGGGAAAGCAAACTAGGTGGCAGATGCATTAAGTCGACAAGACCATGCTAGTTTATCCATGATGAGGATCACAAAAGATCCAATATTTATGGATTTACAAAGGATGGATCTTGGAATTATAATATAAGGGGAAAAATCTTATCTTTCTCAAATGAATGTTCAACCATCTATACATGTGAAGATTAAAGAGGCACAGAAAGAAGATGTCGAGTTACAAAAGAAGGTGAGAAATGTTCCTGAATTCAACCTTGATTGTGATGGGATAATAAAGTTCAAGAATCGGGTTTGTGTTCCTCCCATCCCCGAATTAAATAAGGAGCTACTGGATGAGGCTCATAGTTATTCATTCTCTATTAATCCTGGAAGCACGAAGATGTATAGGGACCTGAAAGAGTACTTCTGGTGGGATGGCATGAAAAGAGATGTTGCTGAATATGTCTCTCGATGCTTGGTTTGTCAACAAGTTAAAGCTGAGAGACAGAAGTCTAAGGGGATGTTACAACCATTACCCATACCCGAATGGAAATGGAAAAACATCACTATGGACTTTGTCACAAGACTTCCTAAAACATCCAAAGGCAATAATGCTATCTGGGTCATAGTTGATCGTCTTACAAAGTCTTCACACTTCATTGCTATTAGAGAAGATTTCTCTCTGGATCAGCTCGCCAGGATATATGTAAAGGAAGTGGTAAGATTGCATGGAGTACCACTTTCTATTATATCTGATCGGGATATGAGATTTACCTCGAAGTTCTGGCGAAGTCTTCAGCATACTCTGGATACAGAGTTGAGTTTCAGCACTGCTTATCATCCTCAGACAGATGGTCAGTCTGAGAGAATAATTCAAACCTTAGAAGATATGTTGAGAGCTTGATCTATGGATTTCAAAGGAGGTTGGGATCAACACCTACCTTTGGTGGAATTTTCTTATAATAATAGATTTCACTCCAGCATTCAGATGGCTCCTTATGAAGCTCTCTATGGAAAGAAATGCAGGACTCCAACTTGCTGGGATGAAGTTGGGGAAAGAAAGCTATTAGGACCTGATCTCGTAGATGAAATGGCAGAAAAGGTCAGATCTATTCAACAACACATAAGTGCAGCTCAGAGTCGACAAAAAAGTTATGCCGACAACCGAAGAAAAGACCTAGAGTTTGAAGTGGGTGATAAAGTGTTCTTACGAATATCTCCCTGGAAGAGGGTTATGAGATTTGGAAAGAAGGGGAAGTTGAGCCCTAGATATATCGGTCCTTTCGAAATACTGGATCGTGTTGGAAAGGTAGCTTACCGATTGGTGCTTCCACATAATCTCTCTCAAGTTCACGATGTGTTCCATGTATCTCTCCTGAGAAAGTACATACCTGATCCTTCACATGTACTCAGCTCAGAAGTTGTACCGCTGGAGAAAGATCTTTCTTATGAAGAATAACCGATAGAGATTCTAGATCGTAGTGAAAAAGTCCTACGAAACAAGACCACTCGATTGGTGAAAGTTTTATGGAGGAACCACCAACTTGAAGAAGCTACATGGGAGCTTGAGGATATGATGAGGGAGAAGTACCCCCATCTGTTTGTTACAAAGTGACGAATTTCGAGGGAGAAATTATTTTTAAGGGGGGTAGAATGTAACACCCAAGACTTTTATGTTATATAAATCATCAAAGGAATCTTTTTCTACACAACACTTTCTTGGCTTGCTTTACACGAAATCGCGAGCTTCCTCGATAGCTTGCGTCGTACGCAATACCTAGTTTCACTAACAACGATATGCTATTAAAATATTATTAAAACTAGCCGTTAAGAATAGTAAAAAAAACTTTTTGAAATTTTATTTTTCAAAATGGACTTCATTTTTGGATTTGGAATATCGAAATTAGCCTAGGGTGAAATTTTGGTATTTTTCTGAAAACTTTCAATTTTTGATGAATAGTGAAACCACTAAGTGGTAGGTTAAAAACTGAATTTTGCATAAAACATAATTTTACCACTTCTGTGGATGGAATTTCGAAAATCCGACAGACACGATTAATATCAAGGACTAAAATGTGGTTCAATGAGATGAAAATAATTTTTGGTGAATAGTGACTTTTTACTTTTTTTTACCACGGTTAATAGTAAATAGGGTAACTAAGGGTAAATATGATATTACTATTACCCTAATAGATGTCCTAATTCTATTGGATAAGTGTAATTCGACCAGAAACAACCTTATGAATATAATATGACCATTTAGGTCCACTTGGATTAGATTATGACATTTAATATTATTTTATTTAATGAATAGATAAAATAGTTAAAATCAAAGTTTAATAAATAAAACATTTTTAATATGGGGTTATACATAAGATAAATTCGACTATAAATATTCATTAGAAAGATAAAAATATTTCCTACATAATGATATTTTATTTATAATTTTTAGACTTTAAATAAATTAATTTATTTATGACACAACGATGATGCAGTAATTATCCTTTTAAGGAAATGTTAACATAGTTGATGTTATAAATGCTCAAATAAATGTAATTTGAGACTTTTTATGAATTCCACTAATTTTATAGGTTACTATGATATATTAGTGTTGATTTAATCAACTTGGTTCGAACATATAACTCTGTTATGACTTTCACAAAAATCATATATCAAATAGTGTCAAAATTGACACAAAATAGTTTTTAAAAAAATATTATATTATTAATTGTTATTTTATTCCTAAAAATCTAAGGTTCGGCAAAATGACTTAGATAAGGATATATATATTAATAATAAACAACTTGGGGTTCGTTTGGCATGTTATAGTAAGTGTATTAACCATATAGTATAAGAAAACAAAAAGTCACGGTAAAAGTTAAATTATTTAACTTAGAGTTAAATATAATTGATAAGGTTAAAATAATAAGATAAACTTGTCAAAATCTTATTGGTTGATATGATTTAGACCCATCCCCACTTTACCTTCGAAATAAGACCCTTTGGAATCATTATAAACCGATTTTGACTTTAATATAAAATAATATTTTGAGGTATTCCTAAGGTGCCCCTCTCCTCCTTTATAAAAGGGAACCTCCTCCCCCTCCTCCTCAGACCAATTTGAGCACTCAAGCTCGGCCAACCCCTGAAAAAACCCCTTCTCCACTTCCCTAGAATAATCCTAGAGGTCCTGGTCTTCTTCAAATACCAATATTAGTTCCCTAAGTGAAGGATCCAAAGAGGTGTTTCAAAGAAGAGGTAATATCCATTACCGATCTTTTCAATTTCTTTCTTCTTCAACTTATTCTTCTTTAGTTGTTTCATGATAAAGTAATAACATTAGTATTACTTACATACTGATATGTTATTATAAATATGAAACAACCCTAATTCACCTTCTATCCATCCTACGGAAAAATGAAATCACCGCGCGTGCGTACGTACGGAATACCGTCTCCACGCCGTGGTGTACTCTATTTTCCACCATCACCTTACAAGGATGGGTATAATGGTGTAATGAGTAACTATATATGATTATTATAAAGTGACATTGATACTGAAATATTATAAATACACTTAAATACAATTCCACGATCATGGGAACAATATCGTCGCTCGTGCGTACGTACGGAATACCGTCTCCACGATGTGATGCGACTCGTTCTACATGATCATCATTACATAGTAATTATATAAATGAATTGAATGAATAAAAATGATATATGTTACACTAATACCGTTCTGGATATAAGTTTTCTATAACCTTAAAAGAAGAATAAGAATTTATTCGGCAAAACACACATAAGAACAAAAGGCAATAAAGACCCGAGTAACAAGTAACAATGAAATATTAATAATAAGAAGCTAAGAATATGACCATATATGACATAATATCAATATGTATGATTCTGGAATAAGTCCATAACATTATTTAAACCATTATACAGGAGCTTCGGACACGTACAAAGCAAATCGGACCTAAGGTATGGGAAATATCACAATCTCATTTTTATCCGAGATTGTTTATACTTTGGCATTTACTGGGGTGTATTTTATCATCCACATCCATGTTTCCTCAATATGTAATATTATTTCCATTCACCTACAATTTTTTAAATTCTATTTTACCCTTCGGTGAGTTTTTAGTAAAAGATATTAAAGGAATCTTTTGTCGTTTTTCGTACGGGTTACTTTTTGACTTTTCCGACAAAAGTACGAGAAGAATGTTTTCTTTTAACTTATACGACATGAATGGATTTTTAAAACATTATTTCCAAGAAGATTCCTTTACAAGTTTTCAAGTTTATATTTAATCAACCTCTTTTAGTTTAAAGTTTTATGACATTTTAAGAAAGGAAAAATGTTTTTGAAGTAGAAAGGATATTTTCCTCAAGAATGGAGTTCAAATGTTTTATCAAAATTATTTTCCATATAAGATAATATATGGTTCTGTTTTTGTCCCTATTATTACATTGATTTGATTATGTTTTGAGGAAATTATTTTTATGAAGTCATTTACATTATATGATTTGTTTTATGATGTCATGATGTTTCAAGAATCCCATTTTTGTTACATGTGTTATGCAATGATGTATGATTTATGATTATGTGGCACACATAAGAAAGGATTAATTATAAGATGGGTGGGACCTATATCTCCCTCCAATGAATTGGGTAAAGATTTATATCTCATGAGATAGACATGGCTGGAACGGAAGGTTATTTCGGTTCAGTGATACATGATTGAAACGAGGAGTGAACTCAGTTCAGAAATGGACTTTGTCCGCTAAGATAGTCTTGGAAAATAGTCATGACTAAGAAGAAATGATTTTCCATGATTATGTGTGCATGCCACAAAGTTTCAAGTTCTATGTTATGATTATGGGGATCTCATTTTCACTTCTATGATTTATTCCATGTTAAGATATTATGATCTCTTTTGCAGGTTATGATTTTCAAAAAGATATGATATGATTTTTATTTCCTTTATTTGCCCTTGCTGAGCATTTGAGCTCACCCTTTTTTGTATGTTTTCTTTTCCCCAGGTCAGGAAGATGGATATTAAGTAGAATATGCTAAAAGGGACCCTAGATATGATGAAATAAATGGGAGACACTGTAGAAGATTTATGAACCAGTTGTTTATGTTTCCCAGTTTCTAAAGACACTATACCTATATGGTCCTTTGTGGTTTTGTCATATGTTGTAATAAGTGTACTTCAATTTTGAATTATTAACAATGTATGTAAAGTATGGGTCGTTATAATGGATCTCACCTACAACAACTCTAAATTAGTTGATCTATGCTCTGCTCTTGCGATTCTGACCTTATGGTGGCTGTGAAATCGATTCTCGGTATATTATTCACATCCCGCACAAACCCACATGTAACATATTACATGATTCCCCCTACGATTATGATTATGACCATAAAAGAGATCACAAAAACCCAAAAAACCGTCAATTCCTTCACTTATTCTTTATTCCATTCATCACATGAGATTCAACGGTGAATCCATGGGTTTTATCATGCTTAGTGTTGCCCAAAAATCTTTATCCATGTCATCATTTCCAAATGTTGAAAAATGTGAGTAATTTTAATGACAAAGGAATCAACATTTTTTTAAAAAAATAATTGATAATCATTCTTGTCCCACGAAACTGAGGAGGATATATAGGGTGATAAAAAATAAATAAAAAATTTAATTGAAGTACATCGGTGCATGTAATTTTCCACAATGAAAATATATAAAAGAATGTAAATGATCATTCTCCACAATTTAATCATGTGAAGATGAATCCCCAAATTAAGAGCCATATTTGGAGATCATAACATTTAATATGGAAAAACATGTCCACCAATGGTTGGGAAGAGTTTTTTATTCCTTGTGCACTAATCTCCATTGATCCTGAGCCTCATTATCATTAGATTTTAATTATCCAATAGGATGATTGGAATAAAATTTCCCAATTATGACAAGTTATTATGTCTGAAACTATGAAAATCAATATACTCATTTTTTAAATATGTAATCTAAATTTGGTTAATTAATTTATTCCGTAATATATTATTTAATTAACACACCAGAAATTTCCCAATAGATTTTTTCCCCAAACTCAATTCTTGGACTCTTTTTGGACATTAATAAAGATAGGTAGCTTGATTAGACTCAATCATAGTATCAGATTTACGATTCATGATTTATTTAGGAGTTATAAAATTTAATTTAATAAGTAGCGTGTGCATAATATAAAATATGTTTAACATTTTTATAAAATTAATTACTAGAATACTGTGCCTCAAAATCATGTGTTGTCTCCATTTATGGATGTAAAAATATGTATATATATAAATATTTCAAACTATTAAAATGAAAAAATAGATTCTATGAATTATACAATACTTAAATATTTTCTTCCATAATAATAAAAACTAATATGAAAGCTCATTTTACTGTGCTCACATCTAACTCTCCTTCTCTCAGGATAACTCCAACACATTCCACTACTACCATCACATGTGAACAAAGGGGATGAAATAACCACACTAGGCCCTATATTTTCGATCATTGATCCCAAATTGGTCATATATAAAAGTGGATTAATCATCAATGTCTAGATCTCCCTAGTCAATAACAACCACATGATTGTGCATGCATCTCCTCTGTTGCGATTGGTGGAAGACATCCTGCACCATCTCCAACTGAGGTTATAGGGGGAAATACTGAGAAATATCTCTAACCCTCTACAATATATATAATGGACCTATGTACCTTGAGTATAGCATTCCTGCCCATATCAATCTATGCAATCCTCATCATGGAAAATATCGAAGGAAAATTTGATATCCCAACTCAATCACTATGAGATTTTTTTGTTGATATGTATAATATTTTTCGTTCTCTAGGCCCTCATCATCCTCTCATAGATGACCTGAACATTCTTTTCCATTTATTTTACCATCTCTGGACCGAAAAAGGATTCATCATTAATCTTTCTCTAGCATATGGTTGAACTATAGGGACTTCCATACAAGTACTTAAAAGGATCCATTCTGATATTAGAGAGGTATTTTTTTCATATTCTTCCTAAAGAATTTAATCATACTAGCTCCATAAAATGTGTAACACATAAGACCTGAGAATATCCATTAACACTAGGATAGTTTGTTCAATATTCTTATAGTCTTTTGGTGAAAGGTTATAATATTCTTCATATGGGCCCTGAATTCCTCCTAAAGGAAACTTCATAATCATGATGTAGAACAAACATCACGATCACAGATAATAGTAGAGGGAACCACATGATTGAGATCAATCTTCCATACATACACCTCTCCCAAACTATCCTTCAAACTTTTCACCCTATTAGAAATAGAGTGTACTAAAATAATGGGGTAGTCAACAATCACCCAAATGGTGTCATGGACCTTCATTGTGTATTGGATCCCTGTAATGAAGTCCAAGAATTTACTATCCCATTACTAATTTAGGATTTAATGGGTATGTATAACCCCATTAGGAAACTAGTTCTTTGAAATCAACTGATGGAATGTGAGGAAGCAAGTGAAGAACAAAACCACACACTATCACATACAGTCCCACTAAAACTAATGTCAAATGTATCTGCACATCTTCTAAACACAAGGATATAAATCATAAAAAGATGGGTGGGAAGATAACATAACCTCCTCGTACAACATGATCAGAACCACCATTCGACCGTAGATATGTAATATTTGTTTCAGTATTTCATAAAATCCATCAATTCAATTTTATGAGTATATATAATCATGAAATAGCTCATAGTCTATGTCTCCCAATAAGGAATCTATCATACGCTGAAGGATAAGAGGAGGTCACACCATAGACTAGTGAAACACTATACCCTCCCTCTCAACCAAGGTCAACTACAAGAAATCCTACTACTCAAAATAATCCTACACCAAACAATCCTAGGATTTTGTAGTATGGTAATTTTATACCATGTATCCATTTCATATAAAACAAACTATCTTGAATCCATAACCCTATTAGAACTCTAACCAATGCAACTGTCTCAGGTTCAAGTCCATATGTGTGATGTCATACATGTGACTCTAATGGTCTGAGTAAACCATCACGATATCCTTTGGAAGATAGTTCCTCCACATCCTCAATTAAAATACAAACACTCCCAACTCTAGGATATGATTCAAAAATTATTTCATGTGGGGACTGAACTCTCCCAACATATATGTGATAATCATATTCCACTACAACAACATGAAACTAATCCATGGGACGGAGAAATAAAAACACACTACATACATTAGGCCCTCATAAATTAGGATAAACATAGGACCACTCTTCAACCTCAACCTCAAATCTATTAATGACCTCAATAACTACATAGTAAAAGATAAAGGCTTCCCATTCAGTATTGGGGTAGTCAACATGAATGTATTTTAGTAAAATTTTTCTAAAACCACATTTATTACCCCATAAAACCAATAAATCTCCAAACTTATGACACACCCTTGGGTGGATCCTATTAAATCTATGAATTAATCTTCTCTAGGTCTATGAATAAAATATGCTCTCAAATAAGGATTTGTAGAATGTGAACCTTGTGAATCTATAATTGGAACTACAAGATATTTCCATAAAGATAGTTCACCCAATGAAAATATTGGAACATAATCATGTTTTATACATGATCCTCCAATGATTAATACTATATGAGTATGTTGTTGATGCACATAAAAAAAATAGTCCCTTTTAAAGCATGAAAATATGCATCATCAAAGTCCTAAACACAGAAATGGAATTACTCCACCAAAAGGAATCACCCTGATTTCATAGTGTCTGAAGCATCAAAAGAATTCTAGCTTTAGAATACATGCCTCATGAACTATCAAATGGTGGTAGCTGGACCAGATATCTATCTTTAGGAAACATAGCATACTTATCAACTAGTCGAACATGTCTTTAATCATTAGGAAGTTGTACATTTTACTGATTGTGTCTTGGATTAGGCGATGATAATCCATAAAAAGATGAAATAATACTTATTAATTTTCACAAGAAACTTTAGAGATACCTAGGTGACACATCAGACCTGATGAACCCCTTCTCAAAAAGGTCATCCACATCCTTTCACAACTTCTGAAACTTAGTAATTTCCATATAATTTGTGGTAGAAGATATCAATGTAGTCCCAAGAAGTATGTTGACAAAAATCTCCATCTCTCACCATATTTTTTTTCTTGGAACCTCATCATGGAATATTTATATGAAATACTCCATCACTAGAGTAATCCATATGTTTGAATATACTTAGACACTAAGGGATACACTCTACAACTGATGGGTGATGCGATGAACCACCTCCCCACAATTCACACTCTTCCTATCTTGAGATCTATCTTTCTTATAAAGTATAATTTTATAAAATTAGTAAGAATACATATGAATCATCTTTGGGGATCGTCATACTAGTCTCAGAAAATGGATAAACATTAAATACACAAGTTGAAAACATATGGTTTCAAAGTGATGAAAAAAGATCCCATGTGAACCTCTCTACATCATGTGATATCTCACACTAATGGTTGATAAAATATGTTGTAGATGTTTTCCTCGTAGAAACCAGAAGGAATATCTATTGTGACAGAGCCTCAACTAGGATCTCCAACTCTCACACTAGGAGTAAATAGATGAAGGAATCACTGACATCCATTCCTACTAAAACCAAATATTGAGTATAATAAAAAAAATAGCATACCTTTTTTAGTCTCATGTTCTATTTGGTAATTAGATTCCATTTCAGGTAGCTATCCACAGCCCCAATCACTGCCTCCCGGAGCCAGAGATGGGATGCCTAGTGCTGATGCTGCAAGGACCTCATAGCATCTTCCACCACCCACATCTCCAACTCTTGGATCTCCACCTATTACTCTACTAGCATTGCCTCCCTAGGTTCATCCCATCCCTATATTGGGATATCACTTATCATGATGTTTTCAATAACATTTTTTCATCAAACTATCTTCATATCCTCCTCAACACATCAGGTTAGGAAATCACACCCATGTGACCAAGATATTTACAAGTATAAAAAATCATGTAGCACGTTTAGATTTTGAGAAATATTGTTTTGAATGAATTAATTTTCATTAATGTATTTCATTTCATTATGGAAATAATTATGTTCACATGGAATCGACTTGGCTTGTGCTACACACAACTCATGCTTGGCATTCATTTCATGTAACACCATGTTTCTATGAAACATCATTTTATTGTTTGAATAATTTAACCAAGATATATATAACCCAGCTGATAAAAATTATAATATGAATCATAATATATAATTTTAAAATATTTTTTATATGGGCTTATATTATTAAAAAATATCTATAATGAAATATCTAATTTTTGTTAAAGTCTTTATGTGTATAAAAATGCAATTTTCATAAAGAAGATACTTTTTATGTCCTTTATTGAACAATATTAAAATTTAATTTTAGACACTTAGATAAATTAAATTTTAAAAAATAAAATTACTTATTAAATTTAAAATTTCAAAATTTTATTAGGATGAATTTTTTATATTTCTCTGAGACAATTTGTTTCATGGGGAATAGTAAAAAATAATGCATTTTAGTTTAAACAAGCATTTATTTTTTTATAACGACTAGTGTTAAATAATATTATGAATTTAATTTGAATGTCATAATAGATCAATTATAAATTAATTAATCCAATGTAGGTCACTGAAACCATTTTAATTATGAAATTATATATAAAAACTTGTTGAAATTTTGAAAATTTTATCGTTAAATCCCTACTTTGTTTCCACATATGTGGGATTATAGTTAAAAATATTTTTCAAACATATGTGATTTGATTTTTGAAAAATGGACATAAATTTTTGGGATCAGTATTATATTTTTAGTCTAATCTGATCAAAATAATTTTTGTCCCAAAATAATGGTGAATGTGATTAAACAAATCATAGTGCTTCAGGTAAGATTAAGCCTAACTAAGGACTAAACCATAATCTTATGAAAAAATGTCCTATAAACTTTTCAAAAATCCATTACATATAAATAATTCTACCATATTTCCAATTGGGCCAAATTTAATGGGTTATTGGGATATTTTTCATGGATGTTCCCTGTATATATTTTTAAGGATGGAAAAATAAACAAAGGAATATTCTTTACATTTAACATTAATAAAAAATTGAGATATGTAAAAAGTATACTATTACTTATTAATCAAATCCTATTGAAATTAATAAGGGTTATTTTTATAATAATTATTTTCAGTCATACTTATATTTTATTTAGTATCCTAAAATGCTTATGAAATGGTAACATAGGGATTATTTAGTTAATAATAAACATAATTAAATAATACTATAATTGTTAATCGTAAAGTGAATTGATTAAATTATAGTATATAATTAAATTTAAATTTTATTATATCATATTTATCATCTATAAAATTAACTTATTTGAAATAAAATAATATTTTGATATTTAAAAATTCAAATTAAAAAAATAATTTCAAACTTTACATTATTGTTATTATAAATTTAATGATATTTTATTAAATGATTTAAAGTTAATAAATATACTATATTCTGAAAAATTATTTTCAAGTGTTAAAAATATTAAATATGATATATTAATGTACTTATTTATCATTTATAATTGACATATTGACCCAAAGATTGTAAAAACATTTGTTATCATTCTTTGAGTTTAAGTTGGTTTTTGCACGTGAAAAGCCCTTGTTTTAAAAACTAATTCCAAAAATCCGGAGATTTATATATTTTAAAATATTTTACATATTTATAATTCTGTTTTTATATATTTTATAATAAATATCACTTTATTTTAAACTTAATGGTTAAATTACATAGTTTATGATTCAAGATTCTTTAAAATATTCTTAAATAAAATAATTGGGGAATCATAGAAGTTAAGGAACAAAATTATTAAAATCAAAAAACAATATGTGGTTTATTTTTGGTTAGAAAATAAATTAAAATTAATCCTTTGATTATCCATTTGTTTAGTAAAATTAGGAAAAGAGGATCTCCAATTATTTAATACCTTTTTGTATTTACAAGTGTACTACTCTCCCCTCCATTATAAAAAGTCAATCACCATATCCCTTATTTACACATCTAAAACCACTTATTTTAATCCATGATAAACTAAAATAACCTACCAAAACCAATAAATTAATCCTTGAAGACTCCCCTTAGTAATAGTAAAATCCATGTAAGCCATTTGGACTAAACAAAATGGAGTTACCAGATTAAGAGGTAATGACTTTTCTCATACTCCTATTTTTTATTTTCATTCTCCACCCCCAACACTCTCTTTATTCCATGATTGTATAAAAATTAAATTATCATTATTATAATAGTATTTTATATGATAATTTTTGGACAAAAACTTACACATCCCACAATATAATGGGTAAGAATCATACTATTTATGTGTTCGATGATCTACCACCACATAGATGGATGATTGTTCATTTTTCCTTTCAACCTCTCATGGTGGAAATTATGATTGAAACTATATTTATATATTTAATATAGTATATTTATTATTTATAAAATCATATCTAATACTTTTATAATACATATAATTTGACATTCTATTTCATGTACATACATTAATTTTTTTTGATGAAGTGTGAAGTACCACCCCTTAAAGAAACGTGATTCGTTCAGACGGTATATGGAATATATTAATAATGGTTTTAGTTAATTTATATGATATATATGATATAATAATGATACTATAATAATTATATATCTATATATACAAAAAAAATGATTTTCCATCTTTCTTTCAAAATGACAATAAAAAAAGAAACACTGTTCTTTGCTATGTACGACTTACCGTCATCAGGAACAATGTATTGCATTTCACACATCTTTATTATATAGAATATTATAATACACATATAATTAATATAAATTATATTCATATCATGGTGTATATTAATGAAATCATTATATAAGTATAAGGATCAAATACATAACAAATTAAGACAAATGTGAAGAACACAACTAATATTACTTGAAATGAATCCTTCACATCGATTTGTTAACAAGCGAGAAATATAAAGTCTTAAAAAAGGGTTATATCTAATGATATATTTATATTATTGATTTAAAATAAACTAATATATAATATATATTATTTTTAAATTAGTACTATGAGAATCAAGGCACAAGGTTGGGGAATTTTACCTCACTTTTTATTTCTGTGACATACATGCTTCAGTCACCACCCATTACTTTTGTGTGGTATGTATACTACAGATGGATGTATTATATTTTTATTATAAAATCATTTATGGGTATTTATATATTGATTCTATTATATTTCTTACATGGGGTAAATTTTTTAGAGGCTACCAAATAAGCAAGTCAATTTTGTCTCGATTTTCCTTCATTGAGACACATGTTTTGTTATGCACCTACATTATTTTTTTGAGGTGTATATACTTCCATTTTACATGTTATATCATGAATATCCTTATTTTCCTGATATTTTATGAAAATTTTAATTTCATTGTCAATCATGGGGAGTATTATCCCATGTTTCCAAGTGATAATTGTTTTTTAAAACAATATCACCGCTTTTCGAGATTGTTTTCTTATGCCTACTTTAATGAAATATTTTTTCCATATATTAAGAGCCGTATTTAATTTTATTATCCTATGGTTATGGATGATATCATCATATATTGGTACTTTTATTTCACTCATTTTTACATAATATTGTTAGTAAATTAGTATTTAGAAACCCTCACATTAATATCTCTTTGATTTGAAATCTATTTTCTTTCAAAATCATGCAGTTAATTTTTTTTTAATTTTTTTAGGAATTAATTTTATTTTTTGAAATAATTTTCAAATAAATTTATTTCAAAACATTTCCAAGAATTATTTATTCTTTTCCAAATTATTTTCAACAATCTTTCTTTCAAAATGATTTGACTCTTTTTATATGTTTTAAATGTTTTTTCAAAGAAAATGGGTTTTCAAATATTTTGATGCTTATTTCATATGTTTTTAAGGGAAAAGAATTTTAAAAGGGTTTCAAGCTTATTTTTATATGACTTTTAAGGGAAAATATTTAAAAATTATATTTAAGCCTTATTTCGATGTTTTCAAAGTAATTTTTATGAAATTAGATTTCAAAAGGTATAATGTTATAGAAAGTATTTTTTAAAGAGGAATGTATATTTTTTCATGAATTGTTTTATTGAAAAAATTTCAAAATTATTTTCCTTCTATGATAACATATGTTTTTTTTACTCATGAATTTCTATGAAATTATCTAATAGTTTTATTCATATTAATTCTCTTAATGGGTTATTCTTAATTACATTATTATTATGAATCCTATTTCAATTTCACATGTTTTATATGAATGAAATATATTTCTCTTTCATGGGTTCTTCTTTTTATTAAATTATCATGAAACATGTATCTTTTTATATAGGTTGTGATATGATTACATGATCATGATTCCATTTTCATTTAGTGGGTTATGATATGATTTTTAATTATGTTATACAACATGTATGTATGATTTCATTATGATATGGGTGATACCAATATATCCATCTACTCAATTGGTTAATGATTTATATCTCATGAGATAAACTATTATGGTCTTTTTAATTATCCATGACTATTAAGATAGACATTGGAGTGAACCATGACAACCAAGATAACATTAGGAGTGAACTCATGCAACTAAGATAGTTTTGGGAGTGAACCATGATGACCAAGATGGTGCATGGAGTACACATACAAACAAAGTGGTATTCGAAGTTATTTCTTAGATACTATGGAAATCATATTATATACTTATTTGTCTTCCATAATTGAAAATTTTATTTTTATTTTATTTATACATAGATTATGTCATGTATTTCATTATTATTTGTATCTTATGAACTTCCATTGTTTATTCCATTATTTATGTTTATGATATTTTTTATTTAGGGTATTACCTTATATTTTCATTACCATGATCGCATACCCTTATGCTCAATATTGTGCTTACATATATCCATTGTATACACTTACTGAGCATCTCTTCTCAACCCATTATATGTTTCTTTACTGCATGTTATGAAGATATGTGTTATTCTTAAATTTCCTATAAAGGGTACAAGTAAAGAATAAACTATTTAGGGAATATGTAACTCATTTATGTACTATTGCTTATGATTAAATGTCTCCAAAGACACTAGACTAGTATGATATTTGGGCATCTATTTGTATTATGTTTTAATTATGTCATAAATGTTATTTAATTTTAATGTATGAGAAGAGAGGGTCTCTATAGTTGGTATAAAATAAAAGTTTTAGTTATCATTTTAAATATAGGATGATAAAACTATAGTAAGAACCTAACAAAATTTCTTGGGATATGTCTATGGATAAAGAAATGTATATGAAAATATCCTGTAATTTTGAAAAAAGATATAGTGATAGTATTTTAAGAAATATATCCTTTTCCAGACACTACAAGTGGATGTTTCTCTAGAATAGGTGTACCTAGTAGAAAAAACTCAGAAAATATGTTCTGGGACTCACTTAGGGTAATCTGGTACCTGACAACCGGCCTTGTAGCACACCTGGTTTGACCCTCCCAAAGGACGGTCTTTGGGAATTCGAAAACTATTTACAAACCATCATGAAGTATTTAAATAGAGGATGAGTATTAATAACATAGGATAAATCTATGGTTATATAGATTAATTAAGAAATACCAATATTTAGGCACCCTATAAGTAATCTTCATGATTATATGGTATCCCAATATGATAAAAGTTTTTGACAATATAATTTCTGGTATTAATAGATTTGTAGAACTGGAAGGAACATGGTCTAAATTTAATGTTTCAGATTTGAACGTATGAGAATTTTGATAATAGATATCACAAGTGGGAATATCAAAAATATAATTAGAAAGTTGGTATGAGTACTGGTTATAATTCTAATGATAAATAGACTGCAAATGACATGTGAATTGTATGTGATGTCACTTGAGGTTTTTTATATAAGAAACAATAATAGATTAAGGTTTTGAAGCCTTAATTAATTATTAATATTTCATATTCTAGGAAGGATTTATTAATGAATAAATTTATGAAAACTAAGTTATTGTTTATGAATAATGTTGGATTAATAAATTATTTATGTTTTGGAATTCAAAGATTCTATTTTATGAATAATGAAATATATAAGTATTTTTAGTATAAGTTTTTGTTATGGATTGAAAATGAAATTTTCAATGTCAATGAAGACATCAAAAAATTATTTCCTCTAAAGGGGGTATTTTTGAATAAGGTAAGGTAACCCTTATTAACTGTCTTATGATGAGATGATGATGTTTAGATAATGATATGATGGATATGAAAATGTAAACTAGACGGTAAAGATTACCCATGAACTGATTATGGAAAATGTGTTCTATGTCATCATTGATGAAGTTTAAAAATTCTTGGATCTAAATAATATATCCATTAATCATTATAATTTATCAACATTCTTATTTTACAAGAGTATTTATGGTAATTAAGGGAATATATGATGTGTGTATTCACATGTTTGGAATGTGACAAAAATATTGTACTTTGTGTTATTTGGGGACCAATGTTACAATGATTTCATTAATTTCTATCTTAATATTTGAGTCTTCATCATTAATAATGTTTATATAGTTAAAACTTTATGGAAATGTTAGATTAAAACATTGATTAAGTTAGTTTGATTAATGTGTTATGTCTGTATATAAATATTTATGCATATTGGATAACTTGTTAAAACTAACATGCGTTGATGATAACTGATGGGATGTTGTATCATGGGTCTTATTAGCTATCAGTACACTAGGAATGAAAAATTAACCATAAACATTTAAGAAATAGGTATACCGGTTCAACGAACAACAAAGGGTGATATTTTCATGAAATCATGCAAGAATATCATTTCATGAAAAATCATCAATTTTATAAAAAAGGATCTTCAATCGAAAAAAAATTCCATGTACCTTCATTTGAGATGAATCAGAAGGACCCATTGGTAATCATAGATTTATTTAATTTTTATTTTTAACTTCTTACTGACCATATCCTATATCATTCTCCTACACAACCTAATAGTGATATTTCTCTTCCATGTCTTTATTTTCACAGGCCACCTATGTTCTCATATGTGCAAACCGAGCTATGTGTTACATTGAGTAACCATTATGGTTCCAAAATTATTTATATAATGGAAACATTAGTGTTAATTTTTAATATGTGGGTTTTTAAGAATGAAAGATTCATGTATTAAACCTTTGATAAGTTAGATGACTTTTTAGGGTCAAATACATTTTAAGGGGGGTAGAATGTAACACCCCGATATTTTGTGAAATATATATTTTTTCAAATGATTTAATTTTCTTTTATAAATTCCGTTAAATCAATTTAATAATTCATTTCACATGATACTTACTTGGCTTGTGCTACATGAAACATTGACTTGGCTACATTACATGTAACACCGTGTTTCTTTAAAATATAATATTTTGTTATAATTATTTAAATGAGATTATTATAACCTATTAGATGAAAATTTTAATGTAAATATTTATAAGTATATTTAATATAATTTTAAAATGTTTTTTATAAATAAAAAATAGTGATAATGAAATATATAATTTTTATAAATTATTTATATGTTTAAAAAAAATTCTTAAAGAAACTAAGTTTTATGTCCTTTTATAGAAATTAATAATATTTATTTTATACTCTATTAGAAAATTAATTTGGTAAAACAAAATTCATTTATAAATTCAAAATTTCGAAATTGTATTAAGTTCAATTATTATGATTTTTTTGAGAAACATCATTTTAGGTGGATTATAAACATTACAGTAATTTAGTTTCAAATAACCTTTTACTTTAAATAATGATTAGTGTTAAACTATATTTTAAAATTTATTTTAAAGTCACAATATATTAATTATATATATATATATATTAATCAAATTTTGTTCATTGGAATAATTTTCAAGTATAAATTGGATATAAACACTTATTCATTTTTTGTGAATTTCTACATTAAAACCCTTCTTTTTACCAGGTCTATGGGATTAGTGTCCAAAATAATTTTCCCCCTTCTGAGATTTCAATTTAGGAAAAATATATACAAAAAATTTTAATCAATGTTATATTTTTATTCTATTAAGATGAAATTAAGTTTTCACAAAAAATATAGGTGAAAGTGAAAAAATTAATCATAGTGATTAAGGTAAGATTATTCTTAATTAAAAACCAAACCTTTATATTATGGAACAAATGACCTCAAAACATGTACAAAATCTCTTGGTAAAAAATAATTAGACTATATACACTATTTTTCTAATTTTATTGTTTATTGGGATATTATTATGTTGATGTGCCCAATATAAAATGTTTTGTATTTAAAAAAGAAAAAAGGAACATTCCAAACCTATAAATTTTTAAAAAAATTGAGGCAGGAATATAAAATAAAATGTTATGTTATAAGTACCATTTTTAAATATAAATTGGTTATTTTTATCATAATATTTTATCAATTATTTTTAGTGATGATTTAGTTATATAAAATTCTTATAAAATTCCGAATAAGTGATTATATTGTTAATAAATAACTTAAATAGAAGACACCATATATATTAATATTGAAGTGAACTGATTGAATTATTGTATGTAATTACATATTATGATTGATATATCATTTTCCACATCTATAAAAATTAATAATATTAATTACAATATTATTTGGATATTTTGAAATTTAAATTAAATAAATTATCTCAAAATTTACATTATAATTTTTTGAAGTAAATGATATTTTATGAAAGGATTTAAAATTAATTAATATACTATATTCAGATAAATTATTTTTATGTGTTAAAAATTATTATGAAACTTTCAATAAATGGTTTAGTTGATCATTTATAATCATCATATTGAGCCATAGATTGTAAATACATTGTTAGATCAGATTTGGTTAACAAAGGGATTTCCACATCACCAGCGATTGTTTTAAAAATTATTTTATTAAAAAATTAATTTTTTATTTTTTAAATTAGGTATCATATTTATTAGTCACTAAATATATATTTTATAATAATTATCACTTTATTTTTTTCCCAATGGTCAAATTACTTAGGTCAGAATACCAAATGCTTTGATAAAAATCAAAATAATAAAATTTTTAGAATCGTAGAAGGTATATCGCCATATTATATAAATAAACATATTATTGTGTTGTGTAGAATTTTTCTGAAAATAAATTAAAATAAATCCATTATTTATACATGTTTTATAAAATTAGGTAAAGGATACCTCCCATTATTGAATACATTTTTGTATTTACAAGAGTCGCAATGCTCATCCACTGTAAAAATGCAATCATTCTGCTCCTTCATCACACCTCTCAGACCACCTAGGTTCAGACAAGAAAAGATAAACTATCCTAAAAAAACCCTCCCATACTCATTTAATAAATCCATTTGGTAGAAAAAAATCTAGGTAAGCCTTTTGGTACAAACTAAAAGGAGTTAACAAATTATGAGGTAATGACTTCTCTCTAGCCCATTTATTTTATATTCTTTCTCCACCACTACAATATATTTATTTCATTATTATATAACAAATATTGTATCATAAATATACTATTATATTTTTATTCTATGAGTTATACCTTCACATACACATATATCCATCTAATGGGTGACCAATATATTTTTTATGTGTAAAACGAACTACCTTCTCACAAAACGATGGTTGGTCATTTTTTCTTTATCGCCTCTCATAGTAGACATTAGGTTGGAGAATAAATTTAAATATTTTATTTATTATATTAATTAATTATTTAGTATCATTAAATCCTTTTATGACACATATATTTATACTTTCTATTTGATTTAAATATGATTATTTCGTTTGAAAAAGTTAGGACTACCACCCCCTCAAAGTGATGTGTTCGATCACACTCATAACAAATTTATTAAGAATGAGGTTAGTAAAATTATATGATATATATGATATAATAATTTCACTTCAACAATGATATATATAAATATATAAAATCTTATATCATTTTCATTCTTTCATTCAACACGATAATAAAAATTGAAACAACATTCTTGCGTGCGTACGACTTACCATCTCAATGAACTATGTTTTCCATTTCATAATTTGATATTATATAGATTACTATAATATATATATACCAAATATAAATTATATTTATATCATGATGTACATTTTTTAAATCATGGTTTATATATAAGGATAAAATATATAACAAATTTAGACCTGCGAATAACACATCGATTATCACCCGAAGGGAAACTATAAAATATAATTGATGAAATGTGGGTAATATAAAGTCATAATCATCCATTATTATGTATGATTTATATTATTTTTATTATATTATATATTTATAATAAACTTAATATTAGTTTACAGGATTTTTTAATGAGTACGAAGATAGTCAAGACACAAGGTAAGAGAATTTCATCTCACTTTTTATTTCTGTGAGATACAGGTTTTAGTTACCACCAATTTCTTTTTTGTGATGTGTATACTAACCATGAATTTATTATATGATTTATATACTTATATTTAGGGATATGTATTATAAGGCCCCGACCTTAAATGTTACTTAATATTGAATTACATGAATAATTCACATTGAGGATCTTTTCATGGTTTAGAGTTTTAGAGAATTATGACATAACTATTACATCTCAGAAGATTACAAAGTAGACACTTATACTATGTTTCCATAAAATAAAAACTCTTAAACAGAAACATGTCTAGTTCCATGTTTTAGATAGCATTACTTTCCCTTGATCCCATCCATGACCCTATTCCACATTAAGTCATGTGAAAAACATTTCAAAAAAACTTGCGGTGAGCATAAAAATCTCAGTAAGGGATACACAATAAATGAAAACTGTTAGTTTTTCAAAACAAAAAGTAAACCACGTATACTTTATCAAAGTAATACATTTCACCTTTATGAAGTATTAAAAACTCTTCACTGAATAAAATATCATTACTTACCCTTTTGTAACCAAAATATTACCATAAAACCCATATAAATAACACATAACATATAAAGGTAACTTGGTACATAAACATACTTAAATGGAATAACCATACGGTTGACTTCCACACATATCACTTAATGTAATAGCCATACAGCCGACTTCCATACCCAATGCATTAGAGGTTATAACGTAACCACCCGTCCTGGTATTCACGGCACCACCCATCATATGATTTATCACGTAACCACCCATCCAATGTCCAAGTACCATTATAAAATCATAACACATAAAAAAAATATAATGGAAAAAAACATTTCCAAACTTTGATCTCAATATATCACATAAATATATTGACATAAAAAATCCATTATAAAAACCATTTTCAATACCAAAATACATAAAAGAGTATATGGTATTTATTTAATTTTAAAAACATTACGGCATGTTGAGGAAGCCAAAGACCAAATAATACTCGCGGCGGCGGAAAAGGTCGTTGTCACCGCGTACAATAAAAGAAACATTCCTTTTTGCTATTTAGTAAAATGCTTTGTATAAAAAGATTATTTTTGAATAAAATTAAATGTCAAAGGGGTTTATACACTGTATAAAAAAAAGTTTTGTATAAAACAAAATATGCCTCAATGAAAGGAGATTGAGACGAAGTCCCTTACCTCAGGTCTGACTTGACTCGATCGTTCTTTAACGTTCTGAATAATAAACTTGAGTTAATTTCTACTTGCTTAAGAACCATTTTCAAGTTCATTATTCCTTTTATATCACTTATTACCATGTTATGAACAGTATGTAATTATTTAAGTTAATAATGGTCATTTTGTCGATCATTGGTACTTGAGTAAAAAATAAACTCTTTATAATTACAAGTTGTTCATGTGGTAAAATATCCATTATATAAATAATTATATTCATGATGTAGATATAATATATATAATATATATCTGGTATATACATGCATTTATAATATAACATAATCATTTAGAGGTATGAAATGAAATGCACCGTTCATGGAGACGGTAAGCCATACGTACGCATGAACGCTACTTCCATTTCTATTTCATATTTAATGGAATTAAAACATAATGATACATAATATTATTATAATTCCAGTATTTTATCATATATAATAACTTCAAATCCATCCTTTATATGTACCACATATGGTATTAATGAATCAAATCACTTTGAGGGGGCGGTAGTCCGCACTTCCTAAAATGAAATTATCGTGTTTACCCATAATGGAAACCATAATGGTATGCCACAAATGAAAAATAAAGAATCATAAGAAAAACATAAACATAATATATATAATATATAAATAGACTGAAATCTTAATGTCCACCATTAAATGTGTTAAAAGAAGATTGAACAATCACCGTTTCGGGAGGAAGAAATTCGCTATCTACAGAAACAATATGTTCTTTAACCATTAGATGTAGGTGTGTGTAAGTTTAGCTCGAATAATTCTTATAAAAACATCCAATTATATTGAAAATACTGGTTTTGTTACAAATGAACGGAATAAAAAGAGTTTAGGGGGTTGGAGAAGAAAATTAAAACATAAGAACACAAGAGAAAACACTACCTTTAAAACGGGTAACTCTTTTTGATTTGAGCTCAGAGGATTCCTTGGGAAGACTTTTTCCCAAAGTGAGGCTTCTAGGAGTAAGATAGGGATGTGGAGAGACAAAATGGGTAGGGGTTGGCCGAGCCAAAGGATTGAGAGGTGTGGGTAAGGTGGTAGAGGTGGGGGCATTTTATAAGAGGAGAGGAGGGGCACTGTTGGAAAGTTATAAAAGGATACTTTATTATAAAATGCTTTTCGGATTTAAATGGTCCCAAAATTATATATTTAGAGTATAGGGTGATAATATTTATAAATCCACCCATCCAATAAGTTTTTTACATGTGTAAGTCTTAGATTTTACATTATCTTTTCATTTTATTTAAATTGTTAAATAATGAGGTAATCGCTGCATCATCATGGTGTTATAAATAATTTAATTTATTTAATGTCTAAATATTATAAAGAAAATATAATGATGTAGGAAATCATTTTATCTTTATAATTAATATTTATAGTAAAATATATGACTTGTATAACCCCACTTAATTTTTTTTAGTAAAACAACTCATGTTTGTGACATTTTTATTTTAACATTAAATAAAAAGTTTTTAATGTCATTTTTCTACCAAAGTGGCTCCATGGGGTCCCCAAGTTGACCCATGGATTGTCTTTGTCGGACATGACTCATATAATAAGGGTAGGACATGTGTCTATGTCATTTCATATCATTAAAACATTATTTTTACCGTAAACTACACTAATTACCTCCAATCGTGATTAATAAACTTAAAAGTTACTATTCACCAAAAAAATTATTTTAATACCATTGAACCACATTTTACTTCCTAATGACAACCATGTATGTTGGATTTTTGAAATTCCAAACACAGAGATGGTAAAATTTCATTTAAACGAAAAATCAGTTTTTTTAACTGCCACTTAGTGGTTTCACTATTCATCAAAATTGAAGTTTTTCAGAAAAATACCAAAAATTCATCCTAAGATATATTTGATATTAATATTTCAAAAATGATTTATATTTTACAAAATTCAAAAAATATAAGTTACATTAATTAATTTAATAATTAATTCCCGTTGTCAGAACAAATAGCGTGTTTTTATGAAACAATATGTATCAAAAGATTGACACTAGTTTAAGTCCAATTTCAAACTGAAATTAATTCCAATGAACACAGTTGGATTAAATGGTAAAAATATATTCCAATTTACTTTTAAAACCAATTCAAAATATAATATAATCATATAAACAAATTAGATTAAAAAGTGGTTTTGAATCAAAATACAACATTTTTCACTATTCATTAAAAAATGAACTTTATCAGAAAAATACCAAAAATTTACACAAAATAAATTTTGATGTCCCAATTCTAAAGAAGATTTTTATTTGGTCCAATATAATGTATAAGAGTTACCAAAACTATATTTAATGATGGTTCGCCATCCAAAGGCGATAAGTGGACCTTTAGTGGAAATTAGAGTATATATGCCTAAAATTGAATTCTTTTCTTATTTTAAGCCTTAATATTTTATTAGATAAATGTAAAAACATTTAACAAACATATATAATCATATTTTAGTTATTTCTATTCATTCCTGCCAATATAACGGTTACGTGTTAACTACCATTTAAAATAATATTATTTTACTACTAGTGTGCAACGTATGATTTCAAAGAATCTCTTTGATGTGTATCAGGTACGCTATCGAACATAACAACCCCTTTAAAGTAAATTTAATATTTAATTTGCAAATATTAATAAATATAAAAATGTTTTATTATTTATTTACCTGGGATGTCACATCCTTCCCCCATTTTGGGAATTGCGTCCTCGCAATTTTATTCACTTATCAAAATAAGTGGGGGTATTTATCTCTCATAGCATTTTTAGATTCCCACGTTGCCTCTTAAACCATATGGTTTTTCCATAAAACCTTTACCTGGTAAATTACCATATTCCGCAACACTTGCTCTCTCCGTTCAAGAATCCGGACTGGTTGTTCTTTATAAGAGAGATTCTCTTCCAACTGAACTACCTCTAGGCTCAAAACATGAGATGGATCCGGCATATACTTTCTCAACATCAAAACATGAAAAACATTGTGTACCTGAGATAAACTCGGAGGTAAAGCCACTCAGTAAGCAACTGATCCAACTATCTCCATAATTTTATATGGTCCAATGAAGCATGGACTCAACTTTCCGTTCTTACCAAATCGCATCGCACTTTTCCACGGTGAGACTTTGAAAAAAACATAATCACCCACCTCGAAAGAGAGATCCTTCCTCCTGTTGTCTGCATATCTTTTCTGTCTGCTCTGAGCTATTCTCATGTGTTTCTAAATCAACTAAACTTTTTCTACCATCTCTTCTACCAATTCTGGTCCCATCTTCTTTCTCTCACCTACTTCATCTCAAAAAGCTGGAGTTCGACACCGCTTCCCATATAATGCCTCAAACGGAGCCATCTGTATACTGGAATGAAAACTGTTATTATATGAAAACTCAACCAAAGAAATATGTTGGTCCCAACTTCCCTGATAATCCATCGAACAAGCACGTAGCATATCCTAAAAAGTCTGAATTGTTCGTTCTGACTTCCCATCTGACTGAGGATGAAAAGATGTACTAAAATTTAATTCAGTACCCAACGACTTCTGAAGGCCCTTCCAAAAGTTAGAAGTAAACCTGGGATCACGATCAGATACAATGGATAGGGGAACTCCATGCAACCTGACTATATCTTTATGATACAATCAAGAATGTTGATCTAGAGAGAAAGTATCTCGAGTAGGAATGAAATGAGCATGTTTAGTCAAGCGATCAATAGTAACCCCGATTGCATTATTACCTCGAGGTGTCTTTGGCAATCCCAAAACGAAGTCCATGGATATATTTTCCAATTTCCACTCTGGTACTGGTAGAGGCTGAAGCATCCCTTTCGGTAACTACCGCTCTGCTTTGACCTACTGAAAAGTCAAACACTTCACAGTAAAATCAACAATATCTATTTTCATTCCATCCCACCTGTAATACTCCCGCAGATCTCTGTACATCTTAGTACTGCCAGGATGAACTAAAAACGGGGAACTATGAGCCTCACATTACAACTCATTCATCAATTGTGAATCACTAGGCACACATAATCTCTTCCCAAACCTCAAAACACAATCACTATCAATGTTAAATTCAGGAAACTTACCGTTTTGAACTAGCTCTACCTTTTTCTGCAACCCACTGTATTTCTTCTACACTTGCTTAATTCTGTCTGATAGGGATGATCTCACTGAAACCTGAAATAAAACAGAAGAACTTCCTGCACCAAAAACTTCTATACCAAAGTTGATCAAATAAAAAACCAAAGGATCTCGTTCCAAACGTATCATGGTTAATAAAGCATTACTTTTTCGACTCAAAGCATCAGCCACTTTATTTGATTTTACCGGATGGTAATGAATTGTACAATCATAATCATTGATTAAATCCGGCCATCTCCTATGTCTCAGGTTAAATTCATTCTGAGTGAATATATACTTTAAACTTTTGTGATCAGTATATATTTCACAATTTACTCCATACAAATGATGCCTCCAAATTTTTAGAGAAAAAACAACAGCAGCTAATTCCATGTCATGTGTAGGGTAATTTACCTCATGAGTTTTCAACTGACGTGAAGCATATGCAATTACCTGATCATTCTGCATAAGGACACAACCAAGTCCCTTCAATGAAGAATCACTATATATAACAAACTCACCATTCTTGTAAGGAGGTGCCAAAACTGGAGCATTCATCAATCTTCTTTTCAACTCCTGAAAAGAATCATCACATTCTTTTGTCCAGATAAACTTAACACCCTTCCGAGTTAGCTTAGTCATTGGACTAGATAACTGTGAAAACTTTTCATCAAACCTTCAGTAGTAACCTACCAAACCAAGAAAACTATGGATCTTGGTTACATTTGTGGGTCTTGGACATTCTTCAAAAACTTTTGTTTTAGCAGGATCAACAGTTATGCCATTTTTTGAAACAATGTGAACAAGGAAAGAAATTTGTTGTAACCAAAACTCACACTTGCTGAACTTTCCATATAGTTTATTTTATTTTATGGTTTTCAAGATAACCGTTAAATGACTTTCATGCTCCTCTTTACTTTTAGAAAAACCCAAAATATCATCAATGAAAACAACCAAAAACTTATCTAAGAGCTCATGGAAAATTCTATTCATAAGGTCCATGAATATTGCAGGTGCATTGGTTAACCCAAAAGGTATAACCACAAATTCATAATGGCCATATCTAGTACGGAACACAGTCTTCGGAACGTCTACTTCTTTTACTTTCAACTGATGGTACCCCGACCTCAAGTCAATCTTCGAAAAATACTGAGCTCCCTAGAGCTGATCAAACAAATCATCGATATGAGGAAAAGTATACTTGCTCTTAACAGTAATGTTATTCAAGGCTCTATAACCAATGAAAAGTCTCATTGAAGCATCTTTCTTTTTAACAAACAAGACAGGGGCACCCCATGGTGATGTGCTAGGTCAAATGAAACCTTTTTCTAATAACTCCTGCAATTGCTTCTTTAACTCTAAAAGTTCAACTTGAGCCATTCGATAAGGGGGTTTTGAAATTGGCTTAGAATCAGGAACTAATTCAAAAGTAAATTCAACTTCTCGATCATGAATAATACCAGAAAAATCATCAGGGAAAACATAAAGATACTCATTTACCACTGGAACATCATTAATCTGAACAGTTCCTTTATTTTCAACATCATGTGCAAGGTAGCATTCATTTCCATATCTTACTAGTTTCTCAACTTCCTTATATGTTATCAAAAGAAAGGGTTCATTCTTGTACACAAACTGAAAATATTTCTGAAAATAATCCATTTTAGCTCTGCAATCAATCTTAGCATGATAAACACAAAGCCAATCCATGCCCAAAATAACATCAAACTCTACTAGAGGCAAAACAATAAGGTTTTCTGGTAGATTATTTCCGCACACAAGGATAGGAAGGTTCTTATAAATTATTTTTGTCTCAACGTTCCCTCCGGGTTTTTTTACCATATGTTCAGGATTCATATCTTGAGATGGAATTTCTAATTTACTAGAAAACTTCTCAGAAATTAATGAATGTGTAGAGCCTGAATCAAACAACACATTGGCATAATCTGAACAAACAAACAGTATACCCAATACAACTTCATTCGATGGCCCAACATCTGCTGAAGTAGTTTCAAAGGATTTTACCACCCCTTTCTACTTGTAGTCTGAATGATTTCCCTCAGTTGAGTTCTTCGTTAGACACTCGTTTACATAATGACCCATTTCATTACACTTAAAACATCTTACCGCTGGCTTTTCATTGCCTTCTTGTTCATCTTCCTTACAGTTACAAGCAATATGACCAGAATTACCACACTGAAATCACTTTCCATACATGGATAAACATTCTCCAGGATGCATTTTACTACACTTCTCATAGGATAGATATTTGGTTTTCTTACCTCCTTGTTTCTTTGATGAATTCTTCCAATTTTCCTACCAACTAGACCTCTTATTCTGTTGTTTGTCAGAGATCACCTGATCATCGGAAAACTCCATTTCCACCTTCTCCGCACATCGAACATGTTTTTTCATAACTTTTAAACTCAAGAGAAGCTAAATCCATTCGATACCTTGTCTTTAACCTTGAGTAAAAAATGGTTGATTTTACTATCAATATCTCATATGAAGTTTGGAGAATACCTTGCCAGTCAAGTGAACTTTGCTTCATAACCATCCACTGAAGCATCCTCCTACCTCAATTCTAGGAATTGTTTTTCCATCCTAAGACGAACCACCTTAGGAAAATATGTCTCAAAAAACATACCTTTGAATTCTTCCCAGTGAAGATCATCAATCTCATCACTATCCCTGATATTTTTCATCATCGACCACCAGTGATCTACTTCACCTTCAAAACTGTAAACAGAAAGACTACCCTTTTGATGTTCTGAACACCCCATGACATCAAAAATCTTCTCCAGCACTTTAATCCACCCTTCAGCTAGAACATGGTCAGATGATCCTCTGAATGATGGGGGATGTTTCCTCATGAAATGTTCCACCACTAAAATGTTCCTCTATGGTTGATATGGCTGCTCTCATGCATGGATACCACCACTATTTATAGCCTGAGTCAACTGTGCCATTACTGCAACAAACTGTTCAGTTCCAATTCCTACCATCTCGAGTTGCTGATTAAGAAGGTTGTATTCCTCCTGATGTCGTCCCAATATAGATGCTTTGTTTCCTCTAAGGAAAACCATTCTGAACACAGAAATATCTTAGGTGAAGCAACATGGTAATCATTAAATGCTTTATCATTTCAATCATACCATAAATTAACTTATAATTTAACAATTTTCTAACTCCTAAAGTTGTCTAAACCAACCTCTGATACCAACTATAAGGCCCCGTCCTTAAACCTTACTTAATATTGAATTACATGAATAATTCAAATTGAGGATCTTTTCATGGTTTAGAGTTTTAAATAATTAGGACATAACTATTACATCTCAAAAGATTACAAAGTAGACACTTCTACTATGTTTCCATAAAATAAAAACTCTTAAAAAGAAACATGTATATTTCCATGTTTCAGATAGCATGACATTCCCTTGATCCCTTCCATGACCCTATTCCACATTAAGTCCTGGGAAAAACATTTCAAAAAAACATGGGGTGAGCATAAAAAGCTCAGTAAGGGATACACAAAGAATGAAAAGTATTAGTTTCTCAAAACAATAAGTAAACCATGTATACTTTATCAAAGTAATACTTTTCACCTTTATGAAGTAGTAAAAACTCTTCACTGAATAAAATATCATTACTTACCCTTTTGTAACCAAAATATTACCATAAAACCTATATAAAGAACACATAACATATAAAGGTAACTTGGGACATAAACATACTTAAATGGAATAACCATACGGTCGACTTCCACACATATAACTTAATGGAATAGCCATACGGCTGACTTCCATACCCAATACATTGGAGGTTATAATGTAACCACCCGTCCTGGTATTCACGGCACCACCCGTCATATGTTTTATCACGTAACCACCCATCAAATGTCCAAGTACCATTATAAAATCATAAGACCTAAAAAAAATATAATGGAAAGAAAACATTTCCACACTTTGATCACAATATATAACTTAAATATATTGACACAAAAAATCCATTATAAAAACCATTTTCAGTACCAAAATACATAAAAGAGTATATGGTATTTATTTCATTTTAAAAACATTACGGCTTGTTGAGGAAGCCAAAGAACAAATAATACTCACGGCGGCAGAAAAGGTCATTGTCACCGCGTACGTTAAAAGAAACATTCCTTTTTCTCATTTAGTAAAACGCTTCGTATAAAAAGAATCTTTTTGAATGAAATTAAAAGTCAAAGGGGTTTATACACTGTATAAAAGAAAGTTGTGTATAAAACAAAATATGCCACAATGAAAGGAGATTGGGACGAAGTCCCTTACCTCGGGTCCGACATGACTCGATCGTTCTTTAACGTCCTGAATAATATACTTGAGTTAATTTATACTTTCTTAAGAACCTTTTTCAAGTTCATTATTTCTTTTATATCACTTATTACCATGTTATGAACACTATGTAATTATTTAAGTTAATAATGGTCGTTTTGTCGATCATTGGCACTTGAGTCAAAAATAAACTCTTTATAATTACAAGTTGTTCATGTGGTAAAATATCCATTATATAAAGAATTATATTCATGATGTAGATATCATATATATCATATATATCCAGTATATACAAGCATTTATAATTTTACATAATCATTTAGAGGTAAGAAATGAAATGCACCGTTCATGGAGACGGTAATCCGTACGTACACATGAACGCTACTTCCATTTATATTTCTTATTTAATGGAATTAAAACATAATGATACATAATATTATTATAATTACAGTATTTTATCATATATAATAACTTTAAATCCATCCTTTATATGTATCACATATGGAATTAACAAATCAAATCACTTTGGGGGGCGGTAGTCTGCACTTCCTAAAATGAAATTATCATGTTTTCCCATAATGGAAACCATAAATGTATGCCACAAATGAAAAATAAAGAAGCCTAATGAAAACATAAAAATAATATATATCATATATAAATAGAGTGACATCTTAATGACCACCATTAAAGGTGTTAAAAGAAGACTGCACAATCATCGTTTCGTGAGGCATAAATTCTTCATCCACAGAAACAGTATGTTCTTTAACCATTAGATATAGGTTTGTGTAAGTGTAGCTAGAATACTTATTATAACAACATCATAGTATATTTAAGATAATGGTGTTGTTACAAATGAAATGAATAAAAAGAGTTTATGGGGTTGGAGAAGAAAAATAAAACATAAGAACACAAGAGAAAACACTACCTTTAAAACGGGTAACTCTTTTTGATTTGAGCTCAAAGGCTTCCTTGGGAAGACTTCTGCCCAAAGTAAGGCTCCTAGGAGTAAGATAGGGAAGTGGAGAGACAAAATGGGCATGGGTTGGCCGAGCCAAAGGCTTGAGAGGTGTGGCTAAGGTGGTAGAGGTGGGGGCCTTTTATAAGAGGAGAGGAGGGGCACTCTTGGAAAGTTATAAAAGGTTACTTTATTATAAAATTCTTTTAGGATTTAAAAGGTCCCAAAATTAGATATTTCGAGTATAAAGTGATAAGAGTTTTAAATCCACCCATCCAATAGGTTTTTGACATGTGTAGGTCTTAGATTTTACATTATCTTTTCATTTTATTTAAATCATTAAATAATGAGGTAATCGCTGCATCATCATGGTGTCATAAATAATTTAATTTATTTAATGTATAAAAATTATAAAAAAATATCATGATGTAGGAAATATGTTTTTCTTTCTAATGAATATTTATAGTCAAAAATATTACTTCTATAACCCCATTTAAAAAATGTTTTAGTAAAACAACTCATGTTTGTGACATTTTTATTTTAACATTAAATAAAAAGTTTTTAATGTCATTTTCTTACCAAAGTGGCTCCATGGGGTCCCCAAGTTGACACATGGATTTTTTTGGTCGGCCATGACACATAAAATAATGGTAGTACATGTTTCTAGGTCATTTCATATCATTAAAACATTAATTTTACCTTAAACTACACTAATTACCTCTAATCGCGATTAATAAACTTAAAAGTTACAATTCACCAAAAAAATATTTTAATCCCATTGAAACACATTTTAATTCTTAATGACAACCATATATGTCGTATTTTTGAAATTCAAAACACAGAGGTGGTAAAATTTCATTTAAATGAAAAATCAGTTTTTTTAACTGCCACTTAGTGGTTTCACTATTCATCAAAAATTGAAGTTTTTCAGAAAAATACCAAAAATTCATCCTAAGATATATTTGATATTCCGAATTCAAAAATGATTTCTATTTTACAAAATTAAAAACATATAAGTTACATTAATTAATTTAATAATTAATTCCCGCTGTCAGAACAAATATCATGTTTTTATGAAACAATAAGTATCAAAAGATTGACACTAGTTTAAGTGCAATTTCAATGTGAAATTAATTCCAATGACCAAAATTGGATTAAATGGTAAAAATATATTCCAATTTCACTTTAAAACAAATTAATAATATAATATAATCATATAAACAAATTAGATTAAAAAGTGGTTTTGAATTAAAATACAACATTTTTCACTATTCATTAAAAAATGAACTTTATCGGAAAAATACCAAAAACTTACACAAAGTAAATTTTTCTGTCCCGATTCTAAAGAAGAGTTTTATTAGGTCCAATAGAATGTATAAGAGTGACCAAAACTATATTTAATGACGGTTCTCCATCAAAAGGGGATAAGTGGACCTTTTGTGAAAATTAGAGTATATATGCCTAAAATTGAATTCTTTTCGTATTTTAAGCCTCAATATTTTATTGGATAAATGTAAAAACATTTAACAAACATATATAATCATATTTTAGTTATTTCTATTCATTCTCTCCAATACAACGGCTATGTGTTAACTACCATTTAAAATAATATTATTTTACTACTAGTGTGCAACATAAGATTTCAAAGAACCTCTTTGTTGCGTATCGGGTACGCTATCGAACATAGCAACCCCTTTAAAGTAAAATTAATATTTAATTTGAAAATATTAATAAATATAAAAATGTTTTATTCTTTATTTACCTGGGATGTTACATTTATATATTTATTCTATAATCTTTTTTTCATGGGGTTAATGTTTTAACAGCTACTAATTCCATAAAATAGTTTTGTCTCAATTTTCTATCATCAGGACACATGTTTTGTCATGCAGGTACATTATTTTTTGTGGTGTATATAAATCCATTTGAAATGTTATACAATGAATGAAATTTTTTTAATGATATTTTAATCTTCATTTAATTTCATTTTCTCACAGGGATAATATTATCTCACATTTCCATGTTATAAGAGTTTATTGAAACAATCAAACTACATTTCAAGACTGTTTATGTTTATGAATCCGTTGATGAAATAATTTGAACCATATCAAAAGAGCCCTCATGGATTTTATATTAATATGTTTATCCATGAATTCATAATATATTGGTACCATTTTCCACTCATTATTTTATAATATATCCTATAAAATGTATTTAAAAATGTCCAACTTCACTTTCTCTTCATTCATAAATCTATGTTCTTAATAAATCAGGTTTTATAGAAAGGTTTTCATAATGTTTTGAATTATTATTTGTGTCTATTGAAAAAAATTTCAATTAAATGGTTTTAAAAATAAGTAAATATTTATTTATATGTTTTCAATGTATTTTAAATGAAATTTCATTCATAATATTTTCATGAAATCATTATAATTGCTAAAAGTGTTTTAACAGATAATGTTTTCTAAAATTTTTTCAAGCCTAGTTGAAATGTTTTAAAGAAAATCTTTTTAAATTTTTTTTGAAGCTTATTTTTATAATATTTCAAATGAAAATGCTTTCAAAATGATCAACCCTATGGTTCTCAAAATGATTAGATTTCTAAATCAAAATGGTTTGAGCTATACATGGATGAATCCATGAATCTATAACTGATAAGTAAAATAAGACAATCCTAATCCTTATAGTATGTAAAATTTATAGATTCGTTTTAATTAATATTGTTCATTTCATCCTTCCCAAATCAACCCAAATCAAAAAAGATAAGAAGTCATCAGGATTCAGGGTCCGCATTATGGTATCTATCCCATAAAGAGGTTACCCTTACAAGGTCAGTCAATAAGCTCAGCGTCCATGCACTAGATAATGGGGTAAAATCTAGTGTCGTAGCTGATATCCATAGCCTATTTGATGTGCCACGGTCAACTGGAACTATTTACATACATACCCATGAAATAATAATTGTGATTGAATAAAAAATATATCCTACCTCTAAACCATCATATCTTTTGAAAGTGTGTCACAAACCCCTATCTATAAAGATACATCAAGGAGGGGAGATACATAATGACCCGCCTCGAGTCCCTCCTCCAATATACCACGAGATGGAAACAAACATTAAGGATATAAAAATCTAATAAATAGGAGGAAATACTCTCTATAATATAAAAAAGTTCAAGAGATTAGGTGATCCAAACATAATAAAATCCATGAAATAATTTAAAAGGAAAAAAACCATCCTATAAGGAATGAATAAATAAAGGTGATATCAGAAAAAGGCTCTAAATGAATAAAAAAATGATAATGGAGTGACATCAAATATATCAAATGGTGTGAGATAATAATTTCAATCACATTACATGTAATCCTCCTAGAATCCTTCAAATTAGTTTATATATGTATGGTGACAATAAAATTACTCTTAGTATGATAACTAAAGTCTATCATGGACATATGAAATAAGATACTAATTCACACAAGAGCAACGAATATATTTAACAACAAAAAATTGGTAAAAAAATCCAATCTCGTACTCCCTACAAAATTATCATAGAATAATAATATTCATATATAATAACATATTTATCATCTTATTGACAAGGCGTACCCAACACAACATTCTAATTGATTTTCCACTACTGGACCTGAACATCATACATCCTGGAACTCCCATTACATTTGAATAACATATATGACCACCCCATAGCATGGTAACATCTAATATCTCCTGAAAAAACATGGGTAATGACATCATAACCACATTGATAACCAGATTAGTCGGGTATTGTGAACATGATGCACATAAACCTCAAGCCCTCATTTAACCATTTATAACCCCACCATAAGCCACTAAACATCTTGGTCATATCACATCTCACCTAAAGACACATGATGCATCACCTTGTTAACTATCATACCTCCAAAAATAACATCCTGAGAAAATATACTTTGTTGGAAAATTAAGTGGGAAAGGGTGGGTAGCCATCCATCCATCCATATCACTATGATGTTTGAAAAAACACCCCATGTGATTATATGGGTGTTGTAACATTTTGATCGATGCGTGTGAGGTGTATACATAAATGAAAATTATTAATCAAGACTGTACATGTATCCATACGTTAACCCCACATATGGGTTCATAATTAAAAAACTATACAACTCACAACATCCCCACTTTCGATGCCATGACTATATGAATTATGCTACATAAAAAACAGGTCACATATCACATTTCATACCAACTCCATTATCCTTCCAACTGATTTTATTATTTAACAATAACCATTCGTAACAAGACATCCCATCATTCATTAATTAATTAATCATGTTCTTATAAATAAAAAACATTCCAAGTACATTTGAAACATTATAAATAAATTATTCTATCACAAGTTAGGATTTGATATCAATGCAACCATTCTCACAAGCATTTCATCACCCTCATTCAACCATTTCTCCACTACACAAAAAGAACATGAAATAAACCATCACATAACTATCCTAATGTCACGACCAAAATATCCATCACCTTTCCACCCCAAAAATCACTTCCAAACAAATCATCACCCAATCCCCCCAAATGTATAACAAAATAATGCATTACCTCACTGCCCAAGAATCATAGACAAACAAACCATCACCTCACTACCTTATAAGCCTTGAAAAAAACCATCACCTAAGTACTCTAAGAGAATGAAAAAACTAACCATTATCACACTCTCCCAAATTCATTATTGAAGTAACCATAAAATTATCACCAAAAAGCACCATTAAACAAACAAAAACACATCAAATATAATTTTAAAAACAAAAAAAATTAATTTTATCATAATTCACTTTAATTTACAATTTTTATCATAGAATAAATTAATATAGGGGTAACAATTTTATTAGAAAAATACAAGCGGTTATAAATTTCCTATTTTTTAATGTGATCCTAGACAATAAAATTAGAAATTGTTCCCAAAATCATGTCAGATCTGAACAAAAAAAAACTCTAATGCCTTAAAAATTAAGTAGGAAATGTAACATGTAAAAACAGAATATCATAATAATATACATTATGTAAGATCAGGAGAATCATTACCCTTTTCCATTCAATTACTATTCTCCAATTAACTTGTATTGATTAGGTTATAGAAAATCGTCCCCCATATATAAAAAAGGAAAAAACATGCCAATGTGATCCAAAAAACTGTGAAATGAGGGATTCTCTACCTCAAAATTGTTTTTCGATCTTATAGCACCCCACATTGTAGAGAAAGAAACACCATAAAAACACAACCATGTGAAATACCCATAGATCAATCTACAACCAATTTTTGTTTGTTAAAAATGCAACCCGAATCACAAACTAGAACAAAGAGTACACCCTCATAGTGGATTTAGGAATAAAAAATAAAGGAGAATCACGAAGAAGATAGGATAACACACCATAGATCACTAACATGCATAAATTGGGACCAATGGATTATAAAAAGAAATTATTGGGTAGAAATATCCACAAATATCACCTAGGGTTCACCAGGAAATGAGAGAGTGGTGTATGAATGCTTTAATAAAAACTGGTTGAGCAAAAAAAAACCAAAAACCTGATCTCACACCATTCAAATCATTAATTATCCTAACAATGTTAATTTAACAGGAATTCCCCAAATTCTATCAACCACTAAAATTCACCTTACCATGACCTGATTTAATTGCACCTTTTGAATTACATTATTAACGTTAATGCATTTCAAGGATTACTCTAAATCCACATTAAATACATTAATTTAATGGCTATAATATCATTGAACCATTAATTCATGATGTGGATCTGAGGAACATCATGAACCACATTCTCTGTCAATCTTCTAGTTGCATCACCCACTACACTCTCTCAGAATTTCAGTAACAAACCCCACACAAACTCCAATCACCATAAATGGAAAATAAACAGAATGAGAAGGCACATTCCATTAAAAGTATTTTTAAATATAATTAGTTTTATAGGGTAATAATTTTCAATTATTTCTATAATGTACAATGTGATAATAACATCTATTGTGTGTATGTGCATACTGACACATCCATGAAACAATGTTATTCATTTTTTTCAACCACATCCATATAGAGGTGATTTTCAATTCACAATACCACTTTAACTTCTACTGGAATATTTTTCTTGATGAATTATATTGATATATATGGGTAATATATATCCTGAATTTTTTCTATAATAGAAAATTTGATTCATAGTAAGGAAATCCTTCGATATCATTAAATAACTAAAAAATTGTTAATCAATTCCCGATTCATTATGATATGTAACGTAAAATCCATTTGGATGAAATTATAACATTATAAATATTTTTAAATATTCAATTATGGAACATAAAATAGTTTTAAAATGATGTTTTTTTGAAGAAAAATGACAATTGACATATCATTTATGATACTTGTTTAAAAATGTCCAGATTATTAACACCAGTTATTTAAATAAAATTACAGAAATAAAATACATGTCTGAATTTGTTATTAATTAATATTTTGAATGTAAATTATAAATAATAATGTTCTGAAATATGAAATTAATATGTTAATCTTCATAGAAAAAAGATGTTAAATCACATCCCTTTTGATCAAGGGTAAAATTAATTGACATTTTAACTCGAACTTTTTCAATAATTTATATTGTTTACACATGATTTATTTTCCCCTTTATTCATTATAAATTCTATTATAAATTATGTAATATATTTTAGGGAGATTTTTTTTAATCCATATACAAATCAATGAACAATTTTCGTTTTATATATTATTATTGGTAAAAATATAATGGAATCCTTTTGAAAACAGGTTCTAAAATATGAAATTTTTTATAATGCAAAAAAAAAATGTTTTCAAAAATATCATATAATTTTTTTTTCTATTCATTTAAATTATCTAGTTCTAATATACATAGTTTTCTTATTTTACCCAATATATTCATTAATTATAGGATTATTTTTTATCATCATAATTTTCATATCAAACGATTTAATTCGTGATTATATTTTGTAATATTTGGATGAATTATAAAAATGAAATTATTTCCATTAGATAATTATGAATTTTTAATTCTATACACTGGAATATTTTATGAAATCAATTTTACTTACATAGGATCCTTCTGATTTGAGTGGGGATTTTTATAAATCACACATGTCAGAACTAATAATGGAAGGGTGGGATCCTATATCATCGTAAAATACATTTCATTAGATTTTTTGTTTCATGATATTGGTATTTATGAATACAACTTAGTACTTAAAAAAGGATAAGATTGTTTTTATCAAGAATTTAATGATTCTCTATGGTATTGTCACGCCCATTTTTTTCTTATCATGTCTTGGTTTTGATCCGGTTCATTGAAAATTCTGATCATTTTTTTGGGTGTTGGATGAGATTAATTTTGTTTTTTAAATTTCTATATATGTATAATCATACTACTTTGGGTACCCCATTTCTTTTTTGGGGTGTTTTTGGATAAAGGGTGGTTACTTCATGATTTGGGACAACCGTGAGTGCATTTCCAGATTAAAAAACACAATTTGTTTCTTTTATAACTAATTTCTTTCAACATTCTTCACCCATTCCAATTCCAAAAATACTTCCCCTAACATATTAAAACCACAATATCCTTTTGGAACCCATATAAATTCATAAGAATGGTGCATTTGGGTTATTTATTCAATTAATAGGCCAGCCCATGGGCCCATTTTATGTTTTAAAAATATAATAGATTCTGTTATATCTTACGAATTTTTTAGTTATTCTACCTCCCATTCGAGTCCATGAACCATAGGCGCACCCACATGTTCCATTTATCCTCTTTGGAGCACATCGTAATCCCGGATGAGAAAATAACTTCTCAATGTTTCTTGAATATTCATGATTAGCCAAAGGAAAATGGGTTCATTCATAAATCATTCAATTCATAATCTTTCTTCCAAAAAACTTCTTTCCCTGGTTCTTCAAGAACTTAGGAGCCTCTACAATATGTTTCAAGCCATTAAATTTCCTATAAGGGTGCATATCTAAGGGAATACGAATAGTTTTCTAGTTTCCATGGTGATATTCCTTCTCATTTCTCCTCCCTCTTCCTCCTCCTTTCATTATTTAATTTTTTTATATTCTATTATAGTAATTATAGACCTAGGGTTATTTTATACCATAATTGTTATGGGGGTATTTTTTATTTGGGACTGGTCTTCATAGGTTTAGGGTTTATAAACTCTTAGGTGGTGATATCAGGTGTGTGTTTCAATTACTCGAAGGATTTGAGGTAAGGTATACCATGAACATGCCTTTATTATTTAAGTTTAATAATTTTATTATTTTTATCACCTGATATAGTATTTTATTATTTTTTTATCCATTGAATAATTTTCTTAATGCGTAAAACAATTTTTTTAATCCTTGTTTTGTGAAAGGTAGTGTTTTTTGGTCCTAAAAGTGAACATCAAGTGTTTGTTTAAATGTTTCGTTATTTGTCAAACTTGTGTTGTTAGGTTTAGAACCTGGTTTATAGTATTTTTAACATGTTTTAGTAGATTGAATAATATATGGAATTCAATTGGTGTTTTATTCTTTGTCAAGTGCTTAAAATAAATTGTTTTTCTTAAAAGTGCATGTCATGTGTTCGGTAAAATTCATGGTTGGATTTTATGTGTTAAGTGTGATTTAAAAATTATTTTCCTGTATTTATAAATGAAATTTTAGCATTAAAAATGGTATTTTTTTGGTCCTTTTATGTCTTTCAAATGTGGATTTTGTTTTAAAAACAAATGGGCATTTGGGTACAACATGTTTTGACCCAAGTTGTAGGAAAATGGATCATTTCACATCCTTATGAAAGTAGTAGAATTTTTAATATATAACATATGTGTTTTATGATATTTATGAAAGTTTATTGATACTATAAATTGTGTGAATACACCTCTTTAATAAATTTAAAATTCATACTATTGTCAAATGTTATTTTGGATAAAGTCTTAAAGGCCCGTTTGGCATTTTGTTCTTGTAAAAATGGGTTCCAAGTATATTTCATGTTGTATCTTTTAGGTAGAATTTATGGTCCATGAAATTGATTTATTAATTGTTTTTTGGGTCTTCCATATCTTTTTTGATAAGGTATTGATAGGTTTTTTTCCTTAAATGATCATTTTTAATGTATTTTAAGTGCAAGGCCTCGTTATACTTCTTGAAATTGTTTAATGAAAATTTTGGTGGATTATTGATTCGTGAAAGAAATAAAAGAAATGTGTGTGGAATGTTTTATGTGTGTATGATTTGAAAATGTAATATTCATGAGAAAATGATATTTTATAGTAGTGTAACTAGTTTGACCACAAAAATGGGAAACCTGGGTATCTAGGTGGGCGGACATGTACTAGTATGCTAGTGATCCTGTGGGGTTTGTCCCCTATTTCACGTAGCATTTTTGATGATGAAAAATCTAACTAAAAAATGATGATGTTGTTGTTTTATGAGAACATGGTTATGGGTATTCCCCCAAATAGTGGATCGTGGGAACGAAAAAGGATATTTATTATGGTTACCTTCACTGATATACAAGGTACCTGGGGCTCACAACTAACTAGTGCCTAGGGGTGTTCCTGTGACTTGTTATCATTGGATATTTTATACTCACCATTAGAATATGGTTTTTTGGTTGGTAAATTCTACTACATGTGTGAATAATTTAAAAGTGTGTATTCATTAAATCATCCCTATTGAAAACTATTTTCATTTTAATGTTTCACATCTTTGAAAATTGTTACTTGCATTATTATTTATAAAACATGAAAGATTTTTTTTGGTAATGAATTTTATAGCATGGGACCTCATTTAGAAAAAATACCTTTATATCATGTATTAAAAACATGAAATTAATTTTTCTTCTATTTTAATGGTTGTTCATAGGGAATAGAATATCAGGCTAACCAACTGAGTTTTAATATTAACACTTATAACCTTCTTCTAATTTTTTCCCTTATGAAGGTTTCAGCTTTAGTTCGATCACATAGGGTGATGTGTGATCATTGTGTTGGAGAGTGACCATCAGGATCACATGGAGTTACTTGGTTATCAGGTCTGGTTAGTTGACTTGTTGGTTTAGATGTACTTTTAATTTATTGTTCTAATAATGTTAAGGTCAATTTTTATTTAAATGTATTTCGTGATGTCCATTTCTTTATACTATTTATTTGATTGTTCATATTTGGGAAAAATCATTCCCTTTTATAATCCATTGAGGATGTCAGTGATTATTTCCACCACAAGAGAATCAGGAACACCACTCGGGACTTGCCACGGGCTATCCTAGGTGACTGGTTTAGGGTTGACTTGGGCCGGTTCATGAGAAAATGGTATCAAAGGAGGTCAGTGATTAGCAAACCTTTCTTTTTAGAACACCCTTGTTATTTGGGAGATTTCATGGTAGATGGAGTAGTATTATTGGGAATTGAGAGGTAGTTTTGGGAAGAGTGTCGCGAACTCATTCTCATTCTGATCCTCAACTATCCATGGGAAATCTGGTTATACTACTGTCTTTTGTTCTGTTTATTGTTTGGTTTTGGGATACGATAAGGGGAGTTTGAATAATAGTCTCCATGAGTTCATAGTCTCTGAAAATCCATGGGGATCCGAAGTCATACTCATAAAAATACTCTCTTTGTTGGTTTTGTGCTTGACATATGGTCTCCAAATATATGGTAAAGTCACCCAATAATAGTAGTTACCTTTTGGGGAACTCCAAAAATTTTCTTGAATTTGGAATTTTGTTTTCAAAATCCTTGTATGAGAATTTTAAAAATAGGTTTTAATGGGGTGGTTGGTTTTTGAAAATTGGAAAAAGGGGTTTTTAAAAATTAAATATAAGAATGTTTTTGGAAGGGTGTTCTTTTTGTGAAACAATTTTTTAGGATGAAGTGGAAATGATTTACCGAGATTTGTTTTTCCCTAACATAAACATGTGGTTTGTTAAAATTAAATGTTTTGAATTTGTGAATAAATTTAAGGTGATTCTGAATCATTATTTTAACTAGGGTGTTTTGGGATGTTGAATAGTGTTTGAATGTGATGAATTGGTTTTATAAATTGGTTTTTTGTAGTTTTTGTTTTCTTAGTAAGGGTATTGGTCTCAATGGCCACCCAATTATAAAAAGATACCTTACCGAATTTTAGAAAATTGGAAGGGGTTGTTTGTAGTAGCTTGTTTGTTTTAAAAGTTGATAAAAATGAAAAGGGGTAGGTTTATAAGAAAATGGTTCTTGACGATGTGTGTTTTGTTTTTTCAAATCTAAAAATGGTCTTGACTTGGTGGTTAGTGTTCCTTTGGAAGGTTCATGATTTTTGGAATGATTTTGTTTTTTTAGCCTTTGATGTTTTCATGGGTTCTCACATGCATGGTCTTATTGATATCTTGAAGGATGGACAATATGGAATTGTGGTTGGTTACCTTGGGTTGCGTGGAAATTTTCATGTGAGTGAGACTTGATGAAACACCATTTGTGAATGTGGAAATCCACCATGTTAGTTTGTTTTTCAAATGTGATTTGAGATGAAAAATCATGGAATTTGTTTATAAACCTATGGTTAGGTGGCTAGTTTTTTTCTATGTCTTAGAAGAGTCTTTTTATTCATCATTCTTCCTTGTGATCTAGAATTCATTCTCTCATTTTGTCTTGAGATGAGTTCTTGTTGGTGGTACTATGTTGGAGTAATGTTGAGAAGGTTTGTAAAGAAGTGTTGGATGTTGTGATGTGGTGACCGATAGTTCTCTGTTTGAACGATTTTTAGTCGATCAACCAAAGGATTTTTTATCTTGTTTTATAAGATAGTTCCACAACATCAAATAATTCCTCATTCCATTTGATGATGTATATTGAAATTTGGGATTTATTTATAGTGCCTTCTAGTTATGATGTTTCTCTTGGTTATAGTGGTTGTGTTTGGTGATGAATGGTGGGTTTTACAGTGTTCCTTGTTCATTTCACTCATCATTATATGTTTGTTTGTATGGTGGTGTGTATACATTGGTCTCTATTGTGAATTGGTGTTTTATTTGAGATAATTCATTTTATGATATAATGTTTTTCGTAGCTCCTGGTTGTGGCGCTTCAGATGATTCAAACATCTGGGAACCAGCCATAGGCCTCAGAGTGAATTTGTTCACATTGTCAGGTAATCACTAGAGGTTGGGGGAGCTCGACTACGCTCCCAAATCCACCGTTGTAGTAAGTTAGTTTCTATGTCTATATTTTTGTTCCTCATCATTGTGAATTTTCTATGGTCACAACAAGCCAGTTGGACTTACCCCTCACATAGTTTCAATGGTATGGCTTTATGGATGTGTGTTTCTGATCAATGCACATGTGGGGACCACCTATGTAAATCGGGTGCGGTCATTGTGTTGGATGTTTGTTAGTGGATAATTTTGTGTAGCTCATTTTTTTCTTTTTTTGTTTCATTAAACAAATGATTGGGTCCCCTAACCTCCCCTCCATGAATGTTGGGGGTTTAGATAAATGCATAATGTGTCGTCCTAGTTTGCTTCCCTCTATTTGGGTGTGGGTGGTTTAGATGTCCATATTGTAACCCTCTTAACTAGGTTTTTTAGGTTTTTATGGTAGAGTCTTAGTGGAAATGTACATGTGAGTACTGATTCTAGTTCATGTTGAATTTCCTTTTTGATAATTTCTTGTTGGTATCTAATGGTGGGGAGACCCACTACGGGCCTTGAAGAACTTTCCTTTAATGATTTCTAAGAATGTAGCTGTAATTTAATGGTGGGGAGCCCATTCCAGCTTCCTCCAAGTAATTGGGTTTCGTGAGTGAACAATGGCTTGGGGGATCTATCGGTTCATTGAGAGAAGGCCCACCAATCTAGTTTTTGGCTTGGTTTTGGGCGTGGTGGCTTGATCTTTACGTCGATTCTCATGAATTTGTTATGATTTGGTGTTTTGATTGGGGAAGAGGATTAAGATCCATTGATGTAAAATGATAGTTACATGAATTAATAGGTTGTCTAAAGTGTATAATGAATCCTTTGGTGTCGTTCTACCAGTTTTAATGTTTTACGGATTTCCCAGGGCGTAAAGCTTTAATGGTGGGGAGAATTGTCACACCTATTTTTTTTTCTTTTCATGTCATGGTTTTGATCTGGATCATTGAAAATCTTAATCATTTACATGGGTTTGGGTATGATTAATTTTTATTATTGAACTTCCATATATGTCTAATAATCTTACTTTGGGTGCCCCATTTTTTGTTTGGGAGTTTTTGGAGAAAGGGTGGTTACTTCATGATTTGGGCCAACCATGAGCCCATTTCCAAATTTAAAACCAAATTTATTAATTTTATAACTAATTTGTTTTTCCCAACTTTTCACCCATTCCACATCCCACATTTCCTCTACATACATATTTAAACCACCATACTTATTTGTACCCCATATAAATTCATCAGAATGGTAAATTTGGGTTATTTATTCAGAAATTATGCCAGCCTGTGGGCCCATTTTGAGTTAACAAATTAATAAATTATTTCTTTTATATCATATTCATTTTTTTTAATTTTTTGTGATTCCACCTCTTACCTAAGACCAATATCACTATGTGAACCATCCATTTTCCATGTCCCATAATTGGAGCTCGTATTAGTCACAGATGTGGACAGAACTTCTAAATGTTTCTCAAATCATCCAAATTTTCAAATAGTAATTTTTTTCATTCATATATTATTCAATTCATAATTTTTTTTCAAAAAGATTATTTCCATGGTTCTTCCCGACCTTACGATCCTCTCCAAGGGGTTTAAATCCATACCATTTCCTATAAGGGTGCATATCTAATGGAATACGAAGAGTTTTCTAGATTCCAAGGTATGATTTCTTCTCATTTATCCTCCATCTTCCACCTCCTTTAATTATTTATTGGTTTTATATTATCCTCCAGTAATTCAAGACAAACCGATCTATTATAACATAATTTTTAATGGTTTTTTGGTTCGTTTGGGGCTGGTCTTCATAGGTTTAGTGTTTATAAACCATCAGATGATCATATCGGTTGTGTGTTTCCATTATGCTAAGGATTTGAGGTAGGATATCTCCTTAACATGAAATTATTATTTATGTTTCATCATTTTCATTTTATTATCACCTGATATATTTGTTTGTTATTTTTTCAGACTTTGGATAATTTTCATGGTGTGAAAAACAGTTGTTTAAGCCTTGTTTTGTGAAAGGTAGTGTTGTTTTATCATAAAAGTGAATACCAAGTGTTTGTTTAAATGTTTTGTCATCATTCACACCAGGTTTGTGAAACAGAAAACATTTTTATGGTATTTTGAAAAAATTTAGTAGGTTTAGTAAAATAATGCATGCAGTTCGTTTTTTATTCCTTTTCAGGTGCTTAAAATAAATTGTTTTGTTTAAAAGTGCATGTCATGTGTTCGGTAAATTGCCTTGTTAGTTTCTATGTGTTATGTGTGATTTAAAAATTATTCATTTGTATTTAGAAATGAATTTAAGGAATTAAAAATTGTATTTTTTGGGACCTTAAATGTCTTTCCAATGAGGATTTGGTTTTACAAACAAATGTGGTTTGGTTTACGACATGTTTTGTTCTGAATATCTCGAAAACGGACCGTATCACATCCTTACGAAAATGGTGGAGATTTTACTTTGAAACCTGAGTGTTTTAATGTACTTATGAATGAGTTTATCTACTATAAATTTGGTTTATACATCTCCTTAAAAAATTTTAAATTCATACCTTGGTTAACTGTTAGTTTTGAAAAAGGCTTAAAGGCCCATTTGGCATTTGGTTTTTGAAAAAATGGATTCCATGTGTATTTCATGTTCTATCTTTTGGGGTCATTTTATGGTCCATGATATTGATTTATTAATTGGTTTTGGGGATGAAAAACATGAGTTGATATGATATTTATGGGGTTTTTTCAATAAATGTCCTTTTTTGAATGGATTTTATGTGCAAGGACTGGTTATATTTCTTGAAATTGTTTTATGAAATTTAAGTGGTTTATTGATCTGTGGATGAAATGAAATACATTTGTGGGATTGATTGATGTCTGTATGATTTTTAAATGGAATCCAGGTAAAAAAATGTATTTTATATATGTGTAACATGTTTGAGCACAAAAATGGGAAACCTGGGTATCTAGGTTGGAAGACATGTACTAGAATGCTAGTGATCCAATGGGGTTTGGCCCATGTTCCTTGTAGCAAGTTTGAAGATGTCCAAACTAACTAAACAATGATTATGATGTTTTTGGAGGACCACTAGGTTATGTTTGTGCTCCCTATTAGTGGATTGTGTTCCCAAGAAAAAATATTTATTATGGTTACCTTCACCGAGATAAGAGGTACCTAGGGTGACAACTATCTAGCACATAGGGGTGTTTCCGTGACTTGTGCTCATTAGATATTTGGTACTCACCATCAGAATATTATTTTTTTTAAAAAAATATATGTGTGAGATTATTAAAAAATAAAATTCTTTAAAGCAGCCCACTTGAAAACTATTTTTATTTTGATGTTTCACCACTTTCAAAATTGTTACTAACATTATTTTTTATTAAGCATGAATGTTTTTCTCTGGTAATATTTTAATATGATAGGGCCTCATTTGTAAAAAATAACATTATATCTTGTATTTAAAATATGAGATTTATTTTTCTTTTATTTTAATGGAATAGAATTGATAATCAAATATCTAGATAACCTACATTGTTTCAACACGGACGCCTATAGGCATTTTCTGGTTTTGGCCCTTTTGAAGGATTTGGCTTGAGTTCGATCACCTTGGGAGACGTGTGATCATTGTGTTAGAGAGTGAATAGAGGGGTCACATAGAGTTATTTGGTTATCAGGTCTGGTCAATTGACTTGTTGGTTTAGCGGAACATTCAGTTTCCTGAAAAAACAATCTTTAGTTAAATTTTTATGTAAATGTATTTTGGGATGTCCATTTCTTTATGTTGTTTTATTGATTGTTTATAGTTGGTAAAATCATTCCCATTTGTACTCTATTGATGCCCCTGGTTCTTGTCACCATCCTGGGAGGATCAGGAACACCCCTCGAGACTTGTCACGGGCTGGCCTAGTTGACCGATTTAGGGTTTACTTGGGCTAGTTCGTGACATGTATTGTTTATTCCAAATTTTAAAAATGTTATTCGATATAATCTTATACTCTTATGATTCATGGTTTATGATAAATTCTTCTATTATATTCTATATACATTATATTTATGTATTTAGTTATTGTGGATTAATGCTCATATTCAATTTATGTGAATGTCACTTTGGTTTAATGGTTATAACTCAAGATTTAATGATATTTCTCTCATGCTAAGGTTTTTATGAATTATTATAGAATCTTCCATCATGAAGTAATTATTATACCCTTATTATGAATTTATTCTCATGCATTTATAATTTTTTAATTCCATGGTTATGTCTTTCAGTCTTAACAAATATATTTATTGTAAATGGTATAATCTATTTACTTTAAAGAGAAATGATCATGAATATTTTAAATAAGATTATTATATAGAGTCTTAAATAACACTAAACCTATTAGTCATTTTGATATATATATATATAGATTAATGTATTAAATAATAGAAATTATATAAAATAGAGGCATGTTTTTTCCCAATAGTTGGTATTAGAGTTCAGTATTAGGTATATTTGGAGATTAGTTTCAATAAAATCATTGAAAACTATTATGATAAGTCAATGGTATAAGTATGTGGATATAATAACATCCATTATTTAGGTAAGGTAGATAATTTATTTTTCTCATATAATATTAATTCCTTTTTAGACACTATATGTGGTTTTAGGCTCCATTATTGAGGTTCATAGGGTTAACCAACCTAAAAATGGGGGAGTGGGTATTAAATAAAACATCACTTTACTTCAAAAAGTGTGTCCTAACTCCAAACTAGGTTTGAAACACCTAGGGGATATGATATGGAAAATAATTTTATCATTGCATATCATAAAAAAATATTTCATTATAATGTTAACTAATTTGGTTATATATCTTAATAAAATTTACAATATATGACCATGATTGTGCCCTAGTGTTTTATAAGATCAGTTATGCACAAAAAATATGATTTATTCATTAATAAATCTTAATTTTAACTTAGAAAATTTACTTTATTTTTCAACTAAATATTCTTTTATTCATTTATTATATAAAACAAGTTGAAACCCATCTAATAATGTGTGGGATGGAAAATGTCATTATTATACAAGTGAGACACAAAATGGGATGGGAATTAGTATAAAAAACATGTAACAATTATCAATCAACTACATCAATCATAAATAATAATGTAAATTTGATTAACTATGTATGGAACATCATTATTTTGAGACTTTGATAATGTAGTGCCTATATTCTTTTAGTGGCACTTTAAATAAACATATCATCAATATGTGGATAAATATTACAAAAGATATATTTTCCATTCCCCGAAGATGATTATATGTGAATTATTTTATTCTTTTTTACCATTTGGATTTCATGGGTGGCCAATGGCATACACTTATTACGAATATTGTCTATAAAGAAGAAGAATACAGAATGAAATTGGATAAATTTGATAATGAGTTCATTATAATGTGTTTTCCTCAAAATATTTACCTGGATATGGAGAGTTGATTCATGGTTTTAAAATCAACGTTTGATGAATCTAATGGATCATAGAAATAACAAATTATTAAGCCCAGAAGATAATCTATTATTTCTATCTTCAATCAATAATGTAAATACAATGATATATATATATTGGATTAAAAGACTTATTTGAAAGGAATTTTCTATTTGATAATTTAGAACCACTATAGAGGGTTTAGATTGGTTATAAAGGTGAATATTGAATATGAGTTTTGTATCTACTCTATAGAGGGAAAAAGTAAAGAAAAATACTCTGGTCACTACAATGCAAAGTCACATGGGAAAATAAATTTCTCCCCCATACGTGATAGTAATGTAGGAATGAACTCGAGTAATTTTTTTAAAGGGTTGAGGGATTTTTTTATATACGGTATAAAATGAAGGAAATCCCAAAACTATCAATGATTTAATAAGATGCTAATTAACACTACATGTGTGGATAATTTATTTACTAATGATCTACCCCACTATAATTCTTCATGTGAAAGGATCTTGGAAACTATAATAATAAATAACCCAACCCATCAGATAATAAATAAAATAAGAAATAGAGTAATAAAAAATTTAGGGGAATGAAATGGAATTTATATCTTATTCCACCAAGAAAGATCACTTTAATGACAAAATATTTTAAAAATAACGATCATATTTGATAGTCTAGAAAATACACAACAGTGAGTAGAATCAAACAAAAAATATTATTATTTAAATGAAAATTAAAAAATTAATGTTTAATTAGAGGGTATGAATGAGATTAAATAATTGTATATATATATAATCTAATCAAAAGAAATTTATTAATTAATTCTTATTGAATAATCTCTCACTTTATTCACTAAAAGTATGTCTTCTTAAAAAATAGTTTCATTAAATTTTTTCAGTGAATATTATTATTAATATTGGTAACATATAAAAATATTATATTTTGAAATAAATATTATCTTTTAAATTAGAATTTCAAAATTTTATTTTGATGAATTTTACGGAATTTTTATTAAAAGAATGATTCTTTAGTCAATATTGAAAATAATGATATTTGTTGAAATCTATATTTTATTTTGAAGTATATAAAAATTAAATTTATACATTTGGATTATTTTAAAATTTTACTAGTTAATACATATTTTAAATAATCCAATTATTTTTAATGAAATATACTTTAAACTTCATTTTAGTATATGAAAATTTTATATTTAAAAAAGAGATTTTTTTGAAAAACTATTTTTCATCACATTTTTTCTATTTTATTTTGACATAATATTTTTTAAATTTTTTGTTTTATATTTTAAAAAATAGATTCTATTTTTTTAATGAGTCCGTCAAATGTTTTTAATTAAGACTCTTTTATATTTATTCAACACGATTCGAAACCATAAAACATTTTCTACTATGATAAAGGGTAAATAGTGTAATTAGTCTTGAATACAATATGATATGGACTAAAATATAATCCTAAGGAAAAAATAATTTTTAATTAATGATAAAAAATAACTTATACTAATTAAATATCGGGTTATAAGTAATTTTTTCCATTTGGGTGATATCATGATCTTTATAATAATTTATGTAATGAAAAGACCAAAATCTCACACACTTATTTTTAGTTATAAAAATATATTTATTTTTTGGATAGAAAGATTATATATACATTTATAAATTTTCATTTTAAACTTTTATGATTTATCATGAAATTTATATTTTTTATTAAAATTTTAGTGAATAAATAATTACATTAAATGCTTACAATGACTAAATTAACATTATATTTAAATAAGTGATATTAAAAATAATTATAGAAATATGATTTTAGATAATTAATATAATTGATGAATTTTATAGATCAATATAACAAAGTATGGATATAATAAAATACATTTTATAATTTAATTTAATTTCTTTCATGATGTTATCAAATGCAATGTGATGAATAGTTCTTAAATATGACATAAGTCAAATTTTGAAATAAATAACATTTATTTTATGATATAAAATTCCTAAAAAATATTTTCATTAACAATGTTATTGGGATATGGTTTTTAATATTTTACATCATTCATTTTTATTACTTTTTTATATTTATAATAAATATACTGACCCTCAAAGTTTGAAAACCCTTATTGTTGTGATATGTGTTTATGTGGATAATGTGGGTTAAAATGAAATGATAAATATAAAAAATTGTCTAAATAGTTAAATATTAAATATGTGTCATTAATTAGGGTCATAAACAACCAATATTATATTATTATCAATTTTGGTCCATTTGGACTTAAAAAATAATTTTTATTAATTTAATATTTGATGAAATTTCAACAGTTCCCCTCCCATATCTTATACAAGATAACTTCTCCATATATTTATTTCACACATAAAAACATTTGGTTCTTCCCAAAGATGCTTCATTATCTTCCTAAAATTCTTATACAATTTATAGGGGAACTATTTGTGGTATAATACATGTCTTAGTGGTCTTAGGGTGTTAAACAAAGAATGTTGTCCGAAGATGAGGAATCATTCTAAAAAGTGTATTGGTGTCTTATTTCATAGAAAACATGAAATAATAATTAAAATTATTATATAATACCATCATAATATTACATTTAATTATATAATACTTTGTTAATATCAAAAACTATATCTGTTACCAAAACCTATTTCGAAAGGGATTGGAATCCATCGTTTGTGTTTACGGTGGTCTAAGACCACATGAAAAAATGTAATTTATTTTCCATTACTACCTATCATGGTAGGTTATTAGGATGTAAATAATTTTTATATGTTATATTCATGAAATATTTTTCATCATTAAAGAAATTTATATCATTTACATAATTACCAGTCCATTCATTGAAAAATTATAAAATTGGCTAGGCATGCATGTGGACTACCACCTCCAAGATTCATTGTGGTTCCATTATCATCCCAACATCACATGGATGATATATATATAGGTATATTTAAAAATTAGTATGATATTAATAATATAATTATTATTCTATAAATATAATATAATATTTACTTTATTTTCATAATTTGTTTTGGAAAATGGAATCATTACTCATGTGTACGTATATAATATAGTGCCCATGATTGTATCATAAATTATTTTTCATGACTATAATTAATAGTTGTTTTTAAAAGTACAATTTATGTCAATATATGATAAATTTTTCATGATTATTATTCTTTATACGATGGAATAAAAACCCAATTTGACCACATTCAATACATCGAAGCATTTTGAAAATTATGGACCGAACATTGTCAATGTACCTAAAACAGATTTAACTGATTAATCATTTAATTATTTTATTCATATAAATTAAATAAATGGTTTATGGATAAGGGGATAAAACCCTATATTGGACATAAAATATTGAATAAAACATATTATATTAATATATAAGACTTAAAGGGAACATATTAAATGTTTGGACTCGGGGTAAGATATTTTAACTCAATTAACATTTATTGAAGAATGATTTATTATTATGCACCTAGTTTCTTTTATATAATGATTATACCAACCATTTAAATGTTATTTCATGAATCATTAATAATTTAGAGAATTTTATTTTAAAATTTTAATTACATCATAACTTTGAATTGGATATGAATGTTACCATGTTGTAAGTGAGATCGTAACTAAATTTCCTTTCGTTGAGTTATAACACTTATTCATTGAAATTGTATTCCGTGATTATGTACAAATTTTTCACTAGATAAATTTCTTATGTATTTAAAAAAATCTGATTTATATTTGTTATAAAATATACATCCATTGATTAATTCTGAATTCAATTATATTATATTTTTAAGGGTGATTCATCTAATATTCTCATTCATTAAGAAAATCATTTATGATATACACCAATATTATTGTATGAGGTTTATATATTATCCCTTTGAAAAATTATATCATTAATATTCATATGATCCAGATATTTAATGTTTCATTTTATGTGATTCATTCAAGGGGATTATGATTGAAGAGTTACCAAATTGGAAAAGCCTTTAGGATACAATCTCTATTATTTTCATGATTTTTTATATTGAGGGTAACATAAGGTGAAATTATATGATCTTAATTTGTGAAACCACATTTCATTTATTATAATATATATATATATATATATATATATATATATATATATCATTTTTTATAGTTTTAATTTCCATTTCATCGCTTCTTAATTGAAGAAACATTAAGAAAGACATTTTCATGTGATCATGATATAGTATTTTATTTTAGATTTGTAATATTTCTTTTCCATATGAATTTTTTATACTATGTTTCAAAAAATCAATTATGTAAACACGAATTATTTCCTAAATAAATTTCCCCTATTTTTTACCTTATTTTAAAATGATTAAAAAAAAATGATTATCATTTTTCAATTGTGTCACATTAGATTCTCATCACAAAAATAGTTGAAAATTTTTATTGTTATTAACATTTACAAAATGAACTAATTTTCTTACCCTCAATACTAGTATTTTATTTTATTATTACATTACTATTTTCCAAGTTTAATTTGAAATAAATTTATTTTCACTATCTTTTATTTCTTAAAATGTAATTTTAAAAGTTAATATGATTTTTTTCAAGAAATATTTAAATTATCATGTAATTTTATTTCTATTAATAAACATAAATACAAATTTATGTTACATTTGATCACTTGGGATATTTTATAATGATTGTATCCTACTTTTTTATTACTTGTATTATGATCAATTGAACGATATTTTCTTGGTTCCCATTCATTTTCAATGGGTTAATAAAGATATTAATGAAATAACAGATGATTTATGAGCTTTATAATAGAATAAAATCTCTATAAAATTTATTTTTATTACTATTGTTGGGATTTCTAAGATGATGAATGGTTAAATTATAAACAAGGGATATATGAGCATTTTATTGATTTCTAATACATTGGGTTATAGGATAGAGTTAACCAATTATGTTTATAATATGATATATTGGGAATATACTAATATATTCATTTAAAATATTGGATAATGTTAACTCATTATTTTTATCTTAAGTGATTATAAGAATTTCATGTGACGTTTATTCCATGTAGAACCATGATAGTTATTTTAATTGGATCTATAATGGTTACTCATTGTGTAATAAATATGGTTAATCCTTGTATGACCATAGAGGTTACTCTATATGTAAGAGGGATATTTAAATGGTTCCCCATGTAAGATACATGTTTTATCTAGGCATACTATGGGGTTTAATGTAATTATTATGATTTATAATGGTAACATAATGTGTTTTTTAATGAAATGTATATTTAACTTCTAATGAGTAAAAATACTTGTGTTTTTAATGAAATCATTAATCAATATACATAACTCATAGCTCATTATTATATATTCAAAAGAATTTTGACTTTGTTAATAATTATTCAATGATTTATCTTACTAGTATTTATGTGTATGAATTCAATTAATTTATGATCATTACCTTTTATCTGTCATCTAAAGCTTATGCTCATCTTACTATCCCTCATGACATTCAATTGTTAATGTTTACTCTTACCCATACTAGGAATTTAATCCCATTATTATTATGGTTCTTCATCTCTAGGTTATATAGAATACTTCTAAATTAGTTGGGTTAATAAATGATTCAAATGTTATGAATCATATTGGATATGTTGAAAAGCTTACATGGAATATGAAAATATGGGTATAGAGGGATATTAAAGTTATATTTGTGAAACATTTGTTTATGAACCCATGTTTTTAAGAATTTTTCTTCATTCCTTAAAACTATTAACAAAAAATGTCATGAGGCATGTATGTGAACCAAACAATTATTTTGTTTTTATAACATTGTTATGGAAATATTGGGTCACAATTATCGGGACCAAATCCAAAAATGTAATTTTTACACTTTTAGTAAAATATATGAGAGTGTGGGTTTATTTCTATTAATATTGGTATCTCATAAGAGTTTTGATATATTTCTATATTAGTATTTTTTTCATTTGATGTTTTCAAAAAAAATATCGATACAATCGTGGGTTTATAATCTTAATGTTATTAATAAATTCAATGTCTTAAAAAGCCTTTTTGAGGTTTAAGGTTATGGAATTTAAATGTGACTAATGATATTTTGGGAGATATATTATTGCGTTGAGGTATTTGAAAACCTCAGGTTTAGCATGATGTATAATTTTATGATTCAAAGATAAAAAATATTTTTTAATACTACATTATGTTAATGTGTATTTACGGTTGGTTTTGGAGATAGTATGATTCGATAATATTTCTTCTTCAATATATGACTTCTTATGTTTGGAATAAAGTGTTACCATTATGTGGGAATAATATGTGATCAAATAATTATGATTTTTGGGCTTCATGTTTATCCATGTATACGTTAACTATTTTTTGTATAATTAATAATGGAATTATTTATTTTAAACATACGATACTATTTTATAATTTTGAAGAGTAATTTATTATTTCTTTTTATAAAGGTCTATCCATTTTTAAAAATTATCTTATCTTGCGATAACCATAATATTTTTTTTTGAAATATAATGAAATGATATTTTTTTTTATATTTTCATTCATGCATATTATCATATTGACGTGCTTTATGCATAAAAATGAATTCATCTGATATACTCATTATTTAGAGTAGATGTTGATACTATGTTGGAAATATATTATATGATGAAATTATAAATTTCAAGTAAGTATATTTTCTTATGTTCTCATTATTGATGATCAATGAATTAATAAACTCTTATAAATGGGTCTTCAAATAAAAAAGTAATCTGTTTAGATTTATTTTCAAGAAATCAATGGTCTTCTAAACCTTCAATGATTTATATTTTTGTTATTCTTAACATTCTAATGCCCACATTCTATATTAATATATACTGATACTTTGGTATTTTTTTCTATTCCTTGTATATATTTTAAATTCCCTCTAATTTTCTCTTATTCATAAACCTAGTTTTGGTTTATTCAGTTGACCTTCTTACTTCGCAACCTCTATTTTAATTTGGATGTTTTATTAACCATTTTTATAATATTGTATTTTTACAATGTAATGTTGATATTTAAATGACTTTATTATCAAGAACAAGTAAAAATTTAGAGGATTAAATTTAATAACTAGGAGATAATATATCTTCATAAAATTTTAAAAATAATTAATATTGTTGATAGTGTCATAACCCATACCGGGTACATTGGTTACCCAATAACGAAGATGGTTCATACATGGGCCAAAGGGAAATCCTGATCCGCATGGTTTGGAGACGTGAACATGGAATCCTAAAAATTGAAAGTGGGAATAATTTTTTCCACAATCACTGCAGAAAAAATATAAAAAATTAATTTTAATACAAAAGATTATCCACTAGGTGAAATGATGGTGAAGTCCAATAGGTATGAAAACCCAATGTGATACAAAAAGTACTAGTAAAATATGAAATAAAAAAATCTAAATTCCCAATGGATGAAACTCTGCATTTCCATGTATCAATAGCTAGAAAAACCTTTGTGTGGTACTTTACCCATGCTCAAACCTATGAGGATATAATCTATGAATACCCCAATGAATGAGTTGGGTGTGAGCTAAATGTCGAGTAGGTTCTCAGCAAGGATTCTTTAACATATTCCAATATCAAAATAACTAAATAATATTGTTTCAATTTCAAAATAAAAAGGTATGGGATTTTAAGATAATATTTTAACAAATCACAATTTACATTTCCAAATATGGAAAAACAATAGAAAATATTTATTCACATTTCAAAAGGATGGAAATAATTTCACAAATGGTTCTTTACAAAAAACATTTAATAAAAAACTTTTATATAAAATAGTTTATATAAATTCACAAGGAATGTAAACAGTTTCCAAAAATGGGATACATTTATATCTCATATATAATCATGTTAGAAGAATGGTCATCAGTGAAGTGGTATGATGGTTATAGGTAATGGGATATTTACACACTCATGTGATAAATTTCTATATGTACACACATCCCTAAGAAATCACTAGTTAAGAATCTTATTTTCCCAATGGGGAATAAATTTGTGTGGAATGATATTTTTTATTGTTGTAAGGCATCAATCACTTACTAGATAAATTCCATCATAATGTGATTTTTCTTATAACTCACTAACTATATAAGCTTGCATGTTCTCTTGTATAATTCAATAATGGGAATTGAATTTTAGGTTAACATAAAATACAATTACTTCATGTTCCCACATTTAAAAAAATTAATTTCCATTTAAAACCGAAAATGGGATTCAAATTAAGGAAATGTATTTTCTAAGATAAAATGCTAAGGTTTATATCCAAATAATTTTATGTATTTTTTCAAAAATTTGAATTTTTAATCAAATAAAAATTCAATTTCACAATTCACTTTCAACGTTAAATTTCATACAATTTCCATCAAATTCACAAAAACCCCCAATTTAATGGAAATGGGGGTTTTCAAAAACATTCTACCAAAATATTTCGGAAAATTAAATTAAATAACATAAATTTCCTCATTTTTTGTAAACTCACACCAATTAAATGGGATTGGGTGTTCCCAATTTCATGCTAAAACCCCATTTTTAAAACCACAATTTAGTAGAATTGGGTTTTCCAACAAACAAAATGACATACATTTAATAAAAATAATAAAAATTCATTTAATTAAATCAATTTAAGTTATACAAATATATTTACGGTTATCATAAATTTGGAATCATTTCAAAACTACCTATCTCAGGATCAATGGATCTCGCAATGCCATTCACTAATCAAGATCTGCCAATGAAGAATGATGATCATCATAATGGGTAAATAAAAATAAAAATTATGATTAAGATGCTAATAAATATGTTTTCTGATCAAATAATCCACCTGGGGATCTATATACCTCTAGGGTGGGTAAGAGATATCAAATGAGATTTATATTAGGGTAATGAAACTAATAGGGGGAGGATTGAAGTGAATTAATCAATATTTAAATCACTTCATCGAGGGATCTCAGGGGATAAAACTTCTATTTGGTTCTCTCAAGGAAGAAAAAAATTCATGGGATTAATCTAGTACTACCTGGAACCTAAAATGGGAGGTTAATGACTTTTAGATGGGATTATCGGATTAATGAAATAATATGAATTCATAGTTGGGAAGAGCCACACGGTATGAAAAACCAGGAGGACTAATAATTCTCTTTTTGTAAATAGGTCCCATCGATTCCCCTAAGAGGGAACATGACTGAATAACCATGTTCCAATGTTATGACATCCCTCTTCCCTGAGTTCCATGATTTTATCTATGATTGTTAATGATTTGGGACAACCATGTTCCAAACGTGCACTACCCCAAAATTTTCAAAACTATTAGAAATTTCAAACCTAAATGACCCAAATGAAACCCAAATAATTTTTTGAAGAGTGATTTAAGGATACCTAATAATCTGTAATAGGATTTCACAACCCCCCCAATAAAAAAGATATTTACCTAGAAATCATACTCTGAAGCATGTATGCGAACAATATAAAGCCACTACTCTCTTAACTATTCCTCCATTTCCCTTGTCTCATGATTATTAGAACTAAGTATCCATAAAATTTGAAATGAATGTATATTACTCTCATGAAGTAACATGGTTTCAGAATCAACTATCATGACTATCCGCTAAGTCATGGAGGGACTAGGTTCAACTTCATGATCACACCAACTCAGAACTTGGGATGGATTAGATAGATACATTCATAGTAAAGATATCTGTAACACATTATGTATTTTGATTAGTTTAGGTAGAAGTACTAAATGGTAATAAACCATTCTGACCATCTCAACAACCTCAAAAGGGATGAAAAAATGAGGATCAAGTTTCTACCACCTTTCAATATTTTGATGAACCAACCTGGGTGAAATATTCCAGAACACCTGGTTACAGACTGAAAGCACAAATGGACTGAGATGAAAATAAATATAAGACTTATATTAGATTTTTGTTGTTTTCAATCTCTGATGAATCATCTAAATATTTTTTTTCTTTCACCAAACATGGTCTAAGTAAGAAACTTGTACCAATCATATACCAACACAACGATGATATACAAGGATGTCCATAAAAGGGCCTCAAAAGGACATAGTCTAATCTCATACGAGTAACTAATGTTTTAAAAAAATGAAACCATCCCCAAATTATCATCCCAAGATCCACCAAATTTTATAACACAAGATAAAATAATATCCTCATGAATTTGTATAGATCTTCATGTCTAGCCATTCGACATGGAATGATCTATTATGACCAAACAGTTGTGATATGTCAATGAATCTTTAAGGCCTACCCATAATTGAGATTTAAAACAAGGATCCCTATCATAGTATATTACATATTAAACTCTAGGTAAAAACAATCTATTTCAAATAGATATTTCCCAACTCTTAATCATTGGATTCATCCTTAATGTGTAAACAGTGATATGATTTCATCAAAAAATCAATCACAAACCATATCACATTATTCATTCTCTTGGTATGTGGAAACATGGCCACAATGTATATATATATCTCATACCACTACCATGTTTTTACTATAAGTGGAAAAACAAAACCCAAAAATTTCTTGTACATGACCAAAACCTTTATCCCCATATATAAAAGGGAAACAAATTATGTAATACCATATCTCGTACCTCAAGAAAAAATTTATTTCCACTTTTTATTGAACACCATGATGGTTCATGGGTACACATCCCACTAGTAATTATAGAAATTACCATCACATCATTACCTCTCACTAATAGAACAACAAAACATTTATGAAATCATAGAATACCCTATTTTGTAGAATGACCACTCAAAATTTTTTTACACACCATTAATATTGTCTCTAATGATATAAAAATCATCACAAAGTTGTTATTCCTAAATAACCATCTAGAGTGTAGGGGATGTAAACTGAAAACTGGTCAAAGAAACCCCGAACCCTGATTCATGGGCTCCAATATGAAAATTTTCAATGATAACCATCAAATTCCACGCTTCCTAAAGTTATTTCACAACTTATGTTTGATGTTTTCAAATCAAGGAATCTATGATTACATTCCATCTCCCTATAGAGTAGGTGGTCTCAAAATTGATGGACGACTGGTATTCCACACAATTAGTCTGACATAGATTCAATGATTTTTTATACAATATATAACATAGGATCTTATGGTATAAAAACATGGGGATACTTTCCCCATAAAATAAATTCCACCAAATAATGAGAACGTTCATCACCGTTTTCAGTTTAGTGTCATGCGTCAGATACTTCTCCTCTTATGACATTAGATGATGAGATCCATAGGCAAAAACATGAACACCTTGCATAACAATGTTGTCAATACCTAAACCCGAAGCATCATAAAATGCCACTTGGCAATACCTAGATTCTTTAAGATTCAACACTATCGTAGTACTATAATGTTGTTTCACTACATAAAAATAACGATGATATTTTTCATTCCAAGAAAACCGCACACCCTCTTGAGCCAGTGTTGTCTGCAGGGGGAAGACTACCTTGAGAATTCCTTTACAATCATAGATAATACCAAGATAGTAACACAAATCTCTAAATGTAGAAAACATTATGTAGTGGTTCTCATGAAAAAATAGCTTTCAACTTTTCAGGATCAACATAAATACCATTTCTTAAAACAACATGTCCCAATAATTTCACATCCCAAATCCGTAAATAAAATTTTTGAAGCATGGAATAATGTTAGTTATTTGTTAGGATCACTAGAAATATTATCATAGCATTCAAGTGATCCAAATCAAAATCAGAGTTCAAAAGAATGTCATCCACAATTTCTACTATGAAGGTATCAAAATAGTAAAGGGGAAAATGTTTATTAAATACATAATGATTGCAAGAGCATTGGTTAGACCAAAGGGAATATCATAGTACTCATAATGGTTGCAACTGCTCCAAAAGGTAATTAGTTTAATGTCAGATTCATTAATCCTCAACTAGTGGTGACTATATCGAAGGTTAATCCCCAAGAATCACTTAATCCCTTACAACTAATTAAATATATACTGAATCTATGGATATGGATATATTTTGTTTACTTTCACTCGATTGATCATTCGGTAATAAACACATAGAGAATGTTAGCCATCCAAATTATTAGTGAAGAGAATTTGTGCCTCCCAAGGTGTCACACTCGAGTGTATAAATACTTTCTCTAGAGGAGCATCCAACATAATCTTAGGATCTTATAGTTATATTGGTTCCATGTAATTATAATTAATTGAAACTAGTTCTGTACTGGGAACTAAATCAATAGGGAACACTACCTCCCTAAGAAGTGGAAAACCAGAGAAGTTAGAAGAAAATTCATTAGAATACATGACAACAACTAGTGGTTGATAAGAACTCATGGATTCCCACTCCATGTCATTATATGACAATGAAATTACATTCCCCATCTTCAGATAAGATTTTTTGTCCCTCTTTGATGTTGAGCCCCTTTTTATTTAAAGACACAACTCAAACCATTGAGTGTAGTAAAGAAGAACCGTCGAAGATAGAAATCAATCCGATATTTTATAGAAATTAGGCAATCCATTATGAATATGACGTCCATCAGTTTCCTTTAGAGAACCATAAAACACTAAGAAAATTAAAAATCTTTGAGAGAGAAAACCGAAGGGAGACTGTGCAGACCTTACTCTCTCTTCATACCAAGGGGTGTTGTAATGTCCATGATATAGGATAAAACCTACATAGGAATATTTAATAGGTTAACAATACAGGTTGAAATAAAGTAATGTGATGAACCGGAATCTTATAAAGAAAACAATATTGACTAGGATAAATTGATGCTACCTCTCACAATCATTGGACCCATATCCACTTCTTCTGGAGACTCTTCCACTATGTGAAGAAGCAACATTATGGGTTCTTATGGTTGGAACTATTTTTTATGTGAAGAATATGATTTATATATATTTTTTAGAGTATATGATGATCATGTTCGACTATGTGGATTGAAATAATTAATGGATATTTTCTTCAAGTGTCCCAATCATCTACAAAAAAAAACATACCATGTGTCCTTATGTGAAAACCCTCTTTGAATTCCCAAAAAATTTTCACTAGTAGCAAATAAAAAAACTTCTTTTAGTCACTAAAGGTGGTATTAAATGACCCTTTGGTTGAGAATTTCTGTGAGAATCATCACACATCTTAATTACAATTTATTAACCCACTCTACCACTACGAGAGAATGAAAATCCTGAAAACCATAACTTGCTATAAATTCTCATTTTTACCATCAATGATCTATCCAACACATCATTATAATAAGAAATAATTATCAAGATATATTAATAGTGAATGTCATAGAGAATTCCAAACTGAAACGTTCAATCCTTAATCTTTTGATTTTATACATTCTAGGGTGGGTAAAATATGAGATCAGCAAAATAGTTTGCATACTCTTTCATGATCATGCCAGTCTACTAATGTTTAAAAAAATACATAGATTTGGAAAAAAACATCGACACTATATTAAACTATTTGGGGAAAAGATCAAGGAAGTATTTCTAATGAAATAAATCAATCTTCATCTCCATCACCATAGTGTCCCATTATCTCCTTCTTGGTCCTTCCAGCATAAAGGTGGCACCCTTCAACGTAATTTATCTAGGTGTCTATAAGAGTAAAATCATCATTCAATCCTTATCAATCTTTCCTCAATTACTGGAGGATCATTTGAACCTTTGAATGGTTCTGTTTTCAAGAGAAGAAACTCTTCAGAAACATTGTTGACAACCTCCCAATGATCTTATACTACTGAATCATGAATGGGGACTAGTGGTGGTTCCTATCATAGATCATAGATAGTACATACTATCACCTCAACCATATTTGTTCCCATAAGTGTAATTAATCATTGAGGTTTACAGCATCTTCCTCCTGGATCTGATTAACATGTCTGTCAAAATGAATGATGTTACACATCTTTAGAAGAAAACAAAGAAGATATTATATTACATTAAAATACAGAAATGATGGAACATTTAATCCCAATAAATATAAAAACAAGAATTAGATTTCATGATATCCAAATAATATCAAGTGAAATACTAGAACTAATCCTCAAGACATGCTTCTCTAACCACACATAGAGACTTATGGTTCATTATGGTGAGAGATGGCAAGGAACTCCATTGATACTACCTCATAGGAATTTAAAAGGATCCATAATTTCTTAATAACCACAAGGAATGATGGAAAATATATACCATTATTACCACATTGTCATGAACCAGCCCGGGTACCCTGGTAACTCTATAACCGAGCTAGTCCTAACATGTCTCGAAGGGCATTATCGATACCAACAGGATCACGACTAGAACTATGAGTCATACAAAATTAAATTGTGAACTATTTTATCCAAAAATTTTGAGGTTGAAATATAGAAAATATGTATTCCCACAGAAGAAGATCTACTAGGATAAATATACCAAATTTAAAAACTGGTATAAAAACCCAAAGTACTATATAAAATTACCAATAATATAAGATTGATAAACAACTCATACTTTAACAATCCAACTGTTAATGTGAATAAATCAAAATCTAGAACCACCTCTAAGTTGTGTATTACCCCTTCTAGAACATGGATAAGGATAATCCCTGAACACTTAAAGGAACATGTTTGGTGTAAGATAAATTTCTAGTAGGTTATCACCAAGGATTTCATAATAGATACCAATATCAAATAAAACAAACAACGTGATTACAATTTTCAAATAAATATTTTTTTCATTTAAAGATTATATTTCAATAAATCCTTCTTTAAATTTAAAAATATGGAAATACATTAGAAAATAATTCTTCACATTGAAAAATAATATAAGTAAATTAACAAACATTTCTTTACAAAAATGGATTATGTATACTCTTTTATGTAAAATGATTTATCAAAATTAAAAAGTAATGTAAAATAATTTCAATAATGGCATTCATTTATATCCCATATATAAACAAGACTATGACATGGTCATCTACCATCTGGTATGATAGTTCCAGGTTATGGGATCCTCACACACTCATGTAGTAGCCCACAAATTGCACACACATCCTTCATCAAAGGTATGTGAGTCCACATCTATATCCTAATGGCTAAGATAGATGTGAAGAAAAAATAATTATTTAGTGTTGTAATGTGTCAATCTATTTATAAGGAATTTACAATAATGAGGGGTTTTCCCTATATCTCAATAAATACAATGGAATGCATGTTATCTAGTAATATTCAATTATGGGATATTTATTTTAACTAACTATAAAATAAAATAAATTCACATTCCCCTATTTCAAAAAAAAATTCTATTTAAAAACATAAATTATTTTGAAATTAAAAACATTATTTTTCAAATATAAAACCCCAATGCTTCAATCAAATCAATTTTTATGCCGTCTTTCGCACATAAAAATTTAAAATCATTTCATAAATCAATTTCACAATTCACAATCACAATTAAAATAATGAATTTAATTTCAATAAATTCCCATCAATTTCACAACAAAGCCCCACATCAATGGAATTGGGATTTTTCACAATTTTTCTATAAAATCAAAAATATATATATAAATTATAGTATTTAAATTCTTCGAATTTCTAGAAATAGGAACCAGTTCAATGTAATTGGTATATTTCCAATTTCATACCTAAAACCCATTTTTAAAACAAAAATTGAATGGAATTGTGTTTTTAAAAAACAAATTTAAATACATCAATTCAAAATTAAATAGTTTCATTTAATTCAAAAAATTTAAATTAAACAATGAAATATATGTTTTATATAAATTGGGCATCATGACGAAACCACCTACCTCAGGGTTAATAAATTTCACAATGCTGATTTGTAATCATGATTTTAACATAAATATTAATTAACATAAAGAAAATTTAAATGAAGATAAATGTAAATTTTAAAATCCAAAAATAGATATAATTATATACAAAAATAAATATGAGGATCTATGGAAACAAAGAGATGATAAGAGAGATCACAAAAGATAGAGATCATGTTGAGGAAACTAACCAGGAGAGGATTGGAGGGCATTCCTCAAGATTTAAATTGATTCTAGTAGGGATCTAAGGGTCCAATAAATTCTCTTGGGTGGTCCTGAAAAGGATGTACTTGCATGGTTTCATGATAAGTCAATTCATCACATAAAATGGGTAATTCATGTTTTTTATGTAAGATTTTCATATTACTGTAATCCCATGCACAATTAGATGGGTAGAGTTGCACAATTTGACAAACCGGGAAGACTAATGATGTGCTGGTTTTAAATGGGATTTATGGTTTCTCCTGACAATGTGAAACACTGAAAAATTATGTTCCAACCATGTGATAGCCCACTACATTGGGTATCATGGTTGGCTCTAAGAGGGCCCATAGTTTAAAAAAACTATGTGTCGACCGTGAAGTAGCCCATAATTTTAAGAACTCATAAAATTTAAAACTGATACAACCCCAATAAAAACCCAACTAAATATTGAAAAAATTGGGGTTAATGAATACCTAAAATTATTAATATGATGTTATAAATAGCGTAAAAAACATTCAACATAGAGAATAATCAAACCGTAAAATATTATTATTTAAATAAGACACTTATAACTTATGTAATAAATTGGTGGGTTTAATTTATATTAAATAATATTTGATATATAAATATATATAAATCTTTTAATAAATAAAAATTTATTTATTATTGATTATGAAATAAGTATTATATTTTCTTTAAATAATTTTATTCTTGAAATATATGTTTTCTTAAAAAATTGTATTTTTTGTTTTTGTGAGTGAATATTATAATTAAATTTTGGATATTTTAAAATTTAAAATTGGAAAATAAATAACATTTTTTAAAGAATCATATTAATAATATCTAGGAGTGATATTTTGGATTTTTTTGAAAAGATTGAATTTGTAGTGAATAGTAAAAATTCATTTTTTAACGGAAAATGAATTTTATTTTAAATTATATTTAATATAAAATATTTTTTTATTTTGTTATATTTCATTTTTTATTTACAATTTAAAATAATAAATTTTTTGCATTTTCAATGAATTTTATACTTGAATTTTGTATAATAAAATTTGATATTTTCAAATGCAATTTTAATGAAAAAAATATTTTTATTATATTTTTATAGATTGGCATTAAATTAAGATACGCCACTTATATATTTTAAATAATAAAAAATAATTTACATAATATGAATATGTGGGTTCATATGTGGTACATAGGCCCCTTTTAGTTTTAAGAAATAATAATAGTAACCATAGTAATTCATGTCACAATGGTAAAGGTTAAATCTGGTAAACCAGGGTTTAAATTAACTTCATAAGGACAATAAAATGATGATAAAAGATAAAACAATATTATTATATAATTCCATCTCATCCCTAATAAGTAAATATTTAATTATATAAATATTTTTCTGTTCAAGTGATACTCTAACATCGATAGTATTTTATGTAAAAAATTGTGAAAATTTTCACACTCCTATTTTGAATGATATTAATATTTTTAACATGTGGATTATAAAAAGATATGTTTAGTTATAAATATTAATTTTAAATATAAATTACTTTTTCCATTATGATAATTTTTTTTATTTTTTATTGACTAAATAATTACCCAACACGTTTACATAATGATAATGTAGTAATTCATCAATTAATTAAAAATCAAATAAATGATAATGAAAATAATAATAATATAATGATTTGAGATATTAATGGTGGACCCTGAATTCTATATATTAATAAAAAATTTGTGATGTAATAAAATATATGGTTGAAATTGAATTTTTTTTCTTGATGATATTGAAGTCAATTTAATAAATAGTTCCAAATATGATATTAATGATATTTTATAATTAATAATATTTTAATAAATGATATTAATTTATGTAAAATTTGAGATTCAGAAATAGGCTCAGAATATGGTTGATAATATAAATGATCATCTATTTATGGTCTTTTTTTTCTATATATTATAACTATAATGACCCTCAAAATTTTTAAAAATTATTTCTACATTATGTGTGAAATGGGTTAACGTCGATTAACTTTAAATGGGTAAAAAAATAGTAAAAAAATGGTCCAATTTTTTAATATTAGAGTATTAAGACTAATAATCATTATATCGTTTATCGTAATAGATTATTGGAATTCTGGAAAACAATGTTTGTTTTTATTAATTTTATATTTTGTTATATTCGATGAGTCCCCCTCCACCATATTATAATATAGCATCTATTATTCTCTTTACATAACAAATTAAAACCCATTTTGAATAGCAAATATCATAAAAATAACCTTCTAACATCATTATCTAAATTTTATATGAATTATTAATAGAAAAACACCAACCTTAGTAGACATAATTTGTTAAGAAATGTATATAGTTAGAAGATTAGGTATCATTCCTAACCGAACGTTTATGTTTTAATTATTCTACCATATCCTTCAAATATTAAATAATAATTATTATGTAATAAATTTAGTGTCTTAAATATATTTATTTGTTATTATGTTAATTTCATAACCTATATTTATCTCTAACCTCCACCACATGAGATTAGAATTAATATTCCATTTCAATAATGGGATACAACCTCACGGACCAAAGTAATTAATTTTCCATCACCAACTCTTCCATATTGATATAAAAATAGAGTTTCAGTACATATAAGAAATTAAATAAATATTTAAAATTATTAAAAGGAAATATATCATTTATTTTATTCTACTCCCATTCACTGGAAAATGATAACATCATTCGTCGGTAAGTGTGAACAATCCCCTCTACAAAGTGATGTGATTAATGTTTCATTACAACATCACATGGATGATATATATATATATGTATATTTAATTAATAAATATTATATTAATTATATAATTATAAATTTATAAATATAATATAATTATTATCATCATTTCATAATGATTGTTCAAAAATTGATATTATGCAAGAATGGTGAATTTTGACCATGGTCAACACACATATGTTGTTTTGAAATTATGGACCAAAGTTGGTCAATGCACCTAATGTGGAATTAATTGATTAAAAAATTAACAATTTCATTCATATAAATAAAAAATTATTTAAGTATAAGTTATTAAAACAATTTTTTTTTAAAAAAATCATATAATTTATATGGGTTAGTTATAAAGGAGTTAAAGGATATACAAGGAATATATGGATTGGTGGTAAAAATTTTTATATCAATTTACATTAATTGAGTAATGTTTTATTATAAGGTTTTAATCTATTAAATTTGTTATATATAATAACCATTATAATTTTATATCATGAATCCTTTATAATTTAATTTTTTTTCAATTTAAATTATTTAAAATATGGAGATTTGACATGATAGTTACAAAGTGGTAAAAGGATTGTAAAATAAAATTCACTTACTTGGGTAATAACTTTTTTTTAGTAAAATTATTAATAAATTATTATATATTAATTTATATGAGGTTATATTTGTTCTCTATATCCCATTTTTTGGATTTATATTTTAGAAATTTAATCTCTCCAATCTTTAATTCATAATTCAATGACCTGATGTTTATAAGGGTAAATGACCACTAATTATATCTTTATGGAATATATATTTATGGTATGCACTAGAATTATTTTATTAAGTGTATATACTACAAATTTGATACATTATATATTTAATACCATTATTTTCATGATATTTAATGCTTTATTTTTTGTCATTATTTCATGGGGATAACTATTGATGATTTACCAAAGTTGAAAAGGATTTATTTTACAATGTAAATTCTCATCAGAATATTTTAAATTCAAGGATCCTTATGGGGAAATGATATGATCTTATATTATTGAACAACATATAATTTATTCTCCACTGGTTTTTAATGTTGTTTATAATATTAATTTCTATTTTATCCATTACTAATTAAACAAACATCCAAAAATTAATTTTTAAGTGATGTTAATTTTATTTATCTTTTAGATTAGGAATAATCCTTTTCTATATACATGTTTTAAAAAATGTCTCAAAATATGTTATTTTTCAAAAAATAAGTGATTTCTAAATGATATTTCACTTGGCCATTTAATTTTTATTAAAAGGGTATATAAATTTATTACAAATTTCCAAACATTTCACTTTAGACTCCCTTTAAAATATGAATAGAAATAATATTTATTTTTAATAATTACAATGAAAATAAAAATTTCCAAATTTTGACCAGTATTTTCTTTGATGATACCTTTATAAGTTTCTAAATTTTATTTTCTCATTTTTTTAATTTTTATTTTCAAAAAGTGTTATTGATAGTAAAAATGTTACATTATTCAAGTATTATTTTAAAAATATTTTAATTGTATTTCAATTAATCAACATAAAAAATCCATGATGATAGTTATGCACCACTAGGGATATTTTTTATTAATACCATATCCTTTCATTATCTTGAGAGATTGGGATTATGTAAAACTGATTTTTACATAACCCTTTCCTTTAACACTTTTTGATTATGTTATAACAGCTACAATTTATGTTTCATTATGTTTTATGATGAAATAAAATGTCCATATACATTATTTATGTTATGGTTCTTCAAAAAAAATTATGATTATTTGTGGTTATATTATAGATTATGTTCAGGTGATCCCATTATAGATCTCAGAAAAATTGGTTATTTTGATGGAGTTAATATATTATGTTTCTCTTATGTGGTTCTGGGAATATAATATGGTGATTTTTCCAAATATAGTCAATGTTATACAATTAGGTGCCTTTTAAGTTATTATGTAAATATATTGGGTTGGTTTTTTGGAGTATAACTATGATGGTTATTTGACGTATAACTCTAATAGTTTCTCCAAGAGAAACCATGATATCCACTCCATGAGTGAATGTGAAGGTTACCATATTTGTTAGATAGATATAAAATAGATTCCAATATATAATGAAATGTATTATGTATTCTTTAAATGGGGTTATATGAAAATATTACGATTTTTCAATGTAAGATGATGAGTTTATGTTTAATAAAAATAATTTTCTACTTCATATTGGTGAATATCAATTGGTTTTTAATGTTTTATTTGATCAAGAGTGACATTATAAAACAAATGATAATGATTACAATCGATTTTAACTTTTTGAAATATTTATTCCATGATTTACCATTTAGGTTTTGATGATACTGAATTCCATTATATTATGATTATTCCCCATGATTTTATCATCATACCCTGATTCTCAACTAACTCTTACTAATGGAATTCAATTAATAATTCTTATTTTTACATATATTGAGAATTTGATATCACCTTTAATTTTTTCCATTTTAAAAAGGTAGTTAATAATGATTCTAAATGATTTTTAAATGCTTTTATATGTAAGGAATAATATGGGTGACGTTGAAAACATAAAATTGGATATGAGAACTAGGTATAGTGGGATATGATGTTGATCTTTTTGAACATATTATTTTTTAACCTTTATTATTAAGTGTCTGCCTTAATTATATAAAACTATAATCCTAAAATTTCATTGATTATGTAAGTGATACAATATATCCTTTTTATTTTTAATGTCTTTTATGGAATAAATTGGGTGACATTTATCAGTATCAAATCATGAAATGAAATGTTTATTGTTTTGTCATCGAATCTGAGAGTGTGGGTATTTCCATATTAAATTCATAATAATTATATTATGTGAATTACTCATAAGCTATATTATTTATCTATATGATTTATATTTAATATACATTCATCTCATTATTTCACAACAAACCATTTTAACAAGAAGGTGGATTCGCCACTATAGGTGACGGCCATCAAAAAACCATAGAAATAACATTTAGGAAAGATGATATCATCTATGATATATAAATAATCTCTGATTTAAGTTATTAGGAGTAATATTGATATATAACAAATCATTATCCCCCAATTTTAATGTGAAATTATTTTGGTTAATGATTGGCTATCCATATATTTATATAATATTAGTTGTATTTGAAAGAAATTTTAATTTTGTTTCCCTGTTGATATAATTCTCATGTATCAATATAAGAATGATCTAACATTGGAAGATAATTTTATAATATGGATTCTGATATCTAAAAATGTTGAATTTATAGAATAAATGATCATATATAATATTATTATTCACAACATTCCCATTATTTGGGAATATATTCTTCATTTACAGATTAATTGCCAAACATTATCCGTGTTCTGGATTTGAGTTCCTTGTGGGATTATACACATATCTATTACTATATCTATGACTCAATATAGAATTTATACCGTTGAATTTTAAAAATTATAGAGGTTTATAATTCGCAATTTCATCATTATTTTTATCAAACCATATACTCTGCCATGGGGACAACCATTCGACTATGCTAATAAGAATGATGGATTCGTGCAATTTTTGATTTCTTATCATGAGCTTCACAAAATTAAATTTATGAGTAACTATATGTGTACCCATAATTATGTCATATTATTTCAACATAGTGTATATTAGTACATCATAAATTTTTAATTTAGATCTCTATATCATCAGTTAAGAATAAAAATGGATGGTATTTTAATGCCATATTTCTTAACAATGTATAAATCGAATAATATTATATTGATTCCATTTGGATGGACTAATTCTCCTTTAATGATCAAGAATAAAATGAATATTTTATCTACCAATTTTGTGGGTCAGTTTGGATTCATATTTATAGGATACATTCTTATATAAAAAAATATAAAGTAAGAGAATCAATATCATTTTCATATTGAGTTGATGAATATGATAAAAGAGAGGATGTATGTCAGATTTATAAAATCATAAATCCATCTATAAAATCATTATCTTTTCCTCATGTATTCACCAGAAAGGGTATATATTTATATCCATCAGAAAAATGATGTTATCGAGAAATGGCACAAACTATGTATAATAAATTACACACATAGTTTCCATGGATTAATTAGAGAAAACTCACACAAATTGTGGAATTTCTCCAGACTATCGATTCCACTAACCATTTTAACATATAAGAAGGGATTTCTTTTTAGATAGAGGAACAAAAAATAATATTTTAAGAAAATATGGAATAGATAGGTAAGTTACCTTGTACCTACATTACCGTGCATTGGGAAATAGTTTTTAATATGTATTAATTACATAACAAGAGGATTAGTAAACATCCTCATACAAAATGAAAATTTAATTTCTTATTTCTCCCAATAATTATAATCTTAATGGAAAAATTATGTGATGAATAATTTAAATACATGGTCAGTGGAATTTTTATTAAATAATTGGGAAAATTGTCTCTATTATGAGATGTGTGATATTGATATCAACTACCGGAGTAGAATGTACATATATTCACATAGAAGATGTAAAATATTAATCAATGGCTATATTGGGAACTTATTTAATACTATAGATAGTCAATAAATTTTAACCCTTGGATGGAAAGCAATGTGATTGATGCCCTATGTGGGAAACTACATTCTAAATTTATCTATGATGAGGTTTAAATGAGGGAAAACAATCATGGATTTATAGATAATGATTCTAGAATTCAAAATGGAATCTTAAAAGTTCATTTATACATTCTTTCTACTCATTTATCCATTCTAATAAATATAAAATAATCAATGAAATTTTTTTAGTGCTATAAAAATGTAATAGAATATTCCAAAGTTAGAAAGTTATGAATATTGATTTTTTTGAGCCTAGTTATGTACCATATAAAAACAAGAATGAAAGAGGGATTTTTTTATGATGCACTTAGCTCATCCTTCATAATCCATCTCAGTAAAATTAATATATATACAACAAAATTAATATTACTCATCAGATAATATGATGTGATAAATTTTAGAATATATATATTTAAGATTAGTATATGAGAAAACTGAGGCCAAATAAAAAATTGTAATGAAATGTTTAAATAATAACCTATATCGGTATGGAAATGGGAAAACAACATAATATATTTCATCATTAGACTCAATATAATTTATATTGGCCATATTGAATTTTGGAATGTAGTATATCACATAATGAAGTTATCACATTATATTTACATCGAATAATATTTTTTTTGTTTCCAACCCGTAATGATATAAATAATGGCAATGGTAATGATTCATGCATTACCACCCAATTTGATCTAAATAAGATTCATGGTATACCATGAGGTTTTGGAGAAGTCTCCTAATTTTTTTTGAGATATAATAGTATTTTTATCCTATATATCATCATATGATGAATGGTTAGTTTCATAGAAAGATTAAAAATTTAAATTATTCTATTAGATCTTGTTTCAAGTATTTTGATGGATGTTATGATCAAACCCTCAATAGATAGAGACCTTTTTTAACAAAATTTTCCCATATATTATTCTAAAGGGACTATATGAGGCTCTAAATGGGAATAGATTCAAGACTCCAACATGTAAGGAATATTATTTGAGAGGTACATGATAAGACTATATCTAATATAGGAAATAATGGAAAAGGATCAAACATTCATCTGAAAATTATAAAAGTATAAAGTCTATAGATGATTTTTGATGGTAAAAGTATTTCAGATCTACATTGTTATGTGTTTTAATAATGGTTCCTTCAGATATATTATTGGATGCTCATTTTGATATTTTGGAGAAACATAAAGATGACACCTATGTATATCTGTCCCTTAAAAAACATCGAACATGCCGATTCAGTTATGTATTAATAAAAAAATTATCAATACCTCTCAAAAGTATACGAATTATTCAGAGAATAAATATTGATAATTATATAAAAAACAATTAAAGATTACCAACCTAATACGTTTTTCTATTGTAAAATTATTTCCTCTAAGAGTAATTACTAATGGATATACAAAATCATAGAAATATAGTGGTGTAGAACATATATCACACATCCAGTTGATGTCCATTTGAGTAATCTTTTTTTTGGAGATACTATCTGGGAACCTCAGAATGATATGACTGAATATTATCCACACTTTTTATCTTCATTGTAGATACATATAGAGGATGAAATGATTTAAATGGTGGTAGAATGTAATGAAAAAAAATTCATGACCATGTAAACATATATTATGTCTAATTAACATCAACAGATGATACACCATACATAAACAATAAAACCCCAATTAAAAGAAAACTATTTATAAATATATAATAAATACTATGATTGTGAGCCAATAAAAGTTAATAACAATAGATAATATATAATTTACATGATCTACTATTTAATAACGTAATTATCAAAAATGATGTTTTATATTTGTTAATTATATTTAAATATATAGTTTTTAAAAATTCAGAAAATAAATTTTATAAAATAATATTAGTTTTATAACTGCTGAAATATAAATTTACTTGTTAATTTTTTGTTTGAGTGTTTCAAAAAAAATACTTTTAGTGGACATATACATTATTTAATTAAATAATTGTTTTATATGATATTATCAGTATATAAAGTAATCATAGTAGTATAAATAATTATTTAGAAAATTATGTATATTTGGAATTACATTATGTATTTAAAGATATTCATTGATAACATAAATCTTATAATAATTATTTTAAAAATTATATTAAAATGATACTTTAATAAAAATAGTTAAGGTATTATCTTCAAATTATTTGTATACATGATGATGTTTTGGATTCAATTTCATTGAATTACTCCAATTTACTATTATATTACACCAAAATAATTTATATCATAAACATTTTTATTTAAAATAATCTAACTATTTACCTAAATTTGGAATTATAACAAGACATTTGTTCTTAAAAACTAGTTTTATACATTATGTGATTTTATAAATTAACATTTCCAAACAAGAATATTTTATTTTATAAAATGATTTCCAAATTTATAATAATTTGTTCAATAATATAAAAAATTATAATCATAATTGTTTCATTAAAATTGATTAATATACACCAAAATTAATTACCAAGGAAAGCTTGGATTTGGGTAAAATATAAAAAGATAAATGATAAAAGACATAAAAACTAAAAGTTTGACTCAAAAAAGAGTTGTCAAGGTGATTTTAACCCCATAATCACATAAATCTCTTTATTTGTACATTTTTTATTTCATATCCCATGAATAAAACCATTAAAAATCTTAAAATTTAATTTTTAACTCAAAACAATAATTATTTTCACTTATAAAAATTTTTGATATCCAAAACATCATAACTCAAATATCCTTCAAGAATCATGTTGATACTCTTCCAATTTTATCGTCCATGTAATCTCTCCCATTCGCATATGATTTTTGTAACATTTATTTTTCTTAACTCTTTTATTTAAATAGTGTTTTCCAAAATATAACTCAATCTTACAATACTAGTATAACACCCACAAAATAATTTTAATAAAACTAATCCTTCTAAAATCCTCAATATACTTTTTAATATATTGAGATATTATCCTTATTATACTTATATGTTAATGTATTAATATTTAAAAAAAAAAATTATTCAAATCTTTCATTCCACTATGAACACAATACAAAATTTATTTTTTTGTTTGTGTAGACTAACAACACCATGAAGCGAATCTACTACCTTCTCCCCACTTCCTCTATTTTTTAGTAAAAACTATTGATATTATAAATCAAAATGTTTTCAATTTCACAGTTATAACACGGAAATTATAATTTATAATATACCAAATATATTTCCCTTTTTAAATTAAAGGGATCATGAATTATATGTATGTTGGGATTATCACCTCCATTGAATGATGCATTCTGTATAAGGCCTTAGCCTTAAACCTTACTTAATCTTTAGTTATTACAAGATTACACATTGAGGATCTTTTCAAGTTTAGAGTTTTAGAGAATTAGATCATGAAACTTGCATTACATTCCACATTTAAACAAAGTGGTTACATAAAAGACAGTATTCATTCTTCCCATCAACAAAAACATATTTAAAATAAAACATAGATTCTTTCTTGACACTTCCTTGACACTATCATCACATCATGTACCTTTCCTATGACCTGTGAAAAACATTTCAAAAACTTGGGATGAGCATAAAAAGCTCAGTAAGGGTTATTAAAAGTATGGAAAGGAAACATGAGTACATATATACATAAGAATTAAATCATACTTTACCCATAAAGCATAAGAACTTTAATATACCTCATCAAATCATGAATAAATCATAGAAATCATAAGACATAAAGGTAACTTGAGGAATTCATAACATTCTTACGCATTGAGTAACCCTCTTGGTTACGTTTGGAATACCCATCACAGTATATTCCCTAAATCTCTTCGGAGAAACCTTAACATTTAACCCCTTTGCATTACACAATGCATTTGAGAGCTATATCAGGCTCACCAGCCCTTAGATTATCATGAAACCACCCGTATTCAAAAACAATTCACAAGAAACATAACATAATCATAGCACATAACTTAAGCATAAAGGAAAGATAACATTACCACATGGCAATAACAATATAACATTTTAAGATATTGAATCCATTCTAAAAAAACATTTTCAAAACCATTTAAAACATTTAATAAAGATATTTTTTAATCAAAGTGTCCCATACCACTTTGAAGATTTTAACATTTTACACCATTAATATCCACATAAATAAATCCTTGAAACCATTTTGAAAACATGGATATTAATGAGAAATATTTATAAGAATAAATCATTAAAACATTTAAAACAATATTTTAGTTAAAGGGTTTTTATCAAAATGAGAGACACTTGAATACAATAATTGAGGAATAACATTTAATCAGAACTTTATAATATCATGAGAATAAAGGGATTAATGATATAATATTCCAAAGGACAGTATATACACCATATAATAATGAATTGGTGCATAACAACAATGAAGTCTCAATAGAAATGTAAAATGAGATAAAATCCCTTATAAAGAAGGTATCCTTAAATTAAGGATGAATCAATCCCATAATTATGTGAGAAAAACATAAATACACCCAATATAAGTGTATATTAAGTGTAAAACAATAAAATTTCATTCACACATATTCAAAGGATAACATATTCAATAACTACATGTTGGACCCAAGGAAATCGAAATTGGATTAAGAAGTTCCCTTGGTAAAATTCGACAGCCTAACGATGTCACTTTAAAATTCATAAAATTAGTTGATGAGAGAGAAAATTTTATCTCATCACTTGAAAATAAATTTTACATCAATAAGGATATAGAAGAACATATCCCAACATAAAAAGATGTAAATTAAAAGACATAACAAAATAAGTCTTTTTAAAAGAGTAGTGTGAAAGGTTCCCTTACCGATTTGGGAAACTTTCAAAACGTACACCCCATGAAAGAAGGGTCATAAAATGAAGATGTAACTACCCATAAATGATAGTATATTATACTAATAGTAAAATAATGGCCAGTACATACACCACCCAAAAAGGAAATAGTGGCCAATGTAGCATGAATCTCACGGGAAAAAAAGTGTGATGAAAATCCCCTTATGAAAATTCGGCAGCCTAACAGCGCCACATAAAACTTCCAAAAATGGATTAATGATATCAAATAGGGTCTCTAATCACATGGAAATAAAAAGTACAGAAGAAGAATATAAAAGAACATCCTCTAACATAAGAACATGGAGCATAAAATAAATGACATAAAAGAGAGTACTTGCAAAGAAAGAGAGGTAGGATTCCCTTACCTCGTGTCCGACATGACTCGATCATTCTTTAATCTCTTGAATAATAAAATTTGTTAAATTTATAGTTGATTAAGGTCCTCCTTTAAATATTATTATTCAGTTCATATAACATATTATAATGTTATAATAATTGGTTAATAAAGTGAGTTCATATCAGATGTTTTTGTGGATGTTCAGTACATGAGTAAAAATTGAACTTGTTGGAAAAGAATTTTCCATGTAGTTATAGGTACATCATCTCCATAATAGTATTGATGTTTTAAATATCATATATATCCAGTATATATTCATTTTATACAATTCCATATAATTTGGAGATAAAAAATTAAAATCACCGTTCATGGAGACGGTAGGTCGTACGTACGCATGAACGCTACTTTCATTTTTTTGTCATATTAATGGAATTAAAACAAAATGAGAGATATTTATATTATAATTCCAGAATGATATCCATCATTTATATGTAATATATTACATATATATCTATTATATATATGTACTTATAATAGTGCATAACATTTTGAGATAAGAAATGAAATGTACCGTTCATGGAGACGGTAAGCCGTACGTACGCATGAACGCTACTTTCATTTTTTTTATTAGATGGAATGAAATAATAAATATATAAAGGTATATTATAAGTCCATTAGGATAACATATGGAATAACATTAATTCCATCCTTTATACGTCCCACATATGGCATTAATGAATCAAATCACTTTGAGGGGGCGGTAGTCCGCACTTCCTAAAATGAAGATATCGCGTTTACCCATAATGGAAACCATAAAGGTAAGCCATAAATTAAAAATAAAGAAGATTAAGAAAAACATAAACATATTATAGATCATATATACATATAGTTACATCTTAATTTCCACCTTTTAAGGTGTTAAAAGAATATTGAACAATCATCGTTTCGTGAGGCAGTAATTCGCCATCCATAGTAACAGTATGTTCTTTAACCATTATACGAAGGTGTGTGAAATTTTAGCTCTAATACACCACATAAAAACATCCTAGTATATTGAAGATACTAGTTTTGTTACAAAATAAAAGAATAAAAAGAGTTTAAGGGGTTGGAGAAGCAAAATAAAACAAAAGAACACAAGGGAAGACATTACCTTTAAATCGTGTAACTCTCTTTGATTTGAGCTCAAAGGCTTCCTTGGAAAGGATTTTGCCCATATTGAGGCTTCAATGATGAAACGAGGGATGTGGAGAGATGAAATGGGTAGGGGTTGGCCGAGCCAAAGGCTTTAGAGGTGTGTGTAAGGTGGTAGAGGTGGGGGCCTTTTATAAGAGGAGAGGAGGGGCACTCTTGGAAAGTTATAAAATATTACTTTATTATAAAATGATTTTTGGATTTAAAAGGTCCCAAAAAGATATATTTCTAGGAAAAGGTGATAAGGTTTAGAAATCCACCAATCCAATAGGGTTTTTACAAGTGTATGTTATAGTTTTAATATTATCTTTTCATTTTAATTAAATCCCTTATTAATGAGGTAATTGCTGCATCATCATGATGTCATAAATAATTTAATTTATTTAATGTCTAAAAATTATAAAAAAACTATCATGATTTAGGAAATCGTTTTATCTTTCTAAGGAATATTTATAGTTAAAAATATGACTTGTATAACCCCATTTAAAAATTATTTTAGTAAAACAACTCATGTTTGTGACATTTTAATTTTAACTTTAAATAAAAAGGTATTTATGTCATTTTCCAACCAAAGTGGCTCCATGGGGTCCCCAAGTTGACCCATGGATTTTCTTGGTCGGCCATGACACATAAAATGAGGGTAGGACATGTGTAAAGTTCATTTCATGTTATTAAAACATTACTTTTACCTTAAACTACACTAATTACCTCTAATCACGATTAATAAACATAAAAGTTACTATTCATCAAAAAATTATTTTAATCCCATTGAACCAAATTTTACTTCATAATGAAAACCATGTATGTCGGATTTTTGAAATTCAAAATACAGAGGTGGAAAAGTTTCATTTAAATGAAAAATCAGTTTCTTTAACTACCACTTAGTGGTTTCACTATTCATCAAAATTGAAGTTTTTCAGAAAAATACCAAAAATTCACCCAAGCTATATTTGATATTCCGAACTCAAAAATGATGTCTATTTTAAAAAATTAAAAAAATATATGTTTCATTAATTAATTTAATAATTAATTCCCGTTGTCCAAACAAATAGCGTGTTTTTAAGAAACAATATCTATTAAAAGATTGACACTAGTTTAAGTCCAATTTCAAAGTGAAATTAATTCCAATGACCACAATTGGATTAAATGGTAAAAATATATTCTAATTTTACATTAAAACCAATTAAAAATATAATCTAATCATATAAATAAATTAGATTATAAAGTGGTTTTGAATTTAAATACAACATTTTTCACTATTCATTAAAAAATGAACTTTATCAGAAAAATACCAAAAATTTACACAAAGTAAATTTTGATGACCCGATTATAAAGAAAAATTTTATTTTGTCAAATATAACACATAAAATTTTCAAAAAGTGGATTTAAAAGAGGTTCGCCATCAAAAGGCTGTTAATCGACCTTTTAAAGAATATTAGAATGTTTACACTTAAAATTGGATTCATTTGCATTTTTAATCCTCTAAAACTTATTGTAAAGAGTAAAAATATTTGACATACATATATAATCATTTTGTAGTTAGTTATGTTCATTCCCGCCATTATAAAGGCTAGGCGTTAACTACCATTTAAAATAATATTATTTTATTATTAGAGTGCAACGTAAGATTCCCAAGAAACTCATTGTTGCATATTGGGTACGCCATCGAGCATAGCATCCCCTTTAAAGTAATAATAATATTTTATTCACAAAATATGGATAAATATGAAAATTTCATATTCTGTATTTACCTGGGGTGTTACATCCTTCCCCCTTTTGGGAATTGCGTCCTCGCAATTTTAAAATTGTGCTTGGAAACTTAATTGAAAATCCCGCATCAGAATAAGAGTCAGTAAAACAATCACTTTAAAATAAAGAAATATAAGTACAAAGGTCACCCGAGTTAATCCATACTAGGATTCCATGTAGGAAAATATGGATATGGAGGAGAAAACAAAGGGTCATGTTCTGATGGAGAGTTATAGTAAACATGTCTAGGATAAAGTTAACCATAAGAAAATCACAAACTAGTGATGGGTTAAACGGTATTCGATTCCCCAGTAGGAAAAGATAATAGACAAAATTTTTGTTTTAAGTTACTCTTAATTGAGTAATTTATTTTTGACCTTAACTAAATCATAATGAAACATACTTACTTGTCACGTAGACTTTCAACTTTTACTAGATTCCTTAATCAAACTCATATATTCTACAAAAGACGAGTATTTAGGAAGACTTGTTCGCATTAAGAGTACTATAATAAACTCCTTGAGAATAACCTAATCCACAAAATATAACTATATATTTCCCATGTCTTTAGACAAAATCCAAAACCAAAATTGTTAGTATGAGGTCAGATAATCCACAAAATTATAATCCTTTATAAAAAGAAAATCTATTCTTAATCTCCAAAAATTGTCCAAAAAACCCAATGTTCAACGAAGACCATTCGATAAACAATTGGCCATAAAATTATTCAAAGTAAACCAAACTATGATTGAAACCCAAATATTTAAAGGATTTAATCACATAGTCTTCCAAGGTACAAATTAACTTTTATCCCCAAATTACATCAGTTGCTCTTAATTTATCATATTGAAAAGTAGTTAACCTAATCACATATCCTCCATGATAGGTTAATCATTTACATAGATAACATAAAATAAACTTACTCTTGATTACTAAAATCACCTAACTAAAAAGAATTAGTCAAACTAACTAGGGACTTCACGTAGTCCGATGGTAGGCGATAAATACCAGTTGCACTTTGGTTGTAGGTTCGATTCCCGCAGCTTTGTCTGACGCGATGGGTTGTCACACGGTCTGCATGTTTTCCTTTTTCCAAAACTATATTATTCTTAAAACATTCCCCAAAACGAGATAAAATCTTCAAAAATAATCATAACATATTTTAACCTCAAGTTTATCTCATGCATTACATTTTCCATCATAACAGATAATAACCCATAATTACCTCAAAAGTAAGGATCATATAAACTTTAATGGTTACCTTTATAATTATTACCTGAACATCCACATCGAATGGTCATGTCGTACATGATGCATTACAGAACATACCGTGGTTCAAGTGGTTGATCATGACTCCTTTCTAGTTGGTTTTGAACAACCACGAGTTTCCTCATTGAATCCCCCATTTCATCCAGTCTCTTAATCAGAGAACCACCACAGTTTCCTTCAAACCTATTGTCACTTTGGTGCCTGCTAGATCCATCCATTCACAAAAAACAGAAATATCAGTGTGAGTATATCAACAAAACCATCATGTACTAATGAGAAAGATATACTTACTCATTCACTCTATCTAAAAACTACGACTCTTTCTGAAATCCTAACCATTATGGTAATGTCACTTATGCTTAAATAATACCCTAACCTCTAAAGTTATCTAAACTGACCTCTGATACCAACTATAAGGCCCCAGCCTTAAACCTTACTTAATCTTGAGTTATTACAAGATTACACATTGTGGATATTTTCAGGTTTAGAGTTTTAGTGAATTAGTTCATGAAACTTGCATTACATTCCACATTTAAACAAAGTGGTTACATAAAAGACAGTATTCATTCTTCCCATCAACGGAAACATATTTAAAATAAAAAATGGATTCTTTCATGACACTTCCTTGACACTATCATCACATCATGTACCTTTCCCTTGACCTATGAAAAACATTTCAAAAACTTGGGATGAGCATAAAAATCTTAGTAATGGTTATTAAAAGTATGGAAAGGAAACATGAGTACATATATACATAATAATGAAATCATACTTTACCCATAAAGCATAATCACTTTAACATACCTCATAAAATCATGAATAAATCATAGAAATCATAAGACATAAAGGTAACTTAAGAAATTCATAACATTCTTACACAGGGAGTAACCCTCTTGGTTACGTTTGGAATACCCATCACAGTATATTTCCTAAATCTTTTCAGAGAAACCATAACGTTTAACCCCTTCGCGTTACCCAATGCATTGGAGAGCTATATCGGGCTCACCTGCCCTTAGTTTATCACGAAACCAATTGTCTTCATAAACAATGCCCAAGAACCATAACATAATCATAGAACATAACTTAATCATAAAGGAAATATAAAGTTCCCACATTGCAATAAAAATATAACATTTTAAGATATTGAATCCATTCTAAAAAAACATTTTCAAAACCATTTAAAACATTTAATAAAGATATTTTTTAATCAAAGTGTCCCATACCACTTTGAAGATTTTAACATTTTACACCATTAATATCCACATAAATAAATCCTTGAAACCATTTTAAAAACATGGATATTAATGAGAAATATTTATAAGAATAAATCATTAAAACATTTAAAACAATATTTTAGTTAAAGGGTTTTTATCAAAATGAGAGACACTTGAATACAATAATTGAGGAATAACATTTAATCAGAACTTTATAATATAATGAAAATAATGGGATTAATGATATAATATTCCAAAGGACAGTATATACACCATATAAGAGTGAATTGGTGCATAACAACAATGAAGCCTCAATAGAAATGTAAAATGAGATAAAATCCCTTATAAAGAAGGTATCCTTAAATTAAGGATGAATCAATCTCATAATTATGTGTGATAAACATAAATACACCCAATATAAGTGGATATTAAGTGTAAAAAAATTAAATTTCATTCACAGATATTCAATGGATAACATATTCAATAACTATATGTTGAACCCAAGGAAATCGAAATTGGGTTAAGAAGTTCCCTTGGTAAAATTCGATAGCATAACATCGTCACTTTAAAATTCAAAAAATTTGTTGATGAGAGAGAAAATGGTATCTCATAACTTGGAAATAAATTTTACATCAATAAGTATATAGAAGAACATATCCCAACATTAAAAGATGTAAATTAAAAGACATAACAAAATAAGTCTTTTTAAAAGAGGAGTGTGAAAGGTTCGCTTACTGATTTGGGCAACTTTCAAAACATACACCCCATGAAAGAAGGGTCATACAATGAAGATGTAACTACAAATAAATGAGAGTATATTATACTAATAGTAAAATAATGGCCAGTACATACACCACACAAAAAGTAAATAGTGGCCAATGTAGCATGAATCTCACGGGAACAAAAAGTGAGATGAAAATCCCCTTATGAAAATTCGGCAGCCTAACGGCGCCACATAAAACTTCCAAAAATTGATTGATGAGATCAAATAGGGTCTCTCATCACATGAACATAAAAAGTACAGAAACAGGAATATAAAAGAACATCCTATAACATAAGAACATGGAGAATAAAAGAAATGACATAAAAGAGAGTACTTGTAAAGAAAGAGAGAGGTAGGATTCCCTTACCTCGTGTCCAACATGACTCAATCATTCTTTAATCTCCTGAATAATAAAACTTGGTAAATTTATAATTTCTTAAGTAACTCATTTAAATATTATTATTCAGTTCATATCACATATTATAATTTTATAATAATTGGTTAATAAAGTGAGTTCATATCAGACGTTTTTGTCGATGTTCAGTACATGAGTAAAAATTGAACTTGTTGGAAAATAATTTTTCATATAGTTATAGGTACATCATCTCCAGAATAGTATTTATGTTTTAAATATCATATATATCCAGTATATATTCATTTTATACTATTCCATAGCATTTGGAGATAAAAAATGAAAAGCACCGTTCATGGAGACAGTAGGCCGTACGTACGCAAGAACGCTACTTTCATTTTTTTGTCATATTAATGGAATTAAAAAAAAATGAGAGATATATATATTATATTTCCAGAATGATATCCATCATTTATTTTTTATATATTACATATATATCCATTATATATATGTACTTATAATAGTACATAACATTTGGAGATAAGAAATGAAATGTACCGTTCATGGAGACGGTAAGCCGTACATACGCATGCACACTACTTTCATTTCTTTTTTTTGTATTCAATGGAATGAAATAATAATGATATGAAGGTATATTATAATTCCAGTAGGATAAAATATTTAATACCATTAATTCCATCCTTTATACATCCCACATATGGCATTAACGAATCAAATCACTTTGAGGGGGCGGTAGTCCGCACTTCCTAAAATGAAGATATCGGGTTTACCCATAATAGAAACCATAATGTTATGCCATAAATGAATAATACAGAATCTTAAGGAAAAAATAAAAATATTATATATCATATATAAATATAGTGACATCTTAATGGACACCTTTGAAGGTGTTAAAAGAATATTGAACAATCATCGTTTCGTGAGGCAGTAATTCGTCATCCACGGAAACAGTATGTTCATTAACCATTAGACGAAGGTGTGTGAAAGTGTATCTTGAATAATTCACATAAAAAAAATCCTAGTATATTTAATATACTGGTTTTGTTACAAAAGAAAATAATAAAAAGAGTTTAGGGGGATGGAGAAGCAAAATAAAACAAAAGAACACAAGGGAAGACATTACCTTTAAATCAGGTAACTCTCTTTGATTTGAGCTCAAAGGCTTCTTTGGAAAAGATTCTGACCAAATTGAGACTTAAATGATTATGATAGGGATGTGGATAGATGAAATGGGCAGGTTTTGGCCGATCCAAAGGCTTGAGAGGTGTGTGTAAGGTGGTAGATGTGGGGGCCTTATATAAGAGGAGAGGAGGGACAGTCTTGGAAAGTTATAAAATATTACTTTATTATAAAATGATTTTCGGATTTAAAAGGTCACAAAAGGATATGTTTCAAGGATAAGGTGATAAGGTTTCGCAATCCACCCATACAATAGGTTTGTGACAAGTTTCAGTTATATTTTTAACATTATGTTTTCATTTTATTTAAATCCCTTATCAATGAGGTAATTGATGCATCATCATGATGTCATAAATAATTTAATTTATTTAATGTCTAAAAATTATAAACAAAAATCATGATGTAGGAAATCTTTTTATCTTTCTAAGGAATATTTATAGTCTAAAATATGACTTGTATAACCCCATTTAAAAATTATTTTAGTAAAACAACTCATGTTTGTGACATTTTAATTTTAACTTTAAATAAAAAGGTATTTATGTCATTTTCCAACCAAAGTGGCTCCATGGGGTCCCCAAGTTGACCCATGGATTTTCTTGGTCGGCCATGACACATAAAATGAGGGTAGGACATGTGTAAAGTTCATTTCATATTATTAAAACATTACTTTTACCTTAAACTACACTAATTACCTCTAATCGCGATTACTAAACTTGAAAGTTACTATTCACCAAAAAATAATTTTAATCTCATTAAACCAAATTTTACTTCTTAATGACAACTATGTATGTTGGATTTTTAAAATTCAAAATCCAGAGGTGGAAAAGTTTCATTTAAACGAAAAATTAGTTTCTTTAACTACCACTTAGTGGTTTCACTATTCATCAAAAATTGCAGTTTTTTAGAAAAATACCAAAAATTCACCCTAAGCTATATTTGATATTCCAAACTAAAAAATGATGTCTATTTTACAAAATTCAAAACATATAAGTTTCATTGATTAATTTAATAATTAATTCCTGCTGTCAAAACAAATAGCGTGTTTTTAAGAAACAATATCTATTAAAAGATTGACACTAGTTTAAGTCCAATTTCAAAGTGAAATTAATTTCAACGACCACTATTGGATTAAATGGTAAAAATATATTCTAATTTCACTTTAAAACCAATTCAATATATAATCTAATAATATAAATAAATTAGACTAAAAGGTGGTTTTGAATTAAAATACAACATTTTCACTATTCATTAAAAAATGAACTTTATCGGAAAAATACCAAAAATTTACACAAAGTAAATTTTGATGTCCCGATTATAAAGAAGAATTTTATTTTGTCAAATATAATATATAAAATTGTTAAAAAGTGTATTTAAAAGAGGTTCTCCATCAAAAGGCGGTTAATCAAACTTTTAAAGAATATTAGAATGTTTACGCTTAAAATTGGATTCATTCGCATTTTTAATCCTCTAACATTTATTGTAAAGAGTGAAAATATTTGACAAACATATATAATCATTTTGTAGTTAGTTCTGTTTATTTCCACCGTTACAACGGCTATGCGTTAACTACCATTTAAAATAATATTATTTTATTATTAGACTGCAACATAAGATTCCCAAGAAACTCGTTGTTGCGTATTAGGTACGCCATCGATCATAGCGTCCCCTTTAAAGTAATATTAATATTTTATTTAAAAAATATGGATAAATATGAAGATGTCATATTCTTTATTTACCTGGGGTGTTACATTCTTCTTTTCACTATCACATTCATGAATATCATTATTATATATTTGATGAGTATTTTAGATGTATATATATAATATATATAATGAATATGTTTCATTATGGATCACCAAAAATGGTATGATCATTATATGGTAATTATGGGATTTCAATTACTTACTTGAAACTAGTTTATCATTGTTTTATTCTTCATGATATGTTACTAAAACTCCCAAGTAATGGAATTTGAACATTATAGGTCTATAGAAAACCTAAATTTACCATTAATGTGTTTTAAATGATGATTCATCAGAGAATATGGACCTTAGAAACTTCTATTATGTTCATAGTCCAAAACAATAAATATTATTAAAAACCAACGGTACAAATATTTTAATAAAATATAATACATGAATATAATTATGATTAATTAATATTATAAATATAAAATTGTATATATTATGTTTCGAAATTGGTAATTATTATTTCCATTTTTCATGATAGATGAGGTTAATACACATCTATTGAAAATAATGGTAATATTAAGAGACTTGGTAACTAAAACTAATTATATTGACATATAATCTTCCATGATTAATAATTTTCCCTAATTATCACTAATTTATCACATTTAAATGATTTTATATTTTTATTACTTATGAAAATTTATAAAAAATATATTTCCATGAAATGATTAATCTATAGTTATTTTTCCTAATAAAAACAATACTTTTTAAAAAACAACACTTATCTAGGTATTTTACAATTATGAATACCAACTATTTTGAAGAAGATATTTTCATGATTTTCCTACATAATCATAAAATGATAGTTCTCAAATAGACTTATGATTCACCTTTCACCATGTATTTTATTTAAATACATTAATATTTTGGGAGTCCATGTTTATACTATCATATAATTTGATTCATTATGTTATTAACACCATTTGAAAATTTTATAAAACAAAATTTATTTCATAAATTTATTTAATAAAATTTGTTGATTTTAATTTAGATGTATTATAAAATTATTTGTATTCCCATGTGTTCTTTATGATGGGAATACTAAAAAAATTTGTGGCATAGATAGATTTGAATGAATGATCAATGATGTCATATATTTCCCTTCAATTCATTGGTTATCAGTTTATATAACATGATATAAGTATCCATGTGTAATTTAAATTTCTCATACACATGTGAAATAATGGAGGGGATAATGAATTTTTTCCACATTCTTTAGATTATTCAACTATTAAATAACGATATTAATTAATATTTTATGTGATCTTGATTGGGGTTTCATGTTAAATTATTCAAATATATGTTATATTTATCACATTTCCATGATAATAAATTTTTTTAGTTTCATTACATTCAATATATATTCTGTTTTATTGTAATCAATCATAAAGTTATGATATTTCTATTAGGATAATATTTTCACTTATTTATATGATCTCGTCCATGATGAAGTGTGTGTTTACCCATTAATGAGTGTTTAAGATCATTGATTTTTTTCATTCCCTAGGATATAAGGATTTTTATCCATAATTTTTTTTTCTAGAAAATTAAATAGAGTAGTTAATTTAAGGAGAAATTTTTGATAGTTGTTTAAAATAATATTATTATGTCGGTAGTTATGAAGTTATTAAAAATATCATTCCATGGTATATTTTTTTTAAATGTAATGTTTCTAATCATTTAATGAATAATATTAAAAATAATTTCTTTCTTATGAGACAATTAGATAGTTTTATTCTCATTATAATTTATATCTATAGTATCATTACCTTCGTCTTTAATGTGTTTCACAATTGGGATGGGAATACACTATATAACAGACATTTGGTGGTCTTCAATAGATCAAGATTGTGTGGTTTCATTAGATAAAACTAATACAATTTCAGATGTATGTATTTAGCCATAATATACAATATTTCATTTCCAAACCATTTCATTTTCATTAATTTAAAAAACTCATTTGAAAATTTTATTCATTGTGTTAGTCATGTGAACAATTTAAAGGGAATTTTCCTCCTCTTGGATCTTGAGATCCACTTCTGTTTACAAGATACTACGAATTTATTTTATTTTTGTTTTTCATTAATAAAAATCAGTTTTTATAATTAAACCTCATATTATAGCATATAATTATTTAATATGAAATAATTGAATTATCTTTCATTGATTTATCACCTCATTTTTCATCCTCATCAATGTATTCCTTTATTTTGATATAGTGATCAAATTTACCCTAAAGTTCATCACTGACAACATCATTTTGATCAACATTACACATATCTATAATAGGTACTAATACTTCTTCATTAAGGACCCAACAATACTCAACCTCAACAACTTCTGAATAATATTTTCTACAATCATCCTATGATAACATGTATTCTATTTCGAAATAAAATTCATCTTTGTTCAATTTCTATCCCTGAATGGTTTCATCAAAACATTCCCATCCCCATTGCATTGAATATTTTTAAATAAAATTTAAGTGAGACTTCATACCATACCATATTAGAGACATATAAGTGGATTCATGACATTTAAAATTTCTTTTCCACTATTATCATTAGTGAAAAGGTAATAAATCACTCCTTCAAGGTCATTTTCATCTAGATATTCGATAACCGAAATATTTTTCAATACTTTGATTTTATTCTAAATTTTTTTCACTTTTAATATTTATTTATTTAAATTATTTATCATTTCATGTAAGACCAATGTTTTGTCAAGGCTGTCAAAATATGCTTCATTAGGGTACTTCTCCTTAGGTATGTATATAAATGATTTAACACCTTGAGGTAGTATCCATAATATTTTTTTCATAATTTTTAAACATTTTATTTGTTTCATCAACTCCATTCACATACTCGATAAGAAAATTTAACTGATCAATAAATACAGAAACTTCTTCATCTTGAATTATCCTCAAATCATTATAATTATTCTATAATATGTAAATCATTTCCTCTCAAACTATATAATCATAATGGTAAAAATAGTTGAATTTTTACCATATAGAATTGGACGTTTAATTTGTAATCACTTTTAGTAAGATTGGTTTTCTCGATACTTACAATATTATGACCATTTCCCTCACATACTTATATAATTCCTTCTGGATGATTTTTAATAAAGAACTACGTTTTAGGTTAACTGATATACTATAAATGACTAATGTGTCAACATCCATCCCAATAACATAAATTAGTTATATCTACTATTTAACCCACTGTATAAATTGAACCCTTTAAAAATTATTAAGCCAATGTGATTAGAAACTACAATGGATTTCATTGTTCTAAGAGATAGATAATGAGAAAACATATCCACAAAAAATATCCAAATGTTGGTCCCTATTTATGGTTATTACCATTAGTCTTGGTTGTGAATGGGGATATAAAATAATAAAACCTCATCCCATTGAAAATGATATTTTTCTCTCAATTTTATAAAGACCACATTAACTTCATTAAATTCACTTTGGGACCTTTTAATGAAATTATATATATATATATATATATATATTTATAGATTTCATCATAACTATGATAGTTTATTGACAATAGAAATTAGAGGTGATTAAGAAATATAAATCATAGAATACACAGTTATAGTGTGATTTAGAAAATAGAAAATTCATAATGACCCATCGAAATCAATGTAAAGTTATATGATGAAAGAAAATAATCTCTCATTAAAAGAGGATCTCACTGTTGAATCCATTACTTCATCTTTATATACATGATATGTATGTGAAACCACACCTTGTTTGTTGTTCCCTTTATACAAAACGTGATTCCATTATATTGAGATGATATTCAGGGTATATCCTCCTTTTGTTTCACATTAAATATTCTATCATTCCTTTACAACCCCTCCAATCTATCTATATCAGTGTCTATCATTCTACCCTAAAAAATTTTCTCCATACACACCAAAAATCTACTATGTTCAGTTGTAGATATTTTTCCTACATTAATATAATTTGAGGTATTAAATCAGGTAGTTATTCATATCATATTATAATATATTATCATGTTTTGTCCATGCATGATTTTGGTTATTAGGAAACACTTAATTCACATTAATGTCCTAAAATCCAATATACAACATATATGGAAAATATAACATATTTTACAATATAAAATACATTTTTTGTGATAAAAAATATTAAATTCTATGATCTTCTCTCCAATTATATGATATTTCATATACCTCATTACCATGACATAGAAAATTACTTCAAGAAATTTTTTTATCTTGGTTGAATGATATAATATGTGAATTCATATAATAAGATTCGTTATTCTAGGGTACAAAATATTTATCATGTTCCACCCAAGGTCACACCCTTATTTAATAGACTTATAATGAATACATTATAATATATGATATTATCTATTTTACATATGGTGTGAACGACACATGGTTTTATGAATATCAAATCATTCATTTATATTAAAAATACATACCTATTACATAATATAGAGATATATTGTGAGATTTTTTTTAAAGTTTAGGGATAAAGCCTCAATTTATTAGTAATGTAATGACCTCTTTAGTGTGGGTAGAGGGAGACACATTACATAGCCTAAAGGCCCAAGGATAAGTGGCCCAAATACAAGGCTTGAAAGCCCATTTTTTGGCCCAAAGGACCCCTTGGTGAACAGTACTGCTATAGTTCACATGCATCTACAGTCCCTGCTATAGTACAACCACCGCTACAACACCTGCTACAGTCCTTCCGCCACTATAGTGATGCCACTGCAACAGTTCCACCATTTATACAGTACTGATACATTGTCCCCTGCTATAGTAATGCTATAGTACCCCCTAGAAATTCGTCCTTGCCTGGATTTGATCCTGGGTCTTTTGGTTTCCAAGAAAGAGCCTGTACCACTTGGGTACATGCTCGTTGATAGAGATATATTGTGAGATTATATAAGATTGAATAAAATAAAATCATCTACATTGTATAATTCACACCCTCTTATTAGTAATGTGTTTGTATGGAGTTGAAATTTATTCTTCAACAAATTGTTCTTTATCATACCCCCCATGATATTATACTTATTTAATCTATAGTGATATCAAAAATTTATTGGTAATCCCAATACATCACATCATTGTGTATGCTTCCATCGAAGGAATATGACCCTTAGAATATTAGTGAAAACAATTTAGTTATTCATTTCATAGGATGTAGTGTATTTCATATGGTGAATAATTATCAGGGACAATTTTTTATGTAATATCCATTTATTTGATGGAATTCAATTTGTCTCTCCTATTTATTTGTCAACAACCTATAAACTATATGGATTTATTGAACTCCAAAAATTCCAATATGAATTAATCATTATAATTGAGATTTATCTACATCAAAACCTTTATATATTTATCAATTAAAAAAATCAACACTTCATTAGAATGGAATTTGTGTCAGCACTATCTATCAACAATATTATCTGACTCTCCATTTTCATAACATCACTTCATATTCATCTGTTACCCTTGATTTTCTATAAATTAAGAGAAGGGGTGACCCTTGAAGAAAACCTCGAATATTCATTTTGATGAGAGTATTACAAATTTTATGTAATACATAGTGTGTGTGTGGGGGGGGGGGGGGGTGGGGGTTACCATAAATAATAAATTTACAAACAAATGATTAACTGATGTCTACAGATAAATCCAATGAATTTCAATTTACTATTTATATAACCCAAAAAATTGATACTTATATTTTGAATACATTACAAAAATTTCATATATACAAGGATAACTCTAATCTCTATGTTAACTAAAAACATTATTCATTGTACCTATATAGAAGCTCTAATATACCTTACTTTATATTTCTAGGATTATAACATATTTTTTCATGAGAACATGTATTTATATTTTTGATTCTCCCATAAAAATTTATATTTATGTGTGAAAGTAACATTCAAGAGAAATAATTATCTCACTATAGATAGACATGATTTTAGAATAAAACAACACTAAGATATTTATATTTACTCCATCAATGTTTTATGTTGTTTTGGTAATGAACCATCCTACCTTAACCTACTCTCAAATGTAATGATCAAACCATTAAAATAATGTAATCACATAACATTATCCTAAATAATATAAATTATACTTTTGTAATATATATATGTAAGGAAACAAAATCATTCCCTCCACATTCCATACATGACCTACACTCTAAATTATCATCATCGATCATGTATCAATTATAAAATTCCAATTGAAAATATAAAAAACACACATCATACATTACATTTTAAAATAGTGAATCAAAAATAATAGTATAACTAATTCATCAACATGAATATAAGTATTATCATTCATATAGGTTTTTATCCACATTTATTATAAATTTCTAACACAATAAGATTAACTATTCAATAGTCATTTCAAATCCCTTCATAAATTTATTTAAAAATCATGATTTATTTAATCAAATCATGAAGAACACTCATATTATCCCCTAAAATATTGTAACTAAAAACACATTACATTTATTGTTTTGGGTAAACCATTAATCTATTAATTTCAAAACAATCATTTGTTCCCATATTTCCAATTATTTAATAAATTTAATCCTTTTCAAATTCATCACTATTCTATTAATAAAATAATTTCATCCACTTTATTATTTTATTTTATATTTATTTAAAAACAGATAAAGTATTTTATTATCTATATATACGATCCATGTTCGACAACATACTATCCCTTTGAAATTCTTAAATCATCCTTCCGTTATTTCATTTATATTTAATATAAAAACTTGTGAATGGGGAACTCTACAAAAATCACTTATTATTTCTGTTTTTTATATATCAATGTCAACCGAAATATACTAACCAAATATTTAAGGATATGGATAATGATTGTCTACACTATAACAACTACTTATTAGTATCCTTTACATCTTAAAAATGTCCACACTATATTATTGGAATTTAATAATCCGGCCATTTAAATTATTATTCCTGAAATAACCTTGTATATTTCTTATTTTATCAATACATTATGATTTCATTCATTATGTAAATTATCAATTTAAAAAGATAAAAGTGACTTTAATGATTTAAAAAACCATAATTCAGGTCAAACATCATTCAGTTGGATATTCTAATTGAAATAAATGAATCATTAGGGTTAAAATAATTACTAGTTTCTACTAGGGAATAAATTACATTTATAGAAAGAAAAACATGAGTATGAATGAGAAATATATTATATGATATGTGAATAATTCTAAAAAAATTTCAGTATCACAAATTGATACATTTATAAAGTACTATTGAATTATTTTGAAAAATTATTAGCCTAAATAATTATGTGGAAATTAAATATAGCATCATCATAGGTTATTATATATCAATCAAAAATGAGAATGGTCAAGGATAAGTTATTATGCCCTTGGAAAAATTTATGTGTCTCAAAAAACAAATATAAGATTTTTAACTATTGAATCAAAAGCACACTAGATTATAAACATTATATAAAATGTTGAATGTTCAAAAAAATTAGATAATCATGGCTATAAAATTACAATGTGGTAGTATTCACACCATTCTCATACCATTAGTATTAATTACAACATAAGATAATTAAACTCAACTATAAAAAAAGTGTAATATATTTTATGGAACCAAATTCATATATTAATTTTTTATAGGTACAATTTATTATCATTATCTTGATTTTTATTAGATTGTCAATACCTATTTTCCATATCATGTGTTTATAGTTTTGATTATCTGAACAAGATCATTGGGGAAGTTCTAGTATTAATTTTTAAACTAAAATTAATAAAGTAAATTTCATTAATATAAATGAAATAGATGAATTATTATTATTTATTATGTATACATTTAAATTTATTTATATTTCATTTTCCATCATTTAAGAATAATTTGATGCTAAACACACTTCAGTGATTCTATTAACAAATGACTGGGAAAATATTTGTTTTGTATTTAAATAAAATAATATTAATTACTTAACAATATTATTATTTAGATGTTTATATTCTAATTTATGATTACATATGATTTCATAGTCATCCATAATATAATTTTGGGTTGTTCAGGAAGGTGGTAAAATAGATGAAAACATGAACATAACAAGATCAATGAATGATTATGAGGTCATTTATTTACATTACCATTACAATAAAAACACATTAATAATATTAATTTTTATTAGATAGGTATATCATAATTATAAGGATGTATAAGAAAGTATAACAAATGTTAAAATATAATAAAATATGATTTTCTATTCTTCTTAGTCTCTATTTTTGAGATGGCTAGATTTTTAGAGATTTATTATAATTCTTATTATTAATAGCATGTATGATTTTCTCTAACAAAACAATATTAATTTATAGTAAAAAACATATTTATTCTTCAAAATAATTCTCATTTCAATCCATGTATAGTGATGAGTAAATAGAAAACATAAATTAATTTTCCATGGAGTTGGCATGCCATATATACATAAGGTTGGAGATTTTGATTTCAAAAGAAGGATGAATATATATAATAAATATTTAATTTAACTATCTATGAAATTTAATAAATATAATTTTTATATATTATATTCCATAATAAGGCCATAAAATTTATTTATTGATTGAAATAATATTATAATAATAATAACATTTATTTTCAAATTATAATATAGTTAGAATAAATTTTATGAAAAATGAAATCACATTAAGAAATAGGATTGAAGGATGCGTTATTAGAAATCTATATAATATAAAATAGATTATCTCCATTTTGAATGGAATTAATCCATTGTAAAGTGGTATATTTATAGGAATATAATATCATTATGGTGTCTTGGAGTTATATATATATTTTTGGTTAGTCTTCTCATAAAATATATGGGATGTTTATTTGAGGGGGAATGAGGGGAGGAGTTCCCAATTTATTAGAGATATGGGATAGAATTTTAGTAATTACTATGTAATCTTCAACAACATAAAGATATGCTAAAAGAAAAATAAGTCCATAATTGAAGGGTATTTGGTGGAGGAAAATAGATAAGGTCTATTAATAATATAAAAAAATAATAAATAAACTTTTCAACTTCTTTATAGCCCCTTACGCTTTGAATTATATATTTTTTATTTAATATTTTAGTATTGTAACATTTGTTTACCGATGGTAACATAATCATTATGCATAAAAATAAATTTGTTTTTATTAGATAACTTTGAACAATTATTTTAAACCTTTACATCCATTTAATTTGGATCAACTTATAAATGTGATAAATATTTGCATTAAAATACAAATATATATTATATTAAAATTAATATTTTAGAAAATATTACATTTGTTCAAAAATATCTCATATAGGTATGTAATTAAGATCTAATTTATTAAAATATATAATTTTATTTGTGAAACATATATTTTGTGACATTTCAGACTCAGCTACCACATAACCCATTACCCGAGCTCAGTTGGCCACATTACCCCTGGGACATCTTCCCTTAAGAATGGGGAAACCAATTAGTAATAAATGTGTGAAGGAAAATCGGTGGGTAGACTATAACACCGTGATAGAGTACACAATGAATGTAAAAAAAATAAAACAACAAAAGAATAACCATCCATAAAGATAATGAAAAGAGTTAAAGAATAAAAGATATATTAAAAGACTAATCATTATAAAAAGGCCTCATATGTATTACTTGGTACTAATTTGGGTTCATGGATTGCCAGTACGAATTGGGAATAGTAAATAAGGATATGGTATACCAAAAAAAGGTACAAAAGTAAACAAAATCCCCAAAAAAGCTCCATAACATCTTGAGCCTTATCATGATCCTATGCTCCAAAGCTCCTTCTATGAAAACAACTTAAAACCTAGAGGAATGGTGTTTACCAATATCTATACCTATAGGAAAATAGTATTCTCAGGTCCCAAGGGTTCCACGAATAGTTTGTGAGATAAATCTAAGTAGGCCATCTCTGATAGTGTCTATTTGTAATTCTAGTGGCCCTCACATGTATATATTCCACAAATAAAATCAAGTATGTAATTAAATAAAGAATAATCAATCAACCTCTCACTTAGGTTCTAAAACGTCATGTAGAAGGTCTACCTACATTCACTCAATGATGGTATGTATTAGCATGTCACTATTTATATCTATAAATGTTATCATTGTCATGATGTAAGAATTCCTCACATACATCCATGCATATATATATATACCATATCTAGAAACGGGTAAGAATGCATCCAACTCATAGAAGATACTTTCAATGGGTTAATAATGTCTCCCATACATACATGATATTGGCATGGAGTATGAATCCCTCCCATCCATACAAATGTTATAATTAGAATGGGGTAAGAAATCCTCCCACTCATATATAAATATAGGTTATCAATAGCATGGGGAAAAATTCCTCTCATCCATACATTAAATAATTTGAATTAGGTATGAATGCCTCCCATCCAAATATTCACATTTTAAGTAATAAGAATATAAATTTAATAAGTATTCACAAAATATAGTGTATGGAATACCATCTTACATTATTTACACTTAAAAAAGAATATAAATTATATAATGCATTTAAAAATAAATCATTATAAGGTAATGTCATTCCAACCATTGAAACCATTCTTATTAAGCCAAAAAAATTATTTTTAATGTCAAATCATCCTAGAAAAAAGTGAAATTTCCAAAACATGGAAAATTCATTTAAAGATAAATTGTTAATGCCCAAATGTTGAAGTCAAATACTCACATACCCATTTGTCCAATTCATAATCGTAAGGGTCTAAGAACAATTGAGGCGCCTTGGTACACTCCAAATACACATGGGAAAAAGTACATTTAAACATAAAACCAATATAGGAACTATAACCCATAATTAAGAAAATATGGGAATGATTTTCCTAAAGTTTCAAATTTGGGTGGCACACCACTTCGGGGTCCATATGAAGAAAGGGTTTTCTCTTAACCCCAAAACATGATTCATTTAACATATTTAATTACACTAGTTTCAATTATACATGAAGGAATCATGAATATTGGGGATATAGAAAAGGCCCCCTTATGAAATGATATAATAAATACAAAATATATTAAACTCAAGAGGAACACTACAAGACCACTTACCTTAGGGATACACAGAATGAGTCACTGAGTACGACATCATTTTTAGATAAGTATGGAGTTGATATGAGTTTCCATCTAACACCCTAAAAATAGTGTGAACAATACTGTATCTAAATATAATAATAGGTGGATAAATTTATCAAGGACGGATGATCTTGTGGGGTTAGCCTAGCCATGTAATATCTGATGCTTTAGATGGATCAAGAAATGGTTATCAGATGAAGGAGTATTAAGATATTGAAAGAGAGGATGGAATGAGATATTTCATGGGTTTTCCCATTGGAATATTAATATAAAATAAAAATGGAACATAACCTGGGATACTGGGAAATGGTCATTTTTACTCCAAAAATGGCTCGCACAGTTTCAACACACAGTTCTCCAAACTATACAAAAGGTTCTGCCCCATTCATGAAACTCTACATGGTCTCTAGGAAAGTATTCCAAATCTATGAATTAGTGAATACCTCACTTGGGAAACCACACATCCTATGCCCAGAGATTCACTAGTCGTGCACCAACCATCTTGATGGGCTCTACAACTGGCCACATGGTCTTGCACTCAGGTTGCATAATTGCAGACAAACCATGAGGCCCTTCCTTCTTTCCCAATTTCAGAGCTTCGGGCTCAAGAAGTTCATAAAACACCTTTGTGACCTCGTTAGTTTGATTAGATGACTTCATGAGGACCATTTAACACATTCCTAATGAAATTATAACTATATATACCTTCTTCAAAGATTCAGGTCGATACAATCTCCCCTCCTTATTAAAACTCATCCTTGAGTTTCCTTATAGAGGGTTAAGAGGTCCTTCCCGAAAAGATTCCTAGCCATTGAGAATGTACAACACCTTCGTGCTATGAATTCTCATCTTATAACCATTCATACTTCCATATTACCCATATAAGAGGAATATACCAACCTCTGATTGTCTTCATGCTCCGATAAACAATAAAAACTAAATACTCCATGATGAAAGAATCCATATCAAGCTCAAAACATTAGGGTGGATGACGTTTGATGGTTCTCGGTAATATTAGTGATGTGGAGATTCATGAAAGACATCATTCATAGACCAATATCTCTAAGGCTGTTCCCAATGGTAAGACACTGGTTCAATCCTCTTAACAATCTGTAATTTTCAAAAATAATCATTGCAATAGTTTACCATACATATGTAAACATATATTCCACAACCTAGGTGAGAAATTTTAGAAAACCCAATCTCCAACCTCAATATCAAGCGGTCATCAGAATTTGTTAGCATAAGACCACTATGTTGACTGAGCTTTCAACATATGCTTCTAAATCAATTATACATACTTAGAAGTATCTCATACGAGATGAGGCCCAATCATAGCTACTTATCCAACCTCAACCTAGAACAATGGTGAACTACAAGGCCTATCATAAAAGGCTTTGTAGGGAGCCATATCATTGGTATTTGAGAAGATGTTGTTATAAGAAAAAATTATAATCAGAATGTTTTGTCCAAGGAACCCCAAAAGTCAAGAATGCAGGAATGTTCCATATCCAATATCAGCTGAAGTTTATGCTCAATGTGTGATTCGTTTTGAGGGTGACAGACCATGTTCAGGTGTACCTATATACCCAATGTATTCTACAACCCATTCTATAATGATGATGTGAAACAAGCACCTCTATCATTAATAATAGATGTAGGTGATCCAAGAAGACGTAATCCCTCATTAACATATACTATTCTCATATCATCTACATAAAAAGGTATCTCACACATGTATGAAGTGTGATAACTTCATTAGATGGTCAAAGACAACCCACACTATGTTATTAAAATGAGTTGATTTGGGTAAACCAATCATGAAGTCCAACAAATGGTCATCCGGTTTCTAATCCGGAATGGACAATAGTTGCAAAAGCCCTGCCAAATGTTTATGTTCTAGATTCACCAATTAATTGGTGGAACACCGAGTGATGAAGCCCGCTACATCATGCATCATACTTGGCCATGAATATTAATGTCGCATATCTCTATATATTTTGGAGACAAAAAGGTAAATTTACCATGCCAAGGTTTAGAAATACCTCTTTATCTCCTCTATGATGTCTGCTGGGATCCATATATACCCATGGAACATAAAAGTATCATCCCAACATCTATCCAACTAGAATATATATTTTCATCTGAATCAATTTATAGTGTAACTTAACCTTCATGAGAAGATATATTTCTTCAACATACTCATTCATAAAGAGTATATGTCATCGTTAAGGTTGTTAGAATAGTCTAACAATGGTCCTCCGAAACCAAAAGGTCCATCTTCGATAATAAGTCCACAAGATTTGATTCGATACTGGGATTTTGAACTGCCTCTATCTGATTCTTCTTTATTAGAGCATTGGCTACTGAATTCCCATTCGCTGGAGTGTTGGCAAGATCTGAATTAAATTATTGCAGGTACTCACCCCACACACACTTCCTTAGATTCATATCCCGCCATGTGAATATGTATTTTAGGATCTCATGGTGTTTGAAATCCTCTAAACACTCTCCCAACGAATTGTTTGTCCAACAACGTAATGTATAAAAAACAACAACGAGATTAAGGTTATTCATTAGGTAATTCTGCTCCTGGGGCCTCACTAATGAGAACCATATTCAATGAATTTCTATTCACACATTAAAACACCTCCAATCTAGATACTTGATGTGTCATTATAGACTAATAAGCCCTTCCTGGCCCAAGAAGAATCTGTACTGGTACTGAATTAAGGATTCCTATCAACTTCTAAAAAGATTATTCACAACATTTTGGACATTATAATATCACACCCTTCATCATCAAGTTTGTATGTGGTGCTGTAGGGAATGAAAAACACTAAATGAAATTCCTATTATATTTAGAAATACCCAAGAAACATTTTCTATGAAAAAAATTCTTGGGATGATCCCAAGAAACCAAAACTTCCACATTATCTAGGTCAGTTGGAACTCCTGAATCCAAGTTGATATGACCTAGGAAGTGATCTTTATTGATCTAGAAGTGGAATTTAATGAGAATAGACTAGAGATGATGCTATCTCATCGTATTTAACCTGATCTCTAGATGAGTTTCATGGTCATGTCTATAATGAAAATAAACAATAATATCATCATGAAATAAAACAAAAAATAATCCTAGATATGGGTGGATAACCCGAATAATAAGAACCATGAAGACAGCAGGTGTGTTCGTAAGTCTGAACATCCTAACCAGGTACTCAAAAGGACCATAATTTCTACCTAAAACTATGTGAGGTATGTCTGAAATCCTTCCACGCACTTGATGATTTTCTGAGCAAGGATTAATCTTTGAAATGTCCTTCACACATCGAAGGTGATCAAAGAGGTCACCGGTTCTAGGAAAGGGATGCCAATTCATTATAGTCAGCTGATTCAACTGATGGTAATCCATGAAAAGCCTAATGGTACTGTCTACATTCATGGAAAAGAGAATAGATGAACCCCTTGGAGAAGTGATGGGGTGTATAAAACCTTCCCACTCTAGATCCTCAAACTGATTCTTGATCTAGAGAAGCTTTGTAGGCATTATCCTTTAAGGATTGATGGTCACAAGTTCTAATATGGGATGAAATATAATATTAAAAAATACCTGTCAAACTAGAGGTAAGCCACACAAGTCCTTAAAAAAAAATCCAATACACTACACTACTAGAGGTAAAATGGTGGGTTTCAACCCCCAAGAAATCAAGGTCAAGACTAGAAACCCTTTTCTGTAACAATACACATACTTTGTTGCTCAGGTCCCACTCGTGTTGCACAACACCCCATTCTGCCTTATGTACATGCATAACCCCCTACGGTGATATAAAAATCACCCATCATGATGAAATTTAATGTGGGGTCTATATGAAACTAACCAATCCATCCTGATGATTACATAAAATCTTGACCTGGCAAGGACGTACATGTTCCATTTGAAAAGGTAACTGCCTATCTCCAGGTGGAAATTATAACAAAAACGAATTCCCATTGATGGGATACATAATGGTGTATATAGGGTCATGATTCCATAATAGTACTCAGCATTGAGGCTCTGAAACTTAATTATTTCCTCATATATGAACATGTGTGACTCACCTATATCAAACATTATAGACACTAATGTTGTGGCTAGTAGAATAGTACCTCATACAGTAGATGGTCTGGAGCTCTACTCCTGTGGTGCTGGTCAGACGGCATGCAACTGGCCTATACCATGGACCTAAGTCACAACCTGATATCCCAAAGAATTAATTCTCTGATGGTATTGAGAATAATAAGCCCAATTTCCTCTACCTGAACCACCACCTCATATTGATTGACCCATGGCATTCGAGATTCCTATCTGCCATGATCCTGCTGGATCCTCTCCTATGAAAGGAGTAGGTGTAGATCTATTCTCGATGGGAACTAGAGGAAATGTTATGTACAAATGGTGGAGATGACCCATCATTCCACAAACTCAGCACTCCACTAGATTTCGCATACACTGGATCTTGAAACACCATGGTACTCCGCACTGGTGATAGATAAGATAACTGATATTTAATGGATCCCGACCACTTTAGTTTCATCTAGACTCTATAAAACATCGATTTCAACCAGAAGTAGATCCACCAGAAACCTTATGTCCTAATCTAACAAGGATTTCACCCTTACCATCTATCAGATTATGATCCATAATTTGGGCCTAGTTAATGATTTCTGAAATAGTTGCCAGCCTAAAAACATTGACGTGTTACCAGATAGAGTAACACAACCCATCCACATATCTCTATGTATTCATTAGCTCTTCTGTTTCTAGATAAAGATAAAAAATGATACAACTCAATGAAATGGGATGACTAAACCATTACATACATATTCCACTACTATAGGTCATGAAATCTCTAAATCTATCATTCCTCTGAGTCTGGGGGGAATAAGTAGTGTTAAAAGGATATTTTCACATCATTCGAAAACATATCTCTATACTGTCATGCATGGGTGATGACATCCCACCACCTATTGGCTAATTCACTGAGCATGCAAGCAGCTAGTTTGACAATACACCCTTGAGGTACCTCCATGTGGTCGAGGATAGAAAGGATTTTCTCGATCCAAGACTCCATAGAATGTGGTCCACAATCCCCTAATAATGTTGGAGAATGCTACTTTTGAAACTTACATGTCAACTCTTATAGGATTGGGGCAATCATACTCTTCAGGGTATATTCTTCATCATATGCTAGAATCAATCTTAAAACTGTGTATCATTTTCTAACTCTAGTATAGTAAGAGGAACCACATGTGGTTTGTCTAGAAGACCAACTGGTGGATCAAGGCCTTTCACCACAAGATCATGATCGTCGCTGCCTTTAGGGTGTGCGACTGAAGGATGTCATTGTGTCGAAATGATATAATACCAAATGAACATATCTGAATATATTAAAAAAATTTAGTGGTTTTCATTTAAGAAACATGTACATATAATAAGGCCTTCCTATGAGAACAAACACACATCTCTACCTACTTGTAATGTCAGAACTATACATTAGAACATAACATAACATGCCATACAGATGGTGAAACAACCACTAAAAACTATGATGGATAGGTTTGGATCCTGTTTTAATGTTTGGAATGTGTAAAAGGTTATTGTTAAGATATAATTCACTTCATACTATCAAAACCAATGATAAGTCATTTTCCATCCCATAAGGGCCTATACACCTTGTGAGTCAAAATATGACACTCACATAGATTTCATATGCATTTTAATTGTGCTTATACATGTGATTATATTATTCCTAAAATTGATGACCATGTGGTAATGCCATTTTCTGATCCTCACTGGCACATACACCTTACGAAGAAATGTGTGGCACCCACTAGAATCACACCATAGAATGATCCAAATCACTCAAAAAGGTATCAGTGAAATTGCATGCATGTAACAAAGAACACCAACATTAAACATGCAATTCATGATGAAAATTTAAAATTTGACTTGGAAAAATTCATATCTTGTTCAAATGGTGCCTTTTGTACAGTGTGTTATAACACAAAACCCTCATTTCATCGTGTTGACCATGGATCTAAAAATTCCAATATCAATAATAATATTAACATAAAAAATCATGTGATGAACCCATTGGGGAAATGATATCAATAATAATAGAATAATCAATAACACTATAATTCATGAAACATAGTCTTTACCCCATACATGGGTTTGTGGAGCACAAGCATGGCTTGTGACCAAGTCCCATGCATTCCCAATCATCAATCTATTGTGGAAAAATTGTTAATAAAGAATGGATATCTCCTTTGATACCAATTCATGTTATTCCATACCTAGATGCTACAAAACCCATTCCGTTTCCCTAATTGGCCAAATTACCCCAGGCACATATCCCCTTATTCCAGGGGTTTCCGACTTGCAATATGTGTGTGATGATAAATCGACGGGGAGACTATACCCTCAATGTCATAGTACACAAAGGTTGTGACAACAACATATAATATTGGATGAAAAACCACAAAGGAATCTAATGTAATCATCTAATTAATAAAATATTGAACGAATCTATATTTATTATAATAATGGAATCATAGGAAATGTATTATACTAGTATGCATGAATGACATGATACTAAAAAATAAGAATAGTAAACAAGGAGCATACATAAATATACAAGGTACAGAAGTAAACAAAATCCCATTAATTTCTTGATATCAACTCAAGAATAATCCCAATAATAATCTCTTGAACTCCTTATAAGAAAAAGAGTCAATATCTAGACGAATACCGTTTTACCCTATCCATATTGATAGGAAAACAGTCTCCTCACGTGCCAAGGGTGGCCTGAATAGGGTGTGAGATAAATCTTTGTAGGCCACCACCAATTTCTTCTACATGTAATATGAGTGGCGCTAAAAACTAGAAAGTTTGTATCTTACAACAAGAAATTAATGAAATATCGAATAACAAATCAACCACCTGCTCAGGTTCATAAAGGAAACATGGTGGGCTTACATACTTCTTCTCAAGGATGGTATGCCTGATTAGGACATGAGGTATATATATAAAGGTTATCAGTTTCAAGAGGTAATAATTTCCCTCACCATATATATATATACCATAAATTCCATGGGGTAAGAATGCCTCCAACTTTTAGATAATATTGGAATGGGGTAAGAATGCCTCCAATCTATACACAATATTGGGATTATGTAAGAATGCATCCCATATATACTGACATTATAACTGTCATGGGGAGAGAATACCCCCCACACATATATACATAGGGGATATCAGTGGTGTGAGGTAAACATGCCTCGCACCGATACATTTCATAAGTGACATGGGTTATGAATGCCTTATATCCACACATTCACATTGAAAGTCATAAGCATAGAAATTTCATAATCATTCACATAATATAGTGTAACATAACCCACATTACATAATCTCAATTTAAACAAGAAAACCATTTTTGCCAATGAATTTAAAAATAAAAAAAAAGTCAAGGGAAAGTCATTTCATCCCTTGAAAACATTCTATTTCACCCAAAACTAGTATACAGTTTATGAATACTCATCATAGACAAGCTACAAAGCTGATGGTCCAATATTTCTACCATGGAAAACCCATTTCTTATCAAGGTTTCAAGTCTCAAATGACAAAGTCAAATACTCACATATCCATTTGGTCAATTAGTGACCAAAAGGGTCTATGAATTCTTAAGACACCTTGGTCAGCTCCAAATACTCAGGGTAAAAATTCCAATTCAATTAAAAACCAATATGGGAACTACATTACATAATTGGCCATTTTAGAAAAGACTAGCCTGAAGTGGCCACTTTGGGGGGGGGGGGGGTCACCCATTGGGTGTCCATATAAAGAATGTTTTTCTCTAATACCCTAATCCTGATTCATTTATAATATTTCCTCACACTATGGTAAATTATACATGAAGGAATCAACATAATGGGGTAGCTCGGCCATGGTCATCTCACAACATGACTAAATAAATACAAAATGGAATAAATCAGAAGGAAAACTATGTTTCCACCTACCTAAGGGTCCTAGACAATGTATTGCTAATTATCAACATCATATTCATAGTAGGTTGGCGTAGATATGAGTTTTCTTCAAAAACCAAGAAAATAGGGAAAATGACCCTACACTAAATTGTACCACAGATAGCGATATTTCGCGAGGAAGGTAGAGCAAATTGATCTATTCTTACCATGGCATATCAGATGATTAAGTTTCATTTACAAATGGTCACCATATAGAGAAGTATAAATAGATTTATGGATAAGAGAGAATGATAGATCATGGAGTGTGGTGTGTGGATTCTTTCTATTTGAAGGAGACGAAGAAGGAAAATATAACATAAAAGTGGAGAGAGGGAAATAGTCATTTTGCCTTAAAAACTGGCTCGCATGGTTTCTGGGCACGGTTCTACAAAATTATCACATGGTTATTCCCCTTTACTACATGTCTCTATAGTCTCTTCACATGGTTTCCCAAATCGTGAACACATCGTGCATAACTCAATACCTCACTAGGCACACCATACGACCTCCCCACACGATTTCACTAACCATACATAGACTGTGCATATGGGATCTTCAACCACATATAACCAGCTGAATGGTTTTTCACCTGGGTTCTATAGTTATAAAAAAATTGTGCTACCCATCATGCTTTCCCCTTTTCAGAGATCGGGTCTCTAGAATATCCATGGATACTCATGTGACCTCCATGGCTTGATTATGAGAATATTTTAGGACCATTCAAGACATTAAAAATAAAAAAAATAATGATTAGTACAATGTTCAAAGAGTCAATTAATTAAATATTTTTTCTAGAACAAGGTTCTTTTCAAATTAGGTTATGCTTATATTAATGCAACATCAGAAAATCCATGGTTTTTTCAAACATGTTTTTTCACTATTCATCTAAAAATCATTTATATTTGAAAAGACCTAAAAGTAAATCATAATATAAAATATTAATTTCAATAAAAAAATTATTTCCATGTTATGAGATTGAAATAATAAATTTTATGAATTATCTATTTATTTAAAATCTCAAAATATAATGTAAAATTTTTCATACTTGATAAAATCTTTCTAAAATGTTATATATTCATTATTTTATATCGTACTATGTAGTAATTGATATATTGGTATTATATTATTCATAATATGAAAAATTTTATTATTATTTAATCACTATATATCAAAAAACCTTTCCCCAAAGGTATAAATCCTAGGTCATTAATGAAGGAAGAGAGATAATGACCCCAGAGTCCAGCCTCTAGAATACTGGGGGATGATGACTAACTCTGTGGGTATATGAATTTAAATGTGTGAGGAATTACCCTCTATAATATATTTCACATAGGGAGATGGGATATAAATGATTAATCAACTCCATGACATAACAAAAAATAAAAGGAAACCAAATCAATGCACAATGAATATTTAAATGAAACAGATAAAAATAAATGTATCCAATGTAAATACAAAAAAATAAAAGCTAAAAAAATCAAAAAAATAATAGATCATGGGTCCCTGATAGAAATGAACATCTTAGTCCACATAGACCCTCTATAATCCTAAAAATATATTTTATATATGTATGGTGAACAAACAACAACACTCAGAAGAAAAAAAAATGTCTCCCAAGCTTATGTGTAACATGAATACTAATGCATGAGTGAGAAATCGCCAAAACCCACACCACATAACATGTAAAATAATCAAGCCCCAACATCACTAAGGAATTATCACTAAATCACACATCCAATATTATTATATAATATGAATCATTTCGATAAAGGGAACCTCATTATAATTTCCCAATGATTTTACACTCTGACATTCCAACGCCATATTTCACATCACTCCTATCTCATTCAGATAACATATCACATACCAATTCCCCACTACAGGATCACATAAAATCTCTCCCATGAACACATTTTATATCACATCACATCATATCTTCATATCATCAGTAGTAGGGTATCTTCAATAGTATGGAAATCAATATCATTCTCACCTCTTAACTTTAATGACCCACCTATAATAAATCCCATAACATGTCACTTGAAAAAACCAAGGCCAACACATAATATTACTACCCGCCCAAAAGTAACATATCAACATGCCTGCATACACCTTTGTGGTCACATCAGAAAAATATCATGAATGTGAACTTTTTTTCTTTCCGGCCATCAAATCATGTGTATCTTAATATCATCTTGAAGAGAGAGTGGTGTAATATTGGTATCCATCCTTTGAACTTAATCAATGAGTTATTGAAACAAATATACTTGTATTAATATAATGGTGTTGATAAAAAGTGCTCAATAATAGAGGGGTGTGTGTAGAAATCACAATGAGAATATCAAAATATAATTATCCATACATAAAACCATCGAATTGGTTCACCAAAAAAGCACTAAACAACTCACAAAATCTCCACAAGGCCATACATCCCTTGAGAACTTCACTGCCACTAATAAATTAATAAAACATTCCAACCAAAATAGAATCCAAAATTTACAATTCACATTTCTAATTTTTTATTCTATTTCAACTTAATCAATTTCAAATATCTTATGTAACCAACTAATTTCTATTTAGACATCCAAATATGTTTATCCATTCTATATCATTACATCTCATTAATAATTTACCATTTTTGAACCACATATCCTAGATTAATTCATAAATTAAATGATTCAATCCCATTAACCAATTAATTATGAAACTACACATGAATCTAACACAATGAAACACCATAGAAGAAAACCAAACAACCAAAATTCCCATGACAAATATCTCAAACATCACAACCATTTCACAACCACAACCACCATCAACATCTCGAATATTTTCCACATGCCACATACACTGTTTATCACATTACCATCACAACTACCCAAAATCACAACACATAAGACCCCTCTGATATACCCACTCATAAAAACATTCACATAAAAAACACCTTCTATATATCCAAAAACATTTTCATGATTTATCAGGGATTTTTCCATTACATCAACTTCATTATTTTAAGGCCATTATCCCAAAATCTAGATCTCCAGGTGAAACCGATTTATTTGAAAATTATAAGTTGTTAACCATTTATTCACGGTATATAAAAAACATTTGGGGATTATAAATAATTATCAATTAATTATATTCATTAGCTATGAACAACCATTATTTTATGTTACATAATAAGCATTTATTATTGTATATATCACATAATAATAATATATATTAAATCATGTGAATAAAAACCCATCCGACTTCAATTAAATTAAACATATTAATTTATCATTATTTAGAGTAATGTAACCATTTTACTAATGGAAAACAAGATTAAACCCATTTTTCATGATACAAAAGGTGAGGAATAAAGAAATACATAACTTAAAAGAGATTTTTAATCAGTTTTACTACATTTTAACAAGAAATATTGAACAAAAAATTAGGATGATCACATATAATTTATATTAGGAAACATAAACATGAAACACCAAATTAGAAAATCAAAAAATTAACGGTTTTACCATGGAAAAAACCATCACATATAATGAAATAGAAGAATACTGGGATATAATTTGAGGGAAACACACCTTAACAAACAAGGAAATAAACTACAAGACCAAAATCTTGTTCCACAAGAAGGGGGATAGAATTTCTCATTATAAAGAAAATTGGTACTATCAATAAATGAAAAAAATAAATGAAAAGTGAGGAACTTTGGAGGTATTTTATAATTTATACATTGTATATAAAAAATAACACCACAACACATAATTTATTAAAACATAGGAGACCACGAATGAGTCTGTAGTACCATTCCAAAACATTTCTAGTCATGGTAACCTATAATAAACACAACTACCAATATGGGGTAAATCCAATAAAAAGGGAATGAGTAACTTGAAAGATCCCATGTGACTACATTGTAGGCCCTAATTAACCAAAAAACGATATGGTATTTCTTGTTCTTCATTGAACTACTATGTTTGGAAAGGTTGTAACACAAAAACTTACATAAACCTCCGCCTATTACAAAACTACTTCACTCTAATTCAACAATAAAATTCCAAGAAGTTCCTCGTTATAAACTGATGCTCACTAGCTTAGCCACCACAATATTTTATGTAGCATAAAAATCCCCAAATATCCTGATACAGCACAACCAAATCCCCTTATACAGAAATAGATACCATTACGATGTATCCCCAGGATCCACATTGAAACCATACTAAGATAGGTTGTGGAACCAGCCTTCTCATATGAAATTCTGATAAACACCTAACATAGAAATGTAATGGATTGGTAAGGAACATACCATTATATTAGATACATTATAAATGATTATATCTTATAATAACAAAAAAAAATACATAGAAAATAATGGTTTATGAACTAACACCACATGAGATACCCGAACAGATCACACTACACAACAAACACTACCAACGTCCAAACACACCAAGCTCATTTAACAAATCACAATAAGAATGTGTCATAAAAAATTTCAACACAAAAATACACACTTCAAAATATATCAACACAATATTACATTACCATTCAAGAAAAAATCAAAATAACTATGCATCCCCAGCAATCAACATCCACAACCATAACACTAATCCCTGACCCGAGATCCTGAAATAATGAACTCCATATTCAATGTGCATATATTAATCGTTTTAGGTCATGATATTTTGATTTTACATTTCTAATCATGTAAATTTATAACACATCTTGACCTGGATTTATGTTTAAAGATCCCATATTTTTTCTATTATTTCTCTCTTTGATTTTTGGTTAAAACTATTTTAGTTGGGGGTGATTCTTCATTAAAAATGGATGTTGTGTCTGTTTTTAGGAATGGAGAGAATTTTTTAGGGGAATGTGATGTATGGATTGGGGATAATTCTTTGTTTGAATAAATATATTATGAGTAGAAATGATATTTTTTCACTAGGGTTTTGGGTTTAATGGAAGGATTTAGAGGTGATTCAGTTTGTATTTTTTAGAATCTGGGAGGAGTGTTGTATTATGGACACCTTCACATCATATACAATTTACACAATTCGAATATATTTCTGGTAACAAGATAGGATTTATTTTATTGTCTAAATTATTTACCATCAATGAAATTTTTTAACGTTATTAAATTTTTTATTATGGTTATTTTAACCAAGGGTTATCGATTTTTATAGGTACCTCACAAATCAATAATTTATTGATGTGATTTTCTTCAACAATGTTAATTTCTAAAAAATAAAAGTTTTAATCCATGTATCCAATTTGAGTTTATTTTATTCATAGTGAAAATGACTCTCTAAAAAATGAAGATTAATCTTCATTGATTTAGAATGTTTCCCTTTATTTTGGATGTACTGATCAATCATTTGTTACCCTGCGAGTTACTTAAATTTGGTTATACCTTGTCTTCCAATAGTTATCCATGATCATGGTGAAATATTGTGTCTGATGATGAACCAGTTTTTGACCATGTGTGATCTAGATTTATCCTTGTGATTCACATCACTGTCATTCCATATTTTTTCCTAGTTGTGATTATTTCTTTGTTCGACCGATAATGATCGATGGTGTAAAAAATTCATATAATCTATTTTTGTTTGTTATGTGTGAGTGTAATATGATTTTTTTGTGATAAAAAAATGTATTGATTATCAAAAATAATAATTTTTTTATGATAATAATATGTTGTACTACCCTCAGATCCCTTTGATTCTAATATTTTTGAGATATAACTTACAGCTACTCGTAGGGTGAGTCTACAGTTGAAAAATAATGAGTTGACTAATAGCTTGAATATATTTTTTAGCATGACATGAGACATTAGCTGATATCTTGTGATATATTACACTTTGTAAAATACCTTACATTATTATTGAATGTATGAGTAAATTAAATACAAATGGTAATAGTTTAAATTAACCATTTTGTCTTATGATGTCATGTTATGATATTCTTGTGTTGTTATTTATGTTAAAATTCATAAATAAATGGATATTACATGTGATGGTGAAATGATTATATAAATGGATTTTATGATTATGATGAAATATATATAAAAGACTATTCTTATGTATAGTTAAATACATATGTAAAGGGAATTTGGTAGTGATACTGAAATTATTATATAATGTTATTTTCCTAGCAATGATGAATGTATTATATAAAGGGATTGGTCTTTTTTTGTTTTAATGGGTATGGGGATACACCCTATTATGTTATTTTTTCATGGAAATGTGGTTAGAATTTGAATGGTCATGGTACATGTTCAGAGATATTCTAGATTTGTGCTAAAGTGGGTTGATTTTTGTATTATATTAGTTGATTAATTAATACACCTTTTTATCAGTTTATTACATGAACTTATTTTTAGTATGGTTTCATTTATACATAGTGGTGTTGACCTATTATTTTCAATCAAATCTTATTTAGGATGTAATTTTGTACTATAGTATATTACAAGTTAAAAGGTTCAAAAAATAAAAAAGGATAATGTTTTCAATTATTTCGTATTGGATGGGTTGGAACATGGATATGGGACAAACATGGAAGTCAATACCAATTTATTTTGAGTTTTTTGTTTCATAATGTTATTTTATTTGATTTATTTTTATTTTTAAACAAAAATATATTCTAGTATTTAATTAGTTTACCATTATCCTCCAAAAATTTTTTTTATCTTCCAAAATCCATTTTTTTGGTTAATAGTAACAACACACTACTTAATGAAAATAAAAATATACCAAACATAAAACCAAGTGCTTCAGCAGAAAAAAATCTACAATGACCAGATTCACCCCCATTAAATATCATAAACCATCACTGTCCACATCTCCGCATCCTAATCAGTGGTCAAGAGATTAGCATAAAAAAATGATAATCAAATGTTCAAAATTCAAAATTTTATAAACAACTATTATTCATATCTTTGTCACCACATATCCTTGTGCCGAGAATCCTAATAAACCGTACAAAACCTCACCAGACCTCTGGTGAGAATCACTCACTATAATCCATTTCCACTACCCTTAAGCACACCATCATCAACTCTATCCAAACACATGTCAGAGATTAACAATTTCCACCATAGCACATCTAATTGAATAAATAATCTAGCTGACATCATTGTCAACCATCGTCCTCTGCCAAAAAAAACATTACCAAACATGAAATTCAAAACAAAAACCCCTTAGAAAAATATGAAATTTAAAAAATCCAAAAAAACCCATACATTACTACATAAAATAACAAGAAAACCTTCATACAGCTAAGCCAGAGGCATCCACAATGACCAAATGAGGACAACCGTTGCATGGATCTAGGTTGGTAACCACCTATTAGAACACCATGACTGAATGAATCCCCATCCCAAGCCTCCTCAAAACCATCGTAGCATACCGATAGGGGGAGAGGTGGAGGAACTTGAAGACAGAGCATCAATTGAAGAAGACATGGCCTCTATAGAGAAGCATCATCACCAGGACCACCAACCCAAACCAATAGTATCCAGATGCAGGCCTTGATCTCAGAAACACCATGAGACTAGACTAAAACATTTTGAACCATTCTAGGAGAATCCATCACATCAGGACAATATGGGGTCGAAAAAATGTCCAATTAGAAGGTAATAGTAGTGGAATAGAAACCTAGGTCTCCACAGAGAGACAAGGCCACCAAAGGGAATAGACATGGGGTAATGAATATGAGGAAAAAGGAAAAAAGGGAAATAGGGTGAAATGGAAAGGGAAGGTATAAATAGGGAGAGATAAAGGAATAATAACTAAGGGATTTAATGTAATTGGTTTCACACATGCCTCCCCCTGTGATGAACCATCAAGAAACCCTAGTGGATGATCAATGGGAGATGAATCCCCTCAAAGGCCTTCCGATTTTCTTTTTTTATTAGTTTATAATTTTTTTTATTATTGTATTATTTTGTTGATATTTATTATTTGGTTTAAATTCTATGATATACTTTTTCTGCTATTTCTCGTACTCATATATTTTTATATTTCCACTGTATTGTAACTATGTAATGGGGGGACATTCTCACTACTATATTCTATATACCCCCCCTTATATTTGGAAGCCCCTAGAACATGGGGAGTTTCACATAAGATCTATTATCCAACCTGATTTTTACAAATTAGATTTCGACATATCGACAATCATTACAAAGTGATATCAAAGGTATCATGTTTTTATTTTCTATTACATTACTATTTGGGAATGGTAGAAATGAAACTAGGATGATTTAATAATTTTTAATGATTTTGATCATGGAATAATCTGACCATTGTATGGGGGAATATCTGAGTACATGGGGATGAGATTATTGTTCATTATGTTTTCTTGTTGAAGTTGATAATATTTCACATTGAGTGATTCACTTGTTGTGTGATGTTATTGTTTATTGATATTTAAACTCCTATTATAGTATGGCATGATATGAGTATAAATGAATCATGGTAGGAACATTGAGATATATCATAACATACTTTATTCATAATGGGGATATATTTATATAATATTATATATTTTAGAGTATTAATTTAGAAATTGGAATCCTTGATATACTTGATAAATGAAAATAATTGACATATTATGCAATGTTAACCAACTTGTTAATCGATGGATAGGGAGACCATGAGACAATGGTTATATTTTTTTATCACCTATAATGGTCGAACATTTTTTTATCAGATGTTCTATAGAATTCATTTTTCATGAAGATAAATTCCTTCTCATCATTATCGAATTGAAAATTAGGAGAGTGGTAATAAGTATGCTCCAAACGTAGTTTAATTGTAGATTCTTGTAGCTCTAAAGAATCATATGGGTGTTTAGCTTCATAGAATATTCCAAAGGGTCATGTGATCCATAAAAAAGGAGACTATTCATAATTTTTCATTGATGTTTATGATAATGTGAGATTTTTCTCAACAACATCTTCTTTTGATCACTAGGGAGGTAGCCACCTTGATGCTGAGTTCTGGATTGAGTTGATTTTAAAAATCATCAATCACCTCAAGTAACCCATAGAGAGGAGGGTGTAGCTTTATATATAAAATATTTATGGACTATCTAGGTACTAATGTGAGACAATAGAGCAAGTTGGGTAGAAAGAGAAGTTATCCTGAAGGACTACAAGGCTATGTTTCTGAGCATCTTCTATTCTATGATATCGACGGATGAAAATTCATGTGATTTTATGCATAAGAAATAGTATACAATGTTATTTATAGACTAAACCGGTTGATTCACCAAATTATAGTTCTTTTATCCATATTTAGTAGCTGATGAGGTTCCTAGGGCAGGGAATTTCTATGATGTGATTTAATATGGGATCAGGCCCCAGGTGAATCTTTTTACTTGAGAAAATTTTTAGTGTGATAAATTATCAAGTCATCATAAAAGTGAATCTATGGTATTCCCTAATAAATTTATAGGTTATTTCACTTGAGAAAACACAGTGCTCTTATTCTATAATCCATAATTTCCACTATAATGCTTATATCTATGTTTCATGCTGGAAGAGAATATTGGGAAGTCAGGAACCACCACAAGATTGTGTTCTATTATAGTGATATAAGTGTGGAATATTTGGTCACACATAACCTTAGTGTCCATACCATTCCTTGAAGTTTTTTTAATTTCATTAGGCTGGGAAATCCTACCTATTTTTTCTAGGGTAATACAATTGGATATAAGTGTCATGCGATTAAGATAGTTACGAGATTCAATAAAGGACAAAAGTACCACTGAATAAACTAGAATTTTGAGTTCAATGTGATTTTATTGATGAGGCATGGTATTTGGTACTCCATTATATGAGTGGTAGTATGAGAAATGGGTAATGGGAAAATTGAGTCATACTTGAGCCCAAAGTATAGTGGATAACTATAGATGAGTTATGAAATTTACTCCAGCTAGTTTAGAATAAGTACATTCTATCTATAGAGATAAAATTATTGTATCATTTTTCCTCCATTACATTTGTATGATATACCAGAACAACCATCCTTTTATATCTAATAATATTGAAAATAATTAGTGTTTGTTGTGGAAATATTGGATCGGATTTTAACCACCAATACACAATTGGGATTGCGGTCATAGAAAAACAAAATATGCCACGTGTGCATTATAGAAATTGGTGGTTAATTTTTTTAGGAACCCTTGTTATGAAAATATTATGTTTTTATTTTATTATTAATCTAGATTAGCTACTCGTATGTAAGGACTATATCATGTGTTAGAGGTGTAGAGTTTCCTTTTCATATCTAGATGGAGGAACTTATTTTCATTATGGTGTGTGGGATTTTCAGGAATGTAATGCAAGAATAATTCAGTGCATATTAAATTGTCTCATGAAACCAATTTCAGATCATGATCTAGGGGATGGTTGAATGTCATAGGATAATATCCCTCCAGTGGTATTACATTTTCAAGATGACATTACTGGGGAAATATATGGCTTACCACATGAGAGGGAGATCAAGTTCGTGATCTTCTTTGTGTCTGGAGCATCAACTTTTTTTCTTATAGGATTTCATCATTAGAGAATCATGAATTAAAGGTTAATTTGTAAGAACATTGTTCTAAGGGTTTCATATAGCCTAATACATAACTATGTGTGTTTCCAGTGATTTGTTCCAAGATTTTTGCTTAAACATTTCACTTTTGTGTGGAATATTAGAGAATGTAAAAGATGATGATCAAGAACTCATGTCTCCTTAAACACATCAATAATATTTTTAACCAGATTAAATGTTCGAAAATATTTTTTATGATTTAATATTTATAAGGGTATCAGTAGTTGTGATTAATAGTATCGGGCATTCCTCATATTGATTTTATAATAAGACATGACTTGAATGAGTTTTTTTATGTCGTTCATTCAAACGAATGTTACAATGGTAATTAATCCTTTTATGTTCATAAAATTCATGATTTTCTTTATAATAATGTTGTAGTTTTCAACGATGAAATAATAGTGTAATCCTAGTTCATAGATGATCATTCTCAACATCCTAAAGTCATCTTGATTATATTTAGGTACAATCCTCGTTATACCAAGATAAAATAATATAGTTTATGCGTGGAAAAAGTCTACTTCTTGGACCGTGTTAACTCATAGGATGGGGTTTCAGTGAAACTAGAGATGGTTGAAGCGATGGTATCTTTGGGGAAGCCTATTAATGTCTTTAAAATACATTTATTCATGGGTTTAAGTGGTTATTAATAGTGCTTAGTCCAAGACTTATCCAGTTTTAAAGCATAGATGTCTAGGATGACCACTAAACGAGATACATTTCTTTTTTAATATTATTCAGAGAGGGATTTCCAAGACCTAAATGGAAGGATGTCCTCAACACTAATCATCACCTTACCTATTCTAGAAAAGTTATATACCATGTAATTTGATGCATAAGAAGTTTCACATGGAGCAATTCTATTGTATGTGGACTGAGTGGTTTCTTATGATTCCACATAGCTGAGAATTCTTGAGAATAATTATCCTACTCATGATCAAGAGTTAGTAATGTTGGTACATTCCATAACATACTAACAAAATTATCATTTTTCTGGGTGGTCCATGGTTTAAATGGATGATAAGATACTTAGGTAAATAATTTCTCTGCATTACCTAATCCTTTAGTAGAGGAGTTGGGTTGAGTATCCATATTATTTTAAATGTGAGTTGGATTATAATCTGGGAAATGAAAATTTTATTTCTCATTCCTTCTATTAGAGTACTCATACACAGGATGTGGGGAGTCTTTTGAGAAGTGGGGTATTATAGTTCTCCTTAAATACATGCATCTATATGTTCATCGGATCATGGGTTGAGTAGCTCTAACATCATTGTCTGTTGTACTAGTGATTCAAGAATAGATCATGATTGAGAAGTTACATGATTCTGAGGGCTTAGCTATGATGGATAGATTATATTATGGGGATTCAAAATCTTGATGGTCTCTTTGAAATGACAATTCTATAAATTTTAATGACTGGGTATGGGTTCTTACATGTATGAAAAATGAAGCTAATGATTGATTTTAATGATTCTAGATGGGTGGTACATCTATAGATAAAAAAAATATTGTGATATCCATAAATAACATGTGTATAAGAATGAGGAATTAGTATGTAGTATTTTTGGAATAATTATTCTCTTATTAGAAAGTGAAGTTCGAGCCTCAGAGGCCTACTAAGCGATTACAGTCTCTTCCCATTCTATAAATGAAATGGTATGACATCGCTATGGCATATGTGAAATGATTACCTATAAAACCTTTAATAAATGTTGTATTATGGGTGATCATATATCGATTGATCAAGGTAGAACCATTCATTCCTATCATGGTTACTATTCCCATTGATTATTTGGGTAGTATCTATTTATAAGGGATAATCCATTTCCATGATTTTTTTGAGGAGTATAATTTAAAATAGGGATCCTTGCAACACATATCGATTTTGGTAGGGTCAATAAAAGGCTCTAGGATCATAGGATCTTCTGATAGTATCATATAACCCTTATACAAACGTCAATTATCAATAGAAAATTCATATTTTATGGGATATGTTACGAGCCATTTTTTATATTTCAATGATATATATTTGAATCATTTAAAACGCCGGGAGTTCACTTATAATAACAGCTTAAAGTAATCGATCCAAATAGAAGTCTTTGAGGATTTTTATGGTAGGAAGTTATGTTTTACTCTTTTTTGGTAGATGAAATGTGAGTTTTTTATTATTAGGCCACATCTCGTGAAAGAGATGTATTCATAGTTTAAATTGAAATTGATTATTTTTTTATCCACATATATCATGAATAAATCATATAATGATTATCAAAGTCATATGGAGTTTGAGGTGAGTCGTCAAGTTTTACATCAGGTGTCACCTAGGTTGGGGAAACACCATATCAGAAAATAGGTAAAGCTAGTTTCCGGGTTCTTTGGTCCATTTGAGATATTGTAAATGGTCAATCTATAACATACTGATTGGGCCTTCCCCAATGCTAGAGTGACATGCACGATGTTCTTCAACTGTAACAACTTTATAAATATCATCCAAACCCTTCTCATATTGAAGATGTTTATGAAATTGAGAATGAGTTAGGTATGTCCTTTGAGGATAATTCAATATTCATTATGGAATTTTGTGAGAAATATCATCAGCTAAACAGTACACATCTTGTTTGAGTGTAGTGGAAATATGTGAATGTTCTATAGATCAATGAGTTTGGGAGTTATATATTCAAGCATAGTGCTTTGTCATTTTTTATGAGGCCCAAAAATATTATCTTATAAGCTTAAGGATAGGTATTATATGGTGGGATGGTTTAGGATCTAATATTTTTTTACATATTTCTCCCATTAATTTTTTGTTTATCCCCTTTTAGTTGTGATTTCATCTTTTTTCAACAATTGTCATTGATTCCCTTTTTTAGGATAAATAGAATTTCATGGGGGGAAATGACCTTATTGAAAAATTATAACAAATATATAGATTTCAATGAAATATTATTTAAATAAAATGGAATTAAAAATTTAAATAATGTTTTATTGCAATGGTATGATAATCTAATTAGGCAAAAATTATATTTACAAGGGTCCAAAATTTGATCATAATTATAAAATTAGAATGATTCAAATACATCATGATTTTAATTAGAAAATAAATTTATAGTTTTTATATAAATATTTTCAAAATATTTAATTCATTTTTTGAATAACAACTTCTAATAAATGATTGTGTTTACTTTTTTTATTTTTTTTAATATAGTTGATTTTTTATTGAACAGTGTAATATGCATAAATATGATATCTATCATTATAGGTTAATTTCGTGAAATTTTAACTCATATATTATGAAATAACCCATTATGTAAAAATTACATGAACCATTTTCAATGTATACTAACATTATTGAAAACTATTGGTAATGTTGAGCTAAAATAATAATGTAATGAATATAATATTCTAAAATACATCTTTTATCCCCTTATAAATACCTCCTCTCTTATAACACCATCAATGCTTTATATCATGCCAAATTTGTAGTGAATTCCATTAAAAATAATCTCACCCATCACACAGTTCTTTGTGCCTCAGTAAAATACAATTTCCAAGAGTATTAAAGAGTTTCCAATGAGGAGACAAAGAACATAATAGGTAAGATTCTCAATCTATCTCTTTCAATTTTATTAATATTCTATTAACCCTATATAATCCTTATTCAATAATAACTATTAATATTAATATAAATAATATAATAATATTTTATTATTAATATTTAATATCAATCTTATACCTCACAAATTTTATTTGAAAAATAAAAGTGTTGTTTACAATATGGTGGTCCAATAGCCTCCATGAAAAACATACATCATTTTTCTCCACTTCAATCAAGTATAGTCATAAACATATTATTATGGTAAATTAAAATGAAAATTATAATATTATAAATTAATTAATTTTCTTGAATATATATATATATATATATTCATAATATTAAATAGAAACAACATAGCTTTGCATGCTCGGTAAATCAATCAAGGGTAACTAACTTCATATAGTTATCTTTTTTATGTGAATCATTAATATAATCGAAAAATATGATATTTGGGACCATTTAATTATCAATAAGTATTTAAATAAAATTTTAATTCATTTTTAGTTTTATAGTATCATTTTAAATGGGAAAAAATATTTATCCGTAAGTATTAAGACTTTACAAAAATGACACAAATTTTCATAGAAAAGTGAAATTAAACATTATATCAAAATTAAATCGTTATAAATGAAAAATGAAAAATTATAATAAATATTTTATAGATGGAAGATTTTATAAATTAAGTAAATAATTTTTCTAATTGGGTTACTCATCATTTTAATTTCATACTAAGAATGAATTTGGAAATATGGTAAGGGATACGTTTGAACAACCCTTTTTTCTTTTGGTTATGAAATTTCTATTTCTAAATAATTTTTTACCCCCCATTGATTTTAATGAATGATTATAAATTATGTATATATTAATATTACATATATAAAATTATTATTATTCATTTATTTTATTATGTTACACATTCCTTAATTGTATTTCTCATATAAAAATTTAACAATAATACCCAGTAAAGGGAATCTTAACATTCCCTTAATATTTTTATATAATTCTCTATAAATTTATTGTTTCTGAATGAAAAACATATATTGAGAATAATTCCCATTTACTAAGATATTAATTTCAATAATATATTTTCTTTATTTTATTTTTATTCATTATGAAATATTATTTTATTAAGATATGAGGAATGATTATGAAACCCAATTCTATTGATGGAAAATTATTATTTTTATCCCTTGTGGATGTTTTAATTTTATGGAACACATGAGAATGTAAAAATAATAAAATTTTTGACTATATTTTGGTCATATTTTTTTATCATGTTACCATATAATGGGATATTATGTATATGAATTGGGATTGAACCAAATCCATGATTTGACTATGTGCACCATGTGATATTCTATTAGCGGTCAGTTTTTCGACATTTATGGTAATATTTTGTGGTATTTTCTATATGAGTTTTCACTATACAATTATTTAATGTAATTATTTTGGTGTTTTTGAGAATAATGGTGGTTTTTAGGATGAACTAGAGGAGGCGTAGGGGTGGCATATATTTAGTGGAAACAATATGCCAGACTAGTTGAAACCATGAACCCTAGATAGTGGAACAATCATGGTCGCACAACCTAGACCACGAGCATATGAACCTTTAAGGATAACCTTGCACCTAATATGTTGATCATATTTGAGGTGTATGGTCATAAAACCCCTCTAGAAAATCTGTGCAACTAATTTGTTTCCATGATAGAGGTCTCACACAGTTGTTTCATGGGTTGGTTAACCATGCTAAAAACGTTGTGACCTTCATGAAATTTTAAAATTTTGAAATTCCTAAAATTACCACATAAATATTCTAACCCAAAATTACTCATTTCCTCCCCCATTCTATCCTCTAGCCCATGTAAAATCTCACTCCCTTCCTCTCTTCCCATGGGCTCCATTATTGTGGGTGATTTGAACTAGGATCACAAGTAACTCTTCAAGTTAGCTCTATGTTTCCTAATTTGTTTCATTTTAATTGTCTATTTTTTCCATTTTATTATATTTTATGTTATATAATATCTATATTTTTCTAAAATTGGGTTAATCATGTTTTCTTAGGTAATATATTGATTTTTTTGGTATTATCTTCTCCATATAATGTTTCTCCATTGTCAGGTTGTAGTTTTCAACCAATTTACGGAAGTTTCCATGTGAATGGTAGATTTTTACATTCATTGACATTGTTATAGGATTTTAATATTCTATAATTTTTTCAAAAATGGTTTATAAAAAATATTTTATTGGGTAGAAACATGTTTTCCATTGATTTATTTCGTAAGTGTTTGATAATGATTTCACTATGGAAAATGGTTGTTTAGAATATGAGTTTTCATTTTTGGAGGTGTGATTATGAAAAATAAGTTTTATATGAAAAATTAAATGGAATTTTGTACATTTGAATCCTAGGTACATAGATGAAAATGAAAGGTTTAAACATTTTGGGGTGTCTTCAGGGTCGAGGCTCGGTCTCCCTAATAGAATTATTCAACATCATAAACTACACTTTTATGTGTTGGGGATTTGTGAATCGAGGAGGAACTTCACAGCAATGGGATGTAATCACTAGGATTATGAGGATCCAATGACCCTACTAACCCTTGGGTTTAGGGATTTTACATTGTTTTCATTTTATGCATATCATTAAAAATTTTATCCCCTTTACTTTCATTTTTAATTTCAATTCATGTTTAATTTAAATTGTTACTCTTAAAAAAATGCATGTCAATTTCTCATCTAATATAATTTAATGGAATATATTTTGGTGGTATCATAATGTTTATTTATTATCACTCCCTAAAAGAATAATTGGGTGTATGATTACCTTTTTATGATTTTACCATGTAGATGTTCAGCTCCTCGATGTGGTGATGGCTGTTCCACATGCTAGCTGTCTTTTTTTTTTCAGGTGTTGGTGGGGGTGGAATGAGGTTGTTTACCCATATTATTATTTGTGGTTTTTTATATAGATAGTTCCCTTCCCCTTTATATTAATTTTTGTTTTAATTTAATTATTAATTGATTTACTCATGTTTCAGATTTTTATTTTAAATATTCTTTTTTGAATGTTGGTTTTGATGTGATCTAATACATTTAGATTGTTTATGATTGATTATTATGGTAAAAAATAATTATAGTTATTTTTAATTCAGTGAATGGTCACTAGTATCTATCATGTGGCGATTGGTAATATGCGTAGATTATTTCTAGAAGCTGGGATGTGTGTCAGAATGGTTGGCAGCCTGACCTGGTATGTGAAAAATTGGTATTAGAATATGTTTTTACCATTCTTCATGTCATGTTATTTGGGAGAATCTGGATAGACATGATCTAGGACTATTGGTGCTTGAGTATGTTATTGAGATTGGGGTGACAGACCCACACACCCCATTACAACCCTTAGTTCACCATGGGACATTTGAGATTTGGTTTACTCATCCAGGTGGTGTAATGTACAGGCTGCATATTGTGCATGTGAAGCTAGTTGGACTGGAGTGGTGTGAATTTTTTTTATTTTTTTTATGATTTAATATTGACATATATAAATGTTTGAAATTAGTTATTATAGAAAATTTATTTAGGTAATGTTCTAATGGTTTCTTGGTTTCACTAAATTGGGTAGCATAATTTCTACTTGAAAACTACTGGTGCAATCATGGGAAGATGTTGGTGTGAATTTTCCCTTGCATGTTGATTATATTCTAGTGGAACTAGTGGTTTGAGAAATTCAAGAACTCTATTTTGGAGATATAATTGATCCTTCCCATTATAAGGATGTGGAATGAGTTTTTGAAATGGATAATTCCCAAAAGATATTCAAGAATAATCCTCTTTCCATTCGGGGTAGCATAGACCCCCAAAAGCAGAGGAGTGGATTGAAAATTTTGAGACGATTTTACAGTTCTTTGGGACTCATTAGGTTTTTAATGTAATGTTTTATGAGTTGATGTAAGTATTACTTATACAAAGATGGTTGAAGTATGTTTTCATGTATGGAAAGCATGAGAAGAAGGATTTTATAGGATTCAATGTTGTCTTTAATGAGCAGTATTTCCATGAGACCATGGACATTTCCATGACCCAGGAGTTTTGGGATCACCATTTGGAGGATGAGATAGTGTTGGAATATGAAAAATATTTTTTTAGAGTAGATTATTTTTTCACCAAAGGTTGTATCAAATTAGAGGATAAAGGCTTATAACTTTTAAATAGTGCTATGGCATAATTTTTTTTAGGTTTTTATATTCACAATGGTGACAAATGCAGATGTGGGTGACCGTGACCGGATGGAAGTGATTGATGAATCTAGTAAATCATTTTTATTTTTGGAAGTCTCAATAGTGGGAAAATGTTGAGGTATCTTGACATATAAGAAAATAAATCATGATGGGTAGAAAAATAGAGGAGGTAGTAGATCAAGACACCCTTCCTAAACTCCATCATCTACAACCACTAGTGGTGGGTTATTTCATGATACATATGTAGAAGCTGTGGGAACATGTTCTCATCAGGTAAAATTCCACATAGAACCGACCATTAGTGTTAGAACATCATTCATATTGATAGGTTTTTTAAGAGTGGGGTTGGGACACATAAAGGTGTAGGTTCATTAGTGCACAAAGAATTACCAGCTTCATAAGGGGAATATTAGGCGATGGGTTCTCAGTTTGGGGATCACAATAGTATAGAAGGACCCTATTATAAGAAGAGTTAGTTAAAGGAATATCCCCATTTCAATAATTAATAACAAGCTTCAGTTAAGACGATACACCTACTTGTTATTGATCAGGAACATGTAGAATCAGAGGAAGAACTTACAAAATGTTGAGGTACAGTTTATATTACATTACCAATATCTATTTCATTTTTTTACTTGAGAAATAATTATTGTTTTACATAACCCCAAATTTTGAAATTGTTAAAATCTAAAAAATATATAATTCCATATTCTATTTAGTTGGTTATGGATCTTGGTAAGAGGAGGGAGTATGGTTTCAGGTGTCCAGCCTATGGGCTAACTTTGTCAGAGGTGAAATGGGAATTGGATATTTTTGTTCTTGAAATTTATCAAAATGAAGTGATTGTTGGTATGGATTTGAAGTTAATCAACAAGTAATAAATCAAATTTTTTCATCAATGAGTGAGAATTGTGGAACCTGATGGGTGTACCCAAAAATATTAAGGTTAATGGTATCCTCAAGCAAGGTTAGTTAGAAATCCTAATCCAGATTTGGGAATCTTTTTTTTATGTTCTTATAAACCTGTATTGGGGAATGATGGAATTGGTTTGGGGGATGGGTTTCCCCCATGGTTTATGTGTTTATAGAGTTGTTTCTAGATGAATTCTATGGGTTACACCCGAAGTGCAATGTGTTTTTTACAATCAATTTTTTATCGGGAGATCAATTGATATTTCAACCATCATATAGTATAGCCCCCACTGATTTGGGGGAATTGAAGATGCGTTTCGAAGATTTGGAATCCAAAGGATTGATTCCCCCATGAAACTAGCCTTAGGATGGCACTATTTTTTTCTAAAAAGATGACAGATCAGCAATGTTGTGTATTGATTTCTAAAAGTACAATAATGTCACTAGAAGGATTAAATTCCTTTTCCCCAACATTGATAACTTCATTGGTTTCCTTAAGAGGAAATTTGGTTATGGAAGATTTATCTGTACTCTGGGCATCATCAGGTCATGATTTGGGAGGCATAAATTACCATTACAACCATTAAAAGAAGGTATGACCACCTTGAGTATTGTTTTATGCCATTTGGGTTAAAAATGATCAGGATTATTTCATGGAACATATTTATTGGGTGTTTCATTAGAACCTCAACTCATTTTTTAGAAGTTTGATGTGTGAATTGGAAACCCAACTCAATCTTCCAAATAATGTATCAAAAAAATTGTGAACTTATTATATAAGGAGAAATGTTCACTCACTAATAATGACATGTATAGAAATATAACCTACTCAAGAAAGAGAACACACATCAATTATAGAATTTTTTTGGGATCATCTTCTCGTCAATAAATCATTCCATTACAATTTAGTCTATATAGCTTCACCATAATTATGAGGCTAAATCCAATGAAGAATGGTAAAAAAGTGAATAATTTCCTAAGATGACATCAAAGCAGCACCGGCTTGACATAATCATGGAATCAAGAGAATTCAAAATCGAAAAATTAAACAAATTCTCAGAATTAAAATTATGAGGTCTAGAACACATGAATAGATCTAAAAAATCATTCGATGAAAGCTTCAACAACCTGACATAACAGAAAAATTTAGTGGTGGAAAAAATTGAAATACAGTCCCAAAATGTCAAAATTCCATCTAACACCAAACATTGAAGAGAGGAACAGATTCCAATAGTTCTTAAATATTTTGATGTCAGGTGAAGAATTATATCATCTCATTGAGGTCCATAAAATGATCCAAAAATGATGCATAAAACATAGAGAGATAATCCTCATGATTTCATGAATATCTAAGAAAGAATTCACTTTATTTATATAAATATATAATATCATAACCATCAGAGGAAAATATTATAAAATGACTAGATAACCTTCAGTAAAGATAAAAATCCGAAATCCCAGCTAAAACCAAAGCACAAACAAACCAAACAGTCACCAAGAGAACATGAGATCTAAAAGTTATTCACACATGTAGATCCAATTACATAGAAATTTAGCCTCAAATTATCCAATAATAGAGAAATGTGCTTTGGATCCCCCTGACATGGGTGACCATATTTGGTGATCGCTGGCCTTAAAAAAACATCGGTGCCCCCGCCCCCTCCGCTCGCAAAACCGTACCTGCATCCTGCCGCATGTCCCCCATCGCCCTCCGTCCTCCATCCTCACCACCATCCACCCTTCTCCTCCCATACCCTCGTCTCCCTCTGCCCTCCGACCTCTACCCTTCACCCCCTATGGCCTCTGCCCCCTCCGCCCTTCAGCCACTTCCCACCGGCCTTCATCCTACGCCCTTCACGCTCCGCCCTCCGACCTCCGGCCCCCACACCCTCCGCCCTCCACCCTCCAGCCTCCGGCCTCTGCCCCCTCTTCCCTATACCCCCTCGGCCCTCGGCCCTTGGCCCTCCACCCTCCTTCCTCGGCCCTCCACCCCTTCGATGATTGTCACCCATCCCTTCGCCACCCTCTGCTCTGGATCTCTACCATCCCTCATCCCCTCCCTCTTTTCCCCCTCCCTCATCGCACCATCGCCGCCCATCCCCTCCCTTGTGGCTCCGCCACCACCTGTTTCCCTCCCTCCCTGCACTACTGCTAGTCGTCCCCTCACTAATGCCGCATGTCCACTCCGGCTCCCCGATGTTCTATGTCCCCTTCCTCATCGTCCCACCCTCACTACACCGTCACCACCTTTACCACATCCTCTGCTCTGGCTTTCCGCTCCGCTACCCGTCCCCTCCCTCGCTGCACTGTCTCTGGCATTGGCTCCCCTCCACTGTCTCTTCTCTCCTCCATAACACCCCCTTCGGCTCCCCTCCCTTCCAGTTTTGTAGCGCAATCAGGTATGACATGACATGGGATTTCACTTACATTCCATTATCTATTCTCTTTTTATTATTTAGAGATATAATTTGATTATTTTATCAATGGTACACAAGAAATTGGTTAGTTTTTATTTTAAATGTATTTGATATGAAAAAATCATGTAATAAGTCTTATGTAAATGTTTTTTATACAAATATTATTATGGATAAGAGTTGGATTGATCTTCCAAATCGAATGTCTAAAAAATATTTAAATGGAATTTTTCAGTTAATTAAATTCACCATAGGATTTTAAAGTGACTATATTAGTTTTCCATGTAGAAAATGTGCTAATAGATATTACTAAAATGAGATATTGTGAGGGAGCACCTATTCTTTAACAGATTTCTGAGAAATTATAAGAGTTGGACTCATCATGGAGAAGAATATGTTCTTTGTCCAAATACTTATGCAGTTCATATGGATGTTGATTCAAGGATGAATGGTCCAATGCATTAAATGCTTACTAAAATGTTACATGGGTTGTATCCTAAAGGCATTGACATCGTGAATCTTGAGACCAGAGAGATAAATATTCTCTCTGGTCCAGATCGTGATTCAGGGAGGTTTTATGAAGCACTTGATGATGCAAAAACATAATTATATCATATATGTACTTCATACAATAAATTTTCGTTTCTCGTGGATTTGTTGAATTTCAAGACTTTGAATAAGTGGTCAGATACGTCACTCGACAAGCTGTTGGTGTTATTGAAAAAGGTTCTTCCTGTCAATGCTAAAATTTCTGAGTCGTATTAGCATGCTCGTAAGTTGACAGAGAACTTAGGTTTTACATATGCTACCATAGATGCATTTGAAAACAACTATATGTTTTTTAGAAAGTAAACTTCCCATTTGGATATTTGTACGGTTTGTGGCGCTTTGAGGTGGAAAGAGAACAGGGGAAATCAGACTCATCAAAGTTAGATTGTGATAGAGGGGAAACTGATTTCCATAAACAAATATGTTACATTCCCCTTAAACTGAGGTTGAAAATATTTTTTATGTCATCTAAAGTTTCTAATTTAATTAGATGGAATGCAGAAAGAATTCATGAAAGTGATATGTTAACCCACCCAGAAGACTCTCATGCATGGAAGGATTTTGATAAGATATATCCTGATTTTTCTATAGATGTTCGTAATGTCCGATTGGGGTTGGTAGCAGATGGTTTCAATCCATTCAATTCTATGGTTGGTGAAACTCATAGCACATGGCCCGTAGTGTTGGTTCCATATAATCTTCCTCTATGTCTTTGTATGTAGAAACAATTTATATTACCTTCCACTCTAATTGGTGGACCTAGAAGTCTTCATAATTAGAATGATGTTTACCTTCATCCATTGATTGATGAGTTGAATGAATTTTGGTGTGATTGTGTGATGAATTATGACTTTGAAACGAATGAAATGTTCAAACTATATTTTTCTTTATTGTGGACAATCAATGAATTCCCACCTTATGCAAATTTATCAGGCTGGAGTACAAAAGGGGAATTTTATTTCCCATGTTGCAATAAAAGTAAAAAATATGTATGGATTAAACATTCCAAAAAATGGGCATACATGGGTCACATACGTTTTCTCCCCCCTCAGTACAGGTTCAGAAAGGACATAGTGGAATTTGATGGTTCTAGTGAGTTTATACTAGCACCAAATATCATGACAGGAGTCAAAATGTTATCGCAGATTGAGGGTGAAAACATCCGCATAATATATGAAATTCAGGAATTGGTGGATCGTCCATTACGTAATATTCATGTTGTGGGTAGGCAGCACAGTCACAATTTGAAAAAGAGAAGTATTTTTTATAGTCTTTCATTTTGGAAAACTAACATGCTAAGGCATAATTTGGATGTCATGCACATTGAAAAAAATGTTTTTAATAACATATTGTGGACCATTTTAGGTGTCAGTGGAAAATCAAAGGACCCTGTTAATGCATGTCATGATTTGGAATAAATGGGTTTAAGGAAATAGTTGCATTTATAGTTAGCTAAGAGAATCAAGGCGTAAATTCTTGCTGCACAGTATATGATGACTACAAAAGTGAGAGAGACACTTATTTCCATTTTGAAGATTCTGAAGGTGTCTGATGGCTACTCGTATGATTTTTCAAAGTGTGTGAATCTGACAAGATGAAATTGAAAGGGTTGAAAAGTCATGACAATCACATACTACTTCAACAGTTGATTCCAATCGCAATTTGTGATTGTTTATCCCCCAATGTTGTTCATCCATTGATTGAGATGAGTAATTTCTTTAGACAGATTTGTTTAATAAATCAACGAATGTGTGATTTAAAAAGTTTGCATGACTAAATTGTACTTACGATTTTTCACTTTGAGAAACTATTTCCCCCCCTCGTTTTTCGATTTTATGGTCCACATGATAGTGCACCTAACTGATGATGTAATGGATACTGGTCCAGTGCAATTTATGTTGATGTATCCTATTGAGCGGTATTTCAGTACATTGAAACAATTTGTACACAACAGTGCTCGTCCGGAGGCATCAATAGCCAATGATTATTTGATGGATGAGTGTACTAATTTTTGTACCGAATATCTTACGGATGTTGGAAAAAAATTAGATACTCCCTCTCGGATTCATGATGGTTCAATTAGTGAAGGAACAATATTTGATATAGATAACATCTATTGGATACAAGAACATCAATATATCTGGTTCAATACACCATCAGTTGCTCCATTAATGCATTAAGTGTCTTATCACTTTTCTTGCTAAACTTTTATATGTATTGGTTTCATAAGTTGATCATTTAAACATCACGTTATCATTTGAAGGGAACACATTAATGAGATGAAATAAGATATGTATCATGTGAATGAATATCAAATTCAACAATATCATTATGCGCCATTTCATGATTGGTTCAAGGATTATGTACGTATAAATTGATTTTCAGTATGAGTGAAGTATTATAATCATTTCATTCTGCACAAATCATTACTCAATTCTAAGAATTATGTAGGTTCATAAGATGAGGGAGTTAGGGGACCCCACATAAACTGAATAATTTATCCAACTGGCAGATGGTCCATCTATAATGGATCTTCGTTATAATGCTATAGATGCTAATGGTTTTTTATTTCTCATTAAAGATGTTGACGACAAATGAGAAACACAAAACAATAGCATCGGTTGTCCATTTGTCGATTCTGGTTATTACTATGGTCAATTGATAGACATCATTGAAGTTTTATACGCACAGAGGTTGAAGTACCTACTGTTAATGTGTAATTGGGTTGATCTAGTTCTTGGATGTAAAGTCGATCAATATCAGTTTTCATTGGTGAATTTTAACTATATGTTATATAGAAATGAATGATTTTATAACGAACCATTCATTTTGACATCATAAGAGGAATGAAAATTCTTCGTTACTTTGCCTTCGAATCCAAGTTGGCAAGTTGTTGTGAAAATGTCATGGTGAGGAGTGTTTTTATTTGAACAAGATGAACTCGAGAATGTTCTGTTTGTATCATAATACCTAGAACAACATACCGCAGTTCAATTTGAAGAAGATATTTATTTGTTCAGAGTGGTCATTAAAGTAGAAATGCTTGATTTGAATTCTTAATGAAATGTATAATTGTTTTCCCACTATTTAGTATTGAATTTCCTGGGATATCATAAATTATCTAACAATTTTATAAATATTTTTAAGTTTTAATCCTCACTTTTGGAAGTTTTTTCATTTATACATATTCAGGGTGATTTCACTTTTGGTTTCATCATGTTATTGTCAGTGTATCTTTCCATTGAGGTATTATTCATTTGGTTCATGAGCTGCTTTAATTTTTATTAATTCAATCTAAAATTTGGCTATGAAATGATTGGTTTTGTACATAATTTGCATATCTGTTTTCTTAACTGTCTGATTTTTTTAAAATCCATTCACAACTAATTATTCAATCTCTTTTTGTTTGATTAACAATTGTACATGTTTTATTTTTTTTAAAAACCAATTTATCTTTTGGACACTTTGGATAGTCCCTTTACTAATATTTTCTATGACTACATGCATGTCACGAGAAGAGGCAACAAATCCACATCATCCATCTGAGTCGTCTACATCTCAGGGTCGAGGTATGTTGGAATGTAATTGTGTCTATTTTTTTGTAATTGATAAACACACTCACACACACACAAACACACACACACACATATATATTTATAACAACTGTCAAATTATATATAAAATTATTTTCATCAGGATCAGAATCAACTGCTTCTTCCTCTCACAAGAGAGGCCCTGGTCATGGCATTTTATCTTGGAATTCCGACACGACGTTTGATGTTTCCTTTGATGAGATATTTCATCCTGTGGGATTGAATGCCCATGAATTTACTCGTCAGCTGGGAATATCATATGTGACCCACATCGATTTCCATTGACCACAAGTAATTGGTCTTCTATCCCTCAGGACACATTAGATCGTATTTGGAGGGAGATTCAGGAAAGAAGACCATTTTACTTTCTTCCCTATGTATAAACAATACTATCATATGTGATTATTTTCATTAATAGAAAATTTTTAAAGTATACCCCGATGCCTTTTAGCCCATGCGTATGAGAAAATGTCGTTAGATGTGGAAATATTATAAAGGAAAAGTCTAGTGGGACCACTGGGTAAAAAATGTGGGTGCCCTAGGAATTCTTGAAAAAGTCCAGAGATGTGTCCTCCCGGCTCAGTGGCGTGACGTAGTTGCATAATAGTCTACTAAGGGTGTTGCGGTTTGTATATTTATTTTGGAATATATTATAACACCTTGAGATTTTATGGGAATTATTATTTTTAATTTCATTGATGTCTTTTGTTTTACGCTTCACCAAGATTAGATTGCGCTATATGCAACACCATATTAGCTTGTAGTATACGCAACACTATTCTTGGTTTGTGATGCACACAATTTCATGTTCTTTAGAATAAAATTCATTTTACACAACACCTAGTATAGATTTTGATCAATGTATAATTGAACTATATTTTGAGTATGTTATATGCCACACCAAAGGATGATTTCTCTACACTCAACCCTGACTCGGCTTGCATTACACGCAAGAGCGTCCTTCCTCAATAGCGTGTGTTGTACGCAATACTGAGTTTCACTAAACAATGATATATTGTTATTATGTTATTATGAAATAGCTGTTAGGAATATTATTAACAGCATTTTAAATTTTATAAAATTATAGTTCATCTTACACATTTTCTGGAATGAGGTATGAGAACAAAATCAATTTTTGGAAATAAAGAAGTATTTTTCAAAAAAATGCACTTTTGCCGCCTTTTGATGGCGCACCCATTTTAAATTTAATTTTTGACAAGTATATAAGTTCAATTTTACAAAATAAAATTCTTCTTTTGAATAAAGATATAAAAATTTACATTGGATAATTTTTTTATATTTTTCTAAAAACGTTCTTATTTTGATGAATAGTAAAAACCCGCTAAATTTTACTTAAAAACAACTTTTTTCATCGAGATAATTTATATGGAAAAATTATAATAGTAAATTGTTTTAAAGTATAAATTTAATATATTATTATCATTTAATGTAATATATGCCATTATCATTAAGTTTACATTGAATTCATGGGTAAAAACATTTCAATCTTTGACAATGTTTTAAATTTTAAAACCTGTTTTCTTAACAACATGATTAATTTTAAATTAATTACTGCAACTTCTGTGTTATGAATTTTGAAAATTTTATTCCATATTTGGATTCAGTGTGTCCATATTATGGTAATAGGTTACATTTATTTTTTTGATGTTAAGAATAGTAACTATGTTAATTTTTATTTATTACAGTTAAAGGTAAATCGGTTAATTAAGGGTAAAAAATAAGATTATAAAATGACCCTAAGACCTTCAAAAATTATATTGCATGAATAAAAGTCGACCCATATCATTTAAGGGAGGAATAGATTCATTTTATGGACATTTGACCCTGAAAATGATATAATTATTATTAAAACCAAAGAAATTGACGACATGTCACTCTCTTATATCTTAAAAGTGTAATAATTTTAATTTAGTGATTAACCTCATAAAACATCTAATATAAATAATCTTCAAAAATATAATAAAAGTATATACATTATGAGAATTAATTTAGAATTGTTATGGATTAAATAACTATCATTAATTATTATACAATAGTGATGTATAAATTATTTTATTGATTGAAATATCAAATAAATGGTTTTAAAAATATTAAAATAAATATTATATGAACTAATTAATGTTCTAAACAAATTTTATAAATTCATATGACATGTTAGGAGTCTATTAAAAATTTTGGTTTGAATATATTTTCTGTGTGGATTTTATTTAAATTCAAATAACTGAATAGTTTCAAAATTGACTCTATTGTTATTTTATAAAAATAGGATATTATAAAATTGTTTAAAAATCAAAAAATATATTTAAAAATTATAAATTAAAATATATATGGTCTTAAATTTAATAATGTATCCAATTATGGAAAATTTACAGCACATAAGTAATTATTTTCAATAATTTAAAATTTAGAATATTATTACCACAAATAAAATTAAATAGATTAAATAAGGATAAATCATGTTTATAAGGTTTAAAATAAATTACCAACATGAATAATTCTTATTTTTTTATGATATTACTACCATATATCATCTATGATTCGGATTGGATCCATTTTTGGTGTTTTTTAAGTAGAGTTTGAGTTTATTATAAATTAATATTTTAGAGGTTTCCAAAAGTGCCCCTCTCCTCTCTTATAAAAGAGAACCTCCTCCCTCTCCTCCTCACACCACTCTGAGGCATCAATCTCGGCCAAACCATGACCATTTCTCTTTTACACTTTCCTAGAAACATACTATAGGTCCTGGTATTCTTTAATGACCAACTTTAGTTCCCCGAGAGGAGGTTTAGAAGAGGCGCGTCGAAGAAGAGGTAATATCCTTTACTGATTCTTTCAAGTTAATTTTTTTTTCTACTTTCTATTATTTTTTTGTTTCATAATAATGAAATAACATCAGTATCACTCATATACTGATATGTTATTATAAATATTAACCAACTTTATTTCACCTTCTATCCATCCTACAGAAAATGAAACCATCGCGTGTGCGTACATACAGAATACAGTCTCCACACCATGGTGTAATCTGTTTTTCCACCACCACCTTACTTGGATGGGTATAATTGTGTAAATAATAACTATATATGGTTATTATAACATGATAATAATTCTGATATATTATATCATCCACTATAATTCAATTCTATAATTATGGGAACGATATCATCGCTCGTGCGTACGTACCGATTACAGTCTCTACGACACCATTAGATTCATTATCCAAGTTAACCTTTCAAGAATGATTATAAAGTATATATATTAAATAATAATGAAATATATGACATATTAATGGTACTTTATTTATATATATGTTATTTACTTACTTCCATTCAATTTAATAAAGAAACAAAAACAGTGTTTATGCGTACGCACGGCCTACCGTCTCGATGAACGGTGTATTTCATTCCATTTATCGATATATTATATATATATATGTATTCTGAATATATATTATATATAAATCATGTTTTACATTATTGAAGTAAGTAATCATTATCTATGTATTCATATGAATAATTACATGTCAAAACACGAATGACAAATGAAACGATTTTACCCAAAACGCTGCTTTAACTTGGAATTGACAAATGAACGGGTTATATAAAGTCTTAACTGAGTCACATATGATATCATAAATATTATTATGGTTATGTTACAAGTTAGTAATAGGTTTAAACCCACTATAAATGAGTCTTGGACAAATACAGAAGTAATTGGACATAAGTTAAGGGATAATTTTTCAAATCTCATTTTTATCTGAGATTGCTTATACGTAAGTATTTAATGGGGTTATATTTTTCATCCATGTCCATAAAAATGTTTTTCATAAAGTGTTTACTATTATTCCATTATGTTTAATGTCATTATTGCCCCTATTTGACTTTTACATTGTGTTATGGGAGGAATCTTTCTTTTGTTTACTATACAAGGAACATTTTGACTTTTCCGGAAAATGTACGAGGACAAAGATTTTCTTAACTTATACGACCTGAACAGAATTTTTATGGTATCATAACACCCAATTTTCATGAAGCTTTCTCTACAAGATATCATGATTATATTATAGAAAATCCTTTTCATTTGAAATTTAAAGGCATTTTTTGAAAAGAAAAGGATTTTGAAGAAGAAAGGATATTTTCCTCAAGAATTCATTTCAGGTGTTTTGTCAAAACTATTTTCCATCTATGATGAAATTATTTAGTATGATTATGTTTAAAGAATAACTTATCTATTATTTAAATGGTTTTATTCTTCTTATGATGAAATTATATCCATTTGTTTTATATGGATTACGTTATGATGGGATGATGTTTATGAAACAGATTTTATTTTTGGGTTATGATGAATGATATATGTTTATTTTGTGGCACAAGTAATAATGATTTCATTATTAGATGGATGGGACATATATCTCCCTCAAAATTAATTGGATAAAAATTTATATCTGATGAGATAGACATGGATGAAATGGAATGTGAATCCTGTTTAGTAATACAGGGCTGGAATGACAAGTAAACCTAGTTCATTAATGGACATTGTCCACTATGATGGTATTGGAAACAATGACTTCGCTACTATGGAAGTCATAACATGTGATTAATTGTTATCCACAATTATATATTTTATTCCCTTGTTATTTTATCATGATTATTGTTCCTTTATGATCCATGCCTTATGAACTCCCAAGATTTAGGTCATTGCTCAAGATTTTTATGTTTAATGTTCATGTTTTTACGTTCAAATTCTTATGGATTATTTTTATGTTCTCCATGTTTACCCTTACTGAGCATTTGAACTCACCGTTTTTATGTTTTTTTCCCCGTAATATAAATAAATGTTTTAGGTCATAAAAAAGGGGAAGATATTTATGGGAGATGTTGAAGATCTTTCACCATGATTAGAAGATTATGTTCCGAGTTTCCAAAGACACTAAACTAATACGGTCTTTGGGCGTCTGTTTTTGTTATGTATTATGTATTCTACAAAAGTAATATAATGTCTACGTATGTCAAGTTTGGGTCTTTATAGTTGGTTTTAGAGTGAAGGATTAGTTAAACTTTTCAAACCAGGATGCGAAAACTTTAGTGACATTCCGAGAGATATTTCTAAGGTATGTCTATGGATGTCTCTACGGTTAAGTATAAGTATAGGTTATAGTCCTAGGATTACGGTAACGATCATAGAAATAAACCTAAGATATTGGATATTGAAAGTAATCCCCCATTATTATGTTGTTTTCCTAGCATGATTTTTCTTCTCTTACACTATTCTTTTTGGGTTTTAGACGATGTCTGTAACCCAAAAAAATTATATTGATCAATGTAATGGGAAATACAATGATTGTCCTCCTGAACAAACCAATGTTATGGGAGATGGAGTGCAAAATCTTATTATAATAATTACACCAGCTATGAATCATTCTGGGCTTCTAAATGAGCAGATAAGGGAACAATATTCTATTGGGTTCTTCATGAGGCAACGTCCACCTTCTTTCAGTGGGTCTTATGATCCACTTATTGCTGAAAAATGGATCATTAGCATTGAAAAGATATTTTACATACTTCCATGATCGGAAAATGGAAAATTCATTCTGACTATTTACCATTTATAAGGTGAACCAGACTAGTGGTGGACTCTAATTAAGAATACAAGGCCCCATGGTGAAATTGAACCCATGGAATGGGACGATTTCAATAAATTGTATTTAAATAAGTACTTCCTTCTTATTCTTCAAACCAAGAGAGAAAAGGTGTTCCTTGAGCTTAAGAAAAAGGATGATGAATCTGTTGGTATATACGAGGCGAATTTTACAAGTCTTTGAAGGTATGCATATGTCTTTATCATCCAACATGAAAGTAAAATTGATCGATTCTTCAGTGGCTTAAAACCAAGTCTTTGAAGGGAATTAGCTATAAGAGGCTTTAATAGCTATGAATAAATTGTGCATTGTGCTATCACGGTAGAACTGGAAGTTGGTGTTACATATCAAGCGCATGGTTTTGATAAAAAACGAAAGATGGAGTTCAAGGAAAAATCTCAAAACAATGGTGAAAAGAATACGAATGTTTCTTTATGCTCAATGTGTAGAAAGAATCATGGTGGTGATTATCATAAAGGGACTAGAAAAATGTTTTATGTGTGGAAAAGAAGGTCATCGAGCATCTGATTATCGAAGTAATGGAAAAAGGGTAGCTAATGATGTGAATAGAGAAAATACTATAGATAATTCCCCACCGATACTTCAATGCTACAAGTGCAAGGAAATGAGGCATTATGTTAATCAATTCCCTAATCCTAGGTTTAATGATGACGGACATCAACAACCTCTTAAGGAAAAGGAAAAAGGGAAGTCACATGTGATCACTATTGGCGATGTTGAATATGACAACAATGTGGTGGAATGATTAAGTGTTTATGTAACAGGATTCCAAAATAATGTTGTATATAGTATCATGGAATATTTGAATATTAATGTATTGGTCTATTGTGGTTTTCAATAATTTTATGCAACCGGTAACCATGAAAAACGACTGAAATATTTTTGGAAAATAGATGATATGCACACAATGAAGGGATAATGAGAAAATGAAATGTTTGATATTATTAATGATCTCCTGATAGATATAAGGACAAAGTGAAATCATGATTTGAGTATAATTTTTTTTGGGATTTTGGTATCTGGAAAGAGTTAACTTTTGACAGCATTCGTGTTTTGAATAAGATTCTATGGTAATTAATGTTGTATGAGAATACAAGATTAAGGTGTCCACTTGTTTGGAATGCGATCAACAAGATATATCTTATGATATATGGGAGATAAATAATGGTATTCACATTCTTGTTATGTGAACTTTCAAGTAATCATTTTCTTTATACTATGAGATTGGACAGATGTATTTTGGATAAGCCTAAAGATTGGAATGGATTATGTTGGACATCATGTTGTATTGTTTAAGGCTTAATATTTTTTTCGATATTATTTCTGGAATGTTATAATTGTGTAGTTTTAGATAAAGTACAACCTGCAGGATGGGCGACAACCCGTCCCATCGAAAACATTTGTGGGAATCAAACCCACAACCGAAGTCCGACATGCCTTTATCGCCTACCACTGGCCTATAGGAAGTCCCTGGTTAGTAGAAACTAGTTTTATTTTATTAAGAAGGATGATAGATGAAGTAGAAGTCCATTTCTGAACCATATATGATTAATCTCATCATAGATGGACTTATGTATATAGCTTTTTCCAACCTTATGTTTGAGACAGATGGAATGAACTATCATTCTATGACATGATCTGCTAAAACTTCGCAAAAGACATATTTACTTTCCTTTCTTTAAGAGATGAATTGGAGATTGTTCAAGGCTAGAGCAACGGTAAGATTATACCAAAATCAATTAAGTATTTCTTTTAATTCAAAAATTCTTCAACATTTGGGAAATGGTCATGAAAACCAAAAAAAATTTCTTAGTTCCATGATATCTGATGAATCTTATGGAACCTTAGATCATCAAAAATTTATGTCTTTGTGATTATCAGCTTTTTCATAGCCATGTCCTCTACCACTCTTCATCAGAAGTTGATGGTTATATTTCTCTTCCATATTCATATTTTCACCTATGTTCTCCTATGTGGAAGCCCAAGGATGAGTTAGTTTGTGTAACCATTACGTTTCTTACTTCAATTTTTAAAATTATGTTTTGGTATTCCTTTTTATGATGTGGGTTTCTATGAAAGAAACATTCAAGTAGTAAATGATTTATAACCCTGACGAATTTCGAGGGCAGAATTCATTTTAACGGGGGTAGAATGTAACACCCTAATATTTTTAGAGAATTATTATTTTTAATTTCTTTGATATCTTTTGTTGTACGCTTCACCAAGATTATCTTGCACACTACGCAACACCGTATTAGCTTGTAGTATACACAACACTATTCTTGGCTTGTGATGCACACAATTTCAAGTTCTTTCGAATAAAATTCATTTTACACAACACCAAGTATAGATTTTGATAAATGTATAATTGAACTATAATATGAGTATGTTATACACAACACCAAAGGAATATTTCCCTATAAGAAACCCTGACTTTTCTTGCATTACACGCAAGAGATACCTTCCTCAATAGCGTGTGTTTTACGCAAAACCGTGTTTCACTAAACAACGATATATTGTTATAATATTATAATGAACTAGCCGTTATGAGTAGTATTAACTGCATTATAAATTTTATGACATTTTAGTTCATATTACACATTTTCTAGAATGAGTTATGAGAACAAAATAAACTTTTTGAATAAAAGATGTATATTTAAAAAAATGCAGTTTTGCCGCCTTTTAATTGGGCACCCATTTTAAATCTAATTTTTGAAAATTTTATAAGAAATTTTTTGAAAAATATACATTTTATTTTTAATTATTATATAAAAATTTACATTGGATATAGTTTTGATATTTTTATGACAATGTTCTTATTTTTATGAATAGTAAAAACACACTAAATTTTACTTAAAAACCACTTTTTTCATCGAGATAAATTATTTGGTTAAATTATAATAGTAAATTGTTTTAAAGTATAAGTACAATATATTTTTACCATTTAATATAATATATTTCATTGACATTAATTTTACATTGAATTAATGGGTAAAAACATTTCAATCTTTGATAATTTGTTAACTTATAAAACCCGTTTTCTTAACAACATGATTAATCTTAAATTAATTACTGCAAATTTTGTGTTCTGAATTTTGAAAAATGGATTCCATATTTGGATTTAGTGGGTCCAAATTATGTTAATAGGTTACTTTTAATTATTTGATGTTATGAATATTAACTACGATAATTTTTATTTACTACAGGTAAAGGTAAATCGGGTAATTAAGCGTAAAAATGTGATTATAAAATTAAACTAACATCGGAAAAAATTCTATTGGATGAATTAAAGTCTACCCATATCATTTAAGGGTCGGAATAGATTCATTTCATTAACTTTTGACCATGAAAATAATATAATTATTATTAATATCAAAGAAAGTGACAACATGTGACTCTCTTATATCTTATAAGTGTAATAATTTACATTTAGTGAAAAACCCCATAACAATTCATATATAAAGAGTCTCTAGAAAGATAATAAAAGTATCTACATGATTAGAATTTATTTATAATTTTTAGGGATTAAATAATTATCATTAATTATGATACAATAGTGATGCATAAATTATTTTATTGATTGAAATATCAAATAAATGGTTTTAAAAATATTGAAATAAATATTATATGAACTAATTAATGTTCTACAAAAATTTTATAAATGAATATAGCATTTTAGGAGTATATTAAATATTTTGGTTCAAATGTATCCTCGGTGTGGATTTTAATTAAATTCTAATAAATGAATAGTTTCAAAATTGACACTATTGTTATTTTATAAAAATAACATATTATAAAATTACTTAAAAATCACAAACATATTTATAAATTATAAATTGAAATTTTTATGTTATAAAATTTCATATATTATCCAATTATGGAAAATTCACCTCAAATAAGTAATTATTTATAACAAATTAAAATTTAGAATATTATTATCCCAAATAAAATTAAATAGATTAAATAAGGATAAATGAAGTTGATAAGGTTTAAAATAAATTACCAACATGTCTAAATATTATTGGATGATGATATTACAAACCTATATCATGAAAGATTTGGATTTGAGTCATTTATGGAGGTTTTTATGTGGGCATTGATTTTATTATAAATTAATATTTTAGATGTTTCCTAAAGTCCCCCTCTCTTATCTTTAAAGGGGAACCTCCTCCCTCTCCACCTCACACCACTTTGAGCCTTCAATCTCGGCCAATCCCTGCCCATTTATATTCTAAACTTTCCTAGAAACATACTAGAGATCCTAGTATTTTTCAAAGACAAACATTAGTGCCCTAAGAGGAGGTTTATAAGAGGCGCATCGAAGAAGAGGTAATATCTTTTACCGATTCTTTCAAGTTCATTTCTTCTACTACTTCATATTGTTTTGTTGTTTCATAATAAAGTAATAGAATAAGTATCAATCATATACTGATATGTTATTATTAATATGAACCAACCCTATTTCACCTTTTATTAATCCTACAGAAAATGAAATCACTGCACGTGCGTACGTACGAAATATCATCTTCACGCCGTGGTGTAATCTGTTTTTCCACCACCACCTTACATGGATGGGTATAATGGTGTAAAGAATAACTATATATGGTTATTATAACATGATACTAATTCTGAGATATTATATCATCCACTCTAATTCCATTCAATTATTATGGGAATGATATCATCGCTCGGGCGTACGTACGGATTATTGTCTCCACGACGCGATGAAATTCATTCTCCTAGTTAACCATTAAAAAATGATTATAAAGTATATATATTAAATAATAATGAACTATATGACATATTAATGATACTGTATTTATGTATATGTTATTTACTTACTTCTATTCAATTTAAAAGGGAAACGAAAACAGCGTTCATGCTTACGTATGGCCTACCGTCTCCATAAACGGTGTATTTCATTCCATTTATCGATCTATTATATATATGTATATTCTGAATAAATATTATATATAAACCATATTTTAAATTATGAAAGTAATTACTCATGATCTATGTAATCATATGAATAATTACAAGTCAAAACACGAACGATAAATGAAACAATTTTACCCAAAACGCTGCTTTAACATGGAATTGACAAATGAACGGGTAATATAAAGTCTTAAGTGAATCATATACGATATAATAAATATTATTATTATTATATTTTAAGTTAATAATATGTTTAAACCCACTATACAGGAGTCTCAGACACATATGGATGAAATTGGACAAAAGGTAAGGGATAATTTTTCAAATCTCATTTTTATCCGAGATTGCTTATACGTAAGTATTTACTGGGGTTATATTTTTCATCCATGTCCATAATTTTATTTCATAAAGTACTTAATATTATTCTATGTATGTTTAAAGTCATTTTTACCCCTCTTTTAATTTTACATTGTGTTCTGGACGGAATCTTTCTTTTTTTACCTTACAAGGAACTTTTTGACTTTTCCAGAAAATTTACGAGGAGAATGTTTTTTTAACTTATACAGCATGAACAGATTTTTACAGTTTCATAGCACCTAATTTTCATGAATATTACTCTACAATATTTCATGATTATTTTAAGAGAAATACTTTTATTTTAAAATTGAATGGAATTTTGTGAAAATAAAATGATTTTCAAGAAAAAGGATATTTTCCACAAGAATTCATTTCAGGTGTTGTGTCAAAACTATTTTCCATCTAAGATGACATTATTTAGTATGATTATGTTTCCAGTATAATGTCTCTATTATTTACATGGTTTGAATCTTCTTATGATGAAATGATATCCATTTATTTTATATGGATTATGTTATGATGGGATGATGTTGATGAAACCCATTTTATTATTTGGGTTATGATGAATGATTTATGTTTATTTTGTGGCACAAGTTCTAATGATTTCATTATAAGATGGGTGAGACCTATATCACCCTCAAATGAATTGGGTAAAGATTTATATCTCATGAGATAGAAATGGCTGAAACAGAAAGGGAATCTTGTTTAGTAATACATGGGTGGAAGGGCAAGTAAACCTAGTTTGGTAATGGACTTTGACCACTATGATGGTCTTGGAAACAATGTATTGGATACTATAGAAATAATAACATGTGCTTAATGGTTTTCCAAAACTACATATTTTATTCCCATGTTTTTATCATGAATAATGTTCCATTATGATCTATGCCTTATTTACAGCCATGATTTAGGTCATTGCTCAAGATTTTGATGTATTATGTTCATGTTTTTACATTCAAATGTTTATCGATTGTTTTTATGTTCTCCATGTTTACCCTTAATATGAATTTGATCTCACCATTTTTATGTTTTCAATTCCCTGAGATATAAATAAATATTTTAGGTAATAAAACAAAAGGGGAAGATATTTATGGGAGATGTTGAAGATCTTTCACCGTGATTAGAATATTATGCTCCCAGTTTCCAAAGACACTAAACTAATATGGTATTTGGGCATCTGTTTTTGTTGTGTATTATGTATTCCAAAAAAGTAATGTAATGTATAAGTAAGTCAAGTTTGGGTCTCTATATCTATATTTTCAAGAATGTTTGATTTGTTTGCAATGTGAATTAATTGAATGTAGGAGGTGTCTGCACTCCATTTTGAGAATCGAGAGTTGCAGGGACCACCTCATAGCTCGAGGAATGTCACGTGTCTTAGATCCAACATGAGGTATTTATTATTAATTTTTTAATTAATTAATTAATATGGTTTTATGTTTATATTTTATTCATATATAGTTACGAGAGGAAGGTGCACTGACTGATAACATATTGGTGTGTATGAGGACTCGTGAACGAAATGATCCAGAGGCTCTAGAAATGGTAGTATGTTCTTGTACTCAGTACCAATACTTACATAAATCTGTATATTAACCTATATATGTATATATATTTAAACATTTCACAGGATCAATTTGAAGCTGACTTAGAAAAGCTTCCAGAGGACATGTGACAACTTCCTACGCGAAGGGATGAGATCTTTCATCGCATTATTGGTCAGGATGGGAATGGATATAGTTTGACCTATAGAATAGGGATTCCTCATTCTGTAGTGTCACATGTTGTGGTTGTCGATCCTGTTGTTGCTCAGATGACACAACAATTGTCAGATTTCGAGGCATGGTTGCATGCTTCCGAGGATGTAAATGCGCAATTGATAGATGAGGTTAGAGCACTATCGGAATATATGCATCCAGGTGATGGTGTAGGGGATCATACGACGCAGTTTTATACTGTATTTATTTATTTAATTTCTATTATTTATGATATGAAAATATTCATAATTTTTATTTTTTGTAGGAACTGGCCCACTGGATGGGGGTAGTAGTCATGACCATGCATGACGCATCATATTCACGAGGTGTGTTTGTTTTTTTATTGGTGGGGTTGATATTGATGTTTAGGTTGGGTTCCTAGTGATATTTTTTTGAGATTTTTGGGAATCATGTGTGTTTTGGCATTATGCAATGTTTATGTGCACGAATGGAAAAGTAGCCATGAAACTGATTAATGATTTGGATATTTTTGGTTTATTTTATTCTTTAATGTTTTCAATTGCATATTCTATGAATAGTTTTGAAAAACCATGTGATTCCTAATAGAAACCATGGAACTTGTTTTTGATGATTGAGCTTAGGTTCACTATTTGTAGGCCCCTACCTCACTCCAGAAATCCCCCCCACCCCGGACATCCTATCGTGCACCCCAGACAGACACCCCCGGACAGCCCCCCTCCCCGCACACCCCAGATAGCCCCCACCCAGGATATCCCCCTTGCCACCGGACAGCACCCCCTGCACCCCTTACAGCCCCCCCCCCGCCGCACCCTGAAATTCATTAGGACAATTGACCATTATTTCATTAGGGAAATTGTTCATTAGGATTCTAGGACATTAAGGAAATTGTCTAATTGGCCAATTGTCCAATTGTATGTAGGCTAAATTGCCATTAGGCCATTATGCCATTATTTTTATTGTACAACTCGACAATAGGTCATTATTCCAATTGTTTGTTATGCATTGGATCTTTAAACACATGTTTTGGCTATTTACAACACACGACGTGTGCTTTCGGTCACCATGGTCAAATGACATCTCCAATTGACGTGCCTTCTGGCTGACCATTTCACAATTCACCCTTCCTTTGTTGTCGTCTGTTTTCATGGCATTCCGAGGTCATTCGGCCGGTTTTGATTACCCCACACACGCTTTTCAGACGCGCCAAAATGATTTGTAACGGTTGAATACAGAGGAAACGTGCTCATAATGACTTGAAATCACATAAAAAAATATGAATATTATTCGTAACATGTAGAAGGAGACTGCACATCAATTGGATGTGCGGTGTGCGTGGTACGACCGAATATGTTGTTTTAAAAAGTTCGACATGCTCTAAAAAGGCATGTTGGGTGATCAAAACCAGCCAAAAGACCACAAAATTCCATTAAATCAAACGAGAAAAACTGTCGTGTGAATTTTGAAATTGTCGGGCAGACGGCACGTCAATCGGAGGTGTCGTTTGACCACGGTGACCGAAAACGCATTTTCGGAGTAATAAAACGCCAAAATGGCGTTTAATGGTCGAATTCAGAGATAACGTTATCAAAATTTCTTGAAATCACACGAAAAAAATATATATATTATTTGTGACATGTAGGAGGAGACGGAACGTCAATCAGACGTGTGGTGTGCACGGTACGACCGAATATACTGTTTTGAACAGTTCAGCGCGCTCTAAAAGGTCGTGTTGGGTGGTCATAACCATCTGAACGACCTCAGAATGCCTTCAAATCATACGAAAACAATCTTGGTGTGAATTAGGAAATGGTCAGGAAGACGACATGTCAATCGGAGGTGTCTTATGACCACGGTGACCGGAAACACATTTCTGGGGTCACAAAACGCCAAAACAGTGTGTAACGGTCGAATTCAGAGAAAGCGTGCTCTGAATGACTTGACATCACACAAAAACAACAGGAATAATATTCTTGAAATGTAGGAGGATACGACATGTCAATAGGACTTGCGGTGTGCACGGTATGACCGAATATGTTGTTTTGAACTGTTGGGCGCGCTCTAAAAGAGCTCATTGGGTGGTCAAAACCAGCCGAATGACCTCGAAATGTCATGAAAACATAAAAAAACATTTTCGATGTTAATTATGAAGTGTTCAGAAAGAAAACACATTAATCGGAGGTGTAATTTGACCGCAGTGACCAGAAAAACATTTTCAGAGTCATAAAACGCCAAAATGGCATTTAATGGTCAAATTTGGAGAAAAACGTGCTTCAAATGACTTGAAATCATAGGAAAACAATATGAATATTATTCGTAACATGTAGGAGGAGACAGAACGTCAATCAGACATGCAGTGTGCACAGTACGAACGAATATGGTGTTTTAAACAGTTCAACACGTTCTAAAAGAGCGCTTTGGATGGTCAAAATCAGCCGAACAATCTCGGAATTCCCCGAAATAATACGATAACAACCATGTTGTAATTTTTTAAATGGGAGTGTAGACGACATGTCAATCAGAGGTGTCGTTTGACCGCGGTGACCAGAAATGCATATCCAAGGTTATAAAACGTCAAAAGGCGTGTAACGGTCGAATTCAGAAAAAACGTGCTCAGAATAACTCGAAATCACACGAAAAAATATGAATATTATTTGTGACATGTAGAAAAAGTCGACACATCAATCGGATGTCCTATATTCATGGTATGACCAAATATGTTGTTTTGAATAGTTCGGCGTGCTCTTAAAATGCACTTTGGGTGGTCAAAACCAGCCGAACAACCTCCGAATGTCATGAAATCATACGACAACAATCGTGGTGTGAATTGTGAAATGGTATGGAAAACAGAACATCAATCGGAGGTGTTGTATGACCACAGAGATCGGAAACTAATTTTTAGGGTCACAAAAAGCCAAAACGGTGTGTAACAATCAAATTCAGAGAAAAGTTGACTAGAATGACTTGAAATCACTCGAAAACAACATGAATAAAATTCACGACATGTAGGAGGAGACGTCATGTCAATCGGACGTGCGGTGTGCGTGGTACGACCGAATATGATGTTTTGAACAGTTCGACTCGCTCTAAAAGGGTGCGTTGGGTGGTCAAAACCAGCCGAACGACCTCAGAATTTCATGAAATCATACGACAACCACTATGGTGTGAATAGTGAAATGGTCGGGCAGACATGCCGTCAATCATAGGTGTTGTTTGACCGCGGTGACCGGAAACGCATTCCCGAGGTCATCAAACGCCAAAACGGGTTGTAACGATCGAATTTAGAGAAAACGTGGTCAGAATGACTTGAAATCACACGAAGACTATATAAATATTGTCAATGAAATTTAAGAGGAGACTAAACCTCAATCTGACATGTGGTGTGTGCAGTACGACCTAATATGTTGTTTTAAATAGTACAGCGCGCTCTAAAAAGGTGTGTTGGGTGGTTAGAACCAGCCAAAAGACCACTAAATTCCATGAAATCATACGACAACAACCGTGGTGGGAATTTGTGAAGTGGTCGAGTAGACGACACATTAATCGGAGGTGTCGTTGGCCGCGGTGACCGGAAATGCATTTCTGTGGTCCAAAAATGCCAAAATGGCGTGTAACGGTCAAATTCCAAGAAAACATGATCAGAATGACTTGAAATTACACGAATAAAATAATAATAGTATTCGTGACATGTAGGAGGAGACGACACATCAATCGAATGTGTGGTGTGTGCGGTACGAACGAATATGCTATTTTGAACAGTTCGACTTTCTCTAAAAGGGCGCGTTGGGTGGTCAAAACTGGCTGAACGACCACGGAATGCCATTAAATCATACCACAACAACGATGGTGTGAATTTTAAAATGGTCGGGAAGAAGTCATGTCAATCAGAGGTGTAGTTTGACCACGGTGACTGGAAACACATTTCTGCAGTCAGAAAACGCCAAAATGGGATGTAACGGTCGAATTCAGAGAAAATGTGCTGAGAATGACTTGAAATCACAAAAAAATAGAACTATTATTCGTGACATGTAGGAAGAAACGAAAATCAATGGGATGTGTGGTGTGCACGGTATGACAAAATTTGCTGTTTTGAACTGTTCGGCACGCTCTAAAAGGGCACGTTGGGTGGTCAAAACCAGACGAATGACCTCAAAATGCCATGAAATCATACGACAACTATCGTGTTGTGAAATGTGAAATGGTTGGGCAAAAAATCCATCAATCTGAGGTGTCCTTTGATCGCGGTGACTAAAAAAGCATTTCTGGGGTCACAAAACGCCAAAACAGCGTGTAATGGTCGAATTCAAAGAAAACGTGCTCAGAATGACTTGAAATCACATGAAAAAATAGGAATAGTGTTCTTGACATGAAGGGGGATAAGGAGTGTCAATCAGACAGGCGGTGTGCATGGTACGACCGAATATGTTGTTTTGAACAGTTCGGCGCGCCTAAAAAGGCGCATTGGGTGGTAAAAACTAGCCGAACGACCTCGGAATGCCATTAAATCATACAAAAACAATCTTGGTGTGAATTGTGGAATGTTAGGGTAGAAGGCACGTCAATCAGAAGTTTCGTTTGATCTCGGTGACCAGAAACACATTTTCAGAGTCATAAAATGCTAAAACGGCATGTAACGGTCGAATTCAGAGTAAAAGTGAAAAAAATGACTTTAAATCCCATGAAAAAATTAGGAATTTTATTCGTGACATGTAAGAGAAGACGACACATCAATCAGACTTGTAGAGTGCGTAGTACGACCGAATATGCTGTTTTGAACAGTTCAACGCGCTCTAAAAGGGCGCATTGGGTGGTCAAAACCACCCAAAGAACCTCAGAATGCCATGAAATCAAACTAAAACAACCATGGTGTAAATTTTGAAATGTTCAAGTAGACGAAACATCAATAGGATGTGTTGTTTGACCGCGGTCATCAAAAATGCATTTCGAGGGTCATAAAATGCCAAAACAGCGTGTAATGGTCTAATTCAGAGAAAACGTTCTCAAAATGACATGAAATCACACAAAAACTGTATAAATATTTTTTATGATATGTAGGAGAAGACGAAATGTCAATCAGACGTGTGGTGTGTGTGGTACAACCAAATATGCTTTTTTGAACAATTTGGCGCGCTCTAAAATGGCTCGTTGGGTGGTCAAAACCATCCGAACGACCTCGAAATGTAATTATATCAAACGAAAAAAACCATGGTGTGAATTGTGAAGTGGTCGGGTAGATGGCATGTCAATCAGAGGTGTTTTTTGACCACAGTGACCAGAAACACATTTCCAGGGTTAGAAAACGCCAAAACGGTGTGTAACGGTCGAATTCAGAGCAAACATGCTCAGAATGACTTGAAATCACAAAAAACAATATGAATATTATTCATGACATGTAAGAGGAGTCATAACATCAATCAGATGTGTGGTCTGCATGGTACGACTGGATATGCTGTATTGAACAGTTCGACGCGCCCTAAAAAGGCGTATTGGGTGGTCAAAACCAGTCGAACAACCTCATAATGACATGAAATGATATGAAAACAACTGTGGTGTGAATTTCGATATGTTCGGGCAGACAACACATCAATCGGATGTGTCGTTTGACCGCGGTGACAAGACACGCATTTTCGGGGTCATAAAACACCAAAATGGCGTGTAACGGTCGAATTCATAGAAAATGTGCTCAAAATGACTTGAAATCACTTGAAAAAAATATGAAGAGTATTATTGACATGTAGGAGGAGACATCCCACAAATCGGACACGTGGTGTGCATGGTACTACCGAATATGATGTTTTGAACAGTTTGGCGCGCTCCAAAAGGGCGCGTTGGGTTGTCAAAACCAGCCGAACGAACTCGAAATACAATGAAATCAAACGACAAAAACCGTGGTATAAATTGTGGAATATTTGGGTATACGGAACGTCAATCATAGGTGTCGTTTGACCGCGGTGACTGGAAACGCATTTCCGGAGTCAGAAAAAGCCAAAACGGTCTGGAACGGTCAAATTCAGAGAAAACATGCTCAGAATGACTTGAAATCACATGAAAACAATAGTAATATCATTCATGACATTTAAAAGGAGATGGAATCACCATCGGATATGCGTTGTGCGCGGTACGACCGAATATGCTGTTTTGAACAGTACGGCGTGCTCTAAAAGGGAGCGTTGGGTGGTCAAACCAGACGAATGACTTCAGAATGCCATGAAATCATATGACAATAAACATGGTGTGAATTGTGAAGTGGTCGGGTAGAGGACACATCAATCAGAGGTGTCGTTTGACCGCGGTGACTGGAAACCCATTTTCGGGGTCATTAAACGCCAAAACGGCGTGTAATGGTCAAATTCGGAGAAAACGACCTCAGAATGACAATAAATTACAGGAAAACAATATGAATTGTATTCTTGACATGTAGGAAGAGACGACACATCAATCATACATGCGGTGTCCGCGGTACGACCAAATATGTTGTTTTGAACAGTTCGACGCGCTCTAAAAGGGCACGTTGGGTGGTCAAAACCTAGCGAATGACCTCTGAATTCCATGAAATCATACGAAAACAACCGTGGTGTGAATTTTGAAATGCTCGGGTAGACGGCACATCAATCATAGGTTTTTTTGACCACGGTGACAGGAAACACATTTCCAGAGTCATGAAACACCAAAACAATGTGTAATGGTCGAATTTAGAGAAAACGTGCTCAGAATGACTTGAAATAAGCCGAAAAAATATGAATAATATTCTTGACATGTAGAAGGAGAGGACACATCAATCGGAAATGATGTGTGGGCGGTACGACCAAATATGTTGTTTTGATGTGGTGTGGGCGGAGAGCATTTATTTTTAGACCACAAAACACACCCATAAGCTAAATCAAAGACTCCAAAACAAGAAAGAAAATAAAAAATTGATGACATTTCATAAATTGGGGGTTTTAAATTATTATAGCACCCATAATTTTATGTTAGATTTAATTTTATTATAGAGATATATATATATATATATATATATTAACTGAATAAATATGTTTAATTTAAGTTTATTTTGTTTAGTTGTTTTTTTGTATATTATTGTAGGATTATTAATGCATAATATTGAAATGGATTTGGATCGTTGAAGAAAATCTGTAATTTATAGTTTATAACGATCTTGATGTTTATGCAGTTTAGAATTTGTTTTATTTAAGAGTTTGACCCTGTTTTTGATGATTGTTAACTGCAAATTGATGTTTTTAAAAAAATTATGGGGATAGCGACCACCACTGTCGGTCGCTTTAGCTCGGCCGAGCTTCAAAACAGTGACCGCCACTGGCGGTCACTCTACCTCGTTCAAGGATCATTATAGTGATCACCAGTGGCGGTCGCTCTTGTTCGGCTGAGAAATAGGTCAGCCACCACCAAGCGGTCGCTGAAGGTTGGATTTTCGGCCTCCTTCAGCAACCACCAATGGTGGTCACTCATGGCCAAACTTTTAGTTGATATCATTGTATCTTGAACACCCATATTTATAGTAGATAAAACAAGGAAAAATCATTTCCATGTTATTGATTTCAAATCATTGTTTGTATTTTTCCTAAATAGCTCCACTACATTGATCAAAATTATTTTGGTGGGATTAAGATAGGTCTGAGTAGACAGATCACCATTTTAATATTTATAGAAATCTAATGTATCATTAACCTTTATCAAAGTGTCTAGTTCTTCCAAGAAGGACAATTTATCCACAATTTGATAGGTATTTCTCATTGTGAGGTCATAATTGACATCACTATTGTGGTCCTCAAAATTAGATTCATCAGAGGATGTAGAAAAATGTTTAGAAACCACATATGGGGGGGGGGGGGGTGTGATGATCATAACATTCCTATAGGACTCTATAGTCCTTTCTTGTGATGGTTCTTTCTATATTATAGTAGTCTCTATATTTTAGATACGTTTGAGTGATGAAACCATCTACATGAACCATTTTTTTACCTTTTTAACCACTGATTTCATGAATGCACCTCAATTTTAGAGGAATTATCATAATCTTCATATGGAGACTCACAATAGTCCGAGTGGTCACTTGTTTCCTCAACATGAAAGGTGTGTTGAATTTTTCTTGTCTCATGAGTAAGGGGATCAAATTTTTTAGAAAGAAACATATACTCACGTTTAGGTTGGTCATTTGGAATATCCTCTACAAATTCTGAGAGATTGTCATAGGGGTGTTCGTTAGTAGAAATGGTGGTATTCTTGTCATCATCCTTAGTATCCGGGAGCCCCTGTTGACCGACAGATGTAACTTCCAGCCAATTTTTTCTTCTTTCTAGAACCAAAGTGAGTTAATATTTGAAAGGGGGAAAGTACCATGAGTCTTTCCTTCACATTCCTTAGATTCATGCAAAATTTAACCAAATTTATTGAAATAAGTAGGAACTAATTCAATTGAAACATCAATAATAAAATCATAGTCTTTATTTAGAATCAAAAAAATGATATGGAAATGATTTTTAAAAATCAACTTCCGCATAGATTCTACCAACATATGGCCATGAATGGTTCTTTTTCACTCAATATAATTTAAGGGGATGTCCAAATAAACTGGAAATTATAAAAATAATTATTCTTCCTAAAGAGATAGAGATTTAGATTAGGAAATCCAATCAAAATAAGGACAAAGGGGGCTTGGAATCAATGCCGAAATATAGGGACTACTTCACATCCTTCATTACATAACCACATAAAGACTAAGTGCGTCTCATCGATCATCTGTAGTATTTGTTTTCAATTGTAAATAAAAAAAATTACATGTTAGGAGCTTATATGATCTATATGAAAGTTCAGAAATCTGATATTTTCTAGGGTCCTTTTGAGAGAAACAAGTGATGGTATTTATTTGATGAACATTCCATCAAGAACAAAATGAATATATGAAAAGTGATTATGTACTATCCCTTTGAAAATGAGACCACTAAGAAACATCTATACCAGAATGTACTTATATCAACTTCTAAAGCCTTTGGAACCTCATAAACTATTGGATTTATCCACATTATGATGTATGCGAAGGATCAAAGCATAGAGATACAAATTTTTCCCTTTTCTCCTGAGGGTGTGTTCTCCAACAAGAATGTGATCTATTTAGAATTAAAGTAGTTGTCAGAATTCCAAGATATCTCTGTGATAATTTAGATTTCATAAAATCATGTTTCTAGGCCATGTGATCTCAAAATTTATCATTTTAGTGGACCTTGATAAAGTAAAACACTTGAGATTTTTTTGGGAACCCTAAAAAATAGTTGTGTTTATTATAATATCACAAATTAAACCATCAGAATTTGGGAAGTTACGTATCGTGGACATGTGATCTCAAAATGATGTGTTTTAGTAGTCCGTGAGAAAAATAGAGTAATGATTTTTTGGAAAATCCATGGAATTACTTCAATGTTAGGATATATTTGGGCTCATATAGATATTATTTAGTGTTTCTAATGATTTCTATTTGCTAGCTTCACCCATGACCACAATTACTGAGAAATGGTCATGGATAGAATAGGTCCAAGAATGATAGTTATACTTTTAATAGATCAAGATGATTTTTTCTAGTTCCCCTAATTTATTCTTGAAAAAATTTGGAAAGTGATATGTGGTTTACTATAATGATTCATGCATGGGGATTCGGCATGTGTTGATGCATGATGATCGCATGGTGGCATATGGATATTTCCAACTCCAACAATTTAATAGAACTACCCAAACCCTGGAAAGGAATTAATGGTGGGGATTTAATTTTTTATTGAAATAGAATCACTATATTTTCTAGGAGATATTCATATACTACTCCTATAATAAGGGATTTGCCTACATTTTCTACTCGAAAGATATTAATCTGAGGCAGAAATAATTGATTGACTATATTAAATGGTTGGAAATTGATAATGTATTAAATCTAGGGAAAGGTAATGTGGTTGCTAAAACCCTATATATGAAGATACTAACACAATCTCTAAGGGAATACAGTCATGAGTGGACCTTGATTCAAATTTATACCCAGACGCAGCTAGAATGAAAAGAAAATACTAGTAAAACATTATTTTCAGGTGATATGTTGATTCTACCCTTCTAGATATTATTTATGGGGATCAAAATTATTATTAGTAGTGTCAACATTGTAGGAATATCTTAAATAGTTTTGAGGTACTCAGCGAGTGGTATCTATCTTCTGAGTGAATAATGTGATTTAATGGCATCTTTGTGGCAGCATTATCATTTTTTTAGATTTGGATATACGATAAAAACCATTTTAGTGGTCCATTAATCCTTGTACCAAAATGATGTTTTATGAAGTGTGACATTGGTTTTGGTGGCCATGAATGAGGCATGACATAGTTGACTTTGTATCTTGGTTCTTTACTAGTCAGGTGGTTAAAGTCGAGCACCAAAGACCATATAGTTTTCTTTACCCACTACCCATTCCTACATGGAACAAGGATGAGGTATCAATGAATTTAATTATTGGGTTTCCTTGAACACCATGGGGAATGAATTCCATTTTTATAGTGACCATCCATTTGATTAATTACAACAATTTCATTCCAATCAGGGACTCGAGAAAGATGGATGTGTTTTTTAGTTTTATTTTTAAGATATTGTGCGGATTCATGGAGTTACATCATCTATTCATTTAAAAATATACCCTCCATTTTATGCCATGGTTCATCTAAGTCCATCATATGCCAATAGGGTCATATGTCAGACTCGGCATGATATAGAATCCTTAAATAGATGATCATATAGAGTGGGTGAATTTTATTTATGAAGATAAGATTTGTGCATGCCTGATTGATTTTAATGGTTTATAAGATAACCACTTTGGATTTGTGGAGTTTTCATATAATAATATATACCAATCATCGACTAAATTGGCATATTTTTATGAACATTATGGTTTTCCATGTATGTCAATACTATGCTAGGAATATGTGTGTGAGGATTCTAAATTATGATTGAGCACTACTGATGTGAATCCTAATAAAGTATAATTTATAATGAAGTTATTTGTTGAATGTGAAGAGCCACTACATGTCTTAAACTGATCATAGTTATTGAGCATCATAATTATTAGTGTGAAACTCGGGGTTTGTAAATGTGACACCTCACATGGGTCACTCTCATTAAGGTAAGAAGGGGAAGTTGATGACAAAATATATCAGGACATTCGAAATTACAAAAATAATTATTATTGAGGTATACTATATAGCTTTATCACCTCAATAGTTGTTAATCCATGATGTGTTCATTATCACTCATGAAAATTTACTATAACTCAGAACTATCTCATTTTTTGAACTGGGAAGATTTGGAGTTGGAATAGAATCTATTATTGTTTTAATGACTAATGATGATTATGGATTCCCATGTGAATGTGATTTGGGGGGAATCTATACTATTTATTCTAGTCCTTTTGCAATACAAGAAAGATGAGAAAGAGAAATTAGAGTATATTTCATTGAGGGAGGTGTAGAATCATAAATTAATATCTGATCGGACTTCGATTTAGCTTTCTATGGGTGGAATGTTGTCATACTTGTTGGAATTATCACATATGTGGTACAATTTTGTGGAATTTTCTCTTTTATTTTTGGTCATTAAATTATTTAAATCATTCATCATGATTATTTGTAGAAAAAGAATGTTTCGGTCCAGAAAAGTGAAGGAACATGGTTTTCGTATTGTTAGAAGGAGTAGTGATCTAGCCCAGCTGAAACTGTGCACTCAACATAGTGGAATTATACAGGTTGTCTGACCAAGTACATGAGCATGTGTCCCTCAAGGGATAAACATGGGACTAATAAAATTTCAATTCCTAAGAGAAATTGATAGGTGCTCTGGCATGTTCACCTCATGTTAAACCTTGTGGACATTTTTCCTCTTAGATAGTGGTGTCATACTATTACTGGCTACTTGGAAAATCATGCGGTCAAACCCTGGGACCTTTCTGAACATTATAATTTTTGAAATTCATAAACTATCCCTCTACTATTTTTATCCAAAATAACTATTTTCTTATCCCTTTCAACCGTAAAACCCCACTTTCTCCTATATCATATCCTCTCCTCCCCTGGTCTCCATTTTTGTGGGTGATTTAGCCATATATCATAAAAATATGTTTCTTGTAAACTCTTCTTTAACTCATTACATTACTTTTATTGGTCTCATTTTACATATTTCTTGTATTATACATTCTCCAGTGGCTATATTGTCCTAAAATGTGCTCAATATTGTTTCCTTAGGTAATATCATTATGTTCATTTTATTATTTTACAGCTATATGGTTTACCCTTAGTGCATTTATTAGTTTTAAACCAATTTCAAAATGTTTCCACGTAAATGGTAGGTGGTTAAATGGTTTGAAATTATTTATTGATTGAATTATCCTTCAAATGTTTCCAAATGGATTCTATAATTTTTTTTGGTTTTGTATAAAATGTTATCCAAATATTCTTATGTATAAAGGGGTTTAATAATTATTTCCTAAGGGCTATTGTTTTTTTGGATTATGTATTTCCATTATGGTACATGTGATTCTATATTAAGAGTATCTTATGAAATATGAAATGGAATTGATCATAACAATATACAAGGTACCTAGTTGGAACAATCATGGACTATTTCATTAGGTGGGTACGTCGGGCCAAGGACCAAACTCTCTAACTGGATTACGCAATAACACTAAATAAAATTTTATGTCTTGGGAATTGGTTGGATAAGTAGGAAATTTACAATCATGTTATGTGATCACCAAGAGTATGAGGATCCTAGGACCCTTCTTACATGTGGGCCTTTTTTATTTCCCATGGTTATCATTTATGAATAACCCATATCTTATTTTACCCATTAATTTCATTTTTTCTTTCAAATATTGATTAATATAAATTAAATAATTATTTTTCTAATAACAACCGTGTTTATTTTTAATCTAATTAAAATTAATGGAATCTGTTTTTGTGGTATCTTAATAGAAATGTTGGATCACACCTAACATACACCACTTGGTGTATACAAACATTGTTAGGTTTTACCCAAGAAGAGGCAAGGCTCTCAGAATTGGTGATGGTAGTTCCATGTGCTAGTGGAATCTTTCCAGGTCATATAATAGTGGTTATAGAATTAGGGTGTTGAGACACATTCCATATGGAGTTTTTTTTTTGAATTTGGTTCCCCTCCACCTCTAACTCGTTTCAGTTTTTGACGTAAATGTTAAATTTTTTACAATTGTTGTAATGTTTTATTTTATCTCTTGTGTTCTAGATATTGGTTTTTATTTGATGTAACACTCTTGGATTTTTATATGTTTGAATATTATGGGTGAAATCTTTACACAAGTTGTTTCTCATTTCCCACGCACTAGTTTTATAACGACCCATACTTTAAATACATGGTTATTACTTCAAAATTGAATCATACTTATTACAACATATAACAAAACCATGAAAGGACCATATAGGTATAATGTCTTTAGAAACTGGGAAACATAAACAACTGGTTCATAAATCATCCACGTTGTCTCCCATTTATTTCATCATATCTAGAGTCCCTTTTTGGCATATCGTACTTAATATCCTTCTTCCTGGCCTGGGGAAAAGAAAACATACAAAATGGTGAGCTCAAATTCTCAGTAAGGGTAATCAAAAGAAATATCAAACATATCATATTCATAAAAACATAACATTTCGAAAATCTTATCTCGCAAAAGAGATCTTAACATGGGATAAATCATAGAAGTGAAATGTAATTCTAATAATCATAACTTAAAACATGAAGCTTTGTGGAATACACACATAATCATAGAAAATCATTTCTTAGTAGTTAAGACTCATTTCCAAGACAATCTTAGCAGACAAAGTCCATTTCTAAACCGAGTTCACTCCTCGTTTTAGTCATGTTTCACTAAACCGGTTTAACATGCCATTCCAACCATGTTTATCTCATGAGATATAAATCTTTACCCAATTCATTGGAGGGAGATATAGGTCCCACCCATCTTATAATGATATCAATCTTGTGTGTGCCACAAAATCATAAACCATACATCATAGCATAACCCATGTAATAAAAATGGGATTCTTAAACATCACATCATCATAACATAATCCATAAAAGGATATCGTAAAAATAATTCCATCATAACATAATAAAATCAATGTAAAAATAGGGATATAAACAGAACCCTATATTATCTTATATGTAAAATAATTTTGATAAAACACTTGAACTCCATTCTTGAGGAAAATATATTTCTACTTCAAAAAAAATTTCCTTTCTTAACATGTCATATAATTTTGAAATAAAAGTTTTTGATTAAAAATAAACTTTAAAACTTGTAAAGGAAGCTTCATGTAAATAATGTTATAAAAATCCATTCATTCCGTCTAAGTTAAAAAACCATTCTTCCTGTACTTTGGCCGGAAAAGTCAAAAAGTACCTCGTACGAAAAACGACAAAAGATTCCTTTAATGTCTTTTTCAAAAAACTCACCAAAGGGTAAAATTGGATTTAAAAAATTGTAGTTGGATGGAAATAGTATTAAATATTTAGGAAACATGGATGTGGATGATAAATATTCCCCAGAAAATTCTGAAGTATAAAGAATCTCGGATAAAAATGAGATTGTGAGATTTTCCCTTACCTTAGGTCTGATATGCTTCATATGAATCCGAACCTCCTATAATATGGTTTAAATAATTTCAATTGACTTATTATAGAATCATATTCATTGTTATGATATCATATATGGTCATATTTGTATCTTCATAGTAGTAATATTTCATTGCTACTTGTTATTCGGGTGTTTATTGCTTATTGTTCTTATGCGTGTTTTGTCGTATAAATTCTTATAAATCTTTATAGGATATAGATATATCATTTAAATAATGGTATTAGTGTAATATAAATCATATTAATTCATTAAATTCCTTTATATAATCATTATTCAATGAAGATCATATAGAACGAGTCACTTCACATTGTGGAGACGGTATTCCATACGTACGCACGAGCGATGATATCGTTCCCATGATTGTGGAATTTCATTGGAGTGTATTTATATTATTTCAGAATCTATATCAATTTACAATAATCATATATAGTCATTATTTACAACATTATACCCATCCATGTATGGTGGTGGTGGAAAATAGATTACAGCACGTCGTGGAGACGGTATTCCGTAAGTACGCACGCGCAGTGATTTCTTTTTTCGTAGGATGGATAGATGGTGAAATTGGGTTGTTTCATACCTATAATAACATATCTATATATGAGTGATAATGATGTTATTACTTTATAATGAAACAACTAAAGAAGAAGAAGTATAAGAAGAAATAATGTTGAAAGAATCGGTAACGGACATTACCTCTTCTTTGAAGCGCCTCTTTGAGACCTCCTCTTAGGGCACTAAAATTGGTCTTCGAAGAAGACCGGGACTTCTAAGATGTTTATAGGGAAGTGGGGAAGTGAAATTGGTAGGTATTGGCCGAGCTTGAAGGCTGAAATTGGTGTGAGTAGAAGAGGGAGGATGTGCCCTTTTATATGGGAGGAGAGGGGCACCTTTGGAAATATAAGAAATATTAGTTTATATTAAATCCCAAACCCACTTAAAAACTTCAAAAATGACTCATATCCGAAGCTTAGTTGATGTAGGGTTGTAATCTCATCAACCAATAAAATTTAGACATTTTAGGAATCAATTTTAAACATTATAAACTTGATTTATCCTTATTTATCAATTTAATTTTATTTGTGGTAATAATATTCTAAATTTTAAATTATTATAAATAATGACATATGTGTTGTGAATTTTCCATAATTTGACACTTTATGACATTTCCGACGATATAAATTTTAATTTATAAATTTTAAATATTTTTTTGATTTTTAAACAATTTTATAATATGTTATTTTTATAAAATAACAATAGTGTTAATTTTGACACTATTAATTTATTTGAATTTAAATAAAATATATACAGAAGATATGTTCGAAATAAAAGATTTAATAGATTCATAAAATTTCATATGTATCTATGAAATTAGTGGAGCACATTAAATAGTACATATAATATTTATTTTAATATTTTTAAAACCATTTATATGATATTTTAATTAATAAAATAATTTCAACATCACTATTGTGTCATAATTAATGATAATTATTTAATCCCTAAAAATTCTAAATAAATTCATATGATTTATATACTTGTTTTATATTTCTGGAGACTATTCATGTTCGAAGTTTCATTAAGTTTATCACTAAATTTAAATTATTATACTTATAATATTTAAGAAAGTGACATGTTGTCACTTTCTTTAATTTTAATAATAATTAAATTATTTTCATTGAAAAAAGTTCATTAAATGAATCTAATCCAACCCGTAGGTGATATGGGTTGACCTTTAGTCATCCAATAGGATTATGGAATGTGTTAGGGTAATTTTATAATCTTATATTTACCCTTAATTACCCGATTTATCTTTAACTATGGTAAATAAAATTTACCGTAGTTACTATTCATAATACCCAAAAATAAAAAGTAGCCTATTAACATAATTTGGACCCACTGATTTCAAATATGGAATCCATTTGTAAAAATTCAAAACACATAAGTTGCAGTAAATAATTTAAAATTAATCTCGTTGTTAAGAAAACGGGTTTTAGAAGTTAAAACATTGCCAAAGATTGAAATGTTTTTACCTATGAATTCAATGTGAAATTAATTCTAATGACATAAATTAAATTAAATGGTAAAAATATATTATACTTATACTTTAAAACCATTCAATATTATAATTTAACCATATAAATTCTCTAAATGAAAAAAGTTGTTTTTAATTAAAAATTAGCGTATTTTTACTATTCATCAAAATATGAAAGTTGACAGAAAAATATCAAAAATTTATCGAAAAGTAAATTTTTATATCCTGATTACAAATAAGAATTTTATTTTGTCAAATTGAACTTATAAACATGTCAAAAATTAGATTTAATGTGGGTGCGCTATCAAAAGGCGGCAAAACTGCATTTTTTTATAAATACTTATTTTACCCGAAAAATTTATTTTGTTCTCTTACCATTTACTAGAAAATGTGTAAGATGAATAATAATGTTATAAAATTCAAAATGTAGTTAATAATATTCATAACGGCTAGTCCATAATAATATATCGTTGTTTAGTGAAACCCGGTATTGCGTACTACACACGCTATCGAGGAAGGTCGCGATTGCGTGTAATGCAAGCCAAGTCTGTATTGTGTGTTGCAAAAGATTACTTTGGTGTTATGCATAACATAAGACATAAAAAAAATATTTCTCTTAAAATCTCTGGGTGTAACATTCTACCCCCCTTAAAATGAATTTCACCCTCGAAATTCGTCACTTCATTACAAACAGATGAGGATACCTCTCCCTCATCATATCCTCAAGTTTCCATGTAGCTTCTTCTAAATGGTGGTTCCTCCATAAAACATTCACCAAGCGAGTGGTCTTGTTCCGTAGGACTTTTTTGCTACGATCCAGAATCTCTATCGGTTGTTCTTCATATGAAAGATCTTGCTCCAGTGGTACAACTTCTGAGCTGAGTACATGTGAAGGATCAGGTATGTACATTCTCAGGAGAGATACATGGAACACATCGTGAACTTGAGATAGATTCGGTGGAAGCGCCAATCGGTAAGCTACCTTCCAAACACGATCTAGAATTTCAAAAGGACCGATATATCGAGGGCTCAACTTTCCCTTCTTTCTAAATCTCATGACCCTCTTCCAGGGAGATATTTGTAAGAACACTTTATCACCCACTTCAAACTCTAGGTATTTTCTTCGGTTGTCAGCATAACTTTTCTGTCGACTCTGAGCTGCTCTTATGTGTTGTTGAATAGATTTGACCTTTTCTGCCATCTCATCAACAAGATCAGGTCTTAATAGATTTCTTTCCCCAACTTCTTCCCAGCAAGTTGGAGTTCTGCATTTCTTTCCATAGAGGGCTTCATAAGGAGCCATCTGAATACTAGAGTGAAAGCTATTATTATATGAAAATTCCGCCAAATATAGGTGTTGATCCCAACCACCTTTGAAATCCATAGAGAAAGCTCTCAACATGTCCTCTAGAGTTTGAATTGTCCTCTCACACTAACCGTCTATCTGAGGATGGTAAGCAGTGCTGAAACTCAACTCTGTATCTAGAGCATGCTAAAGACTTCGCCAGAATTTTGATGTAAACCTCTGATCCCGATCAGATATAATGGAAAGTGGTACTCCATGCAATCTTACCACTTCCTTTACATATATCCTGACAAGATAATCAAGAGAAAAATCTTCTCTAATAGCAATGAAGTGTGATGACTTCGTAAGATGATCAATTATAACCCAGATAACATTATTTCCTTTGGATGTTTTAGGAAGTCTAGTGACAAAGTCCATAGTGATGTTATCCCATTTCCATTCTGGTATGGGTAATGGTTGTAACATCCCCTTAGACTTTTGTCTCTTAGCTTTAACTTGCTGACAAACCAAGCATCAAGAGACATATTCTGCAACATCTCTTATCATGCCATCCCACCAGAAGTACACTTTCAGGTCCCTATACATCTTTGTACTTCCAGGATGAAATGAAAATGAAGAACTATGTGCCTTATCCAGTAGCTCCTTCTTTAATTCAGGGATGGGAGGAAAACAAACCTGATTCCTGAACCTTATTATCCCATCACAATAAAGGTTGAATTCAGGAACATGTATCACCTTCTTTTGTAACTCTACATCTTATTTCTGTGCCTCTTTAATATTCACGTGTATAGATTGTTGAAAATTCATTTGAGAAAGATAATATTTTTCCCCTTCAATTATAATTCCAAGATCCGTCCTTTGTAAATCCATAAATATTGGATCTTTTGTGATCCTCATCATGGATAAGCTAGCATGGTCTTGTCGACTTAATGCATCTGCTACCTTGTTTGCTTTCCCAGGGTGGTAATGAATTGAGCAGTCGTAATCCTTAATCAGCTCCAACCATCTTCATTGATGCATATTCAACTCCTTTTGTGTGAAAATATACTTTAAAATTTTATGATCAGTATAAATATCACACCTTTTACCATAAAGGTAATGCCTCCAAATCTTTAATGCAAAGATTACCGCAGCTAACTCCAAATCATGAATTGGGTAATTTTGCTCATGTATTTTCAAAGGACGTGAGGCATAAGCTATCACCATATCATTTGGCATGAGAACACACCCCAGTCCCTTCTTGGATGCATCACTGTAGATCACAAACCTTTATCCACTGCAAGGTAGTGTGAGCACAGGTGCACTGGCTAACCTTCTTTTTAGCTCTTTGAAATTCTTTTCACATTCCTCCGTCCAAACAAACTTAACTCCTTTCCAAGTCAACTTGGTGAGTGGGTTAGATAAACTTGAAAAATATTTCACAAAACGTCGGTAATATTCAGCCAAACCAAGAAAACATGGGTTCTCAGTTACTGTGGTTGGTCTCGACCATCTTTCGATAGCCTCTATTTTTGTTGGATCCATAGATATCCCCTCTTTTGAGATTATGTGACCCAAAATGAAAATTTTTTACACCAAAATTCAGACTTGGTAAATTTGGCATAATGCTTCTCCATTCTTAGGGTCTTTAATACAATTCTCAAGTGATCTTCATGTTCTTACTTTCTCTTTGAATAGACAAGAATATCATCTATAAAGACTACAAAAAACTGATCAAGATAGTCTCTAAAGACTCTATTCATCAGATACATGAAGATAGAAGGGGCATTATTAAGACCAAATGGCATCGCTATAAATTCATAGTGTCCATACCTTGTACGAAAATCCGTCTTTGGCATATCCTCCCTTTTGACCCTTAATTGATGATTCCCACAACGAAGATCAATCTTGGAAAAGTATTGAGTTCCGCGTAGTTGGTGAAATAGGTCATCAATGTGTGGGAGAGGATATTTGTTCTTGATAGTGATCTTGTTAAGTTCTCGATAATCAATAGAGAGTCTCATTGATCCATCATTCTTCTTAACAAACAGAACAGGTGCCCCGCAAGGTGACACACTAGGGTGTATGAATCCTTTACCAATATTCTCTTGGAGTTGCTTCTTCAATTCCTACAACTCAATTGGGGCCATTCTATAATGTGTCTTTGAAATGGGAAAAGCACCCGGTACGAGTTCTATTGAAAACTCAACTTCACAATTTGGTGGAAGACCTATAAATTCATCCAGAAAGACATCATAAAATTACCATACAATGGGAATATTACTAATCACGAGTTTCTCTCCAACCATTTGAGATAAATAACCATCATTTAGTGTAATGAAGACCCATAATATGGAAGAAATTTCCAATGGAAGGTTATGTTCATCCTTGCATCGATAGACGATCATAGATTGATCTGGAATATGAAATGTGACTTCCCTTCTTTGGAAATTGATATGAGCTCCGTATAAAAAAGCCAATCCATGCCAAGAATCACATCAAATTCCACTATAGGAAGGATCATAAGATTTGCAGGAAGCACTTTCCCACAAACTTTAATCAGATAAGAATTGTAATCCTTTGATGCAACCGTTTTTCCATTAGGAGTTGTCACAGCCAACTCAACAACTAATCATTGAGGTAATATGGTGATACCCTTATAAAAGTATTCAGAAATAAAACAGTGGGTGGATCCAGAATAAAATAAAACAATATCTACTTTAGAGTGGATGGTAAGTGTACCTCTCACCACTTCGTTGTCGTATTCCACATCACCGATTGTAATTGCATGTGACTTTCCTTTGTCTTTGGCCTTAAGAGTTTGTTGACTTCGATCATCATCACCAAACCTTGGATTTGGGAATTTATTGGCCTAATTCCCCATCTCCTTGCACTTGAAACATTGAAGTGTAGTAGGTTAGTTCATTGTATCCCTTCATTTGTTTGCATCATCAGACATCTTCTTCCCATTATTTCCACATTCAATTTCACGATGACCTTCTTTTCCACACTTATAACATTTTCTTGTCCCCTTAAGAAAATTTCCTCCATGTTTCTTTTTACACTTTGATCATAAGGGAAAACTCATCTTCTTTTCAGAGTGATCTTTAGATATTCCTTTGAATTCCATTTTCCTCTTCTTATCAAACCCATGTGACTGATGGGTTACACCAATATCCATCTCAACCTTGAGAGTACATCGAAAAATTTCCTCATAGCTATTGAAGTCCCTTATGGCTAACGCCCTTCAAAGTCTTGGTTTTATGCCACTAAAGAATCGATCGATCTTACTCTCAGGTTGGATAATAATTCCGGAAGCGTACCATGCAAGTCTTGTAAAATTTGCTTCATAGGTACCAACAAATTCATCATCCTTTTGCTTCAGTTCAAGAAACTTCTTCTCCATCTTATTTCGAATAATACAAGGGAAATACTTATTGAAAAATAAGTTATTAAACTCGTCCCATTCCATGGACTCAATTTCATCCCTTTGCCTCGTATTCTTAATTAGATAACTCCATTGAGTAGAATCAACTTCCAAACGATACACTACTAAGATGACTATATCATGTTCAGAATATTGAGGAACTGAAAATATCTTTTCAGTGGTACTGATCCATTGTTCAGCCACTAATGGATCAGAAGACCCACTAAATGAAGGTGGACGCTGCCTCAAGAAGGATTCAACAGAATATTGCTCCTTACTTTACTCATTTGGAAGTCCTGCATGATTCATAGCTTGAGAAAGTTGTGTGATCATGGCTACAAGATTTTTCATTCCAGCTCCCATAACGTTTGGTTGCCCAGGGGGACAATCATTGCATTTCCCGTGGCATTCCACATTAACACGGTTCTTTTGGGTTCCATCCATTGACTAAAACCAAGAAGAATAGTGTGAGAAACACTAATTATAATAGGAAAACCACATAATCACGAATAAAATTTGACACTTATGGTCTTATCATAGGTTGTTCATGGCCATTTCTAAAACACAAATATTGTGTTCTATGCTTAGACATATCCTTAGGTTTCTTACTAAGGCTTTCACATCCTAGTTTCCAAATGTTGACTATAACCTCCCTCTGATACCAACTATAACGACCCATACTTTACATACATGATTATTACATCAAAATTTATGCATACTTATTACAACATATAACAAAACCATGAAAAGACCGTATAGGTATAGTGTCTTTAGAAACTGGGAATCATAAACAACTGGTTCATAAATCATCTACATTGTCTCCCATTTATTTCATCATATCTAGAGTCCCTTTTTTGAATATCCTACTTAATATCCTTCTTCCTGACCCAGGGAAAAGAAAACATACAAAATGGTGAGCTCAAATGCTCAGTAAGGGTAAACAAAAGAAATATCAAACATATCATATTCATAAGAACATAACATTTTGAATATCTTATCCTGCAAAAGAGATCATAACATTGGATAAATCATAGAAGTGAAATGTAATTCCAATAATCAAAACATAAAACATGTAGCTTTGTGGAATACACACATAATCATAGAAAATCATTTCTTAGTAGTCAAGACTCATTGCCAAGACTATCTTCGCGGACAAAGTCCATTTCTGATCCGAGATCACTCCTCGTTTCAATCCTATTTCACTGAACCGGTTTAACCTGCTGTTCCAGCCATGTCTATCTCATGAGATATAAATCTTTTCCCAATGCATTGGAGGGAGATATAGGTCCCACCCATCTCATAATGATACCATTCTTATGTGTGCCACAAAATCATAAACCATACATCATAGCATGACCCATGTAATAAAAATGGGATTCTTAAACATCACATCATCATAACATAATCCATAAAAGGATATCGTAAAAAAAATCCATAATAACATAATCAAATCAATTTAAAAATATGGATATAAATAGAACCCTATATTATCTTAGATGGAAAATAATTTTGATAAAACACTTGAACTCCATTCTTGATGAAAATATCCTTTCTACTTCAAAACATTTTCCTTTCTTAACATGTCATATAATTTTGAACTAAAAGAAGTTGATTAAAAATAAACTTGAAAACATGTAAATGAATCTTCATGGAAATAATTTTCTAAGAATACATTCATGCTGTATAAGTTAAAAAAACATTCTTCCCGCACTTTGGTCAGAAAAGTCAAAAAGTACCTCGTACGAAAAATGACAAAAGATTCCTTTCATATCTTTAACTAAAAACTCACCTAAGGGTAAAATTGGATTTAAAAAATTTTAGTTGGATGGAAATAATATTAAATATTTTGGAAACATGGATGTGGATGATAAATATTCCCCAGTAAATTCTGAAGTATAAACAATCTCGGTTAAAAATGAGATTGTGAGATTTTCCCTCACCTTAAGTCCGATATGCTTCATATGAATCCGAACCTCTAGTAATATGGTATAAATAATTTCAATTGACTTATTACAGAATAGTATTCATTGTTATGATATCATATATGGTCATATTTGTATCTTCTTAGTAGTAATATTTCATTGATACTTATTATTCAGATGCTTATTGCTTATTGTTCTTATGTGTGTTTTGTTGAATAAATTTTTATTACTCTTTATAGGATATAGAAATATCATTTAAAGAATGGTATTAGTGTAATATATATCATATTAATTCATTCAATTCATTTATATAATCATTATTCAATGAAGATCATATAGAACGAGTCGCATCACATCGTGGAGACGGTATTCCGTACGTATGCACGAGCGATGATATCGTTCCCATGATTGTGGAATTGTATTGGAGTGTATGTATACTATTTAATAATCAATATCAATTTACAATAATAATATATAGTCCTTATTTACACCATTATACCCATCCATGTAAGGTGGTGGTGGAAAATAGATTACACCACGGCGTGGAGACGGTATTCCGTCCGTACGCACGCGCGGTGATTTGGTTTTCCATAGGATGGATAGATGGTGAAATAGGGTTGTTTCATGATTATAATAACATATCAGTATATGAGTGATACTGATGTTATTACTTCATAATGAAAAAAATAAAGAAGAAGATGTAGAAGAAGAAATAATGTTGAAAGAATCGGTAACAGACATTACCTCTTCTTTGAAGCGCCTCTTTGAGACCTCCTCTAAGGGCACTAAAATAGGTCTTTGAAGAAGACCAGGACCTCTAAGATGTTTCTAGGTAAGTGGGGAAGTGAAATGGGCAGGTATTGGCCGAGCTTTAGGTCTCAAATTGGTGTGAGGAGGAGAGGGAGGAGGTTCCCATTTTATAAGGGATGAGAGGGGCACCTTTGGAAATATAAGAAATATTTGTTTATATTAAATCCCAACCCCACTTAATAACATAAAAAATGACTCATATCCAAATATTAGATGAGTTAGGGTTGTAATCGCATCAACCAATAAAATTTAGACATGTTCGGAATTTATTTTAAACATTATCAACTTGATTTATCCTTATTTATCAATTTAATTTTATTTGTGGTAATAATATTCTAAATATTAAATTATTATAAATAATTACATATGTGTTGTGAATTTCCATAATTTGACACTTTATGACATTGTAGACCATATAAATTTAAATTTATAATTTTTAAATATTGTTGTGATTTTTAAACAAGTTTATAATATGTTATTTTTATAAAATAACAATAGTGTCAATTTTGGCACTATTCATTTATTTGAATTTAAATAAAATATATACAGAAGTTATGTTCGAACTAAAAGCTTTAATAGATTAATGAAATGTCATATGTATCTATAAAATTAGTGGAGCACATTAAATAGTTTATATAATATTTATTTTAATATTTTTAAAACCATTTATTTGATATTTTAATTAATAAAATAATTTCAACATCACTATTGTGTCATAATTAATGAAAATTATTTAATCTTTAAATATTCTAAATAAATTAATATGATGTAGATAATTGTATTATATTTCGTTAGACTAATCATGTTGGAAGTTTCCTTAAGTTTATCACTAAATTAAAATTATTATACTTATAAGATTTAAGAAAGTGACATGTTGTCACTTTCTTTGGTTTTAATAATAATTAAATTATTTTCAGGGAAAAAAGTCCATTAAATTAATCTAATCCGACCATTAGGTGTTATGGGTTGACTTTTAGTCATCCAATATGATTTTGGCAGGTGTTAGGGTAATTTTATAATCTTATATTTACCCTTAATAACCTGATTTACCATTAACTATGGTAAATAAAATTTACCGTAGTTACTATTCATAATGCCCAAAAATAAAAATCAGCCAATTAACATAATTTGGACCCACTGATTCCAAATATAGAATCCATTTTTCAAAATTAAAAACACATAAGTTGCAGTAATTAATTTAAAATTAATCTCGTTGTTAAGAAAACAGGTTTTAGAAGTTAAAACATTGCAAAAATTGAAATGTTTTTACCTATGAATTCAATGTGAAATTAATTCCAATGAAATACATTATATTTAATGGTAAAAATATATTCTATTCATACTTTTAAACCATTCAATATTATAATTTAACCATATGAATAATCTCAATGAAAAAAGTTGTTTTTAATTAAAAATTAGCGTATTTTTACTATTCATCAAAATATGAAAGATATCAAAGATTTATCCAAAGTAAATTTTTATATCCTGATTCCAAAGAAGAATTTTATTTTGTCAAATTGAACTTATAAAAATTTCAAAAACTAGATTTAATGTGGGTGCGCCATCAAAAGGCGGTAGAACTACATTTTTTGAAAAATACTTATTTTAGCCGAAAAAATTATTTTGTTCTCTTACCATGTTCTAGAAAATGTGTAAGATAAATAACAATGTTATAAAATTAAAAAATTAATTAATAATATTCATAATGGATAGTCCATAATAATATATCGTTGTTTAGTGAAACCCAGTATTACGTACTACACACGCTATCGAGGAAGGTCACGATTGCGTGTAATGCAAGACAAGTCAGTATTGTGTGTTTTGAAAGATTCATTTGGTGTTGCGTATAACATAAGACATAAAAAAATATTTCTCATAAAATCTCAGGGTGTTAAATGTTTCTAGACCATTGGGATGAAGAATTCCCTTTCGGTCTTGACATCGGCCGTTTTGAGGGTCAGATTAGCTTGAAGGATGACTTGGTTTGAGAGAATCCTTGACTTATGTTTATGTAATGTTTTCTATTTTTTAGTATTTATAATGGTTATATGGTCTTATGATTCCATGTATTATATATTATTACACTATAAGACTATTCATGATACATTATTTTTGGATATCACAATATTCAAATTGACTCAGAAGTTATACCACATTATGATGTTTATTCCATGAATCATATTATAGCTCTCCCAATTCTTTTCTATATTCTAGATGACATAATATGTAGTATGATGATATCAATAAGATATAAGAGATCATTATATAAATTAAAATAGATTCTTATTTTTTGTTTCTTTTAGATTTTTTTTGAACATAGTATTCCATATATCCTTGGATTCTTGATCTTTTGGTTGTATTAATTCGATATTAATGTGAAAAATCATGAGATAAAACATATAATTGAATTATGTTTATATAGTTTTTATTATTTCAAGGTATGGTTATTATAGAAATTATTACTAAAATTCATTACTGATAGCCCTAGGGATATGTTCATGTATAAAAAATTAATGATATTTTCATGAAGTGTAGAGGGACCATATTATGACAAAATAATTCCCATTTAGATAATATAAGTTGGTGTGGATCCAGATAATTTTATCCTGTAGGTAGTAACCCATAAAAATTTAATTATTTATTATTTCTATCAAAATCTAGTTAATGACAGAGTCTTTTCTTCACACCATTTTTGACACTCATGGGGGCTATGGGTGGGAAAACATACACCCATTACCAAACATTATGACGAGATTTAATATATTATTATGTTATAAAAACAAATACCAAAATTACCATGGATAACTGAGATTGGTATATTGTGACTCATAAGCTAGAATATAATTTTCATTTATATTATATTAGACATGTGATCATAGATTCCATTTTTATGAGTTTTTTTCATAGAGTATTTTGTAACTATGTTTATATTATATATAATAAATGACTGGAAGAATAATATAATTATGAATCATTCCCTCATTATAAATTCATGATACTGAAATGTAATATGTTATTATTTATCTACACATTATTTTATATCATTAATTAATTATAGTACCATTCACACACAACATAGAAAATAGGTGTTGATTAATAAATGAGAATAATAATAAGATAACGTATTTCATTCGAACTATTTTACTCCTCCCTGACCAATGTTTATGAAATGAATCTCCTATAAAATATTTTTCTTTTTAGTGTATTCTTATGATAAACATGGCCTCTATTAGATATCCATAGAAAAATCCATCATTATTTTTTTGGATATAGATATCACACTTCAAATCATGAGTAATTCTTCGATCCATTAAATGCTTTATTAGGGGGAGGGGGATGGGTAAATCTCCTTTTTGATGTCCATACATGTGTTTGTATAATTTTCATTTAATTAAGAATATATAACCAGAATTATTGAGATAATGGAATGATCCTTCCTAAATGCATTCATATTATGATAGATTATATTGATTTTTTACATGAATAGTATGTTGGCCTTCCTCAAGATCATGATGTTGGGTTCTCTACTAGATTTATACACGGATCTCTATCTATATAAAATAATTATTATTGAATAGACACCATTTGGTTGGAAGAAAATAATAATAAATTACATGTAAATATTGAAAATGGTTATATATGCCCATGTTCATCAAAATGGGATGTGACAGTGCTCATCATTTGGAAGAAGGATCGATAAATATTCATTTAGGTAGACAATCATGAACACAACAAAATAATGATAATTAATAGGTATCTTATTTTTATGATAGATGAATTTTTTAATGAAATATGTGGGTGCCATTATTTATCTACGGTAGATATTCAATAAGAATATCTATAATTAAGGGTGAAAAGGATGATATTAACAAGAAATGATTCAAAATAATTTATAATCATTATGAATTCATAGTGACACCCTTATAACTCTCTAATGCACCAAAAAATAATTATGCAAATAATGAATAGATTCATTAAAGATTATATTGAAAAATTTTATGTAGTTTTTATTTGTGACATTATGATATATTCTAAAATAAAGGGGGAGTGTGAGGGTTATTAGAATAGCATGATAAAGACTGATAAAATGGATAATCAATAATAATTGTTCATTAACTGTGAGTTATGGATGAAGGAAGTTATTTTTTTTTGCGATTGTTATGCACATTCAATGGAATTTTTTTACCCTTCTAAAAAAGGAAAATTGGGAGTGTCCCATAATAATATCAATAATAGATATATATATATATATTCTTTAGTCTATTTGGGAATTATATTTTATTTATTAGAAATTTATTATGATCTTGGAACTCAATAAACAAGATTTAATAGAATGGATTAATGTATTTATAGACTAGTGGAAGTGAATAGAGCCTCATTTAATTGAAAAATAGTTTCATAATTGCACTATTCCTCACACATCCCTCTAATTTGGAATTTTCCATTTTTTATAAATATGATTCAAATAAGGGATTTGGATATTTTATGATGAAATATAAAAATTTTACATCATATCCCTTGATGGAATAGAATGTTTATGAGTAAAAATATCCATTAACTGATCTAGGATTTCGTTATGTGATCATTTTTTTGAATTTCCAATGGAAACTAAATATATATTATAAGAGAGTTTAATATATATTCATACCAATGGAGATAAAGATGGTACATTTATCATGGTTAGTGTTGATTAATGGATAAGACTAATCAATCCACTAATATCATTGGGGAAAAAATATTTAGTTTCTGTAACGAGACATGATCTAGAAACTTCATCTATGATGCAAAATTTAGTGGATCCAATCCTTTTAATGATGTAAATGATAGAAATGGGTATTATAAAGGAAATAACATCACCATTAATATGTCCATTTATTTCTCAAATAACTCTTATGGAGAAGATAAATCATTCAAAAGGGGTTGATATATAAATAACGAAAATGGGGGAAGATATAAGAATAATGAAATCCTTAGAGACCAAAATTGAAGAATAAGGAGTTTTGAGATATTGGTCAAGACTCTATGAACTCAAAAATCCTATTATAGGAAAGGTGATGTTGAATGATTCATGCAACTCAACCTTGTCCATCTGCCCAAGAATAACAAATATGGATCTAGATCATCATGATCACTACACCTGGTATAATAATAATTGTGATATCATATAATATTCATCAATGTGCCCAGAATTTCCATTGGTGAATGATGAAAGGAAAGAATACTAGGTGATAATGAAACCAATAGCCATGCCTGTATAGAAATTGAAAAATATCACCACAGATCATGTTACTTTTCATCCTAATAAAACAAGTCCAAATAATGTTGTATGGGCAATGTTGGAATATCTAAAAAATAATTCTTATTTTATAACTATTCATGATTTAATTTCACTCCATGAACATCAGAATATTTACATTATGTAATTGTATAGGCTATGTGGAACTTGATTTTTGATCAAATATGATAGAGATCTAGGATTCACTAGTGTGTTCTATAAGAGTTACATTAATTATATTAACACTATATTGACTTCTAGTATATATTATCACCAAAAAACTGATGGCCCATACGAGAGAGATATACATTGAGTTAATGACATGTTGACCACATTCTCGATTGACATTAATGTGTGATGTGATTTAAATGTTTCTTTGGTCGAAAAATCAAACAATAATATATTTCAATCAAGAATACAAAAACATTATACAAATCCTTTTATAGGAAGAGATGAATATTATTTGTGTGTTTGCATGAAGTTGGTGAATAAAAGATGTTGGGTCATGAAATAGTTAAATAAATGGTAGAAAAATTTAAACACCATTCAACGTCATATTAGAGATCCTACAATTTGAAATAAGTGTTATGATGATAATAATTTATGAGAAATTGAATTTGACATTAATGATAATATATTCAAATAAATATCACTCTATAATAGCGTAATGAAATTTGGGAAAAAGGGAAAGATATATCCCAGGATCATTGGACCTTTGTGATATTCTTGATCACATTAGAGTTGAGTATTATCCAATAAAACTCATACTAACCCTTTTTAAGAACATTATATATTCCATGTATACATATTGAAGAGGTACATATTACATCACTCATACGAACTAAGTATAATTTTTGTAAAAATATAAAATTATATCTTATATGAGGAATACCATGTGAACATCTCAGATAATAGTGGAAAGTTTATACAAAATAAGACAACCCACATAGTAAAAATGATATGGTTAAACCATAAGTAATAGGAAGTGTCATGTGAACCATAAGAAGATATAAAATAGATATACCCTCAAATATTCTCAAAATAGTATATATACTAAAATATCAACTGTGGAATTAAATATGTGTAGTGGAATATAGTAACCCAAAAAATTATTAATAGAGTTTTACATTTGAATGTATACTTTTTTTCATATTTTCTAAATTAATTGCATTGAAAATGGAACCCTTGATTGAAAAAACTTCTACTATAAAAATAGGAACATTATTTTAATAGAATCAAAATAAACATGATTTTTAGAAGTATTACAATTTCTAAAAAATAGAAAACATGATAATAGTAAGAGGAACATTTATATATTCTTGATCCTCTAGAACTATAGTAGTTACGAACAATATAATAAAAATAAAGAAGATTGTTATTGATAAAATATGAAATTTGAAAACTAAAATATATATAACAATGATAGAAAATATTTATGAATATTTCATTAATGAAATATGTGGTAATTATTAAATGTTGGGATCCAATATTATTGTTAAAAATATGACCATTGGAATATTAATAATACCATTAGATTTGTATATTTACTATTTGAATTTTAAACTAACCATTTGTAATAGTAACATGACAGTTATGCTTGTATATTCACCTATGTAAGAGTTATATAATCATTAGTTATAATATTAACTGGGAATTTGACACACACACACACACAGACACACATGTATATATATATATCAAGATACAAGTATCTAATCTTTTAAATGTTTTATTTAAAGTGCTTGTAATTTTATAAAATAATGTTTCAATTGGGCTTCTACAATAAATATACTGATTCAAAAATAATGTTAGTTTTTATAATTTTTTTAGAAATTAATATTAGGGTTCATTATAATTCTTATGGATTTTTATGAGACCACATGTGATTTTTCTAAGGGTCTAAAAATTGATCATAATATTAATATCGTTATTTTTATAATAAATTGGGATTTTATATAATATTTAAATTTATCAAATTTAAATTTGATTTTGTATAATTTATTTATTTATTTTAACATATAGTTCTAAAAATTGTTAGTAAAGACTTTTTTATTTTTATAAAATAAAATATTTTTTGGTCAATAGTGAAATATTATAAAATATTGTATTTAACATTATAATTTAAATACAAGAATTTATTAGTTCGGGATGACGTAATAACCCAAAATTCGAATTGAAATGAATAATTTCTTCAATATAGTCACAAGATTCATCACTATTGGTAGTCTATACCCTAAATAATTATATTATGGTTATAATAACTAAATAACACAACACTCCTACCATTATAAATAGCAGCCCTCCACTTGAAGTCTCCTCACAACATAATTTCCGTGTATCATTAGAAATTTATTAACTATTACATTTATATTCCTCTCCCCCATTTTCTAGTACTCCTTTATTAAAAAAAATTCTATTTTGAGAAGAATTATATGGAATCCTAATAGGAGACAACCAAAGGAAGGTGTATGATTCTTGAAATACTTCGTTCAATTTTTGACATAATTTACCAAAAGAATATGATCCACGTCTACCTGAAAATAGTAACATTAGAATAATATTTTATATGTCTTTGTTATTATTATGGGGTAATATTAATATAATAAACTGCCTCTTCTCATTTCTAAATTGAAAAAATTGTATTAAATATGGTTGTTTCCACGCATCTAGGAACAACAAACTTCATTTTTCTCTACCGCCATCACGGCTGGTCATGGAATCTTTATTTTGGTTATAAAATGATAATATGTATATTATTAATTTTTTAATTTATATAATGAATATAATGTTGAATAATATGAAATTGGGGTGTTATGGTCGTTAAAACCTCTGAAATAGACAAACCACATATCATTTAGTTTTTTAAGTAAGTAGTCCATATTTATGAACACAAACAGATATATGAAATCATTTTTAATTTTTTAATGATATGAATAATATTTCAATTGACGTTAGGTATTGTAGTATAAGGCCCCAGCCTTAAACCTTACTTAATCTTGAGTTATTACAAGATTACACATTGAGGATCTTTTCAGGTTTAGAGTTTTAGAGAATTAGATCATGAAACTTGCATTACATTCCACATTTAAACAAAGTGGTTACATAAAATACAGTATTCATTCTTCCCATCAACAGAAACATATTTAAAATAAAACATGGATTCTTTCTTGACACATCCTTGACACTATCATTACATCATGTAACCTTCCCTTGACCTATGAAAAACATTTCAAAAAATTGGGATGATCATAAAAAGCTCAGTAAGGGATATAAAAATATGGAAAGGAAACATGAGTACATGTATACATGAGAATGAAATCATACTTTACCCATGAAACATAGGCATATCAAATCATGAATAAATCATAGAAATCATAAGACATAAAAGGTTACTTGAGGCATTCATAACATTCTTACGTAGGGAGTAACCCTCTTGGTTACGTTTTGGAATACCCATCAGAGTATATTCCCTAAATCTCTTCGGAGAAACCTTAACGTTTCACTCCTTCGCGTTACCCAATGCATTGGAGAGCTATATCGGGCTCACCCGCCCTTAGTTTATCACGGAACCACCCATTTTCATAACAATTCCCAAGAACCATAACATAAATGTATCACATAAAACATGCATAAAGGAAACATAACATTTCCACATTTCAATCTCAATATAACATTTTATTATATTTAAATAATGAATCCGTTCAAAAAGAAACGATTTCCAAAACCATTTAAAACATTTAATAAAGAGAATTTTGAATCAAAGTGTCCTATACCACCTTGATGCTTTTAACATTTTAAACCATTAATATCCATATAAATAAATCCTTAAAACCATTTTGAAAACATGGATATTAATAAGAACAAATCATTAAAACATTTAAAGCGATATTTTGGTCAAAGGGTTTTTACCAAAATTAGAGATACTTGAATACAATAATTAAGGAATAAAATATAATCAGAACTTTATAATATCATGTGAATAAATGGATTAATGATATAATATTCCAAAGGACAGTATATACACCATATAAGAGTGAATTTGTGCATAACAACAATGAAGTATCAATAGGGATGTAAAATGTGATGAAATCCCTTATAAAGAAGGTATCCTTAAATTAAGGATAAATCAATATCAAAATTATGTGTGACAAATATAAATACACCCAATATAATTGGATATTAAGTGTAAAACAATAAAAGGTCATTCACACATATTGAAAGGATGAAATATTCAATAACTACATGTTGAACCCAAAGAAATCGAAATTGGGTTAAAACGTTCCCGTGGTAAAATTCGACAGCCTAACGGTGTCACTTCAAAAATTCAGAAAATGATTTGATGAGAGATAAAAAGGGAATATCATCACTTGGAAATAAAATTTAAATCAATCAAGATACATAAGAACATATCCCAACATAATAGTATGTGAATTAAAAGACATAACAAACGAAGTCTTTTAAAATGAGGAGGGTGAATGGTTCCATTGCCGACTTGGGTAACGTTCGAAAAGTACACCCCATTGAAGAAGTGTCATAAAAAGAATATTTAAATACCCATAAATGGAATTATATTAAAAAGGGAGGGTAATAATTGGCAGTACATAAACCACTCAAATGAAATTGTGGAAAATGTAGCATAAATCTCACAGGAATAAAATTGAGATGAAAAATCCCTTACGAAAACTCGGCAGCCTAACGACGCCACTTAAAACTTCCAAAATGGATTAATAAAAGGAAATAGGGTCTCTCATCATATGAACATAAAAAGTAAAGTGGGTGTAATATAAAATAACAACCCAATCATAAGAAATATGAGCTTAAAAGGAATGACATAAAAGAGTGTACTTAAAAAGAAAGAGAGGTGTAGGATCCCTTACCTCGGGTCCGACTTGACTCGATCGTTCTTTAACATCCTGAATAATAAACTTGAGTTAATTTATACTTGCTTAAGAAACGTTTACAAGTTCATTATTCCATTTATATCAATTATTTACCTGTTATAAACATTATGTAATCATTTAAGTTAATAATGTTTGTTTTGTCGATATTTGGTTCTTAAGCCGAAAGTGGACTTCTTACAATTACATGTTGTTCGTGTGGTCAAAGGTTCTTTATATCCAGAATGAAATTACTTATTTGGATATCATATATATCATATATGTCTAGAATATACATGTATTTATAATAGAACATAATCATTTTGAGGTAAGAAATGAATTTCACTGTTCATGGAGACGGTAAGCCGTACGTACGCATGAACGCTACATTCATTTATTTGTCATATTAATGGAATTAAAACTAAATGAGAGGTATGTATATTTTAATTCCAGAATTATATTCATCATTTAGATTTATAATTCATCATATATATCCATTATATACATGTACTTATAATAGTACATTTCATTTGGGGATAAGAAATGAAATGCACCGTTCATGGAGACGGTAAGCCGTACGTACGCATGAACGCTACTTTCATTTCTATCTCATACTTTAATGGAAAGAAATAATAATTATATAGAGGCATATAATAATTCCAGTATAAAATCATATATAATACCATTAAATCCATCCTTTATACGTCCCACGTATGGCATTAATGAATCACATCACTTTGAGGGGGCGGTAGTCCGCACTTCCTAAAATGAAGATATCGCTTATACCCATAATGGAAGCCATAAAATTAAGCCACAAATGAAAAATAAAGAAGATTAAGTAAAAAATAAACATATTATATATCATATATAAAAATAGTGACATCATAATGTCCACCTTTGAATGTGTTAAATTAGTATTGAACAATCATCGTTTCGGGAGGCAGAATTTCGCCATCCATGGAAACCGTATGTTCTTTAACCATTTGATGTAGTTGTGTGAGAGTGTAGCTCGAATAAATCTTATAACAACATCCTAGTATACTTGAGGTACTGGTGTTGTTAAAATAGATGTAAATAAAAAGATTTTAGGGGGTTGGAGAAGCAAAATAAAAGAAATGAACATGAGAGAATGAATTACTATTAAAAGTGTAACTCCTTTTGATTTGAGCCTAAAGGCTTCCTTTGAAAGGATTACGCCCAAAGGGAATCCTATAGGATGAGTAGAGGGATGTGGAGAGAGTAAATGGGCAGGGGATGGCCGAGCCAAAGGCTTGAGGAGTGTGTGAAAGGAGATAGAGGTGGGGGCCTTTTATAAGAGGAGAGGAGAGGCACTTTTGGAAATCATGAAACTATTATTTTATTTTAAAAAGTGTTTCGAATTTCTAAGGTCCCAAATTGATATATTTTGAAGATAAGATGATAAGGATTAGAAATATTCCCATCCAATAGTTTTTTGGACAAGTGTAGGTCTTAGATTTTATATTATCGTTTCATTTTATTTAAACTGTTCATTAATGAGGTCATCGCTCCATCATCATGATGTCTTAAATAATTTAATTTATTTAAAGTATAAAAATTATAAAAAAATACAATGATGTAGGAAATCTTTTTAGCTTTCCAATGACTATTTAATATAAAAAATATGACTTTATAACCCCATGTAAAAATTGTTTTCGTAAAATAACTAAAGTTTGTGTCATTTTTATTTTATCATTAAATAAAAAGTTATTTATGTCATTTCCCAACCAAAGTGGATACATGGGGTCCCCAAGATGACCAATGGCTTGTCTTGGTCGGCCATGACACAACCAATGAGGGTAGGACATGTGTCAAGTTCATTTATATTATTAAAACATTATTTTTACCTTAAACTACACTAATTACCTCTAATCACGATTACAAACTTAATAAGTTACTATTCACCAAAAAATTATTTTTATCCCATTGAACCACAGTTTACTTCTTAATGACAACCATGTATGTCAGATTTTTGAAATTCAAAACACAAAGATGGAAAACTTTCATTTAAACGGAAAAAATCAGTTTTTATAAGTACCACTTAGTGGTTTCACTATTCATCAAAAATTGAAGTTTTTCAGAAAAATCCCAAAAATTCACCCTAAGATATATTTGATATTCCGAATTCAAAAATGAAGTATATTTTAAAAAATTCAAAACATATAAGTCAAATTAATTAATCTAATAATTAATTCGCACTGTCAGAGCAAATAACGTGTTTTTATGAAACAATAAGTATCAAAAGATTGACACTAGTTTAAGTCTGATTTCAAAGTGTAATTAATTCCAATGACCACTATTGGATTTAATGGTAAAAATATATTCTAATTTCACTTTAAAACCAATTCAAAAGATAATCTAATCATATAAATAATTTAGATTAAAAAGAGGTTTTGAATTAAAATACAACATTTTACACTATTCATTAAAAAATGAACTTTATCAGAAAGATACCAAAAATATACACAAAGTAAACTTTGATGTCCCAATTATTAAGAATAGTTTTATTTGGTCCCAAAGGACGTATAAGAGTGAACAAAACTATATTTAATGATAGTTCTCCATCAAAAAGCGATAAGTGAACCTTTAGTGAAAACTAGGGCATATACGCCTAAAATTGAATTCTTTCCGTATTTTATGCCTTTATCATTTATTGGATAAATGTAAAAACATTTAAAAACATATATAATCATATTCTAGTTATTTCTATCCATTCCTGTTAATACAATGGCTACATGTTAACTACCATTTAAAATAATATTATTTTATTATTAGAGTGCAACGTAAGATTCCCAAGAAACTCGTCGTTGCGTGTTGGGTATGCCATCGAGCATAGCATCCCCTTTAAAGTCATATTAATAATTTATTCACAAATATGGATAAATATGAAAATGTCAAATTCTTTATTTACCAGGGGTGTTAAATCCTTCCCCCCTTTTGGGAATTGAGTCCTCACAATTTTTAAAATTGAGCTTGGAAACATCCTTGAAAGTCCCACATCGGAACAAGAGTCGGTAAAACAAACACTTTAAAATAAAGGAAGATAAGTACAGAGGTCACCCGAGTTAACCCATACTAGGATTCCATGTATAAAAAAATGGACATGGAAGAAAAATCAAAGGGTCATGTTCTTGAGGGAGAGTGATAGTAAACATGTCTAGGATAAAGTTAACAATGAGAAAATCACAAACTTGTGATGGGTTAGACGGTATTCGATTCCCCAGTAGGAAAAGCTAATAGAAAACATTTTCGTGTTAAGTTACTTTTTATTGAGGAATTTATTCATAAGGAAACATAATCACTTATCATGTTGACTTTCAACCTTTACTGGATTCCTTAATCAAACTCATATTTTTTTTCCAAATGACGAGTATTTAGGGAGACTTGTTCGCATTAAGAGTACTATAATCAACTTCTATAGAGTCACCTAATCCAAAAAAGAGAACTATATACTTCCCATGTCTTTAGACTTTAACCAAAACCAAAACCAAAAAGGTTAGTACAAGGTCAGATAATCCAGAAAAGGATAACCCATTAAAAAGAAAATCTACGCTTAATCTCAAAAATTTGTCCAACAAAACCCAAAGTTCAATGAGAACCATTCTATAATCTATTTGTCCATAAAATTCTTCAAAGTAAACCAAAATTATATTGAAACCCAAATATTTGAAGGATTTAGTCACATAGTCTTCCAAGTTAAGTCGTAACATTTATCTCCAAACAACATTAGTTGCTCCTAAAGACTCGTATTGAAAAGTAATTAACCTAATCACATATCCTCCATGATAGGTTAATCATTTTCATAAATAAACGAAAATCAACTTACTCTTAATTGATTAAATCATATAACTAGAAATAATCAGTCAAACTAACCAGGGACTTCACGTAGTCCAGTGGTAGGCAATAAATACGAGTCACACTTTGGTTGTGGGTTCGATTCCCGCAGCTTTGTCCGACGCGACGGGTAGTCACACTCTCTGTGTGTTGTCATTTTTCCAAAACTATATAATTCTTATAACATTCCCCAAAATGAGATAAAATCTTCAAAGATGATCATAACATATTTTAACCTCAAGTTTATCTCATGCCTTTCATTTTCCATCATAACATATAATAACCCATAATTACCTCAAAAGTAAGGATCATATAAAACCAAATGGTTCTTTATAACTATGTCCACAAAAGAAAAGATAACTATTCCTTGAATAAAATTTTCCTATATTAAACATCAGGGTTACACATAATATAAAAAGTTTTCTGATGTAACCCCATCATCAAAAGAGACTTAATACTCTTAAGAATTTCACCATAACTCTTGAAGCCCTTATATGTTGACATCTTAATCATTCAACATTATTCATGATCCATTAACCATTCCTTTCCAACATATTCCAAAATAACTCTTTCCTATAAACAAAATCATGAATCATACCCTAAGATTCCAAAATAGGAAAACAATAGTCATGAAATAATACATACCTTTGATTGGTCATTGTCAGTTTCTTCATCCTCAATCGGAATGGCATTAGGTATTGGTAAATGAACATTTGTACGCTCTTGGTGATCCCATTCACAAAACTTCTTCATAGGACATGTGTTTGCATAATGACCATGCACACCACATTTAAAACATTCAATTTATCCCTCAGAAAGAACTTCTTTCCCTTTCCTCGAGTCAACTGGATGCTTCCTTTTTCCATTGAAGGTTATTGCTTTATGACCTTAATTTCCACATCTATAGCATATTCCGGTCCCTTTGAAACATTTTCCTAGGTGTTTCTTTCCACATCTTTGACACATAGGTTTTTGAACACACTTACCTTTATGATTATTACCTGTACTTCCGTAGGGATTTGTTTCTTGCATATATGATGACTTAGAGAAATATCCAAGGTTTAGGTGGTCAGTCATGACTCCAGATAGTTGGTTGAGGATAATCACAAGAGTTCTCATTGCAGCTCCCATATCATTCAGTTTCTTGCTCAAAAAACAGTCACAGTTTCCTTCACATCCACTGTTACTTTGGTGCCTGCTAGATCCAGCTATTTACTAAAACCAAAAAGGTCAGTGTGAGTATATAAAAAAAACCATCATGTACTAATGAGGAAGGTAAACACTAAAATATACTTACTCATTCACTTTATCAAAAACTAGGACTCTTTATGAAATCTTAACCATTATGGTAATGTCACTTATGCTTAAAGAATACCCTAACCTCTAAAGTTATCTAAAACGACCTTTGATACCAACTATACGACCCCAGCCTTAAACCTTACTTAATCTTGAGTTATTACAAGATTACACATTGAGGATCTTTTCAGGTTTAGAGTTTTAGAGAATTATATCATGAAACTTGCATTACATTCCACATTTAATCAAAGTGGTTACATAAAAGACAATATTCATTCTTCCCATCAACGAAAACAAATTTAAAATAAAACATGGATTCTTTCTTGACACATCCTTGACACTATCATCACATCATGTACCCTTCCCTTGACCTGTGAAAAACATTTCAAAAACTTGGGATGAGCATAAAAAGCTCAGTAGCGGAAATAAAAATATGGAAAGGAAACATGAGTACATGTATACATGAGAATGAAATCATACTTTACCCATGAAACATAGGCATACCAAATAATGAATAAATCATAGAAATCATAAGACATAAAAGGTAACTTGAGGCATTCATAACATTCTTACGTAGGGAGTAACCCTCTTGGTTACGTTTTGGAATACCCATCACAGTATATTCCCTAAATCTCTTTGGAGAAACCTTAACGTTTCACTTCTTCGCATTACCCAATGCATTGGAGAGCTATATCGGGCTCACCCGCCCTTAGTTTATCACGGAACCACCCATTTTCATAACAATGCCCAAGAACCATAACATAAACGTATCAAATAAAACATGCATAAAGGAAACATAACATTTCCACATTTCAATCTCAATATAACATTTTATTATATTGAAATTATGAATCTGTTCAAAAAGAAACCATTTCCAAAACCATTTAAAACATTTAATAAGGAGAATTTTGAATCAAAGTGTCCTATACCACCTTGATTCTTTTAAAATTTTAATCCATTAATATCCATATAAATAAATACTTAAAACCATTTTGAAAACATGGATATTAATAAGAACAAATCATTAAAACATTTAAAGCGATATTTTGGTCAAAGGGTTTTTACCAAAATTAGAGATACTTGAATACAATAATTGAGGAATAACATTTAATCAGAACTTTATAATATCATGAGAATAAATGGATTCATGATATAATATTCCAAAGGACAGTATATACACCATATAAGAGTGAATTGGTGCATAACAACAATGAAGTCTCAATAGGGATGTAAAATGTGATGAAATCCCTTATAAAGAAGGTATCCTTAAATTAAGGATAAATCAATATCAAAATTATTTGTGACAAATATAAATACACCCAATATAATTGGATATTAAGTGTAAAAAAATAAAAGGTCATTCACACATATTCAAAGGATGACATATTCAATAACTACATGTTCAACCCAAAGAAATCGAAATTGGGTTAAAACGTTCCCTTGGTAAAATTCGACAGCCTAACGGCGTCACTTCAAAAATTCAGAAAAAGAGTTGACGAGAGATAAAAAGGGAATATCATCACTAGGACATAAAATTTATATCAATCAGGATATAGAAGAACATATCCCAACATAATAGTATGTGAATTAAAAGACATAACAAACAAAGTCTTTTAAAATGAGGAGGGTGAACGGTTCCATTACCGACTTGGGTAACTTTCGAAAAGTACACCCCATTGAAGAAGTGTCATAAAATGAATATGTAAATACCCATAAATGGAATTATATTACAAAAGGAGTGTAATAATGGGAAGTACATAAACCACTCAAATGAAATTGTGGCAAATGTAGCATAAATCTCACAGGAATAAAAGTGAGATGAAAAATCCCTTACGAAAACTCGGCAGCCTAACGACGCCACTTAAATCTTCCAAAATGGATTGATGAGAGGAAATGGGTCTCTCATAATATGAAAATAATAAGTACAGTGGGAGTAATATAAAATAACAACCCAATTATAAGAAAGATGAGCTTAAAAGGAATGACATAAAAGAGTGTACTTAAAAAGAAAGAGAGGTGTAGGATCCCTTACCTCGGGTCCGACTTGACTCGATCGTTCTTTAACGTCCTGAATAATAAACTTGAGTTAATTTCTACTTTCTTAATAACCTTTTACAAGTTCATTATTCCTTTTATATCAATTATTTACATGTTATAAACATTATGTAAACATTTAAGTTAATAATGTTTGTTTTGTCGATATTTGGTTCTTAAGTCGAAAGTGGACTTCTTACAATTACATGTTGTTCGTGTGGTCAAAGGTTCTTTATATCCAGAATGACATTACTGATTTGGATATCATATATATCATATATATCTAGAATATACATGTATTTATAATAGCAAATAATCATTTAGAGGTAAGAAATGAAATGCACCGTTCATGGAGACGGTAAGCCGTACGTACGCATGAACGCTACTTTCATTTATTTGTCATATAAATGGAATTAAAACTAAATGAGAGGTATGTATATTTTAATTCCAGAATTATATTCATCATTTATATGTATAATTCATCATATATATTCATTATATACATGTACTTATAATAGTACATTACATTTGGGGATAAGAAATGAAATGCACCGTTCATGGAGACGGTAAGCCGTACGTACGCATGAACGCTACTTTCATTTCTATCTCATACTTTAATGGAAAGAAATAATAATGATATAGAGGTATATATTAATTCCACTATTAAATCATATATAATAACATTAAATCCATCCTTTATACATCCCACATATGGCATTAACGAATCACATCACTTTGAGGGGGTGGTAGTCCGCACTTCCTAAAATGAAGATATCGCTTATACCCATAATGGAAGCCATAAAAGTAAGCCACAAATAAAAAATACAGAAGATTAAGTAAAAGATAAACATATTATATATCATATATAAAAATAGTGACATCATAATGGCCACCTTTGAAGGTGTTAAATGAGTATTGAACAATCATCGTTTCGGGAGGCAGAATTTCGCCATCCACGGAAACCGTATGTTCTTTAACCATTTGATGTAGTTGTGTGAGAGTGTAGCTCGAATAAATCATATAACAACATCCTAGTATATTTAAGATACTGGTGTTGTTACAATAGAAGTAAATAAAATGAGTTTAGGGGGTTGGAGAAGCAAAATAAAACAAATGAACATGAGAGAATGAATTACTTTTAAAAGTGTAACTCCTTTTGATTTGAGCCTAAAGGCTTCCTTTGAAAGGATTATGCCCAAAGGGAATCCTATAGTATGAGGATAGGGATGTGGAGAGAGTAAATGGGCAGGGGATGGCCGAGCCAAAGGCTTGAGGAGTGTGTGAAATGAGATAGAGGCGAGGGCCTTTTATAAGAGGAGAGGAGGGGCACTTTTGGAAATCATGAAACTATTATTTTATTTTCAAAAGTGTTTCTAATTTATAAGGTCCAAAATTGATATATTTTGAAGATAAGATGATAAGGATTCTAAATATTCCCATCCAATAGTTTTTGGACAATTTTAGGTCTTAGATTTTATATTATCGTTTCATTTTATTTAAACTGTTCATTAATGAGGTCATCACTGCATCATCATGATGTCATAAATAATTTAATTTATTTAAAGTATAAAAATTATAAAAAAATACTATGATGTAGGAAATATTTTTATCTTTCCAATTAATATTTAATATAAAAAATATGATCTTTATAACCCCATGTAAAAACTGTTTTCGTAAAATAACTCAAGTTTGTGTCATTTTTACTTTATCATTAAATAAAAAGTTATTTATGTCATTTCCCAACCAAATTGGATCCATGGGGTCCCCAAGTCGACCCATGGCTTGTATTGGTCGGCCATGACACAACCAGTGAGGGTAGGACATGTGTAAAATTCATTTCATATTATTAAAACATTATTTTTACCTTAAACTACACTAATTACCTCTAATCACGATTAAAAACATAATAAGTTACTATTCACCAAAAAATTATTTTTATCCCATTGAACCACATTTTACTTCTTAATGACAACCATTTATGTCAGATTTTTGAAATTCAAAACACAAATATGGCAAAATTTCATTTAAACGGAAAAATCAGTTTTTATAAGTACCACTTAGTGGTTTCACTATTCATCAAAAATTGACGTTTTTCAGAAAAATCCCAAAAATTCACCCTAAGATATATTTGATATTCCGAATTCAAAAATGAAGTCTATTTTAAAAAATTCAAAACACATAAGTCACATTAATTAATTTAATAATTAATTCCCACTTTCAGAGCAAATAGCGTGTTTTTATGAAACAATAAGTATCAAAATATTGTCACTAGTTTAAGTCTGATTTCAAAAAGAAATTAATTCCAACGAACACTATTGGATTTAATGGTAAAAATATATTCTAATTTAACGTTAAAACCAATTAAAAAGATAATCTAATCATATAAATAAATTATATTAAAAAGAGGTTTTGAATTAAAATACAACATTTTACACTATTCATTTAAAAATGAACTTTATCAGAAAGATACCAAAAACTTACACAAAGTAAATTTTGATGTCCCAATTTTTAAGAAGAGTTTTATTTGGTCCAAAAGGATGTATAAGAGTGAACAAAACTTTATTTAATGATGGTTCACCATCAAAAGGCGATAAGTGAACTTTTAGTGAAAACTAGGGCATATACGCCTAAAATTGAATTCTTTCCGTATTTTATGCCCTTATCTTTTATTGGATAAATGTAAAAACATTTAAAAACAAATATAATCATATTTTAGTTATTTCTATCCATTCCTGTCAATACAACGGCTACATGTTAACTACCATTTAAAATAATATTATTTTATTGTTAGAGTGCAACGTAAGATTCCCAAGAAACTCGGCGTTTCGTGTTGGGTACGCCATCGAGCATAGCATCCCCTTTAAAGTCATATTAATATTTTATTCACAAATATGGATAAATATGAAAATTACATATTCTTTATTTACCTGGGGTGTTACATGTAGTCCAGTTTAATAAGGTCATCAATAAAAATCCATATTTTATGTTACTTTTGAACAATGGGAGGAATTGAATAGAAAAAGGGATGCACAAATTTATATCTCATCATAATGGTTTTATATAAATATAAAAAATTTATAATAAATCATATGTATATATGTAAAAGTGTATATTTTATATAATTAATGTGTAAATATTTATTAAAGAAGAGATTAATTTATTTTTTGGAATTGAAATTATACATAATGTAAGTGATCTCTTCAAACCACATTATTTTCCTTTAGGTTATGTTCTTTCTCACTCTAACTCACTTTATTTATCTCTCTAATGTTATATTGGGATTATAAATAAAATATATGTGATTAATTCAGGGATAAATATATTATTTTTTATCACATTGGAGGGATAGTACATGGATTAAGTTAAATTTTCAAATATCTTTTTTAAAATCACACCCCATTAAATAGACTTTTTCTCTCTGTAAATACTTAGATGTATCACCCATTTAAATTATTTATTTTGAAATTTATCACTGATATTTAGAAATATGATTACCTCATCAAAGATTAATGACCATAATATTTAATTCATTATTCACTTTGAAATCATTATGAAATATCTATTGATTAGGATTTCTGAAGAATTTTAAAAAATCATTTAATTACATTTATAATTATTATTTTTGTGACCTATTATTTATTTTATTTTGTGGAACACATAATATTTTACATTTTATGATGGTTTTTACCAATTTAAACTCTAATGAATTGGGTAACTGTTTTTTATTATTTGGATATTTTGTGTTGGATTATGGACTAAACGTAATCCTTGGTGGGACTCTATCCCCCATGTGATGGTAAGTTATAGGTTATCCATGACTAATTTTTCTGAAATGTTCTATATTTTGATGAATTTTATATGTTTATATGATATAATGATTCAGTGTTTTTTATTATTATTCCACTAATTGATTATTCATGAACCTTACTTTTTATTATATCGTGATATTCTGATTGAATCAAATGTTATGCCTTGTTATCATGTTTATTCACTTACTAGGTTTCATATCTCACGTACATATTTTATGTATTATCCATGTTATCATATTATGTTTTATAAGATAATATAGACTGATGAAAACATTATGGATATTTGAATAATAGTTTTTTATTTTACTTCATTTTTGATGTTTTATCAACCTATCATTCCAAAGATATTAGACATCTCAATAATTTGGTTGTATTTGTTGGATATTTATGTTAAAAACCTTGAAATAATATGTGTTAATAATTATGATAACTAAAATATCAAATAATTATAAAATATAATTGATTATCAAAATATCACATCAACAGTTATAATCCACATAAGAAAAAAATAAGTGAAAATAAAAATGTTTTCAAACAGCCATTTAAACATTGTTATAAATCTTGGAGTGGAAATAAAATTAAAAAAAACAGGAATTTAATAAGTAAAATTACAATAAAAACATAATATAAACTGTTTATAATAAAATATCCTTGAATTGAACTTACTTTTATTAAAAATTATTGTGTAAATTTTAAAAGATTTTATTTTAATGTATCAACGACCATTATAAACTTTTTATGGAATTCCATTTTTAGAAGACTCCAATTTAAAAATATATAATAAAAATATACTTTTATATTAATAATGAAGAATAAAAACCACTTTAGAAATAAAATAAATTTTATTTTCCATAAGGGAGTGAAGAATATTTTCAGGCTGTAAAAACGTGGATATGGTTGAAAAATTCATTAAATGATATGGGATGTATTTGTAAAAAAAATATCATTTAAAGAATAATATATTTATCAACGAATAAAATTTTCGTGTGAAAATTTATTTCCTTATGAATTTAGTTTGAAACATAACATCTCATAATCATAGTTCAGAAAAGATAAATACCCAATTAAAATAGTTATCCTTGAGTAATTATGAAAAATGGAAATGATATGAGTTAAAAAAACACATCAAGCCATTATTATTTTTCAATCAAAATATCATGATAGGTATAAGCATAAATTAAATGTTTTACCCTTAATAGTTAGGTTATATTGAAAATAAAATTTTGTAGACCATATTCTAGTGAAAAATAAAACATGTTATACAATATAAACATGAGAAAAGAGATACATTTTTATAACATGTTCCATTTATGATGTTTCTTAATTTACAAGAAATAATTTTATCCCACTATATAATAAACATAAAAATAATAATATAATATCTTAGAACTATTTTCATACCACATTTTTTAATTATCATTAAAAATCATTATCATCATGTATATTAGGTTTTTCATATTTTCTACACTAAGTGATTATTATTTTGACACGTTGTTCTAGTTTAATTGTGCTTGTGTCTATATTAGTTATTCCCTATAATTTAATCATTCCAATTTCATTAAATATATTAAAATGTATGAATTAAAATAATTATTTTTTTAATTACATTGTATGATTTTTGTCATTACTTATCCTCGAGGATTAAATCAATATGAACACACATCATTGAGTCTCTTAACAAATTAATGACATTTTATTAATTATAGAGTTTATAATATCTATACAAATTATGGATATAAATATAATAATTAGTTAAATATTTATTTCATTCTGTGATATTAATGATTTTAATTTTTTTCCATGATGTAGTATGATGCCGTTGTTCTGAACGATGGAAAATGAAACATAAACATTCATGTTCCATGATTAATGGATAGATATGTGGTTAATTAGTTGGAATATCATTTCACATAAAACATGATGATCATATTTATGGTTTATTTTTATGATATATTATATTTATATGGATTTATAATAAGAATTATTGGATATGAAAATATTATATAATTCGAATAAACTATTTTCACCAAAATATTATTGGTTGAGATGTTTAATTTATTAATGATTATTTATTATTCATATTATTGTCAGTTTATTTTATTTTTATACAAAATGTATTTATGTTTGAAAATTTATATTTAACCTTTAAAACCATTCTCAAAAACTACTTTTTACAGATGTGATGAAATGAATAACAAAAATCGATTTTTCTATGGAGGCAGTATTCCACGTGTATTTGTGGTTGATGATTCCATTTACCAATTTACTAGAAAATGGAATAATACTATTTATCCTTTTAGAACATAAAATATTTTATAAATATAATAATTATATATTAAATTTCATATTAGAACTATTTTTCAGTGGTGGTGATATAAATAAATCATTATTCGTTAGGGAATCTCTAATCTATACAACGCACAACACAAAATTTATGTTTTCATTATATTTAATGTAAATTAAATGGGTGGTTAATCCATATAACATCATTATAATAGAACACATGTATAATCAGAATATATATGATATTATTATAATATATTGGAATAATAACTATTGAGGATGAAATAAAAATTACCAAAATAGGAATGATAGAGGATCATTTAAAAATACATTGCATACTAATCAAATTATCACCATTGGTAAGGGGATTAATCTTTTTATAGTTGGTGTTTTTATAATTCCAAAACAACTTTAATATTTGTAGTCTTTATGATTACAATATTTTCATGTGTCTGGTATGTACATAAAGTGTTGAGTCTGATGGTAAAATGAGAGATGTGTGGAAAATTTATAAGTAAAAATTTAAAGAAATTTTCTAAATACCCAAAACATCATAAAATGAGAAGTTAATATCAAGAAAAAATGAAGTAAAGTTTCTAAATAATTTAGTGATCAAGATTTGTGGTTTTTCCACTTCATAATCACTCAATTTGAAACTTGTTTTTACATGAATTTAGCCTTTTTCCCCTTGAATTATTTCTTTTTCATTATTTATATTACATAATTAAATAGTTTTTACCAAAATTAACATATTTTCAATACCAAAAAAATAGTTATAATAAGAAAATTCGGAAACATTTTTTCTAGAATATAAATCATATTCATTAAATCTAATTTTTTAAATTTATGCAAACTAATACAAAAATAAAACTGTATAATTTATTAATTGTTCAATAAAATATTAATTATGTTATAATATAACATATATAGGTTTATAATTCAATAAAAATATTTTTATGTTTGTAATGTTATTTATATTATATATATATTAGGTCAGTAGAATAATTTTATAGTATATAGGTTATACTGATATCATATTGATGTCAATAAAGAAACTGCATTTAAAAAACTAGTATATTTCAGTATTCCCCATCAAGTAAATTTTTTATGAATTATCCCAACAACTGACCCAAGATTATATTATTCTGATTAATATAGAAATTATATTAATTATAATAATTTATACTAATAAAATTTTACAATTAAATATTTATGTAGTATCCCAAAAAAATGTGAATACATATTTATGTTGGAAAATATATTTATAAATTGATAACTATTTTCTATTCATATATCCTAAAACTTATTAGTTTTTTTATTAGTAATATAGTGTGTTTATATATAATATATATTATTTTTATATAATAATTGTATGCTTGATTACTAAAAAAACAAAAATATTATAGAAATATAGTTTTAGCATATAATTATATTAGTTTTGATTTAATTATAATAATTGAATTTCATTAGTATATAAAATTGACATTATTATCATAATAAAAGTATTTCATAATTTGGTTTCTCCCATTCATAACTAATAATTCCAAAATAATGTTTTAATAGTTTTGTCTACTACATATATTTTTATCTAAATGTAATGTAGTTTATATTTGATTTTATCATCTCTTGTGGAGAAAGCTATAGATTAGAGTATTTATCTAAATAAATATATTATAATATATAATGGGGCATTGATGTTATCCATTTTTAGTAAAATAATAAAATTAAATAGATATTGTTTTCAGAATTATAACATATAAATTATGTCAGTGATGTCATTTAATTGTTTTGAAAAATATACCATGAAATACATATTAAAAATTTAAAAATAGTACTTTTTTTATTATAGCATAGATCATATTTTTCATAATATAAATGATTAAACACTATTCTAGAATAATAATGATGGTTTTGGGAGTCAGGCCTAAAATTTTCACACCCATTTTCTATGTAACATACCTAAATACCATTTCATTTTTTCATTATATTTCATTACGACACATTTCTAAATATATGTACTCTATTATCAGTACTAAAAGGTAACTATTTCTCAAACTCCAAACCAAATATATCTTGTCTATTTCACCCAAATCCCTTAAAAACTATATAACCTATTTCCATCATCCTCATTTAGTATAATTTGATCAATAAAATAGAGACTAAATCCTTCATTTTAAAATATGATGTTTCTTATAGGAACAATTTCATCAAAGTGGTTAGAGAATTTCTAAATTATAAAAAATCTAGGGTATGGTTTTTTAATTTCAATTTTCCATATCTAATTATTTTTTCCAATTCTACACTAATTTTAATTTATATGGCGTATATAATACATTATTTACATATTATTACTTTTTTTAATTTCATATAGACCTTCAATTCATTTTCTCTCTTGTAATGTATTTTGATTCAAAATTTAACAATTTTTATTTTAAATTTTCCCTATATCCATTTGTAATAAATACTCTATATAAATAATTTATTTCAACAAAACTCATGAGTTATTTAAATTTTAAACCTCATATGTTATATATTCTTCTTATTATTTTTAAATTATAAATGTCTTCTTACCATTAACCTGTAATAAGTTTCCATTCAATGAAATTAATTAACTTATATAGTAAGTTTATTATCACATATTCTTTATCATGAATCATTTTAACCTATGACAATTAGTTTCAAATAAATCCATGGATATTCATATCCTTATATATTATATTTCATATGGATATTTTCTATTGAGTTATTTTTTCACCAATGTTTCAATAAATCTATTTTTATCATTTTCTACACGTTTTATTTCTCTAACTATCATATTTGATATTATTTATGAATCATTATTTCAATGAATTCATTAAGGGATTATGATATTTCTATTTTTCATCTCATTTTAAAATATAAAAACTTATGAAAAAATCATGCAAATTTAAAACAAATTTATTATTATATTTTCATAAACCATTATAAATCTCTGATAGATTGTATTTCATGTATGAAAACATCATTTATTGATTTCAATGGTTTACTGTGTAGATGATCTAATGACCCCATCTACCTTCAATATCTGGATCAATTATGATAATGAATTATAGAAATATTCATGAAACCTAATTAATTGTCATAGGTTAATTGTGCTATGATGTATTTCTGAATGTATTCATGTTCATAAACACATATATGTATGGTTATTAATTATGGGATCTTATTTCTAGATATATCTTTATATTGAAAAATGATAATTATAATATCCCATAATATAATAACGTTATATAAATACATAATATTATTTATCTATGTTCAAAAATACATATTTGGTCATAACAAAATTTATATATGTAAAAAATATCATTGCAAGGAACTAATAGTATTTAAATATGATTATTATCCGACAAATGGAAGTAATTGGGTATATTAACATTCAAAACTATATGAATTAATTTTAATTCATTTATCTATATTTAAAACCATATTATTTATTTGTGGTTCTATTTTCCCACTTTATTATGTTATTCTATATGGAATAAGAATATTTTATAATTTATTCCATTATAATTTCTTTGTATATGATATTCTTCATTTATTATCATCTATGAGGTTATATGCACATATATATATTTATATATAAAAATCAGTAATAAACATTTTTTTAATCATATAGTTATCTCTATTTTAAATTTCCCCACATTTTTATTATCTAAATATTTGTAACTCATATAAAATATTTTGTCATACTACCTGAGTTTTTACCCTCCTATGATTCCATATTCACAAGGGAAATACATGATAGAACATTTTAATATTAAGCCATGTTATGAGAATATTCATAGAGATGGTTTCCAAACAAAGGGTGATTCGTAAATTATATATCTAATTCCACCAAAATCTAAACCGTTGTCTTCACAGATTTTATTTTTTTAGGATATATACAAGTTAGATTTAGGATATATTGATGAATATATGATGTTTATTTTATTCCCTTCTAATTTACCATAACTATATGAGTATTTAAATTCTGTAACACTTGGAATTAATTTTTAAAAATAATAAAAATATCATTATTATAGAATAAGTATTGCACCTTATATGGGGTGTGTAAAAATTGCAAATAATAACACATAAAACTAAAAAACTCAAAAATAAAAATCAATCCTTTATATATTTTACATAACATCTCCACAAAACAATACAGTACAACACCCTTCTATAGAGAAAATTAAATTCATAAAATAATCTATATAAAAATCTTGAGTACACTAATCAAATATATGTAAAAATTTTATGTATTAATTCTTCATTTCTGATATGATTTTTAATGACTCTATTTTTCTTGGATATGTTCCCAATAACTAATGGCATTAGTTTCCTCCATTAATTAAAATAGTATATTCTTATATGATCACAATTTATTATTCAATATAAAACCTCCTGGAGTGATAGTAGTGTGATAAACAAAATGATGTTATTATATTGAACATCCAATTGTAATATATAGAATTAATAATTTCCTAGGAATTTATATTAAAATGATAGTCAATTACAACTATTTTTTATAGAATATCAATACATGTTATCATATTGAGTATGATATGTTGTTCCAAAATAAATAAATTTTTAAAACACATCGTATGATTACTCATGAATTTCGACATGAAATTATGGTCATTGTAAGATTTAATTTACATAGGTGCACCATGAAACAACACAAAATTATTTATCAATAAAACAAAATATGATAAAGAGAATAATCCCTTATTGTTTTGAAATATCAATATATTGTTATTAGATCCATGATGGTCTATATTATATTATTCCATATCATTAACATATGAATCTTTATTACAATGTCATCAATGCTGCTTTCATACATATGTAAACATATAAGAAAGTGATTTATTCCTCACATTAAATGTCAACATTCTACCTTTACATGTAACCATACAATGAATCCATACTCATATTCAACAATTTAACTCATAACATTGTGATAATAAAAGTTATATCTTAGAACCATTGCAGTGATCCTTTTCGAATATTGATGTTATCCATTTTGTTGTTTGGAAAGATGTATATGATATGAGATATGTAAGTAGATACATTGCATGTTAATACCCCTAGATAACTATTTCTTGGTACATGGGAATATTCTAAAGTCACATCAATAAATCACTAATTTTGAAACATAAATAAATTAATATGTTACACCTTGGTGATGGCACAAATTACACTTTCTTGGGTGTACTCCCACACTTGTTTCCCTTCCATTGTTCATGCATGAGTGTGAACTAGTGTTCCTTCCCCATTCACATCAATGACAAGTATATACCAAATTATGTTTTCCTAACTCATGCACCATACCTTATATAATTTCAATAAAATATTCAATAATGGGACATCATTAATAGAGTCATATACAAATGACTGATACCTTGACAGAGAAAAAAGATTATATAGAGACACAGGTCTCCCATTTCCTTAAGGATAAAAATAAAATAAAAAATAATATAATAAACATTGACGATTTTATTAACCCACTAAAAGCTGTAATACATGAAAAAAATAAAAATGAGAACCTCTCCCATAATTATCTAAAACTTCGACAATTAAATCCATTATAAACAAACTAAAGCGAAAATGGATGATTAGAACAGTAGTGTCTATCATCATAGTAGTGTGCATCAAATTCATAGTTAGAGGCCAATATATAATGTAAAACACCCTATTAGACCCAAAATATAGGGATAATCCTTTTTCATGAATTCATACATTGGTAGATGCTTTTGTTGGACTACATAGTTGGGGGAACCAACACTTAGGACTCAATATAGGGATATACCAATGAACTAATTTCAATTCAAGTGTTAAAACTCACTCATTTCTCTATAAAATGTCATCATAGTACCCTACCAGTTAATCAGAGTAAAAAATATCCCAACTAAACCATTAGGGATGATATTTCCACTACCCTATAATGACGATGAAAATTATCATACATAACCATAAATGGTCATGATTTTACCATTTACCCAACAATATCATTAATTCTACCAATCCCTCATACATGGGAAACATTTTTATATATTATCATACCTGAGATCCATCATTTCAAATTCCATTTACTTACACCAACTTTCTCTCACATCCCTTACATTGGAGCCTATCTACCTATCCCCTCTGTGAAATCCATATGTTATTAATTATATTATTCACATTGGTGTATATAAAGTTGATAATGTATTAAATTGTTAAATGGGAATTTTCAATAAAAGATTTTAATTAGATTTAAAAAAAATTAGGCAAAATCATTTATTACATTAATAATTACTGTTTAAAATTCAATTAATATTTGAGAAAAACCTAAACTCATCCCACACAACTATGTTAACATATATCCTATATATTGGTATAATTAAAACCCATTGGGACTATTTTATCCACTCAATGATACTGGGATATTAAAAGATTCATTTTCTAAGGTCATGTAATGAAATACACCTTCACCTGAGTCAAATTACATGTTTGGCATCTCTCAGTAGAATCTAGGTCGATTTCACTTAGAAACATGATGTAGAACCCATGACAATGCCTTGACCTCATTAAATTGGGTATATACCCACAATACTACTTGATTTACATCATTATTAACTAATTAGTCATTAGGTAGTGGAAACCTATTTTGAATTTTAAATATTTTAATTCCCAAATAATTCACTCATTAATTATTTGGCATGTGTCAGTCATTTTTTAGAAACACCCACTTTAGAGGATAGTATATAAGTAACTTATCATCCTCACAAGTCTGTATCTATCAAAAAAACATCATAAATTGAAAATATTCACTATAATTAGTATCCCTTCATATGGTATTATAACTTCTAAATCATATCACAATTAAACATACTCTATTAGGGATAACATATCACAAAGATCCATATTACATGTGGTCCAACCGTCCATAATTGGAGATAATATATGTGATCCATTCATCCTTTTATCATATTTAATTATCAATTGATATGATGAAATTGTAAGGTATGATCACTCATAAATCACACACCAACCATTTATAGGCACAATATCTCTACTGGTGTAATCTTAATGATATTAAACTCTATAGAATATGACCTTTCAAAATGTTTTTAATCTTTATATGTGTTTAATTTTCACATTTCATTAAACTATTAATCACAAACTATAAGGGATTTTACTTTTTTTAATCAGGATATGAATGATTCCTCCAAAAGATTCAATCCTGAGAACCCATAGGTCCTATGGTTGTCAATTTAAAATTAACTTTAGATATTCCTGGTTTCACCACTAAAAATACAACTAGAATGTTAATTGTCACATGCATTATAAATGGTGTGTTGTTTCATATTATGTGGATCTAAACTTCTCAGTTTATATTTCTATTCACATGGAGACATTAAAATATTATTTAATGTTCCCATGTCCAACTCTATAAAATAAAATACCTCCTAAATTTTAAAAAATTATATAATTTTGTATTATAAACCATTAAAAAAATATGAAATTGACCATATGAATATAAAATACATTTAACCAGATTAATATCTATATTAATGAATGGTTTCGATAGAATCCCTAGAATATTGGTATCCAGACCTGCATTATATTTGGGTAATAATTCAGAATCATGTATTTAATTATTTATTATATAATGATGTTTAATCTTATACAACCTAGATGCTAATATGATATAAAACTCTCATATTCATAACTACGGTAAAACTATGCGCTTATCTATTTTTTTAAAAAAATCCAGTCTTTTAAAAGGAACAGATTTCCATTATAAAAAATGAATTCCCATAGTATATTTGAACTATAATTGATGACATGAAATTATGTTCCTATAATTGAATATAAAATCATCTCATAATAGAATTTGGTCGGATGTCTTTATTCGACATCCATATTATAAACTAAATGTGCATCACATATTGAATCTTTTACTAAGACAAGTAATCAATTAACCATCCTCACACATATGACATTTCACTAATGGTTTTGTTGAATGTAGTTTTTAATATATTTCAATATATTCATGGAGTGTTTTGGATATGAAATTAATTTATAAAGAATCATAACTCCAGGGAATGACTAATTTTTAATTTATTTTAATGATCTATGTGGTAAAAATGATGAAGGATAAAACTACCCATGTTATGTTGATGTTTTTTTCAACTAAAGAAATAGGATTATAAGGTATAAAATAACTAATTCAAGTGAAATAATGATATATCTCCCTTCCTACAATAGATTCATCTCATGAATGCTTTTATAATTTTAGTTTCCATAATTCATCCAACTAATAAAGAAACATGACATAGAAATGAGGTACTAATTTCTACATAAAATAGATTTTAGAGGAAATTTTAAGAGTGTTTAAATAATCACCTCCCAAATCAAAGTGTTATAAGAGTATATGTCATCAACAACTCCAATGGTAAAGAGGATATTATTTTTAGTGTACCTTCTATGCTCCACTCTCTTCATCATTGTTTAAAAAAAATCAAGAACACGTATAGGTTGGAGTCTAGTAGATCCCAAACACAATCTCTCAAAGAATGCTTTATAGTAAGTGATCACGATATGGGAGTATGACCACATGGGAACATTTCTATATTATTATTATTCCAGAGTCCCATCATCATATCTGAGATAAAACTGATGAGATGTATTACATCACATATTAGGGATTTTTATCCAACTAAAATATCCTTGGATTGATAATATAATTTTATTGGTGTATTTTATCACATATAGTAGAGTAATACTACATTTGTCTTTTCTCTCATATTAGGGTAACTCGTCAACATATCTCAATACCTACTATTGATTAGTCTCATATTCCTTCATTCATTAAAGAGTATCCACTCCATAAATCACAACATAATGAAGAATTTGGGTGAGATTATATTCCAATTCATATTGATGTTCACAAGAATATATTGATATTATATATTGTTCAGAATAATATCCATTCCAATGGTACAAGGGTTTCTTGACATATATAAGATTTCAGTCATGGGAAGACTCATATACCAACACATTATTCTTATGTTTTCTAAAATATCCAAGAAATCACACAAGAGAATGATCTTATCCCAAACCTTATTTTTAGTGACCATAAATTTATCAATTCATTACCTCAGGAGATTGTTAATAAGTATCCACTAAATAAGATATCACTTTTATATTCCAATATCCATTCAGGGAGAGAATCGTATACCTGCACAATACAAATTAGATAAATAGAAATCCCAAGTGAGATCATGGTGTCGATCATACATCTCCAACCACAAGTATCCATCCCGTTATTATATCCCAGTGGAGCATGTTTAGGATCATTCACATATACTTATCATTGAATGGGATTCTAATTCAATGATTCTAATAATGAACGTACATAAGAAGAATAATAATATCTATATTTGATTTAAATCATGAGAAGTGAACTTGTATATTTGGGATTGAATAAAATATATTAATTGAAATATTAAAAATATGGAGATATGGTGTAAGGGGTTTTAAACAATATAGATGTAGAAGTATCTATTTGAATCCAATTATAATTGTTGTTACAACCCAAATAATACATCTATAATGATCTCGAAATCATCACCATGTTAGTTATTTATGTCTAAACCATGATTATAATCTTATCCTAACCATTTCATTCATTACCAATTTCCTTCAGTGAATTCCTAAAGCGGACCGTAATTATTTCATCTCCCTAATTGTCAAAGAATGGAATAATATAAATTATGGTTATACTAATAGATTAATGGTTAATAGTTATGTAATTCCACCTATGGGTAAAGTACATGTAGCTCATATATATGTTTACTAAAAGATCAATTATGGAGAACAGGAATATCCCAAGATGACACACTCGGGCATATAAATCCTTTCTCAAAAAGATCATCTAACAAGGGCTTATACTCTTTCATTTTAGGTGGAGGCATATGGTAAGAGGTAATAGAAACTATTTGAGATAAAACCAATTTGTCAATACAAAATTAAATCTCACTTATCAGTAGAAAACTATAGAAATTAGATAGAAACACATTAGGAAACATGATGAAAACATGAGGGAGATCACTACTCATAGATTTAGGCACCAGATCAGAAGAAAACATTGACATTATTTTCCCCACATCTAGAAATGAAGGTCCTACTGTAATAGATATTGGGTATTATTATCATTGAATGAAAATAGAAACAACACATGGTGTAGTATGGTAGACCTTCTAAAGATAAAAATCATTCTGGGAATTATTAGCATTGAGCAAATCCATTCCAAAAATAACTTAAATAGGATTATTGTATGGGACTAGAAAACTCCAAGCCATCATTACATCTGACTAAGAGAAGACACAAGGGGGAACATGGCGACCCCACTATTTGTTTCTTATAAGGGGGTAATAATATTGAGTGATAAAAATAAAATATCTATAGAATGATATATAAAATTGATAATATAAGTAAAAATAAATGAATTACATGCACTGATGTCAAATATTGGAGTATCTAATGATGAATTTATAGTTATGGTACATCTGACAGTAACTGAACTCATATATGCTTCCTCTAGAGACTCTTCAATTGTGTGAAGTGTCTTCATACTATATTTCTATGGCACGAAAAGCTTTATATGTGACACATCTGACATCCCCATAGTTTAGTAATAGATAATGATCAGGTTCTACTACACATAGTGGAAAATATATGGTGGAATATATGTTTGTTTCTTGTACATCTACATGATCTAGTATTCTTGGAAACCTCAGTGTAAGACCTCTAGGAATGTCCTAGTTCGACACATTTATGGTATGTCAAAAGACTTCATCTATGAATTGTAGGATGTATAGAATGAATGTGTCGTTAATAAGAACTATGAGAATCATCATTCTTACACATTATAATAAAATAAAGCATGATACCACTGGGATAAAATAGCACTCCCCCCAACAATGTCTTTCCATCCATGTCCATATCAACCATCATCACTCAATAAATAACATCTGCATAAGTGGTAAGATTATGCAAGAAACACCATTAATGGATATCTAAAAAATATTCCATAACTTCAACCATTGAGCCATCATCTTCTCATTAGATACAATATGAGGTGAAAACAAAAAAAGATCTACAAATCGATTTGAATACTCTATCAACGTTTTATCGGCCTCATAAAGAATGAAAAACTATCTATAATTGGTCAATAACATTGAATCTAAATATAAGTAGTTGTTTATAAGAACATTGAATCCATTCATTCTAATACATACTATTTCTCTGTTGTTATGATCATGCCCCACCATCTCCTGCTCGGTTATTCAAGCATGAAGGTGGCACACTTGAACATGATTTTGTCCGTTGTCTCTATGAACTCATATAGTTGTTCTATCATGGCCATCCATTCCTGAGCATATTGTGGTTCAGTGGAACCTTTGAAAACTGGTCGCTTATCATGAAGTACATATTCAGAATGATTTATAAGAACATCCCCTTGAAGATCAATTGAAAAATACTGAATGGGAACTAGATGTGGTACTTGTCCCAGAGTATCCATAGTACACACAATCACCTTTTGAAATAAGGTCCAATATGATGATTTTATCACTATGATTTTGGGGAATATTCCTCCTTGATTCACTTTTTACATCTTCTCAGAGGCATAGTGATACATAACATCAAAATACAACACGGAAGAAATATAAATATCACTCAAACTAAAAAAATGGTGAAATTAAACCCATCATATAGAAAAAACATGATTTTGATTTCACTATATCCAAATCACAGTAGGGAATATACTAGAACTAATCAACAAGAAAAAGTTCCCTAACCACCCCTAGAAACATAAGGTTTATTATGGTGAGATCTAGCTATCCAGATAATTACAAATAACTCTTATGTCCCGACATGATTTTAAAAACACATACTGGATTCTAGAAAAAATCTAACCTATAAGGACCCAACCTTAAATCATTACATTATGTTGAATTAAATTAATAATTCGCATTGAGGATATTTTCAAGTTTAGAGTTTTAGAAAATAAGGCCATAAATATTACATTGCATCTAAAAAATATACAATGTATACACTTCTACTCAGTTTCCATTTTTTCAATAATAAAAACTCTTGAAAAAAACAGTCATGTCTAGTTCTGTGTTTTAGATGTCATGACTTATTATTGATCCCATCCTTGACCATATTCATCTTTATGTCATGTGAAAAATATTTCAAAACTAGGGATGATCGTAATAATCAACTTATGGGTTATAAAATAAATAATGAAAACATAAACCCATCAATATATACAAATCAATGAAATCGTACTTCTCTATCATAACATACCTCATGAAATCATAAGATTTCTGAATAACACACAGAAATCATAAATCATAAAGGTAACTTGTGGTATCTATATAAACCATGAATTGTAGCTTTCATAGCTATGTAGGGAGTTACATTTGGAATTACCATCTTAGTATAATCCATAAATCTCTTAGGAGAAACATTAACATTTAACTCTTTCATGTTACCAAATGCATTGGAGAGCTATCTCAGGATCACTCGCCCTAGGTTTATCACGAAACCACCTGTATTCATAAAAAATTCCAATAAATCATAACATAGTCATAACACATAAAACAAGAATAAGTAAAGATATCATTTCCACATTTCTCTCACAATATATTATTTCAAGATATTGTCATAATTAATTCTTTATCAAACCATTTTCAAAAACCATTTAAAACATTTAATATAGATATTTTTTATTCAAAGTGTCTCAGACCCCTTTGAAACATTTAAATGAATTACCATTTGAAAACATTAATGTCCATATTATAATTCTAAAAAAACATTATGAAAACATGGACAATAATGAGAAATATTTAAGAGAATAAATCTTTAAAACATTTAAAATAATATTTTAGTTAAAAAGTTTTTAAAAAAAATAAGAGATGCTTGAATACGAATAATTGAGGAAAAACATTTAATAAAAACTTTATAATATCATGTGAAAAAGGTATTCATTATATAATATTCCATAAGACAGTATATATAGAATATAAAAGTGAATTGGTGCGTAGTAACAATGAAGTTCAATAGAATGTAAACTAAGATTAAATCCCTTTTAAAAAATATACTGTAAGATTAAGAATAAATCAATTATGTAATAATTTGTGACAAATATAAATACTCTCAATTTTATTGGATAATCAGTTTAAATCAATTAGAGAACATTAACACATATTTTTTAAAAAACAACACCAATGACTTGGATGTTTAACTCAATGCATGGAAATTGGGTTAAAATTACTCTTATCAAGTTCATATCGATGACATGAGAATTTATCAATGGAGTGATTATGTGTATCAAAATTATATCCTCAAAAATAGGAGTGGAAAATACAAAATAAATAAATAAACAGTGATTCCACACATAATCATAGCACAAAATAATAAATAATTAGAATATTAACCCAAGGAATGGAAATATGGGTGAAAAATTTCCCTTACTGATTTGGTAACATACCAAATGTACACCACATGAAGGAAGTATCATAAAATGAAGATTTAAATACCCATAATTTAATTTATATTATACAAATAATAAAAACATGGGAATTATATACACCACACAAATGGAAATTGGGTCAAATATAACATGAATCTCACGGAAATCAAAAGTGAGATGAAAACCCCTTACCACAATGTAATCAATCAAGTAGTATAACCAAAAGTTAATAACCACCAAATTAATTTTATAATACCATGAATTTAAATTGAATCATGATAATATATATCAAATTTAAGTACACAATACACCACATTCATGAAATAAGTGGCGAACAATGGAAATCTCACAGATTTAAAAGTGAGATAAGAAACCACTTACCTTGTGTCTGACTTGACCCGTTCATTATTTAATCTCCTGAATAATAAAATAATGTTAATTTCTAAAAGGTTAGTTAATAATGGTTGTTTGGTCTATATTTGGTACTCGAGTCAAAAAACGAACTTCTTATAATTACAAGTTGTTCTTGTGGTTGAAATTGAATTATCTCCAAAAGAATATTCGTTATTTGGATATCATATATATAATATATATCCATTATATATATTTATTTATAATAGTACATAACTTTTAAAAATATGAAATAAAATTCACCGTTCATAGAGACTGTAATCCGTACATACGCATGAATGATACTTTTATTTCTATTTCATATTTTAATGGAATGAAAAAATAATGATACAAAATAATATTATAATTCTAGTATAATATAATATATTATTTCAGTAACTCTATACTTTATACGTTCCACAAATGGCATGAATGAGTCATATCACTTTGAGGGGGCGGTAATCCTCATTTTCTCAAATGAAATTATCGTATCTACCCATTATATAAACCATAAAGGTATGATATAAATCAAAAAATACAGAAGTATAGAGACAATATAAATATAATATATATCACATGTAAATACAGTTTCATCTTAATGACCACCTTAAGAGGTGATAGGAGAAAATTGAATAATCATTGTTTCCTAAGGCAGTAGTTTTCCGTCCACAGAAACAATACGTTTTTTACCCATTAGATAGATGTGTGTGTAAGTTTAGTTCGAATACATATCATAATAAAAACCTAATATATTTAATATAATTATGATATTATAAAATAAATAAATAAATATAGTTTAGGGGATGGAGATGTCAAATAAAAGAAAATAACTTAATAGAAGACGTTACCATTAAATCAGGTAACTCCCTTTGGTTTGAACCAAATGGATTTATTAAAGTGACTTATGCCTAAGGGAAGGCTTCTAGGTTTATGGTTGGGATCATGGAAGCTTATTTGGGAAGTGATTGTAAGAGAAAATGGTCTTGAGAGGTGTGATTAATGAGATAGAGGTGAGGTATTTTTATAAGAGGGAGGAGGGGCTCTTTAGGAATGATTGAAAATATTACATTATTATATAATAATTTTTAGATTCAAAAGAACCAATACTTATTAAAGAAAAAATAAGATGACTCTTCTTATAAATAAAATCATTAAATAAATATTGTCCAGGTTTTCTATATAGTTTTATTGTTTCTAATCTTATTAATTTAAATAATTCATTAATGAGGTAACACTTCATAATTATTGTGTCATAAATAATTTTGTTAATTTGATATCTAAAAATTATAAAACAATTACATGATGTTGTATATATTTTTAGCATTCAAATAAAAATTTATAGTCGAATAGATAACTTATTCAACCCATATAAAAAATTTATTTACTAAAAGATATTATTTTAAGTCATTTTTTCGGTACTTTAAATTAATTAATATAATGTATCATTATCACAATTATGTGGCTCAATGGGGTCCAAGAATCGACCCAAATGGGAATTGAATCAACTAATAGGATTATGACACATGTTAGGGAAATTTAATATTATTATAATATTATTTTTTCCTAGAATCACCCTATTTATCATTAATCGCGGTAAATAAAAGTCAAAAGATACTATTCACCAAAAATTATTTTCATATTATTTATCCAAATTTTAATTAATTATGACAAAAATGTATGTCTCATTTTTTAAAATCAATTCACAAATGTGGTAAAATTTCATTTAAATGAAAAAGAAGGTTTTTTTAACTAATACTCAGTGATTTCACTATTCCTGAAAATTTGAAGGTTTTCAGACAAATAACAAAAATTAAGCCTAAGCTATACATGATATTCCAAACTAAAAAATGGTGTCTATTTCAAAAAATTAAAAACATAGAAGTTTAATTTAATAATTAAAAATTTATTCCCGTTATCAAAACAAAAAGTGTGTTTTTAAGAAATAAAAACATTCAAAAGGTTGACACTTGTTTATGTCGAATTTCAAAGTGAAATTACTTCAAATGACCAACATTGAATTAAATGATGAAAATATAATCTAATTAAATTTTAAATCAAATAAAAAAAACTATCTAACAATAAAAATAATTTAGATTAAATGGCAATTCGGAATTAAAATACATTATTTTTAACTATTCATTAAAAAATGAACATTATCAGAAAAATACCAAACTTTTATACAAAGAAAATATTGATGTACCTATTCTAAAAAAGAATTTTATTTTGTCAAATAGAACATATAAAATTGAAGAAACTAGATTTAAAAAGGGTTTGCCTCAAAAGGAGGTAAAACGACCTTTAAATGAGTACTAGAGTGTTTCATGCCTAATATTGGATTCATTCTCATTTTAAGCCTCTAAAATTTATTGGGTAAATTTAAAAACATATAATAAAGATATTTAATCCTAATATGGTTAGTTTTTTTTCATTCCCACCAATAAAATGGCTATGCGTTAAAATACCTTTTAAAATAATATTATTATATTAATATTTTTCGTTATAACTCTGTGTTGTGTGCAACGTAAGTTTCCAATGATAACCGTTGTTGCGTATTAGATATTCCATCGAACATAGAACCACCTTTAATGTAAAATTTATATTTAATTCACAAATTATAATAAATATGAGAAATTTATATTATTTATTTACCGGGGATGTTACATCCTTCCCCCCTTTTGGGAATTGCGTCCTCGCAATTTTAAAATTTGGCTTGGGTACTTCATTGAAAGTCCCACATCAAAAAAAGTTTCAATAAAAATATCACTTTAAAATATAGAAAGAGAAATAAAAATGTTACCCAAGATATCCCATTTATGAAAACATTGATATAGAAGATAAACAAACCATAAAGGTTTGATAGAGATTGGTAGAAAACATGATTAAGAGAAAGTTAACAACCAAATCATCACAAATAAGTGATGGATTAAACAGTGTTTGATTACCCAGTAGGAAACATTAACAAATTTTTTTTTAAGTTACTTTTCATAATCTTGAGGAATTTATTTAACTAATAAAATAAAAACATAAGGAATCATACTTACATGTCATGGAAATTTTCATGCATTACTAAATTTCTACCACAAACTCATCTTTTCTCTAAATCATGAGTATTTAAAGTTACATGGTAACATTAAAAGTGCTACAATAAATTTATAGATTGTTATATAATCCACATAAGATGAACTATATGTTTACCATGTCTATATACATCAACCAAAACTAAAATTTTTAGTACAAGATCAGATAATCCCCAAAAAGGATAATACTTTATAAAAAGTAATACTACTCTTAATCCCTAAAATTTGACAAAAATAACCAATGTTCAGAAAATACCATTCTATTAACAAATGTCCCTAAAATTCTTCAATGAATCCCAAACTAATATTGTAACCCAAAAATCAAAAGGATTTAATCACATAGTTATCCAGATTAACTATTATCATTTATCTCCAAATAAAATTGACTACACTTAGAGTCTCATACTGAAGTGTAATTAACCAAATCACATATTCTCTATGATAGGTTAATAATTTCCATAAATAACCCAAATCACCAGATGTCGAAAATAAAAAAATAGATTCTACAAAAATATAATTACAAAATTACTCATCAAAATAAAAGATAGTAATTCCTTGAATAACATTTTCATATATCAAACATCAGGGTTACACATATTGTAAAAAGTCTTCCAATGAAATATCATCATCAAAAGAGACCTAATACTATTATTCATTTAATCATCTTAAAATATTACACAAATCTTGAATCCTCTATATGTTGACTTCTAACTAATTCAATGTTCTTCATGATCCATTAACCATTATCTACCATATTATTCTGAAATACTTCATTCCTACAAACAAAATCATGAATCATATCCTAAGATTAAATAATATTTAAACAATGTTAATAAATAATCAATACCTTTCATTTTTTATTGTGAGTTTATTCATCATTATTCGAAATGGCATTATGAATTGGTAAACATATATTTGTATGATCCTGGTGATCCAATTCCCGAAACATCTTCGTAGGACATCTGTTTGTATAATTACTATTCACAATACATTTAAAAAATTCAATTGATCCCTTAGAAAGAACTTCATTACCTTTCCTAGAGTCAACTAGATAAAACCTTTTTCTATGGAATGTTATTGATTTATGAACGTCATTCCCACATTTTTAGCTTCTTCCCGTCCCTTTGACGAAATTTCCTAGGTGTTTCTTTCCACATCCCTGACAAATAGGTTTTTGAATATACATACCTTTGTAATTATTACATGATCTTCTATAGGGATTTGTTTCTTTCATATACTATACCTTATAAAAATCACCTAGGTTTAGGTGGTCAATCATGAATCTAGATATTTGGTTGAGAATAACAATAAAAGTTCTCATTACAACTCCTATTTCATTCAGTTTCTCATTCAGAAAACAATCACAATTTTCTTGACATCCACTGTTACATTTGTTCCTTAAAGATCCATCCATTTACTAAAACCAAAAAGGACAGTGTGAGTTTATCAATATATTCATCATATAATATATTATGAAGAGGCAAATACTAAGATAGAATTATTCATGTTATCTGAAATTCATTCAATTTATCTAAATTTACTATGCATATGTCTATTATGTTGACCATTATTGTTATGTCACTTATTCTTAATTAACAACATAACCACTAAAGTTATCTAAACTGACCGTGGATACCAACTATAAGGACAAGGCCATAAAAAAATACATAATATTGAATTAGTTTAATAATTCACATTGAGTATCCTTTTAGGTTTATATTTTTAGAGAATTAGGCCATAACTATTACATTACATTAAAAAAAACATACAATATAGACACTTTTACTCAGTTTCCATTATTTAAAAAAATCTTGAAAAAATGATTCAATTATAGTTCCATGTTTTAGACAACCTGACATTTCATTGATCCCATCCTTGACCCTACTCATCTTTTTGTCCTGTGAAAAACATTTCAAAACCTAGGATGAGCATAAAAATCTCAATAAGGGTTATAAAATAAGGAAATCAAACATTAACCCATCAAAAAATAAAAATCAATGAAACTATACATTTCTATGATAACATACCTCATGAAATCATAAAATTTATAAATAACACACAAAAATCATAAATCATAAAGGTAACATGTGGAATTAATATCAAACATACATTATAGATTTCCTAGTTACATAGGGAGTTAAATTTCCAATACCCTTCATAGTATATCCCTTAAATCTCCTAAGAGAAACATTAATGTTTACCTCTGTCATGTTACCCAAGGCATTGAGGAGCTATATCAGGCTCACCCGCCCTAGGTTTATCACAGAACCACCCATATTCATAAACAATGACGAAGAATCATAATGAAGTCATAACACCAAAAATAGGCCTAATGTAATGATAAAATTTCCACATTGCTCTCACAATATATAATTTCAAAGTATTGACATAATCCATTCTTTATCAAACCATTTTCAAAAACCATCAAAACCATTTAATAAAGAGATTTTTCAATCAATGCGTTCTATACCACATTGAAACTTTTAAATGAATTATCATTGGAAAAAAATTCCCTATAAATAAATCCTAAAAACCATTTTGAAAACATGGAAATTAATGATAAATTTTTAGAAGAATAATTCTTTAAAATATTTAAAATGATATATTAGTTAAAGAGTTTTTAACAAAATGAGAGACGTTTGAATACAAATAAATGAGGAATAACATTATTCAGAACATTATCATATCATGAGAATAAAGGGATTCAAGATATAATATTCCAATAGAAAGTATATACCCTATATAGGAGTGAATTGGTCCATAAAAACAATGAAGTCTCAAAGGAATGTAAATTGAGACGAAATCCCTTATAAAAATTGTATCATTAGATTAAGGAAAAATCAATTAGATAATAATTTTTGAAAAAATATAAATACACTCAATATTATTGGATATTCATTGTAAATCAATCAGAGAACCTTCATACTTATTTTTCTAAAAAAAATTCCAATGACATGGATGTTCAACTCAATGAATGGAAATTGAGATAAAATTACTCTTATCATGTTCATATCGATGACTTGAGAATTTTTCAATGGAGTGATTATTTGTATAAAAATAATATCCCCAAAAAGTGGAGTGTAAATTAAAACATAAAAAAATAAACATTGATTCCACACATATTTATTTATTGACATAATTAATAATTTGAAGATTAACCTAAGGAATGGAAATTGGGAAAAAAAGTTCTCTTACCGATTTGGTAAGTTACGAAACATACACCACCAGAAAGAAGGATCATAAAATAAAAGTTTAAATACCCATAAATTAATTTATATTATATAGTGAATAAAATCGTGGGCATTACAAAAAATACCAAATAAAATATTGGTAAACATAACATGAATATCACCGGAATAAAAAGTAAGATGAAAACCCCTTACCACGTGGTAATCAATCGAGTCATATGAACAAAAGTTAATAACAACCAAACTAACCACAAAATACCATGATTATACAGAGAAACATGATAAAATATATCAAATGGAAGTACAAAATACACCACATGCAATAAATAATTGGCGAACAATGGAACTCTTACTAAATTATAAGTGAGATAAGAAATTCCTTACCTCATTTCTGACTTGACCTGTTATTTCTTTAATCACATGAACAATAAACTGAAGTTAATTTGTAATTTATTAATAAACATTTCAGTATATTATTCCTTTTATATCTCTTATTACCTTTTTCTAAACATTATGCAATAATTTAAGTAAATAATGGCCATTTAGTCGATATATGGTAATTGAGTAAAAAAATTATCTTCTTATAATTACTTGATGTTATTGTGGTAAAAATTCAATTATCTCCACAATGATAATCATGATTTATATATCATAAATATAATATATATCCAGTATATATATGTATTTATAAAAATACATAAAATTTGGAGATAAGAAATCAAATGCACTGTTCATGGAGACGGTGAGTCGTACGTACGCATGAATGCTACTTTCATTCATATGTTGTATTTTATTGAAATGAAAACATAATGATAAACGTTTATATTATAATTATAGTGTAATATCATATATAATTTCAGTATCTTCATCCATTATTGGTTCCACGTATGGCATGAATGAGTCATATCAATTTGAGGGGCCAGTAGTTCACACTTCCTCGAATGAAATTATCATATTAACCCACAATGGAAACCATAAAGGTATGATATAAATGATAAATAAAGAAGTATAGAGAATGTTAATATAATATATATCACTTATAAATATATTTCTATCTTAATGTCCACCAGAAGAGTTTATAAAATAATATTGAACTATCATCGTTTCTTGTGCCAGTAGTTCACCGTCCACAGAAATAGTATGTTTTTACCCATTATATGGAGGTGTGTGTAAGTGTAGTTAGAATATTTCCCATAACAACAACATTTTATGTTTAATATATCAGTGTTTTTATAAAATAATGAAATAAATATAGATTAGGGGGTTAGAGAAGAAAAATAAAATAAAAGTACTTAAGAGAAGACGTTACCTTTAAATCGAGTAACTACCATTGGTTTGAAGAACATGGATTTATTGAAGAGGATTATGCCTAAGGGAAGGATTATAGGTAGTAGAGAGGGATTTTGAGAGATTATTTGGTCAGATTATGATGACCCAAGTGGATTGAGAGATGTGAGTAATGGGCTTGAGGTGAGGACTTTTTATAAGGGGGAGAAGGGGCTCTTTAAGAAATATTAAATATATTATTTAATTATATAATAATTTTTAGTTTATAAAAGACCAAAACATTTTAATGTCGAAGATAATATGACTCTTGTTCGAAATAAAATAATCCAATAATAATTGGGAAATTTTTGGATATTTTTTTAATCATTATAATCTTTTTTTTAAAACATTCATTATTTAGGTAAACACTCCATAATTATTGGGTCATAAATACTTTTATTTATTTTATGTCTAAAAATTATAAAAAAGACAATAATTTATGAAATCAATTTAGCTTTCAAATTAATATTTATTGTCAAGAGATAACTTAAACAACCAATTTAAACAATTGATTTACTAAAAGATATATGTGAAGTCATTTTTGTCTTTATTTTAAATTAATTAATATAATGTGTCATTATCACTATTAAGTGGCTCCATGGGTCCCATAATCGACCAAAAGAATACCATAGTCCAAAATCTGTCAACAAATAGGATTAAGACACATTTTAGGGTAATTTAATATTATTATAATATTATTCTTACATTAAATTACCCTGTTTAACTTTTAACTACGACTAATAAAAGTAAAAATATACTATTCACCAAAAATTATTTTCATCTTATTGATCCAAATTTTACATAGTCATGAAAATTATATATGTCATATTTTTTAAATTAAATTCACAGAAGTAATAAAATTTCATTTAAATGAAAAATTTGGTTTTTTAAACTACTACTAACTGTTTTAACTATTCATCAAATTTTGAAGGTTTTCGGAAAAATCCAAAAATTCAAACTAACATATATTTGATATTTTAAATTCAAAAAATATTTCTCTTTTAAAAAATTCTTATCTTAGAAGTTACATTAAGCAATTTAAAATTTATTCTTGTTGTTGAGACAAATAATGTTTTTTTAAGAAATAATAACTATCAAAATATTGAAACTTGTTTATGTCCAATTTCAAAGTGAAATTAATTCCAATGACAAAAATTGAATTAAATGGTAAAAATATAATCTAATTACACTTTAAAACCAATTATAAATATAATCTAAACATATAAATACATTATATTTAAAGGTAGTTTTTGTATTAAAGTACAGTATTTTTCACTATTCGTTAAAAAATTAACATTATCAGAAAAATACCAAATTTTAGACCAAAGTAAATATTGATTTTCCAATTATAAATAAGAATATTTTTCCAAATATTAAATATAAATGTGAAGAAAACTACATTTAAAAAGGGTTCTCCATCAAAAGGTGGTAAAATGACCTTTTAAAGAATATCATAGTGTTTCATGCTTAATATTGGATTCATTCTCATTTTAAGCCACGAAAATTAATGGGGTAAACGTAAATAAATTTATGAAACATATTTAACTATAATATGGTTCATTTTTTTTCATTCACACTAATACAATGGAAATGCGTTAAATAACATTTAAAATAATATTATTATATTAATATTTTTCAATACAACTCGACGTTGTGGGCAACGTAAGTTTTCAATGAAAACTATTGTGTTGTATTGGGTATATCATCTAACATAGAATCCCCATTAAAGTAAAATTTATATTTCATTTAAAAATTTAAATAAATATGAAAAATATATATTATTTTTTACATAGAATGTAACATTAACAGCCTCCTCTGATACCACATTGTCATGAACTAGCTTACGACCTAAGTAACCCGATAACTTATCCTACCCTTACATATCCCAATGGGAGTTCCTGATCCACAAATGCTAGTAACAAGAACTGTTCATCATACAACATTCTTGTGGGAATGAATTTTCCAAAAAACAATGTTGAAGCAAGACAAGATGGTCAAGATGCCTACAAAAGAAACTCCATTGAGAGTAACATAATAGAATTCAACAAGGCATTAAATCATAATTTACTAAAAGAAAAGTACGAAAATAGGGGAAATCAAAGTATCTAAGACTCATCTCACTACATCTATGTTCCACTGTAGGATCAACCTACAGAAGATCCTGTCCCACAGGTCAAACAGGGAAGGAGATAATCTACACTCACATGAATGATCAAATAGGGTGTGATATAAAAAGACTAATATGTTCTTTACATGGATTACATATAATATGAATATAATATTTTAACTAAAGGAATGATTTTAATTTTATAATAAACTAGTTTTTCATTTTAAATTCACATTAAAAAACTATGTTATACGATTAAAATTAAGGTAAGTACTATAATAAAAATATTTACAAGTTATTGAATAATTATAAAAAAATGGATTAAATAAATAATTTATAAAAAAATTATACAAATAGAGAATCCATGTAATGAAGTTAAATTACATTGGCATATATTTTAATTTCGAATATAAAACAAGTGAGTAACATGGTCATCTTCCAAGTGGTATGAAAGTTCTGGTTGATAGGGATCTATACTCTCTGCGTGATCATGAAAATATGTTAATACAAATGTCCCTCTAACACTGGAAATATGTGAGTTTTTACCATCACATTGGGATATGACTTACTACATTTATGTTTAATAATGTTGTATAATCTTATAGTGTGTCCAAATTACTAAAAAACTACTGAATGCTTTCATGTTTTCCTACACAATCAATGATGGGAAATTTATTTTATAATTTCATAAAATAAAAATAGATACCATTTCCCCATTTCAATTTACACATTTCTATTTTAAACTGAAATAGGTTTTAATAAAAAATATGCCTTTTTAAAATGATAAATCCACATGGATTCTATCAAAAAAAATTCTCATTTTTTCATGTTTGAAATAAATTCAAAACCAATTCCATTAATTTTATAATTCATTCCCACAAATAAATTCAACAACATAATTTAAATAAATGCCACAAAATATAATAGTTGAATTAAAAAAAATTAAATCAACCAATTTCCACAAATGCTGTCCAATTCAATGGAATAGGGGGTTATCCAAATTTCTATGCCAAAACGATTATGAATATCCCAATTCACTAGAATTGGGTTTTATCAGATCAATTGGCAGAAAGCTTAATTGATGGAATTTACATAAATAATTGAAATAAATCATGCAATTCAAGGATAATAAATTTTTCCCACCAGAAAGAATCACATTCCATTTCCCCAAAAACCAACGCTCACAACAGAACCTGTCAATGAGAAAAATGTAGTAGAAGACCTCAATACTCAAACTAAATACACGATCCAATAGTAGAGAAATAGATCTATAAATTTCATGATAATAAATCAAAATCACATTGTGTATAATGAAAGAACATGGAATAAAGTTGAGAGGGATTAATATGGAATCCACACCACAGGAACAATAATGATCTAACACTGAAAAAGAGACTCGGAAGGGTTGGAGTGATCTAAGATCACTGAGAGAATCATTTGGGTTAAGAGAAACGAAAGTGTAGAGGAGGGAAAAAGAGGGTTTTATCAATGATTCATTCCTAAAAATAGTATTTGGGGAATTAAATAATGTGTAAACCATTTACAAATCATCAAATTATTAATTTTTGTGGCTGCAAAAAAAATCATCGCATTGAATTAAAAATTGTTCATTAATTAATTAACGAAGTTTAATGAATGATCACATTATTTATCATTCAGGATGTAAACCTTTATCAGTATGAATCCAATGACCAATACATGTATTGTATCCTTGATACATGGCATGTAACCCTTCAGTATCCGATTATATTGAAACTGTATATTACAATTATCATGATCCAAATTGTGAAAACATATCATATTTCCAATATTAATGAATTGTATGATCCACTATATAGAGAAAAATACATTTCCGAGATTGATATTTATTATGGATGTCATCAATAGAGGGTCAATAAGGAGGATATAACCTAGATACCCATTTGAAAAGGGTATGGACACTACACATTTATAGTGATGTCATTTGGTCTTACTCGTGCCTCCACTATCTTAACAAATATAATAAATAAAGGCATTGATGAGTTTCATGAAATAATTTTTGTAGTGTTTGTAGAAAATATTCATATATATTACAATGGAAATGATTTGAATAATTGACACATGATTATTTTAATATAGATCCCCTAAATGGATAAGATTTATCAAAATTTTATCAATGATGTATTTTGTCTTAAGATTGATTTATTTTTGAGTTACTGAATCTCAATAGAGAGTATATTAGTGGATCAACCAATGATATTATTTATTGAACAATGGACCAATCCAACCAAAACATCCTCGATATATTTTTCTCATGGGTTTTCTTAATACAATATATTATTTGTGAATAATTTATCATGTATATCTAATCCATTTAGCATGATAACTCATAATAGAGAAAATTTTATTTAGTTAGATGAATAGGAAGAATTATGCATCGAACTAAAGGGATTGTTTGTCAAAGCACATATTATTTCACTACCATTTTTTTATAATGGTTTTTTATTCTTATATATGAATCAATGAAATTAATGTGATATTTCCTCAAGAATAATGATATGGTGATAATATATGAATCATACAAACTGAATATACATGAATAAAATACACGACTCATGATTTGGAACTTCCAATGATAATTTTTTCATTGATGATTTGGTTGAATTATAAATATAGTTAAATTTGTTACATATATACAGATAATAAATGTATATAGTACATATTTGCACATAAATAGTTGAATATGTTCTATATAATATGGTTGTAATTGATTAAAAATTGTAATTTCTCAATATGTCACCTCATCAAGATGGAAAACAAGGTAGATGATGCTTGAAATCAAATTGAAAATTCTAGTTTGTCCATGATGAGAATTGAAAGAGATCAAATATACCTGATTTTTAAAAGATTAAAATTGAAATTATGGGTAACGGGGAAATAATCCATCTTTAAAAGATGAATATTCAACCATCTAACAAATTTAGGAATATAGAGGAATATATGGATGTTGGGGAACTATAGAAGAAGATTATAATTTTTAATGATTTCTAAAATGATAGTAAAATAATTATATGATTCTGGAATATAGTCTTTGTTTTATTGATACCATATTGCAATAAAGAGATATTAAATTATTCTCATAGTTCATTATTATTTATTCACAATGAAATTACATAGATGTATTCAGATATTATAGATTATTTATTGTGGAATAGAAAGAAGAGATATATTTTAGATTATGTATCTTGGTTTCTTGTATGCCTTCATGTCATGGGAGTGGGATAGAAGTCAATGAGTTTGTTAATTGATTTCTATCCCCGTTTTTACTATTACTAAGCATCATATCTCAGACTTTAGTATGTTTTTCACCCTTATGTAATAAACAACGACATTACATATGGAATTTTTAAGAAATGTAATAAATGGGAAGGTATTTTTGGGTGATTTTTAAGATTATTATTCAGATAAACTTATTTTGAATCTAGTATCGGAAACCAATAAACCATTATGGTTCTGATATGGATTGTAATGTTGTATATTGAATATTTTTATCAAAATATTCAATATTTATGTATGAAATTATGATTCTCTTTTAACCAATGATACTTTAATATTTTTCACACATTATATATTCTTATCGATAAGAGATTAAAATTGTTTTCACTCACTATATTTTTATATAATTTATTAAACATTATGTATTCATTATAACAAATGAAATAATATAATATTTGATGCACAATGATGATGGAATAAAATGGAATGTTCTATGTTATGTATATTTGAATATATATTTGTATAGTATCCATAAATCTGGTCTATCATATATTCAATCATAGTTATATACTCTAATCCAGTTCCTTTACAATATAAAATTTTAATAATGAGACCCATACACATGATATCCATGACTAGGTTTTATATAGTAGAAACCATATGGGGGGAGCAACCCAACTATTTTCGGGTGCCTTATTCACAAATTGTTTCAAACACCCATATATTCGATAAATACATACATGTGATGAAAATATTTAAATTGATATATATTTAAAACTAGAGGCACATCCATAATTAATTTATTCTTTAATTGACACAAATATAGAGTATTCCCCAATGATATTAATCATAAAACATAGTGGTATATATTATCATTTTGAATCTATAAACCTCTAGAGGGGTCCATACATTAAGAAATTAAATCAATAAAATTAACATCCTAGTACCATTAGAAAATGTAGCATCTAATTAATCTATATAAAGGAACCAATAATATATATACATACCATATAAGTGGTGGCATTATAATTCATCAATGATAAAATCCATTTTCAATTAAAAGTGACCATATCAAAGATTATCGAAATGTTAAATCAATAAAATAACAGAAATATACTTTCCATAGATAAAAATTAGTCAACCATATTGGTTATAATTGTAGTGATTACATAATAGGTACAATCAACATCCCGAAATTGACGAAAAACTACAAGTTGTTATCACTCATTTTCTTTAGGTATAAGAGAAAATAGATATTTATTCTATGAAAAATTTACACGATTCTATTAAAATGAAGGGTTAGGTAATTTTTTATATATATAATATTGATCCAAATTCCATATCAGTTGTATTGGTTCTTCTAGTAATATAAATAGTCAAATATAATTGATAATATAAAAATACATTTAATTGGGTATTGAAATGAAAATATACCCTCCGTATTCCTCCAAACTAGAATAGTAAAAACAAAAGGTATTATTTCCATTTAATCAACATACAATTTATATTCCCATTTTAGTATCAATTTCCACTTAATAAAATATTATTGTGATGAAATATATATATCTCTACAAGAAACGTCACTATTATCTAGTGATAATCTAGAGTAAATCATCGATATAGTAATACTAATAAAAACATTGACCTGCCTCTAGATTTATATATCGTTTTTCAACCTAAATATTTATAATAAACTTAAATAATTCTTTTAAATATATTAATGAAATTTAATATTTTCTGAGACAAATTGAAATAGAAATCCACAGGAGGTGAAAATGGATGTGAAAAAATGGATGGTTAACTATATTGCTATGAAATTAAATTTATATACAAGTCTACAGAAATATATCTCTGTATATATATTATTAATCTCTTCAGTAATAAGTAAATTTTTTTATTTTTTAACAAAAATAAAATTTTAAAGTTCATCAACCTAATTGTTGGCACATTTTACATACTTATTTTGATGACCATTTTATGATACTCAATGAAAAATGTTAATATATTGATGTTACATATCTTTTAGAATCATGTACTACTATGTGAAATATGAAATTACGGTTTCCACTATATGATTTTGTACATTGACCCATAGTTATTCAGTAAATAATTATATTTGATTTTTATAATACCAACAACATGTGATTGTGCATGTATAATATAATAAACTTCACACATCTTAACAATATTAAATTATTTCAAAATATATTTAACATTAATTAATTATTTGGTAAAACAAGAAGAAGAACCTTAAATAAATCACAGTCTTGGTTTTCAACATAAATCATTTTCATAACACTTTCTATAAAATTATGTATAAAAATATCTCATTAATATAGTCCAATATAGATGTGATTTTTCAGATGAAGTAACTAATATGACAATTAATAAAAATATTTAAATATAAACTATGAAACAGAATTCCAAGAAGATAAAAACATTATTGTGGTATCTTTAATTAATTCTAGTTATTCAAATATATATTTTAAAATTGTATCAGAAGCCAAAAAAAATTGTAATCCTATATCAATAATATACAAAAAATAAAAAACATTTGTTTTATTATTTTCTATACACACATGTAGAATATGCTATTAATTCCCCAACATTTATATCCATTATTGATTTTATAACAATAACCATATCGCACTCCACTAAATAGAAATATTTTATAAAATATTATTATGGTTCTTCAAATTTGGAAATATATTTTATAAATAATATGGTTATTTACATATCAAGTAAGATTGTATAATTCTTATCGTACAGTTTTTCGTACTATTACTATTGAAAATTAAATTTGAAAAAATTAAATGAAGATTAATTCAATTAAATGAACAAAGATATCCAAATTAAATGGTTAAATTATAAAAGTGGCATTTATTCATTAGATTTTAAAATGAATGGAAATAATTACCAATCGTTATGATATAGATAATTATCACTTTGAGTCTAATAAAGTTAATATTTTCAAAGATTGGAATAGTATCAGAGTTCATTAATGGTCTATATCCATAAAATATATATTATATAAACATTTAGATTCTAAAGAATGTGATATCCTTATGCAAAAAATTGGTTGGCCTATCATAGCAGATTAATGATTAAAACTGGGAACATGAAAAGGTTGTTAATATAATACCTTAAACATTTTTTAGACCGATATTATTTATACAAGAAGCCTGTTAAATAAATTAGTGCCCCATGAAAATGGGAATTGTAAATATATTGTTGTATACCCATCCACCACCTATTCTGATAGTGATATAATCTTTTGATAGTCAAAATACTTTAAGAATTATAGACTTAGAGAAACATTTTAAATTAATTTTCAAGCAACTGAGGAAGAATATTTCCACTGATAATGAATATTACACTAAAACCTTCAATTTATTTGCTAACCCACATTGAAAGGATGTTTATTATAGACCAATAATTGTTAAAAAATATGTCATTATTTGATAAAAGTAATATCCATAAATTTGGGAAAAGTGATACATTGATTATTTCATAATGATATGTTATATAAATCACCATCAAAATAATAATCTTATTAGTCATCTAAAATAAAATTCAGTAAATTATCTAACAAAAATTGTTCAGATACATGTTTCCTTGAGAATTATAATTAAATATATAATTTCCAACCCCATAGTATCACAACATTGTATGATTTTTACCTATTTTTGGTGGATGGATGTCCCCAATCTAAAATGTGTTTATTTTTTATAAAAAAAATTTAATATTAATCTATGTAGTTGAAATAGAAAATTTAAAGTAGCAATAATTCAAAAATAAATCTTTATAGTGTTAATAAAATTACATTATGTATTAGTAGTAAAACCAAATACTATTTTAAATTTAATTCTAACGAATAATTTTAATCCAATTTTTAAGGAAGATATAATGAGTAGATCCATTGCTTATATGAATTTAAATTAATCATAAGGAATATAAAATTTTATAAGCTATCGAAATATCAATATTCTTATCAAAAGAATCAATCTATATTATATTTTCTCTATATATAGTTTGTTAGTTTATTAATCTCTCTATTTTTATAATATTAAATCTTCAATCATACATGACCTAAAAATATTTACTATATATATACCTAGAATCTCTCTATCCCCTTGCATTATAAAATGAATAGTTACAAGAGAAATAATAAGTGAATTTGAATATAAACCCAAAATATATAGTTTTATGTTATATCATAGAATTAAAATAAATTGGATATACACATATGGTAAAAAAAATTAAAAACATAATACAATTGAAATATTTCTTAATTTCATACAATGTGGGTCTATTTTTCATATTTATAATGCTAGATATTGTGGTTATATTTATAGAAAACATTTGTAAAAAACATCAATAAGCAGATTCCTTATATATCATAGATTTTTTTAATATCACTTTTTGTTTCTTTTTAATGATTGAAAGATATTACCATATAACATTTTCTATTGATGAGTTTCCAGGAACCGCTATAGTGATTTTAAATCAGATTTATGTAGTGTTTCTTTGTTTTTAAAATTACAAGATTTATTTTATCAATTATAAGATATTAATTCAACATAAAAATATTAACTAAAACTCAAAGTGAAGTTGAAGCATATCTATAATAATTTTATTGTTATTTTTACCAATGATATTGATTTAATTACTAAAGAATATATATGTTTTTATTAATTATAAAACCTATAAGAAAAAAATGAAAAACACAAATAAAATCATAATAAAACATCTTATGTAATTAAATGTATTATTAACAAATTCATTTCACCTTCATTCCTTCAAATAAATTCTTAATTGATCTATTATTACAAAACAATATAAAAGATAAATTTCTAGATTAATGAATTAACTTTGATATAGTAAAATTATGGATTTTTATAGGTCATTTATCCTTAAAATATTGAATTAAAAAGATACAATTTATTAAATAATTAACTGAAAATATTGATAGATAAATTGAATGAAATTTTTAAATGGGAAATTAGATTTTTTATTTTGTCAATATTTTTCAAATAATCTATTTTCATTAATTTAGATATATATATATTTCAATTTAGATATTATACAACTCATTTTAACATGATGGTTATAATATGAGATATTAACATAAATCATGTTTTTACCATGACATTCAATTTGAAGAAATATACTTATGATCTATAAAAATATTTAACATTATCTTCTAAAACTATCTTTATTGTATTATAATTAATTAACTTATAAATGGATATATCTTTCGGTATTATCAATCATATGAATTCACCTTCTTCAGTAAAGACTCGTGAGAGTGCTTTAGCTAGACCGATGATCTTAATTTTATAGAATAGGGAACATCGATGTCCAGAAATGGTATTATGAGAATATAAAAATAAATTATCCAAAATATATTTCTATTAGAATACATTTCCTCACATAATAAAGAAATAAGAAGAAATAATTATGGGGGGGGGGGTTAAGATCCTAAGTATTTTAGTAAGTTTATATACAATTTGAGATACTACCATAAACGTTCATTCATTTTTTGTATGATTTTTTAATATCAAATATCTCATAATACTATGAATTATAAATATTATGTAATTATTTTGGAATTATATTTTTAATAATTTATTAAAAATTATTGGTACCTTTCGATAGTGTAAAAATATACTTTATATGTTTTAGGTAATGAATAAAGACTTTTGAGTTATTAGATTCATTGAATGTTATATGTCACCCCATATGAAGAGAATGGTATCAAATGAATAAAAAAACATTAAAATTTATAGTTTTTGGTTTTCAGTTTTGGAATTTTATCTTTCGGTAACGTTGGATGATCATTCTCTTCCAGGGATGGATCAATGAATAGTTTTTCATTAATTATTAGAAATTCATAGAAATTAAAAATGGGACTAATACAAATTTATATAATGATAATAAAATATAAATATAAATCTGATATAATGATAGTGGTAAATAATTTCTAAATATAAAATAAATATAACATGAAAAAGAGATTATTTCAAATATATATATCAAAACTGAATGAATGAATAATGTCATCCCCTTCATTCAACTATATTTTTTCTATAATTATATTAATATAATAATAAGTAAATTTAATATTGGTTCAGTTCGATCATTCATAACATCTAATTAATGTATTCATATACACAATAATTTCTTGAATTTAAAGAAAAGTTCAAGATGATATTCTATTCTAATAAAGTGAATATTTTGTTTGATTCCTAATGAAATTATGTGCTATATATATGTTCCTTATTATTGAGTGATAATTATAGAAATTAGATAAATACATAACACTACTATTATCAAAATTTAAAGGATTTCCGGTAATAAGAAAAAAAATCTTTGATTGTGTATTCTTTCAATAACACATGAGCAAAACTTCATCCATATATAAAATATTCATCTTTAAGAGTAGATAGTTCATTATAGTGTTTATAATTTTTAATCTAAGAAATGCAGAATATCAAAAAATAAATAACAGGACATCAAATTAATTTTTTATTTAATCTATAGACACTAGTTTCATCATATGAGAAACTATTACGAAAAAAATCCATTCTCGAATAATATAATAAACTTATTTATGATGTTATTTTAAATTAGAATAGAATATTTTTTATAAATTTTAAATTTTGTTTTTTTTTATTTCTGTGAAATCAGTCACATTAAAAATAATTAAAGAATATCTTTGGAAAAAATTTATAATATATAGTAATATTTTGATTATAAATATGTAATTTTTTAGATTACCACTTTACTAGATTTATCACATTCATACTATATAGAGTTTTAAGGGGAGTTATTACAATATAAGAATTTTTAAATCTAATATTATTAAATATATTTTTAATATATATATGTATATTTTCTTTGTTAAGATGAATCCTTTTTAATTTGATAACAATTTATATAAATGAAAATTATTAGTTTACACATCATGATCACTTCAAAAACAAAATTCCATTAGATATGAAAACATATCAGAAATATATTTTGTAGTTGAACCAAAAGTAATTATTTCATAGAAATAAATATATGCATTTATTTTTTCATTATAATCCTTTGGAATAACAAATTACATGATACAAACATTATATAGATATATATTATGTTTATATAAATATTTGGTGAGTCCATTATTGGGAGCAATTTCTCATTGTTTATGTACATAAAGTTATTTATGATATTTAAATACATATTTCTTAATTTTAATGCAATAAAATTTTAAATTATGTTTTAAACAATCATCAACCTATTTATATTCATTTGGGAAAGAGGATACTACCACAATTTGCAATAAATTTAAATTTAGAGGTCATTTAGAGGATTGTGAGATTCTAATAAATTGTACTCATATAGTCAGTGCAATGGTTTGAAAAATATATATTCCTTCATTATTTAGATAATAGTTAAAAATAAGATATTATATATTTCTTACTATAGTATCATTTCATGAAATTTTATTATAAAATAAGAAATCTTATATAGAATATAGGTCTTACCTGTTTACTTTTGTCCAAGACAATATTATCTAAAGGATGAATCCAAATGATTATAATGGGATAAGTCAAAACCATCATCTAAAAGATTTTCTTCTAGAGATTTTATAAAGAATAATATATGGGATAAGTCAAATATTACAATACAAATTCATTAAAAACATTAAATCATTTATTTAGGGAATAATAATCATTATGGTTGTACATCTACCAATCAAAATTCCGTCATTATATATAACATAACATTAATTAATTTTATCATAAACATCTATGAGAAATTAATTTCACAAAAATATGGTTATATAATTATTTTTTTATTTTATCCACTCCACATCTCAAATGTACTTTCATTAATAAAAGGTTTTAGTATGAAATGACTAATTTTATATCATGTTATACTCAAAATCTCAAAACATAAATATTGAGAAAAATATTAGTCCCAACTCAATTATATAGTTATTTATTGAAGAATTTTATTTCTTAATTCACATATATGATTTTTTTTCCATTTTTTAAGGTGATGAAAAATTATGATTAATACATTTATTACTTCAAGTTGTTTCAAAAATAGATCTAAAAAATTTAATATGATCAGTCAATATTTTAATCAATGATTGATAACTATAATTAATAAAAGAAGCATGAATGTTCTTAAAATGGTTTCGATATTTGTATATTAATTTGAGAAAATATACCCATGTAAATGTTGTGATATCATCTACCATGATATATATATATTATTAGACTAACACATGTAATTTTGGTAATTCTATATAAATCCTCATTCAGTACATTTGGATATAGAAATCTTATGTATTTTATTTTATATATAAAATATTTATTTTTCAAAAAAAATGAAAAGAATAAGATACTCATGTACGATAGAAAAATGTTTTTATAAATCTGAATAATTTCATTTTCTATCATGATTTGGTTAAGGACCAAATTCATAGGCATGAAATCATCTATTTCATAACCAAGATAGATCATTTATTGAAATTAAAGAATGTATATTATAATAGAAAAGTATTTTTAATTCAATTTTCTATACATTATAATTATTTTCTACAAATAGAATTGGAGTACATTTAGAAAAATTCAAAATTCATTTAACACTCCAAATATTCTAAAGATATCACTTTTAAAAATGTTGTATAAAAAATAAAGATGATCTTAAGACCCAAAATTTAATATATATTTGAACTATTTTTTAATTAAAAAACATCATTGTTTCATATAATCTCATTTTGTTAAATATCATAAATTGTTTCTCATCATCATATTAACAACATTATGTATAAAAATGTATGGCATTCCATTAATAATGTGTTTGGAATAACATTTTCTATGAAATATATGTTTTATAATTTTCTCTTCTGAATTTCATTTCATGAGAAAGTTAAATATATGTTCTTAAAAATGATATATTAATTAGTCTAGTAACATTAGAAAATAAAATTATAGGAAACCTCATATTCCCATGTTCTCTGTATTGAAAAGATAAATGTTCTTAAAAATTTAATCATTTGGAAAATTATAATATTAAACATTGTATAAAAATAATTATATATTTTGGCGAGCTGTCCATTGATTTTTTAATAAAGTGGGTCTTATCGGTACAGAATAATTTCATATAAAATCTCATTTATGAAAATAAAAACAAACTGATTTAAATGTTATAATTTGTATAATAAAATTATATACCTATCAAAATTATATATAAAATAAATTAAATATGGTAATATGTTCTCCATATAATTAACATCATTTATAAGTTGAATAAAAAAATATAATATTTAGTATATCTTAAATTGAGAGAATATATGAAATAAATTTTGAATCATACTATGATGAATTATTTGGAATTTATTTTGGTAATTTTCACATCATTTTATTTCACTTAACATGTGTCGTTCAATTGAATAACAATATTTTTTCTAAAAAAAATATTGTTTTCTAATTAAATTAGATTATTATATCATAACATGTGTTCAAAAGTAGGTAAAGATTACTTTTCTTACCTTTTTGAATAAATTTTTACTTCCATGATAGAGTTAAATATTCATAATATGAGGAATTTGAATAATCTTCTTCCATGATAAATGAAAATGTATAATCAAGTGATATGTTTTTTAAATATTTTGTAGTTACCAACCAAATGATTCATTTTTCAGGTTTATGAATGTCTTCTTAAAGTTAAATGATACACTATCATTATTTTCCATTATTTCCTAATGAAACATCAAATGGTTGTTACCTATAATAGTACAAGAAGTGTTGATATATTTATTGGGTTTCATTCATTTATTGTTATAATTACCCACACTTTTCATAATGAAAATTCAAATCTTTGTAGATTAATATTCGTAACATCCCATAATGACCCATGCCAAAGTTATTTATGACTCATGCCTTTAGAAACATGGATACATTGAAAATGTTTAAATAATTAAAAAATATCACATATAATTATGTTATTAAAAATTATAAACCTTCATACATATATCATACACAATACCTTTTTACATTACTTGGGGAATGGATACATAAAGAAGTGTTATCTTAAATTCTCAGCAATAGTAAAAAATGGAGATACCAATGATCATATAAAAAAAATATTACTATAAGTCTATAAGAACATGAGACTGTCATTTGAATAGAAACTCCATTATACCAAAGATCATAATATTCAGTAATAATATATTGTTTTGTATTTAGTATGACCCAAATCATATTGGAATCATATAACTTGTTCCATGGATGTATTACGCCCGTAGAAACATAAAATAGTGGAGTACACAAAAGAATAAAAATCTTTTCATTAGTTTAAAAGGCTAATTTCTATGAATATAATTGGGAAATGGTTCAGTCCCCAAAACATTATAGTAGTCAAGGTTTACTTCTAAAACTATTATAGTGGACGTACCCACAGACTAAACTATGTTCCCCCCATTAAAGACCATTTTATTTCATGATATATTAATCATTACATAATTAATTAGAGGGATACATAATTATTTTCTCACTCATCACATAATTAAAATCATATAGATGTATTACAAAATATCATAAAACATTCATCATATAAATCCCATAAAAATAAATCTAATTAAACTTTAAAACCAATTATAAATATAATCTAAACATATAAATAAATTATATTAAAAGGAATTTTTTTTATTAATGTACAATATTTTTCACTATTCGTTAAAAAATTAATATTATCAGAAAAATACCAAATTTTAGACCAAAGTAAATATTGATGTCCCAATTCTAATGAAGAATATTTTTCCAAATATGAAATATAAATGTGATGAAAACTACATTTGAAAAGGGTTCTCCATCAAAAGGTGGTAAAATGACCTTTTAAAGAATATCATAGTGTTTCATGCTTAATATTGGATTCATTCTCATTTTAAGCCTCAAATATTTATGGGGTAAACGTAAAAACATTTATGAAACATATTTAACTATAATATGATTCATTTTTTTTCATTCCCACCTATACAATAGATATGCATTAAATAAAATTTAAAATAAAAATATTAAATTAATATTTTTTAGTATTACTCGACGTTGTGGGCAACGTAAGTTTTCAATGAAAACTATTGTGGTGTATTGGGTATGTCATCTAACATAGCATCCCCATTAAAGTAAAATTTATATTTCACTCAAAAATTTAAATAAATATGAAAAAGATATATTATTTTTTTACTTGGGGTGTAACATTAACAGCCTCATCTAATACCATGTTTTCATGAACTAGCTTACGACCTTAGTAGCCCGATAACCTATCCTTCCCTTACATATCCCAATGGGAGTTCCTGATCCACAAAGGCAAGTAACTAGCACCGTTCATCATACAACATTCTTCTAGGAATGAATTTTCAAAAAAAAAATGATGAAGGAAGACAATATTGTCAAGATGCATACAAAAGAAACTCCATTGAGAGTAACATAATAGAATTTAACAAGGCATTAAATAATAATAAACTAAAAGGAAAGTATGAATATATGTGGAAACCAAAGTATCTAAGCCTCATCTCACTACATATAAGTACCACAGTAGGATCAACCTAGATAAGCTCCTATCCCCCAGGTTAAACAGGGAAAGAGATAATCTACACTCACATGAATGATCAAATAGGGTATGAGATAAAAATACTAGTATAGTTTTACATGGATTACATATAATATGAATATAATAGTTTAACAAAAGAAATTATTTTAATTTAATAATAAACTAGTTTTTCATTTAAAATTCTCTTTAATAAACCATTTTATATGATTAAAATGAAAGTATGTACTTTAATAATCAGCTTTACAAGTTATTGAATAATTATAAAACAATGGCTTAAATAAATAATTTATAAAAAAATTATAAAAATATAGAATCCATGTAATGAAGTTCAATTACAATGGAATATATTTTTATTTCGAATATAAAACAAGTGAGCAACATGGTCATCTTCCAATTGGTATGAATGTTCCAGGTGATCGGGATCTGTACTCTCTGCGTGATCATGAAAATATGTGAATAAAAATATCCCTCTAGCACTGGAAATACGTGAGTTTTTACCATCACATTGGGATATGACTTACTAAATTTATGTTTAACAATGTAGTATAATCGTATAGTGTGTCCAAATTACTCAAAAACTACTAATGGATTTCATGTTTTCCTACACAATCAATGATGGGAAATTTATTTTATGAGTTCAGAAAATAAAAATAAATACCATTTCCCCATTTCGATTTCCATATTTCTATTTTAAAATGAAATAGGTTTTAATAAAAAAAATATGCCTTTTTAAAATGATAAATCCACATGGATTCTATAAAACAAATTCCAATTTTTTCATATTTGAAATAAATTCAAAACCAATTCCTTTAATTTCACAATTCATTCCCACAAATAAATTCATCAACTTAATTTAAATTGATTCCACAACATGTAATAGTTGAATTAAAAAAATTTAAATCAAAAAATTTCCACAAATGCTGTCCAATTCAATGGAATAGGGGGTTATCCGAATTTCCATTCCAAAACAATTATGTATATCCCAATTCACTAGAATTGGGTTTTATCAGATCAACTAACAAAAAGATTAATTAATGGAATTTACATAAATAATTTAAATAAATCATGTAATTCAAGGATAATAAATTTGTCCCACCAGAAAGGAATCACCTTCCTTTTTCCCAAAAACCAACACTCACAACAGAACCCGTCAATGAGAAAAATTTAGTAGAAGACCTCAATACTCAAACTAAATACACGATCCAATAGTAGAGAGCATATATCTATAAATTTATTGATGATAAATCGAAATCACATGGTGTATAATGAGATAACATGGAAGAATGTTGAGAGGTCTTAATAGGGAATCCACACCACAAGCACAATAATGATCAGACACTGAAAAAGGGACTCGAAAGGGTTGGAGTGCTCTAATATCACTGAGAGATGCATTTGGGTTAAGAGAAACGGAAGATTATAGGAGGGGAAAAGAGGGTTTTATCAATTCTTCATCCATAAAAATAGTATTTGAGGAATTACATGATGTGTAAACCTTTTACACATCATCAAATTGTTCATTTTGTCGCTGCAAAAAAATTCATCGCAATGAAATAAAAATCATTCATTAATTAACTAACGACATGTAATGACTTTTCACATTATTTATTATTCAGGATGTAAACCCTTATCAGTATGAATCCAATGACCATTACATGTATTGTAACCTAGTTACATGGCATGTAACCCTTCTGTAGCCGATTATATTGAAATTGCATATTACAATTATCATGATCTAAATTGTGAAAACATTTCATATTTCCAATATTAATGAATTGTATGATCCACTATATAGAGCCCAATACATTTTCGATATTGAACTTCATTGTGGATATCATCAATAGAGGGTCAAGAAGGAGGATATAACCCATATACCCATTTTAAAAGGGTATGGACACTATAAATTTATAGTGATGTCATTTGGTCTTACTCGCGCCTCCACTATCTTAATGAATATAATAAATAAAGACATTGATGAGTTTCATGAAATAATTTTTGTAGTGTTTGTAGAAAATATTAATATTTATTAAAATGGAAATTATTTGAATAATTAACACATGATTATTATAATATAGATCCCCTAAATGGATAAGATTTATCAAAATTTTAGCAAGGGTGTATTTTGTCTTAAGATTGATTTATTTTTGAGTTACTGAATTTCAATGGAGAGTATATTAGTGGATCAACCAATGATATTATTTGTTTAATAATGGCCCTATCCAACCAAAACAACATATATATATTTTGTTTTCTTGGGTTTTCTTAATATAATATATTATTTGTGAATAATTTATCATGTATATCTAATCCATTCACCATGATAACTCATAATAGAGAAAATTTTATTTAGTTGGATGAATAGGAAGAATTATTCATCGAAATAAAGGGATTGTTTGTTAGAGAACATATTATTTCACTACCATGTTTTTTATAAAGGTTTGTTATTCTTATGGATGAATCAATTAAATGAATTTGATATTTCTTCAAGAATAATAATATGGTGTTAATATATGAATGATACAAACTAAATATACATGAAAAAAATACACGACTCATGATTTGGAACTTCCAATGATAATTATTTCATTGATGGTTTGGTTGAATTATATATATAGTTAAATGTGTTACATATATACAAATAATGAATGTATATAGTACATGTTTACACATAAAGAGTTGAATATGTTCTATATAATATGGTTGTAACTGATTAAAAATTTTAAATTCTCTATATGTCACCTCACCGAGTAGGAAAACAAGGTAGATGATGCGTGAAATAAAATTTAAAATTCTCATTTGTCCATGATGAGAATGGAAAGAGATCCAATATACCAGATTTTTTAAAAGATTGAAATTGAAATTATGAGTAAAGGGGAAATAAACCATCTTTAATAGATGAATATTCAACCATCTAACAAATAGAGGAATATAGAAGAATATATGGATATTGGGTAACTATAAAAGAAGATTATAATTTTTAATGATTTCTAAAATGATAGTAAAAGAATGATATGATTCTCGAATATAGTCTTTGTTTTATTGATACCATATTTCAATAAGGAGCAGTTAAATGATTCTCATAATTCCTTATTATTTATTCACAATGGAATTATATAGATGTATTTAGATATTAAAGATTATTTCTTGTGGAATAAAAAAGAAGAGATATATTTTAGATTATGTATCTTGGTTTCTTGTATGCCTTCATGTCATGGGAGAGGGATAAAAGTAAATGAGTTTGTTAATTTTCTTAGCCATACCTAAATAGAAATGGGAAAACATTTCCCTCTATATCTGTACCTGACTCCAAAATATATATAAGGGTAAAATGAAATTTTGGATATAGTTGAATACTATATGATGTTACAAAACATCAATTTTATTAGATAATATTTTTCTCCTTGTCATATTATAAGGGTTATACATGTAATATCTTTTGATATTGCGTGAAAATACTCATTTTATTATATTTAATCAAATATAATGCTTTCATTGATATTCTAGGGTTGTTTTCCATAGGGGTTAGATAACAATTTTGCGTCAGTACTTCTTTCCATTATTAGGCAGATGGCTAGTCTAGGGGAACAATTACATCTCTAAAAGATATCATTAGATCATGTTATCCAAATTCTAAAGGTTTTTTGTTTCATAATATTAATATTTTCATGTTTTGTTGTAAAATTATCATTCAATCAAGAATTGAAATTGATTTAATTAAATACTGATATTGAATGAATTGAAAAAGACAGACATACTAGGTTAAAGATGGATAAATAAACACACAAGGAACAAATCATGGTGAAGAAATGGAAGAGATGGTAAAATCGATTTTTGATCATATAAGTGTGTATTAGAGCTGATACAAGCATAGGTTGATAATCATTAACATGATATAGAGTTTGAGGTTACAGAAATAGATTTCCTAAAAATATTCCAATGGATAAAATTATGAGTTTAAGAAAGAAATTAATTCAGAGAAATAGTCATTTATAAAATTTCTACATTCTTTAACATAAGTGTATGAGAGAATATCATTTCATACCATCACAAAATTTATATCATTTTAATACTATGATCCTTGTATCACTTCTGATGATGTACATACATGACCATACAAATTTACTAAATTAAGAGAAAATACTACAAGATAAATAAATCTCATATGAGCAGATAAAGAAGGATATTATTGAACATATATAGAATGTTATATGAATAATAACCATTCACCTGATTAATGTTTTTTAGTGAAACCATTAAATAAAATAAGTTACACGGGGAACCAAAGATGTGAAGAGGAAGATATATCCAGTGTTGTTTATACTAGAATAATGGAATTTTAAGGATGAAATTATTATGAGGGAGTAGAAGGTAACACTATGATATTTTATGATTTATTTTTATACCAATAATTTTTTTTCTTTTTCATATTACATGAAACACAACACTGAGTTTAAAAAAATAGGGTTTATTCTTCTAAAAAATATTTATTTAAAGTAACTATTATAACGTAATTATTGAATTGGATAGCATGAATAAGACTAAAAAAATGGATTATATATACATGGGTATACTACACAATAAATAAAAATGTTTTAATTAAGTTATATTCAATTATAATTAAATTCATTATATTATTTTTTAAATAATTTTTCTTTATAATTGTTTACAATTTATTTATTCAAGAACATATAATAATCCATTTATGAAAAATTAATTAATTTTATTTTAAAAAAATAATATAAATTTTTAAATAAAACTATAAAAAATTGGATAGGGTGTATATTTGTTTTCTATAAATGATTTTATAGTGAATATAGAAAAATATAAATATTAATTAATAAATGTGTTTTTTCAATCATTTACAAAGTTAATTTTTTTCTATATATTTTTTTCAAAATATGATTAGTTATATTATATTATTAAAAATCCAATTACAATAATTTGAATTATTTTTATTGTTTAATTTGGTATGAAACATTTTTATTCTTAATAATAATTGTTTTTCTAAAAAAAAAATTTCATTGATTTTTTGATTTATTATCATAAATTAATTTGTTTTACTCCATGAAATTGACTCAATAAAAATGGATTCTATATTTTTAATATAACTATTAATAGTATCTAAATAGGTCCCTTTCATTTTTTCCCAATATTAATAGTAACTATAGTATGTTTTTCTACAACTTTAATAGTATAATAGGTTATTTTTTGTTGAAACTAATGTTATAATGCTTCACATTAATACAAAATCTTGTGTTTATCATATTAGATGAGTGGATTTAGTAAAATTCAATCAATGGATTGTAAAATCGTCACATGTGTCTATTTTTCCTTGATTATGACCTTTATATAAATTTCAAAAACTAATAAAATGGGAAATGTATATTTCTTGACATAATGTCTATAAGATTTTTTCATATAGAAAAATAACAATATTTTATATTTAAAAAAAAATATTTGAAATTAATAATAATTTTTTATCACAGATTCTTATGATTAATAGTGAGTGAATAATTACATTAAATTCTTATAAAAGATAAACACAGGTTTTACAAAATTCAGACTGAAAAAATTAGTATATTATATAAATAGGCCATAATCAATTCACATTGAGTAAATTATATAATCTTTATTTGATAATTCAGATTGTGTTTTTTTCTCCCATGGTTATTTATAGATATTACTATTTTTAAAATAAATTTATTCTCATCCCATACATGAGATATAGAAAGAATATTTTTAATATAATATTACCTTATTTCTATCTTTGGTTAAAAATATTTTTATCTTCCCTGACCATAATTTCTAAAAACAATTTCTAGAATGTTTTTACAATTATCAAATTCATTTTTATGTTAAATTTTATCCATTTTTTGATTTAATTTTTTTTTCAAGTGAGTCATATATTCTTTTTCTAAATGAGTTACACTTTAGTTTATACTAAAAAATATAAAGGTATAAATATTTTAAAAAACATGACACAAAGGATGTTTTCCACCTACATGAATGGTCTAGAATATGATTCTTCCTTAAAATTAATACTAGTTTATCTACAAATAATATATTTTTATTAATATTTGAATTTTTTTTATTTAAAAAAAATGTGATTTCAAAGGGATATGTTTATATTCCTCAAGAAATATTCTTATGATAATTTAATAGAATAGTTATATAGGATGACATCCTTTGATGTTAATTACGATTAAGTAGGGATATGATTCAATGATACCGTCATTCATCTTTATTGGTATTGATAATCATTATGATGATTTTAATTTAATTAATCTTGTTTATTCTTTATTTGTTATTCCTTGATGAAATGATGAAATGATTTCAGAAACCATTTCCTTTATATGAGATTTTTTAAGATGATACGATGAACACTTTATTATATTGTAGAACCAACAAGTTTTATTTTAAATTAGTAATTTATGGAACTTGAATTATATATCCCTCTAATGCCTTGGGTATCATTTTATATCATGTAGTATAATTATTGGATTAAATATTATGCACTTGATCTAATATGGGAAATAATGTGGAATACTTGATCCACAATGGAAAAAATATAGTAATGGAAAGTATGTTATGATCTAAGAAATATGGATTCATTCTTGATCCAATGTCAATAGATTATCTATGTAGTAAACCTTGACATATGAATTGGTTTCTCTACCTATATTAGTGACAAAATTTTATAAAGTGTTTCGATATATAATATTTCTCTTAGGGGACATGTTTGATGAGGGATTATTGCTATGTCTTTGGATTCATGATTTCAGTTTCTAATGATTTATTCCATGAATCGTGATTATGTTCCATGATTTTTTTATAAATAGTGTATGAAATTATATTTAACCTATACCCTTAGGAATATTTTATTCTTACATTTTTTAATCAATTTCTATCCCCCGTGTTTACTATTACTAAGCATCAGATCTCACACTTTAGTATGTTTTACACTCTTATGTAATAAACAATGACATTACATATGGAATGATTAAGAAATGTAATAAATGGGAATGTATTTTTGTGTGATTTTTAAGGTCATTATTAACATAAAATTATTTTGAATCTAGTATCTAAAACCACTAAACCATTATGGTTCTGACATGGATTGTAATGTTGTCTTTTGAATATTTTTATCAAAATATTCAATATTTATGTATGAAATTATGAGTCTCTTTTAACCAATGATAATTTAATATTTTTCACACATTATATATTATTATCCATAAGATATTACAATTGTTTTCACTCACTATATTTTTATATAATTTATTAAACATTATGTATTCATTATAACAAATGAATCAATATAATATTTGATGCACATTGATGATGGAATAAAATGGCATGTGTTATGTTATGTATATTTTAATATATATTTTTATAGTATCCATGAATCAGGTCCATCAAATATTCAATCATAGTTATATACTCTAATCTAGTTCTGTTACAACATAAAATTTTAATAATGAGACACATACACATGATATCCATGACTAGGTTCTATATAGGAGACACCATATGGGGAGAACAACCCAACTGTTTTCGGGTGTATTATCCGCAAATTGGTTCAAACGACCATATATTCGATAAATACATCCATGTGATAAACATATTTAAATTTATATAAATTTAAAACTAGAGGCACGTCCTTAATTAATTTATTCTTTATTGGACTCAAATATAGAGAATTCCCCGATGATATTAATCATAAAACATAGTGGTCTATATTGTCTTTTTGAATCTAGAAACCTCTAGAAGGGTCCATACATTAATAAATTAAATAAATAAAATTAACATCCTAGTACCATTAGAAAATTTAACATCTAATTAATCCATATAAAGGAACCAACAATATATATACAAACATTATAATTGGTGACATTAAAATTCATCAATGATAAAATCCATTTTTAATTAAAAGTTTCCACATCAAAGATTATCGAAATGTTAAATCAATAAAATAACATAAATATCCTTTTCATAGATAAAAATTAATTAACCATATTGGTTATAATTGTAGTGATGACGCAATAGGTACAACCAACATCCCAAAATTAACGAAAAACTACAAGTTGTTATCACTCATTTGCTTGAGGCATAAGAGAAAATAATTATTTATTCTATGCAATATTTACATGATTCTATAAAAATAGCGGGTTTGGTAATTTTTTATATATATAATATTGATCCAAATTCCTTATCAATTTTATTGGTTCTTATATTAATATAAATAGTGAAATATAATTGATAATATACAAGTACATTTACCTTGGTATTGAAATGAAAATGAACCCTCGATATTACTCCAAACTAGAATAGTAGAAACAAAAGGTATTATTTCAATTTAATCATCATACAATTTATATTCCCATTTTCGTATAAATTTCCACTTAATAAAATATTATTGTGAGGAAATATATATATCTCTACAAGAAACGTCACTATTTTCTTAAGATAATCTAGAGTAAATCATCGATATAGTAATACTAATAAAAACTTTGACCTGCATCCAGATTTATATATCGTTTTTCAACCTAAATATTCATAATAAACTTAAATATTTATTTTAAATATATTTGTGAAATTTAATATTTTTTCAGAAAAATTAAAATATAAATCCACTGGAGGTGAAAATGTATGTGAAAAAAATGGATTTTTAACTATATTGTTCTGAAATTCAATTTATATACAAGTCTAAAGAAATATATCTCTGTATATATATCATCAATTTCTTCAGTAATAAGTAATATTTTTTATTTTTTAACAAAAATCAATTTTTAAAATTCAATAACCTAATTTATGGCACATTTCACATACTTAGTTTGATGACTATTTTATGATACTCAATGAATAATGTTAATATATTGATATTACAGCTCTTTTAGAATCATGTACCACTAAGTGAAATATGAAATTACTATTTCCACTATGTGATTTTGTACATTGACCCATAGTTATTCAATAAATAATTATATTTGATTTTTATAATACCAACAACATGTGATTGTGAATGTATAATATAATAAACGTCACAAATCTTAAAAATATTAAATTATTTCAAAATATATTTGACATTAATTCATTATTTTGTAAAACAAGAAGAAGAACCATAAAAAAATCACAGTCTTGGTTTTCAACATAAATCATTTTCATAACACTTTCTATAAAATTAAGTATAAAAATATCTCTTTTATATAGTCCAATATAGATGTGATTTTTCAGATGAAGTAACTGATATGACAATTAATAAAAATATTTAAATATAAACTATGAAACATAATTCCAAGAAGATAAAAACATTATTGTGTTATCTTTAATTAATTATAGTTAATCAAAGAAATATTTTAAAATAGTATCAGAAACCGAAACAAAATTTATAAGACTATATCAATAATATAAAAAAATAAAAGAGATATGATTTATTATTTTCTATATACACATGTAGAATATCCTATTAATTCCCCAACATTGATTTACACTATTGATTTTATTACAATAACCATATCACACTCCACTAAATAGAAATATCATATAAAATATTATTATGGTTCCTCAAATTTGGATATATACTTTATAAATACTATGGTTATTTACAAATCAAGTATGATTGTATACTTCTTATCATACAGTTTTTCATACTATTATTGTTGAAAATTTAATTTGAAAAAATTAAATGAAGAAGAAATCACTTAAATGAACAAAGTTATCCAAATTAAATGGTTCAATTATATAAGATAATTTTATTCATTAGATTTTAAAATGAATGGAAAAAATTATCAATCGTTATGATATAGATTATTATTACTTTGAGTCTAATAAAGTTAATATTTTAAAAGATTTGAATAATTTCATAGTTCATTAATAGTCTATATCCGTAAAATATATACTGTAGAAACATTTAGATTCTGAAGAATGTGATATCATTATGAGAAATAAAGGATGGCCTATCATAGAAGATTAATTATTCAACCTGGGAACATGATAAGGTGGTTCATATAATACATTAAACATTGTTTAGACCTATATTATTCATACAAGAAACTTGTTAAATAAATTAGTGCCCCATGAAAATTGGAATTGACAGTATATTATTTTATACCCATCCACCACCTTTTCCTACAGTGATATAATCTTTTGATAGTCAAAATACTTTAAGATTTATAGACTTGGAGAAACATTTTAAATTAATTTTCAAGAAACTGAGGAAGAATATTTGTACTGATAATGACTCTTACACTAAAACCTTCAATTTATTTGCTAACCCACGTTGAAAGGATGTCTATTATAGACCAATAAGTGTTAAAAATATTTCATTATTTGATAAAAACAATATTAATAAATTTGGGAAAATAGATACATAGAATGTTTCATAATGATATGTTACATAAATCACCATCAAAATAATGATATTGTGAGTCGTCAAAAAAAAACATTCAGTAAATTACCTAACAAAAATTGTTGAGATACATGTTTCCTTTAGAATGATAATTAAATATATTATTTCCAACCCCATAGTATCACATCTTTTTAAAACTTTGTACCTATTTTTGGTGGATGGATGTCCCCAATCTAAAATGTGTTTATTTTTTATAAAAAACTTTTAATATTAATCTATGTAGTGGAAATAGAAAATTTAAAGTAGCATTAATTCAAAAATAAATCTTTCTAGTGTTAAAAAAATACATTATATATTAGTAGTAAAACCAAATACTCTATTAAATTATAATTCTAACGAATAATTTTAATCCAATTTTTAAGGAAGATATGATGATTAGATCCATTGTTTCTATTAATTTAAATTAATCAGAAGGTATCAAAAATTTTATAATCTATCGAAATATCAATATTCATAACAAAAGAATCAATCTATATAATATTTTCTACATATATAGTTTGTTAGTTTATGAATCACTTAATTGTTAAAATATTTAATCTTCAATCATATATGACCAAAAAATAATTTCTATATATATACCATGAATCTCTCTATCCCCCTTGCATTATAAAATGAATAGTTTCAAGAGAAATAATAAGTGAATTTGAATATAAACCCAAAATATATAGTTTTTTGTTTTATCATAGAATTAAATTAAATTGGATATACACTTAATATAACAAAAAATTAAATACTTAAAATTATTGAAATATTTCTTAATTTCATACAATGTGGGTCTATTTTTCATTTTTATAATGCTAGAGATTGTGGTTATATTTATAGAAAACAATTTCAAAAAACATCAATAAACAGATTCCTTAGATATCATAAATTGTTTTAATATCAGTTTTTGTTTCTTTTTAATGTTCAAATGATATTACCATATTACATTATCTATTGAAGAGTATCCAAGAACCACTATAGTGATTTTAAATCTGATTTATGTAGTGTTTCTTTGTTTTTAAAATTACAAGATTTTTTATCAATTATACGATATTAATTCAACATAAAAATATTGACTAAACCTCAAAGTCAAGTTGTAGCATATCTATGAAAATTTTATTGTGATTTTTACAAATGGTATTGATTTAACTACTTCATTATATATATGTTCTTATAAATTATAAAACATATAAGAAAAAAAAATGAAAAAAAAATAAAATCATAATAAAACATATTTTGTAATTAAATGTATTATTAACAAATTCATTTCTCCTTTATTCCTTCAAACAAATTCAGAATTGAACTATTATTACTAAACAATATAAAATATAAATGTATAGATTAATTAATTAACTTCGATATAATAAAATTATGGATTTTTATAGGTCATTTATCCTTAAAATATTCAATTAAAAATATACAATTTATTAAATAATTATATGAAAATATTGATTGATAAATTGAATGAAATTTTTAAATGGGAAATTATATTTTTTATTTTCTCAATATTTTTCAAAAAATCTATTTTCATTTATTTAGATATATATATTTCAATTTATATATTATATAACTCATTTTAACATGATGGTTATAATATGAGATATTAACATAAATCATGTTTTTACCATGACATTCAATTTGAAGAAATATAATTATGATCTACTAAAATATTTGACATTATATTATAAAACAATCATTATGGTATTATAATGAATTAGCTTATAAATGAATATATCTTTCTGTATTATCAATCATATGAAATCACCTTCTTCATTAAAGACTCGTGAGAGTGCTTTAGCTAGACCTGATGATCTTAATTTTATAGAATAAGGAACATTGATGTCCACAAATGGTATTTTGGGAATATAAAAATAAATTATCCAAAATATATTTCTATTAGAATACATTTCATCATATAATAAATAAATAAGAAGATATAATTGTCGGGGGGTTATGATCCTTAATATTTTAGTAAGTCTATATACAATTTGAGATACTACAATAAAATTTCTTTCATTTCTTGTATGAATTTTTAATATCAATTATCTCATAATACTATGAATTATAAATATTATGTAATTTTTTTAGAATTATATTTTTAATAATATATTAAAAATTATTGGTACCTTTCGATAGTGTAAAAATATACTTTATAAGTTTTAGTTAATGAATAACGACTTGGGAGTTATTATATTCGTTGAATTTTATATGTCACCCCATATGAAGAGAATGGTATCAAATGAATAAAAAATCATTACAAATTATAGTTTTTGGTTTTCAGTTTTGGAATTTTATCTTTCGGTAATGTTGGATGAACATTCTCTTCCAGGGATGGATCAATGAATAGTTATTAATTAATTATTAGACATTCATAAAAAGTAAAAATGGGTCTAATAAATATTTATATAATGATAATAAAAAATAAATATAAATTTGATCTAAAGATAGTGGTAAATAATTTCTAAATATAAAATAAATATAATATGAAAAAGAAATTATTGCTAATATATAGATCAAAACCCAATGAATGAATAATGTTATCCCCTTCATTCGAGGATATTGTTTCTATAATTATATTAATATAACAATAAGTAAATTTAATATTGGTTGAGTTTGATCATTCATAACATCTAATTAATGTATTCATATACACAATAATTTCTTGAATTTAAAAAAAATGTCATGATGATATTCTATTCTAATAAAGTGAATATTTTGTTTGATAACTAATGAAATGATGTGCTATATATATGTTCCTTACTCATGAGTGATGCTTATTGAAATTCGATAAATAAATAACACTACTATTTTCAAAATTTGAAGGATTGCATTTATAAGAAAACAAAAATCTTTGATTGTGTATTCCTTCAATAACACATGATCCCAACTCCATCCATCTATTAAATATTCATTTTTATGAGTAGATAGTTCATTATATTGTTTATAATTTGTAATCTAAGAAATTTATAATATCTAAAAATAAATAACACGACATCAAATTAATTATTTATTTAATCTATAGACACTAATTTCATTATATGAGAAACTATTATGAAAAAATCCATCCTAGAATAATAAAATAATGGTATTTATGATGTTTTGTTAAATTAGAATAAAATTTGTTTTATAAATTTTATATTTTTTTTTCTTCATGAAATCAGTCACATTAAAAATAATTAAAGAATATCTTTGGGAAATTTTTTATAATATATAGTAATATTTTGATTATAAATATTTAATTTTTTAGATTACCACTTTACTAGATTTATCACATTCATACTGTATAGAGTTTGAAAGGGAGATATTAAAATATAAAAATTTCTAAGTCTAATATTATTAAATATATTTTTAATATATATATGTATATAATCTTTTTTAAGATGATTCATTTTTTAATTTGATAACAATTTATATAAATGAAAATTATTAGTTTACACATCATGATCACTTCAAAAAAAATCCATTAGATATGAAAAAATATTAGAAATATATTTTGTTGTTGAACCAAAAGTAATTATTTCATAGAAATTAATATATGCATTTATTTTTTCATTATAATCATTTGGTATAAAAAATTACATGATACACACATTATATAGATATATATTATGTTTATAAAAATATTTGGTGAGTCTCTTATTGCGAGCACTTTGTCATTGTTTATGTACATAAAGTTATTTACTATATTTAAATACATATCTATTAAATTTAATGCAATAAAATTATAAATTATATTTTACACAAACATCCTCCAATTTATATTCATTTGAGAAAGAGGATATTTCCACTATTTTCAAAAAATTTAAATTTAGAGGTTATTCAAGGGATTGTGAGATTCCAATAAATTGTAGTCATATAGTTAGTGCAATGGTTTGAAAAAATATATTCCTTCATTATTTAGATAATATTTAAAAATAACATATTATATATTTCTTACTATAGTATTATTTCAAGACATTTTATTATAACATAAGAAATCATATATAGAATATAGGTCTTATCTGTTTACTTTTATCCCAGACAATATTATCGAAAGGATGAATCCAAATGATTGTAATGGGATAAGTCAAAACCATCATCTAAAACATTTTCTTCTAGAGGTTTTATAAAGAATAATATATGGGATAAGTCAAATATTACAAAACAATTTCATTAAAAACATTAAATCATTTATTTAGGGAATAATAATCATTATGGTTGTACATCTACCAATCAAAATTCATTCATTATACATAACATAACATTAATTAATATGATCTTTAACATCTATGAGAAATTAATTTCACAAAAATATGGTTATATAATTATTATTTTTTATTTCATCCACTCCACATCTCAAATGTATTTTCATTAATAAAAGGTTTTATTAAGAAATGACTAGTTTTATATCATGTTATAATCAAAATCTCAGAACATAAATATTGAGAAAAATATTAGTCCCAACTCAATGATATAGTTATTTATTGAATAGTTGTATTTCTTAATTCACATATATGATTTTTTTCTTTTTTCAAGGTGATGAAAAATTATGATTAATACATTTCATACATCAAGTTGTTTCAAAAATAGATCTAAAAAATAGTAATATGATCAGTCAATATTTTAATCAATGTTAGATAATTATTATTAGTAAAAGAAGAATGAATGTTATTAAAATGGTTTTGATATTCATATATTCATTTTAGAAAATATACCCTTGTAAATGTTGTTCTATGATCTACCATGATATATATATTATTATACTATCACATGGAATTTCAGTAACTTTATATAAATACTCATTTAGTACATTTGGATATAGAAATATTATGTGTTTTCGTTTATATAAAAAAATATTTATTTTCCATTTTTTTTGAAAAGAATCAGATACTCATGTAAGATAGAAAAATGTTTTCATAAATCCAAATAATTTCATTTTCTATCATGTTTGGGTTACAAAACAAATTCATAGGCATGAAATCATCTATTTCATAACCAAGAGAGATTATTTTTTGAAATTAAGGATTGTATATTATAATAGAAAATTATTTTTAATTCAATTTTCTATACATTATAATTATTTCCTGCAAATAGAATGGGAGTAAATTTAGAAAAATGGGAAATTAATTTAACACTCAATATATTCTAAAGATATAACTTTTAATAATGTTTTATAAAAAATAGAAATGATCTTAATACCCAAAATATAAAATATATTTGAACTATTTTTTAATTAAAAAACATCATTGTTTCAAATAATTTCATTTTGTTAAATATCATAAATTGTGGCTCATCATCATATTAACATAATTATATAGGAAAATGTATGGCATTCCTTCAATAATGTGTTTTTAATAACATTTTCCATGAAATATATGTTTTATAATTTTCTATTTTGAATTTCATTTCATGAGAAAGATAAGTATATGTTTTTAATAATGAAATATTAATTAGTCTAGTAACATTAGAAAATAAAATTATAGGAAACCTCATATTCCCATGTTCTATGTATTGAAAAGATAAATGTTCTTAAAAATTTAATCATTTGAAAAATTATAATATTAAAAATTGTATAAAAATAATTATATATTCTGGAAAGTTGTCTGTTGATTTGTTAATAAAGTGGGTCTTATCGGTATGGAATAATTTCACATAAAATCTCATTTATCAAAACAAAAACAAACTAATTTAAAAGTTATAATTTGTATAATAAATATATATACCTATCAAAATTATATAAAAAATATATTGAATTAAGTAATATGTTCTCCAAATAATTATCATCATTTATAAGTTGAATAAAAAAAAATATAATTATTTATTTTATCTTAAATTGAGAGAATATATGAAATAAATTTTGAATCAAACTATGATGAATTATTTGGAATTTATTTTGGTAATTTTCACATCATTTTATTTCACTTAACATGTGTCTTTAAATTGGATAATAATATTTTTAAAACAGAAATTATTGTTTTCAAATTAAATTAGATTATTATATCATAACATGTGTTCAAAAGTAGGTAAAAATTACTATTCCTACATTTTTGAATTAATTTTTTCATCCTTGATAGAGTTAAATATTCATAATATGAGGAATTTCAATAATCTTCTTCCATGATAAATTAAAATGTATAATCAAGTGATATGTTTTTTTAAATATATTGTAGTTACCAACCAAATGATTCATTTTTCAGGTTTATGAATGACTTCTGAAAATAAAATGATACACTATCATTATTTTCCATTATTTCCTAACGAAGGATCAGAGGGTTATTATCAATAATAGTACAAGAAGTGTTGATATATTTATTGGGTTTCATTCATTTATTGTTATAATTACCCACACTTTTCATAATGAGATTTCAAATCTTTGTAGATTAATATTTGTAATATCCCATAACGACCCATGCCAATGTTATTTAGGAATCGTGCCTTTATAAAGATGGATACATTGAAATTTTTTAAATAATTAAAAAATATCATATATCATTATGTTATTAAAAATTATAAACCTTCATACATATATCATACACAATACCTTTTTCCATTACTTGGGGAATAGAAACATAAAGAATGGTTATCTTAAATTATCAGAAATAGTAAAAAATGGAGATACCAATGATCATATAAAAAAAATATTACCATAAGTCTATAAGAACATGAGATTGACATTTTAATAGAAGCCCCATTATACCAAAGATCATAATATTCAATTACAAAATATTTTTTTATTTAGTATGACCCAAATAATATTGGGATCATATAACTTGTTCCATGGAAGTATTACGCTCGTTGAAACATAAAATAGTGGAGTACACAAAAGAATAAAAATCTTTTCATTAGTTTAAATGGTTTATTTCTATGAATATAATTGTGAAATGGTTCAGTCACCAAACCATTATAGTAGTCAAGGTTTACTTCTAAAACTATTATAGTGGACATACCCACAGACTAAACTACGTTCACCCCCATTAAAGATCATTTTATGTCATGATATATTAATCATTACATAATTAATTAGAGGTATATATAATTATTTTCTCACTAATCACATAATTAAAATCATATAGATTTATTCCAAAATATCATAGAACATTCATCATATAAATACCATAAAAATAAATGTGTTCAAAAAATATTTTATCATATCATAACTCGTGTTGATGAACAAAATTATAGAGTCATTTAGTAAGTTGATTACTGAATAAGTGATGGTAAAGAAAATTATTTAATAAAAATTAAGTTAAAATCATAATATACCATCTATAACATTAATTGGGACGGTATTATTTGATCCTTTCTCTAGTAGAACATAATTATAATCATGGATTTTGTTATTGATAAATAGAAATACAATTAAAAACATTCCTAAGGAAAATGGTCATTCCACTTGGAAAATAAATTTTTACAATATCAAAGATTTGAAAATATTAAACTAAACATTTTCATATAAAATATCAATTTTAAATATGTAATGTAATCCTTAAATATTAGAGCAGTCATTAAGATGATAAATTTGACTCATTTTTTACATATAAAAAAATGTTTCCTTTCTCATTTTCAATTAAATAATTAAAATAAACTATTTCATAAATTAAAATGTATAATCCATCAAAATAAATATATTAAATATGAAAAATATTGGTAAATACATATTTAAAAAATATATTTAGATCATATTAAAAACAATCTTAAAAACCATTTTGAAAATATAGACATCGAAGGGAATTTATTTTCAAGCAAAGAGATAAATGAAGTTGACTTTCCTTAAAAATATTTCTTTATTTTATCATGTAAATATTTAGAACAACATGAATGTAGAACATCTAATATCAAAAAATACCGACAACATATGAAAATTCAAGAGTTTCAAAATAAGTTTATTATAATATTTCTTCATTGGAAACATAATCATAAACAACCCTGATAAACCATGGAATTATAAAATAAAACCCTTACCACATAGGTATTATATGAACAATAAATCCCATTAAATAAATAATCTTATATGGATATTTATATCCAATAATTTTATAATAATAATAATAAAATACATTTATGGGACTTATATACACTACAAAAATGAAATAAGAGGGGAATAAATCATGTGTTTTATTGAAATAAAGGAGAGTGAAAAATATATTACCTCAAGTATCAAATTTCATCATAAAAATCACAAAATAATTTTTAATAAATATTTGTCTATTATAAAAAACTTATAGAACAACATTAATATATATCATACAATATTTTTTTTATCAAAACCATTTATCACATAACTATTTATAATTATTTCTTAAAATATATATTTTTGGTAATGAGTAATTTTTTCTTGAATGTTTTGGTTTGGTAGTTTTGGTACATTTAAATTGATCATAGTTAAATAATATCTAGTATTTTATTCATTAAATAAATTTCATGTATATATTTATTATATATGTATATTTAGTGTAATCCATTAAAGAAAAACATAGAGATGTTGCAGGAGAAGCTGGAGCTAACCCAGGCGGAGATAGATTCCAAGATTCTCCTTGACTCTATTCATGGTAATGGATCCCCCTTTATCTATTGATTATATATTAATGAAATTCTGAGCCATTATTGGATCCAACATCCATGTTTCTCACCCCTAGTGTGAGGGTAATAAGGTTGTAGATCAGTTGTCGTTTTCTATAGTCCAGAGATCCATCTCTAATAGTTTTCTCCCTATCAATAGTTTGAAACTATAGTATGTTAATTTAGTTAGAGGTGATTCCCTCGGCATGCACTATTTCAGAATTCTCAAAAAATGGGGTCCCTTGCGCTTTATTTGTTGTTTATATTTTAATAGATATTTCAATTGGATGGATAGAAAGATATAGAAACACATTCACTATTCAAGGATATGATTTGTCATATATATATATGAATGTTATTTTCATTTTTTTATCATATGGAATGAAAGAAACACAAATAATAGATCACATTTTTAAAGTAATTTTATTTCATTGATAATGTTAATACTCATTAAATTAACCCTTATTACAATCTAATTCAAAATAATAAGAAAAACATGTCACATCACATCGTGGAGTTGGCAGTCCACACATATAGACAAGCGACATTATTGATTTTTACTGGATTGGATTGTAATAATGAAAATGAGGTACTATAATTATAAAGTTAAAACGATTTCTGAAATATAATATATAACCATTAAATATATCATCATATCCCCTCACGGTACACTGTGATGCAGAATAAAAATTTATCAGTTTGTGAGGTGGTAATCTTCCATACACACAATGGATGATTTCGTTTCACAATTTATGGAAGAGGATATCGATATATGATATAATAATAACATAATGAAGTATAAATTTATTATAGATACCATTTTAATTATTTTATCATATTTGAATAGTTTTCGAATGATGTGGATGAAGATATAAAACAAAAATGCTCAGTTGTGAATGTTACAAATTCCATGGACAACTACTATGAGATGGATCTAAGTTCTGTATTAGGAGGGTTTCCCTATAAAAATATTTATTCTAGAATGTCATATAAGAATTGAAGAAGGTATTTTTGTAGGTATTGGTTAAAAAAATGGCTTTGAAAGTGTGAAGAGGTGTAGTGTGGTGGGGTTCTCTTATTAGTGCGGGAGATTACTCACTTGTAATATTCGATGGGAATAATATATAACCATATTTTAATTATGAAGAAAATATTATAATTTATAATTATCGAACCCTAGATCAAATACTGTATAAATATGTCCAAAAGTTTAAATTGGATGTGTTTTTAGGTCATTTCAAACATATGATTTTAGTTAAACCCCTAATAAATTCGTTTCACATTTACCACAGTAGGTAATTTTGATGTTTTTTACTATTCAGTATGAAAAAAATAAAATTCATTATTTAAAATAATATTAATTTTTATAATTCAAAATATTAAATCAATTTTATCTAATTCAATTCATTGAAGATCTTAAATGGAATTTAATGATAAACATGAAGTTGTTATGAAAAAGTTGTTGTCTAAAGAAAAAATTCCACAAATATAAAAAAGTATATGTATCAAAAATACAAGTGAAGTTGATTCTAATGAAGAAAATTTTAATAATAATAAAATAAATGAATAAATTTTTCTTTTAAACCATTTTAAAATAAAATACCATAGTAAATTATTTAATGGAAAAATTAATTTTCAATATAAATCGGTATTTTTAGTCTTTTCATTTAAAAATTAAATTTTCAAAAATATCCTAGAAATTTACCCTAAGATAATTTTAACATTTTGATTTAGAAAATAAAGAACATTTTTTAAAATAAATTTTTTAAAAGGGTGAAAAAATTATTTTATTATTTTATCACAAAATGAAAAAAACATTTCTTTAGGAAGAAGTATTTTTGAAGAATATGACGAAATTACTAAAAATGTACTATTTTAGAAATATATATTAATTATATAGAAAAAATTAATTTAATATCCAAAATGTTGTTATTAGGATTCATACTACCAAATTTAATGTTTATGATATAATATTCATGTTTAAATAATATTCTTAATTGTATATCATGCTTCATTAAATATTGATGTTTTGTCTAACATGATTTTTTTTGAATTTTGGGACATTTTAGTGATGCTTATTAAAAATTATGCTAAATTTTAATTTTAGCAATGTTTTTCATTAACAGTCAAAAAATTAATGATGTTTCCAAGGAATCATCGCTAAATTACCGGTATTCTCTGGAAATGTCAAAATATATAAATTTATTTATATAGCTTATCTACCCTCATTGTTGTAAATATATATTTAGATATATACATATATATATATTTGTATACATAAGAACATACACATGTATATATAATCATATATATATATAGACAAACGCAGATATATATATATAAATTTATATAAGCATATATTTATATATGAAAAACATATAGATTTTAAATTTTGCCACATTTTTAAGAAATTTTCATTATTTTTGTGACATTTTTACAAGTGTTTTCAATCATGGCTAATTATATACAAATATATATATACATAAATATATATATATATGTATACATACACATATATATTTATACACACACAAAAAAAAATATAAATATACATATAAATATAAACATATATATATGTCAACATATATATATAGTTATAATATAAACATATATATTTATTAATATAAACAAAAGATATATCTAAAATATCAGTTATAATGAAATATTTATCTATTTATAATATAAAAAATAATCATATATGTAAAATATGAACATATATGTATAATAAAAAATATAAACTAATATATAAAATATACACATATAAACAATTGTATAATACAAAATATAGGTATATATATTAACAACAAAATAAAAAATATAACTATATATATTAATATAAAAATATGATATACATCAATTATAAACATATACTGTATATAAAATAAATATATATATATTTTAACTATAAACATATAGATATATAAAAACAACCACACATATATATAATATTATCATATATATATATAATATAATATATATTCAATAACATAAAATATAGACATATATATAATATAAAAACATCATATAAACATAAAACATAAAATATAAACATGTATATAAATATTAATATATGTATATTAATATAGAAAATAATATATATATATATAAATATATATGATATTAATTTTCATAATAGTTTAATTTGTATATATATATTACATAATAAAATATAAAATTCAGTAATCTAATAGGTGAATTGGTCAGTGTCATGAACATACCTGAGGCACCCAAAAACTAGTCAACTAAGTCGATTCCTGACACGACCTAAAGGGTGTTCCTAATCACCACTAGCTTTCACAAGTGCCCGAGTATAAAATAAGAAATCATGAAATGATTTTCATGAATTTACCACATTAAATTGACCAATAGAAATAATAGTTACGATCTGAATATTCATCCAAACAAGCCCTTAACTATTACAAAATTATAATTTTATAAACTAAAAACAATTTAAAATGGTCAACTACAAAAAGGTAAATGTAAAACATCACCCCAATCCTTCGTGCAACAAGAGGAACAACATCATCAAGCCACCACCACCAAGATCCACCTCAAGGGCCACAAAAACCCCAATTTTCTAACACTACACACCTATCTATAACCTAATACAGATAAACAATATGGTATGAATAAATACAAAGTTGTATGAATGGTTTGACCCATATCCCTGAACAATTCCACCCAAAGGAGATTAGTTAGAAAAAAGTTAATAATATAATATAACATTATCATTTCAATGAATGCTATTAAAATATCTATAGGAAATAATTTGTTAGTAAACATTATAAAGAAAAGAAACATCCAACAAAGAAAATAAATACATATATTTTATTAAAAGAAAAGGTTATTTCAAAAATTCCGCACACACACACACATGTCCACACACATCATTCCCACTTTATGCTGATGACTCATCTGTTATATAACATCACAGGAAAATCACTAAGGGAAAACTAGATTAACTTGGATTCCAGTAACATCACTTCTTGGTGAATTGTTTTATAGAAACCACAACCATAAGATCTATCATAGATAAGCCACTAGTAGGTAACATTACCATAACCTAGTGTTCTCTAATTATCATCCATGTTTTTTATTGTTTCCATCATTCATATTGTTAAGTGAAACTAGGCTGTATCATCTTCTGAATCACTTTCTTGTTTGTCCTAATCTGTCCAACTATTTACCTAGGATTCCCTTTTTATGCTCATATTCATATTCATATATCACTATAGGAGCTCATTTACATAGACAAATCATGTCAAACTATGTACACATAGTGTGCCACTATATTCAAAGCCAAAGCCAATTTAAAAAATATACACACACCAAATCATCTCATAATCATTCCATTCACTTCTTATGTAATTTAATAATTAATTTAAAGAGTTTCTTAAATAATATTTGGAGACACCATGAGGCTTTACACTAGAAGACATTCTCAGATTAGCCTTTTTAGACAAAACGGACACCAAAACATATACATTTCTTGATTCACATCACATAAATAATTCAAAAAAGCATTTCAACAATTTATAAAGCCTTAACACATGGAATAATAAGGTTTTACATAAAAATACACCCATTTTTACATGAAAAATGATAATTTAAAATCCAACGCACATTAAGTCCATATCGAAACATGATCTATAAAACATATATAATTTAATGAATCAATTAACTAATGTAAAGAAACATTAAATTTTCATAACAAGATTTTACACCATTTTTCAACCAATTCCATAGAAAGCCCCCTTTTATAAATTTTTACAGAACCCAAAATCATTTTCAAAAAATTGTTTCTATTTTTCAAAACAATTTTATCTTAATATTGAGAAATGAAAAACATTTTAACCTTGAAAAAGTATGTAATTTTACTTTAATAACTTACAACCAAATCTATTTGATCCATAAGGCCCTTTTAAAACATGGCTTCTACATTTCAAACAACCCATAAGGCATTTCTAAGGAACACCACACTAAAACACACACACACACACAATATCATATCCAATTTCTATTATAAAATCCATTCTAAATGAATAAATATTCCAAACACAATAAAAATGTACATTTCAGCATTCAATGAAACCATGTAACACTTTCATAAATTTAAAAATGCATAATAAATTCATAAAATAATGTTAGGGCATAGAACAACCAACCACAGGTTGAAATTTTTTCGGAATGTGGTGAAAAACCCCATCTTCAACATATTTTTACAACGAAAAAATCATAATAGGGCAATATTTAACAAAATACAACATGATTATCCCCTAATCATTATAAACTGTCCCTAAATATAACACACTACCTGTTTGAAAAATGAAACCCCAAATATGAAGAAATAAATCGTTACCCTATGGTATACCATACCCGTAGTCGTGGGAGAGGAGGATTAGTGAGCTGCTGAAGAGGGGTTGGCCATGAAAAGTGGGGTCGCTAAAGGGGAAGTAGATTTGGCTAGCAGGTCGCACATGGGGGGAGTAGGGTTGGCCGGTAGGTTGAACTAGGTGGAGTCGGTCGACAAGTCGCACAGAGAGGGAAGGCCGGTGGGTCACATGGAAGGGAACTGATAGTGAGGGAGTGGGTTGCAAGAAATCATGTCGGTAGGCAGTGTGTTCCTAAGAGGATTCATAGCCTGGTCAGTCATACTGGAGAAGAATGAGGGAATTCGATCGGTGGGGTCACCGGAGAAGAACCGTGCTGGAGGAGGCCACACCGCTGACGGTGTAGAAGGTGAGGGAAAAATAAGGGGAGGGAGGCATATACACGGGGGTAAGGGGTGATGGGTAGAGGGGTGGGAGATATTTCTATAGGATTGGGGTGAGGGGAGGGACTAAAACACAATAAAAAGAAAATAATAAATATAAACAATATAAAAATATTATTATAATGATATTAATAATAATAATATTAATATCTATAAAAACCTAATTATAAATATAATCATAACCTCATAATAATAATAACAATAATAATAAGATTTATAATATTAATAATAGTATTAATAATATTAAAGTTGATAATAATAATAATAATACTCTAACTAATATTATTATTAATAATATTATTATTATAACAAAAAAAATTAAATTTCATTATACCGTTTCACTTAATTTTATTTTATCCTAATTTTATTGTGTTATTTATTTTTTATGTTGGGAATCCTCATTGTCACCCTGCATAGCTCATACATCCATGCACAGATTGGGTAGTGGCTTCTGTCAGTTATAGAAACGGCTACACGGGTACCCTGGCAAACTGCAGGGCCTTCGCTAACTGTGGGGTGTCCCTGTATTGGCCTAAAACCCCTAAGGATTAAAAAAATAAAAAAATAAATAGATTCTCGATACATAAAATATGAAAATGATGTCTGGAAACATAAAACCTATCACACCCAGTTTCTAAGAAAAAAAGCTGTGACCCAACCTGGGACATGAGAAATGATAAATAAAAAACACAGGTGTGAAAATTCTGTCCACATTAATGCTTTCCACCCCTATAAATTGATCCCAATATTTCCTAGAAAATAGAAACATGAAAACATCTTAGCTAAAATAGATTCCAAAAAAACAACACAAGCGTGAATCTGGAACCCAATCAACAAAGATACTTTACATTTAAAATAAACTCAAGAGACCAAAAATGGACTCCCTTCCATGTGACACCCTCCCCAAAAATTCAATACTTATCTAGATGATAATATAATGATATAAACAATCACAATTCAACATTTTATACCCCAAGAGAAAAAACATTAAACATTCCCAATGAATCCCACCGATTATAACAAAAACAGAAAACAAACTTAATGAGGATACGATGACCTTAGTTTACAATTTCATTGGGAGAACATCAAACCAAACATTTATCCAAGAGAGGGTCATGGGGTTAGATAGCTCAAAATGGGATTTCCAACCACCAAACCAATACTAGGTATCAAACTGAATTGCTGGCATAGGGAGGCCTCAGCAGACTCTCCGCCATAAGAGAGAGGTAACACTTGATATGGAATCAGGACACCAACAATTGGAGGCTCAAATAGACTCCCCACCATAACGAAAATGATAACAATGATTTACTTCAAGGTAATATTAGCAAGACCCATTGTGGGACTACAAACCATAATGACCAACTATCTTAACTGATTGGAATGAACAGAAAATGAAATCCTAAAAAGTGATAACTTGAGAGCAACCCACACAACCTAACAACCCACTGAGAAATAGATTCATTGTGATCCCTACATCCAAAGAGATTGTTTGGCATGGAAAGGATACATAGAAGTATTAAACTATCTATATTTCTGAAACTGAAGATAGGGACTAGAACAAGGACCCTTAAAATGCTTGGTGTTATAGACTACATGTCATCTTCAAAATGAGACCTATGGATAGAGATCTAATGATTTAAGCATATCCTTCCTTGTAGCCAGTCACGAAAAAACCTGATCAAATATTCTTCCTACTTTTTCCACAAATAACCACACTGTGATCAAACTATACGAACAGAACACAAGACACATGAACCCTACATTTCCTCAACATAAAACATTGCCCATGTAGGGACATAGAAGATACCCATGCATAATACCTTTTGACTTCTAATGAGAAACTACATAAGGAAGGGAACAAAAAATGTGTTTCACCAATAATATAGAAACATGGAATTGCTAGAATGGAACACACGCTTCTGGTAAAACATAGGCTCTCTAAAGGTCCCATAACATCTGCCTTGTCATTTTAAAATGAACATGACACTATAGGATACTACCGAACATGACCATTGTAGATTAAGATCTCTTACAAGAGAAGGTACCTTAAACTTAGTCCTGAATAACATGTGATTCTGGAAATAAAAAATAACAACCTCTTAAGACTAGATTTACCACATTGGTGACCAAAATAAAACATTCCCTTTGAGAGACCTGAAGATAGGTTCAAAGGACATTTCAAACATGACCAGCACCAACAACCTAGAGTGAATTTATGTTTCCTTAATGTATTTCCATTCACCATTTTAAAAAAACATATAGACACTACAGAGTCAATCTATGCCTTTGATGAATAATGGAAGTCAATAAACTATGGTCTCTTTCAATCATACATAACCACTCTCCCACAAAATGATGATCATATTAACTGAAAAAGAAGAAAGGATATCTCAAATTATGAATCATAAGTGGAATGTCCTTATGCTAATCCCATAGAGGGTCTACCAAAAGTGAATCACCTATGGACACACTTAAAACATGAATTAACTCTTCAAGGGGACCTTCACAAACCAAGAATGAAAACCATGGTCCCAATCAAACTGGTCACTTTTCCAAGACATACTAGGAGATAACACCAAGCGTAAGTAGGGATCCACTGTAAGGCCTTACTGAGGAACATTTTTTTAATAACCCACTAACCACACATTTTCACACCAACATACCATAAAGAACTCAGACTCAGGACATTAGTCACCAAGAAAAGATTATTTTCTCTAAATTAACTATAGAAAACATTACCAAAATACATAAAGACTCACAAAAAAATATCTGGTTATCATATCAAAAAATTTCTATTAAAATTGTTTCAGAAAATGAAAAATGATGGTGGGTTTCACAAACAACAAAGGTGTCTCATGGGCCTCATACAAGAATGTTTCCATTCCACACTGGGCATCCTCTGCATATCCATCCATTCAATCATCCGCTTGTTCCATTAAGAATCCACCTTTCCGTATATGCACATGCAAGTGGTCACTAATGATTAAACCAATGACAAATAACAAACCATTCCATTTTTCCAAAAAAATAATTTATCCCACACATTAAAAATCATACACATATTTTTAAATAACATTGTTTCTAAACCATTTTCCACATCATAAAAAACCCCAAAAAATTCTCATCAATTTAATTAAATACTCATTATTTTAATTTAAAACATGTTTAAAAAACCCCCTTTCCAAAAATAAAATCCCATTTTCCCTAAACAACAAACTTTTGATAAACAACAAACAATATTAAAAAAACCTACCAACAATATTCTAATCTTATTTTCTCAAAATCATTTTACAATAATTCACAATTCTAAAACATCCATTTGTTAAATTCTTGAAATTCATATTCCATATCCAAAAAACCCAATAATTTTTAATTAAAAAATCATAATTTCCAGGATTCCAAAACAAATAGACATAGAATATTGCAATATGAAATTATTGTTGGTGGGTGACTTTAGAATATTGTTAGTGGTCATACACCATTCATTTTCGGGTCACAGAGAGTATTCTAGGGCAACTTCCCCAACTCCACATGTCTTACCAGGCCTTATGAGATCAATGAGACAATTGACCCAACTCATATTTCATTTCCCAAACAAACTTAAAACACAATATACAATGAACTCATATGGAACCCGACTTCCCCTGTTGGCTTGAGTTACATCACGAGGTGTGCTGGCGAGGCACCGTACTCACAACTTGTATGTAATGTACCAACAATCCAAGATCCTAACAACCCAAAATCTTCCCCATGTGAAATGAACCAATACAGAATAAGCTACCTATGATATCATTTTCTCATGAACCATCTAGTGGTGACCCTGAATCGATCCCCCTGAGTCGATCCGATTCATGGATTGAATGAATTTCCTTATCCCCATGAGATGACACAAGTTCCCAGGAATCGAATAAAACAAGATGGGAAGACTTACCCGAATTTAACAAATTAAAATGACAAAAAAAAATAGATAATTATGATTTGATAATTAAACCAAACAGACAATAAAAATTACGAGATTTTAAGTTTTCAAACTAAACCAAACCAAAAATGGACATCTACGAAAAGGGAAAACTAGGATATTTCACCAAACCTCAATGAAATAAGAGGAGGAACATTTTTATGCTTCCACCACCAAGATTCCCAATAAGGGACCCTAAAACACGTGGGTAAGAAAGAGGAGGGACATATTTCCCCAAACATTCATGAAAATAATTTGTGACTATAATTTTTATAGAAAAGAAACCACTTGAAAATAAAACCAATAAAACTATATTCTTAATATAATTTTGGATTTCTAAAAGTTCAGTCACACACACATCCACACACATGACCTCAACCATATGCCAACATTTGGATCCCCATCATATAAGGTAGATCATCAAGGGTAACTCCCTAGGCTCAAACAATATGAACTGTGGTTCTAGGAACAATGCATATTGGTGAAAATGTTGTATATAAACCATGACCATTAGTGTTCTCATGTACGAACCACTAGTAGGGAACACACCCAAAACCAAGTGGTATCCAATCATTATACATAGATAATTAGTGTTTTCATCATTAATTCCTCCAAGTGAGAAAAAGTTGTATCCACTTTCAAATAACTAGCTATATAGTCATATTCCATTTACCTAATTATCCATGATTATCTTTTTTATGGTCAATTTCTTGTTCACATATCACTAACACAACTCATTTACAAACACGAGTCAATCTAAACAAGGTACACATAGTGTTCCACTACAAGCACACCCAAACCCAAGTTTAAAAACATACACACACCAAATAATTTCACAAACAATCTTCAAACCTATTATGAAATTTAAATAATCATTTAAAAAGATTCCTAAATAAACCACGCGGGCACCGCAAGGATTTACAGCCGATGACATAATCAATTTTTTTTTCAGACCAAACACACACAAAAAACACTCCATTTCATTATTTTAATCACATAAATAATTAAATGATACATATGAACAAATTATATAGAATTAAAAAAAATGAAAAAACATATTTTTAAAATACAAATACACCCATTTTCACCTGAACAAATCTACATTAAAATCTAACGCAAAACACATCATTTTAAAAACCTTATTTACAACACCTATATAATTAAATAAATCAATTAAATAATATATTTAATACTTTCAATTATCTCATCCCTAGTTTACACCATTTTGAAACCAATTCCATGGGAAGCCCCCTTTCCTGATAGTAAGTCCATTTGTGTATACAGTGCAGGATGCACATTATAATTCCTCAAGAGGATAATTTTTTCGTAAAACATTATGGGGGGTAGGAAAATTAATCTAGGATATGAATCTGTGGTTTCAGGGAAAGAATTGGGTCAGGGGGCATGGTTTTGCATAAGTGGTTGAAGTGTGGGAGTTAGTATATATAAGGAGGTGTAATAGAGGGGGCATGAGTCTATTGGTGGGGTGTGAAATATGGTAGTAGAAGGTGGGGACACTTATTAAATAATTGTGGGTGGGGGTCTATTGGAGGGTTGTCTATAGGGGTGGAGTTGGGGTTGGTCATACTTACATTTTTAGAAAAAACAAGAAAATCACATTAAAAAATGGAAAATTTGTTGATTTATTGTAATAAATATATAAATAAGCTTTAATTAGCCGACATTTCTATAAAATTATTAAATAAGGTGATTTTGATTATATAAATTTGTAAACCTCTCAAAATTAGTGATAAATTATGAATAAAAATCGATATTTCAAAAAAATTGTCAGTAATAGTTGTTTATCTAATTAGTGATGTTTATAAACATTGAAAATTTAGAGACAACACATTTATCAACATTTCATAGATACATTTATTTAGGAATTAGTTTTATTTATAAAAATCACAAATGAATAAAATAAAACCACAAATTTTTATTTTTTTATAATGGGAAATAATTTTAATTAAGTCAATATGTAAAAAATATTCCCTAAAATATCATGGTGTTACATTATAACCTGATAAAATGATCTCCAATATCAAAATTGCATCATGTTGATATCAATGATAAGTATTATTCTGCCTCTTCATATCATCACTTCATCATGAAACTTATTTAAGATGATGGTTTGACCAAAAATTCATAACCATGTGAGAGGTATTGTATAATAGAACATTCTATCATTGATCTAGAATATCCACATGTTCTTCTTCATTGAAAAAATACGAATCTAGTGGAATGAAAAGATAGTTTCTTACATGTGATGGATCAGGTATGTAATTCTATAGTGAGATATGGGGAACACATTTTGGCCATGAGAGTGGTTCAATAGACGTTACTAATGATAGGAAACCATCCATACTCTATCTTGAATATCGAAAGGTCTAGAATAACTATGGATCAACATTAATTTCTTCTTTAATATCATAAGATACATCTATGAATAAATTTATAGAATAAAATTCTCCCAATCATTAATCTCTATATCACACTGATAATTTTCAAAATATTTTTTTCTATCAATTCGTTACTGCATTAGTGTACCATTGGATGAATCAGACATTCCCTTCCAATTAATCATCTGCCTCACGAGCCAATAGATTTATTTATCCAACAAATTACCAACACATAAGAGTTAAAAACATCATTCATTAAAGGGATTCTTAAAGAGCCATAATAAATCTCTAGTGAATGACTTTATTTAATAAATACATGACAAGAGGAATGTGTTTATCCCAAATACATTTGAATTATAGAGAATAATATCGCTACACTTCATATATGGTATGAATTGTAGTATCTTACAGGAAAGCAATCTAAGGGTGATATATTGTGTTGAAACCCAACTCTTTCCAAAGAACATGTTGAAGTCTTTGCATAATAATTTTGGTTAAAAATTAACACATATCATATACAAAAGATATTTATTCTCCATGAAACCTTACCACATATTTAATGTATATTCTGGCTAGCTACATTGGTGGGAAACGTTCTCTGATATCAATGAGTTGTGCTGACTATATATATTTATTGATTACAACCCATATTGAAGTATTCTTATTATTGTTTTGGGGGTCTAATGATACAATACATTTCTACATTTTCCAATTTCCATTATGGTATCGATAATTGTTCTAAAATAATTTTTTACATTTTTTATCAACATTATCTTATTTTCATGCCATGTATCATTATAAAATCTATGTAATATCTATCTTCATGAAATCAAACTAGAAATATTCATTCAAATATCAACACTTTTTTTTACATCTAGGATGAATTCAGAATAAATAACTATATGATTTTTTAAATACCTATATTTCCTTAATGGGCATGGATAGATGATATAAATCATTCCCAAATATTTTCACTCCATCAAAATCAGTTTTTAACTCAAGTAAAATTTTCACCTTCTTCTGAATCTCTATATCATATTTCCTTATATACTTAATCTTCACATTATATATTTTTGAAAACTCATTTGTGAAAGATAATATTTCCACTATCCTTAAATATTTCATTATCCATCCCTAAAAAATACACATATATTGTATAATTTTTCATCTTCCTGATATATAATCTATCATGACACTTTCGATTCGAAGCACCATCAACCATTTTTACATTACTACGGTTGTAATTTATTCATCATTCGTAATATATAATTCAATTCAACCTTCTTATCTAGTGAATATTGAAATATTTATAAGATAATATATGCATTGAACAATATTGTTTAGTATTTATATATCACAACTATATCTATAAAGATAATTTATCCATATAATATATTCAAATATAACTGCAGGTAACTCCAAATCAAGAGTAGGGTAGTTTTTCTTATGATACATCTATAATTATGAAGAAAAATTTATTACCATATAACTCATCATGTTAAGAAACCTAGTCTCTTATTTGAGGTATCACAATATATTAAGGGCCCTTATCCACTATAGGGTATTGTACGAATAGGTGAGCTGACTTACATTCACTATAGTTCCTTGAAATTATCATCACATTCATCTATCAGGATGAACATGTATCCATTAAATTTATATAGGGTTATTTTATTTTATAGAAATAATAAATTATAAATATACAATCAATTATATCCATAAAAACCATGCATACCTCATATTCTAGTTATAGTGGTTAGTATCAGTCAAATATTCAATAACATCCAAATCTAAAGTCCCAAAAATTTCATGTAATTTTTTAATTATTTGGGATTATTAAGAGTATAAAATAATTTACGGCGTGTGATTACGAGGCCCAATGTTCCAGGAATGAATTTCTTGAACATTTTTTAGGTACGTTTAGTAAATGTGCAGGCAGTGTTTTCTATATTCTGAGCTGGTGCTCAGAAAAAAAATCCAAAGGCACCATTGAATTTGCAGTGACAGGATTTTCTAAAGGGAATCTTCACATCAACCACAGTAGGTCAGGAGAGAAAGTTGGTTTTTGGAAATTTAAAAAAAAATGTAATATAACATGTAATATTTATTTTATTTTATTTTTTCTCCAACAGATGTGCGGTGGTAGCGGGACTGATGACTTGTCAAGACAATTAATGGACTGACTAATCAACAACATAAATTTTTTGTTATAAATTTAAAGAGGCTAATTAAATCATTTAATGAACCTCATTAATTTCTCAACGCATTACTCACCTTTCACCATCCGATTTAAATGAAACTCGAGGTGGGGTTTGGTAATGACTTCCTCAAGCGAGGAAACTATGGTGTAGTTCTACGACAACATCCACTGATGGAGGATGGAAGAATGGGAAAAAATGATCTGGGATCAATGAACGCTGATGACTCCATCTAACATGGATTCTCCTCCCACCATAACCGTGTCACCTCCAATGGATTTTTAGGTATGTGGTTTACGTGATTTGATTTCCCTATCTTCCCTGTATTGAAAAATATAACGAATGTGGACCAACAAAGTAATGGGTTGATTCAAAACTTCTCCAATCATGCGGAACAACCATGTCTCATCATTGGTGTGTTATTGATGGAGAACAATGAACTCGGGGGTAAAGACATATTTGTGGGTTGTGAAATGATAGCGACATCCCAAGAGGACAGTAGGCATGTCTGAAAGGATGAACGGAACATCGGGGCTCACCTGGTCACCCGCGGAAGAAATGTAGATGCCTGGTGCCGGTGGACGAGGGTGGAAGCTGTAAACCACACTGTAGTTGAAGAGTGGTGCACGATGGTCGGATGGGTGGCTAGAAGTGGCCGGTAGTGGAGGTGGAGGTGACACGCAGTCGCCCGTATCGTTGAAGGGCAGTAGCTTTGAAGCCAAGGCGGAAGAAAAGGCTGAGACCCACCTCCTGCAGGTCTCACGGGTGATGCGGTGGTGCCGTGTGTTACTACCAATTAAAAGAGCGGAACTGCTCTTTTGAGCTGCTTGGGTGCAGCAGACCACGCGACCCACACGGGTCTTGGTAGTCGGCGTACCGGGATTATCTGTGGCCCAATGGGATGAGCCCGCTAAGTCCCGGCCCTACCGGGATTTCCCACGTCTAGTCTGACCCAGATCGGGTATGGATGGGTCATCCCAAACTGTGTTGGATCAACCCTGGCCAGGTCGATTCGGACCGGACCCAGACCCCTCTCGGGCCCAAAAAATCTTATAGGGCCATCTCTTTCGAACCATATATATGTTTTATGGACCACCTACGGAGTTGGGATCCTTTGAGTTAGAATGTCCTTTTGAGATACTCCAAAATTGTTTTAGAGAATGTTGGAATACATCCGGGTTTTATAGACTCTGAATCCAATTGTGCCTTTGACACTAAAATGCATATAACGTACAGACTTTTCATCCAGTTGATGCATCGTCTGTTATGTTGGAAACCTTATGACATTATGGATCATCAGGTTACATATTAATCTGACATTGTTCTTGTTGAAATATTAACGATGTCTTGAGGAGTGGTTCTCCCAGAATCTTATGTTCTATGAGCATGAATCTGGTGGATGATAGTAAGGTGGAGGTTAGAGATAGATCATACAGATGTTAGTACCGAGAGATTCAGTCTGGGTCAACACATACTGATCATGTGTGGGTAAGATCCTGTGGGGGTCAATGCCCATTGATCATATGTGGGTCAGTGCATACTAATCCTCTATGGTAAGATCCTATGTGGGTCAGCCCTCAGCGATCCTATGTTGGTCAGCGGATACCAATCATGTGTGGGTCAGATCAAGTGTGGTTCTTCGGGGGAGTGTTAGTTACCTATCAATCCAAGGATGGTCAGATCCTATGTGGGTCAGTGAGGGTTAGTACCTATTGATTCTGTCTGGGTCAGACTCCGTATTGTTAGCAAAAGTGCCTCTTTGACAGAATAAGATGATCTATCTTCTCGACTAATCATTTTTACATCAATGCTTTACTTATACCTAGTTTAAGATGGGTCATTTTTTTGTGCTTTTTGATTGAGATCATTCATTGTGGTTTTCCCTTCTTGGAATTCTATGAGGCCTTCGAGGGTCATAGGGTCCCTTCTTGGTATTTTTATACTCACCCTTGCACGAGCTTCACCCGCACCTTGTTTAGTCTTGTGCTGAAGATGAGCAGCTTGGTTGAGACATGAGGGAGCTAGGACTAGGTGGTACACATAGGAGATTGGATGATGTAGAGAGTAGTAGATATGAGCTATACATACCCTTCAGGTAAGATCCTTGGTTGATGATTCCATGAGTTGTTTTGTATTTTTTTCAGTTGTAGTTGTACCTTCTAGTTGGAATTGTATTCTTCCACCATACATTCATTACAGACAATTACTCTTAGTTTTAGTTACTAGTTGTGTTTTCACCTTACTATTCCATTGTTTTTTACTTTTGCGTAGTTTACCCTGCTTGTGTGTGTACAGGTTTTGAGGAAATTCCTTTCTGTTTCTAGTCACTAACCCCTGGCCTATTGAAGGCAGGATTGGGGTAGTCATGGCATAGGCCCTGAGGGACAGGTCGTGATAAAGTAGTATCAGAGGAGTTTGTTCTACTCAAGAACTAGGACTCTGATATCTTTAATATAGAAATAGTGTTATGTGTTTTGAGTGTGTTCTTCGGTTTGGGGAATCTAGTTTTGCTGAAAAAAGTAGCATACCCGTAAAAAAGGACCCTGAATTCTAATTTCCGACTCGGTGCAAGAAAACACTGATTTTTTTGTGTTTTGGAAATGGTTTTCGTTGATCTCTTTTGAGTCATATCACCAGGTATGTGTTTTTTATTATGGAACACCTATTTATTTTCAGGATTCCACCGTGTAGATAGCTAGCCAGGATTCCTGAGAGAGTACATGATGATATCCCACCGATCGGAGAGGCTTCAGAGTAGGGACCTCCTACAGTGTTGGAACCATCGGGTGGTGTACCTGCAACACCACCACTCAGAGGGTAGCAGATGCCACCATCCCCACCAGCAGACCGTGTATCCCGACTGAGGGTTTTTCACATGTTCCAGAGAAAGAGGTCACCATGATTTTGAGGTGAGACATATCCCTAGGCAGCTGACGACATTCTGGAGGATGTTGTTAGTTTTTCTTCTAGTTGAGACCCCAGTAGAGTAGATGGTTATCCTAGCCTCTAGCCGTATCTAGGGAATAATCGTGAGATGGTGGAGCTTGATGCCCCAGAAACATGAAAAGGTGAACCTCACCTGGACGTACTTTGAGAGACTCTTTTGAACATAGTTTGTTCTAGAGATAGTTTGATCAGTGCGTATTCAGGAGCTCCAACACTTATTGAAGGCAAACCTGAGGGTTGCATTGTACTCTACGAGATTCAATGACCTCTCACGCTACTCCACTGACATGGTGTGAGAACCATTCTTCATGGTATGGACCTTTGAGAAGGGTCTCTGGAAGGAGATAAAATCATTGATGATATTGCTGAATATCCCAAAGAAGGTTGGAGTGCTCGAGAGAGAAATGTTGGTGGATATCCTCGTAGATGAGCAATCACCGACAGTGAGTTCCACCACTGGACGACTAGGAGCTGAGTCACCTATAAGGGGCTGTATATAGATGACACAGAGGTCCAAGAGGGCTAGACTCACTAGTGGATGACCCCGAGAACTAGGGTCAGATGTGCATAGCATGAGAGGTATAGATGGTTAGCTATGAGGAAAACTGTGCATCAAGTGCGACGGGTAGGGCCAAATGGCTTGCGACTGCCCGACCCACCATACCAATGATCAACAGAAGGTCTAGGTACTGCCAAGGAAGAGGAAGATGTTCATGTGAGGAGGTATTTCGGGTGGTAGACAAGACATAGGTACAGGCTTTGCGGTAGGAGGTGGGCAACAATTTGAGGTTCTACTACCACCACCACTAAGAAGTCCACCCTGACCATAGAGAGAAGGTGGACATAGTGAGCATAGCTATAGGAAGGAGAGGCCAATGAAGACGTTTCTTCATAGATGATAATAGATACGATTTGTGACTATTCCACCCTAGTTGTTGTACTTTTAGACACAGGTTTTAGTCACTATTTCATTTCAAGGGCACTCGTTTGAAGATCGGTGATTCCGATGGAGCCATTGGCTCAACCCTTGTGATTAAATATCCCCACAAGAGAGGATTTGACAATTACACATTGGTGTAGGCACTGTGAGCTTACTCTAAGAGGTGAGTGCTTTGGCTGGGATCTCGTAGTAGTAGAATTTAGGCCTTACGACATCATCTTGGATATGGACTGGCTATCCATACTCCATGATCAGATCAACGATTTTAGGTGCAATGTGTGGCGGGTCTATGAGTATGGGATCAGGTTTTCCTTCACCAGTGAGAAGGAAACCATTGAAGAATAGGATGTAAATTCTCAAAGGAGTTTGAATCCGGTCACACATCAGTTAGCTTGACATACCATTGGAGTAGCTGATGTGAGTAGTTCGAGATGTCCTTTAGTTTAGACCAGTATGTTGATGTCTTCCCTGATGATATTATAGGAATACCACCTCGCAAAGAGTTAGAAATTCACATCTACCAGTACCCTAGGATGACACATATATCTACACTAGCATATCAGATGGCCCTTTGGATCTTTGGGAGTTGCAGGTACAACTGGAGGTCTTGTAGTGACATGGGTTCAAAAGGCCCATAGTTTGTCCATGGGCATCCCCGATCGTGTTATCCAATAAGGTGGATGGGTGATTGATGATTTCTATGGACTATTAGTTCTTGAACCTGGTGATCGTAAAGAACAAATTTCCACTCATGAGGATCAATGATCTCTTCGACTTTCAGAAGGGAGCTCGTCGGTTTTTGAAGATAGACCTCAGAGAAGGCTATCACCAGCTCAGAGTATGGGATGAGGACATTTCTAATAGAGCCTTCAGAAGTAGTTATGGCTATTAAGAGTTCTTGGTGATTCCATTAGGCTTGAAAAATGCTTCATAATTGTTCATGGGGATCAAGAAAAGGATCTTACATACATACTTTGATCGCTTTTTTGGGTGTCTTCATCGACGATATTTTGATTTACTCAGCGTTAGAGGAGGATAATTCCACACACCTTCAGATTGTTCTGGACACACACTGAGTGATCCAAATTTATAGAAAGATCTGGATGTCCAAGTTATTGATACAAGAATTCCACTTCCTTGGACATGTTATCTTAGAGGCTGGACTCGCAGTGGATATGAAAATGATAGGGGCAATACATTCTTAGGAGCCACCCAAGTGTAATACCGACGTACAGAGTTTCATAGGATTAATTGGGTACTGCAAGAAATTTGTACCTAACTTCTCCAAGGCAGAGACACCATTTTCATCCTCAATAAAGAAGCGGTAACCTTTCTTGTGGATGGAGAAAATTTAGTATAGTTTTTAGTATCTGAGGATGAAACAGATGATTGCCCCCATCTTGAGGATACCAGAAGAGGGTGTTGGGTATAGTGTTTCCTACGAAGAATCAGGGAATAGATTAGGTTGTGTTCGAATTCAATAGTGAGTGGTAATTTCCTATGAATCATGGATGTTTTTACAGCATGAGAAAAACTATTCTACTAATTACTAGGAGTTAGCAAGAGTGGTATTTTCAGTATAGATGTGGCGACACTACTTGATTGGTGAATGTTTTAAAATTTACTCTGATCACAAGAGTCTTCAGTATATCTTCTCACAGAAGGACATGAACCTTGTAAAATGATGATGGCTAGAGTTACTCCAAGGAAATGACTTTGAAATAGTCTAAACTCTTGGGAAGGGAAACGTAGTAGCAGACACACTCGGTAGGAGTTCTGGTCTACAGCTGCAGAGTGAAGCGACATTGCAGCTAGCTGTGTTTTAGATATCATTTATTGATATAGGTGGAGTTTTTTACCTCGAGTATATAATTGTCACTCCCCCACTTATACAGAGAGTTCAGGAGGTACAACATGGGGACGTTGACTGTGAGGCCCGACATGCTCAGATATCCTCAGGACGGTCCCCAAAAATATTTCATAAAGGTGGGGAGAATGTAGTTTTCTTCAGAGGACACATTAAGGTACCCATGAAACTTAGAGAGGAGGTGTAGAGGAAATTCCAAACCCCCCCTTTATCTATATAGAATATAGTGGAGAGGATGTTCCAAGAACTCTGGCGTAAGTACTAGTGGAACAGGATGAAGAAAGTAGTGGCAGAGTTTGTATCCCGATGCCTCACTTGTCAGCATGTGATGGTCGAGAATCAGGTACCAGTAGGCTTAGCTCTACCAGTTGAGGTTCTGAATTGGATATGGGATGGTATATCCATGGACTTCATGATGAGGATACCATGTACGTTCAGGGGCCATGACTCCCTCAGGGATATCCTTCACAGACTCACCTAGTCATACCACTTCCTACCCATATGAGAGAAGGGATCAGTAGAGATCTTGGGAAGTCTCTACAAACAAGAGATCGTGTGACTACACAGGATTCCATAGACGATCATCTCAGATCAAGATGAATGTTTTACATATTTCTTGGGGAAGTTATTACACGAGGCATTCAGGACTCAGCTATGCTTGATCACAACCTTTAAACCTCAAACATATTTTCAGATTGAGCGGACCATACAGACACTAGAGGTCATGCTTTATGCTTGTGTCCTTGATTTTGACCGTAGTTAAGAGGACCACTATCCCCTAGTGTGTTTTTCATACACAATAGTTATCACTCCACCATTGGAATGGCCCCATTTGAGTCTTAGTATGGGTGACCATTCTAATCACAACTTTGTTGGACAGACCCCGGTGAATCAGCACTTATAGATCTAGAGTAGGTATAGGATACCACAGAGAAGGTGCATGTCATCTAAGAGCAGATGAAGACTGCACAGAGCTGGAAGAAGTCTTATACCTATTAGATATATATACCATTGGAGTTTGAAGAAGGAGACATTGTCTTCCTTTAAGCCTCAACCCGAAAAGGATTAAGAAGTTTTGGTCAGGGCGGCAAGATATCTCTGATGTTCATCGGGCCATTCTAGATCCTCGGCAGAGTATGTGAAGTGGTGTACCATCTAGATCTTCCCCCAAAGATGCACCAAGTGCATAATGTCTTCCACATGTCACAACTGAGGAGATACTTGCATGATCCATCATGTGTTATTGGCTGGGGAGAGCTAGACATTGAAGATGGGGTGATGTTTGCAGAGTTCCCAGTGGGGATAGAGGATCGAAAGGAGGTGGTCCTTCATGTGTGGTCTATTTCACTGGGGATAGTTCATTGGTAGCACTGGAAACTCCAGGAGATCACATGAGTGTAGGAGGCTCATATTCTTGCTCAGTAACCCAATCATTCCCCTAGGTCTGTTGAATATTTTGGGGACAAAAAGGTCTAAGGTGGGTAGAATGAAACGACCTGAAAATTACATTTAATTTTTTTAAATTATTTGGGATTATTAAGAGTCTATGAAAATTTATGGTGCACGATTACGAGTCCCAATGTACCCAGAATGAATTTATGAAAATTTATTTAGGTACATTCAGTGAACGCGCGGGCGGCGTTTTCTATCTTTTGAGCCCATTCTCAGATTAAAAATATGAGGGCATTTTTGAATCCAAAACACTGAGATTCTCTTAAGGGAACCATAAATTCTACCGCAGTAGGTCGGGAGGAAATCATAGTATTTTAAATTTTCAATGAAATGTTAAATAACTCAAAATTTTTAGTTTATTTTCTCTTTCTCCAATGGATGAGCGGTGTTTGTGGGACCAGTGACTTTTCAAGACAATTAATGTCTTGACTCGTGAACTGCATAATTCCACCGTTTTAAATTAAAATAGGCTCCTCAATTAATTTATTAAACCTCATTAATTCCTTAACATGTCACTCACCATTCCCCCGCACATTTAAATAGAGATCAGGGTGGGGTTTTGGCACGACTTCTTCACACGAGGAATCTCTGGCGGATTTTAGAGGCAACATTTACCAATGGAGGATGGATTCACGGGCGTCAATGACCTAGGATCGATGAACACTGAATACTCTATCCAACATGGACACTCCTCCCACCACAATAGTTACACCTCAAATGGATCTCGAGGTCGGGGGTTTACGTGCATTGATTTTCCCTCTATTATTGTTCAAGAAAAATATAACGATTACAGACCAAATGACTAATGGGTTGATCGAAGTCTCATCTAATAATGAAAGTGGTTGTTGCGAGGTCTTAAATTCAGAGATTATTCTTCTTTATTATTATTATTATTAATTTTTCATCATGTTTAATACTCTAACATGGAGGGTGCAGAATGAAACCAAAAATACCCAGACCCTCGGCTAAACTTTCCCTTGGTGCTTTCTTTGTGACCGAAAAACAAACATGGTGGAAAGGCGTATCTGAGGGATGAAAAGTGAAGATAGAATCTTTGGAGGAGTGTAGGTGCATATGGAAGGAAGAAAAGACCACCAGGGCTCAGTCAGTGGACCTCAAAAGAGTCATCGGTGCCTGATGTCTGAGGACAAGGATGACAGCTAGAAACCGCCCCGCAGTGGAAGAGTGGCGCCCCAGTGGTCAGACAAGCAGATAGAAGTGTCCAACATTGGATGTGGAGGCATTGAGTCATTTCACATAATGTTGAAGGGTCGGGGCTTTGATTCCATGATGGTGGAGAAGTTTGGGACTCACTTCCTATGGGTATCTTGGGTGATGAAGCAACATCATGTGGCGTAGCCAATTAAAGGAGTTGAACGACTCCATTGAGCCTTTCGTGTGCAGTAGACAACACGACCCATGCGAGTCGCACTGGCCATTGGGCTACGCCCCATCTGTTGGTTGGGCCAGTCCGCGGACCATCAGGCTGCGCTAGCTGCGACCCCAACCATGCCAGTTCAGGCTATGTCAGGTTAGACTCAGACTGGTTGGATTGACCCAAATAGGGTCAGGTCGGCCAAAGACAGGTCCGGTTGGATCAAACTGGACCCGAGCCACTCTAGGGCCCAAAAACGATTAATGGACCATATCGTGCGAACCAGAGATCTATTTGACGAACCTTTTTTGGTTCTTGGATCCTTGGAGTGATATTATATTTTTGAGATACACCATGAGAGTTTTAAATATTGTTGGATTACATTCATGTTGGAGAGACTTTGAATCCAACCGAGCCCTCAAAACTAAAATACCTATAATATATAGACCAAGCATCTGGTATATGCGTCCTCTGTTGTGCTTTCAACCCTTATGACATGACAGATCATCGAGTTACTTCTTTTAGGAACTTTGTGCTAGTTGAAATATGACTTATGGGTTAAGGAGCAGTTCTCCCAGAATCAAGCATTCTATGAGCGGGAATCCAATGGCTAACATGAGGCAGATGTTGAAGACAGTTCATATGAAGGATATTACTGAGTAGTCCAGTGTTGTTCAGAACTTACCATTCCTGTTTGGATCAGATTCTTATGGGGGTCAGTACTTATCAATCCTATGTGGGTAAGAAAATACCAATCCTGTGTGGGTCAGATCGTGTGAGGGTCGGTGCTCATCGATCTTGTGTGGGTCAGCGCATACCGATCATGTGTGAGGTAGATCCTGTGAGGGTCTTGTGGGGATTAGTTACCTATCTATCCTAGGTGGGTTGGATCCTGTGTGGGTCAATTGGTGGTTAGTACCTATGAATTTTGTGTGGTTCAGACTCTGTATGGTCAGAAGCTGTGCCCTTTGAAAAAATAAGATTATCTAGCTTCGCGACTAATCATCTGTACATCTGTGATTTACTAATACCTGGTTTGAGTTGAGACTTTTACTTTGTGATTTGTGATTGAGATCATGATTTGTGGTTTTACCCTTATGGAATTTCGGGAGGCCATCGGGGGTCTCGGGGTCCCTACTGGGTATTGTTATACTCAACCCTACACAGGCTTCGTGCACACCATATTGTGTCATGTGCAGATGATGAGAAGTTTGGCAGAGACATAAGGGAGCCAGGACCAGGTGGTACAAAAAGGATATTTTCTTACGTGGACAACAGTGGAGACGAGCTATACCTACCCTTCAGGTAGGATCCTCATTGGATGATTCCAAGAACAGTTTTATCTTTTTTTTCAGTTGTGACTGTACATTTCAGTTGGGCTTGTATTATGACCCTTTAATTTCAGTTGTTATTATTACAATAATGTGTGGTTACTATTTGGGGTTGAACCTTAATATTCAGTTTTATTTTATTTTTCCTAGTGTACCCTGCTTGTTTGTGAACAGGTTTTGAGTGAATCCCTTCCCAGTTTTGGAAAATTCCTTTTTAGTGCTAGTCGTCATCCCTCGGCCTATGGAAAGTTGCCTTAGGGTAGTCATGGCACGGGCCCCGGGGATGGGTCATGACACCAACATCGAGAGATCCATGTATATACCATCTATTGAGATTAAAATCCAAAAAAGATAACTATTTATACTTTCATACATGTAAATTGTTTCATAAAATATCTCGTCCTCAGGGTTATTACTATAATCCATAGGTAGTCATCATTATGTTCTTTATTCCTAGAATATATAAGATTTTTTTATAAATTGTACTACAAACTAATCAGGGTAAACATTAATGACTATATTGACTAAATATATTAATATAGGATGGACATTTGAAAGAGATGATAAGGTCATTATATACTAACAGTGTCTATACATTTTATGCAATGTTTTTTTTGCATATAAACTCATTCATGTCAATAAATTGATGATATCTATAATTAAGGTCAATCATTTGAAATTACTAAGATTTACACATTTGATCAACCATGTCATCAATATGGGGAAGAATAAAATAGTTCTCGATATATATCTTGTTATATTCCCTATATTAAATTAATAATCAAATCCATCCACATCACTTCTTTAGAAAAAGAATTGGTGCACCATATGGTATAAAACATTGTAGAATAAGTTTAATTTAATGATTTTACTAGAGTGGAATCCTCAATTATTTCAACTCATTCATGGACATAATATATAGTGTCATGGAAATAAACACAAAACCTAGTATGTGTTCAATTAAGAACACAACCTCACTATTTTGTGGAATACTTGGAAGCTCTTCTACAATGAAAACAAAAAACTCACAAACAATAGCCATATCATCAACATAGAGTTTCTCTCTAACAATTTGAGAAAAAATGAAAATTTTATTGTGAGTCAAGATTGGAACAATGGCAGCGATTTCAAATGGATTATTGTACATACAATCATTATGATAGATGATCGTAGGATGGTTTTGAATATAAAATTCTGAATCCCTTCCAATAAAATTTTTATGGGGTTTATATAGAGAAATTTGGTCCATGACAACAATAAAATACTTTTAAACTAAAGTGTGAACAATGAGATTTTTAGGATTCATATTCTTACAGACATCATCTAGAGAAGATTTATAATCTTGTGATATGATCATCATAACATTATAGGTTTTAGAAACTAATTCAACATCTACCCATTGAGGTGGAATTTTATTACTCTTAGAATATACATCTTATATTAAACACAAGTTAGATACATAATCAAATAAGACACATATTAGTAGTTCTATATTTTATGATAAGTGTACATTTCATTGGGACATTGTCATACAACTCATTATAAATATTGATCAAATGTGATATCCCTTTGACTCTCATCAAAATATAATTATGGAATTGATCATAATTATTATCCTTTTGGCTTTTAACAATTGTTTTCATATACTTGATGCTTGTCGCACATGAATCACTAGAGTGTGGTTAGTCCATTCTGTGGGGATTTCTCCATATTCTCATCACTACATAAATTCATCCCATAAAAACAACATTTGATTTTCGATTAACATCCTTTGAAGACATAAAATATTTACTACTACCCATGTACAAGTATCATCCATGCTTCCTTAAACAATTTAAGCATAAATAAAATCTTCAATTCTTCACGCAATGGGTTTAGAGTGTTCTCTGAATTCCATCTTCTTATTCTTATTAAATATATTATATTGATGGATAAATATAATATACACATTCACATTGATATCATATCATATGATTTATTGATAAAGATAAAATACTCTTGTTGGATAAATTTTTTCATGGACTTGTTTTAGAAAAATTATGAATAGAGAAACCTTAATTTTAGATTTTATGCTTATTCCATAAGCATACATCACATGTCTTGTAAAATTTTTCCTTATAGGTACCAAAAATATTCCTTCTTCTACATGAGATAATTTACATCCTTATCCATTTTCACATGGAAAATATGAGGATAATAAATATGGTAAAAAATTCGTGTAGTTTCATCCCACACCTTGGATTCAATTTCATCATGATTTCTCATATACTTGATTGGACTTAACCATTGACTTAGTTCTCATTCAAAATGCTATAATACCAAAATGATTTTTTCATGCTCCATAACTGGATGATGGAAAACATATTTCCAATGGTACATATCCATTTAATGGATACTAGTGGACTAGTGAAACCACGAAATAATGGTGGATGTTACCTAATAAAGAACTCAACTAAATTTTGTTTTTTTCTTTACTCATTGGTATTTTTTACATGATTCATATATTGAGACATTTGTATCAGAATAAATATGATTTCTTTCATTCCTAATCAAAAAAAATTGTTTTCTTGGTTGGTAAATCATTTCATTATCTATCCTATTCAATATTAACATAATTACTTCAGGTTCCATCCATCAAAAAAAACAAAAAAATATCCTAATTAATAATAATCATAGATGTAAACCAAAAATTTATGAAAATCATTTATCAAAAGACTAAATAATTACACATTATTTTAAATATATTAAAAATTTGGATTAATATATGTCATTAATGGAGGTAATTTATTAAAATCCATTACAATGGTATGAAATGAGTTTCTAAATTTCAAAAAACATATCCAATGAGTGTTACAAACCTAGTCTGTAGAGCCAAAACCACTTTTAGTATCCAGAATGGTTTGTACTAAGTTAGAAATCTCTCACTCAATCCTTAAAATAGTATTCCCTGATAATTAAAATTACTTTTATTTATAAATAATGTTCTCACAAATGTTTTTATTCCTTTCATCCAAAGGATAACTAAACATTTCTCAATTGTAAACTATAAAAACACATGTTTTTCCAACAAATATATCAAATATTATACTGTTAATAGTAATAACATTATATAAAAATCTATGGTATAATTATTTAGGTCTAGAAACATTGGATGAATAGATAAATAGAAAACATGGTTATAATTATATAATATAATAACCTATTATTTTTTTCATAACTAAAAACCTTTTTACTCATATCATACTCAATACCATTATCCAAAAATTGGAAAATTGAAATCTAAGAAATCATGACCTTAGATTCTCATTAAGGGTAAATAATGGAGATGTCAATGATAACAAAAGAATAACATAAGAATAAGTATATAATAATATGAAATATACATTTAAAAATATACCTTTTATATCAATGTTTATCATCTATAGTCATGGAATGAATTTTCAGTTTTGAGTAAATAAATCATAATTTTATCAAGGAGCATGTCACATGGAAATAAAACATAGAATAATAAATAGAACTATGAAATTTAAATTATGATATAAAACCATGTCCTAAATGGTAAAAGATAATTGATAATATGATCATTATTTATTAGGATCATTTTCCAAACCATTATTGTAGTCACACTTCACTGCATAAACTATAATTGTTGAAAGATTCATTTACTTAACTAGTCTTACTGTTCATTTCAATCATATTTATCCGATGTGATATCAATATTCACCTAATGAATTGATGGGAGATGTAATTACATCCAACACATCACATAGTGAAAATATTATACTTGTTTTGCACAAGATTATAAAACATTCACCATATCAAAAACCATGAAATGAAAATGGTTTTATTATCATTACAATTTTTCAGTATAGACATACCTGTGGAAATGAAGAGGGTTTCATTAATATGTTGTTAAAATAGTAACAAATCATCGATAGAATGAGTAGATATGTTGTAATTATATCATTTTAACACTATATAATAAGTATAATAATGGTTCATTAACATTGATGAATATTAATATCATTAAAATATCTCTAAATACAATTCCTTATGAAAACACCCTTTCCAAATAAAAAATAATTGTTTAAAATAAATAAAATCCCAATAAAATAAGGGGAAGATTTCATTTTAAATTGAAAATGAAAAAATGTAATGGAATACTTTAGTCATTGTTCCATCATTATTGTAGTAAATACCATTCATGACATAGATTTAAAAAATAATGATTTCCTTCCCATTGTATGTAAAATGTCATAAGTACCTCATTCAGAAGATGATAAGAAGATTTCATTGAAATCATTATGTAATAATGATAAACATGGGTAAAAATTAAATTAATTAATATTTTTATGATAGTAATAAAATAATTTTTTTTACAAAACATTGAAATTGAATACATAGGATTTTCTACGGAAGAGTGAGTTAAAGTAATTTTCCATAGCAATATTATGTAATATGATGAGAACTTACGGATAATGAAATAAATGAAAAACATGTAGTTTCAAGAAATAACTATATGAGATGAAAGTTAATTAATTTTTTGAGAGATAGATCATATAATTTTATCATTAGAAACTTAATCATAAACAATCTTGATAATAAATGAGATTATAACAAAAATATTGTTTCAACATTTCTGTATCCTGATTCTTAATCCCTGTGAAACAATAGAAAACAGAGAGACATGTATATCCTATAATTTTTTTGGTATTAATCCTAAAATAAATTCATGGTCATTATATACACTACATTGAATAAATACTTGTTTATTATGGTACTAGTCTCAGAGAAATAAAAGTGAGATGAAAATTCCTTACCAAGAGTAATGATTTTTTTCATAAAATTTAAAACTTACTCTATAAAAAAGCATAGGTTTAATATACAATATATTAAAAAACATACTCATATATATCATATCATATTTTATATGCATTAACCCATTTTCACACATTTGTTAAAAATTATTTTTTAAAATCAATATTTTGGGTAATTACTGCTATTATTTTAATATCTGTTCTGGGGAAATTGTTTTGGCCCATGTAATTTAATAAAATTTAAATAATATATAGTTAGTTAATGAAAAAATATATATCATTTATATTAATTATATATGAATTTATATTAATACATTAGATTTAGTGATATAAAATGAATTAACTGTTCATGGACTATGTAGGCCTTGTGTACAAATGAATGATGTTTCCATTTTTAGGATGGACAGAATGAATGAAAGGAATATAATATATAACCTTCATATAATAATAATTATTTCATATATATAACATATATTTATTATATCCAAATTTATTAATATATAGGTTAATATAAATTTAAAAGTGTGTCATTTCGCTTCATGGGGGTAGTAGTCCACAAATATACACGAGAAAAAAATATCATTTTAAATGCATTGGATGGTAATAAGAAAGTTATGAAATTATAATTAAAGTAGTATTAATATTTATAATATATATTGTATATATTTTCAATCCATAATTATATTTACCATTGATATCTGTTGCTGGAAATCAAATCACATCGGTTCGCAAGGTGGTAGTTCTCCGTACACTTGATCGACAGTTTCATTTACCATTGGATAGAAGAGGATATTGATATTTGTAATTCCATTAGCATAATAAAATATATGTTTTTTTTGACTTACTTAGGTTATAATATCATCATATTTTTTTGAATATTTCAAGGAAGTAAAGTAAAAAAAAATAAAAATTTTTATATAAGAAAGATACAGCTTATTCCGACAACCACATTAGGTTTGAAATAAAATGATTAATATGAGGTATTTTACAATAAACATATAGAACATATAATGGTTGTATTGAATTATAGAATTTATTTATATAGGTCTTGGGTAAAAATGGATTGGTATGTGTGGATATTATAGGAGAGTGGGTGAAACATTATAAGTCAGGAGATAACACCAAGGGAATATTTGAAAATAAAAAGATATACATAGGTTTTACACCTAAAAATGAATCCAAAATAGATATAGCTGAACTCACACAAAAAATTTGTTTTATATATGGATATTGTGTATAAATTTTACACGTTTTAGGTGTTGTTTTCCCATGTCTTTCTAGTTTAACCTATGGTAAACCAGTTTTAACCTTAACTTTAGTAATTATTTTTTATAGTTTTTATATTTTATTATGTCCAAAAATGTAGTTGAACTTATAATAAAATGTAACATAACATAATCCCAATATGGTATAAATTTTACTATATTTTATTAATATATGTGACCAATTTTAATTAAAAAATAATCCCACATATGTGACAAACATGTAGATTTCCAAAGATAAAATTATCTATAAGTGTCCAATGATTTTAAATAAAAAATTTAATATGAAATTTATTCCAATGACATAAATTATATTTTTGATAAAAATATTAACTAATTTTAACATTAAAAAAAATTCAAAAAATTATTCCATTTTAAATGATTAATATGAAAATGTAGTTTCCATTAAAAGTGTATAGTTTTATTACTCATTAGAAAACTAAACATTTCAAAAAAATACAAAAATTTCACTTTATGATAATTTTGTTAAGGTGATTAAAAATATAGAAATTATATAATAATTTTCTTAATAATCATATTAAAAAAATTATTATTTTTTCATTAAATGAAATAATAAAAACATTGAGAAAATTAAATTTCAAATAATATAAATTCTTTACTAAAAATGATGATTTTTTAATAGTATTTTATCATTATATAAATGTATTATAAATATTTTTCAAAATAAAATATTACTATTTTTACAAATAAAATTAATATCTTTGTTACAAAAATCATGTTTAACTAATATTATTAATAGTATATTATGGTTAGTTAAAACTCGGTGGTGTGGGTAGAAGAAGTTATTGAAATTAAATATATTTCAATTTTTTAAAATAAAATATTAACGTGTTATAGATAATCATTTTTTTAATTTTCATATTTCTTGTTCATATCATGATAATATGGTATTATGAGACTTGTTTTCACACATTCATAAAATATTACCTTAGAAGAATCGTTCTTATTTTTTTTAAGGTTTTGAATATTTCTAATGAGTATATCCAATGTTCTTATTACTGATAAACATATTTTTTCTACATAAAAATAATTACATCCTTAATTAAATTATATCCTAATCTACATCAATTATAATGATTACATTTCCTCTTATAAATATGAGAACTACACACATTATTAATTGAGTTAAATGTACCATATATATTATTACATGCTGGATAAAAAAACTACTCAATTTTTTCCATTTCATTATCATCAATGATATTTAATTCACATTATAATTCCATAATATCACCAATTATTAAATTTTTATATAAAATTATTATGAGTTTAGTGTCATTTATTGTTTTCCATATTGATTAAACACATTTAAAATCAAACCAATAACATTTTCAATAAAATTATATTTAGTTTTCTCAATTTTTGAAAAATAATTTAATATATTTTTAATGGTAAAAATATATTTAAGAAATAGAGTTATTATTTTATAGGGAATAATGTAAATTTTTTGATTATATTCTCATAACATGGATCTCAATGTCTCTTGAACCATAGTGGTTCAGAAATGATCATGTTCTAACATCATTAGGAAATTTCACTTTGTTTTATATGATGATATATTACTATAAATGTTTCTTGTCATAGATCAAAAAAAATATGGAAAACAATATTATATATATTATATTGAAAATTTTCACCTTGATAAAAATGAAAATTTTATTTATTTGTATCATTTTAACTCAAAATCGTCATAATATTATTATTGACTATATTTTTAGTGTTATATGACTCAATATGACCATTTTATTGTTCATAATCAGATCATTCAGAAATATGTTTTCTATTTATATTTCTATGTTCATGTGTAACTTTAGGAAAATCCAAAATTTAAAATTCAATAATTCCTTTAACAAGAAAGAAACTATATATATATAGAGAAAAATTGAAATATAATGGTGAGATTTCAAATCAATCTCATAATCAATTGGTGGAATGTTTTGATACCAAATGATATCTCTGAAATAAATGAGAGAAGTCTTTATGAGAGGGGGATTGAGGGTTTGTAAAAAATAAAAGTTACATACAACCCTCATGTTTTAAGTAAACCAGATTTTACATATAAATATAATTTCATATATCAGTAGTTGAGATGTGATAGATAGGAAATATTATTAACAAAAATGAAATAAATATATCAAGAGTGTATAAAAATTAAAAAAATAATAATTTATTTAAAAATATTATATGTGAACCTTTGGTAAAAGAATAATTAATACAATATAATATTACAAGAAAATTTGTTGTGTTTTTGTAAATAATGTAAATACATCATCAATTTATATATTCGTACAACATTTTTAAATAAATGTGTAATGTACATCTATAAGGTGGATCAAATGTATCAACGACATTATTATTTTGGTATGGTAACTCAAATATTATAAAAAATTAGATATTTTTTAATTATATTCCTAAAATACATCACCTAAATATATTTTTTATTATAATTTTATATCCCCAAACATGTTGTCTTCATAGTCCTATAAGTCCTTAATCATCTAGATTATGTAAATCTTTAATATTCTTATCAATATATGTTGTCAATAACGTTGTATCATTAAAAGTAAAATTAATAGAGAAATAGTATTTACTATTATATAAACAACCATATAATATTTTCTGAAAGTAAAATCTTTGATAGAATAAAATTTCAACTAAAATATGCCAACAAGATTCGAAATACTTCTTGTAATTAAATTCATCCACATATTCTAAAATTTGATGTCTATTTTTATTTTCTATCTTAAACATGTGGTTTTCGACAGTTATATTGATAGTGTTTTATAAACATGTTGGGTCAAATTCCAAAAATCATGGAGTCTACTATAACTATATTGGGAACATATTTGTAACAATATAGTGATATTTTTTTCTATATTATTAATTTTTTATTTTCCTAGACACTTATATAATTATATTAAATAACATGGATTTAGTTTTGAACAGATAAAAAAATATTGGATTTGAACACACCTTTCTATTTTTTCGATTTTGGATTTAATTAAAATTTAGTCTTCTTAAGACCAATATTAATGGAATATATCCATCATGTTTTAATGTTTATCTTGAATAACCCTACAATTATATATCAAAATGACATGCACTATATCATTACATCCCTTATAGTTAATATCATTGAATTATATCATGACCAAATGGTGTCTAAATCTAATTAATTTTGTCCAAATCTATATAAAAATAATGTATTTTTCTGAAATATATTGCGAAATATCACAAAAATGAATCCCCATATGTATGGTATTTTCTAATCATGAAAGAGATATCCCAATTTCCCTATATGACTACACAGTATCAAACATATATCCCTTGAATTACATGAAAATACTTCATATGATGCCTCATTAGAAACATTAAGTGTTAATACTAATATTGATATATCATTCATATATAAGAATATTCATATCAAATATCAATTGAAAATTATTTCCATTCAAAAAAAATGAACAACATATTCAAATAGTAGTGGGATAAAAACAATTCTAAGTTCATTTCCTAATCTCATATGGTATGATATTCACCATCCATAGTTGATAAAAATCATATATGGGAAGCCTCTTAATGTTGATGTGGAATCCATCCAGTGGAATCTCAGTAAACTCATCACTCAATAGAATAACACTGGGAAAGAAAATAGCCTACAATTTATCAATAGACTGCTATTATACAATTACACAGGAAACAATGATAAAGAAATTAATTTGTTACATTAATTCCTTATATATATAAAATAAGGAACAATTTATAGAATTAAAGTTTTCATCTCATATTTTATGCCCTTCTCAAGTATTTGATATGTATTCCAATGTTAACTTGGAATCTAACATTATATAATGATATTACAAAATAGTTTAATATATTTCTCTTGTCTCTAATGGTATTCAATGTTTAGGTATTGCTAGGTTTTGACATAGTGTTCTATGTCTAAGATAAGTCCATACTATACAGGGAGATTCTAGAAGTGGAAGTATTATTTCCTATGAAACTCACTAAATTTACAAGATGTAGTTTTATAGTGTTTCCATAAGTTTAATTGGAAGAATAATAGTTAATGTGGTAAATAATTATGTTTGAATAAGGTTGTTCATTGTATCTTGGGATATATATATTCATTATTACATACCTATTTGTGCATAATGATGCACCAACACTTATGCAGTATACCAAGACCTATTAACAAGATTTGAATTTTTCCAATAGGATATCAAAAGATGTCATGAACCAAGCTGGGATGTCATCTAAACCGATGCTCGACCAGGTCTATAGCCTGACACTAAGGGCTTTCCTTATCCAAAAAGGCTATCACAAGTGCTCGTGTATCATAATTAAATGCTTGGTAATGATTTACTCGATCATGGAAACATAAAACCGCAAACAAAAATCAATAAACCGAATTTGAAAATTTGAACAAAAAAAGTATTAACAAAAATTACAATTTTCATTACATAGTTTTAAAAATATGAAGTGGTCCAAAACTAAAACGGATCATCAAGTCCTACTAAAAACCATCACATGATAAGATGACATCACCCTCACACCATATATACTAAACCACACAATGGATAGAAGCTAACAAATCAAACCTCCATCTTCAAGGACATTCACTTATCAGTGTCATGAATTGCGAAGTCTACACACACAAAATGGTGTAAGTAGGGTCTAATCCAAATCCCAATAGGATTCCACCCAAAAATATTCTATGTGATAAAAATGTTTTTAAAATAACTTTCATGTTTTCATAAACAGTAAAAAAAGTGACAATTTATAAGAGATGAAACATTAAATGAAAATAGCTTTCCAATGGGTAACTTTAAACAATGAGAACATTAATAAAAAACTAACATTATTATGAATTTACTGACCAATAAAACCATATGCTGATGGTGAAAAAAATATAGTCAATGATAACTTGTCTTAGGAACACCCCTATGCACTAGATAGATGTGGGGCCATAGTTACACTTTATCTCTGTGTAAAAGTAACCATAAAAAATAAACTTCTAGTGCACGAGACACTAGGTGGGGAAAACACAATGGACCAGTGGTCCCCAATCTTGATAATATTTCTGTTAGTGTTGTCTTGTTCAATCTACATATGAGTAGTAGGGACAAGTCCACTACCTAATCACTAATATACAATTCGTAGTCTAATCAGCTAGATATTGAGCTTCCCACTTTAGGCTCAACGATGTTCCACATGTTCTAAAAATTCATTTTCCCATAAAAATCGTTTACAAATAAAAAAAAACACACAAAATATTACACAAAAATGTTCCACACACTCAACGTAATTTAACAAACCATTTAACTATTTTATAAATAAATTTCAAGAGGTAATTCAAGTTCTTGAACACAAAATCCTTTCAAGATTTCATTTAAAATAAAACACCCAACAACACCATAAAAACCAGAATTTTCAGCTCTAACTCCATTTAATAAATCAATTTCATGAATTATAAAATAATCCCTAGCGATACAACATGGAATACACATGAAAACACCTAATTCCATGTCAAAATGCACCATTAAAAATAAATATTATATAAATGAAAAAATGGTTTTCACATAATAAAAATAGATAGAAACAAGATAAATAGGTTAATCAAGAATGATACATTCATCAAAAAGTGTTTACCGATGGAAACACCAACCACACATGTCGGACCTTTTAGAAAACATTGAAAAACCACAACAATACCCATGCGAGGATAGGTGAAACCTCTAGGATATATAAGAAGGAAAAACCACAAAATAATGAGAAACCCTAGCCAGTAAAATTGTCTAACATGGCCCCTAGGGTTAGGGATGAATAAAAAAATATATGGAAATAAAAGGAGAATAATGGGGAATCCCTAAACATTCGATCAGGTTGAATAATCACTAAGGAAACACCTTGAATCCTACATGGTTGGCCTTGAAGAAGTCAAAACCTTCCATGGAAGCCTTATAGGGTAGATGAGTTCGAATGGATGTCCAAGGGGAGAAACCCAAATTAAAAATAAGAAAAATAACCTCCTCTAAAGTAAATTTTTATTTAATTTTCAAAAGTTCCCTCTTGGGGAAAATCTTATGACCTTACAAAGGAAAAAAAACACTGAATTAAAAAACAACTGGAATACCAATACAAAAGCATATCTCGCTAGATGGGCTACCCAACAGGATCTGCAAAATTCTTCCACACTAAGTCATTGATTTTTTTTGTGAGGCGACAAAACCCTCTTACTTGATTGTAATAAAATCCATAAACTCTAGGAATGAGTCCATATCTACCGGAGAACCAAAATCCAGGAAGAAGACATCAAGTTGAGAGGTGTACCACGCCGTCTGTTCTAGGTTGAGATTATATGGATACCTCCCTTACTCGAGTCTATCCCACTCCTCCACTGTCAAGGCATCATACCCATGTCTTGACCTACTGATCTCTTCATGTTTAGTCATCCCGAACTCGCTGAATGCTGCTATCATCTTGCCATTTAGAAATAAGGGCCTCACAGTATCTTGCTTTTGATCACCTAAAGATACACCCACCTCCGAGGGGATGGAGTTTGAGAAATATTTTGGAGTAAAGGTTCCCTCACAAAATTGGCTCATGGATCGCCGGGAAGTGCCTTTCAATCCCACATCTCTAGTTAGCATTGATTTTATGGAGTTTTGAATAGTCTTTCCTTTTCTTGGTCTTTTTCTATGCAGGGGCTGGAAAGTCCCCAGAATCCCGAGAGTCTTATTTTCCTTTATGTCTTGCTAAGCAAAAAAATCAACATGGACATTTTTTCCCAGTCAGAAGAAGAGTTATATACTTCATAAATCTCCATACCATTAATAAAAAACATTTCAGGGGAAGAAATCTTGTCAATCACTTGACTTGCTTCAACACCCCCAGCTTACATCGGATTATTTTTGGATCTCCTTGATATCTAACCATTTTCTTCTTTGGAGTTATGGACAACCTCTCCCAGGGGTCCTAATTGTACCACTAAGGTTTCCTCTACTCTCGGTTGCACATTAGGACATACATGTTCTATGAACTTATTTCCCTGTATATTAGAGAGGGTGATTTAACACCTCCCCTTGGATGTTTCTTTTCTAAGAGTATCCCCTATCTATTGGCACCCCATTCATACTTGTGGTCCTCACTTTAAAATTCTTGTTCTTAGAATGCTCTTCTTTTCCACCCAGATTTGATACCTGACCAATAAAAATTACAGACACCCAAGGTGGTCCTTTCCCATACCGAGAATTTGTTGGTATCATTGAACTACTGATCACCACTCCACTCTCTTGGAGATGACTACCCACTAGCTGAAGGTTGGAGACTCCCCATGACCCAAAATGGATCTCAAGATGGAATTCAGCTATATGGAGATGGGCATTCAGTTGGTAAGTTACCGAGATATCCCCAACCTCAGTGGCAGGCCAACCTCATTGCACTTACTCCATCTGGGGTGCGGCCTGAGGATTCCTGCAAACTGCCTTGCGGCACACAGATGTTGTGTGTCCTTTCTAGTATCATCTTTCACATAAAGTAGGTTGAGCTTCCTAAATAACATGTTGTTTGAAATGAAATTCCCCTACAATACTAATCCAGATGAAATTAGGGAGACATTTAGATAGGTAATCTTCCACACAAAAGAGGTCAAAAGAGGGAAACTACAATGATATTGAACGTATATCCAGGCACAATAATATACTACAAGTGTTTCCTACCTGGAGTAAAATTGTAGGAATGAAAAAGGGAAGTTGTAAACCTGGAAGGTGCACCCACACCATAGCCGTAGGCGGATCATGACCCATGTCATAGTAAAATGAACATCGAAACAAAAGGAATCAAAAAGAAACGAAAACTCGGCATTCACATGACCAAGCCCCCAGAAAATCTTCATCCTCTTCAAACAGTTGCATAAAACATTCCAAATCTAGAAGTCTGATCGAGATGAAGCTCTTCAGGCCCCATGATGACCTAACATGTAGTGTTAAATCACGAAAATATGGATTCCTTCGATTGAAGCGACCAACCATCTCCAAGCCAAGTCAATCTAAGGTGACAGGAAACTATAATGAGGAGATTTACACCACTGGATGACCCTCTGAGAAACCCGGAACCTTCATGGCTATCTCGATGGCCAGAGTTTTTGAGCATAAGAAAAATAAACCAAAATTCCCTTTTCATGTGGTGGTTGTATAGTTAACTCACACAGTCTAACAAACCATGTGCAAACCGTTCAATCCGCCACTATCCAGTTCGGGATGGGATGCACATATAGGCTGAATAGTTTGATAAACCATTTGAAAACCATGCATCCCAATGAACACATACTTCATGGTTAAACAAACTTTTCATCTTAACCATTCGATCTAGTAGAAGTCGCAAAAAATCAATATTTTCACACTAGAACTCATCTATCGTAAGGGGATAAAGATTCCAACAAATATAACACCTAAAAAGGTTCAACTATGAGTGCTATAAACACCTTTTCCAAGCCACCTACTATTTATCCCTTCTACTATTACCAAGAAATGGTATTAAAAAATCACACAAAACCTCTAATACATAATATTTAATTCTAAAACACAATGAAATCAGAAGAAAATCCAAGAGGAAAATGATAATCTGATAAAAATGTTGAAGACAATGTCCATGATGTGAGAATTCACCAAACCATTAACATTTTCCACCCCTTGAAAGCCACAACACATTCCAGTTGATCGCCTAATGGCTAAGGATTCTGAAAAATACGAGATCCAACCACTTGATCAAAATACATCATACACTGTCCAATAGATCATATACCTATTTTCAAAAAAACCATCAAACGGGATCAAATTCCCAAGAATCAATGAGAAATTACATCTACAACAATCAAAACTATACCTCAAACAGAACCACTTGACATACTCCAAAAAACCCAATGTTTACCCAAACTAATAAGGAAACTCATAATTCAAAAAACATCAAAATAATGAAGCTTCACCCAAATAAAATCGACACCAAATTGTAAATAGTTCACTATGAGAGTGGAGGTTTGAATAGACACCCCCTAATTAATATTCAACTAGAATCTGATTACACATTAAGGGATGACTCAATGAGACCCATGGTGGGTTCACCCACCATTAATAATAAACTGAGAACAAACAAATGAAAATTCAACTTGAATCAAATTTAGTCCTTTCCACTCGTGGCAACTAGAACTCTCATTCGATGTCCTAATATCCCATGCCATAAAAAACATAACAAAGAATTCGAACTCCCCACTCTCAAATAAAGGGGGCATGAACATATCCAACACTTTTTATAGGGACCAAAACCCTACCCCGTGGGGATGGAAGGGATGGGTCCCAATTATTGGACCACAAAAAAAGACAACCAAAAACTAACCCCTCAATACCTCACCTAATTCACCCAGGTGGACCACTCAAGAAAACAAATTAGAAACATCCCATCAGGAGGGAACAATCACAAACAGTTCATTATAGAATTTTTAGTGACAGATAAACCATAATAAGAAAATAGAAATATCTTCACTACAATGGTGGAAGCACGAGCTTAGCCAAAATCCCCACACCCCTAAGATTTCTGATTATGTGATAGATTCTCTCTTAGGAATTTACTTTGATCATTGATGTTTGAAGCATCTGATAGCTCACAATGAAGATCTTCTAATCCATAACTGAAACTCCTTCTTTTGGTGATACATGTAGCCACACGACACTCCATGAAAAAATTGAAATTCAAGACATACCAAGAAACTATCTTCCTCAAACAATAATCCTTTACCCAAATGAGGACATATATGATGCACAGACAGCTTTCTCATTCCAAACGAGGAACATAATGAACATAGAACTCTACGAAAAACAAAAAACACCATTGAGCACAACTACTATAACCAACAAAAGCACGACAACATGTTTTATTTTTTTAATGAATCCCAAACATCTCACTACTATTAGAAATGAGTTTCCATATCATTTTAAGAGGTTGATTTAACCTTAGAAACTCAAGAATGAAATAATTAAGTTGATTAATTGGAATGATATTAAATTGGGGACCACCTATAAGAAAACACATGGTAAAGAGAAAACCAAGAGCTCCATAAAAATCATCTCATGAACCAAAACACACATAAATCAAATACTAACACCAAGGGAAACAATTTAATGAATCCGAAAAAATTTATAGAGACCCACTAAACACCACTTCAATAAAAAACAACCATGACAATTTCAATATGAAAACACAACAAAAAAAACAGTTACAAATCACGATGAAGCAGACCAAACAATCAACACTTTCATAACACGTAAAAATAAGCCACATGAAAATTATTTTAAAAAATCACCACAATACCCAACATAAAACACTTTTTAAATAAAAACTAACATGGTGAATTTTTATACACACCAATGGTATTTTGAAGAGTCTCAATCAAATGAACATTCCCGTGTCACCCCATTCCAAAATCAACCATGCCTCACATGAACTTATCATCCCATAACATTATCCATCCAGTTTAAACACAAATCTATGCATGTGAGTACTAAAGGAAGTACCAAAGGAAAAAAAACATTTCCACTTTATAAAGCAAAACATTCCACCCATGTTTTCATAATCCCAAACCACTTAATATCTCATTATTTATAAAACATTCCAAAAATTTATTAACTAGCAAGTAAAAAAACATTTTAAAATTCTACATTACAAACTATTTCATCATGATACAAAACAAAATCCCACGAATTTCTAACCATAAAATATTTTCCACCTCATAGAAAACATATTTCATCAATGTAATAAATCCCATTTCATAAAAAAATCATTTTATGAAATCACACTCTTTTTCTTTAAAAAAAACTCTAAAAACAAACAAAAATATTCAAACAATTGTTTTCCATAAACCCCATGTTTTATCAATTTTTTGACACATGGGAACTGTACAAGGATAGGCCGCACCATTTTTCAAATTGTTCACTTACCGTGTGCCTCGTACTCGATAACATAGACACTTGCATGATTTGTTTACACATCTTAGAAAATGGTGTGCCAACTATTTATTATGCTTTTATCTCAATGAAGTGGCTTCTCTCATTCTTTAAACACATTTTGACTAACCATGTGTAGGTTGTCCACCCTCAACAAGAAGTATACAAATACTCACATGGTTACCTGGAGCATGCTTCATTGAGTTCCCAAACCATGTGCTGACTATGAACAAATAGAAAACACCAATACAACTATAAAATTTAAATCTACATCAAACTAATATAGAAAGAATAATGAAGAATACAAGAATGAATCACATTAAGAGAAATTCAACTCATTAAAAAAATTTCAAATAAATTTTTAATCCACATTTCATCAAGAATCATTTGACTAAATACTAATTTCTTATTTTTGAAGGAATTCCAATATAATATTCCAAAAAATTATATTTTTACAAACAAACGATTTTAGTAGACTCCATATTTATGTAATTTAAATCTAATCTCGTTGAACCATTTTCATTCCACCCAAAAAATAATTTTATAGAAACAAAATTTTCTAATCCATTTTTAATGTAAGTTATTCAAATCCATTTTCCACTTTCCAAAACCATGTCTTAACAAAATTAAATTTCACTTTTCAAAATTTTAAAAATAATTTTTTCGAAACCATTTTTTAAAATCATGGATGACCAAAAACAACACATAACGGGAAACTAACATCAATGGTTGACTTGGCGATATGGTTGGAAGCCATATCCCAATAACCTCACCATCACTAGGAGTTCTGTGGGACCATTACCCATGATCCATATGGATTTACATTCTTTACGCATTCACCAATACCATTGAACCAACTGCAATTTCATTTCCTAACCAATGAGCAACCTCATGGACAAAAAATGCTTAAATGGAACCTCAGATCTCATGGTAACTCATTTTTTCCATGAGTTGTGTTATCTAGGAACCTTAATAAAAGTAGAACATATAGTTCCAACAATCCTTACTGTGGTCTACCCAGACACTTTTCCCAAAAGAACAAAACCCAAAAAGAGAAAACCTAGCTCTGATATTAATTTGTCACAAACCAAGATGGAATTTCATCTGAACTAGCACCCAACCTAGTCCATGGAATGAATTGAAGGAATTTCCATATCCCAATTTGATTGAATCTATTCTAGAGTATCATAAATAAAGGATTGGGAATGATGTACCCGAGTTTTGAAACATAACACATCAAATAATAGTCAATAAAAAGAATCTGAAAAATTACCCCAAACAAGTCTTATAAAAAATTCAATGATGAATTAAATAGTTTAAGAAAATCCTAGGATGGTAAAAACTAAAAGTTAGAATCATGTAATTATTAAAACCAATGACACAGTAACGATATATTTCCATAATGATATCTTTAAAAAACCACCCCATTGAAAGAAGATAACAACCCAGACTCCTGTATCCAAAGGCCATTCCCTTAACTGCATTCAGATTTACCTTGTATTCATCAACGCAATGTTGTACATCGGGTGTGATCATAATAAAAATAATATGACACCAAAAAATATTACATTTTATGAAAATATTACGATAAAGATATTGTAATTTTTAAAAAATTGTAAATGTAAGTGTCAATTTCAAAGAGATTGATAGGTTAAATGAAAATAGATTTTAAAAGGATAACATTAAAGAATGGGAAATTATAAATAAATCAATGGTTACCCTGAAATTACCAACCAAACAAACTATATGACTATGGTGAATATAATATAATCAATGATCACTAGTCATAGGAACACCCCTAGGAAATTTCTAGATATGGGGCCCTAGGTACATCAAATCTCAGTGTAATTATAACCGTAAACAATACCCTCTAATGCATAATACACTAAGAGGGGACACCCCAATGGCCTAGTGGTCCCCAATAATCATAATAGTTATTTTAGTGTTGTCATCATCAATCTTTCTAAGTGAAATTGTGGTAATGTCACTACCAGATCACTAGCATACTACTTCTAGTCCTCCCACCTAGATAGTTGGTCTTCCTTCTTGGTGCTCAATCAAGATCTACATGTTATAAAATATCACATTCACATAAAAACCAATTAATAAATCATACACATAAAAAAAATACAAAAAAAATTTCTTCACCCTCATTGTAATTTAACCATCCCTTGAAAGATTTATAAAAAATGCAGTTGGTAATAAAAGGGATCACAATCAAAATCCATTAAAAATTCCTCTTTTAAGGACAAACTACCAATAATACCAATCCAAAGAAGAATTGGTAGTCCTACCTTCTTTTAATATATCAATTTCATGAATCATAATAAAATCTAATTTTATAAAACATTTTGTACACATGAAAAAAACCAAATTCCATGTCAAAATACAACATTAAAATTAAAAATTTAATCAATTATAGAAAAAATGGGTATTCACCATACTCAATAGATGAGAGATATGTTAAATATTTTAATCAAGAAAGATAAATTCATCAAGGAATATATACCAATGGAACCACCTACTTCACATGAATTTCCTTCAATAAAATGAAGGGAAATATCAACCACACCATAACTTCACCAAGGGAGGCTAGGTCCATCCACAATGATACATAAAAAATACCCCCCAAAACCTGGAATCCATATCAATGAATATAGGCCAACATGTCCCATAGAGTTTTTTAATTAATGGAAAATGGGTGGAACATAATGGAGAAAAAGGGGGAAGCCCTAACCTTTCGATCAGGGTGGATAATCACAATGAAAACCCCTTAAATTCCACTTGGTGGGCCTTGAAATTCCATGAATACCCAATGGAAGGTTTCTATGAAATATGATTTCGAATAGGGGGTCCTATGGGATTATCCTCAAATAAAAATAATGGAAATACACCAAAATTCATATTCTCAAGCGGGTTTCATGGTTAGAAAACATGGTAAGAGAAGTAAATATTTAACAATGCATTCCTCAATTGTCTGGAGATAGATAGGATTCACATTTATGCTGAATGATTTGTTAAACCATTAAAAAACCATGAAACTCCCTATACACATACTGTAGGGTTAAACAAACTGGTCCCCCTAACTATGTGACCTGGAAGATGTCTCCAAAAAATTTCAATTTTAACTCCATAACTCATCTAACTCATGGGGATAAATTATCCAACAAATATAACCAATTTAAAGGAACCCCTATGAGTGTTAAAACCCATTTTCCAAGACATCTCCTCCTCAGAACTTCCACGCTAACCAAGAATAGGTATTAAATATCACCCAAAAACTCTAAGACTTAAAATTTAAATTTGGAACACCCGACTCATAGAAGAGAAATCAGGTTCCCAATGATAAGCCTATACAAAGGTTGAGAACAATGTTTCTTCTATGATAATATACCACTTAAATGGAAATTTAAATAAGATATAGTGATCATGTGGATAAATTTATTTTATTAAATTATGAAGTATGAATAAATCCAAATTTGTTTGTACATTGGAGGGTTGAAAACAAATCCACAATCTAAGAGAAAAATCTGTCATATGTATTTCATAGATAATTCCAACACGGACTCACTATCAAAGATAAAAATGGTGATGGGAAAATGAGATCTAGTGATACATTTATTGACCATATGAAACACATTTTTGGTCTCTGAATTCATCAATCGTTATGTGTAAGAGATAATTGTATTAAACAACACCACTGATGAAGGAGAACATATATATTAATTTATTGACGCTATAGCTATACAGATGTTCAACAAAATAGAACACCAAAAACCAAATTATATAACTAGATAGAGTAAAAAATTCATAAATGGATTATTATTTGTCAATATCAACCTCTATAATATTGTAATCTCCCAGAAAATCATTTACAGGTGAGTAATTGTTAGAGTCCAAAATAGATGAATTGAAGTTGGATAGACTACCACTATTATGTAGAAGCCCAATGTTGGTTCCTAAAGTGAAAACCTGTTAGAAGTGAAGATATTATATGATAACTAAAAACACACGGAGATATATAAATTAATTTTATATGACACCATATAGTTCCAAAAAAGGTTACATTATTTTTTAAAGATAGGAAAATATCATCCATCATCCCCCAAAATGGTAACACACCACTACAAATTTTTTAATATTTTTTAGGTTTATAATAATTTTGATGCGGGCATCAACAGTTCTTGAACATCATTACTCCCCCAAATTTAACCTATGTTTCAATTGACTCTATATACCATAATGATATTGGATGAATGTATATCATTTGCTTTAAGATGTTGAATATTATTACTATATTAGTTTTCCCAAAAACATTATTGACTGAAAATGGAAATAAAATCTAAAAATTATTGTTGATGACGTTTTTTAGGAATTAACTATTCTCCCTAATAGATTCCATCAATACCATGAAACAGTAAATTTATATATATAATAATTCCACAAAACACTACCAAACATCCCTATAAATAAAATTTTAAAAAATTCTAAATGTTGGATGGGAAAATCATATATCCTTTAGTGATTATGACACCATAATATAATTTTATTCTCATGAATCATGTTATTTTATTTTATATAAGACATTGGATGTAAATACCATTGAATATTAGTTAACTTAAAATTGAATTTCTAGTATCGATTAATTATCTATGGACATGTAGTAAAAAATATTATTAGTTGAGTTAATATAACTCATTGATAAAAGTTTATGTACATTAAAAAATCTTGTGGTTCATTAAAATAACTTGGCATGATCATTAAATAATAATGTGCCCCTCCACTCATTCCAATAAGTATAATATTTTATATTTATAAAACACCCCTGATAACATCACGTAACAACATAAAAAGATTACAAAACAAGAAGGACGGTAATATATTCACAAATCATACTCCTAAACTAAAATTAAATTGTTACTATGGATGGTTAAATAATCAAACCCACTGAAAACATTGTTTTACATAGTAATGTATTTCACATAACATAACTATGGAACTCTAGAGGAAAAACCCTAGGCCTAGTGTGAATAAAATTTTGATACCAAATGAGATTCAAAAACTAGAAATAAATATTTCCAATTATTTATGATTAAATTTTATAATATCTACAAAATCGTTAGAGAATAAGGTTTATTGTCACTTAGGATCATATCAATAGAAAAATGAAGCATTGTTTCAGATAAATTAATAGTAATTAATCTATAATATTGTTTTTCCAGAATTATCAATATCTATATTCATTTTGATGAAAAAGGGATTGAAAAACTTATATATGAGGGAGCTCAAATGCTTCATTAATAAAATAATCATCATCATTTCATCATTTTATTATTCATAAGAACATGAGAAATAAAGGTTTGGGTGGAATATATTATTAAAAATATTATTAAAAAAAAATTTTATTCTATAGGTTATGATATTTGGACATTTTTCCTCAAGTGAAATACCCAATAAAGTGATAAAATTTCATGAAATCATTTGACAATAAATATGATTCCTGGGACACTATTATATATTTAATGGTATATAATGTAAATGAAATTGTAATAACAAGAAAATATTATTCATATAGAATCAAAATGTATCATTAAATTATTATTTATACATTAGAAACCTATGTTACATTAGTGAATTCTTTGATGAAAATAGAAAAACCATTAAAATAATAGGTTTTTAATACCATCACATCTTTAGTGACATAGGATTAATAAGTTCATTGTCAATTGGATACATAGGTTTCACAAACCTATGACCCATTCATGGCTTATTATCTTCAAACCTATGGAATATTATAAATATAGTTCTTTTATTCTCATAGCACATAATTGAGTTAAGAATTTAAAAAATATGTTCAATTCAAATTTTATTAGTTATATGACCATAACTAGTGCATTGGATGGAATAAATGGATTGTATATTCCATTATACATATGTTTGTGTTCTATGATATATATACCATTACACATATCATGAAAACCCCTATATATAATTTTTCTTTGATGTCAGTTTTAGGTTATCATATAACATCATATCAACAGTTTATATGTTGATACCAACTGTTTAGTCCCCAAAAGTGTATATTTTATAAATCCATTTAAAAGGGAATTCATGAGGCATAAATTCATTGAGTAATTATAATTTATGTTTTAAAATAGAATTTAAATGTAAAATATAATTTAGAAGATAATTTGTCACATTATCTTAAAATTGGATGCCACAAATTAGTTTCTGATGTCATTTTAATGAAGTAAAATTAAATATATAATTTTTAAAAGTAAATAATTATATAAATACAAGTATTGGTTCTTTTTATACATCATTATTATTTTCCCTATGAAATATATATTTGGAAATAAAAAAAAAACAAAACCGGGAAATTTGGATATTTGAAGATACATTTAATGAAATCATCATAATAAAACAATTGGAGAATAATTTCATTTAAAAAGTTAAAGAGAGGTTTAAATAATGTAAGAAATATAAAAAAAATTAAAAATTAATGTAGAACATTAAAGTTTTATTTCGATATGGATATAGATGATAAAGTGCTTATTTGTAGGGAATTAGAATTATTCTTAACATTATAAAAGATTATAAATAAATAAGGTTGTTAATGTAATTACCTAGATTATATGGTGAAATGGAACTATAATATCATCATAGAATGGATCTAATCTGATCAAGTAAAAACATTTTCATGTAGGAATTATTTTGAATCTTAAACAAATGTTGAGTCATGTGAAATCCCTTTCAAACCACATATATTTTATATATGGACAATTATTAAGATATTTTATAAGAATAAAATTTAAATGTATTAAAAACATGTGGGAATTCATAATAATAATATTATAAGGTCCAATGTATACAATATATATTTATGATTTCCATGGAGAATAAATATAATTAAATGAATGGATAATGAGTTTCGAAACAACCATACCATCCACAATCATATTATATAATGTCGCTTTCACCCCATTAAGAATGAGAAAACACCATTGGGGGAATTGTAAAAAATGTTGAAATCCTGGATTTAACATATATCTTGGGGTTTAGAGACATACAATATTTATAAAGGGTATATATTAAGTTTTATATGCTAAAGAATAATTTATATTGGATTCATATCAAAGTGTTGGTGGGAGACCATGTTTATAACTAGATAAGGTGGAATTTTAGTAAGAATATAAAATATAAATTCAATATTCATTGGTCCTACGACTCGAATAATAGAAAAAAATGTATAATGGATGAGGTTTTGTTATGAAAACTCTCATCCATCCAATTTAGGTCAATTTAAATATTATTTTACTCTCATACACATGGTTAACCACTTATTTTCTTAATTGAACATAATCATGATAACTAATTTTTATCAATGTAATTTATTTTTATGTATAATAATTAAGAGAAAATTATTAGATAATATTTAACTAATGTTTCGTGATATTAAAAAAATTATTCAAGATAGTATTTTGAAAAATGAAAAGTATTAATTCTAAATTAATCAATATGTATTGTATAAAAATAAATTATTGAAAGTTTATAATTAATATTATATAATGTTAGACATATGTTTTATAAAATAATAATGATATTTAAAATTATAATTTTATCTATTCAATACTTCATTTAATAAGAAAAATGATTCAAAAGATATTAAGTATTTATTATGTCTTAAAGATTCCACAAATATAAATACATTTAAAAATAAATATTTTATTCAATTCAACTAAAAATTAACAATTTTTGAAAATTACCCATTTTCAACCTAAGATAATCTTAACACAAAAACTTCCAAAAAGGTATTTATTTCAAAATATTATAATTATGGATCTAATATTTAATACATTAAATGAATTTAAAAAATATGATCAAAATGCCTATAAGGAAAAATAAAATTCTTATATTTTAATGGTTGATATTCCTATATAATAATAATTATTAATTTAATTAGTGATAATATATTATTTGTACTGAAAATATAACTTATTATTATTTAACAATAGTATATTTTGGGTCTAAAATTAAAAAAAACATTATTCTAATATATAATTTTTAAAATGGATTTTATTCATAAAATGATCGGATTATTTGTCTACCAAAACTAATTGAATGTCATATATGCATTAGTATGAATAGTAATCATTATTTTTATATCTAAAATTATTTCACAATGTTTTTTCCTCTATATATTACCATTTCTTCAATAAATATTTTGAAATGTTGAAAATCAATAATTTTGATTTAATGTTTAATAGTTTACTTTTAGTTCCATGATTACTAGGAATAAATCTATTGAAAACATGTGATTTATTTATAGTAATAATATATATATATATATAATTATATTAAATTCTCACCCATATAAAAACTTTTTATTAAAGAACATATAATTTCAAGAGATATATATACTTTAAAATATTAGGAAATAAATTTTTTCTATGAAATGGATTATAACTAATATTGTGTTTTTCTCCAACTACTTATCAAATGAATCTATCATTATTTTATAATATAAACCACACTATATTATTTTCTTCTAAATATTGTTCAAACTAGTCATTTAATTTATAGACTATTATTAGATAATAAAGAATATGATTCCCTATGTCAAACAATTATTATTTCATCTATGCTTAGGGAAAAAACACATTAAAATCATCTAAAAAAGGATAATATAGTTTCAATGTATTACTATAAAAAAATAGTTGATGGAGATTCACATACTATAAATAAAATAATACTACAAAAATGTTTTTATTATTATTATATTAATTAAAAAATGGTTTAATCATTCATATAACAAGACATTTTTCAATAGATTGTAAAAAATATGTTAATGTGACACCACATTACTAAATATATTAACTTTAATAGTGGTCTTTTTAATTTTATTTCATTGATATCATAGTCTAATAGGTTGTTAGTAAAAATTTACACCTTCATCAGTTGGATTATTACACTAGTTTTCCAAGTTCCCCAATCCATTGTATTAAACCAAATATTTTCTAGTGTATCCATATGAAGATCACTATTGTAACATCGTGTTACAGTTTTCATGAATTTGTAAAACCCTATTTTGGTTGAGCATTGGTTGGGTATCATTTGGAGTTGTTTAGGCCAATTTTTAAAAAATTCTTGTGGTTTTTGGGTAGGAGCGTGGTTTACGCATGACATGTGCACTATTTGGAAAACTGTGCCCCGTTGATGTGTTTTTAGAGTGGGATTTACACGGTTTGTGCATGGTTTTACATAAGAATGTAGAGTTTCCCAAAAAACCATGCCGTTTGTTTTTTCTAGAAATGAAATTTTTATTAAAATTTCTCGAGACACTTTTTTAGGTCTTCCACAGACCTCCTCAAACCCAAATGTGTTTCAACCATTCTTAGATCGCCCATAAATGATTCAAGTCCACTTGAACCCATTCCAAAAGTGATCTGAAGCTGGGTGAATGTTGGTCAATCTCCTTCAAGGTAGTTTCCTCCATATATTCTCTTCATCCCATGATCTCTCTCTTTCTCTGTAGGGTTCCATATATCATGGTATTGATTTTTGGATGTAGTACCCTCTATTTATTAGATATTAATCCTAATATTGATTCCATTTTGTATTATATTTATTCTTCATAGAGAAATATCACTTAGTTTTAGGCATTACAAGATCAGTTGCTATTAGTAGGTAGTTCTGTTATAATGCCCAATTTTATTGAACATACATGATTTTTTAAAATATCAATTGCTTAGATTTAAATGTAATCTTTTATATTTGAAGAAAATCCCTTTCAATCCTTTTTATGGAAATAAAAAATTCATATGGATTCATTTTTTTGATAAAAATAATGTGGTTTTTTACTTAGAGTTGGAATTTGGTGAGATTTGAATTGCTAAATTTAACTTTTGTATTTATTGGGAATTGAAAAAAATGAAATGTTGATTTTAATTGATGAAAAATTTATTTGATGGAATTTTTGTGCAAAAATTCTATTCAAGTAAATATGGTATTTTTGATGGAAATCATGGAATTGTCTTTTTAACTAAATTGTTGAATTCGAATGTGAAATGGATTGTGAAATTGCACAATTTGGTTAAAAATCTAGGTTTTTTTAAAAAATGTATTAAAATGTTTTGATGGAAACTTCAGGGTCTCATCTGGGTGAAATGAAATGTTTTTTTATTATGAATCCGTAATGTTTTTAAATATAAAATTGATATTTTAGAAATAGAGAATTGGATGAATGACGTTTTCTATTATAAATTTAATTTCCCATAAATTATTTTTACTTGACCAACATGAAATACTTAGGTAGTTAGTGAGATATTTTGGGTGTCTCATTACGATTCTACAAAATTCTAAAACATCCTGTTAGGACATCCCATTCCTTAGGTGATGGGGATGATATCCCATTACCATAGGACTAAAGGGTAGTATGCATATACTTTTCCGTATTCATAGTATTGGATCCCTATAGGCATGAATTATCATACCTATTTAGCACATGAAAATGTTTCTTGCATATTTTTATTTCTGAATTCGTATATATTCCACTGTTATAATCTTTTTTACATTCCATGAAAATTTATGTAAATTGATTATATAAATTTTTTATTTAATACAATTGTGATAATTTTTTCCATTCAACATATTAATTGATAAATTAAAAATTCCATCCATCGAAATATTTTCCATCATTTGAAATGTATAGCATGATTTAATAAATTTATTTCCATTTTACAAAATGTATATAATTATTTCATTAAATAAGATTTGTTAATGCCAAACCTATTTTGTTTTATAACCAAAAGAATATTTTAGTTATGTTGACATTCACATCAATTATGGAAGCACTATGTGAAATCCTTATGGGATATGGCTCACACCCTACATGTCCCTTATGGTGTTTCTAGATTATCTCTTTTTGAGTTTGTTAAAATGAAATAGATCTCTTAAGGGTGGATCATACAACTAAACATTGGTCATGTTGTGTTGTATCCATAGGGACATTGGCCTCTATTCCACTTCTATCACTTGGGTTTTACTACTTTAGTTGTTGTTCCAGTTTAACTTATGGAACATTACTCCGTATAGAGTTTTCATTGATATACATACTATTTTTTATTCAATACATTGTTAGTGGAAAAAATCATTCCCACTTTTAGTTTGTATGATTCTAGGTGCCAATAATCAACTAATGGGGATTAAGAAATCCATTTTTTCTTTGTCAAGACCAACTCGGAAATCGGGAAATGACATTCCTCGGTTGGTTCATGATAAGTGGTATCATATGAAGGGTGATATTCTTACTTGATGTTAGACTGGATTGTGAAATATTTTTGGGACCTAGGAGGTGTTTGGGATATATTGTTTGGAAAGATCTCATCACAATGAACTATAATTCCCTAGGGGTGGTAATATAATGTTGTATTGTTTTTTAGTTATTCTTGTATCCTTATTTTCATTTGGATAGACTGAAATCTAAAACATTTACATCCTATCTGTTGTGAATAATTTCCTTCATTACTCATTTTGATCATTTCTTAGTGCCTTCCTTATTGTCTATTGATATTTTTTAGCATCATGCCTCTGTAAAGATGTGCAAATCAGACCTTGGAAGAAGCTGCTACTAATCCTTAGTGAGAGAATCTTGTTGTGGATAGGAATCTAATTAAGAAGATCATGCACATTGTCCAAGCTCCAGGATAGATACCCCCTCATGTTCTATTTTAGGACCCCATTGTTGATCCTTATAGGTAAGTTCTAATGATTATTTCTCAAGAGTTCGTTCGCTAGAAATCAACACCGTTTAAGGGATCAAATGACCTTCTAGATGTTGATGAGTGGTTGATCCATTTGGAATGATTATTTAATTTGTTTGTAACAACCTATGAGATCAAAGTGAAGTGTGACACTTTCATGTTGGAAGGACTATGCATAAGATGGTGGTACACTATAGTGAGGATGAAGAAACAAGAGGTCATAGAGTAGAAAGAATTCAAGGTTATCTTCACCGACTAGTTTTATCCAAATTTGATACATTAGTCCAAGTCAACAGTAGTTTTTAGACTTGAGAATGCTTACAGGTATACGATAGAGTATGAAAACCATTTTACTGTGCTTGTGTACTTCTCACCTGAGATAGTATCGAATGAGAGGATAAAGGCATGACAGTATGATTTTGTTCTTTTTAAAGATATTCATTCATAGGTTTTCTTTCCAAATATAACCTCTTATACCGATGTAGTGGAGAGATCGTTGATGGTCAAGATGGGAATGGTGGTAAATTCATGGTTATCAGGAGTCTCCTTTTATCCCCATGGGAGTTGGAGTTCCGTTAAGGTAAAGAGGAAGTGTGATGACTATCATGGTAGTTTTCAATGGAAGGGTTTATCTAGACGTCTTGATGTACTAGGAAAAGGGCCATTGGTTTGTTACCTGTGTGGAATGTCCTGGCATTTTTAAAAGTTTTGTACCAAGGAAGCCAATTATAGTGGCTCACGCGATTGTTTAGGAAACTTGAAGAGGTTTTTCAGTATTTATTCCACTCAACATAGTGGTATTGGATCATCAAATCCTCCAAAAATTGTGGGAAAATCAGATGATTCAGTTGAAAAAGGGTTACATCCATAGAAATCTAGAACGAGGATTCTTTATGCTGTTAAAGATTCTCTAGAGGAAAGACTATTTTTCATCATTAGTGACTACTTTACTTGATATCGAAGCATCTCATTTGTTTATTTCAACACTTATTGTTAATATTATTAAAATTCCTAAAGAGTTTTTTCCTTGGGACCTAGATATTACTTCACCCCTTAGTAAGAAGGGAGAGGAGGGTCTTCATAGCCTCTCTTGTGTTATCTCTCTATCATATGTTGAGTAATCTTCAACTTTTCTGGTTCTAGAAATGATTTATTTTTACATCATCTTTAGAATGGCCTGTATCATTTCCAATAATGCCTAGATTGATTATTATCATCGAGTATTCTCCTTCACATTGCCTAGTGGTGTGCCTCTGGTGTTTCAAGGAGATTGGGTCCCATGGTCAAGTAGATAAAGAACTTCTTATCTGAAGATGGAAAAAGTAATATCAGTGTTTTCTATTGATCATGAATATGATATGTTGAGTAGCGATATCATTACAGTAATCATGGAGTTTCATGATAGGTTTCTTTCTGACTTCTCGGGGATTCCACTGGTAAAATAGGTGGAGTTTTCTGTTAAATTGATGCCTTGTACTCAACCAGTTTCTTTTCCCTCTTACAGCATGGAACCTATCGAATTGAAAGAGTGGAAGTCTGACATGGATGATATTCTTGACAAATACATTATATGTCTGGGAGTGCCACCATGGATGGTGCCAGTTTTCATTTCCATAAAAGCTGATGGTTCACTCCACTATTTCATTTATTACTGAATGCTCGATTGAGTAATGGTAGAGAACAAGTATTTTTTTCAATGATTGATGATCTCTTAGTTCATTTGAAAGATAATAATAGGTTCTCGGAGATTGAAATTCTCTATAGTAACCATATATTCAGGATAAAAGAATCTAACATTCAGAAAACCACCTTTCGAAACATGTATGACCATTATGTGTACCTTTTCATGCTCTTTGGTCTATCCAATAGTCTTGCGGATTTTGTGTCTTTAATGAATAATTTTTAACTTGAGTATCTCAATACCTTTGTGGTGGTTTTTGTGGATGATATCATTGTGTAATATATATATGAGGACGATTATGTGCATCATCTGAGAATGGTGATGTGTTTTCTGAGAAATGAAAAACTCAATGACCAGAATTCAAAAAGTTATTTATGGATTCGGGAAGGGTTTTTCTTGGGACATGTGTTGTGAAAATAGGGTATTTTAATTGATCTTAAAATTTTGAAAGTTTTTATAACATGGGAACAACCAAAAAATTTATTTGAGATTCCGAGATTCTTCAGTTTAGTTAAATATTATCGCCCAATCGTGAGATACTTTGCAAAAATTTCCTCTCTGATGAAAAATTTTTCTCGAAAGGGAGTGTAGTTTTTTTTAATGAGAAATGTCAGAGTTGTTTTGTTGAGATGAGATGTATTTTGACTACTATGCTTGTATTGACCCTTCCAGAGGAAGATCAAGGATACATCGTCATTTGTGATACATCCAATTTAGGCTTGGGAAATATTCTTCTTTAAGGTGATCATGTTGTTTCTTGTTGATTTTTCAGAAAAGGACGCATGATAAGAACTATTCAACCCATGATTGTGAACATGCATATGTTATTCACACGTATAAGAGTTAGTAGAATTACCTTTATGGGGAAAGGTTTAACATTTTTTTGACTACAAAAGGTTATGTTGCATGTTCTCTAAAAAATATTTGAATCTCTTCTAGAGATATTGGGTGGAATACCTTCATTAATTTGATATTGACATTGTTTATAACGCGAGGAAATGGAATGTAATTGAACATATGTTGAGATGTATGATTCTAGCCCAGACAGTGAATGAATCATTGGAGGGTGGATTATGATGGATCTCTTTGAAAAATTTTATATTGGAGTTTAGGTAAAAGGGGTTGAGGTTTCCTTGGCCAATGTCCCATTTCTATCCTATATTCTTGAAATAATACTTTATAATCAGCAGCTTGATGATAAAATCTGTAGCATTAAATACTCTCTTAATGATGGAGAGATAGTTTCCTAGTGGTATTTCACCAAATTGTGAAATCAATGCTGTCAGGATTGTTTTGTGATACCATATTTGGTAAGTAAATCTGTGATAAGGTATTGCCATAATTAATAGTGGTCTGTGCACACAAGAACCAAAATGATGTTCTATTACATGGGGTGATAGTTCTACTAGTTAAGTATGAGGCTCCTGCATTACTGAGTTTGTCTCACATAGCTATAAAATCCAATAGGTGAATGCGGAGCACCAAAAACCTTTAGGGTTGTTTCAACAACTTCTAGTCCCTACATGGAAGTAAGATTAAATCTCTATGGACAATGTTGTCAATTTTCTACATAATGATAGGATGAAGAATGCTATTTTCATGGTGATCCATGGTCTAATGAAATAAGCTTACTTTATACCCATTCATGATACAGTCTAAGCTATGGAGTTGGGAAGTCTAAATGTTGAAGAGATTGTTCAGTTGCATAGAGTTACATATGATATAGTCCAAGATAGAGATCCTCAGTTTACATCTTGATTTTGGGGAGGACATCAAGAGGTGATGGGATCTCATTTCAATTTGAGCATGGCATACCAACCATATTCAGATGTCCAGAATGAATGATATATAGAGATTAATGAGGATATTCTCCAATCTTTCATTCTAAACATTAGGGGATAATGGGATGTTTAGTTGGGGTTGGATGAGTTTTCTTATAATAACAATTACATGTCCGCGATCAAGATCTCTCTTTTTGAGAACTAGTATAGACGACCTTGTAAGTATATGTTGTATTGGTTAGTGATTGGTGAGTGTTCCTTTATTGGATTAAACATTGTACAAGAGATGATATTGATGATTTAGTTGAATTTGAAAGAAATATTGTTAGCTTAGAGAAAATATAAGTCTTATGTTGATCATCATCATAGACACTTTGATTTCTCATTTGGTGACTAGGTGTTCCTGAACATTTCACCCTTGTTGTGTCATCGAGGGATTGGGATGAAAGGGAAGATTTATCTTTTTTTTCTTGACCTTTAGAGGTTTTTGTGTAACACCCCATGTAAATAAAGAATATGACATTTTCATATTTATCCATAATTTTTAATAAAATATTAATATTACTCTAAAGGGAATTCTATGCTCGAGGGAGTACCCAATACTCAACAACAAGTTTCTTTGAAATCTTACGTTACACTCTAATAATAAAATAATATTATTTCAAAAGGTAGTTAACGCCTAGCCGTTGTAATGACAGGAATGAACAGAACTAACTAAAAAATTATTATATATATTTTTCAAATATTTTTACTTTTATCCAATAAATGTTGGAGGCTTAAAATGAAAATGAATCCAATTTTAAGCATAAATCTTCAAATATTCTTTAAAAGGTTTATTAACCGCCTTTTGATGGTGAAACATTTTTAAATATACTTTTGACAATTTTATATGTTTTATTTGACAAAATAAAATCCTTCTTTAGAAACCGGACATCAAAATTTACTTTGTGTAAAATTTTGTTATTTTTCCGATAAAGATCGTTTGTATTGAAAATGTTGCATTTTAATCCAAAACATCCATTTAATCTAATTTATTTATATGGATAGATTATATTTTTAATTTATATTATAGTGTATTTATAATATATTTTTACCATTTAATCTAATGGTGGTCATTGGAATTAATTTCACTTTGATATTGGACTTAAATTAGTGTCAATCTTTTAATAGATATTGCTTCTTAAAAATACGCTATTTGTTTTGACAGCGGTAATTAATTATTAAATTAATTAATGAAAAATATATGTTTTGAATTTCATAAAATAGACATCATTTTTGAATTTGGAATATCAAATATATCTTAGGGTGAATTTTTCGTATTTTTTTGTAAAACTTCAATTTTTGATGAATAGTGAAACCACTAAGTGGTGGTTTAAAAACTGATTTTTCGTTTAAATAAAACTTTACCACTTCTGTGATTTTAATTTCAAAAATCCAACATACATGGTTTTCATTAGGATGTAAAATGTGGTTCAACGGTATTAAAATAATTTTTTGGTGAATAGTAACTTTTAAGTTTTTAATCGCGATTACAGGTAATTAGTGTAATTTAAGGTAAAAATAAAGTTTTAATAATATAAAATTACCTAGACACATGTCCTACACTCATTGTATGTGTCATGGCCGACCACGAAAATCCATGGGTCAACTTGGGGACCCCATGGAGCCACATTGGTTGGAATATTACATAAATAACTTTTTATTTAAAGTTAAAATAAAAATGTCACAAGCATGAGTTTTTTTACTAAATTTTTTTTAAATGGGGTTATACAAGTAATATTTTTTACTATAAATATTCCTTAGAAATATAAAAAGATTTACTACATCATAATATTTTTTTTAAAATTTTTAGACATTAAATAAATTAAATTATTTATGACATCCTGATGATGCAGAGATTACCTCATTAATAAAGGATTTAAATAAAATTAAAAGACAATGTTAAAACAATAACTTAAACTTGTCAAAGACCTATTTAATGAGTATATTTATAACCCTTAACACCTTATCCTCGAAATAAATCAATTTGGGACCTTTAAATTCGAAAAATCATTTGCAAATAAAGTAACATTTTGTAACTTTCCAAGAGTGCCCCTCATCTCCTTTTATAAAAGGACCCCACATCTACCACCTTACCCGCACCTCTTATGACTTTGGATCGGCCAAACCCTGCTCATTTTGTCTCTAAACATACCTCTCTGACTCCTAGAAGCCTCACTTTGGGCAGAAGTCTTCCCAAGGAAGCATTTGATCTCAAATCAAAGAGAGATACCCGATTTTAAGGTAATGTCTTCACTTGTGTTCTTTTGTTTTATTTTGCTTCTCCAACCCCCTAAACTCATTTTATTAATTTCTTTTGTAACAAATCCAGTATCATAAATATACTAGGATGTTGTTATAAAAAGTATTCGAGCTGCACTTACACACACCAACATCTAATTGTTAAAGAACATAATGTTTCTGTGGATGGTAAATTTCTGCCTCACGAAACGATGATTGTTCAATATTCTTTTAATACCCTCAAAGTTGTCCATTAATATGTCACTATATTTATATATGATATATAATATGTTTATGTTTTACTTAAAATTATGTATTTCTCATTTATGGCATACCTTTATGGTTTCCATTATAGTTAAACGCGATATCTTCATTTTAGGAAGAGCGGACTACCGCCCCCTCAAAGTGATTTGATTCGTTAATACCATATGTGGTATGTATAAAGGATAGATTTAATGATATTATATATGATACCATACTGTAATTATAATACTATTATGTATCATTATGTTTTAATTCCATTAAATAAGAAATATAAATGGAAGTAGCATTCATGTGTACGTACGGCTTACCGTCTCCATGAACGGTGCATTTCATTTCTTACCTCTAAATGTTATTTAATATTATATATGCATGTATATAATGGATATAATGGATATATATGATATATATGATATATACATAATGAATATAATTCTTTATATAATTTATATTTTACCAAATGAACAACTTGTAATTATAAAGAGTTTTTTTACTCAAGTAGAAATGATCTACAAAATGACCATTATTAACAATAATAATTACATAGTGTTCATAGAATGGTAGTAAGTGATATAAAAGGAATAATGAACTTGAAAAAGGTTATTATGAAAGTATAAATTAACTCAAGTATATTATTCAGGTGGTTAGAGAACGATCGAGTAAATTCAGACTCGAGGTAAGGGATCCTACCTCTCTCTTTCTTTTTAAGTACTCTTTTTATGTAACTTACTTTAAGCTTATCTTTCCTATGTTGGGGGATGTTATTTTATATTCCTATTTCTGTAAATTGTATTTTAATATGATGAGAGACCCTATTTTATCTTATCAATCTATTTTTGGAAGTTTTATGTGGCGCTGTTAGGCTGCCGAATTTTCATAAGGGGATTTTCATCTCACTTTTTATTCCCCTGAGATTCATGCTACATTGGCCACTATTTCATTTTGAGTGTTGTATGTACTACCCATTATTTTACTATTTTTATAATACAATATCATTTATGGGTATTTACATATTTATTGTATGACCCTTCTTTCATGGGGTGTACGTTTTGAAAGTTTCCCAAATCGGTAAGGGAACCTTTCACACTCCTCCTTTAAAAAAACTTATTTTGTTATGTCTTCTTATTTACATATCTTTATTTTGGGATAAGTTCATATATATCCTTATTGATGTAAATTTTATGTCCAAGTGATCAGATACCATTTTCTCTCTCATCAACTAATGTTATGAATCTTAAAGTGACGCAGTTAGGCTATCGAATTTTACCAAGGGAACTTCTTAACCCAATTTCGATTTCATTGGGTTCAACTTGTTGTTATTGAATATGTCATTATATGAATATGTGTGAATTAACTCTAGTTTTTTTACAATTAATATCTACTTATATTGGGTGTATATATATTTGTCACACGTAATTATGAGATTTATTTATCCTTAATTTAAGGATACCTTCTTTATAAGGGATTTCATCTCATTTTACAATTCTATTGAGACTTCATTGTTGTTATGCACCAATTCACTCTCATATGGTGTATATACAGTCCCTTGGAATAATATTTCATGAATCCATTTATTCTCATGATATTATAATGTTTTTATTAAATGTTATTCCTCAATTATTGTATTCAAGTGTCTCTCATTTTGTTAAAAACCATTTAACTAAAATATCATTTTAAATGTTTTAATGATTTAATCATATAAATATTTCTCATTAATATCCATGTTTTCAAAATGGTTTTAAGAAATTATTTATATGTATATTAATGGTTTAAAATGTTAAAAGATTTAATGTGGTATGGGACACTTTGATTTAAAAATCTCTTTATTAAATGTTTTAAATGGTTTTGAAAATGTTTTTTAGAATGGATTCATTATTTCAATATCTTAAAATGTTATATTGTTATTAAAATGTGGGAATTTTATCTTTACATTATGCTTAAGTTATGTGCTATGATTATGTTATGGTTATTGGGCATTGTTATGAAGACGGGTGGTTCCGTGATAAACTAAGGGCGGGTGAGCCCGATATAGCTCTCCAATGCATTGGGTAACGCAAAGGTGTAAAACGTTATGGTTTCCCCAAAGAGATTTATGGAATATACTATGATGGGTATTCCAAACATAACCAAGAGGTTTACTCCCTACGTAAGAATGTTATGAATGCCCCAAGTTACCTTTATGTCTTATTATTTCTGTGATTTATTCATGATTTTATGAGGTAGGTTAAAGTGCATATGTTTTATGGGTAATGTATGATTTCATTATTATGTATATATGTACTCATGTTTCCTTTCCATGATTTTTATAACCCTTACTGATCTTTTTATGCTCATCCCATGTTTTTGAAATGTTTTTCACAGGTCCAGGGAATGGTACATGATATGATGATAGTGTCAAGGAAGTGTCAAGAAATAATCCATGTTTTATTTTAAATATGTTTCTGTTGATGGGAAAAATTAATACTATCTTTTATGTAACCACTTTGTTTAAATGTGGAATGTAATGCAAGTTTTATGATCTAATTCTCTAAAACTCTAAACCTGAAAAGATCCTCAATGTGTAATCCTGTAATAACTCAAGATTAAGTACGGTTTAAGGCTGGGGCCTTATAGTTGGTATCATAGGTCGGTTTAGGAAACTTTAGAGGTTAGAGTGTTGTTTAAGAAAATTTTTCAAGTTGTGTATAACCACAATGGTTAGTATATTAGATGGAGTCATCATTTTTTTAATGTTAGAATGAGTTTGAGATAACTTGGATAAGTATATCTTGGTGTTTATCTTCCTCTTTTTTATTTGATGATTTTACTGATAGACTCACACTGACCTTTTTGGTTTTAGTAAATGGTTGGATATAGAAAGCACCAAAGTAACAGTGGATTTAAAGAAAACTGTTATGGTTTTATGAAGGAACAACTAAATGATATGGGAGCTGCAATGAGAACTATTGTGGTTATCCTCAACCAACTATCTGGAGTCATGATTGACCACCTGAACCTTATTGATTTTTATAAGGCATCGTGTATGCGAGAAACAAATCCCTATGGAAGTTCAGGTAATAATCATAAAGGTAAGTATGTTCAAAAACCTATGTGTCAATTATGTGGAAAGAAACACATAGGAAAATGATTCAAAGGGACATAAAGATGTTATAGATGTGGAAATTAAGGTCATAAAGGAAGAACCTGCTATGGAAAAAGGAAGCATCTTATTGACTCTAGGAAAGGGAATGAAGTTATTTCTGAAGGATCAATTGAATGTTTTAAATGTGGTGTGCATGGTCATTATGCAAACACATGTCCTACGAAGAAGTTTCGGGAATGGGGTCACCACGATCGTACAAATATTCATTTACCAATAACTAATGACATTCTGATTGAGGATGAAGAAACTGATAATGAAGAATGAAAGGTATGGATTATTTCATAACATATGTTTTCCTATTATTGGAATCTTAGGATATGATTCATTATTTTGTTTGTAGGAAAGAATTATTTCAGAATAAGTTGAAAAGGAATGGATAATGTATCATGAAGAATGTTGAATGAGTAAGAAGTCATCATATAAGGGATTCAAGGGTTATGGTAGATTTTAGGATGGTGAAATTCTTAGATGTATTAAGTCTCTTTTGATATGGGGTTACATTAGAAGACTTTTTATAGTAACCCTGATGTTTGATATACGATAATTTTATTCAAGGAATAATTATCCTTTATTTTGTGGATATAGTTAAAAAGAACCATTTGGGATTATATGATCCTTGAATTTGAGGCAATTACTGGTTAATACATTTTGGGTTGCAAAATGGAAGTTATCAGATAACCTTTGTGGTTAAAATATGTTATGCTTATTTTTTATGAATTTATATCTTTTTGAGGAATGTTATAAAATTATATATATTTTGAAAAGGGACAACACGCAGACCATGTGACAACCCGTCGCGTCAGACGAAGCTGTGAGAATCAAACCCACAACCAAAGTGCAACTGGTATTTATCACCTACCACTGGATTACGTGAAGTCCCTGGTTAGTTTGAACGATTCTTTTTTAGTTAGATGATTTTATGAATTAAGAGTAAGTTGATTTTTTTGTTTATCAATGGAAATGATTAGCCTATCATGGAGGATATGTGATTAGGTTAATTACTTTTCAATATGAGACTATAAGAGTAACTGATGTTATTTTGGAGAAAAATGTTAAAATTTATCTTAGGAGACTATGTGATTAAATCCTTCAGAGAATTGGGTTTCAATATTAGTTTGGTTTACTTTGTAGAATTTTATGGATAGATGTTTATTGAATGGTCTTTGTTGAACTTTGGGTTTTAGTTTTGGTAAAGGTCTAAAGACATGGGAAGTATATAGTTCTCTTTTGTGGATTAGGTGATTCTCTAGAAGTTGATTATAGCTCTCTTAATGTGAACTAGTCATCCTAAATACTCGTCTTTTGGAGAAAATATGAGTTCGTGTAAGAAATATAGTAAAAGTTGAAAGTCAACATGACAATTAAGTATGCTTCCTCATGTTTTAGTTAAGCTCATAAATAAATTCCTCAATGAAAATTAACTTAAAACGAAAATGTTGCCTGTTAATTTTTCCTACTGTGGAATCAAATACCGTTTAACCCATCACAAGTTTGTGATTTTCTTATTGTTAACTTTCTCCTAGACATGTTTTCAATCACTCTCCATCAGAACATGACCTTTTTTCCCTCCATATCCATATTTTCATACTTGGAAACCTAGTATGGGTTAACTCGGGTGACATTTGTACTTCTCTCCCATTCTTTTAAAGTGGTACTTTTACCGACTCTTGTTCCGATGTGGGATTTTCAATGAAGCTTCCAAGTCCAATTTTAAAATTGCGAGGATGCAATTCCCAAAAGGGGGGAAGGATGTAACACCCCAGGTAAATAAAGAATATGACATTTTCATATTTATCCATATTTTTGAATAAAATATTAATATTACTTTAAAGGGAATTCTATGCTCGAGGGCGTACCCAATACTCAACAACGAGTTTCTTTGAAATCTTACGTTGCACTTTAATAATAAAATAATATTATTTTAAAAGGTAGTTAACGCCTAGCCATTGTAATGGTGTGAATGAACAGAACTAACTACAAAATGATTATATATGTTTGTCAAATATTTTTACTTTTATCCAATAAATGTTGGAGGCTTAAAATGAAAATGAATTCAATTTTAAGCATAAATCTTCTAATATTCTTTAAAAGGTCGATTAATCGCCTTTTGATGGAGAACCCTTTTTAAATATACTTTTGACAATTTTATATGTTTTATTTGACAAAATAAAATCCTTCTTTAGAATCTGGACATCAAAATATACTTTGTGTAAAATTTTGTTATTTTTCCGATAAAGATCATTTGTATTGAAAATGTTGCATTTTAATTCAAAACCTACTTTTAATCTGATTTATTTATATGGATAGATTATATTTTTAATTTATATTAGAGTGTATTTAGAATATATTTTTACTATTTAATCTAATGGTGTTCATTGGAATTAATTTCACTTTGAAATTGGACTTAAACTAGTGTCAATCTTTTAATAGATATTGTTTCTTAAAAACACGCTATTTGTTTTGATAGAAAGAATTAATTATTAAATTAATTAATGCAACATATATGTTTTTAATTTTTTAAAATAGACATCATTTTTGAATTCGGAATATCAAATACAGCTTAGGGTGAATTTCTGGTATTTTTCTGAAAAACTTCAATTTTTGATGAATAGTGAAACCACTAAGTGGTAGTTTAAAAACTGATTTTTTGTTTAAATGAAACTTTACCACTTCTGTGATTTGAATTTCAAAAATCCGACATAAATGGTTTTCATTATGATGTAAAATGCGGTTCAATGGGATTAAAATAATTTTTTTGGTGAATAGTAACTTTTATGTTTTTAATCGCGATTAGAGGTAATTAGTGTAATTTAAGGTAAAAAAATAATGTTTTAATAATATGAAATGACCTAGAAAAATGTCCTACCCTCATTGGATGTGTCATGTACGACCAAGAAAATCCATAGGTCAACTTGGGGGGCCCATGGAGCCACTTTGGATGGAAAATGACATAAATTTCTTTTTATTTAAAGTTAAAATAAAAATGTCACAAGCATGAGTTGTTTTACTAAAACAACTTTCAAATGGCGTTATACAAGTAATATTTTTTACTATAAATATTTATTAGAAATATAAAAAGATTTTCTACATCATGATATTTTTTTATTATTTTTAGACATTAAATAAATTAAATTATTTATGACATCATGATGATGCAGCGATTACCTCATTAATAAAGGATTTAAATAAAATGAAAATATAATGTTAAAAATATAACTTACACTTGTCAAAGAACTACTGAATGAGTATAGTTCGAACCCTTACCACCTTATCCTCGAAATAAATCAATGTGGGACCTTTAAAATCCGAAACTCATTTGAAAATAAAGTAACATTTTGTAACTTTCCAAGAGTGCCCCTCCTCTCCTCTTATAAAAGGCCCCCACCTCTACCACCTTACCCACACCTCTCAAGCCTTTGGATCGGCCAAACCCTGCTCATTTTGCCTCTCCAAATACCTCTCTTACTCCTATAATCCTTAGTTTGAGAATAATTCTTCCTAAGGAAGCCTTTGAGCTCAAATCAAAGAGAGATACCCGATTTTAAGGTAAGGTCTTCACTTGTGTTCTTTTGTTTTATTTTGCTTCTCAAACCCATTAATCTCCTTTTATTCATTTCTTTTGTAAAAAATATATTATCATAAATATACTAGGATGTTGTTATAATAAGTATTCTAGCTACACTTACACACACCTACATCTAATGGTTAAAGAACATACTGTTTCTGTGGATGGTGAATTTCTGCCTCACGAAACGATGATTGTTCAATATTTTTTTAACACCCTCAAAGGTGGCCATTAAAATGTCACTATATTTATATATGATATATAATATGTTTATGTTTTACTTAAGCTTCTGTATTTCACATTTATGGTATACCTTTATTGTTTCCATTATGTTTAAACGCGATATCTTCATTTTAGGAAGTGCGGACTACCGCCCCCTCAAAGTGATTTGATTCGTTAATACCATATGTGGTACGTATAAAGGATAGATTTAATGATATTATATATGATACCATACTGTAATTATAATACTATTATGTATCATTATGTTTTAATTCCATTAAATAAGAAATATAAATGGAAGTAGCATTCATGCGTACGTACGGCTTACCGTCTCTATGAACGGTGCATTTCATTTCTTGCCACAAAATGTTATGTAATATTATAAATGCATGTATATAATGGATATATATGATATATAAGATATATAAATAGTGAATATAATTCTTTATATAATATATATTTTACCAAATGAACAACTTGTAATTATAAAGAGTTTTTTTACTCAAGTAGCAATGATCTACAAAATGACCATTATTAACAAAAATAATTACATAGTGTTCATAGCATGGTAGTAAGTGATATAAAAGGAATAATGAACTTGAAAAAGGTTATTATGAAAGTAGAAATTAACTCAAGTATATTATTCAGGAGGTTAGAGAACGATCGAGTCAATTCAGACCCGAGGTAAGGGATCCTACATCTCTCTTTCTTTTTAAGTACTCTTTTTAGGTAACTTACTTTAAGCTCCGCTTTCCTATGTTGGGGGATGTTATTTTATATTCCTCTTTCTGTAAATTGTATTTTAATATGATGAGAGACCCTATTTTATCTCATCAATCTATTTTTGGATGTTTTATGTGGCGCCGTTAGGCTGCCGAATTTTCATAAGGGGATTTTCGTCTCACTTTTTATTCCCGTGAGATTCATGCTACATTGGACACTATTTCTGTTTGTGTTTTTTATTTAATGCCCATTATTTTACTATTTTTATAATAAAATCTCATTTATTGATAGTTACATCTTCATTGTATGGCCCTTCTTTCATGGGGTGTACGTTTTGAAAGTTGCTCAAATCGGTAAGGGAACCATTCACACTCTTCTTTTAAAAAGAATTATTTTGTTATGTCTTTTTATTTACATCTTTTTATGTTTGGATATGTTCTTATATATCCTTATTGATGTAAATTTTATTTCTATGTGATGAGATACCATTTTATCTCTCGTCAACTAATGTTATGAATCTTAAAGTGATGCCGTTAGGCTGTCAAATTTTACCAAGGGAACTTCTTAACCCAATTTCGATTTCTTTGGGTTCAACTTGTAGTTATTGAATATGTCATTCTATGAATATGTGTGAGTGAACTCTGGTTTTTTACACATAATATCCACTTATATTGGGTGTATTTATATTTTTCACACATAATTATGAGGTTGATTTATCCTTAATTTAAGGATACATTCTTTATAAGGGATTTCATCTCATTTTACAATTCTATTGAGTCTTCATTGTTATTGTGCACAAATTCACTCTTATATGGTGTATATAATGTCCTTTAGAATAATATATCCTGAATCCCTTTATTCTAATGATATTATAAAGTTTCGATTAAATGTTATTCCTCAATTATTGTATTCAAGTGTCTCTCATTTTGTTAAAAACCCTTTACTAAAATATCGTTTTAAATGTTTTAATGATTTAATCTTATAAATATTTCTCATTAATATCCATGTTTTCAAAATGGTTTTAATAATTTATTTATATGGATATTAATGGTTTATAATGTTAAAAGCTTCAATGTGGTATGTGACACTTTGATTTAAAAATCTCTTTATTAAATGTTTTAAATGGTCTTGAAAATGGTTTTTAGAATGGATTCATTATTTCAATATCTTAAAATGTTATATTGTTATTGAAATGTGGGAATGTTATATTTCCTTTATGATTATGTTATGTTCTATGATTATGTTATGGTTTTTGGGCATTGTTATGAAGACGGGTGGTTCCGTGATAAACTATGCGCTGGTGAGCCCGATATAGCTCTTCAATGCATTGGGTAATGCGAAGTAGTTAAATGTTAAGGTTTCTCTGAATAGATTTATGGAATATACTGTGATGGGTATTCCAAACATAACCTAGAGTGTTACTCCCTACGTAAGAATTCTATGAATTCCTCATGTTACTTTTATGTCTTATGATTTCTATGATTTATTCATGATTTTATGAGGTAGGTTAAAGTGATTATGTTTTATGGTTAAAGTATGATTTCATTATTATGTATATATATACTCATGTTTCCTTTACATACTTTTTATAACCCTTACTGAGCTTTTATGCTCATCCCAAGTTTTTGAAATGTTTTTCACAGGTCAAGGGAATGGTACATGATATGGTGATAATGTCAAGGAAGTGTCAAGAAAGAATCCATGTTTTATTTTAAATATGTTTCCATTGATGGGAAAAATTAATACTATCTTTTATGTAACCACTTTGTTTAAATGTGGAATGTAATGCATGTTTTATGATCTAATTCTCTAAAACTATAAACCTGAAAAGATCATCAGTGCGTAATCTTGTAATAACTCAAGATTAAGTAAGGTTTAAGGCCGGGGCCTTATATTTTTAGGTGGTGGGGAAAGATGCATAGTAGTTAGCACTACCACCGTAGATGACGCTGATATATAATGTGTTTCATTTATATCATCTTTGAAAGTATTTATTTGATCTATCTCATATTTTGAGTTAGAATGATGTTAAATTTTATCCTGATTTATCTGTGACTGAATGACCAGTCATGATTGTTTATTATGAGACCAAGATACTTCATGGGAGAAAAATACCTTTTGGGTCATGTGTAGTGAAATAACTGTTCTAATTCTCCTGATATATGCCAGAGGGAGGAAATAATCGGGGATCGTTAGCCTCATATTTTTGATGGTGATGCTTCATCATAGGATTTCTGGGGAAAAACGTTCTATGGTGTGGAGGATGTAACATCCCATTACCATTTTTAGATATTCCTAAACCCTTATTTTGGATTATCATTGGTAGGGTTTCATTTGGTGAGGTTATGGGTGATTTTCCAAAAATTATAAAGGTTTTATGGCTAGAGAACTACTTACACATATTTGGAGATTGGGTTAGAAAATTGTCTATCAATTCCATGTTTTGGATAATGGGATTTGCACAGTCTCTAAACATTTTTTCCTAACCATGTGTAGTTCCCTATGAAATCGTGAAGATCGGTTTTTCTTGATCCAAAATTTGTATTAAAATTTCACGAGCCTCCTTTCTTATCCTAGAAAGACCTCATTTGAACCAAATGTGTTTCACCCTTCCATGATGTTCCTAAGAAGAATTCATGGCCCCTCGAACCCTTTCATGATGTGATTCAAACTAGGTTAACATCGGTTGATCCCCTTCTAGTTAGTTTCCTCCTCTTGTTCTCTTCCTCTAGTGATCTCTCACTTTCTCTATATGGTTTTATTGATCTTGGTATTGAATTGGGGATATAACTAACTATTTTTGGATCTTAAAACTAGGTTTTTTCTCATTCTTGTGATATTCATTCTTCATGAAAAATAATGATTAGGGTATGGCGTTGCGATATTTGTTCTTTTTGGTAGGTGGTTCTGTTATAATGCCCAATTTTTGATTAAATCGACTTCCATTATTTACATTTAAATTAATTGGATTTAAATTTAAAATATTTGATTTTAATCTAATTGATTTCATTCGTTCTGATTGAAAAATGTCATTCTACTGAATTGGGTTTTTTGAAAAATAAATGGGTTTTTTGCATGGAATTATAATTTGTTGAGATTTATATTGTTATATTTAAATTTTAATTTTCTTGTAATTTAATCAATTGAAATTTTCATTTCAATTGATGAAAAATTTATTTGATTGCATGTTTGTGAAATTACATGATTCATGTAAATTAGGGTTTTGTGATGAAAATTAGGGAATTGTTTTTAAAATAATTGAACTATTGAATTAGAATTTGAAATAAGTTTTCAAGTTGCATGATTTGGTTACAAATCCCCATTTTGTGAAAAATGTCTTAGAATGTTTTGATGGAATCCTTAGGTTCTCCTCTTAGTGAAAATGAATGTTTTTTATTTAAAATCAATCCTGGGTTTTAAAAGAGAAATTTGGAGTATTTGAAATTATGAATGGGTTGAATTGAATTTTCTGTTATAAAATGAATTTTCCATCATTGATTTTTACCTGAGCACATTGAAGAAATTGGAAGTAAGTGAGATATTCTGGGGAGAACTTTTGGATACAACAATTTAAAAAACATCATGTCAGAACATCCAATTCCTTAGGCGATGGTGATGCGATCCCTTTACCTTAGGCCAAAATGGGTGTATATACATACTTTACCATATTCACAATTCCAGATCCCTATATCAGGGAACTATCATACCTACTTAGAACATTACAGGGTTTCTCTCTTTTTTTCATTTTTTACTACATATATATTCTATTTTTATAAACTATTTTACATGCCTTGAAAATTTATATTAATATTTTTTTTATAAAGTGTTTATTTATATTGATTTTTAGGGTTTTAATCAATGAAAAGTATCATTTGATTAAAATAAATTCCATATTTTGAAATGTTTTACATAGTATAAAATGTATATAATGATTTGATAATTTGATTTCCATCCTCAGAACTATAGAGAATTATTTTTTAAATATGATTTGTTAATTCAAAAAATGTTTGTTCTAAACTTAAAATGACATATTGGTTATGTTGATATTAGCATATGTTAAGGAATCCTATGGTAAAATACTACTATGATTGGATTCACACCCTACATGTTCCATTATGTTTTAATAGATTATCTCTTTCTAGGTTCATGAAAATGAAAAGGATCACTTGGAGGTGGATGATGCTGTTGAACATTGGCCTTCATGAGTTGTGTCCTTTGGTATGTTTTCTTGTTTTCACTTTTTAGTACTTTGGATATAGTGTGTTGGATGTTCTGGATGTTTAAATTTTGTTACTTTACTCCAGGTGGATTTTTTGTTTGATATCCACAATGTTCTGTTTTCATTTTTCTCCACATTGTTAGTGGAAATTTTTTTCCCACTTTAACTTTGTATGATTTGAGAAGATATTCATTGAACAACTGGGATCAGGATCGTCCATCGAGCTATGAGTGGACCGACTCATTTATTATGTCACCGGGGAACCATGGTTGGTTTGTGAAAAATATTTTTATTCATTGTGTTAATTGAATATTCATCTTCACCTCGGAATCATGATTCACAATTATTTCATTTTGCACTTATAAAACATCAACCGGTTTCTTTTGGAATATATTTTAGATGTTTATTCATATGTATATAATAAATAAGTTTTTTAATATTTATTTAATCAAAATATACATCAAAATATTTTCTATGAATCTCCATCAAAAAATTATTATTATTTTGACACATTAAAGAACTCAAATAGTTATTTATTAGTCGATATTGTTAATTGATCATGAAAATATGATTTTCATTACTAGATTCTCTCTTATTTTATGCCTCAATAGGATAATCATTTCATTTCCCATAAAACCAATTATATAACAATTTTTACTATGTTTTAGAAACTAAATTAAATATTATATTATATGGGTGTGATAATATATAAATTAATATGTGTAATAAAGTCATGATTAAAAGATATAATGAATAATTTTTATGTGTAAACTATGTTATAAATCAATTGGACTTAGTATTTATTACTAATAGTTTATTTTCTATTACATTTCATATCCAATGAATATTAAAATACATATTAGTGGGTTTTAATTATAAACTAAAAGAAATAATAATCACCCTTTTGTGTTTTCAATCAAACTGAATTGTTACAACACATTTTCCTACACCATACGAGGATCTAGTTAAAAACCAAATGTCCATTTCATGGTAAATTTCCTTAGGTTTATCAATACTAGAGCCTATATCAATTTTATTTTATCTAGAGAAATATTTAATTTATAGGAAACCACAATATTTAAAATTTACAAAAACAATTAGTTTTTTATACAAATTTAGACATATCATTATGGTTTCGCTAATTTGGACTCATCTTAAGGAAAAAATATAATTAAAACTAATTCTAAAACCCATCTAAACTCAACTATGATACCAATTGGTGTGTCCCAAACCCACAGTTCTTGTTCCAATGCTTAAATCACATTATTTAAAAAGTTATTTGATATAGTGTGTCATTATACAAGTTATATATTAATATATTTTATTTATATACACCTCTCCTATCCTAATAATCACATGAGATGAAAAATTGAAGGATTCGTGTCATTGAGGATATAGTACAATGAAAAAATTTATGTTACTTGTGAAAATTTCCACAAATTTTTTATTACGATATTCTCCCATCTATACTTCTAAAAATTTAAATCTACCTCATAAATGAGGGAATGAATGCATAAGAAATAGATATTCTAAAATATCAATAATGGAAAAATGTATTCATACGTTATCAATGGACATATCAATAACAAATTATATAACATGAGTGTTTAGAAAATATCTTATTAAAAATTATAAATAATAATAACAGTTGTCCATAAATCATGATAAGAGAACATGAAATATTATCCGAACAAATATAAAACAAGAAAAAATTATATTGAATCATGACATAAGAAAAAGTATTCAGGGGGAAAAAGGACAAGCATAAATATATGACATGTTATGGAAATATATAATAAAATATAAATTAAAATCATAAAATGCACAAAGAATAATTACATAGAGTCTTTGGAATCACCAACCTATGAACAATTATGGAGATATTTTTTCCAAATCAACAACACATTTTTGTCTTATGTTTCATAATCCTATATCATATAAGGAATGATGGTTTCAAAAAATAATGATCTACTTGTGGAATATGTTTTAAAAAGAACATGATTATTCACTTAGGACTTAAATAATAATAATAATTTGTGAAAAATAATACAACACAATCTGACCAATTAGGGAATAATGTTTCAAAAACTAGTGTCCCATCAATGACATAAGATTTACGAACCTATAATCCATTAGTGAAATAACTTTTCAAAACCAATGCACAATTGGTGATGTCGGTTGGTCATGTCATTGGTAAATGTGTGACTTATAAGATAGCATACATTAAAAAATTAATTTGTGGGTAATAAATTATTGCATTAATCATTATCTATAGATATGTGCTCCGTAAGGTATCAGTCATTAAACATAATAAAAAAATCATTGAATGAAAATTCAATTTTAATCAATTTTATATGGTATTGAATATGATGATACCAAAAGTTAAATAGTTTAAAAAAAATTTAAATAACACACAATGAGTATTCAATCATGATATTTATAATGATATTAATTGAACATAACTCAATAAGAGTTATATATTTTAATGAGAAAATTTGATGTGAAATACAACTGTGTTATCTATTATCTTCTTTTATCACTATTATAAATGAATAGTAACAATGGTTGGATTAATTGTGTTATAAATAGTTGAAACTAATACACAGACACGTGAATGGTAGAAGGAAAGGTTATATCCTTGAGGGAAAATAAAATCAAGAAGATTTTTTTTAAAAAAGAAAATCTTGATGGCTTATTTATAATGAAAAGTAAATTAAACCTCCTAATGGCCTAAAATTATTTCATTTTGGAACATTCTTACCTCACCTTCCATAGAATTCTTACCAGTGTAAGAATTCCATTGTTATCCAACTTCACCATCATCATTATTCACTTCTAGTTTCACATCCTGAATTCATCACCACCTATATCACTAACCATATATCCCCCATAATAATTTTTAAAATTGATATAAAAGATAAAGATGTTATTTAGAGATAATGGGGATTATTATTTATATCATCACAATACATAAATATTGAATTAAAAAAATATATATTTCTCTTGAAGGGAAAGAGTACAAGAATTATATTATCCCACATGGTTAGAATATAATACATCCTGTAAATTAATTGTAAATTGTGGACCATTTTTACATATGAAATTCCTTTTAGTCCAGAAAAAACCACTTGCAAACATCATATTTTTTTAAATATATATCACTATAACTATATTTTTTATTAGTGAAATGTAAATAAAATGAAATAAATACGGAATAAATAAAAATGAAATTATAATTTTTAATTTTTCAAAAAATTAAAATGATGTTCTAGAAGCTAAATTATAAATCCATGAAATAAATTTTAGTTAGGAAACAAATTTATCTTTTAATCTAGACATCCATGAAATATTTTTAACTTCATTGGTAACTTGATATTTCCCTCAGAAAAAGTCTTGGAAATAGTGGGCATGTCGATTCTTTATATAGAAATATGATTCCAAACATTAAATAGGGATCAATGGTATGTAAATAGATTAGAGTTTCAAAAATAATGTTAAATTATTGTTTTATTTGATGTGGAGTTAAAAACCATTTTTATAAGTGATCTTGTGGAATTTTATTAACACAGTTAAGGTATAAGTCACATTTAAAATGTAAAATGATTCTTGTAATTAAAAATAATTTATACAGTGTGATGAAATGATGGGACACCTCTCGTACCCTGATTTTATGACAGGTTTTTTTACATTTTAATATCTCTTACCCTTAGTTAAATGTTTTTTAATTTTGTTACCATTATAACATAAAATAATTTTTATATAAGAAATTAATTTTTATTGTTACATGTAAAATGGTCACAATTTAAAAATAAAAAATATTACTAATTCCAAATATTATATAAATTTTATTACATAAAATTTTTAATAGTGTGAATATTTTTTTAAATAATTATTTAATCATTTATTAAATCAATTTTATAAAATAGATTATTTAAAATAAATTTTTTTAAAAATATTTCTATAAATGATAAATAAATATTTTAAATGTACAATGATACATCATCAAAACATAATTGATTTAAATAATTGTTTCACAAACATTTAAGTCACAGTTTTACTTTAATGAAATTATAAATGCCATTGAATTTGAATATATTTATTTTATTTTAATCACATAAAAATAAAATATTTCAGTAAATTAAAAAAATAAACCAATGTTAACATTGAAATGTTGTAATTCAAAAATTTATTTTAGTTTAAAAATAAATAATTAAAAATTAAATATATTTATCTTCTAAATGAGAGTTTAAAATATCATGAAAAAATAGTTATTAAAGGTAATGTACTTTTAACAATATTAACTATCCTAATTGTTATTTCATATTTATTACAAGTTGAATTATATATAATATATTATTATTATCAATTATTTATTATCCAATTACTATAAATAATATAGTAAATTTATTAAAACAAAATAAATATGGAATTAAATGTAAATTAGTTTTTAAAATACCTATTAGGCATAAAATGATCATATTAATTATCTAAGAATACTTTTTTAATTTCATTAGTAAATTTCGATTAAAAGGGAAATATATTTTTCTTCCTTATAATATTTCATTATGTGGGTGACATTATATCATCATGATTATTCATCAACAAAATTGTAATGGATAATATTAATACTTTAATTTAATAATATATCACTTTCATGTTACTTTGATGTTGCATGTGAATAAATGTATTAAAAACATTACATAATGTTTAAGGAATGATATATTGTAATCTCATTGGAAGTAATATTAAATGAAATTTACTATTTTGTTAGTGTTTTTATTGAATGTTTTCATTTTTCATTTATAAATTCACAGTTAGATAAAATGTAATAATCACTTTTGAACTATATTTTCCTTGATTCCTGATATTATTTAATATATAGAGATTTAAAAACTTCATATTATATGCTTTCATTTCCATATTAATTTTCCATAGATTAGTTATTAAGACTCCTAGTCATTCATATTGTTGTGTTATAAAAAATAACACATTTAAAAAAACACTAATAACATTCCATTAAAATTATACAAAACAAAATAGTGGACACTATATGAATATTTAGGGACTAGAATCAATTTATTTACTGATATTTAGTGACTAGTGAGTCTCATATCATATCAGTGAAAAAACAAAAAATTTAATCATTTTTTTTGTTCTTGAGGCCTTGTTATTTAAAAACTGGTCCTCCCTATTTTCATAAAAATAAAGAAAACTATATATCACTTTATACAAGAGATAGATATGTGAAAAAAAAATTAAAATATTTATCACCATATGATGATAATCAAAATTATACACAAATTCCTATCACATGTGAAATTTTAAATGAAATAAGGACCAAAATAATTATATCCCTTAGATAATTAGAGTGATTCATCCCAATAAAAACATGATTTAATACATATGATGCTAATAAATATTAAAAACCTCCATGCTTAAGAATATTTTTCAATGATCATTTTCTATTTTCAAAATTTTAAATCTGATATTTATATGATTTGGGAATCTTGGATCCCAAATGAATATACTACTGGCCCCATGTTTTGATAAAAAAAATATGTAATTACATGAAAAAAACTATAAAAAAATATAAAATGGACTATACCTCATGAAAAATTAAATCTCGAAAAAAGAGTCCATACCACATTACATTAATCAATTAATTGTGGTATTTATAGCATGAACTTAAACATATTTTAGTTGTATATTCCTTATTTTTGTGAAATAAATTTATCCTCTATGGTATGTGACATTAGTTTATCTATGTATTCATTTTAATTATACATTACTTTTGTGGTTGATGTTGTTTTAGTCATTCATAACATCTTAGATTACTAGATCAATTACCAGAAGTGACCCTTTATTAGAAATTTTATTTGCATTATTCCTATCCTCATGGGATACATGATGGCCCTTGAATATCCTATTAGATGACCTATATATAATTCCAATTAAATTTAATCAATGTATTATTTTTTAGTCTATTTTTTAATAAAAAATATAATAATCCTCAATAATATTTTTCTATTGTTTTGGATATATATAAATACTCAGCATATTAACAACTTCACCACATATCATGGAACTACATGACATAAGAGTCCATATCACATGAGGACAAACATAGATGCAATATTTCCTTATTTCATAAGTGTAATCATCTTAATATAATTTCACTCATATTATTTTATATAGATTTTGGATATAAGAGTCATTTTTTACAACATATTAAACTAAACGACATATCACCCACCTATGTTACCCTAAACAATTTGTACAGTTCCATTTCATGAGTCATATATTCCTTAAATATGATCCAAGATTATCTAAGAACCCCCAGTGTGTGGATACATATCAGAGAACCAATGGAAAATAAAATACCCCATATATAATATCTCCTTTCACAAAAGTGAACACTTTCATCCTAGTTATTATTGATGTGGTTTGATATTTTTAAGTTGAAGTAATAATTTACGTAACCAATGATAATAATTATTAATTTAAATATGTGTACTATATGTATATTTACACTTGTAATATAGGATTCATATTTAGATTATTATTATCTCTCCTAATCCCAATATCAATTTTAGATTTCCATATCAGGCTCTTCTATTTTTATGATACAACACATAATCGATGTTGTGTTGTAAAATTATTATTTCTTGGAAGAAAATAAACAACAATCATTCCATATTAAAACATATCTAGATTTGTATATTGGGTTGTAAAATATTGAAATAAATTTATATTTATTCATAGTAAATAATGTATATATTGAATCCATGAATTCTTGTCATTGGACCAGCCAAAAATTCAATAAAATCACCATAATTATATGGATGTAACCTACATAATATTGCTAGTTTTTATCCAAATAATGATCTTTATGGTGGAATCATCTCATATTATTGATGTTATAATGGTATATAAAGAAATTATTATAATGATATCCTCATCATATGAACCTAAACTACATTTCACAATACTCTTTTTCACGTGATGTAAAATTTGACAATATATGGTCTAATATATATTTTAATAAACTATATAGAGTTTCATTTCCTATATGAACCAATATTAGAGTAATATATCTTGATCCTTGTTAGGGTACATAAAATAAGATATATGAAAATAAAAATATTTAGAAATTTCAATATAAATTCATAATGAAAACTGGATCAATTTTCCTATTTGTATGACTCATATATAATTCTTCTATAAATCATAGATAGAAATTAAATTTGAAACCAATAAACATATGATATAGATCTCTCTAGGAATTTTTGTTTCATGTTTTATATTTTATTTATTCAAATAATATTTTGAAATATAATGACATCAATATTATATATTTTATATAGGATCTCAAATCAAAATCTATTTATACTAATTACTGTATAGAAAATATTCTTACAATGGATAGCTATAGAATTACATATTTGAAATAAAGTAATAAATATTTAATTATCACATGACACACATTATGATATGATTGTTTTTTAAATCACTAATAACTATTGAATAAAAAATGGTTATGTATGTATTGAGGTCTGATGAACTCTTAAACTTGTAAATGTTGGTTCTCTCATATATAGAACTTTTTCACAATAGATTATCAAAAACTATTGGTAATGATATATAATATTTTTTAATCCAATAATATTTCAAGGGAAAGAATCATTTGAATAGTGTTCAAACATAGTCATTTGAATACATGTTTCATCCCATCAAATCCACATTAAAAAATAATTGGGTAAAAATTTAAACAAACATCATAACATATTAGAAATAGGTTTTTTTCTCATTATCCATAAGACCCATCTAGTTTTTTATTACACATACTCTCATTTACCATAAAACCATGGCCATAAAAAATTATCAACCCTTGACGATGATATATATTAACATAGATAATTCTATTCAAGTCACTGGTTTCACATCATAAATTCATTGTCTCACATTAATATATAAAAATTATGACCTTAAACAATGTTCACCTCTAAATGTGGTAGAAAATTTCATATTTGGGACATCCCACTATGTTTGTAAAACATCACTAATGATAGATAGACTATCTAACCATTGGATTAATATTATAACTAATTAAAACCACAAAAACAAATTTTTACATTTAATGTATATATAATTAATTAATAAATTATCCTAATTTATTTTTTCAATGATACAATCCTTCATTTCATAACATTAAAATTTAATTTAGTCTAATGGAGTACATTTTTTAATAAAACTAGTAAACAATGTATGAATAATCAAAAGATTCACCCTCTATGAAATTTCATTCTTGACATGGTTATATCATACAACAATAATATTAGAATAAACTAATCATGTAGGGTCACCCATATAGCCATAAATAAATTCAACCTATGAGTGAAGGACCTACAAGACATGGAAAATTATAGACCTTATACATTCTATCATTTTAAATGATTTTGAAATTTCATATAAAATCTATTCAACAGGATAACTAGATCAAAATAGTATGGAATATCATGTATAATTAATATACCATTTTGAGTACATTTTACAGTACAATAATATATCATTTATAATGGTTGTAAATCAATACTAACATTTCATTGTTATTGTTATCATGTGTATTTGAAAACAATGGAATCTATATATCGATACTATTCATGTTGTAAACATTGTCACTATAGATAAGAGGAATGATTTTATCCATAGATGAATGTCCAAAAATTTATATATACGTTGACACATTGTTCTGGAACCTTCCATTAAACTTTTTATCATTAATAATACTCATTATATTTATTCATTTTCATCACATATAGCTTGAAATGTATTGAGAAACGATATAGAAATCCCATAATTCATATATTCATGTTGATATCAATGCAATTGGTATTTCAAATTCATGTTTTTTATTAAATTATAAAATAAATAGTATAATATATTATTGTCATGTAATAGTTAGTCCATATCACATGACCCTGTAATAAATTAAATTATAGTCTAGGAATAATTATTATAAATTCCACACTTCCAATATTGTTATGGCTTATATAGTAATTTTGAATTCTTGGTCATTACATCATTCACCTATGACATAATCAATAGAATAAATTATAATTTTAGTCAAATATATATGACCTTAATCACTATAATATGTTATTACAGGCTTAATGAACTATAAATATTCATACACCTCTTCTTGATATTTTCTATAATAATTGATACCAAATATCGATTATACTGATGTATTGTGTTTTTATTTCTCTATAATCATCATCAACATTTGGTAAAAGTAACCAAACAAACATTCCATGAAACCCGATTCAACAATTAATTTCTCAAAATTATAAATGGGATCTGACATAGTACTAGTGAGGTTGAGAATCAGTAATGGAAATATGTAGAAATAATGAGTCTTCTATCACTAGTCATGCATCCAACACAACCTATGATAAATTCATGACTTTAAAAAAGGAGAAAAATATATTCATGACGGAAACCAATAATTATAATCCTAAAAAAAATTCAAAATCCAACCTAGAAGTTTATTCTCATATATGAAATAAATAAATATTTAACAAAATAAAACATAAAATTTATTTGAGGTTTGCAATGTGACCATATAAAAAGTCAACATATGATAACTAAGTCATTTCCATATGGAATAAATTTCATCACTCCTATAAACATAATAAATTAATGACGTAATTTATTATGTTAGTATTATTTAATTTTAATTTAATCATTATCATGAACAATTTGAAAATGGAATTCTCCTTCCCAAAATCAAGATTTAATAATATCCTTATACTGATTCACTCACTCCCAATATTGGAATGGAATAACTATAGTGCAGGGGGATTGTAGATATGAAACTATATGTGGCATTCATATTCCCTAAAAATAAATAATATCTATTAAAGAAACCATTTCTCATATACATGTACACTAAATCTATTGTCTGTTATTGATACAAAACCTATTATTTGTATCCCTCTTATACATTTCTATGTCTAGTATGAAACCATATACTATAATAGAGTGTACTTTCATTGCCGTATATTAGGGATTTATGTTATAGAATATTTGGATCTTTTATATCTATCGATGTAAACACACATAAGATGAGACAAAATTATGTAAACCATTAATATAATAGAATTACCATGGTATACATTTACGGTTCGTGGAAAACCATATCAACGATATATATATTTATATGATATATTATTTACAAGAGATAATGGATTGATCAATATTTCATATTTGACATGATTACATAATGTAAATTATTTTCATAATATATTTATAGGAAAAATTGAAATAGATTCCATTAATTTTTATATAATTGTTAACATTTATCAATATTATTAGGGATTGATGATAGAAATGAGGAGGAATATTTATATTATTTCAATGATATTTTTATAATTAATTAATTTAAAGGGAAATATTTGTAAAATTTAGTCTATATAGAGTCTTCCAATTAAAAGCGAAAAATTAAAAAGATATAAAATTCAACTTTTTGGGAAAAAAATAAAAAATCCTGTTAGGAAATGTTTTGAATATATAAATTTAGTTTGTTTACCAAAAATTGAACTATATATTTTTCTTGGAGAAACAATACATCATTTATTAACTCAATTTCATTATTTATCTTTTAGTCATCATCATGTTTGATTACCTGTTATAATTGTTTTTTATAATTGATTAAAAATGAGCCCCATGTTTCTCTTTCTCAAGGGTAATAATTGTTATTATGTCTTGAGGTCATACATTATTGTTAGTATTCTACATCATCACTAACATGGTTCTCTCCATGAATTCACCTTAGTGAATATTACTTCTATGAGTTTGAAAATCTCATTCTGGGATCATTATCTGTTCTCAGGATTATCAAATTTATTTAAAGATATAGCATAATTCTTGATTGTAAAAAACATTATTAGAAATTTCCATGAATTGTTTGAGAAAACAAGATTTATCACTTCCCAACGCAACATGTGAGTTCATTGTAATAATAAAATGTGTAATTATACATTCCCTATCATTTGAATTCTTATTCAATGTTATACATTTATCTCTTGGAGTTTCATTATTTATAGTAGCATGGTTATAAACTATGATATGTTATATTAAGATAAATATCCATGTTGCTAATTATGATGAATCCAAGACTGGGTTCAAGCCTCCATTATTAATATTGGATATTCTAAGTAGTTATTTATGGAGGATACATCCTTAAAAAATTAGTCTGATGATATCTAAAGGGATATAACATGAGAATTATTCATCTGAAGCTTGTAGACCGTGTTTTATTGCCTGAAAATACGGGTTTTATCTATAACATTAGTATTGTCATCTGTTCTATATTCACTAGAAAAATTCAATATGAGTAGTCATTTAAACATTTATTGGTACTATGATCAAGTATACCAATATAAAATTTTTAATGGTTTATGATGCATCCTTAGATACCCCTATGAAATTTTATATAACAATAATTTCCATTATTATATTTCTATGATCTCAATATTAATAAATATTTTAATACATGATATTAGACATGTATACAACAAGGATTTCTAATAAATAACTATGTAAAAATTATATTATTTTTTATATTGGGGGGGGGGGGTCTCAACATAATGAAGATGAAATATGAAATAAATAATCCATCCTATGGTTAGAATGCTAATATTCGATGGAACCAATTAGAATAGATGTGTACTCATAACAATGGTAATTTCCCTCACCCTATTTTGATAATGAACTTGTTAACTACAACCACTTGTTGAGTGATATCCAAAAAAGTTCTTCTAATCAATAGTATATGAATAAATCAAACATAATAATATATCTGAATTTATTGAAATTCATAATACATATAATAGACCAATTAATTTTTTTTAACCAAAACATGTGTTATGTCTGGTATGACTTTCAATATTGCTCCATAAATCATGATTCATGGTGATGTAAAAATATCGTAATATATTTGATGAAATGTAAGTTATGATATGGAATTTTCTATTTAATTAACTGATCTATAACCATACACATTGTGTTAATTTCAATGATAGGAGTTACCTAGGAACCATTGAATGTGGAATCATCTGGGGGAACTCACCAAATATGTCACTATGTATAGGGATTAAAATATTATTTTAAATATAAAATTATCTAATGATTGATATATAGAGAGGCAATTAAAAGGTGATTGAATAATAAAGACCTATAGCTAATCAACTGTAAATCAATGTAAATATTATAATAAAATGATTTGTGAATCCCATATTGAATAATAATGTATGTTATCTATAAAAAGGTCTTCTAGTTTAGGGAAAATATGGTTTACCTAAATGTTCCATGTCCACTCATTGGATCAATTTCTTCTAGGATGGAGGTCCCATTACTGACATTATCCTTTATTTTTTACTCTTTAAAGAAAAATATTTTTTTTGTAGAGTATCCTCATGGATAATATCTAATCACCATAATAGAAATATTAAAACAATATATTCATTTTTTTTACCATTATTATAATATTATCATGGATACACAAAATTTTTTAAGAGGCATTTCATGGAGATAATTTTATCATCATGGGAAGATATATAAGTGATTATTATATTTTCATATTAATCATAACGATAAATGTTGCACCCCCCAGTTTGAGGTATATATCCTTTTTTTCCATTTAATGTGTTTAATGTGCTTGGGTTGATTCAGGAAGAGGCTGGGAGAGTTTGTAATGGTTTTGAAAAAGTTTGAAGCCTTTTCTAAGGGCACAAGGTTTGAGCACGGTTAACGGAAACCATGTGGGTTCTCTAGCAAACCATGTAGGGGGACATTGAAGGCTTCACATGTCTTATGAACTGTTTGAAACTCTATGAGAGTCAACCATGTGGACCCCATATTTCTAGATAGTGTCGTGCGCACTCTTAGCGCACGCTTTTGTCAAACTCCGCAGGCTAACCGCGCAACCACATAAAAAGAGGGGTTTTTAATCTTAGCTCCCTCAGGCTTGGCCAATTTCACTCTAATTCTTTTCCCTCTAAAGCCTCACTTAGAATTTTGGATTCTAAAAGGTTGTAGGTGCTCTCCCACATGATTTTTAAGCCATTAAAAGAGGTTTCAAGGTTGTTTGAAGGTTTATTCTCCTAGGTAAGTCTATCCTCTTGGTTACTCTATGGTTTTCTCCAGGTCTTCCCTTCCCTCTATCTCTCATTTTTCTTGGTCTACATAATTTTCATGTAGATATAGTGTTTGGGTTTCCTTGGGTGTTGATTTTAAGGATTCTTGATTATAGGAAAAGGAGATCTAGAGCGGTGTTAGTGGATAGTTCTCTAGATTTGTTGTGCAGTTGATTGTTGGTTAATTTTTCTGAAACCCTAATGGTAAGTGGATTCTCTCTCGACTCCACTTTTTAGAACATGAATTTGGTTACAATTAATTGGATTTCTTAAAATTAATATTGATAATGATGTGTGAATCGTTTTGGAAACCTATTTTTTCTGATTTTTGGATTTTGGGGGAAATGGTTTATTTTTGAAAAAGGGGCTGTTTGTGTGATTTTAAAATGTTGATTTTTAAAATCAACCATTGTTGATTATGAAATATGATTTCATAAAGTAGGTTTTCTATAAATATTATTATTGAAATCTTGTTGGGCATGGGAAATTGTTTAAAGGGTGTTTTCAATAAATTTGTTATTTATTGAAATGAATCGGCATGATATTGAAATCATGATGTGATTTTTTGTGGCTGTGGTGCTTTGTTCTAGTCGGTTGATATGGAATTTTCTTGGGTAGATTTTATGGAAGTTGATAGGAAGTACCATTGTAATAAAGGTATGGATAAGGGACAGAAGGTCCACCATCAAATGATAAGTTGAAGGGAAGCACCACTAGTTGAGAATGGGCTGAATGGGATGGGCATTAACTCCACCATAATGGTTACATTGTTGTGTGTTGCATTGAAAAGATGGAATTTTTGGGCTAATTCATGATGGGGATATGTCATATTTAATGGTTGTTGATTTCCTATGATTTACATGTCTAGGTCAGGGTGTGTTTGTCTTGTCGTATTAGTTACACTATTTAATGTTTATATAAAAAAATTATATAAATGTGTTAAAGGTTTTATCCTTCTGGCATGAGTAGGGAAGTCATTTCGGGAAAACCAACTGAGTATTGGTACACACCCACTTTATGAGAACTTTGGAGCGTATGTAGACCACATATTCTGGGACACAGGTAATGCTAAAGCATCTCGTTGCTAGTGGCTCGTGGTGATGCTTGGGAGTTATGGTGGTGCTTGGAGAAATAAACTTGATGTGGAGCTATGGTGTGTATATTGGTTTATTTAGGGTCACTTAATTATTCTTCAGCACAACTCTCTGATATTGTGTTTGGATTTATTGGTTTTGTTGTTGTATTATAGAATGGTTTGGTTTTATTTTGGAAATGCATTAGGTTGGTTGTTTTGCTGACATGTATAATGTAGTTTGTGGATAGTGGATTGTTTGGTGGGTTGCTTTTGTATCTAGGGAAAATTGTTCCCCAATTCATTCATAAAGCCCCCAACATTTATTTCCATCATTAGGTGTATTTGGAACATCGATTAATTCCAAGTAGCATTCCTCCACCTCCTCAAGCCAATGAGATGGGGTGGGATGTTACATTTGGTATCAGTTTTTTCGGTCATTCGATTTCATGTGAGAGTATTTGTTCGATCCTTGGCATTCATCATTAGCCTTGGAGTGGAGATTATTTATTTCAATATTCCATGATTCAGTATGGTATCAGGACGTAGGATTGTCAAAACATGATATTTATAGCATAAAAGGACATATCTAACCCGTTTATTCCGATCTTCAAGTTACTAGGGAGTTGGGTACATGAGTGTTTAGAGAAACTTATAGGATTTGGAAATCCAATTGTCATGGGTGTAGCCAATGAGATAAGAATGAAATTCATGATAGAAATGTCTCTTCTCTAGGATTCATATTACATAGGAATATAATGATTTATGGTGTGATATGAATGTATAATTTTGAAAAATCTGAATTGGGTTTTAAAACAGAAGGACTTGAAACATGGAAACTGGTGGTATTTTAAAAATTTGTTGATTTTAAAAACATGATGGATTTTTCAACATAGTGCAATATGGGAAATGGAGACCTGTAGAAGCCAGAGTGTGATAATTTTTATGTCATTTAATTTGAAAATTGTACACCCTTTCTTTTTAAGGGAGTGAAAATTATGGTTGTTTATGTGTTGATAGAAATGGAAATGGGTAGGCATCATAGATAATGACTAGACGAAGCTGCTAAAAATGTTGTTTCACCTGATCCCCGTGTGAACCGGAAGCTAGTACAGAGCATAGTTCATGCTTTCTAAGCAGTGGGATGTGGGATTAAAGGAGATTAACCAAGGCATTTGGATCATGCAGTTCAGTTTCAAAGGCAGAATCCACCCATGTTTAGGGGTGATTCGGATCACAAAAGGGATTTAGCGTGGTTGAATAGAATGAATTAAATATTTGACTTCTTAGAAACCCTGGCAGATATGAATTCGATGTTATCCATGTATATGCAATTAGATCTTGATCTTCAGTGGTGGGAGTCAGTGAACCCGGATGGGACAAAAAAAATTGTGACATGGAAGGGGTTTGAGGAATTCTCTAATAAATAATTCTACCCTCATATGTTCATAATTAAGTGTACAAATAAATTCATCAGTTTGAAGCAAGAGAACCTGGTGTTGAAGTAACATGTGGCTACGTCTATGAACGTAGTGTTGTTTTCACCTTTGGTGGCGAGTAGTACATCGTTCAAGGCACAAATTTTTGAAGCTGGGTTGAAACAGAAAATTCATTCCAAGATAGCGGTTCTGTGTATTGATGATTGCACAAAAATGGTGGATCGAGCCCCGGTGGCTATGGGAGATCTGGTGCCGGTAAAGGAAGGGGAGGAGTGTTGGTACCCATCCGGATTAGTGGAAACTCGAACGCTGGGTTTAAGATGAATGGGGATACATATTTATAGCATGAGGATACGGTTCAGAATTCCAAGGCATGGTCGGTCAATCTTCCTCCAATGCCTCAGAGAAAGTTGGGATGTTATCATTGTGTTTCTACGAGCTACATCAGGCAGGATTGTATAACACAACCTCGATAATGTCATAATTGTATGTATATGGGGAATCTCCAACATAGTTTTCATAATTCTATGTGGTCGGGTGTCTATGATACTCTTAAGGGGCCACAAGGGTCTTATACATCGATCAGATGGGGGAAACAACCTACCCCTTGGTAGTAGAGTAATGTGGGTCATGGTGATTCTCGGAATACCATGATGCCTTAGCAAGGTAATAAGGAGCAGAGTGTGGCAAGTAAAAAGTTGTTTGGAAATGAGAAGGTGGCGATGTATGATCAGTAAGGGTAATCCACGGTGTGATATATAGTTCATTTAAATTCAATGTTGATGCTATATTTATTTGATATGGGTGATTCAAATTCTTTTATTGCTTCTCGCATTATTGATTTTTTGGGTTTACATGCAGAAATGATGCCTTATATTTTGAAACTACAATCTCCTATGGGTCAAAGAGATTGTTGAGCCTTCCTATATCGAGGTTGTTGTTTATTTGTGGATAGAAATGAATTTTTGTGGGATTTGTCAGATCTTGAGACTGGTGCTTATGATATAATCTTGGGAATGGATTTATTGGAAATGTTAATGTCCCACATTGATTTCTATGAACGAATGATTAGTTTTGTGATGGAGGAAGGTGTTAGAAAAATCATTAGAGAGGAGAATAGTGAATAGAAGGGTGCATCATATTTGTTGGTACTAACTGTTGGCATGATCTCATATCAATTACAAGCCTTGTCGTTGACATCAGTGGATGATTTTGAATAGAGTCTTCTTTCAGTAGGGGTGGATCAGTTTATGGATGTATTTCCCAAAGAATTAATTGGGTTTCCACATATTGGAGAAATAAATTTTATGATTGATATCCATTAGGGGACAATTCCTAAATCACTTCCATTTTACCAAATGGAAAAACAGAATTATTGGAATTAAAGTTATTGTTAGAAGAGCTAGAAAACAATGGGTCCATCTGGCCTAGAATGTCTCTGTTAGTAGAGCCAGTTTTGTTTGTTAAAAAGATGGATGTAACCTTGAGGCTCTGTGTCTATTATTGTAGACTTAATAAGGGTATGATAAAAAATCTGATATCCAATTCCATTCATTGATGGTCTGTTTGACCTGTTGAGGGGATATCAATGGATCTCAATGATTGAATTGAGGTCTGGGTATGACCACTTACGGGTGTGGTAAGAGGATATTCTAAAAACAATTTTCAAATGTAGATATGGAAATTACAAGTTTGTGGTTATTCCCTTTGGTCTAACGAATTCACCAACAATGTTTATGGAATTGATGAATCAGATATTTCAACGATATTTGAGTTATTTTGGGTGGTATTTGTGGATGATATACTAGTGTATTCGAGCACAAGGATTGAGCATGGGTAGCACTTAGTGAGCGTATTGGGGATCTTGAGGGATCAATGTTAGTATTCCCAATTGAAAAAGTGTGAATTTTGGACACTTGAGGTTCGTTTCCTTGGCCATGTTATTTTGGAGAGGGGCGCTTTAGTTGATCTAGAATATATAGTGGTTGTTATCTCATGGAAACTGCCAAAGAATGTCTTTGAGATACAAGGATTCCTTGGTCTAGCTTGTTGTTATCAATGTTTTTTAGTGATGATTCAGAATTGGATTCGATGATGTCTACTTTTCCAAGGAATAATGTTCAATTTCAGTGGGATGAGTAATGTTAGAAATGTTTTGAAGAGATTAAGGGTAACCTTATATCAAGACCGATATTTGTTTTTCCAAAACCAGGGAAAGGGTACGTGTTGTATTGTCACACATGAAGATCAGGGTTGGGGTTTGTTTTCATGTAGGGGGTCATGTGGTTTCATATGGCTCACGGTAGTTGAGGTTTCATGAGAAGAACTATCCAATTCATGAATTGGTGTTGGAGGCTTTGGTTTATGCATTAAAAATGTGGTGTTGTTATCTATTCGGTGAGAAATTTACCATTTTAATTGACCCGAAGAGCATAAAGCATATCTTCTAACAAAGAGATTTGAACATGAGGAAAAATAGATGGATGGAATATATCTAGGTGTTTGATTTCAAATTAATTTACAAAATGGGTAAGGGAAATTCGGTGGTGGATGCATTAAGTACAAAATAATATGATCTAGTGGTGAAACATGAATCAGATCGGTGGCAATTGATGATGGTTATAGATGAAATGCATTTGAAATGCGAGGAATGGGGTGACATAGAGGTCTTGTTCCCAATTTTCAAGTTCTGAATATGGTTTGTTTGGTTAAAGAGGCACTTGTATTTGATTCTGAATGTATGATGATGAGGTCGAAACTCAATAGCGGGGAGACCATTGAGGTCTAAATACTAAATGGAAATTCAATCTATTATTTTAATCATATTGTGGTATCAGTGGATTGTCAGGAGGAAATTATCAGGATTTATCATCATTCAAGGTGGGATGTTAATCCTAGAATTTAGAAAATGTATAATGTGTTGAAACTATAGTTTTGGGGGGTCGGTGTGGAAAGAGATGTGGCAGGTTATGTCTCAAGATACTTGATTTGTCATCAAGTCAAGGCATAACATTAGTGGCCAATAGGCAAGTGGCAATCATTACCTATCGTTGTATGGAAATGGGAGAAAATATCAATGGATGTTGTAATCGGTCTCCCAAGAACAGTCAAGAAACGTGATTCTATATGTGTGATTGTAGATCAGATCAAAAAATTGGCCCATTTCATTCAGATTCATGAATCTCATATGGTGGAGGATCTGTCCAATATATATATCTATTTGCTGGTAAAGAGGCAAAATTTTCTAGTTTTGTTTTTATCAGATAGATATCAGGGGATCACATCTCATTTCTGGAAATCCTTGCAGCAAGCCATCAGGACACATTAGACTATAAGCACGACGTATCATCCATAGACAATGATCAATCCAATATGACATTGAAAACCTTGGAGGATATTTTAAGGACTTCATTTATGGATTTGTATGTTGGTGGGAAGATCACATAACGTTGATGGAGTTATCCTAAAATAATAATTATCAAGATTTGATACATATGGCTCTATTTGATGCATTATATGGGCATCTGTGTCTATCTACACTATATTTTGTGGAAATAGGCGATACATCAATGATTTGACTGAGCCTTTTCCAAGAGACTATGAAAAAAATGAATTTGATCAGGAAGATGTTTGAGATGACTAAATGTACTTAGAAATCATATGCAAACCATCATCAGCGGCCATTGTTGTCTGAGGTGGTTGATCATGTGTTGAGAATCTCTTCTAGATTGGGAAATCGTTGGTTTGGGAATAGGGGTATATTATCTATGAGTAATATAATTATTCGTGAGATACTTGAGAATATTAAATAGGTGTCCGATCATTTTGATTTTCCACCACGGTTTAGTGCGGTGCATTATGTTTCATGTGTCACTGTTGAAAAAGTTTCATCTAGATTGTAACCTTGTGATTCATTGGGATTATGTAATCTAGAATCATATGCTTCCTTGGTGCACATTCCAGTGCGGATTTTGGATAGACTATAAAATGCTATTCATGGTAAATGAATAAGTTTAGTTTGGGTATTGTGACAACATGATAATATTCAGATGGATACATGGGAGCTAGAGAAAAAGATAGTCGAGTAGTGGATCGATCTCTTTCAACAACAAGATGGTTCTCTGCCTTAGAAGGATGGAAATTCCAATGGTGGGGAGAATTTAGCACCCCTGGTTCATGGTATGTAGCCTATTTATGCATTTTTATATTTTTAATGTTCCTGGGATTATTTGGGAAGAGGATGGGTGAGTTTGGAAAAGTTTTGAATAAATTGGAAGGATTTTCTTAGGGCGCACAGTTTGAGCACTATTTGGTGAAACAATGTGGGTTATTTTGGAAAATATGCTGGGGGAGAAAGTAGGCTTCGCATGGTCTAGGAAAGGTATGCGAAATCATGCAAGGCAACTGTATAAGACCCTTCTCTTAGGACAGTGGCATAAACACGATAAGCACACGGTTTTCCAAATCGTGCGGGCTAACCATGTGGCCACTTAAAAAGAGGGTTTTTAAATCTGAGATTTCCAAATTTTGACATATTTCACTCCAAATATTATCCCCCCCCATCCGTACTTGAGATATTGGGTTCTCAAAGGTTGGATTTGCTCTCCTACACGTTTTGGAATCAAATTTAATGGGTTTCAAGGATGTTTGAAGGTGGTCTGTCACATGTAAGTCTCTCCTCTTGTTTTCACATTGGGTTTCACTAGGTCTTTTCTTTTCTCTCTCTCAGATTTCTTGATCTACATTTTTTCATGTAGAAATAGTGTTGGGGTTTTCATGGGTGTTGGTTTTTAGGCTTATTGATGATAGGGAAGGAGATCTTGAGCGATTTTAGTGGGGTGTTCTCTGGATTTGTGATGCTGTTGTTTGTGGGGCGATTTCAACAGAACCATAAAGGAATGTGGCTTCTCTCTCGACTCCACTTTTTTTGAACATTATGCATGGTGACAATTAATTTGTTTTCCTAAAAAATATTTGTGATAATAATTTTTTAATCTTATTGGAAACAAATTTTGTGGGTATTTTGGGATTTTGGGGGAAATGAGTTATTATTGCAAAAGGGGCTTGTTGTGTGATTTTTAAAAGTTGATTTTAAAATTGATTGTGGTTTCTTATGAATTTTTTTTTGAAAGATGGTTTTCAATAAATATGGTTATTAAAATTTGGTTGGGAATTGAATATTTGTTAATGGGTCTTTTCAATGAATTGTATATTTATTAAAGTGAATTGTCATATGATGGAAATGATGATGTGCTTTTGTCTTGCATTGGTGCGTCTTTCTTGTTGGTTGATATGGAATAGGGTTTGTGTTGATTTTGTGAATGTTTATGGGAATTACCACTATAATAAGGGAAGTATAGTGGATGGAAGGACCAACATCAATGTATAAGAAGTCGGGAAGAACCACTATTTGAAAATTGGTTGAATGGGATGGGTGGAAGCCCCACCGTAATGGTTTCTTTGTAGTGTGTTTATTTTTGAAAATATTGAATTATTGTGCTAATGCGTGATGGGGAAATGGATTATGGCATGGTGGTTGATTTCCCTTATTATCAATGAATTTTTAAGGGTCTGTTGGCTTGTGGTAATGGTTTAACTATTGAATGTTTTATATAAAATGTTTTATATAAATCTGCTAACATTTTTTTCATTGTTTTGTGTGTAGGGATATCATTTGGGGAAAACCTAGTGAGTATTAGTACTGACCCCCTATTTGGAAACATTGGTGTTTTTTCAGATGTCGTATTCAAGGAAACTGTTAAAGGTAAATCATCTCATTTTAAGTGGTTCATTGTGATGGTCGGGGGTTGTGGTTGTTCTTGGAGCATGGAGCTTGGTGTGGAGTTGTGGAGTGTGTCTTGGTTTTTCTGGTGTATCTTCTTTGGTCTTCTCGTATTACTATGATATTGTGATTGGTTGTATTGGTTGTTGGGTTCTGTTGTGGAAGATTTTGGTTGTCTTTTGATAATGCATAATTTTAAGTGTTTTTTTGGCATGAATCAAGTAATTTGTGGATAGTGTATTGTTTGGTCGGTTGGTTTTTTCTCAAAGGAAAATCATAACCCAATTTGTTCTCGAAGCCCTTGACATTTAGTTCTATACTTTGGCATCATGGGAATGTCACTTAAGGCCAAGTGGAATTCCTCTACCCTCTCAAGACAATGATTAGGGGTGAGATGTTACATGAAATCCACATAAAGGATTCATTTTTATAAAATATATAACATTGAAATGATATTTAGTAAGACAATTGCGTCTTTAACAGTGTAGAGTTATTGTTACCCAATAGTATATCATGATTACCTTAACAATTTTATCTATCTGAGTAGGAATTTAATATTCAAAGTAATTTTTTGGTGATCCATCATGATTCTGTAATGAGAAAATTTCACAAAGATTTGTTGGTTAAGGAAAAATCTAAGATGTGGGTGTCTAAAATGATAAGAAATTTTGTATGAAAATATAGACAAGATATTTTAAAATTTTAAAATATAATAAATGGTTTATTTAGGTAGATTTTGTCCGAATGGGTGACTTTTTAAGAGTTCTTCACATGGGAGCCATTGTTGAGTTCCCTTCTCCCAACACCATCAAACTGTTCAATTCACAAAAGAGGAGGATCATAACCTATCCAAATTATTCAAATTATAGTCACACATTGGGTGGGGAAATGTTTTTTGAATGATGTAAATACCATGTGTACAATGAATGAAATTTTATAATAGATTGCATGATGCATTAAGGTGAGATCATGTAAGATAAGCTCTATGAGACAAGCTTTCGAATTATTAAAAATGTACATAAAACCAATGACAATGAATTTTTCATGTCCTTCCCAAAAAGACAAAGAAAGCATCTCTCAGTGAGTATTTGGTAATAATTTCATGTTGGACCCCCACTTATGTTTAAATGTCACCCTTGGAATAAAATTATGTATCATTTCTAATTTTAACTATGAATTTTTTTTATTAATGAAGATAAGATCCAATTATAATTTGGTGGTATATTTTTGGGGTACATTTTAGAAAAGGATGGAACCATCAATAATGTTTGAAAAAATATATATCAGGGTAGGAGAACCATTACTAGTTCTTAAAGACAAAAATACACCTTGTTAAATCCATATATAAACTCATAAAAAGTATTTTTCATGTATTGCAACTAGATATATTTCTTATTTTCATATAAATAATATAATATCCAGCCTTTATATTCGATCATATAAGTAGGTAACTCACACATCAATACATTCCTATTATAAATATTAAAATATAAACTGAAAAAAAATCTAAAATCATTGGGGTTATAAAATATATATGAAATAAAAATATAATCTGTGATATAAAAATATTCAAAAATAAAAGAAAATGTTGTTCTTAATAAGTACAAAGATATACATTCCTAGAATGTTAAAAGTGAATCTATCACTATCCTTGAAAAAATTTGGAGTATTTTATTCAATTTAATGAACATTATCTTCTATTATAAACCCATATTTTAGTGTTGGTATTACTTATAAAAATATCTCTTCAAACAAGATATCTCTCTTTAAGGTTAGATATGTTCCCCTTCGTTAATATAAAAAACCAATGCCAAAATCAACCATATTGATGATGTAAATAACACATTTAAGTAATATGGATGAATAAGGAAATGGAAATCTGTTGTGGAAAAAATACCACTGGTATATGAAATCTATTTAACCACAAATAAAACTCTCAAATAAAAAAGATGTGTATTTTGAATAAAACTAAAATATTCATGAATCCTTCCAGTAAAACCATAGCTGATGTTAGTACCCCATTTTTCTTGTGATAAAAATCATATTTGGAGGAAATAAATTAGATTTTAGAATATGATAAAGTGAAAAAAATATATTTCTTAATTTTTGTATTAAATAAAAATTCAAACATTCAAAAATATTATAAATTTATATCTCATTTATATGATATCGAAGTACACATTTATCAGGACAATGGTTGATCATTTTCTATTCAAATATATATTCCAAAATAATATTTCCATAATTAATGGTTTAATATTGAATCATGTTCATGAATTATGTTGTTCCTTATTTTCATAGATATTCTCCAAAAAACTTTTAATATCTATTACATTATTACATATATTATATGTATTAACCTATAATGAAAAATTTTATACACTAGAATACTACTTAGATTATCAATCTATGGTATCCCATTCATTTATTACAATGTAAATACCCGATTCTTGAGCATACACAATTAAATAAAATTTTATTTACAACATGGGTACTAACATAATATTTTTTTATCTCCATTAGATCATCAATTTTTGGTATATCGGAGAAAACGTAAATATCACCAAAACATCACAATGATATAAAGGCTCTATGTGTAAGAATCATTTCACCATCATATTTTATTATTAATATTTTTTCTAATTTAATGAATTTATTCCAAATGTAAAGGTATTCCTAAATGAATTTACAATTTTTCTGATAAGTATATAAAATTTATGATTGTAATAACGAACATAAAAATATCTAAAACTAAAAATTTAAAAATAATGAACTATTTTTTCTAAAATCCTTATTTTTTATAATAATATTATACATTATATTTTAATGGGATGTAATTCTCTTTAAAAAAAATTTATGACAATATGAGCTTGATAATTCCTATACACTTATAAGCTTTAGTTCCTGATGAACTTATAAACTATGGTTAATACAAATATCCCAATATATGTTTTATAACACTTCTCATCTTTGACACCCAAATATAGATTCACCCCACAAAATTGATAAAAATTCCATAACATTATACAAATCATGAAAATCCATTCAATATAACGATAATACAAAGTTTTTGTCAAACCTATAGGCCTGGAATGGTATTTATCTCGCACAAAAATATTTGAAATGTTGTTTTTCTAACTCTAATGAGTATAGATAATCCCAAGAGTCTCATGAATGTTCCCATACTTCCCAACCATTTGACATAATAATTATACCAATAATTGTTTTTTACTTAATATTTCTGATATTTGTAGTTGGGTAATGAAATAAAAAAATCAAAATCATAAAACCTGGTATAATAATCAAAAATATAATCCCAAGAAAAATCAATCTAAAATATAGGAAATATACCAATAACAATTATGCTTGAAAGTGCTAAACTACACAACCTAATTTTATAATTGGAAGGATTCATGTGGAAAAAAGTTAATGTAATGAATATTTGTATCCTCATTTTAATATTTTATATTTTAAGATTTTGATCAATATTTTCGTTTTTTATAATTTTCTTTACTTTTATATAATATGAGATAAAAATTAACAATAGTAAATTAAGGATAAATAATGGATTTATAAACAATGATTAATTCAATATCGTGATTTTTTTTGTTTTTTTATCTAAATTTTATTTTTATAGTCAAAGATGATAATAATGATATAAAAGGACTAATGAAACAATCCCATTAATATCTATCCAATTAAAAAATAATGACACTTTTTTGTCCACCCAACAATGTACTGAATCACATGAAAAATAATGATAACCCCTACATGAACACATGTCCTTTAAATATTATGAAGAAAATATTATGTGTGAAGGTATGTAAAGAGAAATATTCCTATAATATTGAATGATCCAATAATTTTCTTCACCTAACTTTAGGGAATTTTTTTATATATTTTAAGGGCATGTAGAAATTTAATAAAGTTGGAATATAATAAAATTCCTCAATCATATTAAACAAAATCGTGAGCTCTAAATCATTGAATTTGGAATAATAAAAATATATATATCTAAAAAAATAACATATGTATATCTAAAAAAGCACCATGTTGGGTAAGTTTAAAGAAATTAGAAAACCTTATTGCAGGAAATGAAATATATTTTGTATAGTACTTATTCATATAGGAATTATCATCAATAAAATGTTCTAAGAGGAATGATTATTAATTTGGAATGAAAAAAAATCCATATCAGAAAACCATTAATCCAATAATAGTGAAAATGAATTAATGTTTCAAAAATATAAAAAAATTGAATGTATTAATTCATCCATATTACACACATGATCCTAAAACAATTTCTAAAAAATATTAAAATGTAAATACGAATCATTTAGATCTTAGAATTTTATAAAAATAAAAAGTTACACAATATAATTTCAAAAAAAAGATTTTACTTTCTACTGAAAATTAATATTTATCTACCAATCATTTATCCTCAAAAAAATTTAAAATAAATTATTGGAAGCATAAAATAGAAAAAATAGACGATGATAGATTTTTAAGGAAAATGGTAAAAAATATTTAGCTACATCCACATTAACCAATCAATAATGTTTGAATAAAACATGTCGAATTTATTAAATTAAAAAATATGTAATAATAAATTAGAACAATGATGGGAAAATATTTTTAATATCAAGTGACACTTCTCAAATAGGTGATAATAGTTTATTATGCTGAGTAATTTAATGAAATAATTTTTTCTATAATATGACTATGGTGGTGGATTAATTATAAAAAATATTGATATTCAAATTTTCAAAATATCCCTCTATAGACATGAATAGTATAGGCTTAAAATATTAACAAATATTTTTTCATCCCATTAATTTAGATGTGAAAATCCACATAATATGTAGAAGGTATTATAAGCAGGGTTTCAACCGGTTTTTTAAAAACAAAAAGAGTGGTTTCCCTTAGTGGTGTTGAATATAAGATTGCATATGGATTATATTTATCTTAGGTATTACAAATTATTCTTTTTGGATTCTTATATTTTGAAATTGATCCTCAGATGCAGTAGTTTACAATAAAAATGCATCCTCTCTTATCCTGGAAAATAAGAATCATCTTCAACAATTAGAGTATACTTCATTCCAATATTTGTGTTTGGAGAATATAAAAAACCAAATACGTTTGAGGTAAAACCCATATCCATTACAATAAATTCATATATAAATCAATACATGAAATGATTATCTCTCTGGATTAGCTCATATTTAATTTAATTTTTATTTTACATTAATTTTGGTTATTCTATTGTTTTATATTGAGAATGTTAGGAAATATATTCAAACTATTCATCAAATTACATAGAATAAGATGCTAATTTAATAATTGAAAGTGAGAGGTATAGAGGAACTCAATTTTTTCCTACCATAATTGGAGTGGATTGTTTCTTGTTACCTTTAAAAAAATATTCTAGTATCAATCAAAATGATATTGACATAAAAAATATGTATCAAGCACTATCTTTAAATCTATACATTAGTTATACAATAATGTTTTATGGATTTAATTAATATCCTTAGGTATATTCATATAATTCTCTCAAGGAGTTTCAACTATGTATATTTCTAAAAAAATAATCACTCCTTATTCATGTTTTTTGGTTTTTATTATACAATGAAACCATTATATCTATGGTAGAAGGTGAAATTATATTCATATATAATATTAATACTTATATCATTCTAATTTATTTCTCTTGAATAATTGAAAACAATTTCATTATAGAATAATTAATAAATCTATAAAATGAACATTAACTATAAATATTATTCTAAAAATAAAAAATTAACAATATTTAATGATCTGTTATATATTAATTTATAGAAATTCCTAATTTTTTTGTGAAAAAATAGTTTCAATGTTTTTGAACATGTGATGATCAAGCCTAGAACTCCTATGATTTTTAATAAAAACAACATAATCACAATAATCATTTAATATAATTAATTTTATAGAAAATGATGTGACCCAAATTTTGAAATATATATTAATAACATCACTATCTAATATTATACTACGTGACAAAAATGTTCTTTTTAGTACATGAGTATTAGAGAGTTATTAATTATATAACACATAAAAATTCATATGTTTTAATTTTAAAAATAATGTTTTTATTTAATTAATTATCTTTAAATATTACCCCTATTTCATATTATTTAAATGTAATAAATCATAAAGGACTCTATAATAAATTTTTCTCATAAATAAGCCCTACGGAAAACATTTGAAATCATTGGGTGAGAATAAATGAACAATTCTGGTTATTAATAAAGTGGGTAATCCTTCATTTATTAAACTACTAAAAGCTTCATGAAAGTTTTTCTTAAATAAAATACATCGATCATACATAATATTATATAATAGAAAAGTATTAATTTTTTAAAATAGAATTAATAATATTAGGTACATATTTTATTGAAAAAATAATATTGCATAATAAACTGAGAAATTTTATTTTTTAACATATATATTCGAATTTAAAATAATTTAAAATATTTCCTCATAATAAAAAAATAAATTTGTTAAAATTATTCATAAGAAAATTTATTTGACTTAGAAATTTTAGGGGTTATATTGAGTGCACCTATACCATTGGTTTTATAGATTCCTTGGGGGTTTTTGTTCACATATAATCCTTAATAATCATTTATTAAATTGTGATATATATTAGAAACACATTATTTATGTTACTTTATTTTCAAATCATATACTTCAGTAAATTATATTCAAATCAACAATATGATTTTGAAAGATAATTCATAAATTTATAAGGTATATAATAACATGAAGAGTATGTACATTGATATTTATAAAATTAAATCCATTGAAATATATACTCATATAAAAATAGTAAATAATTTTTTTTTATGAATCTAAGAAAATAAAAATTTATAGTGAATGATTTAATTTTTCATTAATAAAAATCCATGAATAGATAAAAATTTCAATGTTATTAATTGTTCTTCTAAAAATATTTAGTGAATGGGTTGGTAATTTTATTAAAATATTTCCTAAATAAATGATGATTTCATTGTAAAAACAATGAATAAAAATTGTTTTCAAAGGAATATGTGGTTTAATTAAAATAACAAGGGTGGTTTTCTTTTAAATAAAAAAATAGTAATAGAAATTGAAATCTTTTAGAAATAGTAAAATTTATTTATAAAATTTTATTGAGAAAGATATATTATTTTGAATTTTTATTTCAAAAATAAAGAAATATTTCTTTTAATTTTTTTCTATAAAGATTAAAAAACAAAGAATAGTTTCAAATTTGAAAAATGAAATTTATTAGAACACCACCTTACTGAAATCATATAATGAAACTGTATTTGGATATCCTTTTGTCAACGACGTTGGTGATCATGTGGAGAAACGGACCCTATGAGTTTACCCTATGAGAGTTCGGGGTACAGTTGAGTTATGGCCAGATTGGTTCGCACACGAAACCAACCTGGCCCCAGGGATGAAAAGGCTAGTAACACACAGACCGGGCGTCCGATTGACGCGCCGTCTATTGCGTTGAGACCCCTGTGACGAGGCGGTCATTTGAGATTCTTCTTCGTGGAACTTTGTGATACTTGTAGTATCGACCAGTAGCTTGTGGAGCGGACCCTCACAGAGATGAGCGTGCGGAGTACGTAGACCGTGTAGCCGGCTAAGACCTGACGACTGCTTGACCGATCGACTCGGTGTGTTTCGGATATCCCAGTGGGGAGTGCTTGGTTTTAGCGGAAGACCCATAGTGGAGGAGCGTTTGATGTAGCGGCAGACCCGCGGTACTCAACAGAAGGAGTACCTCTGGAGGCTATGAGGGGGAGCGCTTGGTTGTAGCGGCAAACCCACGGTGGAGGAGCACTTGGTTGTAGCGGCAGACCCGCGGTACTCAACATAAGGAGTACCTCTAGAGGCTATGAGGGGGAGCGCTTGGTTATAGCGGCAGACACATGGTGGGAAGCACTTGGTTGTAGCAGCAGTCCCATAGTACTCGACAGGAGGAGTACCTCAGCAGTCTTAGGTTAGTGAGCAGTACCTCGGAGTGGTGACAGGACCATTGTACACTCCAGAGACGGGGCTCTTCAGCAGTTACGGTTTCGATAATGAAAATCCTGGTTTGAGGTGAGTCTATATTAATAAAATTTTCATTAATTGAGAATTCAACATGAAACTACCTTCATACAAGAGTTTCTTCAATTGAAGTTGTTATAAGGAAAATTTCGTGTGGCACTTTTAAATGTCATAACATTGTATGTTCAACTTATTTTCCTCTAATAATACTACAATATAACGCCTATCCCTAAAATATAAAATTTATATATATATTTATCCTGATAAGGAACATGAAATACTCACATTTCTTTGAGAAAGGTGAAAATGTTCAATATAATTTAGTATCTTCTTTAATCACATGACTGTTCAACACACAATTATCACATAAATAGAACACTATACATATACCTAAAATTATTATTTTTCATCAAGTAATAAATGAAATTAGAATGAATGTTTCATGAAAAATGGATAACATGTACATATTTTTAGAAAACCCACACTATAGGAGTTGATGAAGTTGAATTCTAATGATTCATATTTTAGAAACATTGTATGTTATCTCTAACACGTAGTGACACATGATGTTTTTAAGTGTAAATTACATCAACAAGAATTTTATATACATTTATATATATTTAGTGTTGATAATACTATAATATATTTTTGTAGAAGGTTGATGATAATGATAGTGGCTTTACTACAAATGGTGGGTACATTGATTTTTAGTGTTTAATAGTTCCAAAACTATTCTATACCACATTTAGTTTTATTTGATGTTATACTTAATCATATAGAACAATATAGTATAATTGGTCAATGAATTAAATTGGGTGTCGGTGTTTACTGGTGGTCTACCATACAGACCCACATAGTGTTGTATCTATGAATCCTCCACTACCACTATTATAGCCCATAAACAGATATAACACGCCAAATTTAACACCTATTTTTTCCTATAGTGGTTTGTAGATTTTATAGCCACCTATGGGGTTTCCCTGATGTCCCATAGTGGTAATGTTACAAGCCACAATTTTTTTGGGTTTATACTATATTAAAAAATTTATTTCTAAAAATAATACAAAAAAAATCGTTAATATTTTCATTTAAATATGTTTTCATAAATAAATATAATCAATAATTTCATTAGATTAAATATGTTATCATATTTCTAATAGACTATTTATTTCAATTCAATAATGATAATGTATTACATTATACATATTTTTAATATTTTTACATAAATTTTTGTACTAAATGTATTCAATTTCATATATATTTTAATAATAAGTTTTAATTTATTAAATTATAGCTATAAAAATTTTGAATGGGTTAATAAATATAATATTACTATCATAATACACAATATTCATAAATGAAATTTATTTCATTTCAATGTATTCCTTTTATTAAAATGAATTCTAAGATAATATTTTATATGTAATATTTATTATACTTCTCCAATTTTATTAATTTTAAAATTTGAAAAAATATTCCATATTAATATTTTATATACCGTAATATATATATATATAATTGATTTTAATATTTTTTTGGACTGTTTCATTCATTTTTTATCATTTATCAGTATAGTAATACATACAATTAAAAATTCATTTCTTATCATATAGTCCATAAGATCAAAATAATTCTATTAATTTTGAAAAATAAATAATATAATGTTTTGAATTATTATCACATAATAAGTAACTTATCATCCCATTAATTTCATCTAGTACATTTTAAAAAATTTAGAATATTTTATTTTATTTATAGCCTTATCATATTATTATTATATAAAAATACATTATTCCAATTTTAAAGTGATTTTTGGGAATTGTGTTTAATTATATTAATGATAATTATAGCTAAAATATAATATATTATATTGTAGTTTTGGAATAAGATCTTTAATGACAATTTAATTTTAATATATATATATATATATATATATACATATATAAATTTTATGGCATTACATTCTGTCCCCCTAAAAGAAATTGTATCTTTTCAATTTTATTTTCACTAACTATTTAAAACATATGAGTGTTTTTTAATATGATATAATTTATAATAAATTATATGCATTTCTATTGTGGGTCAAATATATATTTAATCATGTGATATATTTATTTTTAAATATTCTACATCTATTTATGCCAAAAATACATCCTTCATTATACGAATAAATTGTTTTTAGAGACATAAATACAATAAGATTGTTTCATCATCCTATTATCAATAAAATAATAAAACAAAAATGGTTTCCATGATAACTGATAATGATATTAACAATAAAAATAAATGAAACATATTTTTTCCTGGATCCTTTTATTTGAAAAAAATATAACATATCACCCTATAACTAAGTACATTTATACCACTGAATGTATATTATAATTATTTATTATTATTATTTATAAATAACATGAATTTTCATTACAAAAAAGTATATACCAACCATAAGGGATACCTAATTCATGATTTTTTACATCTCCTAATATATTACATTATATTAATTCTTCTCTAATACAAACTATAAATCCCTATATATGCATTCCTCAGTCAAGGGATATACAAATAATATTTTTATATATATATTTCTTATTTTGTAATAATTACATTTATTATAAATGAAGATACAATAGTTTTATATTTTAATTTGAAAAAATCACTACCTTATATTTGATAAATATGCACCTAATAAATTTTATGGTATACAGCTTTAGATAATTATTTATTTTAGTTTATATCAAAATGTAAATGTTTTCATTTTAAATGGAAAATTATTTTTTTTATGCAAAGACTTAAAGAACTACACTATCTTCATATAGGATAAAACTCATAACCAATACTTGAAACCGTAATTTTTTTTTCTCATTGAAAATATATATGAAAAATAATAATTACATGACTTGTGTATGAATATATAGTATGGGTTTTTAAATAATGTGGCAACCTATTTTAATAATTTACAAAAAAACATATTTTTTTATTAAAAATATTACTTTAAAATAAGAAAAATTATTATTATAAGCATAAGATAACTACTAAAAATAAAACTATTCTTCTAAAAAAACCCAAAAATTTTCATAAAGAAAATTGGGTGATTTTGGAAAAAAAATATAAAAACAATAATGTTTTGTTTTAATAAAATATATTCAATTTTAAAATTAAAATATTTAAAATTTATATTTTAAATAAAAAAATATACTTTTCAGAAATATTAAATATTTTCTTATAAATGAGAATTCAATGATTTTTATTAATGCATGAAAAAATCACTTTGGAAACCTAAATAATTTAGAGAATATTTATATCCCACCCATCCAATTAGATGAGTATGTCCAATGAGGGTATTGGTTCATTTATAATACCTCATCATCATTAATAGTTCCAATGTGCCATATTTTAACAAACCATTATAATAAAAATAATTTCTTATCCTAAATTCCATTACATGTATATCTAAAAGTACATAAAATCTATATAATCATAAATTAAAAAATTAATGATGAAAAAAAGTTGGCTATTAAATAAAAATATTTTTCTACGAAATAAATTCTTATTAAAAAAGAAACCAATATTAAATGTTTTTTAAAATGAATATTTAAAGGGATATCCTATAAAAAAATTTAAACTTGTTTTTTGAGGAAAAAATATTTTCAATAATATTTTTGGTCAAACAATTATAATATAGAGAAAGATATGTTGATTTCTATAAAATATTAAAAAATAAATTATAACTATGTATGAAAAAACCTATTGACGGGAAATTATGTTAAGAGACATGGTTGAATGAAAATATTAGTAGTGTGTGTTTTTCTAGATAAATCATTTTCAAACATAAAATAATTATTTATAGAATTATTTAATAGAATTTAAATACTATCAATGTAATGTATATTTTAGGTGTAAATTGAAAATTATAAATACTATAATCGTAGGGTTTTTTGTTTATTCTTTCTTGTGAAAATAAATGAATGCATTGAAATATTAAAAAAAGTTTTTTTAAAAACATTTTATTGCATAATTAACAAAAAGTAACTTTATTTTCATTTTCTGGCCTTTCCCCAATGATATCTTCTAAAATTATTTCCCTTTAGTCACTACCATTATATACATCTAAAATAAGATGTAGTTATGCATTTTCTTAATAAATTAAGATTATGGGGGGTGTTTTTGGATTCAAATATAAGATGAGAGAATTTCATATAAGAAAACCTACATATTGAATAAAAAAGATGAATAATTTATTTTGGAAATCAGTTTTTTAGGGTGAAGTATGCATTTAATGACTAAAATATAATTACGAATTCATAACCAATATTTCTAAACACCACTTCATAAGATCGATTCAATTGAATAGATATGTCATAGTATATTTATTTTCCTCTACCCCTAATATTATTCCTTAACCATATGAATGATGATAATTTAGTGTATACATATATATAAATTATTTTAAATAGTATAAAAGTATCATGAATGGAGTAAAATGACTCTGTTCATTATATTTTATCATTTTATTGTATTACTTAACTGAGTTCCACCATGTTCATGCAACAATATAACAATTCAATAATCCCTCTATTTGTTATTTTTCTTACTTGAAATAGGAATGAGGAAAAAATTATTTTTCCAATGGGAAAGAGAGAACATCATGTTAAAAAAATTAATACTGCATGTAAGGTTGAAAATGATAGTTGTTGCGTTGTTTATAGTTTATCATTTTTTATCCCTTACTAAAATGAATAACATATATAAAGAAATTTTGATTATCCTAGAAATGAATATTATATATATATATATTCAATTGAAAATCTATCAATATTGACACATGAGATGTTTTGGATTACAATGGAGCATGTAGTACTGATGGTGGACACATTATTTTAAATGGAGATCAGTTCCCATTCCATAAAATCACACAACAACATTGGAATTTTTCCCAATATCCCTTATATAATATTTTAGGGAATAATAAGATTATAAATAATATTGGGTTTTATTAATCCCTTATATCTAACTATGTGAACTCATATGTTATAGAAGCCAAAATCGTATGCATTATTTTAAACGTGCAATTAACCCTAGTCCCTCTCCAAAACAAACACTTGTATTTTCCTAACACTATGTTAATGATTGTTTAGACACCTAAGGGGATGGCTCGATCTACATTCATACAGCTGTTGATGGCCCCATTTGATTAAATTGAAAACATAATTTATTATTATTAAAAATTATAAAAAAAATCATTGACTAATTAATTAAGGAATTCAATTTACATCCAAATAAAAAAATTATTTAAACTATTTAATTAAATTTTAATGATTAGTTTATCATATTAATATACATTTATTAATGAAAAGTTATTATTTTCTAAATAAATACTATATTTATAGTATTTTAACATAAAATATTTTCCTATATATATTCGTTCACTAATAAATTTTTAAAAAATTAAATAATAATAATAATTATTATATTAATTTATAATTATTTAACAAATATTATATTAATATCATAATTTATACTTGTAATTAAATATATTAATTTTATTATTCAACTTTATATGGGATAATATTTATACTCTAAATTTTTTATAATATTAAAATTCATATAGACATTTAAAATTAACATTTTATATATTATAAAATATTTTTTATCATTAAAGGGAATAATATTATTAATGATAATATTAATATTCTATAATTATTTATCATCAAATAAATCTATCATATGAACAATTTTTTTTAATAAAATATTACCAAAATTTTCATAATCATAATGTTCAGTTTTAATAGTGGTTATAGAGAGACTAATTCAATAATATAAATTTTTATTCTTACAAAATTGTATTATTGTATAATGTAGTTGGGAAATGACCTATTAAATAAAAATTTAAATGGAAAATTTATACTAAAATCTAAAGGAATCTTATGAATCCCTTGTAACTATTCTATGATGATATAATGGTTTTATCATACACCCTATATGAATATATTTATTATAATTATAATTATTGAATTTAGGGAAAACCCTATGGTAAATATCACATGTAAGCCATACATAGAACACTGATGTCATTTTTTAACTATTTGTAACCTAAAATATTTTACTAATATGAAAATTAAAACACTAGGTTATTTATATTTATATTATATATTTACATGTATGTGTGTGATATATAATATAGAAAAACATAAATGAAAATGGAAAGCACATAGTATGAATAAATAAGAGATATTGTCCAAAAATGTTCATAGTGGGGCTATCATAGTTATTTAAATTATTATATATATTTTCATTAACGTAGTGACCAATAACATTAATATTAGACACTAATATTCAAATTTTTATTAACCCACAATGACATATCTACATTAATTTTATTCCAAATCCTAGTTTCTTCTTGGAGACCTTTTCACATACTCACACAATCCATGTAAAACTCTATTATATGAATGAGTAAAAATGATAAGGGAATGAATTTTTATTAACAATTTTAAATAATAAAATTTCATTGAAAATAAGTTGTATTAGAACTATAACAGATTTCTCCATGACTGAAAGAATCATAATATAATATATGGAAAAATATAACCCCATTAAACCCAAGAAACCAGTACCCCCTCCCATCAAACAATAATAGATGATACTTCATAATTTTTTATGTGACAAGAATAATATAAGGGGAAAAGAAAAGATAAAATCAAAGAAAATAAATTGATAAAGAGAGATAATTAATAGATGTGCATAATTTTATAAGTATAAAATTATAATATCCCTCTCTAAATGAATTTTGAATAATTATCAAATTAAATGGATATGGATGTATGATGTCACAAGGATGAGGGGTGATGTATTATAGCATTAAATTTGTCTTAAAAGTTTTTGTGATTTCTTTCCCAAAAAATTCCATGGATTCAAAAAGGGGAAATAAATTAAATTTTCACATTATCATGGATATGTATATTTGTTTAATTTTAGATTATTTTATTTAAGGATAATAGTCTATTCATAAAAACAAAATTTCTACTCAGAAAAAAACATGCAATTCACATTCAACAACTTTATATGAATTTATAGTCGATAAAGCATCAGAATCAATATTATAAAATTTTAATAATAATATTTCACACCCACATATATATGTTAAAAATAATTATCTCAATTGGAAAAGTTCTTTGTGTATATATAGTCCCAATAACAGAATTAACCAATAGTTATGCACAACATTAGAAGACCCACTTATAATATTCATTTATTCCTCATGTTATTTTATTCAACACATTATCATGACAAATAAAATGATTCCCAATAAATTTGGAAAACTAAAAAACATTCAAATTTAATATTAATGTTAAAAATTGTAAGAAAAAATACCAAAATGAATAATGAAATAATTATGATATTTTGAAAATAATGCATTAAATATTTAATAAACAAAAAAAAATTTAAATTTCATTTAAATGATAATTTAGTGGGATTAAAACATTTACTAAAAAATATTTCATTATAGAAGATTATTGAGTTAACATGAATGAACTCTTGGATTTACTCCCTACACCTAAATCAATTTCATTTTTTAATTCATCCAATTCTCTTGGTGCACACTTGATATTGTTTCCATATCTACCTTCATGAGTTCTCTAGCACATATAACTTCTAAAGAATATACCATGAATGAGTGAACATTCAAAACATCTTCCTTTACATGACTGGCATAAGTGATCTAACATTAGTTCTCATCCCACATACTAAGTCATCCTTATATTTTTAGAAAATGTAGCTTTAATGGGGTCTTCATTTACATAGAAAATCCAGTAGATGCACGTCTTGAATGAGATAGGAATCATCTCCTCATGTTTTAGTCCCCATTACCATTTAGGTTTTATATTATATTATAATAATCCATGTAAAAATATTGTAATATTGGTAATTCAGTAACCTGATGGTTTAATTCTGGAAAGAAGACTACGAACATCACTCCTCCCCTTGATATCTTCTAAAAGTGTGAAGGTATCCATCTTGGATAATTATAATTGGGTTATGATCTCCCAACTCACCAGTGTTTGTATCATTAATGAGCCTATCTTTCTATTCCTACATTTTTTCTCACATTCTATTCTGAATCCTCCCATAGAAGTTAATATTTGGAAAAAAGATCTCTCACAACTCCATATTAGGTTGTTCAATATCCTATGCCTCTATACTCAGGTAAATCCTCTCCCAAGTCACTATACATGACAGGAAACAATGAATACCATATAAATATTGTTTTAAAATAACCATATATACCCTTGAAGAGTGATATTCACACATGTATTTAAATATTTTGAAAATCACACAATTACCCTTTAGGGGAAAAATTCACTATATTATTCCATATGATAAAACATTTTCCAATGACAACAAAAATTATAAATACATCTTACTAGGTCTCCTAAAAAATAATACTCATCATCCAAGAAATATATTGGGGAACCAAAATCACCTAGGTCTCCCATATTGGATCCAACTAACATAATACCTAACCATGTACTCTAGATATACATTATCATGTTGTGTATAAGGGTTTTTACCATTAGAATCGTGTATTGAATTGATAAAACGTATCTATTTGGAATCAAACCCAAAATGAATGGAAATTTGGGGCTATCATTAGAATATATTATTGATATAAAATTTCTTCATTTTATGGGGATATATTTGAGACATCCATTGGTTCATACTCTACAATAAGGTAGACCTATATTCCTTATTTTGTCACCCCATGATTTATTTGGTGTAACGACCCAAACATTCATTAATGAAAATTAATCTAGATCTAATTAAATGTATTATTATGTAAAATGGTTATATAAAATTTTAACTTCATTGGTTTTAGGTTTTTGGATTTTAAAATACTATTATGACCTATGACCATTTCTAAAATAGCTGTTGAACAGCGATCACATGATTAGTATAAATATAGGGCTTTAACAAATCCAAATTACTCAGACAAAGGAAGCGATGGCCTCATCCAGTATACTTTCTCCATATGAATCCCATTTTTTGGAGTGTGGAAAGGAGGTGGCATAATTTTGATTCACTCTTGACCAATCCCAAGACAAGATTCAACATGTTATGCTCGAATATGATAGCCTATGAGAGAAGTAGAAGTTAGTAGAGATTACCACCATAGCAATGATATCTGAGCCACCCCAAGAGTCAGTTACCATCACACACCTTAATTTTCTATCTTATGTGGGTGTTATAAGGGGTTATTTAACAATACGCTATTACTATGATTATGTACAATATTTTTGTAATGATAATATACATTGGTTTTATTATCATTACATTGTAAATAGTTTTTAATGTAATAAATCTCATTTTTAGTTAATCAAGAAATCTATTTTGATGAATTAATGAAATTTTGAATTAAATAATATTTTAATTAAATATTTTTCATAAATTTAATTTTATAAAATAAAAATTACTGTATAATTATTATGAGTACGATTGTGATTTTTATTAAGGTTTGAAAGCTATTTCTATCAAAACATGTGAATTTTCGATAAATGTTGGATTTTATTCTAAAAGTAAAAATCACAAATTTAGAAAATTATTTAGAGAAAATGAATATTATTTTTGGAATCATGAAGTGAAAATTATCCAACAATGAATTTTTCATAATTTTTTGAGGTAGTCAAATTTTTGGGTAAAAATTAAACACCCTTTAATTATATAATGTGTTTTTTGACATCATAATGACCCAATTGTGATGTCATAAAACAAATTATAACTTATGTTAGTCCAAAAAATGTTATACCATTAAATTAATGTTATTTTAGGCTTATTGGATTTATATTACAAATATTTAGTGGACCCCCTATGACTTATAAAACATTTTAACATTGAAAATTGATTTCTTTGAGAGTGTGACTCACCTCAACATAAGAAACCCTATTATTTTAATAACATAGGCCATTGGACATATAAAATATTGTTTTAAAATCCTCTTTGAAAAAAACCATGGCCCAAAACCATGGGCTGATTTGTGATTTTGATTAGTTTAATGTGTGGTGTCCCAAACCTAAATATTAATGAATTCTCCCTCATTTCCAATATAAACCAATTAAATATCTCACTTCCTCTTCACTAAAAGCCTTTGGAGATTTTCCAAACTCTTCCATTCTCTATCTTTAATCCTCCCAAGGATCCCCAAGATCCTATGAATCCTCTCTCAAGCCTCTTCCAATCCTCTGGGTTCACACATCCAAGTAAGGGATTCCTTCGTTTCTCATTTTATCCATGTTTCTTAATATTGTTATTCCCTTTTATTTTCAATTATAAATATTGAGGTATGATTTCACACCTCCACAATACATCCCTATTTATGTTTTAATAATGAGACAACCCATTCTCTCTTATTATTTCCTCCCATGTACACCCATTACCATGCCGAAATTCTATAAGAAACTTCTTTCTCCTCATTTACATTCAAGCAATTCATTTTTATCACGAATCTAAATTCCATTCCAATTTCCTGGACATTTATCTATATTAAACCATTAAAATACATTTCATGTACATATGGTAAGACACAACATTATCTCTCATCAGCCATTTTTTTGAATTCTTATGTCTCGTCGTTAGGCTGCTGAAATTGCACCGTGATTTTCCAAGACAAAGTCATTGTGTAGTGAATACCATGTCCATTTCTATATCAAGGGTATTCACATTTATGAATATTTAATTATTTTTTAAAAATTTTCGTGTATGTAATCCATATTATATTATCATAGAATAGATTATGATGTTTAATGATACCATGTTGTATGATCCATGTGTTATAAGTATGCATGAAATGAAATGATTAAGAAGGGGGTGCCCTGATAACGCTCCAATGCATAGCATAAAGATAAGTATGATGATAATTAAAGTGTAATTAGGGTTTAATAATTCTAATTCAAGTTAAATGAGGATTTACTCATTCTAATTCAAGTGAAATGTGTATTTACTCATGCTTTTTCAAGTGCAATGAGGGTTTACTCATGCTCCATGCGCAATGTGCCTTGGCTCATGCTAATTCTATGTAAAGTGTTATTACCACATTTCCATGTTACAATAATAATGATATATAATGCCTTTATGTTAATGTTTCATTATTATCCCTTAATATTGTAATGCTCTGACCCCAATTACCGAGATTCGGTGCATTATTACAATACATTGGCATGATCACAAATGATCAAAATCCTAAAAGACCGATCAGTTTAGTAGCCTTAGAAGTACATGATACATTCATCAGATTTACATTACATTTTAAAATAAAAAACAACAACAGCATTGTCCACATTGACCATATTCATCCCATAGACTATCCATACATGTCAGTCATAATATACTTCTTTGTGTCCCGGAAAAAATAAAACATAGAAAGAAGTGAGCTCAGATACTCAGTAAGGATAACAATATAGCGAAAACATTCAAGACTAAGAATAAACATTTAATGCAATGTATAAGACTAAATAAAAATACTTTTAAACATAAAAATTACCATTATATGGCAATGATAAATCATATAAGTCCATTTAATTATTCACGCGGATATTCTACTAGTCAAATAATCACATGTAATATCAATAGCAATTTTCAAAATGTTGGAATTCATAATTCCAGACATCATAACCACATAGTCATGGACTTGTTCCAAGAGGAAAAATTAGATTTTTTTTCAAGGCCTTTTGACAAGAAACGAGTTTTTATAATAAGACATACTGATGCATCGAGGAGCTATAGAGGGATCCACCCATCACTAACTAACTCCATTGCATTCCTCATATGAAATGGTTTAAACATAACAAAAACATTCATATTAAAACAGTCATATGATGTGTCAATCCTTTATCCATAAACAATTAATTAGGGAAAAATAACACATTTACAGTCAAACTTATAACAAAACTTTCAATACAATATGTATGATTTGTATCATAATAAATCAACTTCAAATAAGATTAAAATCTATCAAGGGATGTTGAAATAGATGAAATCAAAACTTTTTGTCGATAAATATATTTATCTATTTTGGAATTATTTAAAAGTTACATAATTATAAAATAAAACATTAATTTTGAAAATATTCTTATAAGCTTGTTTGTGAGTCTTTGACGATGTTATAATGGAAGAAAATAGCAGCACCTGACGTATAAGTTAAAAAAATACATTCTAACCTTAATTCTGTCGAGAAGGTCATAAAGTACCTTGTTTGGAAAATGACAGAAAGATTCTTTTAAAAACATATGTCGTAAAATAATGGTATAAATGACTATAAACAATAGTCTAGTAAATAGTAAAAATGGTTTAAATTATATTTTTATGAAAACAAGGATGTAGATGATAAAGAGATCTCAGTAGATACTTACGTATAAACAACCCGGATAAGTAAAGAGATTATAGAATTAACCATCACCTTGTACATTTACTTAGTCGATGGTATGTTAAACTCCTGTATAATAGTTAAAACATTTTTATTAAATTATACAAGAACTATATAAATATTATATCATATGTTATCCTATAATATTTATTTGTTAATAATATTTTAGTAGTATCATCATTTCAGGTGTTAACTGATTCGTTTTCCATTAAATTCTTGGTTACATAAGCCATATTTGTTATGGGTATGATGTATTTAATTCATATAAAGAATTATATTATATATATAAACATTATTTTTAATCATAAAATGAAATTTATTCTTGAATTATTACGATGGGGAATGAATCCCATCACATTCAAGGAGATGGTAATCCATACGCACACAGAAGAGGAAATATCATTATATTGATGGTGAGATAATATGTAATTGGATGGTATATAATATATCTATAACCATTAACATGTTATATTTATTGTTTACATAAGTTATAATAATTATTATACCCATTAAATTAATGAAGTGTTTGAATAACAAACGACACCACGACGTGGAGACGGTAAGCCGTACGCACGCACGTATGATGAATTTTTCATTTATATAATGGATAGAATAATGAATTGGTTATACCATATTTAAAATAAAATAAAATTATGTAGGAGGTACTGGAGTTATTATTTTGGTATGGAAACAACAAAGAAAGAGGAAGTGGAAGAAGAAAAGAACTTGAAAGAGGGTGGTAAAATTATTACCTCTTCTTCGGGTGTTTCCTTTTGAGTTGATCAAAAGGGATACATAGGTTGTCTTTAAGCTCAAATTAAGGAATCTAGGTTGATTTGAGAGAAGTTAGGAGGTTATTTGGGCAGGTTTTGTCCGAGCCAAAGGGCCTTGGAGGTGTGAAATTAAGAGAAGGGGAAGTACCCTGTTATAATAGAGGTGAGGTTTACTTTAGGAAAAGATTGAAATATTATTTTATATTAAAATAATTTTCAGTTTCTAATGGCTCTAAAATGATTTACATAGAGGATGAGGTGGGGATGGGTCGTAAAAAATCAACAAATAGGTTTTAGATAGATTTAGGTCACTATATTAACCTTATAAGTTAGATTTTACTCTTAGTTAAATAGTTTGACATTTACCATGTCTCTTTATATTTTTATATTATATGGATAATAAAAAGACTATAAACAGACAATTGAAACCCATTTGGTTCAATATTAATATATATATCCTTATATAATTCATTTGGATGATCCTTAGATTGTTAGGAATATTTTTTCAATTAATAATATAGTATTTGTTTTAAAAACTCAATTATGCCAATTTTGACACTATTTAGTATTTTATTTTTTTGGAATACATAAAAACTCTATCACTTCAAATAAAATTTATTTAATCAACTCTAACATGTCATATTAACCTATGAAATATGTTTAATTAATCATAATCCTCAATTTACATTTATTTGGATATTTATAATATCGATTATTTTAATATTTCTTTATTATGGTAATTATTGCATCATCATTGTGTCATAAATAAATTAAAATATTTAATGTCTATAAATTATAAATAAAATCCCATTATGTAGGAAATATTTTCATATTTCTAATGAATATTTATAGTCTAATTTATATTGTGTGTAACCTTATATAAAAAAATGTCGAGTTATTAAACATTGAATTTAACTCTTTTAACTTTTCTTTAAATAAAATAATAATAAAAGTTATAATCTAATCGCAGTGGACCAAAGAGGATCATTTTTAGGTAGTTTTAGGTAGAATTACACTTATCTTATAGAATTAAGACATTTTTTAGGTAATTATAATATCATTTTTACCCTTAATTTCCCTATTTACTTTTAACTGTGGTATATAAAAGTCAAAAGTTACTATTCACCAAAAAAATATTATCATCTTATTGAACCAAATTTTACTTATAGATTTCGACCATGTCACTCATATTTTTGAAATTCAACTCAATGACGCGGTAAAATTATGTTTTATGGAAATTTATAAATGCTCCTAGGCGGTGGGTCAAAGATGGTAAAAAGATCAATAAAATATTATATATATAAAATTATTATAAAATGACTCTAATGAATTACATTTAACATATATAGGAATTATTTACCTATTTGACCTAATATAAAATAAAATAAGATAATTAATTATTTAAATAAAAATTCAGTTTTAAACAATAACAGTGTTTTTCACTATTCATCAAAAATTGACAGTTTTCAGAAAATACCAAAAAATCACCCTAAGATAATTTCGATATTATGAATTCAAAAATGAAGTCCACATTAAAAAATAATATTTATAAAATTTAAAAATTTGGTATTACTATTCATAACGGCTAGTGTTATTGGTCATGGTGTTTCAAAACTCCAAGTTGCGTACAAGGAAAGCTACTACATTATTCAAAATTTGACAAATGGTTGATGCTTTGGGTGTTACATTATCCCCTCCTTAAAATAATTTCATCCGCAAAATTTCTAGAATATTACTGCATAAAAAGATTCGAGTGTTTCTTCATCATAAGTTCCTCGGGTTCCCACGTTGCCTCTTTCATCATATGGTTTCTCCATAGAACATTTACCAGACGAGTCATCTGGTTTCTCAGCACTTGTTCCCTGGTATCATGAATCTTCACATGCTCTTCCCAACAAGACAGGTCAGATTCCAATTAAATTTTATCATAGGTGAGTACATGCACTGGGCCAGGCGTATATTTTCTCAATAGTGATACATGGAACACATCATGATGTTTGGAGAGACTTAGAGGAATTTCCAAACGATAATCCATAACTGCGATTTGTTCTAGAATTTCGATAGGTCTGATGTACCTGGGATTCAATTTACCCTTCTTACTGAATCATATGACACCCTTCCATGGAGATACCTTCAAGAAAACATAATCTCCTACTTGAAATTACAAATCCTTTTTCTGATTATCGGCAAATCTATTTTGCCTACTTTGAGCTACTTTGATTTGAGTTTGGATAATATTCACCTTTTTCATTGTTTCATCAACAAGCTCTGGGCCTACAAGTTTTCTTTCACTAACATCATCCCAACAAGTTGGTGTGAGACATCTCTTTCCATATAATGCTTAATATATTGTATCTGAATACTTGAATTGAAGCTATTGTTAAAAGAAAATTCTACCATAGGTAAATATTGATCCAATATACAATTAAAGTCAAGTGAGAAAGATATCAACATGTATTATAGGGTTTGAATAGTCCATTATGATTTTCCATCAGTTTGAGGGTGGTAGGAAGTGCTCAAACGATGTTCAGTATCCAAGGCCTTCTAAATAATTTTCCAAAATCTTGAAATAAAAAGGGGATCCCGATCATAAACTATTGATAGGGGTACACCATGGAGTCTTACAACTTCATTAATATATAGTATTAATATGAATTAAAGTGGTAAATCTTCTGTTATAGAAAGAAAATGTGATGACTAGGTAAGATAATCAACAATGACCCATATTGCATCATTCCTTCTAGGAGTCTTTGGTTTCCCCATGAAAAAGTCCATCATAATATTTTCCCATTTCCACTAAAGTATTGGAAGAGGCTGCAAGACTCCTCCAGGTTGTTGCCTTCAGCTTTCAATTTTTGAAAAATCATACATCTTGACACAAAATCAACAATCTCCCTCTTTATATGGTCCCACAAAAAAATGTTCCCTCAAATCGTTAAACTTCTTGGTGCTTCCAGGGTGTACAATGAAATTGGAGCTATGATCATCATCTAAAAAATATATTTTTAGATCATGTATATCGGGAACACAGAGTCTCCTTCCAAATTTCAAAATTCCATCTTCATATACAAAATCACTCAATCTCCCATCATTTATAGCATTAATCTACTGTTGAAAATCATCATCATTAATTTCAAAATATTTTGTTTTTTCTGGTAAAGATGGTTTGGAAACCATTTGGATATGGAATGATGTTTCACCTTCCATGGTTATTCATATATCCATCTTTATTAGATCCATGAACATTGGATCCCTTTTAACTCTCATCTAGTTCAAAACTCTATGATTCTTTCTGTTCAAAGAAACTGCCACCATATTGTTCTTCCTAGGGTGGTTACAAGGCCCCAGCCTTAAAACTTACTTAATCTTGAGTTATTACAAGATTACAAATTGATAATCTTTTCAGGTTTAGAGTTTTAGAGAATTAGATCATAAACATGCATTACATACCACATTTATAAAAAGTGGTTACATAAAATATAGTACTCATTTTTCCCATCAGCAGAAACATATTTAAAATAAACATGGATTCTTTCTTGACACTTCATTGACACTATCATCACATCATGTACCTTTCCCTTGACCTGTGAAAAACATTTCAAAAACATGGGATGAGCATAAAAAGCTCAGTAAGGGATATAAAAGTACGAAATGAAAACAATAGTCCATGTATGAAATCATTCTTTACTCATAAAACATACTAACAATAACATAACTCATAAAATCATGAATAAATCATAGAAATCATAAGACATAAAGTTAACTTGAGGCATTCATAACATTCTTACATAGGGAGTAACCCTCTTGGTTACTTTTGGAATACCCATCACAGTATATTCCCTAAATATCTTTGGAGAAACCTTAACGTTTAACTCCTTAGGGTTACCCAATGCATTGGAGAGCTATATCGGGCTCACCCGCCCTTAGTTTATCACAGAACCACTCGTCTTCATAACAATGCCCAAGAACCATAACATAATCGTATCACATAAAACATGCATAACAGAAACATAACACTTCCACTTCTCAATCACAAGATATCAATACAACACATTGATATAAAAACATTATGAAAACCATTTTTAATACCAAAATAAAATTAAAGTGAAACATGGGATTTATTTTTCATTCAAAAAATGTTATGGCTTGTAGAGGAAGCCGAAAGTCAAATAATCGTCACGGCGGCAGAGAAGTCGTTGTTGCCGCATACGTACGACAAAAAAACAATTCATTTGTCATTTAGTAAACGCTTCTAATAAAAAAATATTCCAATTGAATAAGCGTAAATGTCAAAGGGGTTTATACACCGTATAAAAGAAAGTTGTGTATAAAACAAAATATGCCTCAATGAATGGAGATTGAGACGAAGTCCCTTACCTCGTATCCGACTTGACTTGATCGTTCTTTAATCTCCTGAATAATAAACTTGAGTTAATTTATACATGATTAAGAAACTTTTTCAAGTTCATTATTCCTTTTATACCATTTATTACCATGTAATGAACACTATGTAATTATTTAAGTTAATAACGTTTTTTTAACGATCATTGTTACTTGAGTCAAAAATGAACTTCTTATATTTACAAGTTGTTCACGTAGTCAAATATCAATTATCTCAAGAATGATATTCATGATGTAGATTCCATATATATCATATATATCCAGTATATAAATGCATTTATAATATTACATAATCATATAGGGGTAAGAAATTAAATTCACCGTTCATGGAGACGGTAAGCCGTATGTACGCATGAACGCTACTTTCATTTCTATGTCATATAAATGGAATTAAAACTAAATGAGAGATATGTATATTTTAATTCCAGAATTATATTCATCATTTATATGTAACATACATCATATATATCCATTATATATATGTACTTATAATAGTACATTACATTTGGGGATAAGAAATGAAATGCACAGTTCATGGAGAGGGTAAGTCGTACGTACGCATGAACGCTACTTTCATTTCTATCTCATAATTTATTGGATTTAAATCATAATGATACATAATAGTATTATAATTACATTATTTTATGATATATAATATCATTAAATCTATCCTTTATACGTACCAGATATTGTATTAACGAATCAAATCACTTTGAGGGGGCGGTGGTCCGCACTTCCTAAAATGAAGATATCGTGTTTACCCCTAATGGAAACCATAAAGGTATGTCATAAATGAAAAATACAGAAGATTAAGTAAAACATACACATATTATATATCATATATAAATATAGTGACATCTTAATGGCCACCTTTGAAGGTGTTTGAAGAATATTGAACAATCATCGTTTTGTGAAGCAGAAATTCGCCATCCACAGAAATAGTATGTTCTTTAACCATTATATGTAGGTGTGTGTAAGTGTAGCTCGAATACTTATTATACCATAATCCTTGTATATTTTAGATACTGGAGTTGTTACAAAAGAAATGAATAAAAAGTGTTTAGGGGGTTGGAGAACCAAAATAAAACAAAAGAACACAAGTGAAGACATTACCTTAAATCAGGGAACTATTTTTGATTTGAGCTCAAAGGCTTCCTTGGGAAAACTTCTGCCCAGAGTGAGGCTTCTAAGAGTAATAGATGGATGTGGAGAGACCAAATGAGCAGGGGTTGGCTGAGCCAAAGGCTTGAGAGGTGTGGGTAAGGTGGTTGAGGTGGGGGCCTTTTATAAGAGGAGAGGACGGGCACTCTTGGAAAGTTACAAAATGTTACTATATTTTCAAATGAGTTTCAGATTGTAATGGACCCAAACTGATGTATTTAGAGGATAAGTTGATAAGAGTTATAAATATACTCATACAATAGGTCTTTGACAAGTCTAGGTCTTATATTTTATATTATATTTTTATTTTATTCAATTTTTTAAATAATGAGGTAATCGCTGCATCATCATGATGTCATAAATAATTTAATTTATTTAACGTCTAAAAATTAAGAAACAAATACTATGTTGTAGGAAATCTCTTTATATTTCCAATGAATATTTATAGTCCAAAATATCATTTATATATACAAAATTAAAATTGTTTTAATCAGGTGATACATTCTTTGTTATATTTAACTTTCTTTAACAATAAAAAGATAAAAAGTCACTTTCACACAAAAGTGATTCCATGGGGTCCCCAAGTTTGGAACAAGGCATCCCATGGTCGGCCATGAGACAACCAGTATCATTAGGACACATGTTGGTGTCATTTTTTATTATTACGATATTGTTTTATTATCCTTAACTACCCGATTACTCATTAATCAATATAATTAAAGATAATTATCGTCGTTACTATTCATAATGTCCAAAAACAAAAGAGTCTGATTACATAATTTGGACCTTCGGATTCCAAATATGTAATCCATTTTACCAAATATCCAAATACTAAAATTTAAATAATTTATTTAAAAAAAATCCCTATTGTCAAAACAAATAGCGGGTTTTTTTGATACAATATCTATGAAAAGTTTGGCATTAGTTTATGCCCAATTCCAAAGTGAAATTAATCCTAATGACCACCATTGGATTAAATGGTAAAAATATATTCAGATTACAGTTTAAGACCAATTAAAAAGATAATATAACCATATAATTAAATTAGATGAAAAAGAATTTTTGATATAAAATGCAGTATTTTTCATTATTCATTAAAAAATGAACATTGTCAGAAAAATAGCAAAAATTTATCCATTGTAAATTTCAATGTCCCAATCATAAATAATATGATAATTTTGAAAATTAGAGATTATAAAATTGTCAAAAAATTGATTTAAAAATGGTTTTCCATCAAAAGGCTGTAAAACAATCTTTTAAAAATATTAGTGTATTTCATGCTTAAGATTGGATTTATTCTCATTTTAAGCCTCTAAAACACTATCTAATTCATAAATAGACATAGATAAAAATATCTATTATTCGTTACTTACTTGGGATGTTACATCCTTACCCCCTTTAGAAAATTGCGTCCCCGTAATTTATTTACATATCGAATAAGTGGGGGTATTTATCCCTCATTGCATTTTCAGATTCCCATGTTGCCTCTTCAATCATGTGGTTTTTCCAAAAAACAATAACCTGATGAATCACCTTATTCCAAAACACTTGCTCCCTGTGATCAAGAAACTGAATAGGTTGTTCCTCATAACATAGATTCTCTTCCAACTGAACTACCACTGGACTCAAAACATGAGATGGATCTGGCGTGTACTTCCTTAACATTGAAACATGAAAAACATTGTGTACCTGAGATAAACTCGGTGGTAAATCCACTCGGTAAAAAACTGATCCAACTCTCTCAAGAATTTTATACGGTCCAATGAACCTTGGACACATCTTTCCTTTCTTACCAAATCATATCCCACTTTTCCATGGTGACACTTTGAGAAAAACATGATCACCTACCTCAAAAGAGAGATCCTTCCTCCTGTTGTATGCATAACTCTTCTACCTGCTCTGAGCTATTCTCATGTGTTTATGAATCAACTAAACTTTTTCTACCATCTCTTCTACAAATTCTGGTCCCATCAGCTTCCTTTCACCAACTTCATCCCAAAAAGCTGGAGTTCGACACCGTTTACCATATAATTCCTCAAACGGTGCCATCTGTATACTGGAATGAAAACTATTATTATATGAAAATTCAACCAAAGAAAGATGTTGGTCCCAACTTCCGTGATAATCCATGGAACAAGCATGTAGAATATCCTCTAAAGTCTGAATTGTTTGTTCTGATTGCCCATCTGATTGAGGATGAAAAGCTGTACTAAAATTTAATTCAGTACCCAACGACTTTTGAAGGCCTTTCCAAAAGTTAGAAGTAAACCTGGGATCACGATCAAATACAATGGATAGGGGAACTCCATGAAACCTGACTATATCTTTAAAATACAATCAAGAAAGTTGATCTAGGAAAAAAGTATCTTGTATGGCAAGGAAATGAGCAGATTTAGTCAAGTGATCAACAATAACCCAGATTGCATTATTACCTCGATTTGTCTTTGGTAATCCCACAAAAAAGTCCATGGATATATTCTTCCATTTCCACTCTGGCACTAGTAAAGGCTTAATCGTCCCTTTCGGTAACTGTCATTCTGCTTTAACCTGTTGACATGTCAAATAATTCACAGTAAAATCAGCAATATCTCTTTTTATTCCATCCCACCAGTAATACTCCCGTAGATCTCTGTACATCTTATTACTGCCAGGATGAACTAAAAAAAGGGAATTATGAGCCTCACATAACAACTCTCTCTTTAACTGTGAATCACAAGGCACACACAATCATTTCACAAATCTCAAAACACAATCATTGTCAATATTGAATTTAGGCAACTTACCTTTCTGAAGCTGCTATACCTTTTTCTGCAACTCACTATTTTGCTTCTGTGCTTGCTTGATTCTGTCTGATAGAGAAGATTTCACTGATACCTGAAACAAAACATAAGGACATCTGACACCAACAAATTCTATTCCAAAGTTCATCAAAATCCTTAACCAAGGGATCTTGTTCCAAATGCAACATTGTTATTGAAGCATTACTCTTTCGAATCAAAGCATCAACCACTTTATTTTATTTTCCCGGATGGTAATTAATTGTACAATCATAATCCTTGATTAATTCTAGCCATCTCCAATGTCTCATGTTCAATTCATTCTGAGTGAATATATTCTTTAAACTTTTTTGATCGGTATATATTTCACACTTTACTCCATAAAAATGATGCCTCCAAAATTTTAAAGCGAAAACAACAGCAGCTAATTCCAAATCATGTGTAGGGTAATTTACCTCATGAGTTTTTAACTGACGTGAAGCATAAGCAATTACCTGATCATTCTGCATTAGGACACAACCAAGTCCTTTCAATGAAGCATCACTATAGATAACAAACTCCCCATTCCTGGAAGGTAGTGCCAAAACTGAAGCATTCACCAATATTATTTTCTGTTCCTAAAAACAATCATCACATTCTTTTGTCCAGATATACTTAACACCCTTCTGAGCTATCTTAGTCATTGGACTAGATAACCGTGAAAAATTACTAACAAACCTTCGGTAATAGCTTGAAAAACCAAGGAAGCTACGAATCTTAGTTACATTTGTGGGTCTTGGCCATTCTTCAACAACCTCTATTTTTTCAAGATCAATAGTTATCCCATCCTTAGAAACAATGTGACCAAGGAAAGAAATTTGTTGCATCCAAAACTAACACTTTCTGAATTTCCCATAAAATTTATTTTCTTTTAATGTTTAAAAAATAAACCTTAAATGTCTTTCATGCTCCTCTTTACTTTTAGAAAACACAAAAATATCATCAATGAAAACAACCAACATTTTTCACCTGAGTCAACTGAGCCATCACTGCAACAAACTGTTTAGTTCTGATTCTGACCTTCTCAAGATACTGATTTGAAAAGTCATTTCCCTCTCTATGCCTTCCCAGAAAAACTGTTCTGTTTCCTCTACGAAAAACCATTCTTAACACATAAATATCTTTGGCGAAGCAACATGGTAATCTTCAAATGCTATATAATCTCAATTTGACCATAAAAACAATATTTTTGGATAATCATTTAATAGAATTCTAACTCCTAAAGTTATCTAAACCAACCTATGATACCAACTATAAGGCCCTAGCCTTAAACCTTACTTAATCTTGAGTTATTACAGGATTACACATTGAGGTTCTTTTTAGGATTAGAGTTTTAGAGAATTAGATCATAAAACATGCATTATATACCACATTTATACAAAGTGGTTACATAAAACATAGTACTCATTTTCCCCATCAGCGGAAACATATTTAAAATAAACATGGATTCTTTCTTGACACTTGATTGACACTATCATCACATCATGTACCTTTCCCTTGACCTGTGAAAAACATTTCAAAAACTTGGGATGAGCATAAAAAGCTCAGTAAGGGATATTAAAGTATGAAATGAAAACATTATTCCATGTATGAAATCATATTTTACTCATAAAACATAAGAACATTAACATACCTCATAAAATCATGAATAAATCATAGAAATCATAAGACATAAAGGTAACTTGAGGAATTCATAACATTTTTATATAGGGAGTAACCCTCTTAGTTACGTTAGGAATACCCATCACAGTATATTCCCTAAATATCTTCGGAGAAACCTTAACGTTTAACTCCTTCGCATTACCAAATGCATTAGAGAGCTATATCGGGCTCACCCACCATTAGTTTATCATGGAACCACCCGTCTTCATAACAATACCCAAGAACCATAACATAATAATATCACATAAAACATGTATAAAGGAAACATAACATTTCCACTTTTCAATCACAAGATATCAATACAACACATTGATATAAAAACATTATGAAAACCATTTTCAATACCAAAATAAAAGAAAAGTAAAACATGGGATTTATTTTTCATTCAAAAAGGTTATGGCTTGTATAGGAAGCCGAAACTCAAATAATGGTGACGGCGGAAGAGAAGTCGTTGTCGCAGCATACGTATGACAAAAAAACATTCCTTTTTCCATTTAGTAAACGCTTCATATAAAAAAAATATTCCTTTTGAATAAGCATAAATTTAAAAGGGGTTTATACACCGTATAAAAGAAATTTGTGTATAAAACAAAATATGCCTCAATGAATGGAGATTGATACGAAGTCCCTTACCTCGTATCCGACTTGACTTGATCATTATTTAATCTCCTAAATAATAAACATAAGTTAATTTCTACTTGCTTAAGAACCTTTTTAAAGTTAATTATTCCTTTTATATCATTTATTACCATTTCATGAACACTATGTAATTATTTAAGTTAATAACGGTTGTTTTAACGATCATTAGTACTTGAGTCAAAAATTATCTTATTATATTTAAAGGTTGTTCACGTAGTCAAATATCAATTATCTCAAGAATGATATTCTTGATGTAGATTCCATATATATCATATATATCCAGTATATAAATGAATTTATAATATTACATAATCATATAGAGGTATGAAATGAAATGCACCGTTCATGGTGACGGTAAGCCGTACGTACGAATGACCACTACTTTCATTTCTATGTCATATTAATGGAATTAAAACTAAATGAGAGATATGTATATTTTAATTCCAGAATTATATTCATAATTTATATGTAACATACATCATATATATCAATTATATATATGTACTTATAATAGTACATTACATTTGGGGATAAGAAATGAAATGCACCGTTCATGAAGACGGTAAGTCATACGTACGCATGAACGCTACTTTCATTTCTATCTCATACTTTAATGGAATTAAAACATAATGATACATAATAGAATTATAATTCCAGTATGGTATGATATATAATATAATTAAATCTATCCTTTATACGTACCACATATGGTATTAACGAATCAAATCACTTTGAGGGGGCGGTGGTCTGCCCTTCCTAAAATGAAGATATCGTGTTTACACATAATGGAAACCATAAAGGTATGTAATAAATGAAAAATACAGAAGATTAAGTAAAACATAAACATATTATATATCATATATAAATATAGTTACATCTTAATGGCCACCTTTTAAGGTGTTTGAAGAATATTGAACAATCATCAATTCGTGAAGCAGAAATTCGCCATCCACGGAAACAGTATGTTCTTTAACCATTAGATGTAGGTGTGTGTAAGTGTATCTCAAATACTTATTATAACAACATCCTAGTTTATTTTAGATACTGGAGTTGTTAGAAAAGAAATGAATAAAAAGTGTTTAGTGGGTTGGAGAAGCAAAATAAAACATAAGACCACAAGTGAAGACATTACCTTAAAATCGGGCAACTCTTTTTGATTTGAGCTCAAAGGCTTCCTTGGGAAGACTTCTACCCAAAGTGAGTCTTTTAAGAGTAAGAGAGGGATGTCTAGAGACAAAATGAGAAGGGTTTGGCCGAGCCAAAGGATTGAGAGGTGTGGGTAAGGAAGTAGAGGTGGGGGCCTTTTATAAGAGGAGAGGAGGGGCACTCTTGGAAAGTTACAAAATGTTACTATATTTTCAAATGAGTTTCGTATTTTAATGGTCCAAAATTGATGTATTTCGAGGATAAGGTGATAAGGGTTCTAAATATACTCATAAAATAGGTCTTTTACAAGTTTAGGTCTTAGATTTTACATTATAGTTTTATTTTATTTAAATCTTTAAATAATGAGGTAATCGCTGCATCATCATGATGTCATAAATAATTTAATTTATTTAACTTCTAAAAATTATGAAACAAATAATATGATGTAATAAATCTCTTTAGCCTTACAATGAATATTTATAGTCTAAAATATCAGTTATGTATACAAAATTAAAATGTTTTACTCAGGTGATACATTCTTTGTTATATTTAACTTTCTTTAACAATAAAAAGATAAAAAGTCACTTTCACACAAAAGTGATTCCATGGGGTCCCCATGTTTGGCACAAGGCATACCATGGTCGGCCATGAGAAAACCAGTAGCATTAGAACACATGTTGGTGTCATTTTTTATTATTATGATATTGTTTTATTATCCTTAACTACCTGATTACTCATTAATCAAGATAATTAAAGATAATTAACGTCCTTACTATTCATAATGTCCAAAAAACAAAAGAGTATGGATTACATAATTTGGACCTTCTGATTCCAAATATGTAATCCATTTTACCAAAATTCCAAACACCGAAATTTCAATAATTTATTTAAAAATAATTCCCGTTGTCAAAACAAATAGCGGGTTTTTTTGAAACAATATTTATGAAAAGATTGGCATTAGTTTATGCCCAATTCCAAAGTGAAATTAATCTTAACGACCACCATTGTATTAAATGGTAAAAATATATTCATATTACACTTTAATACCAATTAAAAAGATAATATAACGATATAATTGAATTAGATGAAAAAACAGTTTTGATGTAAAATGCATTATTTTTCACTATTCATTAAAAAGGAACATTGTTAGAAAAATACCAAAAATTTATCCAATGTAAATTTCAATGTCACAATCATAAAGAATACGTTAATTTTGACAAATAGAGATTATAAAATTTTCAAAATTTTGATTTAAAAATGGTTTGCCATCAAAAGGCAGTAAAACAATCTTTTAAAAATATTAGTGTATTCCATGATTAAGATTGGATTTATTCTCATTTTAAGCCTCTAAAACACAATCTAATTCATAAATAGAAATAGATAAAAATATCTATTATTCATTAATTACTTGGTATGTTATAGTGGTAGTGTATTATGCAATCATAATCCTTGAGTAGTTCAATCCATCTCTATTTCCTCATGTTGTGTTTATTTTGTGAGAAAATATACTTCAAACTATTGTGATCAGTATAAATCTCACATTTTCACCATCAAGATAGTGTCTCCATATCTTCATAGAAAAAATTACCTTTGAAAACTCAAGATTATTAGTGGGATAGTTTTTCTCCAGAATTTTTAGCGGCCGCGATGCATAGTCAATAACTCAATGATTATGAATAAGGGTTCCACCGAATCTTCTCTTTGAAGCATCACTATAAATAACAAACCCATAATTCCCTGATGGTAGAGTCAAGATAGGATCATTGACTAATCCTTTCTTCTGTTCTACAAAACATTCTTCACACAATTTTTTCCAAACAAATTTAACCCCGTTAGGTGTGAGCTTGGTTAATGGGTTAGCCAACTAGAAAAAATTCTAGATGAAACATCGATAATAACCTACTAATACAATAAAACTATGTACCTCAGTTATAGTCATCAGTGCTGGCCATTCATGGATCACCTTGTTCTTTAAAAGATCAACAAAGATTCCATCCTTTGAGACAATATGGCCATGAAAATAAATCTCTTGAATCCCGAATTTAAACCTACTAAACATCCTATATAATTTATTTCATCTGAGGGTTTTCAGAATAGTGCATAAGTGATTTTCATGATCATTGTATCTTTTTGAGTATACCATGATATCATCAATAGATATCTCTACAAATCCATCAAGATATTCCTCGACAACTCTACTAATTAAATCCATGAAGTGAGTAGGTGCATTAGTCATTCCAAAAGGCATTACCCTAAACTCCCAATGCACATACCACGTTTGAAATACTATTTTCAGGAAGTCTTACTTTTTCACACACTACTGATGATATCCAAATCAAAGTTCAATAATGGAAAAATATTGAGTTCCATGAATTTGGTCGAATAAATCTTCAATGCGAGTTAGAGGATACTAGTTCTTTATTGTTATTACATTGATCTCTCTATAATCAATGCACAGCCTCATAGATATGTCTTTCTTCTTAACAAAATGGACAGCGGCTCCCCATGGAGAAACACTAGGGAGAATAAATCTATTATTACTCAATTTTTGTAGTTTTTTATTTAGTTCCACTAATTTCACAATGGAAAATATATAAGGGATATTCAATATGGGCCTTGAACCATGAATTAAATCAATGGAAAACTTAATTTATCATTCTGGAGGATGTCCAGGAAAATCCTCTAGAAACAAATCAACATAATCTTACACAATAGGTACATCCTCTATTCAAAAATTATTTTCTTCCTCAATAATAATTTCATTCCTTCCCTCCAAAATAATTCAATTTAGTAGAGCTACATGGGTGTATCTAGATATAAATCAGGTGATGAAGCTTCCATTCTAAATATAAGGTACTCTTTATCATCATCGAAAATTGTAACCTCCTTCTTACAATAAGTGTTAGCATCATGGTCTACAATCCAATCCATTCTGTGGATTATATGAAATTCAATAATGGATATGAAGATGAGATCAGTAGATAAAGAACATTTATATGCCCAAATGGGAACTGATTCACAAAACATTTTTGTGATGATACTTCCATTATGAGTTTTGACAAAAAACTCCCTTGTTAAGTCAAATTGAAAATATCTAATTTTCTTAGAAAACAGGGAAGATATGAAACAATGCGAAGATCCAGAATCAAATAAATAATTTTCTAAACTTGAGGTAACCATTAATTTACCTACCACCACATCATTCAAAGAATCAACCATAGAATTACTGATCCTATAAGATTGGCCATGCTCCCTTGGCCTTTTTGAGGTAAGATCACTTGGAGCCTAGAAAATTCATTTGAATAACGCCCCTTTTCTATAAAATTGTAGAATTCAACATTGATATCCTCTTTCTATAACTTCCAATCATGAGCTTAGTGGCCCTTTTCACCACACTTCTATCAGACTCACATTCCCTTTATGCAAGTACTGGGGTGTTTCTTCCCACATTTACCACATGATGGATATTCAACTTTTCCCTTCTTCCACTTATTTCTATTTCCAGAGTGATTAGCACATATCCTCTTCTCCTTATTTTATTTGAAGTCATAAGACATACATAATTCCTTTTTTTTCTTGATAGTGCATGAGACAATAGACTCTTACGATAGGAAGGATTTTGAGACTAATTCTCTAAGGATAAATGGTTTTAACCCATAAATGAATCTATAAATCTTACACCTTGGGTTTTGTATATAATATACTACATTCCTTGATAACCTTGTAATGTTAGCCTCATTATTTGTAACATTCTAATCCTCCTTCTGCCTCATACTTAGAAATTGACTTTCCATATTCTCTTGATGGCCACAAAGAATGTATTTTTCTAAAAAAGATATTTTTATAATCCCTCTATTCTATGTTCGATACCTATTCATATTCCTTTGTGTTTTGGATTAATGACCACCATTGATTTGTATCTCCCTTGAGGCGATAGACTGCGATGAAAAATTTATCCCTTTCGTTACACCCCAAAGCATAAACTTTTTTCTCTAAGGAACTTATCTATTGCTCATATACTAAAGTAATTGTACATACAATGAATTTTGGTGGTTGTTTTCTCATGAAGCGGTCTAACGTTGATCCTCCGCACTGTGGATTAGGGTGCTCCATACCGATAAGGTTATTATTCATAACCTAAGTGAGTTATCCAAGTATGGTGATAAGCTGATGATCACCAGTTGCATCACTAGATCCACTATAATTATCTTGAGTAGGAGTGCAAATCCCTACATGGATTACGTGAATTGATTCGTTTTATATTCCTTCGACTAGGTAATATTTCTAAAAAATGGCTTACCCTAGATTAATTTATGAATCACATTACATAATTCCAAACTTGTTAAAAAAACACAAATTGAACAATTTATGGATATAATATATAATAAAATTATTGTTTTCTTTGAGGAGGTATATACTCGTAAATCCATCATAATGGTTCGTAAAGAAAATGTGAATTATCCTAACCATATCCCCTAGGAGTGTCGTATCCATGAGTGCTGCAAGGCATGTTGTCATGCACCAGGATACCCTCGGTCAAGTTCGAAACTCCTTGTCAGTGTTTTCACTCCTTGGTACATTTGTTCCAGAGCCTCCTCTACCTTCTCGTATCATGAAATGGATGTATTTATTGGAAAATATATAAAATCTCTACATTACAAAAATTCTAGGAAGTTCTTCTATACCAATCCCCAATGTCTATCTTAGGGTAATGTGCTCTAATCAGAGTTTATCTAAATCTTGCTTCCAAGGTTTTTACTAAACTTCCTCTGATACCAACTATAACTCCATGACCCTAGTTACGAGTCAGTGCATTATTACATAACATTGTCATGATCACAAGGGATCCAAATCCCGAATGGACGAACAGGTTTGTATCCTTGGATGTACTAGATAATTCATAAGTTTTCCATTAAATTATAAAATGAAATAAAAAAAACATTGTCTCCATTGAACATATCCATCTCTTAGACTATCACTGCAGGTCAGTCATAATATATTTTTTACATCCTGGGAAAAATAAACCATAGAAATGGGTTTGTTATGATGCTGAGTAAGGATTACAATATAGCAGAAACTTTCAAGAATAAGAATCAGCATTTAAGGCATTGTACTAGACTGAAATAAAAGCCTTTTAAACTTAAAAATCATCATAATATGGAAAAGATAAATTAAATAATTCCATTTACATATTCACATGGATATTCTACACATTGAATAATCACATGTAATATCAATAACCAATATCATAATGTTGGAATGCATAATACCTGACATCATAACCACATAGTCATGGCATTATGCTATGACTACAAATTATATATTATCAAGGACTTGGTCCAAGACACTTATTTGTCTCATGAGACCTACTGATGCATCGGGGAGCTATAGTTGGCTCCACCTGCCCCATACTAAGTCAAATGCATTAATCATATGAAAAGGTTTAAAAACAACATAAACATTCATATTAAAACTATAATAAGAAATTCCATCAATTTATCCATAAAATATTAATGGTGTAAAAAATAAACATCCATTGTCAAAAATATCACAAAACCTTCAATATAATTTGAAATATTTTTTTCATAATAAATCAACATCATACATGCTTAAAATCCATCAAAAGATATTGACATAGATCAAATTAAAAAATTTTGTAGAGAAATATCTATTTCAATTTTGAAATCATTTTAAAGTCAAATAATTATAAAATAAAACATTTTTTTTGAAAATATTCTTATAAACATGCTTTGGAATCTTTGTCGATGTTATAAGGGCATAAAATAGGTGCACCCGCTGTATAAGGTAAAAAAAGGCATTCTTACCTTAATTTTGTCGAGAAGGTCATAATGTACCTTGTTTGGAAAATTAAAGAAATATTCCTTTGAAAAAATATGTGGCTAGAAAAGGGTATAAATTAATTTATCCCATTGTCTAATAAACAGTAAATTTTTTTGAATTGCCTTTTTAAGAAAACACAGCTGTGGATGATAAAAAGGTCCCAGTAGACACTAACGTTTTAACAACCTCTGATTAGTAAAGAGATTGAATAATTAAACCTTACCTTGTACTTTTCCTTAGTCAAAGGTATATCACCTTTATAATAATTAAATCATTGTTATTTAATTATACAAGAACTATATAAATATGATATCATATAGGATCCTATAATATTTCATTGTTAATAATATTTAAGTAGTGTCATCGTTTCAGGTGTTAACTGATTTGTTTTCATTTATATGATTGGTTATGTAAGCCATGTTTGTAATGGATATGATTTCTTTGATTCATATATAGAATGATATTATTTTTATAAACTTTATTTTTAATCATAAAATGAAAATTACTTTTGAATTATTATCATGGGGAATGAATCTCATCGCGTTCGTGGAGACTGTAATCCATATGTACGCACTAGATACAATATCATTATATTGATGGTGAAATATTATGAAATTGAATGGTATATTAGATATTAAAAAACCATTAACATGTTATATTTTCATTTAAATTTTTTATACGCATACAAATAATAAAGTGTTTGAATAACAAACTTCACAACGACGTGGAGACGTTAAGTCGTACGTATGGACGTATGGTGACTTTGTCATTTATAGGATGGATAGAATAACAAATATATTTGGATGATATTTAGAATAATATAACAATATGTTGGAGGAACTGTATTTTTTATTTTTTTATGGAAACAACAAAGAAAGAGGAAGTGGAAGAAGAAAAGAAGTTGAAAGAGGGTGGTGAAATTATTATCTCTTCTTCAGGTGTTTCCTTTTGAGTTGATCAAAAGGGCTTCGTAGGATGGATATATCATCTAAGTAAGGACTCTAGGTTGATTTGAGGGATGTTTGGGGGATATTTGGGCAGGTTTTGTCTGAGCCAAATGGCTCTGGAGGAGTGAAATTAAGAGAAGGGGATGTACCCTTTTAAAAGAGAGGTGAGGGTCACTTTATGAAAATCTAGAAATAATATTTTATAATAAAATCATTTTTAGTTTTTAATGTCTCCAAACTTATTTTTTCGAGGCTAAGGTGGGTATGGGTCGAAAATATCTCATCTAATAGGTTTTAGACAGGTTTAGGTCACCATATTAACCTTATATTTTAGATTTAACTCTTAGTTAAATAGTCTGACATTTACCATGTCTCGTTGTATTTTTATATTATATGGTTAATAAACATACTATAGCAAGGCAATATAACCCCAAGTGGTTCATAATTAATATTTTTAACATTATCTATGTGATTTGGAAGAATCTTAGATTTTTAAGAATAAAATATAAGTTAATAATATAGTATTTGTTTTAAAAAATCAATTATGTCAATTTGGACACTATTTAGAATTTTATTTTTTTGAAAGCCATAAAGAAAATTATCACTTAGAATAAAAGTTATTTAATCAACCCTAAAATGTCATATTAACCTATATAATTAGTGTAATTCATTATAAGTATCAATTTACATTTATTTGGAAATTTAAAATATCAGTTATTTTAATATATCATTATTAAGATATTTACTGCATCATCATTGTGTCATAAATAAATTAAATAATTTAATGTCTAAAAATTATAAATAAAAAAAATTATGTAGTAAATATTTTTAGCTTTCTAATAAATTTTTATGGTAGAATTTATATTTTCTGTAACCCTATATTTAAAATGTATTAGTAATTAAAATTTGAATTTCAATTTTTTAACACTACATGAAATAAAATATTAATAAATGTCATAATCTAATCTAAGTGGACCAAAGAAGGTCATATTTTATTCTTAAGGTTGTTTTTGGTCGAATTACATTTTTTCAATAGAATTAGAACATGTATTAGGGTAATTATAATATAATTTTTACCCTTAATTATCCTATTTAATTTTAACAGTGGTAAATAAAAGTCAAAAGTTACAATTAAAAAAATTATTTTCAACTTGTTGAACCAAATTTTAAATTCTAATGTCAACTGTGGTTTTTGGATTTTTGAAATTAAACTTACAGGAGTGGCAAAATTATGTTTAATGCATATTTTCAAATTCTCCTAGGAGGTCGGTAAAAGACAGTAAAAAGTTCAATAAAATTTTATATATATAAACATATTATAAAATGAATACAATGAGTTACATTAAAAATATATAGGTATTATGTATCTATTTTGACCAAAAATAAAATAACTAATAAAATAAATAAAAAATCCATTTTAATCAATAAAGTAGTGTTTTTCACTATTCATCAAAAATTGAAGGTTTTCAGAAAAATACTACAAAGTCGGCCTAAACTAATTTCGATATTATAAATTCAAAAATGAAGTCAATTTTGGAAAATAAAATTCATAAAATTTTAAAAGGTGCATATTACTATTAATATCGGCTAGTTTGATTGATTGTGGTTGGTTAAAACTCCAAGTTGCATACAACACAAGTTACTACATTATTCAAAGGGTAATGTACCGTGGAAGCTTATGGTGTTACAGATATTCATATATCCTAACATGTATTTTATTTTTAATGTTATGGACTTTTTACACCCGTACTGAGCTGTATATGTCACCCTTTTCTTATACATGTTTTCAAGTTATCCCATGCAATGCTAAGTACGAGGGAATGAAGTTATCAAGTAATGTAAGTATTCAATAAGATGTTGATTTTTATTTAATAAGTTGTTATGTTATGTTCATAATCCCCAGATGCACTATACCTCTAGATCACTTATGTTGTATTGAGTGAATGTTTTATGCAATAATTTATGTTTAGTGTGTAACAAAAAGTATGGTTTTTATAGTTTCTTTTAGAGGATAGGTTTAGTTATTTTTGGGAATATTTTTAGAAATTTCTAGTGAATTCTTTGATGATAAGACTATGTATTATAAAAACATCCCAATGTTTTGGTGAGAATTGATTATGTGGTTTTTCAAGAAAATATATCATTGTCTCTATACAAGCAGGTAGATGTGTCTATTGTACAGATTTACCTAGGAGTGATAACTCTAACCAAGAGTTTTGGGCTTGACCCTAGGTATCCTGTTAAATAGAAATGGTCCTTGTTGCACTCTTGGTTATTACACTACCAAGGGATATGCTTTAGAAAATTCACAAACATAGTATTAACCATTATTAATGGATTTAAAAACAATCCCCTGAGAATATTTTTTGGGGGCGTAGGCCATGGATAGCATAGATTTAAGACTATTAAATCATATGTTAAGAAAATAAATTCAATTTATAAGTTATCCACTTTTGTCATTAGATTCATCATTTTGTGTTTAATTATTGAAGATACTCAACACTATTTATAAATAGGATAAATTAGAACCATAATCAAAAAGTGAAATTTAGGGTTATTTTACATAGTTCTACACATTATTTTGTATCCCGAATGTTTAGTAGAACAATCCCAACCCCCAAAAAATCATATATGTAAAGATGTTGGTTAGTATGGAAAATGGGTGAATCATTGCATCCAATGAATATAACTCTTCTCCTGTCATAATAGGTGGATTGGACTTCTTGACTAATCTCATCATGCTACCTTTGGTGGAATTTAATGCAATTATCGGCATGGATTGGGTTTCCATATATAGAGCCATCCTAAATTTTTGTGAAAGGGAAATCAATCTCCATATGGATAATCGGCCCCTGATTCTACAAAAGTGCAAGTAGTAAGATGAATCTTCTTTATCACCATCATCTCTAGAATGGTTATTACTGCCCTATGAGCATGAATATCTTGCTCAGGTGATTGAGTCTTAAAAGGTAACCATACTTGAAGACATGCCTATTGTGAGTGAATTCACAGAAGTGTTTCTTGTGGAATTGATTTGTCTTCCTCCGAGAAGAGATGTGGAATTCCCAATTGACCTTATTCCTGGGACATTTCTAATATCCTAGAATCCTTATAGAATGGCTATTGTAGAGCTTGAGGAGATGAAGCAACAACTATATGAGAATATGTATAATGGGTTTATATGCCCAAGTTCATCACCATGGGGTGCACAAATCATCTTCTTCAAGTAGAAGGACGGGTCAATGTGCATTTACATCGATTATCACGAGCTAAACAAAATCATGATAAAGAAAAAGTATCCTCTGCCACAAATTGATGAATTTTTCGATCAGCTATTTGGAGCACAATACTTCTCCATGGTGGATTTGTGGTTAGGCTATTATCAAGTAAGGGTGAAGAAGGAAAATATCACCAAATACTACTTTTCATACAAGATATGGGAACTATGATTTCATAGTAATTCCTTTCGGACTCACTAATGCTTCAGAAATATTTTTGTACTTTATGAATAGAGTCTTTATATATTTCCTCAAGAAAAATTGTATTCCTTATAGATGATATTATAATATACTCCAAAACAATGGAGGATCAACATGATCATCTATGAACTGTACTAGAGACATTGAAAAAGGAGACTCTCTACGAAAAGTACAACAAGTGTGAGTTCTGGTTAAAGGAGGTATCATTCGTGGGTCATATAATAACAAGAAATGTGATATTTGTGGATCAGTCTAAGACAACTACAGTTGAGAGATGATCGAGGCCAACAACAGTAATAGATATCCCTAGCATCTTAGGGTTAGCTGGATATTATATCTAATTTTTGAGAAATTTATCACGATGGTCCAACCCTCTTACCAAGCTAACAAAAAAGGAAGCAACATTTTCATAGAGTGATAAATGTGAGGAGAGCTTCAAGTAGTCGAAATGGAGGCTTATCACTTCACCCGTTCTCGCACTACCCACAAGTGGATAACCTTTTTTGGTATTTAGTGATGCTTCTAAGAAGGGAATGGGTTGTGTGTTGATATAGAATGGTAATGTGATAGCCTACACTACAAGGAAGATTAAAATTAATTACCAAAACTATCCTACGCAGGATCTGGAGTTAGCGGCTGTGATCTTTTTATTGAAAATATGTCGACGTCATCTCTATGGGGAGAGGTGTGAGATATATACTGATCACAATAGCCCCAAATATATATTCACACAAAAGATCTAAATATGTGCCAATGAAGATAGATAGAACTCATCAAGGATTATTACTACCCAATCCACTACCACCCCGTTAAGGAAAACATGGTGGCACGTGCTCTAAGTAGAAAGGACCCACAATTATATCATTAATGAGAATTTAAAAGGATCTAATATTTTTAGATATGATGAAGATGGACATGTGAATCAAAAATAAAGGATCGCCATAAATCCTTTCACAAATGATTGCTCAACCCTCCCTTTGGGAATTGTTAAAGGAGATCAAAAGGATGATGTAGAAATTCAGAAGAAAGTGGAAACTGGTGAAAAAGTGAAATCCTGATAGTTCAATTTTAATGAAGAATGGATTTTGAGATTTGAGAAAATATTATGTGTACCATCTGATCTAGAGATAAAGAAGGAGCTTCTGAATGACGCACATAGATCAACCTTCTCTATTCACCCGAGGATCAAAATGATGTATTGAGATATCAGAGAAAACTTTTTGTGGGATGATATGAAAAGGGAGATTCTTGAATATACATTAATGTTCCTGGTAGGTTAGCAAGTGAAGGTTGAGAGGAAAAAGTCTAAGTGGGTGATGAAACCACTACTCATACCAACATGGAAGTGGGAGAACATTACCATGGACTTTTTCACTAAACTTACAAAGACATCCAGAGGAAATAATGCTATATGGGTCGTTGTGGATTGACTTACAAATACCTCTAACTTTATCATGATTTGAGAGGACTTATCATTGGGTCAAGTGTAACGAATTTACATCAAAGAAGTGGTAAGTATTAATGGATTTTCACTATCTATTATATCTGATTGTGATTCTAGATTCACCTCAAAGTTATTGAAAAAGTATCCAACATAGTCTAAGCACTGAACTGCACGTAATTATGGCCTATCATCCTCAAACGAGAAGACAATATGAGAGAACTATTCAGAAACTGGAAGATTTGTTAAGATCATGTTCTATGGACTTTAAATGAGGATGGGACCAACATCTTCCACTAAATGAATTATCCTTTAATAACAGTTTCCACTCGACCATATAAATGGAACCAAATAACTCCCTTAATGAGAAAAGTTATATTACACTAGAATGTTGGGATGAAGTCAGTGAGAGTAAGAATTTAGGAAATTAAATGGTTGAATAAATGGTGGAGAAGTTGAAAAAAATTCATTAGCATATCAAGGTGGATCAAAGTAGATAGAAGAGTTATGCAGATAACTGTTGACGAAACCTTTTTGATCAAAGTTGGAGACATAGTATTTCTAATCATATCTCTGTGGATGAAGGTAATGTGATCTGGAATGAAAGGGAAGTTAAGTCCTAGGTACAATGTCCCTTTCATGATTCTTTATCATGTCTGGGATGTGTCCTATCGACTGGCACTTCCACACACCATGGCCAATGTACATGATGTATTTCATGTATCCCTATTAAGAAAGTATATACCAAACCCATCCCATGTATGCTCTTTAGAAATAGTACAGTTTGATGATGATCATTTTTACGAAGAGAAACAAGTTATGATCTCAGATCATAGAGAAAAAGTTATACAAAATTAGACAATTCCCCTCATCAAGGTGTTGTGGAAAAACCACAACTATGAATAAGTGACATGGGAATTAGAGGAAGTGATGAATCAGAGTTACCCAAAAAAAATTTAGTGTGGGAAAAGGAAATTTCAAGGGAGAAATATCTTATGGGGGGAAGATTGTAACGACTTAAACATACATTAATGAAAATTCTTCTTGATCTATTTAAATGTATTATTATGTAAAATGATTATATAAAATATGAACATAAATATTTTTAGGATTTTGGATTTTAAAATACCGTTTCAAATTGTGAAAATTACTGATATAACCATTGAAAATTTATCAAACGATTAGTATAAATAAAGGGCTTTAATAAATCCAATTTACTCAGTTAAAGGAAGCGATAGCCTCATCGAGTGTAATTTCCCCATATAAAGCCCATTTTTCGGAGGTCGGAAAAGAGGTGGCATCATTGGGATTCTCTCAGGACCAAGCTGAAGCCAAGCTTCAAAATGTAAAGCTCAAACATAACTTCCTACAATAGAAGTGTAAGTTAATAGAGATTACCACCCGAGTGATGTAATATGAGCCACCCCAAGAGCTAGTCATCGTCGCACACATTACCCTTCAGTATTATGAAGGTGCTATAAGGGTTTATGTAAAAATCCCCTAGTACTATGATTATGTATACTATTTTCTATATAGAATATAAATTCATTTTGTTATTGTTACTTTGTATGTTGTTTTTAATGAAAAAGTAACATTTTTAGTCAATTAAGAAATCTATTTTGATGAATTATTGGATTTTTGAATTAAATAATATTTTAATTAAATTTTTTTAATAAATTATTTTTTATACAATTCAATTTACTATATAATTATTATGAATATGATTGTGATTTTTAATATAGATACAATGCTATTTTTTTAAAAACTATGAATTTTCGATAAATGATGGTTTTTATTTTAAAATATAAATTCACATAATTTTAATAATATGTAGATAAAATGAATATTATTTTTGGAATTAGGATGTCGAAATTATCCAACGGTGAATTTTTCAAAATTTTCTGAGACAATAGAATTTTTTGGTAAAAATTAAATACTGTTTTAATAAATATTGTATTTTATGACATCATAATGACCCAATAATGAAGTAATAAATTACTATTAAACTTATGTTTAGAAAAAATATATTTTACCATTAAAATAATGTTATTTTAGGTTTATATTATTTATTTTACAAATGTTTAGTGCAACCTCCAAGACATATAAAAAAGTTCAACTTTTTATATTGATTTCATTAAGAGTGTGACTCGCCTCTACATAAGAAACCAGGTTATTTTAAGAAGATCATCCATTTGACTTATAAAATATTGTTTTCAACTCTAATTTGGAAAAAACCCATGGGAAAAAACCATCAACTAGTTTGTCTTTATGATTAGTTTAATGTGTTGTGTCCCAAACCTAAATAATAAAAAATTCGTTCTCCTTTACTATATAAAATCACTCATTCTCACACAACATCTTCCCTCAAATCCATTTGAGTTCATTAAACCTATTCACTAATGTATCTAGAATCTACACAAGGCACCCCAAACTCCCAAAAATCCTCTCGCAATCCTCTCCCAAGCCTTTGAGATCACACTTCTATGTAAGGGATTCCTTCCTTTCTCATTTTATCCCAGTTTATTAATATTTTAATTCCCTTTTATTTTAAATTATAAATGATGGGGTATGATTTTTCACATCCCCCATACTTCTTTATTTATGTTTTACGAGTTATATACCCCCTTTATCTCTCATTAATTCTTCCCATGTACACCCATTACCATGCCAAAATTCCGTAAGTAATTTCTATCTCGTCATTTACATTCAACAAATTCTTTTGTATCATGAATCTAAATACCATTACAATTTCTGGGAAATGTATCTATATGAACCCCTTAATATCCATTTCATTTACATATTATGATACACCCCTTTCCACCTCATCAAACATTTTTATGAATTATTATGTCACACTGTTATGCTGCCAAAATTTCACTGCAATTTTTCCAAGCCAAATTCATTGTGTAATTAATGCCATGCCTATTTCTATATCAAGGGTATTCAACTTTATGTACATTTACTTATTGTATATAGAGTTTCATGTATGTATTATACATTTATTTATCATGGAATACATGATGACATTGAATGATTCTATGTTGTATGATCCATGCAGCACACTTATGCATGAAATTAAATGTTTAAGAAGGGTTCGCTATGATAGCGGTCTAATGCATTGGGTAAATATAAGTATCATGATACATCAAGTGAAATGAGTGTTTTATCATACTAATTCATGTGAAATGAAAATTTACTCATGATAATTCAAGTGAAATGAGGATTTACTCATGCTAATTGAAGTATAATGAAGGTTTAGTCATGCTCAATGTGAAATGAGCCTTGGCTCATGCTAATTCCTTTTTTAGTGTTGTATCTACATTTCCATGTTATGATAATCAAGCTATATCATTCCATTATGTTCATGTTTCTTTATGATTCTTTGATATTCCTATTGCCTAAAATGTATTCTATTCTCCATGTTATGCCCTTTTTACTCCCTTACAAGTCATTATAGATCACTCTTTTCATATGATTGTCCTCAGGTTATCCACTGCAATGCTAAGTACGAGGGAATTTTGTGGTAATTTAAAGGAATTTTTAAATAAGATGATGAATTTTATTTTTTAATAGGTTTTTTAATTTTTCTAATCCCCAAAGACACTAGACCTATCGAACTTCTATGTTGTATTAATTGAAGGTTTTATGTAATAATTTATGTTATATGTGTATTAAAAAGACGGGTTGTTATAGTGGGCCTATTTTTCCTGTTAAGTGAGAAAATTATATGATAATTAAATGCTACTAGGTGTATAACTAAAGTGGCTTCAGTAAACTTTTTAAACTAATATGTCTTGAATCTATTGGAGTAATCCATACTTAATTCTCTTAAATAGATGTTTGGGAAGCCACAAAAAATCATTTTCCACCATATCAATGGGAAATATAACCCATTCATCAAATGTTTATTTAAAATTTAATCATCATTCATTTTGAAGTGGATATATATATGGGATTGTTACTATACTTAAACACTAATAATTCTATCATAAATGATCAAACCATGTTTATTAATTATGGTCCCCTCAAATTTAGACAACCATTTCATAATTCCACATTCGTCTTGATATGTCCATATACCATTTTAAACCATTCATAATAGTCTATATTAACTCGATGCTCGTGAACATTAGAAAATATCCATTCAAAAACACATCTTAATGGGTTATATTCCCTGCTATCCAACATATCCCAAGGTTCCATATACACAATGAGAAAAACATCCTCAACAGTCTATATTAGGTACTTTTCATTAAAACAAGAGGTAGATATAGTTACTAATATATAGGATGAAACTAAATGTGTTATTCATGGATAATTATTAAACAAACAATTTAATAGTGGTGTTTGAATAGTAGTCTTAGTTACATGGGACTATACTATATAGTAAATTTCTATAATGAATGAAGACACACTTCAAATCTCTATACATATCTTCTTACAATAATAAATCTATTATAGAAATTAGGATATTTAATTCTTATTGGTATGTATATGAAGAGTTCTTATACAAGGGTTAATTTAATCACTCTATTAATCCATGATTTATTATCATAGAATATGTATAACATGTTAATCACATCATAACCCTAAATAGATCCACTGTGATTTATGTCCCCTAACCAGAAATGTTTCAATATTACCTCTCAAGGAACCCTATCCTCAGTTGAATATAATACCATTCAAAGGGATAAATATTAATTCAATCTCACCGATAAAATCCCAAATCGGTAATACCAACTACCTCATTATAAATTAGTAAATTCTAGAAAACACAACTATTTTGAATCAAAACAATAGCACAAAAATAGATATGATTAATTTATTTAAAATATTCTACACGAATATGTTCACATAAAAAAATTATTTTAATAAAATTTTTGACATGGTGGTACCCATTCCTATACTACAATTAAGGATAAATTCATGAACATGTGTTTAAATTCTATGAGTGTCCCAATGTATGAATTATTTTCCCTGAAAATAGTGATATGATCTTTAAAACCCATCTTATTGACAAAAATAAAAAATGAAATAATTCATATAAATGTCCTACTAATCAACATCAATTGACAAGTTGGTCAATATTGAAATACAAAAACCCCAAAATGTCTATGTTAGAATTATTAGAGATGACATGAAATACATATCCTACAAATTGAAATAATTTAATCACCAAAATTGACCAGGAATCATATCCCAAGATGGGTCTCACATCCCAAATAATACATAAATATGTTGTTTAAGACTAGTTATATATTGATTTTCTTCATATGTGATTCATCTATACATTTCTTGATAGCTCGTTCAATAATAGTATACATATTTTCTTTATAATCATGAATTGAGAATATTTCTATATGATGTACTTATGTATCCAATATTCCTTGTCAACAACCTTCATTTGAAAAATAGTTTTATTTTTATGGAAAATTATTTTTATCAACAATATTCATAGGAAACTATAGAAAAACTGTGATATTTACACTTTCATAAAAATTCTCATGTCTGTCTTTAAGAAATTCAAGAACATTAGACCCTTGTAAATAATCATCATTGTTATATTTCCATTGTCCTTATAACATAATGAATTAAAAACCATGTATTAATTCCTTGGTTTATAGTATATCACACAATCATAATCAGACTATAGTAATATCCATCAATGTTATCTTATGTTCATCATTTTTTGAATATTTTCTTCATGATCGTATTGTACGTATATATTCCAAATCATTCATTATAATGATAACGTTTAATTATCATTAATGAATTTATTATATATAGCTTCTCAATATATTGAGAAGTATTTTTTATTCATATGTAATTAATTCCCTAGATTGAGATTTAATAATTATATCATTTTAAAAATGAAGGCTACTAATTCATTTATATGTTCACCAATATATATATATAATTCATCATTCAGAAATGATTATTTTATTAATAGTTTACTGATCAGTCACATTCCTAGTTCCTCAAATACATCATCACATTCTTTTAGCTATGTGAATTTGATCCATTAATGTGCCATCATTATTAATGGGTTAGATAAACAATCATTTATTACGATAAATAAATTCTATTAATTAGAATAATATGAGAAATATTTATCTAAATTATATAAATTGGTGTTGGAATTTCTTTTGTACATTGATCTATATGAAGGGTTAACAAATTTTTATCATATTAGATAATATAACCCAGAAAACTTGCTATTCCATGCTAAAATACATGATCACTAAATATCCCATACACCAAATTTCCTCATAAAGTCTCCAAATTAATTCATAAATTATACTAATGTTTATCATAATATAGATAGTAAATAAAGTTATAATTAATAAAATCAAATGAAACATTAGTAATATTTTTCATGAATAATATATTCAACATATTGAAAAGCACATAGGATACATATTATGTTCAAAAGGGATTTAGAGTGAACTCAAAATTTATCATAGAATGAAAATTTTAAAACATAAATAATTATCCCGATGCATTCAGATATTAAAATGTTTCCTATTTAATCAATTAATATATTTGTTGGAAATATTTCTTATGTAAATGGAATAATATACCAATCAAAGTGAAAATACATAAATTAAATAGGAAATAGTAAGATATTAAAAAAATAAAATATTCCCTAATATATTTGAGGATAATATAGTAGTTGTGTAGGATACAATATTATGATGAGTGTATCCAAAGTACGTTGTAACTAAATACAATATATTCATATAGTATGTTATTAATGAAATAATATAAATATACCCTTTATGAAATTTGAAATATGTGACCAATAAATTTGATAAGATTATGGAATAAGTAATTAAATTATGTTTAAAGTTTTAGGAAAATATAATTTAATTTCTAAAGGTATAGTTATAATTTATTTTCAATCTAGGTACCTTATGATGGCTACTCCATATACATATTTGTAATACTTCCTTCTGAATAGTCCGCCTAAAATAAATAATACAACCACAATACAATCATTAAATTTCAATCCTAAGGATTTATATAATAGAAATTAATGTCTTAAGAACGTTATTAACACTAAAATGTCATATAGGGGAAGAAAATACAAGGGAATAGTGATATCTCAATGATATTAAATAAATTAATATATAATTACTAGAATATAAATTCATGGGAATTTGAATATTATTGGGAAATGAATACCGAAAAACTGAATGGTGAATATTATGAACAATACACTTAAAATTAGTTATATAGATATTCAAAATAAACACCTTAAAAAATATTAATTAATTAGTGGGTACTATGATAGAAAACTAAAGAGGATAATTTTGATCACTAATTATAGAGTGAAGTTGAATGAAAGATTGATTTTGTTTTATAGATCTAATAGGTTAATGTTTTTTAATTTCAAGAATTATGATTTTCCAATATATTTCATGGAAATCAAAAAACCATACTAAAACCCATGGATTTTTTCCTTGGTTTTATAAAATTATTACATTTTATTTACCATTTATTCTTATGTGAAGTGAAATACATTTTTAATATCACTCACACCCGATAAAAATAATGTTCTAAAAAGTAAAATTGGAAAACTTATTTACCATTTTTTATTTTGTGATGTAATTATTAGAAATAAAAAAATTATTTATTACATTAAATTACATTATTCAAATAAAATGTCATATTATAGGAATAATTGTGGTTAAATTAATATTTTCATATTTTTACTTCATAATTAAGTCATTATACATAATATATTTTTAGAACATAATTTAATACATGAAAATTCACATATATTAGAAAATTATGAAACATATTAATTGTCTATTTTGAGATGATTATTATTAATGTAATGTCTTTTTTTATTGAAAATATTTTTCTCTACATGTGAAAATTATTTATTTCTTATAAATAAATGTTTATTTAAAAATAAATTCTTTGGGAAAATACATTTATAATTCATTTTGAAAAATCTGTATATTTGATATTTTATTATTGTAAATAAATTATAACCAGTTAATAATAAATTTATATTATAAATAATAATAGTATTATTACATAATGACTTTCTCCATGTTATTCCATCCATGTTTGTATAATTTGTATATTATTTTATATACTCTCATGATGGTATGCTAATATTCAAGTGTATCGATTCTCAATGGTCATATAATAATTGACATCATACTCATCCAATAATAATAATATAATAAATATAAATAACACATTATTAAATAAAAAATTAATCTATTCATTCTCTATGATTATTTTATATGTATAATCCTTTTTTATAATATTATTCTAAATACCTGTTACACTAGAAGGCTTAATGATAATTCACTATAAATATATTTTATTTCATTGATAGATTTTTTTCCACACATCAATGAATTTATAAAAACCACAATATTCTATTGAATTATTAATATTTAATATTACAGTTGTCTCCAAGAAATTGAATATTCAAGTATGAATATTATTAACTACATTATGATATATATATATATCTTTAATTTTCATTCACACTATGTTTTTTCAAATAATATGTAGTTTAAATTTTTTACATCAATATTTTTTTTTATCAAAATTATTTCAATTGCATTTTATTGTTAAATATTATGAGTAATATATAAAACTTTTAAAAATTAAATCTTTTGAAATTAATAAGTTTTTAAATAATAATATAAAAATTATCATTGGGTGAATTGTTTTTACTTTTTTTGAAAGATGGATTTTCAAGTGAATAATGAAAAAAAATATTTTTTATTGAAAACTGAATTTTTATTTCAAAAATATAAAATGTTCTATTTTTCTAATCCATGAAAAAGAAATTAGATTAATAATATTATAAATAAGACAATCACGTTCCTTTGAATCAATATTATTGTTGAATATGGTATGAAATCATTTTTATACATAAAAAACATTTTCTTTAAAAACAACCTTTCATTTCATTTTAATTTTTTATATAAATTTAATTCCATAATATTATATATATTGAATTGTGAAAAAATTATTCAATGATTGCAATTAAGGGTTCCAAATTTTGTAAATAGTTCTATTTTATTTTTTGTCAATATGAATTGTAACCGTTGTTATTTTTTATTTCCACAAAAGAAGGTTAAATTATGGTTAAATATTAATTGATAAGGCTTCATGTTCCTTCAAACACTTCAATTTATAATATTTAAAGTGTTGATATCATCCACTTACAAATTTTTAATAATTATTTGGCTAGATAGCTATATTTTTCATTGATTAGGTAATTCATATTAATTTTAGAAAATTATAAATTCAAAATCCAAATATATTCCATTAAATATTAGTAAATAGTTTCCATATAGACTGAAAGAGGATGAGTTAATGTATAGTTTTTTTAAGAGATGAGTGGATATTTTTTAACATGATGATTATTTATGTTAGTATTTACTAAATTATTAGCATAAATTCTTACTCAATGATGACACAATATTTATTCATTTAATTGAAATAATTAATTAAAAGACTTTAAATATATTTAAATTAATACAATTTGAATTAATTATTGTGGTACATAAAATTTAAGTTAAATATTTCATATTAATGATGTGTTAAATTTCTTGATTTAAAATAATTTGTTGTCATGTTTTTTATAATGTCAAATTAATTGAATAGTTTTAAATATTACAACACTGATATATCATAATAACTACTATTTTATTAAAAAATTAATATTTGTAAAAATACTTCCTTCATCCCAATTAATGGAAGATGGTTTAATATATAAATCGTGGTAAAGGTTTTTCTCACATATCTTATTATTGTATCATTTATAGCTCCCAAAGAGAAAAAAAACATTATAATCAAGTTAATTTCTCAATTCATTTTGATGAGGCTGAGACTAAGGTATAAGGGTGAAAAAATAAACATGAATAAATATTATTTTATGAATTTATGTTGAATCTTAAAAATAATATTTTCAAAATATTTCTATATGGATCCATTTTTCAATGAAAAATTATTTATGTTAAATTTAATACATTGGGTAATTCTAGGAGTTTTAGTATCCTAAATTATAAAATGAAACATCCTACCAATAATTATTCACAATGGTTGGTACGTCTAACTCATTAAAGGCTTAATAATGTGGTAAGGGATTTTTATCTCAATATTATTTTATTCTAGAATATTTGTCCTTGAATTTCCATTAAAGAAATTATTTGATCCATATTTGATAAATCAATTAATTTTTTTCACTTCTAGATATTTATATTTATTACATATATCCATTTCATTTTAGTCTCTTTAATTAATCTGGAAACATAAATAATATAATTTAGGAAATGTAAAATTATATTTAACATTTAATTAAAATTTTGTTTCTAAAATGTCCTCCTTTTATAATAATGTTTCCAATAATTATTTTAGCAATCTAATATTATTTTTTAAATTATTTTTTTAACATGATTGAATTTTTACAAAATGGATTAATAATTTTTTTTTTATCTTTTTCCAAATGAGGAAAATGTGAAGTTTTAAATAAATTAAAGAGACATTTTTTTTACTTATGAAACATTGAAATGTATTAAGAAATATTTCCAGAGCCCAAAATTGAGACCAAAAATGATTTTAAGGCCTAGTGAGACCGATATTAATTTCATAAAAATATTAAAAATAGTTTATATCACATGTGGGATGTTTTCATAAATAATTTGAACAAATCCTAAACAGAGTCTTGTATTGTAAATCGAAGACCATGGTTGAGTTCAAATTGTAGGGTTTATCCAAGGTGCAAACATGGGTTGGTTAATATAGAATGTTTAGTTAAGGTAATTGTTTGTGGGTACATTAAATTAGAATATATACGCAAATTATGTGATTATTTTATCCACTTACCTAATTAAATTATCTTATAAATACCATATTATGATATTTTTCAAAGGGGTTTCCGTATAAAAATTTTTATATCTAAATGGAGTGTGTGTATTCCTCATTTGAGGATCGGGATCAGAGAATGAAAAATGATGAAATAAATGATACTCATGAGATCAATGAAAAACAACAATAATATTATCACAATAATCACCATAATATGTGTTCTTTTCCGATTATATATCCATAATCTAGGAAGAGATCAGGAATTTCCTTATTATCCATTTTCAGTAAAATTTTAGTAATAGATTCATATCTTCTTTTATTGATATGGGATTATTCTCTCTTACATAACCCCAATAAATAATTCTAATTTTTAATCAATTATTATTTTTATTTATTTTTTACTCCATTTTTCTACGCCTATTGATCACTGGTTGGGATGACATTAGCCAATTATTATTGTTACCTTTGTGTTATAGAAATTTATCAATTTTTTCTTGGAGTATTACATCAATAATCTACTGATAAAAAATTAAATGATATCGAGAAATAAAAATAATTTTTCATTCAATATTAGGAACAAAGGATCCTTGATCATTATTTCAAATTTGGGTATTTGAGGAACATTAGAGGAAAGGATGTAATGACAGGAACTTGATGTTTGAATGGGTATCAGTGGGTTATGTGTCGGATTGAGATGATATCTTTAGAGGGGTAGTGATTAGTGTTTCTGATAAATGATTGGAGAGAATCATGCCATTTGATATGGAAGTAAAGGTACCGATGACCTAAGACATGTTCATGTGTTATTATTATTATTAATTATAATAACATTAACAATAAGTAAAAAATATTATAACCCCATGGAGTGAATGACCAGGGTGTGAAAAGGGGTATCAATTATTTTATACTATTATAATTTTTATATAATACAATAATAGGTGTATAAATTAAAATAATAATAAAGGAAGATCTATGAGAGGCATGATGTGCATTTTTTATTGGGGGGAAGGGAGTCATTTAGAACCTCTTTGATAATAAATTAATATAATTAATTCATAATAATAATAAAATTCATATTATTAGTTTTATTTTTCAATTCACATGGAATAACCCTTTATATACATAAAAATAAGGGGTAGGGGATATTTATGGCCTTCATATCATGTTTTAGATATAATTTTATAATAATAATGACTGAAAATATAATAGTTATTATTATTTTTATTAGTCAATGTTTTATTTAGATCATTGAACCTAAATGTAAGATTCAAGAACAATTTATGGTATCCTTGTCATTAAATTAAAACAATTATTTAAAAGAAATCATTAAAAAACTAATTTGGCCACAAGGATTGGGTCTATGAATATCATAATAATAATAATAATAATATTATTATTATTAAAGAATCATTAATCTACCATAAAATCATCATAACTTGTCGAAATGATAAACACTTTGTGACATTGAAACACCCATACTGAGGTTGATTTTCCATGAAAAGTATTGGTTATTTTATTAAGACTCATGGATTGGTCCAATGAAATGTCATTCGTGATTAAAGATTTTAAATGCACCCTTTTCGTTGGGAGTCATTTTTAAGAATGTTAATAGCCAGTATTGAGTTATTTAATGGGGATTACAATGGTGTGATACATTTATACACTCATGGACATTTTAAATTAAATATCTTCTTTTAGATGATTTAGCCTATCAAAATGAAAATGAGCCTCATGTAATCATTCAGGATTTTGACCAGACACATATTTTGGCAAGTGAGTAGTCTATAATTATTCTTTTCTGTATAGAATGTGATAGTACAATTCATTATGTCTTCTGAGATACGATAAAAGATATTACGACCAAGAAATTATTTTTTGTGACTCTCGGTGTTGGAAGTGATTGTGAAGGATCATCAGTTAGAGGTCTATGTGGTACCCTCTGATGGAATATGTTGTTGGTCCTCTATGTTCATATTGAGTGGTACCCCTTACAAAATTGGATGTGGGTATACTAACTACATAGTGGTACCCACCTAACTGACTAAGGCATGCATTCTCTACCTACTAAGTGGTACCCCTAGTGGACTAGGGTGTGGGTCTTCTACTTTTGGATTGGTACCCAATGATGGTCTTGAGTGTGGGTCCTCTATTTAATTAGTGGTACCCACCACAAATTATAAAATAGGAAGAATATTCAACCAATCTCTTTTTACTCCACTAAAAGAACACAGTTTGGTTCCCTTACCTACTGAGTGGTACCCCTGGATGGACTAGGAATCATCGATAGATATTTTATACTAAAGGAAGACTCCTATTACTAGTATCATATGTGAGATAGAGATCCCCTTTCATTCACTTTTTGGTTTCATATATGATTATTTTAATCTATATAGTATGGATTCATTTAACGCTTTCCTTGAAATGAGATGACTACATCTATCATGTCTTTTATTTCTCCCACTTCAATTTTCAGTACATACTATAGGGTTTGTATCTACTCACACTTGAATATTCAATTCCCAAATGTTTCCTATCAAATGTAGATAATGTACATGTCAGTGGTGTAATTTTTTGACCTTATGGATACTTTTGTTCATTTCACCACATACAGTGGTCCAAACAAAGAGATTAAGAGTTTGCCTCTCTTAGTTTTCTTTCATGTCTAGTTGTTGTTATGTTAGGATATCATTTCATAGAGGGTTGGTATTTTCTCTTTACTTTTCAAAAGATGTTGTTGTACACATTTTTATTACATAGATGTTATTTCATGAATAGTTTCTATTTTATATGTTATTTTATACACTTATTCAGGGATATGGTTCAGTGTGGGTGTATATGTAAATTAGGAAAATTAAAACCATATTATATTTTCCTTATTAGTGGTTTTCCCATCCCCTGGACTATATAGGTGGGATTTGGGTTGTTGCATCTTGGCCTTTTACTGGACAGATGGGCCCTAGGGGGCCAGTTATTGAAAATTTGTATAAATGTTGGTTTGAACATAAGATGGTGTTATGAGTTTTTTAACCACTTGTGAGGGTTTGATAGGAACATTAGGAAATGATGTCAAAGTTTCTTGAGTATGGATTTTAGGAAAGGGGACCCAGTATTAGTGAAACAGCCGACGTATCAAGTCACTATAACTCTATCTACCAGCTTTTCGACATGGAAAACTAAGACACTAGTTCTAGTGAACATTGCTACATGCATCATGTTGGGTTGCATCTCTCAAATGTCCTTCTTGATTCATCTCACCATATATTTTCTCCTTGATCATGGAATTTGTTGTATCTCGTGGGTTGTTTCCATGATGTCGTATAGTGAGGTATCCACAGAACAGTCAAAATTTTCTACTAATGAGTGACAAGGCCTCCCAAACTAGGCTTAGTCACAAGGTCGTATTTCATTATGATGTTAAGTAAGTGGAAGTTTATCCTATTGATTAGTTCATAGATAGACCTCCAATGGTTCATGTCGATGTAATATGTCAACATGTGTTATGGATGGATCTTTTTATACAAGTTTATTATGTTTAGATTTTTAGTGTAAATTATGAGATTATGAGTAAGGGATAACAAGAGATGTTGGGTTAGAAAGACCTACCAATAACAGATGTGTAACACAAGTCACAAAACTATATATTTCATTTGGGACCGTGTTGATAGATCAGTTCTTTGAGGCTGAAATGTTTCTATGATATTTGTGTCTATATAAATTTAACATGTTATTTTCTTAACCATTGTACTACATTCAGAGTTGTGTTCTAAGAACTAAATTGGAAGAGGCAAAAGCTAGAGATTGGAGGTTCACTGGCTGGTGGATGTAATAGATGATCTAGGGAGAAAATGGAGGTGTTTGGTTCTTGAGTTTGACGCTACCACCACCACCCCCAGGTGCACCAATCTAGTCTCAAAAGGCTAATGGTTATAATAATTGATTAACATGTTAATTTGAGGTTCATTACATAGAGTCTCAAGAAATGAGTCAAAGTATTATCTTTTTTCCTTATAATTTATTTTATTAATGTTTGACACATGTACATTCCACTCTTTCTCTTCAATTGGTAGAGTTTTTTCAAGGGATACATGGTGTATAAGAAGATCCATATTGGATTTTTTGTGACGTTTCACATTCATGGATTAGGGTCAGTTCTCCCATATTGACATATTCTTGAGAGGTTATCAAAAAGTCATGTGGAAAAGTCATAACTACCCAATGTAAATACTATAGAGGTGTGTTTGATGAGTTTTTTTAATTGTGTTTTTATGTTTTTTCTTTATAAGGTGTTAGATACAAGCCTTGTTGGGGAAAACAGTTGGGAATGGGGAAGAATGATTTACAAGAAGTAATAGGTCGAAGTGGTTTCATATATGGTTCGAGGTACAACATGTGACTTCACTACCCCATTTTTAGTTTTCACCCAGAGTCATATACACCTTTATACCAGAGCATATCCCCTATTCAAGACATAGTGATTCTAGTGGATTTTATTTTACATGAACATTGTTTTTGAGATGCCTATAGGGATCATTAATGATTAATGATTCTACTGAATGCGAGACATGACACTTTGAGGATATAGAGGGTTTCATGCATGGAATCTCATTGTTATTGTTGTGTTACCCTATGAATTTTCCTCAGTATGCACTGGTTCCCTAGCATCCATGTTCAGTTTTATGAAAATAGTGATCATGGAAGTGTTTTAATAATTTGTGGTATAATTTTACTCTTTTTATTATGGATGATTCTATGAAGATTTGGATTAGATAATGTATAATAGGTTATGACCGTATTCTTATTAGATGGATATTAATAAATTAGGATCAGTGTATACTTTGAGAGTTTGTTTTATTGTAGAGGTGGTGGAGTATGAATACATTTTTTCATTGGAAAAATTTGGTTTATCTCAAAATAATATTTTTGAATCATTCAAGGACTAGAAGTGTGGTTCACCACTAATCTTTGAAATATAATTTCAGTTGGAACACATTGAGTTTCATAAGATGAAGGTGAAGTTCATAGTTTATAGTGGAAGGGTTTTTTAAGACTATGTGTGTTTACATGGGAAGCTTAGTGAGTTCTACTAAGAGGTGAATGTATTATTTATATTGGGTGTGAAATGGTTTCACTTGAACTAGGTGATTCATTGAAGATTATTCCCTATCTAGAATATATGATTTCATAAAAAAATTGTTTTGGGAAAATTTGTTTTTTTAGTATAACCTCGATATGGGTTATCAAAAGATCTAGGGTTGTGGGGTGGATTTACTGATAATGGATTCCAAGATAAACTATAGTTACATTTAGTTATTGGGGATACCCTTTTCTATATGGAGCGTCATAGTAGATTTCAAAAAACCTATGAGTTGGATTTTTAACCATTATTAGGTCGGTTCATTGTAGTTGTTTGAGATGGTAGCCTCATGTCCTCAGAAAAAAATTGGATCACAGAATTCAAAGGAGGTTGTTCAATGTGATTATTTTTAATGGGTTGAAGATAAAATAGTAGCATATGAATACTGCTTGGAAAATGTCATGATTCCTTTATGGACTACTGATGGTGGAATTTGGATATCGAAGAGGTAATAACCTCTTTCACGATATCCTTCCATGTTGAGGATCATGGTGATTTTTCATGAATTATATGTTGTCATTAAGGATTTTAGGATATTTTCCCTATTATTATGTCATGTTAGTATGGTGGTGTAGCACATAATCAAATTATTAGAATAGTATTGGTTTCTTAGGATCTCCACATGTCACAGTTGAGGATGTATATTCACAACTCACTATACCATATTGACCTGTGTAATTTGGGTTGTGACAGTGGAGTTTCCTTTTTCAAAGATCTATTAGTTTTGAGAACCAATAAAAAATACCCTTTGTGGAAAATTTTGTTCCTTAGGTGTGTGTCTGATGGATATAAGTGATACCATCAAATGATATTGTGAGAGTGCGAGTCCAATTTGAGAGCTCAATATCCCCGATCTTTCAAAATTTATTATTTTCAAGGATGAAATGTTTTGATGAATATAACAATATACGAACTATTATTTTTCCATTCAAGACATGAAAATACGTAATGATATATTACTGAAGCTTGGCACTGAGATGATATGTCATTTTGAGGCATAGTGAGCCCAAAATTAATTTATTGAAAAATATTTTTTATAATTCCTATGTTGTTTCCGTGAAACAATTTGTGTAAATCCAAAATTGATAATGAGATTAGAAATATGAGATCATAAATGGGTTTGAAACAATGGTATTACCATTGGTGGAACCGAAGGTTTATCAGTGGCTAACGTCCATCTATTAGAACCATTGGCGGGAATGTCAAATTAAAATAAATTGATAATTTTTTTATTAAATGACCAAACTAAAATACTATATAAATACTTATTATGGAGAGTTTACTAGGGTTATATGCATAACACTTTATAGATCTAAGAGGATTTGAGAGTACCATTCATTAGTGGATCGGGATCGAATAATGATGAATGATCATATCAGGTATAATCACATGATTAATAATGAATGCATCAAGATTATCACAATTAGTTCTAGTGGATGGGTTTCCCACAATTGACTCATCCATAATTGATTTAGGGATATTCAATTTTTGTTTTATAGTTTTTTATTAAAAAAATTGATCATGGATTCAAATATTCTTTTATTAACTTGTGATTATCATCCCTTTACATAAGCACATTCAATACATAGATTTATTTAATTCAATTAATTATATTTACGTGTTTTTAATACCATGTTTATGTACCTATCAGTCATTGGATAATATAACATCGGTAATCAATTATTATCACCTTTTTGTTATGTTCCTTTATACCTCCATTATTCAAATTTTTCATTTGTTATCGATTTACTAATAATTCATTCATATCCAGCAATATCTATCAATATGAGTTTTTTATTTGAAACAATAATTCATAGTCTTATGTTTTGATTTTTAGTATACATATATGATGAAGGAATGATGATTATGAGGTACCCCCCCCATTGGGCCAACTTTCAATGATTTCTTAGCTAGATTGAGCATATACATTTTGAGGTGAAATTATTAGAGATTTCTATAAATATCATTCCATAATCTAGACATTGGTTATTCATTTAAAGGTTCCCACGATCCAAGATGATTAGTTGTATTGTTATTATTATTAATATTATTAACATTAATAAAATTATAAAAATCAGAAAAAAGCCAAAAAGAGTGCATGACCTAGGCGTGAAAATGATTATCCATTATTTTAAACTATTATGATATTTTTATTAAATATTAATAGTAATATATTTGAATAAACATTATAACAGTGGGTCCAAGGGAGGAATACTTTACATTGATTAATAGGGGAAGGGGGTCCTGTGGAACCCCTTTCATGTTATATTAATTTTTATTACATTAATAATTTTAGTATTATTAGTAATTTTATTATCAAACTTATAAGAATTACCTATTAGATGTGTGATTATTAGTGGAGGAGGATATGAATAATGTTCCCATAATGTTTTGGATTTAATTTTATAACAATAATAATATAAAATATTATGAGTATTTTTTTTTTATTTTTATCAGTCAATATTTAGGTTATTTCATTGAACATAGCCATCAGAATGATGAACTTTCTGTGACATCAAGAACCTGAATTAGAGAAGGTTATTTTAAGTCCAATGTAAGATATTTTATTTTGGATCATGGATGAGGTATAAAAACAACCTATAATAATAATAATAATATCATTATTATTATTATTTTTATTTAATCTAGTCTCCGATGTAACATATTCATATGATGTCAGAATGATGAAATTTATATTGATTTACAACCATGATATTGATTATAACATTTTAAGAATAATATTTTGTATTTAATTAAGACTAATGGATTTGACCACGGAATGTTGTTCAAGTTTGGTGTGGTGAAATGTTTTTTTCATCTGGTGTCTGATTTAAGAATGTGAATAGACTATCATGAGTATTTTTTTATAAGGATAAATAGAGTGTGATGTATTTGGATATTCATGGTAGTTTATGGAGAAATATTGGTTTTTTGATGTTTTATCTCAACATACTAACAATGATCCTCGTTCACTCTTCCAGCATTTGAAAAGACTCATAATTTTTCTCACTTTCATCTTATCCAATGTGTGTTTTCACATAGAACACTATAGTAAAATTTATAATGTATACATAGAAATGATTAGATTTTTTATAAGAATATATCATATTAATTTGATGCTCTATGATGACTATTATCGGTCATGATCATCAGAGGGAGGCTGGAGTGGTACCCACTAATAGACTTGTGCATGGGTCCTCTATCCACCTACTGAGTGGTACCCCCATATGAATTGGCGGTTGGATCATAAAACTACTATGTGATAACCCCTGACATAACAGGGTGTAATTCCTTTACCTATATAGATGTATCCCCTAACTTACCAGGGAGTGGGACCCCAACATACTGAGTGGTACCCCCTAACAGACTAGGGAATGGGTCCTCTACATACATAGTGGTACACCCCTTAAAAAGTAGGGAATGATTCATCTACCTACTGAGTGGTATTCCTTGTAGAACTAGGGTGTGGGTCCCCTACCTACAAAGTGGATCCCCTTGACAGACTATTGTGTAAGTCCTCAATCAATTGAGTAGTACCCCATAAAATTCTAGGGTATGTGTCCCACATATATCTACAATGATGTTCCCCAAGTCATAATGAGGAGTGGGTCCTCAACTTTTAGGTTGTGTCTACATGTTTGTTCAGAATTGTGGTAATGTATGGCTCTTCCACATGGTTACCTCTTCGACCAGACATGTGTGATATTGGTCATCATTGATATAAAATTTTAGATATAGGGAGACTTATTGGCCTAACATGGGATGTGATATGGAGATACTCTAACTGTCATATTTCAGATTATTATGTGATCATATATATAAATGAGTGTGTGTGTGTGTGTGTATGTGTTTGGGGATTGTCTCCCTATTTCTTTAGTATGAGATTATAACATATATCATGTACTATATTTTTACAACATTGATTTTTAGGGAGTTTTACTGGGTATGTATATTCTTACCCCCCACATAGTCTTTTTTTTCTCATTATTGTGAGGATACATGGGTTCATTCTATAAAGGTTATTACATTCATGGTTTCCTCTATAGATCATACTATATTTTTTTATTCCCCCACACTTATGCATAGAGATAGTTGGGTTCATATATATAGGTATATCTGAAAAAGGAGACCCATATTAGTCATTATTTCTTGGTTCTTGTCCCCAGTCCATGGACTATAGATGTTGGGTTTAGGTAGTTATAACATGGAATATTGCCAACCAGGTGGTTCTGGTAGGCTCTAGTCATGACAAAAACGTTAAATGGAATCATTTTTTATTATATAGGACTTGAAATAAATTTCCCAGTATCCTGAACAATAATTTCATTAAATCTTAATTTAATTGATTCCAAGGATATATTAAACAAATTTTATTTCCTCTAATATATAATTTATTTTTAGATTTTATATTAGTTAATGAAATGTGAAAATCGTATTTTATTAATGAAATATTCTAATTATTTTTTAATATAATATTAATTACTTCAACCAAAAATGGTGTTAATTATTTTTTATTTGGGATATGTTCTCATGATACCATCCATCATATTTTTGTAAATGGTTTATTATTATTATTATGTTTCTTTATTTAGTAAATTTTCTTTTCCATTGTATATGATATACTGAAATTATTATATTATGCAATGATTTTGTTAACATTTTCATTTCCATGGGCTATGTTATAATTAAATGACAAATGTTACATGAAATTATAACACACCTATTTTTTAGTTTCATTATTTTATGGGTGGGACCTGAATTATATATCCATTAAATCCTTAGATTAATGTTTTATACCGCATGAGATATATATTGGATGTGAGTTGTTGTGCTCGATCTAGTAAGTGAATAATGTAGAAATGCACAATCTACTAGGGAAACATGTGTTATTTCATAGATTATTATAATATGGGAAACATGTTTTGATTCCCAATATATTATGATTTAATGGTATTAGTAGATATCCATGCTATATGAAATGGTTCTTATAGCAATATTAGTGGATCACTTTTATGCCATGATTTTAAACTAATGATTTGACTATTTCTTCATGATTGACTAGTGATGATTTCTCACAATTATGATTCATCCTTTCAAATTATAATGTTTTATTTCATTAATCATGATTATGATCCATCATATATTTGGAATTAACATTAAATGTTATGATATTTAAATGATTCCCTTATTCTAATTTTGTGCTATTATTTTATCATTGATTGATATATCACATGTTTACCAGTATTGATCATATGAGATCACCCATTTTTATATTTTAATCCTCTAATTATAAAAAATGGATTTATATAGGTTTATTATTATAATAGTTCAATCTTGGATGGTCTATGTGGGAGATTTCTAATATCATACATGAAATAAGATGATCATGAGTCTATAATGCAATAGCGTCAAACATGTACTGTTATAGTTTAGACAATAATGGTTTGTATTGAATATTCATCTAAAAAGATGTAATATTTATTCCTAAAATATATGGGTATCTATAGTTACTAATAATGTGGGGTTCATTTGATAATAAAATATTTGGTTTAGAATCCTTGTTTTAGAAATTCGGTTGATTTTTTCAAATATTATATAACAGTCTAATTTTCTATAAGAAAAATTCAAATACTAGGTTATACATAACGTTGAATATAGCGAGAAGAAGGTAACATGAATTTTACATCCCATGAATCATATATCATTATTATATAGCTCAATATCATTATTAAATATTGATCCTTAAATATTGATTTATTGTACTTGTAAATGTTATCAATTAGAAGACATCATTCAAATAATAAATGTGATGGAAAATGAAATGATTTGCGAACAAGAGAGTAAAAGTCTATATGAATGGAATGTAGAATATTGTTACCATGATCATACTATATTATTATTCTAGTAATCATAAGGTTAATTTTAACAATTAGTGGAGGGAACAACATAATTTTAAATCTTTTTTGAGGCAACATCCACCTTATCTTACTTTGTCTTATTCTTCACTAGTGGTTGTGCGATTGATCAAATCCATTGATTTTTTGTATTCAAAAATGCTAAAATATTGAATACTATTTCATAGAGATTTATAATTTTGATGTCGGTAAAAATAAAAGGTTGAATCATGTCAATAACATAAAGAAATGGTATGTAATTTACTCTATATAGTGGTTTGAGTTTAAGAGGATAATTTTCAGCTAGTACTACAAGTGTATTCTACTTACAAGAATTGAGAAGAAATTATGTGATCTCAAGAAGAAGTACAATTTTTCAATTTTTACATATAAAGAAAATTTTACATACATGGATGGAATCATTATAGATGATTATTTATTCCAAAAATAAAAAATGTTTGATTCTGTGGGAGATTGATAATATATATCTGAAAGGAATTAGCTATAAGGTACATTAGTGGGTATGGGGAAATTATTTCTTGTTAAATAATGGTAGAAATTATAATTTGAGACACCCACCATTCAAAGGGTTATAATAAGAAAATGAAGATGAAGTCTAATAGAAACTCGAATAAATCACTTGGTGGAATGAACTACCACACATACACGCACTAAAAATGGGGGAAGAAAACTCAAAAAAATTCATCATTGGAATTGGGATGTTGATTAAATTTAGAATGGAAGTTTATCATTCCCAAGAACATAAAAAAGTTATTATTTGTCTAGTTAATGAAAAAGATTAAAATAAAACACAATATAATGCTCCATCCTCACTCAAATGCTTCAAATTTCAAGAGTATGATCATTTTGAAAATCAGCGCATGAATGTGATGGTTTATGATGATTGACATAAACAACCTATTAATACCAAATACAAAGGGAAATAACATGAGATAGGAATTGATGATGCGGGTTATGAGAATGACATTGTCAAAGGTAAAATTACCATCCACTCTATAATGACTAATGTAATATATGATTCTAGATCTAACCACTCTATTATATGTAAAAAATCATCTAATGAAATCATAATAACATATAAATGATATTTTTTTAATAATAATTGAAGCATTCTAATGCTACAATTATCAAATATCATGTATATAATTCTTTTTTGATTTTGTTTGGTGATAAACACCTTAAAATCACATTATTCTCCCTCCAATTTAATTAAACAATTTCTTAGTAATGGATTCGATTTCATTATATAAAACTCTTATTAATTTTAAAGGAAGGGAAGTCAAATTTTATATCCAAAACCAACCTATAACCATCTTTCAGTGTGGTGATAAATATAAACGTCTTCTAAAAATTATATCCATTATAAGGGTCGTGATTTATTTTCAAAAATGGGATTGTATCGTATTGTAGGGTATAAACACATTAACAAATATTTTACCATTTTATGAGAGTTGTTAATTTTAATATACAATATTTTTCTATTTTTAAACTAAATAATGATTATATTTTTCAAATAGATCCCATAAGTAGCTATGAAATTATATTATAAATACTATAAAGAATGGCCCTGATTGAGTTTGTAGAATTGAAGAAGAAACTAATAGATAATATTGACAACAGGTTCATTCGAATTAGTTCATCTGAATGGGGTGAAAATATTTTTTTCAATAAGAGATATAGATAAATATTACTCTACAATATTTATTGGGATATTATCATGGTCAAAATTGAGAAAATGTATCATTATACCCATATTAATGAATAGTATGATCCAATATATAGAGTACAAAACCTTTCCAAGAATCAAATTATTTGTGGATATCATCAATTAAGGGTCATGAAGGTGGATATACTGAAGAAATATTAGAGAAAAGTATGGACACTGCAAATTTTTATTATTGAAATTTGGTCTTACTCATACCTCTATTATCTACAGGAATATTATAAATAGAGACATTACGATGTTTGTTGAAATGTTTTTTGAAGTATTTCTATGCAATATTCGTATGGATTATAAGGGAAATGATGAGAATTAATTCCATGTGAGTAGTGTAATATAGATCCCATGAAATGATAAGTAGTATGAAAATTTTACCGAGGGTGACTTTTGGCTGAAGAATGATTCTTTTTTAGTAATTAAATGTCAATTGAGTGTATATCAGTGGATCCACCAATGATAGTCTTTATTGAACGATGGACCAAACCAACCAAAAAATTAAAGATCTATTGTTTTTTTGGTTTTTCCAGGTAATATATATTATTTTTGAATAATTTTTCATGGATATCAAATCCATTAAATATGTTAATTCAGATGGGAAAAATGTTCAGTATATAGATGAATGGGATGAAAATATTTAAGTAACTAAAGGGAAGGGTTGTAAGAGCATGTATTCCTTCACTAATTTTTTTTAGAATGGATTTTGATTTTTACGGATGCATCCTAGAATGGAATGTGATGTTTCCTCATGAATAATTATATAGGGATAACATATGAATCAACACAATTGAATATACATCATAAAAAATACATGAATAATTATTTAGAGCTTAAATTCATAAGTTTTTAATTGATGATATAAATGAATTATAAATATAGTGAACTGTGATATATATATATATACCACAACTGTATATAGTGAATATTATTACCCAATGATTTGAAGTTGTTATAGTGAATATGGTTGGAATTGATTAAAAATTTTAACTTCTCAATATCTTCTACATAGGTAAAGAAAACAAAGTGTATGGTTCTTGAAATCGAATTGAAAATATGAGTTTTTAAATTATTAGGATTGAATGAGATTAAAAAACATTAATTTTTAAAATATTGAAAATGAAATCATGAAGAATATGGAAACTAAAAATCATTCTATAATGAAGGTTCAACTATCTAACCAATTTAGGAATACAGAGGCAGATAAGAAAGATATCAAACAATAGAAGAAGATTATAAATACTCATGACGTAAACAGTGATAGTTATATAATGATATTATTCGGTAATTTAGTATGTGTTTTGTCCATATTATATTGCAAGGAGTTATAGAATAATGATTATAATTCATTATTATTTATTAATCAAGGGAGTACCATGATGTATTGGGATATAAAATTATATTTATTTTGGGATAATAAGAAAAGATAAATTTTAGAGTATGTATATTAGATCCCAATATACATATATCTTATCAATAAGATATATAAGTATATGAGTTTTTTTACTGTTATTACCCATACCTAAATCGAAATGGGAAAACATTTCCCTCTATATAATGACATGACTCCAATAAAATATATAAGGGAAAATTTATATTTGGGTTATAGTTGATCAAATTATGATGTTATAAAACATCATTTCTATTAGGTAATAATTTACTCCTTGATATATTACCATGTAATACATTTATAGGGTTTTGAGATTGTATGGAGTTTCTCATTATGTTATATTTATTCAAATATAAAATTTTCATCTATGTTCTATAGCACATTTCATATGGCTTTCGTTAAATATTTTACATCATTAGTTATTTTCATTCTCGTATAGATGACAAGTCTGGGAAATCAATTAAACTATATAGGATATGTTTTGATCATGTTCTTTATATTTTAAAGAAGGTTGGGATCACAATATTAATATTTTCTTGTATTATTACAAAATTATCATTTACTCGAGTATTTATATGGATCTCTATGAATCCTTATATTGAATGAATTGTATAAAAAACACCCTATGTTAAAGTTGGATAATGAAACATATTGAGAAATAATAAAGTAGAAGAAATGGAAGAGAATGTAAAATACATTCAACTTCACTTTTGTGTAGCTGAGTGTCGTTAAAAACGTTATGTTGATGTTCATTTACATAATCTAGAGTTTGAAGTTGGTGAAAGGGTTTTCCTAAGAATATTGTATTGAATAAAATATTGTTTTTTTGAATGAATTTTATTTAGATAACTAGTGATATCTAACATTTTTAGATTCTTGATCACACCATTATATTATAACATAATTTGGTGCTTCGACTAAATCTACATCAGCTTCATAATTTGTTCTATGAATCTCTTCTGAGAATTTATATAACCCACCAATAAAATTTAATGAATTAAAAGGACATAATGCAGGATAAAGAACTCTACAATTAAAAGAAAATGAATTCCATTTTTGAACATATAGATAATGTTATAGGAACCATGACCAATTACCTGGTCAATATTTGGTGGTGAAACCATAAAATTAAAGAAGATACAAGGGAAATGATGGATGTGAAGTGGAAGATGTATCCATTTATATTTATATTAGTGTAATATAATTTCAAGGGTTAAATTATTATGAAGAAGTAGAATGTAACACCCTGTTATTTTATGATTTCATTCATTATAAATAAATTTTATTTCTTTATCATATTTCGTTACACTCAGCCTCGAATCTTAAAAAAACACATTGTCATATTAAAATATTATTATTCAATGTCACTATTATCACATAAATATTAAATTAATCATAATGAATAGTACTAAACAAACTATTATATATATAGGTCATATTCAATTAAAAAATTTAATTATTTTGCAATTATTTTTTTAACTAAATCCATTTTATTCATAAAAAGCATTTTTCTTCCAAAAATCTTTCAATAGAATTTTGTGAGAAATTATAATAAAATAATTCTATTATATTAATAATTTTTAATTTATAAAAATAATATAATATTTAATATTAAACTAAAATTTTAGGATAAGGTGTATGTTTTTTCAATGATTGTATAGTGAATGCGGAAAAATGAAATGTTAATTGAAAATTGTGTTCTTGTTTCAATCAGTTACAAGGTTATTTTTTTATACAATTTTCAAGATAAAGTTAGTTATATTTTATTATTAATAATATAATTATAATCATCGGAATAATTTTTATCATTGTATTTATTATAAATTATTTGTATACTTTAAAGTGCATTTTTCAGAAAATACTACTTTTCATTGAATTTTTAAATTTATATCATAAATTAATTTATGAACCTCCTAGAAATTTAATATTTAAAAATGTATTTCGTATTTGGAACATGGATTTTAATAGTATTTAAATCTATCCTTTTTACATTTTTAAATATTAAAATTATCTATAGAAAAATTTTCTACCATTATAATGGTATAATGGATTATTTGTGTTTAAAACTAATGTGATAATACTTCACATTAATTAAAAATCCTACATTTATCATATTGGATTAGTGTATTTAGTTATATTAAATCCATTTATTGTAAAAATTATCCCTTGGGTCCATTTTTCATTAACAATGCCCTTTATATTAATGTAAAAAATTAATAACAATAAATGTATTGTAGTTGACATAAATTTTTATAACATTTATTCATAAGGAAAAACACGTGTATTTTATATTTAAAAAGGATTATTTGAAATTAATATAAATTTTTAAATAATGATTTTTTTATTGACAGACAAATTACACTAAATTCTTATAAAATAACACCATAGGTCATACTCATTTCATACGAAAAAATGAGTATATTATCTATATAGGTCATACTAAATTCAAATTGATGAAATTATAAGATCCTTATCTGATAAATCTCTTGAATATTTTTCCTAATATGATTATTTAGAGATAATAATTTAGTTCCTATATATTTATAATCTTTTTTTACATAAGATATAGAAAGAAGGTAATTAATATCATCTTACCTTATTTCTCTCTTTGGATAAAAATATTTTTTCTTACATGACCATGTTTTCTATAAATATTTTCTAGATTGTTTTTAGTATTATCATATTTATAATAAAAATAATTTTTAACAATGATTGGATTTTTAAAAATTTATTTAGATTGATTTGTGGATTCATTTTCTAAATGAGGTACTTTTAAATTTTTACTAAAAATGTTAAATGTACCCTTATTTTAAAATACATGGAATGACGGATGTTTTCTACCTTCATGATGGATCAATTATTTGATTCATTTATTAAATTTCTCAATGGTTATCTTAAAATAAAATATTATAATTAATATTTGACAAATTTTTATATTTTAAATAAGTGATTTCGAAGAAAGAATTTTATTTTCCTGAAGACAGATTATTTTGATATTTTAAAATAATATTAATCTTTATTGGAATCCTTAGATATTAATTATTATTTTTGAACGATATGATCCAATGATATCATCAATCACATCTCTCTATATGGTTAATTATTTTAATTATGATAATTTAATGAATCATAATTATTTTCCATGAGTTATTCTATGATTAAATGATTTTGAACCCCATTTCATTTATATGCATTATTTTATAATTATTTGATGAAGGTTTAATGATATTTTGAAATAAATATATATAGTTTTCATTTCACAATTTATGGGATTTGAATTATATATCCCTTCAACGAATTGGCTATCATTTTATGTAAAAAAGTATATTTATCGGTTGAATGATGATGCAATTGACCCACTATGGGAAATAGGTTGGGATGCGTGATCTACTATGGAAAACATGTGGTAATGAAAAATTAATTTTGATACGTTATATATGTGTTACTTCTTGATCCAATATGAATTGATTGGCTTAGTTTTTAAACGTAATAATTAAATTTATTTCTCTACAATTTTTAGGGACATAATTTTGTGAAATATATTGATACATATGATTTGACTCAGGGTTCATGTTTGATGGATGATTATGTCTAACTCTTCTTATTCATGTTTTATGTTTCTAATGTTTAATTCCCTGACTCTTGATTATGTTCCAGGACATACTCAGTATAAATGTTCTGTGTAATTATCTTGAACTCATGCCCTTATTAATATTTTATTCTTACATTTGATAATTTATTTGCATCCCCAATGCTTACCCATATTGAGCATAAAATATCACTCATTAGTATCTTTTCCTCTCCTAGGTAAAAAACGACATTATATGGGGTATTTTTAAGAAGATTAATATATAGGAAAGTGTTTGTGTGATATGTATATAAATATGCTTGAAATAATGTTTTTTGAATCTAGTGTCTAAAATTACTAATACATTATTGTTCTGTAATTTATTTTAAAGTTATATATTGAATATGAATATCAAAATATTCAAAAATTTTGTATGAAATTATAGATATCTTTATTAAAAATTTCAATTTTTATTTTCCGTTCATTATATATTTTTAACATTAAGAGATTATAATTATTATGATTCACTTTATATATATATATATATTATAGAACATGATGCATCCTCTATAATGAGTACAATATTATAATATCTAATGTACATTAATGAAGGAATATAATGTCATGTGTTATGTCATTGATATTTTAATATATATTTTTTATTGCAGTCATGAATTAGGTCTATCATATATTTAAACATATTTATATCCAAAAAAATATCTCCCTTACAGTAGTACTGGTTAATAATGAGACCCCAACCCACGATATCCAAGACTAGGTGCAAGATATGAGTCACCATAAGGGAATAACAAAGTTACTTTTTGGGGTGCCTGATCCACAAATTTGGATCGAAAACCCCTATACTCAATTAAAAATATCCAAGTGGTCAACATTGTTAAATTGATATATATTTTAAATTATTGGCTCATCCACCATTCATTTATAATTTATTGGACTTAAATATATAGTATTCCCTAATGAAAGTAATCATCCAACATAGAGGTCAACATTAAATATTTTTAATGTAGCCACCTCTAGAAGGGTCGTTAATTTATTAAATTAATTCAATAAAATTTCCCTCATTTAACAATTATAAAATGTGTCATTGAATTAATCCTTATATTGGAACCAATAATAACTATACATGCCTTTTTTATGATGACATTAAAAATCAAATTGATGGCACCCTTTTTCGAACATAAGATTCCATAACAAAAAATATCAAAATATTAAATCAATAAAATATCATAAGTATCATTTTCATATATATTTATTAATCAATAATCTAGGTTTTAACCACATACCACAAAACAATAATAATTAATATTATAAAATTAATGGAAAAAAATCCACGTGGTTTTCAATCCACAGTTGGAGGCATGATAGAAAAAAAATTATTTTATGTAGTATTTACATGATTTTATAATTATGGAGGATTTTATAATTTTTAATATATATATAAACTTGAACCACATAACATATCTAGTGGACTTATTACTCTTTTAAATGAAAAAGGTGAAATATCATTGATAATATACAAGTACATTTACATGGGTATTGAAATAACAATGATCACTTTGTATCCATCTCTGCTAGAATAATTGGAATAAAAGATACTATCTCTAATAATTCTTCATCCAATTTATATTCCCATGTTAGAATAAATTACCTCATATTGAGATATTTTCAGGAGAAAATATATATATACCTATTTGTGAAACATCAATGTTATCTGTTGATAATCTTGAATAATTAATTGATATAGTAATATAGAAATCATATTTGATTACCCCAATGGAATTATAAAAAAATTTGAATGCAATTATATATAATATTTTTCAGTAATTATATAAAATATAGTAATAAAATTTACAGTTTTCTTAAAAAATTGAAAATAGACATCTCATTGTGGTTAAAAGGTTTTTGTTGAATTGGATGGTTAACAATATAGTTATGAAATTAAATTTATATAGATGTATAAATAAATATTTCTATCTCTATATATCATTCATGTCATCAGTAAGTTTGGATATTTGTAATTATTTCACCAAAATCAATTTTAAAAATTCATTTACCTCATTTATGGGGAATTTACTATACTAGGCTTGATGACCATATTATGATACTCGATCAAAAATGATGAGATATTGACATTAAAAATATTCTAGATTCATGGACCATTATGAAAAATATGAAATTATAGTTTCCTCTGAGATCTTTTATAGTGCCCCGTAGTATTTAAATAAATCATCATATATTATTCTTATAATTCCAACCACAGGTATTGGGGGATGTATATTATAATAAACATCATCCATTTTAATTATAATCCAAGATTTCAAAATATATATGACATAATTCCATTATTTGTTAAAACATGAATAATACTATGAAAACCCACAATACATTTTTTCACCTAAAGTCATATTCATGACTCTTTCAATAAAATTTACTATAAAAATATACCATTTATAATTGCACTTTAAATATAATTTTTTAGATAAAGTAATTTATAGGAACATTAATAAATATATTTAAATATAAACCATGGAACTAAATCCAACGAAGGAAAAACATTATTATTCAATATTTCATTAATGTTTGTTATTCATAGACATCTTTAGAATTATCTAGGGAAACTCAAACCAATTTTAAAAACTTTTTCATTAACATACCAAAATTAAAAAATTATATTGTGTTATTTTCAATACAAACATGTATAATATTGTATGAATTTACCCAACATACGTATCCATGGATGATTTTATACAAATAACCATATCTCATTCCATTGAATTAAAATATGTTATTACATGTTATTGTTGGGAACCAAATTAAGAAATCTATTATATAAATTCTATGGGTATCCCTATATCATGTTTGTTTTCATACATCTTCCCATATCCATTTTCTTACTATTATTACTGAAAATTCAATTTGAAAAAATTTAATGTGGAATGATTCACTTAAATGAAAAATGTTATCAAATATGAATGGTGAAATTATAGAAGTGACATAGATTAATTATATTTTGAATTGATTTGAAAATTATTTTAATCATTATGTTATATATAATGATTACTTTGAGGCTCATAAAGTCAATATTTTCATTGATGGGAATAGTGACATAGTTCATGAATAGTCTATATTAGTGAAATATATATTTGTACAAAATTTAGATTCCCAAAAGTGTGATATCACTATGATAAAAAATGATTGATATGTCATAGAATAATTATTATTATTCCTAGGTAAATGAAGAAGTGGTTCATATATGACCTTGAACATTACATAGAACCATATGTTTTATATAGAAGACCTATTAGATAAAAATTATTACAACATGAAGAACTAAAATCACATTATATTTTTGTATAACTATCCACCACCTAAGGATAAAGTGATAGAATCCATTTATTATCAAAATATATCAAGATTTATGGAAATGTAGAATCTTTTTAAATTCATTTTAATGTTATTATCCATGAATATATATAACGATAATGACAATTACGCTAAATCCAATTATTTATTAGAAAATCCACATTTCTTTTGATGTTTCTTTTTTACCATTAAGTGTTAAAAAATATTTCATTTTCTGAGAATAAATAATATTAATAAATTCAGGAAACGTAATCCATAAAATATATCTTATTATAATGTTTAATAAAGCATCATTACTCTAATAATAGTATGAGTAATCAATAATAACTTTTTGCATAGTACCTAACAAACAATATTGATATTCATGTTTCTATCAGCATGAAAATTAAATATATAATATCCAATCCCATAGAAAGAAAACATAATAGGAATTTTGACCCATTTTGGATTGATATTAGTCCCAAATCATAGATGTGACTATTCTTTACAAAAATCTAATAATATTAGTCAATATATTAGAAATATAAAATTTAAAGTATCATTAATTCAAAAGTGAATCTAACTAATGTTTAAGAAAAATCAATTAAATATTTGATAAAAAATAAAATACTCTTTCAAATTATAATTCAAAATCAAGATTTTCATCTAATGAGTAGGGAAGATATGATCACTAGATCTATGGTATCCATGAATTTAATCCAACCATAATGTATCAAAATTTTTATGACCTATTAAAATTTATATATTTTTATTAATAGAATCCAATGATATAAACTTTTCACCAATTATATTGATTTATCTAAGGTCTCCCTTAATTCACATACTATTAAATTATAAATAAGCAATGATTTGTAATTATTTTCTCTTCATATACCTTGATTTAATCTATATCATCATATTAATAAAGGAATAATACCAATAGAAATACTGTGTGATTTTAAATATAAACCCTCAATATATTTCTGTAGTGGAGTTCTAAAAAGTAAAATAAAAAGGATGTAATATTAGGTAACACACTATTAAAAAACTCATGTGATTTAAATATTTCCTAATTTCATTCAATGTGTTTCTGTTTTTCATTTTTAAAATGTTGGATATTGTGGTTATATTCATAGAGAACATTATAACAAATAACAATATCAATATTCCTCATATATCAGAGTTAATTTTAGCAGCACTTTTTGTATCATTTTAATATTATAATGTTATTATAATATTACATTATCTATCAAAGTGAATCCAGGAACCACTATAGTTTTTAAATATCTTATTGATGTAGTGTTCCATTGATGTTATTATTACAAAGATGGGTTTTTAGTTCTTGAATATTAAATCTATATAATCCAACCAAGTAAAACTCAATGTCATGTAGAATCATGTTTATAAATACTATATAGTTATTTAATTAAAAAATAAAAAATATTCATTGACTCTAGAATATATCACTTTTTATATATTACAAAACTCAAAAGAGAAAATGAAAAATAGAAATAAATATATAAGAAAACAACCTATTAAATTAAATGAATAATTAAAAAATGGATTTCACCATTCATTATTAAAAATTCATAGTAGACCTATTATTCCTAAAAAAGATAAAATAATAATTTTTCGATTAAGGGATGATTATAGACATTATTAATTTTATTTCATTTATTAAATTTCTTTATTGTTTCTGATTTTTAATTTAAAATAAAAAAATTATTTACAATTTTATCTCAAAATATTGAATATACATTGACTAATATATAAAAGTATATAATTAGATATGTAATTTTCTCATCAATATTCAAATAATATATTTTAATTTCATTATATATGTATAATTATATTTATATCTTCTATAAATTGTTTTAACATAATTGATGTAATCAAACATTTTTATAGAACTAATTCTTTTACCATGACTTTCTACATGAATAAATATTCTTATGATGATTTGAAATATTTATAATTATCTTATCAAACTAACTTTAGGATATTATAAATAATTTCCTCAAAACTGAAGATATATTTTTACGTTAACAAACTTATATGTCCGCCTTTTTTAGTAAATACCCATTATAGTGGATCAGTTGTACTTAATGGTCCCAATTTTATAGAATAAGAATCAATTGTGTTGACAAAACACATTTTTTAGAATATAGAAATAAAATTTTCCAAATATTCTTTCAATAGAATAAATTTTTTCCTATTATATATATTTAAGAATAATGAAAATTATGGGAGTCTAAGATTCTCAATATTTCAGTAGGTTTATATATTATTCGAGATAATACAATCTAATATTTTTTTTCTTATCTTGTCTAAGTTTTCCATATCAATTCCCACATAATATTATGACTAACAAATATGAGGTACAATTTTGTTTTATGAATAATATTTAAAATATTTTGAAGAAAATAATTGATATAGTTCGAAGGTGAGAAAATAAATTTAATAAATTAATTGTAATTAATAATGGCTTAATAGATACTAGCTTCTATGATTGTAATATATCAACCCTATTAAAATTTTGATATAAAATGATGAAAAAATCATTAAAATTTATAGATTTTTAATTTAAATATACCAAATTTTATCTTCCTCTAACATTGGATGATCGTTCTCTTCTTGGTATGGTTTAATGAATCGTTCAAATATGATAGTCAATCTTTTCTAAAAAGGAAAGGATTGAATTGTAAAAATTTATATAATGTTAACTAAAAAATAAATGTATATTTTTCAAAGATAAAGGTATTCAATATATATATGTGTGCTAACGAAATATAAATTAGAAAATAAATTATTTCCAATGAAAATTTAGATCAAAATCCATTGAATTAATGATGTATAACTCTTCCTTCAAGATTATTTTTTCTTGTAAGGGTTTTAAAGGAATAATAATTAAATTGATGATTGGTTCAGTTTGATAATTCATAACATCTAATTAAGGTATTCATATAAATCATAATTTAATAAAAAATTTAAAAAAATAAAAATGAGGATATTCTACTATATAATGTGAAAAATTATATATTATTTTTTGATACAAAATAAAATGAGGCCAAACAAATATGTTCCTTATTACTAACTGATGCATAAGTAATTTAGATAAATATATAACACTAATATTAATAAAATATAATGAATTTCAGGTAATTGAAAAACCAAAATCTTGGTTTGTGTATTCCCTCAATAAAACATGAGATTAATAACATACATCTATTACATATTCAGCATCAAAAATATAGAGTGATACTCAGTGTTGGTACTTGATAGGATAATAATGTAAAACATTTTAAATTAAAAAAATTACATAAAATTAATTTTTTATTTAATCTAGATCTACCAATTCCATCAAATGAGTTGTTTTTAAGAAAAAAAATACATTTTAAAATAACAAAATAAACATATTTATGATGTTATATTAAATTAAAGGATAACATGTTTTGTAAATTATAAATTTTATTTCATTGGATTTTTATAAAATCAATCAATAAATAGTAATTTAAAAATAATTTTTTTCAACCTTTTATATTATATATTAATATTTTTATTACAAAAAATTAATATTTTTATTCTATCTCATTACTAGATTCATCAAATTTGTGATTTATAGAGATTCTAGGATAGTTCTTATATTATATTCATTTAGAAAAACAATATGATTGAATCGATATTTAAAATATATATATGTGTGTGTGTGTGTGTGTTAAGATAAGATAATTTTTTTTAATTGAGAAAAAACAATACAAATGAAAATGATTAGCTAACCCATCATGATCACATCAAACTCAATTTAAATTAGATATGAAAACCTAGTAATATATTTTGTAGTTCCACTAAATTGTTTTGAAAAAATATGTTTATATAAATATTTGGTGGTCCTATTATTGAAAACACATTCTGATTATTTTTTTCTATAATGTTATTAAATATATTTAAATACATATTTATAAAATTAAAGGACATAAAATCAAAAAGGGTGATTAACATAAACATCACCATATTCATATTCATTTAAATATGATGTTTTTAATTCCATTTGGTATAAATTCAATTATAGACGTTATTTAAAGGATACTGTGATTCTAGTAAATGGTAGTCTTATAATCTGTGGAATATATTTAACAAAAATAAATTCGGTCATTATAAGTATGACCATTAAAAATAATAATTTATTTGTTTCTTTCTATAGTAAAATTTTACACAAATTTCATTCTAAAATAATCTATATCTCAAGTTAACATGTGGTATTTTAGTAGGTCTGCATAGGAAGAAAATTGATTCCTTTTAATTTGATAGACATGTTCGTACTTATTCTATATCAATCTATTGATACTCATTTCATAATAATAAAAAGGTTTGAATTTTGAAAACAATTATGGCTTATTATATTGTTTTCTAATATAACTTGTGGATCTTAGATGTTGAATTTTATCAGAAACTACATTATCGATATAATGAATCCAAAAGATTGGAATGGAATTTTTAAATTTGGTATGATGATAATCGACCTTTCGATAAATATATTTATTATTGAATTACTTTCATGATATTAAAAATATGATGGTCTATATTCATTATAATTTTCTATCAGATATTATTAATGAAGATAAAATAAAATTAAGGGAGCATATTCAAAACCATCATATGAAGGATGAACTTCTAGAGGTTTTTAAATTAAATTGAATGGGATTATCCAAATATTACATTAATAATTTCTTCAAAAAATTATATTTTTTATTTAGGGAATAATAATACTTATGGTTGTACAATAACCAATATAAATACATTCATTATACATGAGATAAAATTTATTAATTTGATTTTTATCTTCCATGATAAATTATTACCATGCAAAGATTGATATATAGTAATATTTTTTACATTCTTCCAATCCAAAAGTAACTTGTTTTATTAATATAACTTATTACTATGAATTATTGATTTTATATCATATTTTACTCAATATATCAGCACAAAAATATCAAGAAAATGAATAGTCACAACCAAAAGATAAAATTATTTCATGAATAATTATATTTCTTAATTTAGTTATATGATTTTTTTCTATTGTTCTAGGTGATGAAAAATTACGATAAATACCCTTATTACACTAAATATTTTCAAATAAATTTATAAAAACTATTACCCTAATCACATGAGATTTTAGTTAAAGGTAGAACATTATTATTAATAAAAAAATCGTGAATGGACTTAAAATGATTCTGACATTTGGATATTCATGTTAGAAAATATACCTATATTAATGTTTTGAAATAATCAACCATTACATATATATATATATATTATATTTCAATAACACATCACATTTTAGTAGATCCAAATAAATCCATGTACACTGCAAGTAATGATAAAAATGTTAAGTCTTCTCTTTTAAATAAAAAACGATATCTTTTTACAATAAAATTTTGAAGAATCATATCCTAATATTCAACAAATTTTTTTTGATAAATCCAATGAATGTAATATTATATAATTTTTGTGTAACATTGAAAATATATAGTTATCTAATCATCCATTCTATAAACAAGATAGATCATTTACTGAAAATAAATAAGGTAAACTACTATGATTTTTTTAAAATCAATTTCCTATACATTATCAACTCTCCGAGAAGATAGATTGATAGTACATTAAATAAATTAATAATACATTTATCACTCAATATGTTGAAAAGATATCCAATGTCAAACTGTTGACGAAAAAAAATGTTCTAAAGACCCAAAATTTAGAAACTGTTTTATTTTTAAAATTTTAAAACCATCATTGTTTGAAAAAATTTAAATCTGTTAAATATTATAAATTGTGACTCAACATCATCTTAAAATTTTAAATATTAGAACTACGAAATTCCTCTAAATATGTGTTAACAATAAAAAATTTTACATGAACCATTATTTCCATTTTCTCTTATTAATTTCATTTCATGAAGTGGATAAATATATGTTCATAAATATATAATGTGCATGATTCTAGTTACATCTGAATAAATTTTTTTAAGAAGACACATATTCTTATGTTCTCTGTGTTGAATAGATAGATGTTCTTATCAATTTAATTATTGGAAAAATAAAAATATTGATCTTCTTATAAAAATAATTATATATTCTAGTGAGTTATCCATTGATTTTTAATGAAGGATAACTTATTGGTATATTATAATTTCATTTAAAGTTCCATTTTTCTAAAATAAAAAAATATTTATTAAAATATATATTGGATATAATATGATATTAAAATTATCAATATTTTCTAAAAAATATGTTGAATTGTGTGATATGTTCTCCAAATAATTTACATTAGTTATTATATGAATTAAAAAATTATAATTACTAAGTATCACATCAAATAAGGTCATACATGAAATATATTTTGAATCAAAATATGTTGAATTATTTATAATTTTAGTTTTTTTTTCAAATTATTTTATTTCATTTAATAGGTTTCGTTCAACAGAATAATAATCTTTTTTTAATTTCTTATTTTCTATATAAATGAGTTTTCCATCTCTTATAATGTGTTAAAATGTAGGAAAATATTACTTATCTTTCTTTTTTGAATAATATTTATCATCCATGATAGATTCAAATATTCATTATATGGGGAATTTGAATACTCAACATCAAAGATAAAATTAAATATTTGAAGATGCGATACATTTTTTTAATAATTTTCTAGTCACCAAAGAAGTGATTAATTTTCTAACTTTAAGAATTTCTTCTTAAAATAAAATGTTTCTCTAGAATCCTTTCCAATTCCGTCTGATGGAATGTTAGGGGATTATCACCTCTACGAGTGTAAATAGTGTTGATATATTTTATTATTTTCATTCATTTATGATTATAATGACCCACACATTTTATACCACGATATAAAATCATAGTAGATAAATATTCATTACATCACATAATGATCCATGCCAAAATTATTTAGGAGTAATGAATTTGGAAACATGGATACAATTAAAATAGTTTCATAAGTATACTAAATCATTTATCAGTAAGTTCTTAATAATCAAAAACCATCATATATATATCATACATAATACCATTCTTTATTAACATGGGAAAAACATATAGATGTGTTATCTCATATGCTCAATATATGTAAATAATGGATATATCAATGATCAGATAAGAATAACATGACCATCAGTCTATAAGAGCATGATATAAAATTTGAATATAATTTCCTTTATACCGACGATTTTAATGTTGAGTTATGTAAATTTTTTGGTAATTTCATATGACACAAATCATATTGGTATAAAATAACATGTTCCATGGTAGTATTAATTTTGTAAAAAAATAAAATTGTGGTGTACACACACGAATAGATAGTTATTTCATTAGATGATATTGTTTATTTTCATTAATATCATAGTGGAATGTGATTAGTCCCCAATCCATTGTAGTATTTTTGGATTAGTTTAGATACTATATTAGTTGACATAATCACATACTAAAATAGGTCCACCCCTATTAATGCATAATTTTTATCATGATTTATTAAAAATTAACTAATAAATTTATTGGATGTATAATTTTATTCCCCCTCATCACATAATAAAAATCATACAAATGTGTTCCACCCGATCATAAAAATTTCATCATAAAAAACCTATGAATATAAATGGGGTTAAAAATATTTCATTATATCATAGATCATGTAAATGATAAATTTTTCAATATAATTTAATTTTTTTCATCATAGAATAATGAAGAATAAAGAAAAATATTTTATAAAAATAATGTTAAAATAATAATAAATCATCTAGTGTATTATTAAGGATGGAATTATTTTATCATTTATATAATATAATATAATTTGAATCAATGTATGTTATCATTGATGAATAGAAATACCATTTAATACATTCTTAAGGGAAATATGATTTCCAATTTAAAAATATCTTTTTATAATATAAATGTTTCCCAAATAACAAAGGAAAAATTTTCTTTTAAAACAAAAATTGGAAAAATGTATTGGTTGCATGAAAAAATTGAGCACTCATTATGATGATAAATTCCATTCATGTGGAACATTTCAAAACAATGATTCCTTTCCAATTTCCAATAACAAATCAAAAGTAACTTGTTCAATCAATTAATAGAATATTTCCAATAAAACATTTTTTTAAATAGTAAAATGTGGGTAAAATGAATTTAAAAAATCATTTATCAACATTTATAATATTATTAAAAAAAAATTTAAATAATTTACATGGAATAGAATGAAATTTCTACCAAAAAGAGATATGAAGTAGATTTTCCTTGAAAATATTTCTTCATTTTATCAACTATATATATAAAATTAAATTATTTTTAAATATTTAATATCAATTACTAAATATAGGATATGAAAAACAATAAGTTTATTGAGAATTTTATCATAATATTTCCGCATTAGAAGCTTAATCATAAACAACCTTGATAAAAAATGAGATTATAAAAGAAAACCTTTACAACAATGGTATATTTCGAAATATAAGACATATAAAAAAATAAACATAGATGTATATTTATATCTAAAACCTTTTTGATAATAATACAAAATTATATTAATGGGATGTATATACACCACACAAATGAAACTGGAGCGGAATTTGGAATGTGTCTTAGAGAAATGATAGTGGGGAAAATCAAATGCCTCAAGTATCAAATTTCTCCTTCAATATTAGAAACTCATGTAAAATAAATACTTTTTTAATATAAAAATATAATTGAACCATATTAATAAATATTATAACGTATTTTTTTCTAAAAACCATTTATAACATGTATATTAACAGTTGTTAGTTAAAATATTTGTCTGGTGTAATTACAGCATTTTTATGTTTGTTTTGGTTTTGTTTTTTTGACTTATAAATTTATCGTATTTACATAATATATGTGTATGTATATAATTATATTAATTTCATATATATATTAATGATATATATATTTATAGCAGTCCATTTAATTCACAGATAAATAATGACTTACACTGTTCATTGAGGCGATAACACAGATATATATATGAATGTTGTTCGAATTTTATCAAAAGATGGGATGAATGAAAGGTAAATAATTTATCACCTTTTGAGAGTAATTTAATTTAATTTATATCACAAATACTCATTAAATCTGTCCCTATTACTATCCTTTTAAAAAAAACATGAAAAACATGTAACATCACTTCGTGGAGGTGGTAGTCTACAAATACGGATGAGCACTGTAATTATTTTTCATTGGATTGGATGATAATATTGTATATGAGATATTATAATTAAATTTTTTTAAATATATCCTAATTATAATATATTAACATTAAATACATCGTTATATCATCTCGTGAGTGGTGGTGATGTAGAATGAAAATTTATTTGTTTGTGACGTGGTAGTATACCTCACACATTATTGACAATTTTGTTTCCCATTTTATAAAAGAGCAGATAGATATATGATATAATATTAACATAATATAATGTAAATTTATTAAATATTCCATTTTTATTATATCATTATATTTGATTTATTTTTTAACGAGTTGGAATGCGATTTATTAAAAAAATCTCAGTTAAGAATGTTACTTACTCTTGGGAAAAGATCTTTAAGATTGAATAAAAATCTTTATTAGTAGGGTATAACAATGAAACTATTTCTTATAGAATGTGGTAAGGGAATTGAAGAACGTATTTGAGAAGTTATAGGATGATATAAAAGGTGTTGTAAGTATGAAGGGGGTAGAGAGGTTGTGTTCATTGATATATGGGGAGATAACACACTTGGAATATTATAAAATAAAATGATACAACCATGTTTTAGTCGTGAAAAAAATGATTGAAAATGGATAATTATAGAATCTTATGTCAGATATAGTATAATAATTTCCATAAAATTCAAATTGTGTAAGTTTTTAGGTCATTTTTACCCTTATGATATTAGTTTAACCCCCATAAAAGACGTTTACAAATTATACGAAATAATTTTATTTAATGATTTTTACTATTAATTATGAAAAAAATTAAATTGATCCTGTTATATCATATTAATTTTTCTAATCCTAAATATCAAATTAATTATATCCAATTAAATTAATATTAGTTATATAATGTAATTGAATATTAATAATGTCGTCATTATGAAAATGAAATTGTTTAATGAAAAATATTCCACAGATATAAAAAGTATCTATATAAAAAACCATCATGAAATTTATTATGATGATATAAATTAGAATAGTAATAATAGAATTTAATTATGCTTAATTTTAAATCATTTAAAAAAATATACAATTTTAAATGATTTAAATGGAAAATAAATTTTCAATATAATTTAGTATTTTTTCACTATTCATAAAAAAATTCAAAAAATCATAAAAAAATTCAAAAATTATACGTAAAATATTTTTTTCATCTATATATAACAAATAAATAGGATTTGTTCAAATAAATTTTTAAAAAGGTTAAAAAATTATTTAATTATTTTATCATAAAATGAAAAAATATATTTCTTGACAAATAGGGTTTTTGAAGAAAATAAAGTCATTACTACAAATAATGTAATTTAATAGCAATATGTTTTAATTATATAAAAACAATATGATTACTTTTTAAAATGTGGTTATTAAAATTCATACTACCAAATTTAATATTTAGGTTATAACTATCATTTAAAAAAATAATCACAATTGTATAATGTAGTTCATTAAAAATCAATGTGGTGTCAAACGCACAATACAAAAAAAACTAGAATTTTGAGAGGTTTTAGTGATGATTTTTTCAAAATGTAGCTAATTTTTAATTTTTGCATTCTTTCCCATAAATTCTCACTAAATTAATGATGTTTTTAAGGATTCATTGCAAAAAAATTATTTTTTTAGGAAAATCCGAAAACGTTATATGTATTTATATAGCTCATCTCCCCACATCAATGTAAATATATATTTAGATATATATATATATAATGGCATGCATATACATGTACACATATATATAATAATATATAATAATATATATATATATTTATATATATATTTATATACATAACCACACAGAAACACATATATAAATTTATAAATAAATATATATATATATACATATATTTATATATAAAAACACTTACAGATTTATAATTATTCAATTTTTATGAAATCCCAACTATTTTTTTTTCATTTTTTCTAGTTTTATCAATCGTGGATAATTATATAAGTATATATACATAATTATATATATGCATACATACACATATGTATTCATACATAAACACACAAATATAAACATATATATAAATGTATATATATATATATATATATTTATATCAATATATATATAATATAAAAACATACATTTTATTGCAAATATATGATATACATTAAATGTAAATGTATAATATATATCAAATAAAAACATATATATAAAAATAAAATTCTAAAATATATATATGTGAAATATAAATATATATATTTTTTATATAAACACACTATATATTTAAAATATTAAATATATATATAATATAAAATATAAAAGTATTTTTAAAATATTAATATATATATATAATGTAAAATTTAATATATAAACAAAAAATATAAAAATATAAACTTATGATATGTATTAAATGTGTACATATAATGTTTGTAAGGTCCCGAATATTCTTAAAGTGTGTATTGTTTAATTTTTGGCTTGGGCCTCTACTACATTTAGCTAGATATGTGTTTCCCATGTCCTTGAGATGGCTTGAGAGTGTTCTGGGTGTAGAGGACATAAAAAAGGGGGAAAAGGGGGTCCTTTTGGGAAATCTCCAAGGTTTCCACACAGTTTGGAAAACCGTGCAAGAGGGGACAATGCAAGAAGTAGCAATTCACATGGTTTTCACATGGTCTGGACAATTATGTGAGAGAAGGGTGTGAAGGAAGTAGCCTCTATACGGTTTGCGCACGGTTTTGAAAACTGTGTGGGTAAACCGTGTGGCTGGGCAACATTAAAAAATTTACCAAATTCGCACTCTGAGATTTTAATCCTCCACATGGGATTTTCATCTAGTACATCCCCTACAACCTTAGTGATAAACATGGATGTCCCAATCTTCTAAGAGGTGATTATCCGTTGATTATTAGCAATTTGGACTGCCGTTTTTTATGGATCGAAGCTCCAGGTAAGTCTAACCCTCTCCTTCCTTCTCTTTTTCGGGTTAGGGTTTGTGGTTTCTTCAATCATCTTTTGAATCCTTAAAACCCACTTTTTTTGGTGGAACGTAGGTTGGGAATTCAGGGGGTACATGAATCCGGATCTATGTCCATGATTAAGAGTGTGTTAAACAATGGATTCATGGAAGGTGGTCTATAAGTTTTATCCCATTGTTTTATTTTGGATTTTTGCATAGAATTTCGTTTTCTAATTTTCCCCATTTTTTGTTCTTGGTTCCATTAAAGAGTTTTATAAAAATAGGATTCTAAGGGACCCATTGAGTCCCTCACAATCCTCGTGGGATGCATAGAAGAGTACATGACCATTTCAGGGCCACCCATGGGGTGCACCAGCAAAATCGGTCCAAGAGTTTGGTGGGGTTATGTGAAGGGTATCCCAATAGTAATGTGGAAACTCTGTAGAATATGTATTAGTGGTTTATTTAGTTGTAAATAGAATGAGGATGAATATTTCTAGGGTGATAAAAACATAAGAATTTATTTGGAAAGATGTAGAAATGGGATAATTGGTTCGGACAAGATAATGTCAACTGATTAAAAAGATTTGGTTAGAAATTCTTAAAAGGATTAGTGTACATTAAATGGTGAACATATAATTATATGATGTAATGGAAAATGGGGAGCATTTCATAGGAATTTAATAAGGCAATGGTTGACTTGTGGAAAGGGTTAATGCATGAGATTTAGGTGGTACACCTAAATGATTGAATGTAATAATGGGATTGTGTTATGTGATATGGGAATCGTACATAAAATGCATAAGTGTGTAAATGCTTGTGAAATGAAAACCGGGCTATATTGGTTAATGAATGTTCATTGATTAATTTGGATAATGCATATGGGTTTTTAAATAAACCTAATGGGTTAAGGCACTATAATTGTAATTTGGATAAATATAAATAATTTTTAAATTGTAAATGTTTTAATGGGTTAAGGGAAAGAATTAATTCCCATATTGTTTGTTCTGTATTCTGAATTTTATTGGCATTGAATATTCTTGGTTCTGTTATGGAATGGTTGTGATGACATAATAAATAATCATGATCACATGGATTGGTATATTGGGGTATTGAATTGAGGATCTATTCCCATTGGTTGAGTTAGGCTGAGCCTCTAAACTCTACACAAAATTTCATGGGTTAGGGATGGGGAAAGATGCACTATTCCCTTAATAGTTTCCTTCACCTTGACTGAGGCTTTGAGGAGGGGATAATGTTTTGATGTGTTATGTGTATCCCTAGTGAGAAGGGGACTTGGTTTATTCCCCCATTACATTGTGATTGAATGCCTTAGATCCCTGTTTATTTGATATTCATTCCTAATTGATGGAACATGCAATAAATATAGGTTATGTAATGAATATGGTTTAAGAAATGGAATTGGGATAAATTCTAGTCCTACATTAAATTAACTTTGTTAACTTTTGGCACTCAAACTACCCCTTGATTACTAACCATTTATTTTTTACTTGCATGAATTATCTATTAAATTTAATATTATTGTAGACAATGTTGGATGTGGCTGACTGATTTTTTACAATTACCCTACTCGGGTCACCGTTGGGTACCTAAATAGAATTCAACATTACAGGTCTGGAAAATGGAGAAAACTCTACCCTATGACATTGAGTTAGCCTTGTGAGGTAAATGGATAAGGTCCCGGACATTGAGTCGGGACCTTTTTGCATTTTTCAACATTTTTTTAATTTTGGTTCATTCACATTCCACTCATAGTACAACGTGACATTTTTGTATTTGATTAGTGTATGTACACCATTTAGAAAACATTGGGATATGCATGCTAATGGGTTCATGGGTTCATATTGTTTCTTCGATTTATATTGTGTTATGTTGTGTCTTTTTCTAATAGAGAGGGAATAGTCTCCCAACATGTCTAATTAGACCCTCGCCTGTAGAGACCCGAATCTTGACGTACATGAACATTACATTACTTTTGCGGAATACTTAGTACATAACAAAAACACACACACAAGGATCGTAATAGTTTAGTGTCTTTGGAAACTCGGAACGTAATCTTCTAATCGTGGTGAAAGATCTCCAATATCTCCCATAAAGATCTTCCCTTTTTTTTACCTAAAACCTTTCTTTATATCCTGGGGAAAAGAAAACATAAAAGCGTGAGCTCAAATGCTCAGTAAGGGTAAACAAAAGAAATATCAATCACATCATATACATAAGCACATAACTTTTGGAAATCTTAACCTGCAAAAAAGATCATAATTTCATAACCTGGGATAACTAATGGCAGTGAAATGTAATCACAGTAATCATAACATAAAACATTAAACTTTGTGGAATACACACATAATCATAGAGAATCATTTCTTGTTAGTCAAGACTCATTGCCAAGACTATCTTAGTGGACAAAGTCCCTTTCTGAACCGAGTCACCCTCGTTTCAGTCCTGTTTCACTGAACTGGTATAACCTACCATTCCATCGATGTCTATCTCATGAGATATAAAATCTTTACCCAATGCATTGTAGGGATATATAGGTCCCACCCATCTCATAATGATACCATTCTTATGTGTGCCACAAAATCATAAACCATACATCATTGCATAACCCATGTAATAAAAATGGGAATCTTAAACATCATGACATCATAAAACAATTCATATATGATAAAGGAATTCATAAAAATAATTCCATCACAACATAATCAAATCAATGTAATAATAGGGATAAAAACAGAACCCTTTATTACCTTAGATGGAAAATAATCTTAATAAAACACTTGAACTCCATTCTTGAGGAAAATATCCTTTCTGTTTAAAAAACACTTTTCCTTTCTTAACATGTCGTACAATCATAAACTAAAAGAAGTTGATTAAAAATAAACTTGAAAACTTTTAAAGGAAGCTTCTTGGAAATAATGTTTTAAAAATCCATTCATGTCGTATAAGTTAAAAAAAATTCTTCGTACTTTTGTCGGAATAGTCAAAAAGTACCTCGTAGGAAAAATGACAAAAGATTCCTTTCATATCTTTTACAAAATACTCATAGAAGGGTAAAATTAGATATAAACTATTGTAGAAGGATGGAAATAATATTACATATTGAGGGAACATGGATGCGGATGAGAAAATACACCCCAGTAATTAGCAAACTAAAAACAATCTCGGATAAAAGTGAGATTGTGATATTTCCCTTACCTTAGGTCCGATTTGCTTCGTAAGTGTCTGAACCTCCTGTATAATGATTTAAATAATGTCATTGACTTATTACAGAATCATATTCATTGTTATTATATAATATATGGTTCACTTATGACTTTATATTACCCGTTCTTTTGTAAATTCATGTTAAAGTAGCGTTTTGGGTAAAATCGTCTCATTTGTCGTTCGTGTTCTAACTTGTAATTATTCATATGATTACTTAGATCATTATTACTTAATTATAGAATATAAAACATGATTTATATATTATATATATTCAGAATATACATATATATAATGGATCGATAAATGGAATGAAATACACCGTTCATGGAGACGGTAGGCCGTACGTACGCATGAACGCTGTTTTCGTTTCCTTATTGAATTGAGTGGAATTAAGTAGATGACATACATATATATACACATAAATACAGTATCTTTATAATGTCATATATTTCATTATTATTGCTTATATATACATTATAATCATTCTTAAATGGTTAACATGGAGAATGAATCTCATCGCGTCGTGGAGACGGTAGTCCGTACGTACGCACGAGTGATGATATCATTTCCATAATTAGTGAATTTAATTGGAGTGGAAGATACAATATATCAGAATCATTATGATGTTATAATAACTATGTATAGTTATTATTTACACCATAATACCCATCCATGTAAGGTGTTGGTGGAAAAACAGATTACACCCTGCCGTGGAGACGGTATTCCGAACGTACGCACGCGCGGTGATTTCGTTTTCCATAGGATGGATAGATGGTGAATTAGGATTGTCTCATACTTATAATAACATATCAGTATATGATTGACACTGATGTTATTACTTCATAATGAAACAACCTAAGAAGAAGAAGTGGAAGAAGAAATAAAGGTGAAAGAATTGGTAACGGAAATTACCTCTTCTTTGAAGCGCCTCTTTGAGACCTCCTCTTAGGGCACTAAAATTGGTCTTTGAGGAAGAACAGAACCTCTAGGATGTTTCTAGGGAAGTGGAGAAGAGATTTTGTCAGGGTTTGGCCGAGATTGAAGGCTCAAAGTTGTGTGAGGAAGAGAGGGAGGAGGTGCCCTTTTATAAGGGAGGAGAGGGGCACCTTTGGAATAACTAAAACTATGATTTTATTATAAAGTAAAGTTCGGTTCTAAATAGCTCCAAATTGATATATTTAGAATATAAGGTGGGGATGGGTCGAAATCATCTCATCCAATAGAATTTATACAAGTTTAGGTTCCTATTTTAACCTTATCATTTAGATTTAACATTAAGTTAAATAATTTTACTTTCACCGTGTCTTCTTGTGTTCTTACACTATAAGGTTAATAAACATACTATAAGAAGCCAAACGAACCCAAAGTTGTTTATTATTAATATATATAACCTTATCTAAGTCATTTTTCCGAACCATAGATTTTTAGGAATAAAATATCAATTAATAATATAATATTTGTTTTAAAAACTATTTTATGTCAATTTTGACACTATTTAGTAATTGATTTTTGTGAAAATCATAACAGAATTATTAGTTCGAAAAAATTTCATTAAATCTATACTAACATATCATATTAACCTATAAAATTAGTGTAATTCCTAAAAAGTCTCAAATTATATTTATTTGGGTATTTATAATATCAATTATTTTAATTTTTCACTATTATGGTAATTACTACATCATCATTGTGTCATAAATAAATTAAATTATTTAATGTCTAAAAATTATAAATAAAATATAATTATGTAGGAAATCTTATTATATTTCTAATGAATATTTACAATCGAATTTATCTCATGTATAACCCTATATTATAAATGTTTTAGTAAATAAACTTTGATTTTAACTCTTTTAACTCTTCTTTAAATTAAATAATAATAAATGTCCTAATCTAATCCAAGTGGGCCTAAATAGTCATATATTATTCCTAAGGTTGTTTTTGGTCGAATTACACTTGTACAATAGAATTAGTACATGTTTTAGGTTAATAATAATATCATTTTTACCCTTAATTACCCTATTTACTTTTAACCGCGGTAAAAAAAAGTAAAAAGTTACTATTCACCAAAAATTATTTTCATCTCATTGAACCACATTTTAGTCCTTGATATTAACCGTGTCTCTCGGATTTTCGAAATTCCACTCACAGAAGCGGTAAAATAATGTTTTATGAAAAATTCAGTTTTTTTTAACTACCACTTAGTGGTTTCACTATTCATCAAAAATTGAAAGTTTTCAGAAAAATACCAAAAATTAGGCCTAAGATATATTTGATATTATGAACTCAAAAATGATTTCTATTTTACCAAATTCAAAAATATCAGTTTCATTAATTAATTTAAAAATTAAATCCCGTCGTCAAAACAAAAGGCGTGTTTTTAAGAGATAATAACTATCAAAAGATTGACAGTTGTTTATAACTGGTTTAAATGTGAAATTACATCCAATGACCAAAATTGTATTAATTTGTAAAAATATATTCTAAATATACTTTAAAACCACTCAAATTAATAATTTAACACTATTAATTATTTCGATTGAAAAAGTTGTTTTTAATTAAAATTTAGAAATTTTCACTATTCATCAAAATATGAAAGTTATCCGAAAATTACCAAAATTTCACCCTAAGCTAATTTCGATATTCCGAATCAAAAAATGAAGTCCATTTTTAAAAATAAAATTTAAAAAATTTCAAAAAGTGGTTATTACTATTCATAACGGCTAGTTTGAATAATATTTTAATAGTATATCGTTGTTTAGTGAAACTTGGTGTTGCGTACAACACACGCTATCGTGGAAGGTCGCAATTGCGTATAATTCAAGACAGGTCAGAGATGTGTGTTGTGAAAGCTCCTTTTTGTGTAGCGTATAACACAAGACATTAATGAAATTAAAAAGAATATTTTTCATAAAATCTCAGGGTGTTACATTCTACCCCCCTTAAAATGAATTTCTCCCTCGAAATTCGTCGGGGTTATAAATGGTTTACTATTAGAAAGATTCTTTAATCGAAACCCAAATCGTAAAAAGGAATACCAAAACCAATCTTTAAAAATGAAAGTATGAAACGTAACGGTTACCCAAATAAACTAATCATTGGGTTTCCACATAGGTGAAAATATGGATATGGAAGAAAAATCTAACCATCATGTTCTGATGGAGAGTGGTAGAGAACATGGCTATGGAAAATCCAACAATCACAAATCCATAAATTTGTGACGATCTAAGGTACCATATGATTAATCAGATATAAGAGCACTAGGAAAACATTTTGGGTTTTCAAGATCGTTTCCCTAAAGTTGAAGAATTTGAATTAGAATAAATACTTACTTTATTTTGGTACAATCTCACTGTTGTTCGTGCCTTGAACAATTTCCACTTCATCTCTTAAATAAATGAAGTTGAATTTTTTATTTGTGAAGTGTTACCAGATCATGTGATAGAATGACGGGTCATTCCATCTGTCTCAAACAAAAGGTTAGCAAAAGTTATTAAATATACATAAGTCATTCTATAGTGAGATTAATCATATATGGTTCCTAAAATGGACTTATACTTCATATATCATACTTCTTAATATAATAAAACTAGTTTCTACTAATCAGGGACTTCCTGTAGGCCAGTGGTAGGCGATAAAGGCTAGTCGCACTTCGGTTGTGGGTTCGATTCCCACAGCCTTGTCCGACGCGATGGGCTGTCGCCCGTCCTGCAGGTTGTCTTTTTTCTAAAGCTATATTACTATAACATCCCATCAATAATATCTAAAAAAGTTTTATCCTAACTTATGTCCAACATAATCCATTCTAATCTTTAGGCTTATCTAAAATACTTCGGTCCAAGCTCATAGTATAAAGAAAATTATTACTTGAAATGTCACAAGATAATCACGTCATTTATCCCCCATATATCATAAGATATGTGAATACCTTAATCATGTATTCTCTTGATGAATGAATACCCATTGAACATTAGTGAAAACATGAATGCAGTTAAAAGTTAACACTTTCCACATACCAAAATCCTCAAAATTCTATATACTCAAACCATGATATCACTTAGTCCTTATATCAATCATGAGATCATGCATACAATCAAACATCTCATTATCGTCTTATCCCTTCATTATGCGCATATCATCTACATTCCAAAAATATATGAATAACCTTTCATGGATACTGGTACCATTAATCACACACTTTCAAAACTCAAGGAAAGACAACAGTTTAACAATCCTTAGATGTCTCTTTATTCCATAGTACCATGAGATTACTTATACAACATTACACATGATAAACATGTAATCATTCCACTACATTCTTAAACCATTGATCGAGCTTCAACAATTCTTTCATCTCACATATCATTTGTAGTCTCATCATCATTATCCGCATAAATACTACCCCTACGACCATACTGATTCTCTTCATGAGACTTTCCCTTAGGTCATTGGTTTTCATAATGCTCGTACATTCCACATTTAAAACATTTAACCATTGTTGATGTCATAGAAATACCATTATCCTCATCCCTGGTGTTAACTGAACCTTTTCCTTTTCACTTACTGGATTTGTGTCCTTCTTTTCCACACCTAAAGAATCTTCCAGTTCCTTTGAATCATTATCCTTGATGCCTCTTCCCACATGATTTACATAGGGGAAATTGAACTTTCTTTCCTCTATGACCATCATGAAACTCCATCTTTCTCTTATTAGCCAAGTCAGGAAACCTACCACATTTTACATTATTGATCATATTATGAGATTGCTGATTCGGCATAATAATGATGTTTGGACTTCCAAATCCCATTTCATTTGGTTTCTCATGAAGAATATCATTCCATTGTCCATCATATCCTCCATTATCGTGAATCACCTTGTTTCTAGCCATTTTCTAAAACCTAAAAAGAATAGTGTGAGAGGAAAAAATCATAATAAAAGGGGAGTAACTTCAATATCTAACATCTTTGGTTTTATCTAATATCGTTACCATAGTTCTAGGACTATATCCTATACGTATACTTATCCTTAGGGGCATCCCTAGACATACCTTAGAAATAACTCTAGGGATCTCACTAACGTTTTCGCATCCTAGTTTCCAAAGGTTGACTAAACCTTTCCTCTGATACCAACTGTAGAGACCCGAATCTTGACGTACATGAACATTACATTAATTTTGCGGAATACTTAGTACATAACAAAAACACACACAAGGATCGTAATAGTTTAGTGTCTTTGGAAACTCGGAACGTAATCTTCTAATCGTGGTGAAAGATCTCAAATATCTCCCATAATGATCTTCCCTTTTTTTACCTAAAACCTTTCTTTATATATTGGGAAAAAGAAAACATAAAAGGGTGAGCTCAAATGCTCAGTAAGTGTAAACAAAAGAAATATCAATCACATCATATACATAAGCACATAACTTTTGGAAATCTTAACCTGCAAAAGAGATCATAATTTCATAACCTGGGATAATTCATGACAGTGAAATGTAATCACAATAATCATAACATAAAACATTAAACTTTGTGTAATACACACATAATCATAGAGAATCATTTCTTGTTAGTCAAGACTCATTGCCAAGACTATCTTAGTGGACAAAGTCCCTTTCTGAACCGAGTCACCCTCGTTTCAGTCCTGTTTCACTGAACCGGTATAACCTACCATTCTAGCCATGTCTATCTCATGAGATATAAAATCTTTACCCAATGCATTGGAGGGAGATATAGGTCCCACCCATCTCATAATGATACCATTCTTATGTGTGCCACAAAATCATAAACCATACATCATTGCACAACCCATGTAATAAAAATGGGAATCTTAAACATCATGACATCATAAAACAATTCATATACGATAAAGGAATTAATAAAAATAATTCCATCACAACATAATCAAATCAAAGTAATAATATGGATAAAAATATAACCCTTTATTATCTTAGATGGAAAATAATCTTAATAAAACACTTGAACTCCATTCTTGAGGAAAATATCCTTTCTGTTTCAAAAAAACATTTCCTTTCTTAACATGTCGTACAATCATAAACTAAAATAATTTGATTAAAAATAAACATGAAAACTTTTAAAGGAATATTCTTGGAAATAATGTTTTAAAAATCCATTCATGCCGTATAAGTTAAAAAAACATTCATCGTACTTTTGTCGGAAAAGTCAAAAAGTACCTCGTACGAACAACGACAAAAGATTCCTTTCATATCTTTTAAAAAAAACTCATTGAAGGGTAAAATTGGATATAAACTATTGTAGAAGGATGGAAATAATATTACATATTGAGGGAACATGGATGTGGATGAGAAAATACACCCCAGTAATTACCAAAGTAAAAACAATCTCGGATAAAAGTGAGATTGTGATATTTCCCTTACCTTAGGTCCGATTTGCTTCGTAAGTGTCCGAACCTCCTGTATAATGATTTAAATAATGTCGTTTACTTATTACAGAATCATATTAATTGTTATTATATCATATATGGTTCACTTATGACTTTATATTACCCGTTATTTTGTAAATTCATGTTAAAGTAGCGTTTTGGGTAAAATCTTCTCATTTGTTGTTCGTGTTTTAACTTGTAATTATTCATATGATTACTTAGATCATTATTAATTAATTATAGAATATAAAAAATGACTTATATATAATATATATTCATAATATACATATATATAATGGATCGATAAATGGAAAGAAATACACCGTTCATGGAGACGGTAGGCCGTACGTACGCATGAACGCTGTTTTCGTTTCCTTATTGAATTGAGTGGAATTAAGTAGATGACATACATATATATACACATAAATCCAGTAGCTTTATTATGTCATATATTTCATTATTATTTCTTATATATACTTTATAATCATTCTTAAATTGTTAACATGGAGAATGAATCTCATCGCGTCGTGGAGACGGTAGTCTGTACGTACGCACGAGCGATGATATCATTTACATATTTATTGAATTGAATTGGAGTGGATGATAAAATATATCAGAATAATTATGATGTTATAATAACTATGTATAGTTATTATTTACACCATAATACCCATCCATGTAATGTGTTGGTGGAAAAACAGATTACACCCTGCCGTGGAGACGGTATTCCGTACGTACGCACGTGCGGTGATTTCGTTTTCCGTAGGATGGATAGATGGTGAATTAGGATTGTTTCATACTTATAATAAAATATCATTATATGAGTGATACTTATGTTATTACTTCATAATGAAACAACCTTATAAGAAGAAGTGGAAGAAGAAATGAAGGTGAAAGAATTGGTAACGGAAATTACCTCTTCTTTGAAGCGCCTCATTGAGACCTCCTCTTAGGGCACTAAAATTGGTCTTTGAGGAAGACCAGAACCTCTAGGATGTTGCTAGGAAATTGGAGAGGAGATTATTTCAGTGTTTGGCCGAGCTTGAAGGATCAATGTTTTGTGAGGAAGAGAGGGAGGAGGTGCCCTTTTATAAGGGAGGAGAGGGGCACCTTTGGAATAACTAAAACTATTATTTTATTATAAAGTCAAGTTCGGTTCTAAATAGCTCCAAATTGATATATTTCGAATCTAAGGTGGGGATGGGTCGAAATCATCTCATCCAATAGAATTTATACAAGTTTAGGTTCCTATTTTAACATTATCATTTAGATTTAACATTAAGTTAAATAATTTTACTTTCACCGTGTCTTCTTGTGTTCTTACAATATAAGGTTAATAAACATACTATAAGAAGCCAAAAGAACCCCAAGTTGTTTATTATTAATATATATAACCTTATCTAAGTCATTTGACCGAACCATAGATTTTTAGGAATAAAATAACAATTAATAATATAATATTTGTTTTAAAAACTATTTTATGTCAATTTTGACACTATTTAGTAATTGATTTTTGTGAAAATTATAACAGAATGATTAGTTCGAACAAAGTTAATTACATCTATACTAACATGTCATATTAACCTATAAAATTAGTGGAATTCATAAAAAGTCTCAAATTATATTTATTTGGGTACTTATAATATCAATTATTTTAATTTGTCACTATTATGGTAATTACTGCATCATCATTATGTCATAAATAAATTAACTTATTTAATGTCTAAAAATTATAAATAAAATATAATTATGTATTAAATCTTATTATATTTCTAATGAATATTTACAATCGAATTTATCTCATGTATAACCCTATATTATAAATGTTTTAGTAAATAAACTTTGATTTTAACTCTTTTAACTCTTCTTTGAATTAAATAATAATAAATGTACTAATCTAATCCAAGTGGGCCAAAATAGTCATATTTTATTCCTAAGGTTGTTTTTGGTCGAATTACACTTGTTCAATAGAATTAGTACATGTGTTAGGTTAATAATAATATCATTTTTACCCTTAATTACCCTATTTACTTTTAACCGCGGTAAAAAAAAGTAAAAAGTTACTATTCACCAAAAATTATTTTCATCTCATTGAACCACATTTGATTCCTTGATATTAACCATGTCTCTCGGATTTTCGAAATTCCACTCACAGAAGCGGTAAAATTAAGTTTTATGAAAGATTCAGTTTTTTTAACTACCACTTAGTGGTTTCACAATTCACCAAAAATTGAAAGTTTTCAGAAAAATACCAAAAATTAGGACTAATCTATATTTTATATTATGAACTCAAAAATTATTTCTATTTTACCAAATTCAAAACATATCAGTTACATTAAATAATTTAAAAATTAATTTCCGTCGTCAAAACAAAAGAAGGGGTTTTAAGAGATAATAACTATCAAAAGATTGACACTTGTTTATAACTGGTTTAAATGTGAAATTACATCCAATGACCAAAATTTTATTAAATTGTAAAAATATATTCTAAATATACTTTAAAACCACTCAAATTAATAATTTATCACTATTAATTATTTCAATTGAAAAAGTTGTTTTTAATTAAAATTTAGAAATTTTCACTATTCATCAAAATATGAAAGTTATCCGAAAATCACCAAAATTTCAGGCTAAGCTAATTTCGATATTCCGAATCAAAAAATGAAGTCCATTTTGAAAAATAAAATTTAAAAAATTTCAAAAAGTGGTTATTACTATTCATAACAGCTAGTTTTAATAATATTTTAATAGCATATCGTTGTTTAGTGAAACTTGGTGTTGCGTACAACACACGCTATCGTGGAAGGTCGCAATTGCGTGTAATTCAAGACAGGTCAGAGATGTGTGTTGTGAAGGCTCCTTTTTGTGTAGCGTATAACACAAGACATTAATGAAATTAAAAAGAATATTTTTCATAAAATCTCGGGGTGTTACATTCTACCCCCCTTAACCTGAATTTCGCCCTCGAAATTCGTCGGGGTTATAAATGGTTTACTATTAGAAAGTTTCTTTAATCGAAACCCACATCGTAAAAAGGAATACCAAAACCAATATTTAAAAACGAAAGTATGAAACGTAACGGTTACCCAAATAAACTAATCACTGGGTTTCCACATAGGTGAAAATATGGATATGGAAGAAAAATCTAACCATCATGTTCTGATGGAGAGTGGTAGAGAACATGGCTATGGAAAAGCCAACAATCACAAATCCATAAATTTGTGATGATATAAGGTACCATATGATTAATCAGATATAAGAGCACTAGGACAACATTTTTGGTTTTCAAGATCGTTTCCCTAAAGTTGAAGAATTTGAATTAGAATAAATACTTACTTTATTTTGGTACAATCTCACTGTTGTTTGTGCCTTGAACAATTTCCACTTCATCTCTTAAATAAATGAAGTTGAATTTGTTATTCGTGAAGTGTTAGCAGATCATGTGATAGAATGACGGGTCATTCCATCTGTCTCAAACAAAAGGTTAGCAAAAGTTATTAAATATACATAAGTCATTCTATAGTGAGATTAATCATATATGGTTCCTAAAATGGACTTATACTTCATATATCATACTTCTTAATATAATAAAACTAGTTTCTACTAAACAGGGACTTCCTGTAGGCCAGTGGTAGGCGATAAAGGCCAGTCGCACATCGGTTGTGGGTTCGATTCCCACAGCCTTGTCCGACGCGATGGGCTGTCGCCCGTCCTGCAGGTTGTCCTTTTTCTAAAGCTATATTACTATAACATCCCATCAATAATATCTAAAAACGTTTTATCCTAACTTATGTCCAACATAATCCATTCTAATCTTTAGGCTTATCTAAAATACTTCGGTCCAAGCTCATAGTATAAAGAAAATGATTACTTGAAATGTCACAGAATAATCATGTCATTTATCCCCCATATATCATAAGATATGTGAATACCTTAATCATGTATTCTCTTGAAGAATGAATACCCATTGAATCTTAGTGAAAACATGAATGCAGTTAAAAGTTAACACTTTACACATACCAAAAGCCTCAAAATTCTATATACTCAAACCATGATATCACTTAGTCCTTATATCAATCATGAGCTCATGCATACAATCAAACATCTCATTATCGTCTTATCCCTTCATTATGCGCATATCATCTACATTCCAAAAATATCTGAATAACCTTTCATGGATACTGGTACCATTAATCACACACTTTCAAAACTCAAGGAAAGACAATAGTATTACAATCCTTAGATGTCTCTTTATTCCATAGTACCATGAGATTACTTATACAACATTACACATGATAAACATGTAATCATTCCACTACATTCTTAAACCATTGACCGAGCTTCAACAATTCTTTCATCTCACATATCATTTGTAGTCTCTTCATCATCATCCACATAAATACTACCCCTACGACCATATTGATTCTCTTCATGAGACTTTCCCTTAGGTCATTGGTTTGAATAATGCCCGTACAATCCACATTTAAAACATTTAACCATTGTTGATGTCATAGCAATACCATTATCCTCATCCCTGGTTTTAACTGAACCTTTTCCTTTTCACTTACTGGCTTTGTGTCCTTCTTTTCCACACCCAAAGAATCTTCAAGTTCCTTTGAAACATTCTCCTTGATGCCTCTTCCCACATGATTTACATATGGGAAATTTAACTTTCTTTCCTCTATGATCATCATGAAACTCCATCTTTCTCTTAATAGCCAAGTCAGGAAACCTACCAAATTTTACTTTATTGATCATATTATGAGATTGCTGATTCGGCAAAATAATGATGTTTGGACTTCCAAATCCCATTTCATTTGGTTTCTCATGAAAATATCATTCCATTGTCCAGCATATCCTCCATTATCGTGAATCACCTTGTTTCTAGCCATTTTCTAAAACCCAAAAAGAATAGTGTGAGAGGCAAAAATCATAATAAAAGGGGAGTAACTTCAATATATAACATCTTTGGTTTAATCTAATATCGTTACCATAGTTCTAGGACTATATCCTATACGTATACTTATCCTTAGGGGCATCCCTAGACATACCATAGAAATATCTCTAGGGATCTCACTAACGTTTTCGCATCCTAGTTTCCAAAGGTTGACTAAACCTTTCCTCTGATACCAACTATAGATACCCGAATCTTGACGTACTGAACATTACATTACTTTTGCGGAATACTTAGTACATAACAAAAACACACACACAAGGATCGTAATAGTTTAGTGTCTTTGGAAACTCGGAACGTAATCTTCTAATCATGGTGAAAGATCTCCAATATCTCCCATAAAGATCTTCCCTTTTTTTTACCTAAAACCATTCTTTATATCCTGGGGAAAATAAAACATAAAAGGGTGATCTCAAATGCTCAGTAAGGGTAAACAAAAGAAATATCAATCACATCATATACATAAGCACATAACTTTTGGAAATCTTAACCTGCAAAAGAGATCATAATTTCATAATCTGGGATAACTCATGGTAGTGAAATTTAATCACAATAATCATAACATAAAACATTAAACTTTGTGGAATACACACATAATCATAGAGAATCATTTCTTGCTAGTCAAGACTCATTGCCAAGACTATCTTAGTGGATAAAGTCCCTTTCTGAACCGAGTCACCCTCGTTTCAGTCCTGTTTCACTGAACCGGTATAACCTACCATTCCAGCCATGTCTATCTCATGAGATATAAAATCTTTAACCAATGCATTGGAGGGAGATATAGGTCCCACCCATCTCATAATGATACCATTCTTATGTGTGCCACAAAATCATAAACCATACATCATTGCATAACCCATGTAATAAAAATGGGAATCTTAAACATCATGACATCATAAAACAATTCATATACGATAAAGGAATTCATAAAAATAATTCCATCACAACATAATCAAATCAATGTAATAATAGGGATAAAAACAGAACACATTATTATCTTAGATGGAAAATAATATTAATAAAACACTTGATCTCCATTCTTGAGGAAAATATCCTTTCTGTTTCAAACAAACTTTTCCTTTCTTAACATGTCGTACAATCATAAACTAAAATAAGTTGATTAAAAATAAACTTGAAAACTTTTAAAGGAAGCTTCTTGGAAATAATGTTTTAAAAATCCATTCATTCCGTATAAGTTAAAAAAACATTCTTCGTACTTTTGTCGGAAAAGTCAAAAAGTACCTCGTACGAAAAATGACAAAATATTCCTTTCATATCTTTTACAAAAAACTCATCGAAGGGTAAAATTGGATATAAACTATTGTAGAAGGATGGAAATAATATTACATATTTAGGGAACATGGATGTGGATGAGAAAATACACCCCAGTAATTATCAAAGTAAAAACAATCTCGGATAAAAGTGAGATTGTGATATTTCCCTTACCTTAGGCCTGATTTGCTTAGTAAGTGTCCGAACCTCCTGTATAATGATTTAAATAATGTCATTGACATATTATAGAATCATATTCATTGTTATTATATCATATATGGTTCACTTATGACTTTATATTACCCGTTCTTTTGTAAATTCATGTTAAAGTAGCGTTTTGGATAAAATCGTCTCATTTGTCGTTCGTGTTTTAACTTGTAATTATTCATATGATTACTTAGATCATTATTACCTAATTATAGAATATAAAACATGATTTATATATAATATATATTCAGAATATACATATATATAAAGGATCGATAAATGGAAAGAAATACACCGTTCATGGAGACGGTAGGCCGTACGTACGCATGAATGGTGTTTTCGTTTCCTTAATGAATTGAGTGGAATTAAGTAGATGACATAAATATATATACAAATAAATCCAGTAGCATTATAATTTCATATATATCATTATTATTTCTTATATATACTTTATAATCATTCTTAAATGGTTAACATGGAGAATGAATCTCATCGCATCGTGGAGACGGTAGTCCGTACGTACGCACGAGCGATGATATCATTTCCATAATTATTGAATTGAATTGGAGTGGATGATACAATATATCTGAATCATTATGATGTTATAATAACTATTTATAGTAATTATTTACACCATAATACCCATCCATGTAAGGTGTTGGTGGAAAAACAGATTACACCCTGCCGTGGAGACGGTATTCCGTACGTACGCAGGCACGGTGATTTCGTTTTCCGTAGGATGTATAGATGGTGAATTAGGATTGTTTCATAATTATAATAACATATAAATATATGAGTTATACTTATGTTATTACTTCATAATGAAAAAACCTAAGAAGAAGAAGTGGAAGAAGAAATAAAGGTGAAAGAATTGGTAACGGAAATTACCTCTTCTTTGAAGCGCCTCTTTGAGACCTCCTCTTAAGGCACTAAAATTGGTCTTTGAGGAAGACCAGAACCTCTAGGATGTTTCTAGGGAAGTGGAGAAGAGATTTAGGCAGGGTTTGGCCGATCTTGAAGGCTCAAAGTTGTGTGAGGAAGAGAGGGAGGAGGTGCCCTTTTATAAGGGAGGAGAGGGGCACCTTTGGAATAACTAAAACTATTATTTTATTATAAAGTCACGTTCGGTTCAAAATAGCTCCAAATTGATATATTTAGAATCTAAGGTGGGGATGGGTCGAAATCCTCTCATCCAATAGAATTTAGACAAGTTTAGGTTCCTATTTTAACCTTATCATTTAGATTTATCATTAAGTTAAATAATTTTACTTTCACCGTGTCTTCTTGTGTTCTTACACTATAAGGTTAATAAACTTACTATAAGAAGCCAAACGAACCCCAAGTTTTTTATTATTAATATATATAACCTTATCTAAGTCATTTGGCCGAACCATAGATTTTTAGGAATAAAATAACAATTAATAATATAATATTTGTTTTAAAAACTATTTTATGTCAATTTTGACACTATTTAGTAATTGATTTTTGTGAAAATCATAACAGAATGATTAGTTCGAAAAAAGTTAATTAAATCTATACTAACATGTCATAATAACCTATAAAATTAGTGTAATTCATAAAAAGTCTCAACTTATATTTATTTGGGTATTTATAATATAAATTATTTTAAGTTTTCACTATTATGGTAATTATTGCATCATCATTGTGTCATAAATAAATTAAATTATTTAATGTCTAAAAATTATAAATAAAATATAATTATGTAGGAAATCTTATTATCTTTCTAATGAATATTTACAATCGAATTTATCTCATGTATTACCCTATATTATAAATGTTTTAGTAAATAAACATTGATTTTAACTCTTTTAACTCTTCTTTGAATTAAATAATAATAAATGTCCTAATCTAATCCATGTGGGCCTAAATAGTCATATTTTATTCCTAAGGTTGTTTTTGGTCGAATTACACTTGTCCAATAGAATTAGTACATGTGTTAGGTTAATGATAATATCATTTTTACCCTTAATTACCCTATTTACTTTTAACTGCGGTAAAAAAAAGTAAAAAGTTACTATTCACCAAAAATTATTTTCATCTCATTGAACCACATTTTAGTCCTTGATATTAACCGTGTCTATGGGATTTTCGAAATTCCACTCACAGAAGCGGTAAAAATAAGTTTTATGAAAAATTCAGTTTTTTTTAACTACCACTTAGTGGTTTCACTATTCATCAAAAATTGAATGTTTTCAGAAAAATACCAAAAATTAGGCCTAAGCTATATTTGATATTATGAACTCAAAAATGATTTCTATTTTACCAAATTCATAACATATAATTTGCATTAATTAATTTAAAATTTAATTCCCGTCGTCAAAACAAAAGGCGTGTTTTTAAGAGATAATAACTATCAAAAGATTGACATTTGTTTATAACTGGTTTAAATGTGAAATTACATCCAATGACCAAAATTGTATTAAATTGTAAAAATATATTCTAAATATACTTTAAAACCACTCAAATTAATAATTTATCACTATTAATTATTTCGATTGAAAAAGTTTTTTTTAATTAAAATTTAGAAATTTTCACTATTCATGAAAATATGAAAGTTATCCAAAAATCACCAAAATTTCACCCTAAGCTAATTTTGATATTACGAATCCAAAAATGAAGTCCATTTTGAAAAATAAAATTTAAAAAATTTCAAAAAATGGTTATTACTATTCAAAACGGCTAGTTTTAATAATATTTTAATAGCATATAGTTGTTTAGTGAAACTTGGTGTTGCGTACAACACACGCTATCGTGGAAGGTCGCAATTGCGTGTAATTCAAGATAGGTCAGAGATGTGTGTTGTGAAATCTCCTTTTGGTGTAGCATATAACACAAGACATTAATGAAATTAAAAAGAATATTTTTCATAAAATCTCAGGGTGTTACATTCTACCCCCCTTAAAATGAATTTCGCCCTCGAAATTCGTCGGGGTTATAAATGGTTTACTATTAGAAAGGTTATTTAATCGAAACCCACATCGTAAAAAGGAATACCAAAACCAATCTTTAAAAATGAAATTATGAAACGTAACGGTTACCCAAATAAACTAATCACTGGGTTGCCACATAGGTGAAAATATGGATATGGAAGAAAAATCTAACCATCATGTTCTGATGGAGAGTGGTAGAGAACATGGCTATGGAAAAGCCAACAATCACAAATCCATAAATTTGTGACGATCTATGATACCATATGATTAATCAGATATAAGAGCACTAGGACAAAATTTTTGGTTTTCAAGATCCTTTCCCTAAAGTTGAAGAATTTGAATTAGAATAAATACTTTATTTTGGTACAATCTCACTGTTGTTCGTGCCTTGAACAATTTCGACTTCATCTATTAAATAAATGAAGTTGAATTTGTTATTCGTGAAGTGTTAGCAGATCATGTGAAAGAATGACGGGTCATTCCATCTGTCTCAAACAAAAGGTTAGCAAAAGTTATTAAATATACATAAGTCATTCTATAGTGAGATTAACCATATATGGTTCCTAAAATGGACTTATACTTCATATATCATACTTCTTAATATAATAAAACTAGTTTCTACTAAACATGGACTTCTTGTAGGCTAGTGGTAGGCGATAAAGGCCAGTCGCACTTCGGTTGTGGGTTCGATTCCCACAGCCTTGTCCGAAGCGATGGGCTGTCACCCGTCCTGTAGGTTGTCCTTTTTCTAAAGCTATATTACTATAACATCCCATCAATAATATCTAAAAACTTTTTATCCTAAATTATGTCCAACATAATCTATTCTAATCTTTAGGCTTATCTAAAATACTTCGGTCCAAGCTCATAGTATAAAGAAAATGATTACTTGAAATGTCACAGAATAATCACGTCATTCATCCCCCATATATCATAAGATATGTGAATACCTTAATCATGTATTCCCTTGAAGAATCAATACCCATTGAATCTTAGTGAAAACATGAATGCAGTTAAAAGTTAACACTTTCTACATACCAAAATCCTCAAAATTCTATATACTCAAACCATGATATCACTTAGTCCTTATATCAATCATGAGCTCATGCATACAATCAAACATCTCATTATCGTCTTATCCCTTCATTATGCGTATATCATCTACATTCCAAAAATATCTGAATAACCTTTCATGGATACTGGTACCATTAATCACACACTTTCAAAACTCAAGGAAAGAAAACAGTTTAACAATCCTTAGATGTCTCTTTATTCCATAGTACCATGAGATTACTTATACAACATTACACATGATAAACATGTAATCATTCCACTACATTCTTAAACCATTGACCGAGCTTCAACAATTCTTTCATATCACATATCATTTGTAGTCTCTTCATCATCATCCGCATAAATACTACCCATACGACCATACTGATTCTCTTCATGAGACTTTCCTTTAGGTCATTGGTTTGCATAATGCCCGTACATTCCACATTTAAAACATTTAACCACTGTTGATGTCATAGCAATACCATTATCCTCATCCCTGGTGTTAACTGAAACTTTTCCTTTGCACTTACTGGCTTTGTGTCCTTCTTTTCCACACCCAAAGAATCTTCCAGTTCCTTTGAAACATTCTCCTTGATGCCTCTTCCCACATGATTTACATAGGGGAAATTGAACTTTCTTTCCTCTATGATCATCATGAAACTCCATCTTTCTCTTATTAGCCAAGTCAGGAAACCTACCAAATTTTACTTTATTGATCATATTATGAGATTGCTGATTCGGCATAATAATGATGTTTGGAGTTACAAATCCCATTTCATTTGGTTTCTCATGAAGAATATCATTCCATTGTCCATCATATCCTCCATTATCGTGAATCACCTTCTTTCTAGCCATTTTCAAAAACCCAAAAAGAATAGTGTGAGAGGAAAAAATCATAATAAAAGGGGAGTAACTTCAATATCTAACATCTTTGGTTTAATCTAATATCATTACCATAGTTCTAGGACTATATCCTATACGTATACTTATCCTTAGGGGCATCCCTAGACATACCTTAGAAATATCTCTAGGGATCTCACTAACGTTTTCGCATCCTAGTTTCCAATGGTTGACTAAACCTTTCCTCTGATACCAACTGTAGAGACCCGAATCTTGACGTACATGAACATTACATTACTTTTGCGGAATACTTAGTACATAACAAAAACACACACACAAGGATCGTAATATTTTAGTGTCTTTGGAAACTCGGAACGTAATATTCTAATCGTGGTGAAATATCTCCAATATCTCCCACAAAGATCTTCCCTTTTTTACCTAAAATCTTTCTTTATATCCTGGGGAAAAGAAAACATAAAAGGGTGAGCTCAAATTCTCAGTAAGGGTAAACAAAAGAAATATCAATCACAACATATACATAAGCACATAACTATTGGAAATCTTAACCTACAAAAGTGATCATAATTTTATAACCTGGGATAACTCATGGTAGTGAAATGTAATCACAATAATCATAACATACAACATTAAACTTTGTGGAATACACACATAATCATAGATAATCATTTCTTGTTATTTAAAACTCATTGCCAAGACTATCTTAGTGGACAAAGTCCCTTTCTGAACCGAGTCACCCTCGTTTCAGTCCTATTTCACTGAACCGGTATAACCTACCATTCCAGCCATGTCTATCTCATGAGATATAAAATCTTTACCCAATGCATTAGAGGGAGATGTAGGTCCCACCAATCTCATAATGATACCATTCTTATGTGTGCCACAAAATCATAAACCATACATCATTGCATAACCCATGTAATAAAAATGGGAATCTTAAACATCGTGACATCATAAAACAATTCATATACAAGAAAGGAATTCATAAAAATAATTCCATCACAACATAATCAAATCAATGTAATAATAGGGATAAAAACAGAACCCTTTATTATCTTAGATGGAAAATAATCTTAATAAAACACTTGAACTCCATTCTTGAGGAAAATATCCTTTCTGTTTCAAACAAACTTTTCCTTTCTTAACATGTCGTACAATCATAAACTAAAAGAAGTTGATTAAAAATAAACTTGAAAACTTTAAAAGGAAGCTTCTTGGAAATAATTTTTTAAAAATCCATTAATGCCGTATAAGTTAAAAAAACATTCTTCGTACTTTTTTTGGAAAAGTCAAAAAGTACCTCGTACGAAAAACGACAAAAGATTCCTTTCATATCTTTTACAAAAAACTCATCGAAGGGTAAAATTGGATATAAACTATTGTAGAAGGATGGAAATAATATTACATATTTAGGGAACATGGATGTGGATGAGAAAATACACCCCAGTAATTATCAAAGTAAAAACAATCTCGGATAAAAGTGAGATTGTGATATTTCCCTTACCTTAGGCCTGATTTGCTTCGTAAGTGTCTGAACCTCCTGTATAATGATTTAAATAATGTCATTGACTTATTATAGAATTATATTCATTGTTATTATATCATATATGGTTCACTTATGACTTTATATTACCCGTTCTTTTGTAAATTCATGTTAAAGTAGCGTTTTGGATAAAATCGTCTCATTTGTCGTTCGTGTTTTAACTTGTAATTATTCATATGATTACTTAGATCATTATTACCTAATTATAGAATATAAAAATGATTTATATATAATATATATTCAGAATATACATATATCTAAAAGATCGATAAATGGAAAGAAATACACCGTTCATGGAGACGGTAGGCCGTACGTACGCATGAATGGTGTTTTCGTTTCCTTAATGAATTGAGTGGAATTAAGTAGATGACATACATATATATACAAATAAATCCAGTAGCATTATAATTTCATATATATCATTATTATTTCTTATATATACTTTATAATCATTCTTAAATGGTTAACATGGAGAATGAATCTCATCGCATCGTGGAGACGGTAGTCCGTACGTACGCACGAGCGATGATATCATTTCCATAATTATTGAATTGAATTTGAGTGGATGATAAAATATATCTGAATCATTATGATGTTATAATAACTATTTATAGTAATTATTTACACCATAATACCCATCCATGTAAGGTGTTGGTGGAAAAACAGATTACACCCTGCCGTGGAGACGGTATTCCGTACGTACGCAGGCACGGTGATTTCATTTTCCGTAGGATGTATAGATGGTGAATTAGGATTGTTACATAATTATAATAACATATCAATATATGAGTGATACTGATGTTATTACTTCATAATGAAACAACCTAAGAAGTAGAAGTGGAAGAAGAAATAAAGGTGAAAGAATTGGTAACGGAAATTACCTCTTCTTTGAAGCGCCTCTTTGAGACCTCCTCTTAAGGCACTAAAATTGGTCTTTTAGGAAGACCAGAACCTCTAGGATGTTGCTAGGGAAGTGGAGAAGAGATTTTGGTAGGGTTTGGCCGAGCTGGAAGGCTCAAAGTTGTGTGAGGAAGAGAGGGAGGAGGTGCCCTTTTATAAGGGAGGAGAGGGGCACCTTTGGAATAACTAAAACTATTATTTTATTATAAAGTCAAGTTCGGTTCTAAATAGCTCCAAACTGATATATTTAGAATCTAAGGTGGGGATGGGTCGAAAGCCTCTCATCCAATAGAATTTAGACAAGTTTAGGTTCCTATTTTAACCTTATCATTTAGATTTAACATTAAGTTAAATAATTTTACTTTCACTGTGTCTTCTTGTGTTCTTACACTATAAGGTTAATAAACTTACTATAAGATGCCAAACGAACCCCAAGTTGTTTATTATTAATATATATAACCTTATCTAAGTCATTTGGCCGAACCATCGATTTTTAGAAATAAAATAACAATTAATAATATAATATTTGTTTTAAAAACTATTTTATGTCAATTTTGACACTATTTAGTAATTGGTTTTTGTGAAAATAATAACAGAATGATTAGTTCGAAAACAGTTAATTAAATCTATACTAACATGTCATATTAACCTATAAAATTAGTGTAATTCATAAAAAGTCTCAAATTATATTTATTTGGGTATTTATAATATCAATTATTTTAAATTTTCACTATTATGGTAATTACTGCATCATCATTGTGTCATAAATAAATTAAATTATTTAATGTCTAAAAATTATAAATAAAATATAATTATGTAGGAAATCTTATTATCTTTCTAATGAATATTTACAATCGAATTTATCTCATGTATAACCCTATATTATAAATTTTTTAGTAAATAAACATTGATTTTAACTCTTTTAACTCTTCTTTGAATTAAATAATAATAAATGTCCTAATCTAATCCAAGTGGGCCTAAATAGTCATATTTTATTCCTAAGGTTGTTTTTGGTCGAATTACACTTGTACAATAGAATTGGTACATGTGTTAGGTTAATAATAATATCATTTTCACCCTTAATTACTCTATTTGCTTTTAACCGCGGTTAAAAAAAGTAAAAAGTTACTATTCACCAAAAATTATTTTCATCTCATTGAACCACATTTTAGTCCTTGATATTAACCGTGTCTCTCGGATTTTCGAAATTCCACTCACAGAAGCGGTAAAATTATGTTTTATGAAAAATTCAGTTTTTTTAACTACCACTTAGTGGTTTCACTATTCATCAAAAATTGAAAGTTTTCAGAAAAATACCAAAAATTAGGCCTAAGATATATTTGATATTATGAAATCAAAAATTATTTATATTTTACCAAATTCAAAACATATCGGTTGCATTAATTAATTTAAAAATTAATTCTCGTCGTCAAAACAAAAGGCGTGTTTTTAAGAGATAATAACTATCAAAAGATTGACACTTGTTTATAACTGGTTTAAATGTGAAATTACATCCAATGACCAAAATTGTATTAAATTGTAAAAATATATTCTAAATATACTTTAAAACCACTCAAATTAATAATTTATCACTATTAATTATTTCGATTGAAAAAGTTGTTTTTAATTAAAATTTAGAAATTTTCACTATTCATCAAAATATGAAAGTTATCCGAAAATCACCAAATTTTCACCCTAAGCTAATTTCGATATTCCAAATCCAAAAATGAAGTCCATTTTGAAAAATAAAATTTAAAAAATTTCAAAAAGTGGTTATTACTATTCATAACGGCTAGTTTTAATAATATTTTAATAGCATATCGTTGTTTAGTGAAACTTGGTGTTGCGTACAACACACACTATCGTGGAAGGTCGCAATTGCGTGTAATTCAAGACAGTTCAGAGATGTGTGTTGTGAAAGCTCCTTTTGGTGTAGCGTATAACACAAGACATTAATGAAATTAAAAAGAATATTTTTCATAAAATCTCAGGGTGTTACATCGCCGCTAGTCAGAAACCTATTACGTATAAAGATGCATGCTTGAGGTCATGTGAAAACCTGGCTGGGCACACCGGTTCAGTGGATTCCAGGCTAGGGATGTTACATAGTGGTATCAGAGGAGTTCTTTTATAATTCTTACTATTTTGGGAAAGTTATAAAAATGATTAAAATAGTGTCAGGCCTTGGTAATGAGTTCATTCTTGGGAGTATCTAACCCATGTATGATGGAATACACAAGTCACCCTTGGTTGGAATTATTGTTCATGATGTCTGTTGTCATAGTTTGATGTCATTTCACCATTGGGTAATGTGAATGTTGTGTTACTTGATTAATTTATGATATTTTAAACATGGTAGGAATGTTATGAGCTTGGGAATTATTGCATCCTTTAAGTCTCTTAAGGATATATGTGGCATGTATCGTTACCTTCATGAAGATGGGATGGGTGTCCGGGATGCAAAGAGTAGATTAAATTTTAATTCATTGATAAATATTAATAAAATGATGAATAATAATACTAATGAGTGTGGGTGAACAAAAAGAATGAAAATAAAATAGTTAAAGAATATTGTGTATATTGAAATGTTGTGACCAAGGTTAATGTTTTGGGTTGGGATAAAATTGAAATGTTGATTCAGTGTATAAAACAAAATGGAATGAATATTGATGGTAAAATAGAAAATGAATTTTCTATAATGAATGGTGTAAATAATTTCAAATGATGATTGCAACATATTTTGAAATGGAAAATGTTTTTAATAAAGAAAAAATTTTGTTATAAAAGTAGAATTGTGTCGAAAAGGTGTTGATAAAAGACTTTTGATTATGTGATTTGGTTACACCATGTTGACCATGACTGATGTAGTTAGGGTGGGGGAAATGTTTTATGTGTGATAATGATGGTCGGGAAAAATCATGATGAATGGGATGTTTAAGGTTTCCAGTGTGATACCCTTTCACATCTATTTTAAAATCATATCGGTCATTTATTAATGCATCGAGTGAATGATATATTTAGAAATGTGAAAGATCGAGTTCAATAGTGGGTATAACTTTAATTGCCTGTTGGACCCCTATATGTGTGGGTTGGGGCAGTGAGATTACTCTAGTTTGAGACTTTGGGTTTGGATTGTGAGGACTTTATAGTTGTGATATGGCCCAGGTTGTGTGTTTAGGGAACCCATGGTAGGATTGTGGCCTTTGGGTTGCGATTCATTCTTCGGTAATGTGAGTGAGTAAACTCTTGTGGTTCATGACCATATAGAGTGCACGCTAGACCTATAGATGGTTCCTGGGTCTTGTTGATACAGTGAGTAGAGACCTTGTGAGTTGTGTCTCAAATCCAAAAGAAGTTGTTTATCTCATAGTGCTGATGAATATTTACACCATTGGTGGGGAACCTAGAGTAGAGGGTTGTTTGGTATGCCAGGCATAGTGTGTATTAGAATTGGAGTGAGAGTTCCACTCACAAGCATTGCTTTGTACATGTCAGGATAAGTATGGTTAGGAGAGAGGAACAATGGTTTCTTCTTGTTGTGACTCAAGTACAGGGAGTTGGTTTCATTCAACCTTCATGGCTAACTATGATAGATGTCAGACATGGATTATAGTTATTTTGGAGGTGTCACTCATGTATATTTTTTGGACATTGGTATTGGGACTCAATAGTGTACCATGGTAAAGGTTTGTCCATGAGGGCTAAGTGGGAAGGTTGATGGATGATTGTGCCAACCGTGTTTTTCTTATGCTTAGATAATCTCATGAAATCAATGGTGAAATCATGGGTGGTTAGCCAAGATATGTAGGGACCTGAAAATATAAATCATGGGAGATTCTTCAAAGGTGGTGTCAATGCATGCTGAGTACCACTGAGTTTAGTAAATCATATAGTTGTGCCCTGGAGCTTTCGTAAATACACCCTAGTTTTTATTATAGAAGGTAAGGATTATTTATTAGAGTTGTATCATATGAACTCTTAACTCCCATCTTTGGTAGATGATTAATGGTGGTTTGGAAGTTGTTTTCAGTAGAAAATACAACAGTTGTTGAAGTGTGGTTATATACATTTTCTGAATTTTGACACCATGGTGAGGGTGGTCACATGGAACTACTTGTTTGTATGAATTGGTTGGTATTTTGGTGAGATTCAGAGGCCACCTCAGAGATGATGATGCCTACTATCCAATAGAAATTGTTATGTAAGAAAGAAGAAAATGGGTTATACACAAGATGATTTTGATTTGTGACGGATCGAAGGGTGTTTGGTGTGGTAGACCATTGTGATACAGTTTTTAGTTGACAATGATAAAACAGAAGAACTCGAGCAGTGTAGTGGGGGTAGTGCCATATGAAACATTGTATTATGGATACTTGGGGATTTGGTCAGGCAGTGATGGTTAAACTTGGTCAGCAATCAGACATGCATGGTGGTGGTGAAATATTGATGAGATGCCTTCGGAAGGAAGACATGAAATCCTTATAAGGTAATAGTGTTCCATAGTTAAACATAATAAATGGATAAGTTGGTGTTGATGTTCTTCGACGACTGCATAACATACCTTATGTAGGGACGAGCATGCCAAACATCTTGACATCATCCTAGGTACATTGAGAATCTCTTGCTCACGCCAAGAGACATGAAGGTGTTTGGTTGGATGATGGAAAATATGAAGTTATGCTCAAAGAAAATGTTTGTTTTGGGATTGATGATGGTATTTACACCATCCATGGCTTGGGGTGAGGTCCCCAGGATGGATTGAATGATGAAAAAGGTCATGGATGTTGTTCACAGAATCTGAGAATGGGCACCAAGTGATGTTTGTTTTCTTGTTATGGGAAAAGTTTGGATGGCCATATCTATGGTTGGGGTTCAGGTTGTGATTGAGTGTAAGAAGCAGTAGTTGTAATCCATCATGGTGATAAATGGTAGCGACACTCCCTTGGTGGGGAGAGATAAGTAAGTCTTGGATTTGGAGAAGAGAACATCGAGTTGACGTAGTGGCACCGGGTCTCCAATGCGAAACTTCTGATGTGAAAGTCAGGTTCCATTGAGAGGTATGTGGGTTTTGGATGTAATTTTTGATGAGTCATGTGTTTTCTTGAGCTCGGGGTGGTTTCATTTGAAGCTATTGATTTTTTCTAAGTCATAGAAGGGTGTGGTTGGATATAAAAATAGGTTTTGGAAAGAGAATTTTCCGTCTAGTAACTCTAATTAATTTTGGGGTTAGACTCAGGTAATATTCCCTTTTTTGGTTTGGAAACATCATGAAGTTGTTTGAACCTTGGCTTTGTGATTTGGTGTCATGACATGGGTGAATCCCAATTATGGTCTAGACAGTAGTAATGTCGTATTGATGGAATTCAACTAGAATTTAGGAAATGACCATAGTGGTTATTTATTATGATAATTATATGATTCATGTTAGTAAACAAATTAGGAAGGTAATATAAAGGGGTATCATACCCACAGTGGAAGGTGGGTGTTCAGGGACAAACCAGTCGTGTGTGGTCCGACCTAAGCTAGTAAGCATGAATAGGTGTCATGAGAGTGAGCCACCTCCAGGTTCATTTTGTAGTGCACAATGCCTTTTTAAATTATGTTTTACCTATGTTATTCCATGTTTAGTTTATTCCTTAGATGGAAAGTGTCGGAATTTCCTCTTTAATGGTTTCGACACTAAGGCTAGATGCCAATGTAGGGTAATTCACTATGGAATCTTGGGAATGATGAGATGAAACGTGTTAGGTGATGGAAATTTGGGTTGAGTTCTGGTGGTATTTTGTCGAAATTGGAGTTTACAAGTTACCAAAAATGATGGAGAGTACCATACCAGATAAATGGTTGGTTGACGATGTGATCAGAGTTTTGAGTTTGAAGGACTTGAGTGGAAATTTTTGGTTGTGTTAGCTTGGGAAGATAATCATGGGATGAGTTTAGTTGGTCGAGTACCCAAGAGTATGCAGTGGTGTTGGCTATATAGTTGTGGAATGAAATATTCAAAAATTTTGTTCGAAGAATCTTGTGTTTTTTCTTTAGGCGATATCAGTTTTGGGTCACTGTTAGAGTTTTAAAAATAGAGTAAAAATGACACCATGTGATTTAGGTTTTGAGTTGTGCAAAAAATAGTGCTGATGAGGTAACAACTAGTTCCCCCATGATGATGTAATGATTTGGGTTTTTTTTTATTTTTTTAGGTATGTGATGTCACCAAAGAATCACCCATTAATCTCTCTTGATGAGAATTTTTTAACATGGTGATTCCTTGAGGTGTTTTCAGGTAGTGTTGTGGTTGTAGTGAAGAAGGATTATGGGGAAAGTCTGGGCCATTGATCTGTGTTCAGTGGTAATAGTGATGTCCATCAAGGAACATGGAGGATGGGAATGGATATGCATGCATAGTGTAATGACCTCTTATTATGGATTCAATGTGATTCTTGGAAGAGAGGCTCGAGGAAAAGCCGTTAAATAATGGGGAGGTTGTGAAGTCCCATATTTTCTAAAACTATGTCGAATTTATGTTATGGCTTTTCCCTCTTCGTGTATTGGCTAGATACATGTTACCCAAGTTCTTGGGATGACACGGGGGTGTACAGGGGGTCCAAGAAATGAAAATGGGCAAAAATGGGGGATATCTGGGAAATCTAATTGGTTTGCAGACAGTTTGGAAAACCATCCGTGGGGAGACCATGCAGAACATTGCAATCGGTATTGTTTGTGTATGTTTTAGAAAATCGTTTGAGAGAATGGTGTGGGGATAGTATCCTCCAAATAGTTGGTGCACTATTTCTAAATCCTTGTTGGTAAACCGTGCGGCCTCAAAACATTGAGAAATTTAAAAAAATACACTTCAGGATTTTAAACCCCAAATCTGGAATTTCCTCCATTTTACCCCTAAAACCCTAGTGATGAACTCGAACAACCCAAAATTCCCAGTTTTGATTATCCATCGATTCATTTCCATTTGGAGCACCGTTGGATAGAGATATAAGTTATGGGAAAGTATAATCCTCTCCATCATTCTCTTCTTCATATTAGGGTTTGTGGTTACTTCCATATTCTTCTGAAACCCTAAAAACCTCTATTTCTAGTGGAACATGGGTTGGGGAATAAAGGGGTGCTTTAACCATTATCTAAGTCCATTATTAATGGTGAATTCGTCAGCAGATTCGAATTAGTTGGTCTATAAGTTTTATCCCATAGTTTTATTTTGTCTTTTTTCATGGAATTTGGTGTTCTTGATTTCCCCTTTTTGTGTTCTTGATTCTATTGAAGTGTTTGATAAAAATGGGTGTTTGAGTGACCAATTGAGACCCTCGGGATCCACATGGGATCCAGAGTGGATAACCTGACCATTTTAGGGCAACCTATGGGGTGCGCCAGCAATCCTGGACATAGAGTGTGGTGGGGTTAAGTGAAGGGTTGTCGAATAATAATGTTAATCCCATGTAGAAAATGTATTATTGGTTGATTTAGTTGTAAATAGAATTATGATGAATATTCCTAGGGTGATAAAGTCTGAAGGTGTTGTATGGAAAGGCATGATAATAGAAAATTTGGGTTGAATGGGATTATATCAATTGTTTAACGAGATTTTGTTAAAAATGCATGGATTAGTGTATGTTAAATGGTGATCTTATAGTTGGATGATGGAATGGGAAATAGGGATCATGTAAATGGTATTTGATAAAGAAATATATGAATTATGGAATAGATTAATACAAAATAATTAGGTGGCACACCTAAATGATTTAATGTAATTAAGGGATTGTGTTATGTGATATGTGAATCATACATGAAATGCATGAGTGGGTAAATTATTGTGAAATGATAAATGTGATAAATTAGTTAATGAATGGACAATGATGAATTAGGATAAGGCATTAGGGATTTGGAATACACTTAATAGGTTAAAAATGATAATGAGAATATGGATAAATGGAAATGAATTGTAAATGGTAAATGTTTTAATGTTTTATGAAAAATCATTAATTGCAATGTTGTTTGTTATGTATTGTGAATTTTATGGTCATTGAATATTAATGGTTGTTTTATGGTATTATTGGGGTGACATGATAAATAAGAATGCGCACATGTCATGGTAGAGTGAGTTATTTACAATAGGTTCTACTCCCATGGTTCATTTAAGAATGAGGCTCTAAACCCCACCCCAAAATGCATGGGTTAGGGAAGGGGATGAAGGCTTTATTCCCATAATGGTTGCATTACACCAGGACTGATGCTTCGAGGTGGGGATATGGTTTTGATGTGATATGTCTATCCCTAGTGAGATAAGGACTTGATTTATTTCCCCTATAAATTTTATTTGATTCCCCTTGACCCATATATAGTTGATATTTATGTCGAACCCATGGAACATGCGATCAATGTGGATTATGTAATGAAGATGGTAAAAGAAATGGAATTGGGATAAATTCTAGTCATTAATTAAATGAATTTTTTTATAATTTGGAAGACAAACATCTCATTTCTTACTTAACATTTATTATTTACTTTCTTACAGTAACTATTAAAATGTATATTTTTGTAGACACTATTGGTGGTGACCTAATATGTTTTCTGCTCACACAATGCTTGAGACAACATTGGGTACCTGAACAGAGTTTTTGTTTGTAGGTAAGGAAAAGGCCGAAGGCCCTACTCTAGGATGTTGAGTTGGGATGTGAATGTTCATAGAGAAGGACCAGAACTTAGAGTAGGGACTTTTTTGGTGTTTTCGCCATTTCTTTAATTTTGGGTTCTTTCACTTTTCATTACTGTTACAACATGAAATTTATGTATTTTATTGGTTTCTGATCCCTGTTTGGGAATCTTTTGTCTATGCATGCTTACGGGTTCATATTTTTTCCGCTATTTATATTGTGTTCTGTTTTGTCATGGTCTGATAGAGAAGGAATAATCTCCCTACATTACTTATTAGACCCTCTCTGCATGTCGAAAACCAATTGCATATGAGGAGGTGTGCATGAGGTCATGTGAGGACCTGGCTCAGGGCACCAGTTTAGTGGCTTCAATGCAGGTGATGTTACAATATATCTAAAAAAGAAACACACACACACACACGGGTATATATATAATACAAAATAAAAATATATATGTAAAATATTAACATATTAATATATATAATACAATATATATATACATAATGTAAAAATATAAAATTTGAATATATATATACATTAGTACATGTATATTAATTTATAAAATTATATTTGTATAATATATTAATTTGTTAATAGATTTAAATATAACCATATATATATACATATTATTTATATAAATGTTAACCTTATAGTGTATATAAATAACAAACATAAATATATATAATATAAACTATTAACATATAGGCATAAAAACACACACGCACACGCACACACATATAATATTATCATATATGTAAAATATATACATGTATAATAAAAATATATATATATACTTAAAATATAATATATAAACATATAAATATATATATTAACATATGTATATTTAAATAGGAAATTATATATTTATAATATTCTAATTTTTTAAATAGTTTAATTTGTATATATATGTATAACATAATAATATTTTAAATCTAGAAATCACATAGTTGTGTTTGATAGGACTGTTGTGCATACAGTGTAGGTTTCGGGTTCTAATTTTTCTAAAGGAATATTTGTTCTTACTTGTATATGGGGGTAGGGACATGAGTTGGGGAGATGTATGGGGGTGGTCCTGGGTGCAGAATAGGGTTGTGGGCATATGATAGGGGGTGTGGTTCAATAGAAGGGGGAGGTGGGGGAGTGGGAGTACATAAGAAAGGGGGAATACATGAGTGGGAATGGTTCTATAGGTGGGGTGGGGGAGACCATAGTAGAAGATGGGGGCACTATGTTAATAATAGTGGGGGGACTATGGTATGAGGTGACTACAGGGGTTGGGGTTGGGGATGGGTGTGTATATTTTTTTGTGAAAAAGAAGAAAATTAATTTCAAAAAAGAAAAAATTATTGATTTTTTTTAAATGTCTTTAAATATTTTGTGATTTATCATGATTTCTAAAAAATTGGTAAATAAGGGTACTCTAGTCAGCGACATTTATAAACATCTCCAAATTTGAGATAAATTGTGAATAAAAAATACCATTATTTTTAAAAATAATTGGTAATTTCTATTTCTAAAATTATTGATGTTCATAATCATTGAAAATTTAAGGGAAACACATTTATCAACCTTTTTTAGGAACTTTAGTTACTGAATTAGGGTTATTTATAAACATCACTAAATTACATTTTTTGGTTGTTTTAAACAAATCAAATTAATTCTATATGAAAAAAATATTTCTTAAAATATCAGGTGGTTACATTCTTATCCCATAAAATGAACATTAATCTCAAAATTACAACACATTGAAAAAAATATAAGTATTCCTCTTCCACTTTATATCCTCATGTTCACATGTACCTTCATTACGTTGATTATTTCACCAGAAAACCATTACTAGGTGAGTTGTATTGTTTTGTAGAATATTCTCTTGATGATATAGAAAATACACATTTTCATATTCATCAGAAATGTTATGATCTAGTGGTATTAACATTAATTTTATTACATGTGATTGATCACTTATTTACTTCTATAGAAAGATAGGTGCAATACATTTCAGACTTGACAGTGGTTCAATGGAATTGTAAACTTTTATGATACCAGCAATACTATTTTAAGAATATCAAAAGGGATAGTATACCTATATCTGAAATTTTATTTCTTCTCAATCTCAAAAACCTTATTGAATGTAGAAATTTAGAGAAACAACTTCTCAGCATCATTAATCTGTAGATCACACTGATAATTTCATCATATATTTTTTATCGACTCTTAACTTCATTAATGTACTTTTTTATTAATATAACACTCTATTTCATTTACACATCCTCTTTAGGACCCAACAGATATATTCATCTAACATAATCCCAACATATTAAACATAAAAACTTCATTCTGTATATAGATTCTTAAGTATCCATCATAATTCTTGAGGGAATTATATTATTTTATGAAAACTCGACTAGAGGATGTTGTTGATCCCAACTATATTTGAATTCTAGAGAACACAATCTCAATAATTTCAATAGGGTATAATTTTATTAGCTAGAATGATCATCTTTCTAACATTGATATAATTTCTTGAACCTCAACACTTTATAAATAACCTATTGAAGACGTTGTAAAGAAATTAGGGTAAAACATAGATCTCGATCAGATATAATAGAGGTTTATACACCATGAAACATAACATTTTTTTAATTTCAATCCGGGATAGTCGCTCAATAGAGAATCATTCTCTGATAGTGATTAATTATGATAAATATATATGGTGGTTGATGACAACCAATATTGAAATAACACAATTATTTGTTTTTGGGTGTGTAAGGATACAATACATGATGACATTTTACCATTTCCATTCTAGTATCGATAATTGTTCAAAAATTAAATTTTATATTTCTCTATCAGCATTAAATTATTTAAATTCCAAGAAATATGATCCAAAAAATGAAATAACTATCTCCATTGAATCCAACTACAAATACTAATTCAAATAATTTCTCTTCTTTTTAACTTACAGGATAAATTAACAATGAATAACTATTTTTTTCTGATAATAGTCCCATTTTCTAAATGGGAATGGATGGAACACATACATCATTCCTAAAACTTATCACTCCATAAAAATCATTGTTTAACACATTTATATTTTTATCATATTCTAAAAATCTACAGCTTCTTCTTATACCTATTTAATATTTACATGTATTGAATATTGAAAACTCGTTATTAAAATATAATATTCCTAGAATCCATCATGATTTCATTATACATTCTTTTCAAATATATAAATATTGGATATTTTTTTATCCTCATCATAGATATCTTATCATGGAATTATCTGTTAAATGATTCATCCACCTAATTAAATTTCCTAGGGTGGTAATTTATTCATCATTCATAATCATTAATCCGATTAAACAACCATATCTAGTGCGCATTGAATTCTAAATAAAATAATATATTCATTATAATCTTATAATTAGTATATATAAATAACATATATATCTTTAAATATAATTTAACCATATTAAAAATTATAAAAATACTACATCTAACTCCAAATCCATAATAGGGTAATTTTAATTACGAAAAAATATATTATTATGAGGAATAATGTATTACCATATCATTCGAAATTTGATGCATCCTAGTCCCTTATTTAATGGATCACTATATTTTAAATACCCTTATCCACTATATGGTAGTGTAAGAACAGGTGTGCTGCCATTCATTTTCTGTAGTTCCATGAAATTATCGTCACAATAATCTATAAATAATAACATATATCTATTCAATGTATATTGGAGAATTGGATTAAATAGAACTGTTAAATTATAAAGATACAATCAATAATATCCAGAAAAACCATGAATACATTTTATATTAGTTACATTGGTTAATATTATAAAATATCCAACAACATACAACATTGATGGATCCAACGATATACCATCCCGAGAGATTATATGCACATAAAATGATAAAATTTTTAGAAAAAATTCACTATTGTAAAATTTTTCATACAAATTTTCTTCCTATGGGTCATTACTATAATCCTCCGGTGATATTAATTATCTTAATTATTCCTTGGATAAATAAGATTTTCATTTATAAATACTACCACAAACTGATCATGGTAATCCCAAAAGTTTATATTCACTAAATATAGGAATATATGAGGGACATTAGTAATGATAAATGGAATAACTATGTACTGATTGTGTCCATACATTGTATCTAATGTTGTTTTGGGTATATGATTATTATTTAATATAAATGGATGAAATCCCAAATAATGGTCAATCATAGGAAATTACAGAGATCTATGTAATTGATCAAACTTGTAATGAATATAGATTATAAGACAATAGACCTCGATAGTAATATTGTTATGTTCCCCTTAGTAAATGAAGACTCACATAAATCCATATATCTTCTTAACAAAAATAATAGTTGTACCACAATGTGGAATAAATGGAACAAAAAAATCACTTTTCATGATTATCCATGAGTTGTTTCCTCAATTATTGCAACACATTCAAGGCTATAATTTTTAGTGTCATTTATATAAGCATAGAACCTAGTATGTGTTCAATTGTGAACCGAACCTCATGATTTTGGGGAAGACAAGGAAACTCTTCTAGAAAGAAAACAAAAAACTCCCTCATAATAACCATATCATCATTGGTGAGTTCATCACAAACCATATGAGATAATAAAATTAATAAGAATCAAGACCCATAAAACGGTAGAGACATACATTGGAAGTATATATTTATAATCATAAGGATATATGATCTTAGGATGATCATAAATTTAAAATATAGAATCACTTTATCATCAATTATTGTGGGGTTTAAATTTAGAATGATGAAACATACTTAGGATAACATCATATTCAAATAAAGTGAGATTAATGATATTTTCATGATGCATATTCTTACAAAAATAAACTAGAGTGTATTTATAATATTGAAATGTGATCATTATAACATTATAGGTTTTCAATAATATTTAAACATATAATAATTGAAGTTTCATTTTGATAATATTAGAAAATTGTTTTGATATAAAAGAGAGGTCAGATCTATTATCAAATAAGAAATTAGTAAGACTAGAGTAGGGGATATGTTTACCTTTCACCAGGACAATATCATACCTTTCATTATAAATATTGATCACATGCCATGTCCCTTTGACTGTCAACTAAATATATTTATGGGATTGATCATCATTATTATGTTTCTAGATTTTAACATTCGATTTTGTAAGCCCCATACTCATTTCACATGAAACACTAGAGAGTGGGTATTGTATTATGTGGGGTTTCTCTCTATTCTCATAATTATATAATTTCTTCGCATAAATGAAGAATTTTATTAATTAATAACATCCATTATAAAAATAATATATTTACCAGATCCCTTAAGGAAATATCATCCATTCTTACTTCCAAACATTAAGCATAAATAAAATCTCATATTCTTCACTCCATGGGTTTTATGGATTCCATTGAATTTAATCATTATTTTCTTATCAAATCCATGATATTTTTTGATAACTCTAATATAAATATTCTATTTGACATCACATCAAATGATTTCATGATAGAGAGTAATGTCCCTTATGGATAATTTTATTGAATGATTTTTTTAAGGAAATAAAGAGTATATCAGCCTAAATTTTAGGCTGTATGATAATTCCATAAGTATACATCACATGTCTAGTAAAAATTTTCTCATAGGTGCCAAATAATAATTATTCTTCTACTTTAGATCAAGTAGTTCCAACTTCATTATCATCAGAACAATATGAAGAAATTACACACTAAAAAATAATCTTGTAGACTCATACATATCTATTGATTCGATTTCATAAAAATTTTAAAATTATTCATAGGTCTCCCGCAATAATTCACTTCTCCATCGAAATGATATATAGAAAAAATTAATACATCATGCTCCAGTCATTGGATAATGGAAAAAATCATTTCAATGGTACTTATCCATATTTAGGGTTTACAAGTGGATCAGTGATAAAACTAAATTGTGGTGAATGTTCCCTAAAAAAACTAACATGAATTTTGTTTTACCCATTACTTATTTGGATTTTTCGTATTATTTATAAATTGAGACAATTGTATGATAATATCAATAAATTTTTTCATTACAAATCACATAACATTTGATTTCTTATAGTGAAAATTATTTTATTTTACATATTATTCTATATTAACATAATTACTTAGGTTTTTGTCCTTTAAATAAAACAAAAAATAATAGTTTCATCAATAATAATCATAGTGGTAAACAAAAAGCCAGGGGAAATAATTTATAGGATGACGAAATCATTGAAAATTATTTTCAATCTATGACACAATTGGATTGACATATCTCATTCATGTTGATCATTTATTCAAATCCCTTACAATGGTTTGTAATAAGTTTGTACATGTCCAAAACATACCCACTAAGGGTCTCAAACCAGGTTTGTAGAGTCACATAAACATTTAGTATAAAAAATGGATGTAATGAATTATAAATCACATAGTATATACTTAAAAAATATTTCATGATATTTAACTATACATATACATATAATTAGGGTTCTCACTAATGTTTTCTCAGCCCTGTTTCCAAAGCATAATTCAACCTTTCACAGATACAAACTATAACAACTGATGCTTTTCCAACATATATATTATATAATATAAGATTAATATTTATTACATCACATAAAAATACATGGTAGAATCGTTTATGTCTAGAACCATTGGATACATCGATAAATAGAAAAAATGGTTATAACTCAACTATATCATCTCCCACTATGTTCTTCATAACTGACACACATCTTATACATATCATACTCAATACATTTTTCCATAAACATGGGAAAGTATAAATATTGAAACGTGAGATTATATCTCATTATTGGTAAAAATGGGGGATATCATTGATCACATAGTAATAACATAAGAACAACTCGATGATAATATAAACTAATTTTTTAAAAAAATATTCCTTTCATATCATTGATCATAATCTAGAGTCATGGAATAAATTTTGTATGTTGAGAAGAAAAAACTCATAATATTATCAAGGAACACGTGACATGGAAACATAACATTGGAATAAGAAATCGAAATTTAGAATTTATATAATGATATAAAATTGTATCCTTAGTGATCAAGGAAAATATATAATACAATAATAGTGGATTTTGATCAAATCCCTAACCATTGTAGAAGTCAAGATTCACTCCCAAGGATATTATAGTGGGAATAGTCCTTTACATAACTATTTTAACTCTCCATTTCAATCATATTTATCTCATGTGATATCAATATTAACCTAATTCATTTCAGGGATATGTAATTATAGTCCCTTCGATCACATAATTATAATCCTAGAGTAGTGTTACACAAGATCATAAAATGTTCACCATATAAAAAACCATGACATGAATGGGGTTTCATTAAAATATCAAATTTTTATTATAGAATTCCCCATTGAAATGATGTTTGTTTCTTTAATATATTGTTAGCATAATCATATAACATCCAGATAAAGTGTACAAATGTTTTTATTTAATCATTTATCTAATATAGCATATGAATATTAAAGGTTTATTGTTATTTATGAATATCAATACCATTAAAATTTCATTAAGAATAATTCTTTATAAAAATACCCTTTCCACATTTTAAGTAAATATTATGAAAATAAAAAATTCCAAAATAATAATGAAATTTTTTTATTTTAAAATGAAATTTGAATCAAGTAGTGGAATCATTAAATCATTGTTTTATCATGTTTTCAAGAAATAACATTCATGATATATAATTAAAAATAAGGATTTCTTTTACATTTTTAGTGAAAAGTCATAAGTAACTCATTTGGACGATGATGGAAATATTCCATAAAAAAATTATGTAAAAATAATGAACATCGGTAAAAATTACCTTAATGAATATATTTTGGGTAGTAATAAAATTATTTATTTTTTTATAATTCATGGACATTGTTGAGAAAATATTTTCAACTAAGGAGACAGTTAAAATCATTTTCTATAGAAATACTATTTTTTTCACTTGAGAACATAAAGGGAATGAAATAAATGGAATGAATATAATTTCATGAAATAATAAGATTATATGAAAATTTATTATTTTCATGAGTGATAGATCATCTGATTTTATTATTATAAACTTTATCCCAATGAATCTCGATATGAAATAATACTATAACAATTAACTCTTATAACCTTATTATCTCATGAATCATAAGCCTCATGAATGAAATAAACATATATTAACATGTATATCCCATTATTTTTTGGATTTGAATCGTTAAATACATTCATGACCAGTATATACACTGTGTTGAACAAAGAATTGTTGAATATGGCACATGTCTGATAGAAATAAATGTGAGATGAAGATCCCCTACCAAAAGTGATAATTGTTTTGTACATTTTCAAACATTCAGTCTATAAAAATGGTTCTACGATACATATACTAAAAAACATATTCATATATATCATATAATATTTTATTTACATACAACTATTTTTACCAATTTATTAACAATTCATTTTGTTAAAATCAACTTGCGGGGTTATAACTGCTTTGCTTTTAATGTATATTTTGGGTCATTAGTTTTTTTGTAATTTTATCATACTTAAATATTATAAATTATGTTAATATCAATATATATATATATATCATATGTATTTATTGTATATGAATTTATAGTAATCCATTAGAGTTGGTGATAAAAAATGAATTAAACCATTCATGGAGATGGTAGGCCTTATATATAAATGAACGATGTTTTGATTTTCATAAGAGATGGAATGAATGAAAAGTATATTTTATATCACCATAAAATAATAATTTTTTTAAATTGATATGAATTATGTTCATTAAATATGAAATTATTAGTATTCATGTCACAATAATAAGAAAAATGTGTCGTGTCGCTTCATGAAGGCGGTAGTCCACACATATGCTCGATCAAAATTATAATTTTTAAATATATATTATGGGAATATAATAGATGTTATATAATAATTCCATTATTATAATTATGTTTTATTTTAACACCCTAATATTCCATGGTATGATTCTTTTTATATACTTCAATGCCCTGCGTTATACGCAACCCTGAGTTCAAGCACACCACAACCTATCAATGTAACCATTTAAAAAGTAATTATTAATAGTACTAACAAAATTTTTATGTTTTATAAAATTTATTTTTACGAATAAAATTCATTTTTTAATTCATAATATCTAAATTAGATTATGGTGAAATTTTCAGAAATATCTTGAAAGATTCAATTTTTTATGAATAGTGAAAAATACTGTATTTTAATTCCAAACTACCTTTTCATCTTGTTTATTAATATTATTATATTTTATTTTTAATGAGTTTAAAATGTGTAATTGGATTAATATTATATAACTTAATCCAATTATGATCATAGGATTTAATTTTACATTTAAATTGTAAAAAACAAACAACAATATTTAGATAGATATTACATCTCAAAAACCCGCGTTTTGGTTTTGACGACGATAATAAAATTTAAATTAATTTCACCAAATTATGTGTTTTGATTTTTGAAAAATGGATTCCATATTTGAAATCATAAGTTCAATATTTAGTAAATATGTACCTTTTATTTTTGGACATTATATATAGTAACTCGAGTATTTTTTTTTATTTACCATGGTAATAAGGGTAAATGAAGTAAATAAATTAAATAATATAATATAAAACTACCCCAAAACATTTTATAATACTATTAGATGAGATAGTATTTACTATGGGAATCTTTTGGTGGATATTAGGACCATATAAGTCAACTTTGGTGTTACAATGACATTTTATAAGGATTAATTTAAAGTATAGAGATTATAACGTAAACATGTATCTTTTAATAAAAAAATTATATGGGGTTATATAATTGATATAATCAACTATAAATATTAAAAATAAAGATAAATTAATTTAACACATCTTGATATTTTATTTATAATTTTTAGACATTAAATAAATAATCATATTTATGACACAATGATGGTACATTGATTACCTTATTAATGAACGATTCAATAAAATGATATTTTAATTATTAAAATAAATATAATTTTACAATTTTGATGCCATACAAGAATTTTATGGAAGATATTTACATATTTTATTTGATTTAATTCCTTTTTATTGATGTAATCAAGTTTTTATGACATGAAAAAAATCCTAAATAGTGTCACAATTGACCTAAATGTGTTTTTAAAACAAATAATATTTTATTAAACAATATAATAGTACTAAAAATATAAGATTCTACCATATGACTTATATAATGTTAAAAATTTCATTAATGATCCAATTATGGTTTTCTTTTCATTTTATAGTAAATATAGAAACCATATATTATGAAAATGCAAGAAGACATGGTAAGAGTTAATGTTTTTATCTAAGGGTTAAGGATAAAAGATAAGGATAATTTTGTGATCCAAACATTTCTAAAACTTATTGTTTGAGAGGTTTTCTACCAAAATGAATCATTTCATTGAAATAAATGAGTTTGTGACAATTTGGAAGCGAAAATAAATGTATAATAAAATAATATTTCAATATCTTCCTAAAGTTCCCCTCCCACCTCTTATAAAATGACACTATCTCTACCCACTAATTCACACATCTGAAGCCCTTTGGCTCTGCCAACCCCTAACTGAATCTCCTCCCAACTTCCCTCGCTTCATCCTAGTGGAAACATGATGGGATGAAAACCATCTTATGGAGTCTTTTTATGAGAATCAAAAGGAGACACACGAGGTAAAGGTAATCATTTTATCCCTTCTATCAAACTTTATTTCTATTATACTTCCTATTACTATGTTTTTACCACGGTAAAATAATAAATACAGAATCTAATATATATTGAGATGTTTTTATGATAATGGGGAAACCATTTTATTCTTTTTTCTATTATATGGAAAACAATATCACCATGCGTGTGTGCGTACAACTTACTGTCTTCATGTCATGGTGTAAATGGGTTTTCATCAATACTTCATATAGATGTGTATAATGATGAAGACAAATAAATTAAATAATAAATAAAACATTATATAATCTATTTAATAATATTATACAATCCAAATATAATTCAAGAAAACATTAATTAAATGATATTTTCCCTCATGCATACGTACGGCTTACAGTCTCCACAACGCTATGAGATTCATCTTCCAATGTTCACCCCCCAAAAATGATTATAAAGATATATATTTTAAATAATTACAAAATATATGACATAATAATGATAATAGAATAATATATGTGTGTGTGTGTTTGTGTTTGTGTGTGTACATATATGTTAATTACTTACTTCTATTCAAAATGATAAGAAAACGGGAACAACGTTCATGCGTATATATGAATTACCGTCTCCCTGAAATGTGTATTCCATGTAATACATATATCTAATATATATATATTTATATAATGAAAATATATGATATTTAAATCATATTATAAATTTTGGAAGTATGTACGTCATGATCTAATTTATATGATCATGAATAACAATTCAAAACTTGTATGACAAACGACGCGATTATTACCTGAAATGTTTCCTTAACTTGGAATTGTTAATAAACGTGTAATATAATAACCTAAAATAATAATATATGATATAATAAATATTATTATGATTCAAATATAACTTAATAATATCATCATAGATGATTTTTGGACAAATACAGAGAGTATTATAATTAAGGTAAGGTATTTCGTCTGAATTTAATTTTATTGAGGCATATTGTAATGTTATGCACATTGTTTTTTTATATGGTGTATATTCAACCTTTTGACTTGTTATATCATGAATATAATTAATTTAATGTTATTATATTATTTATATAATAGAAATTGTTGATAGATCCATATCACTCATTAAATATGGTAACTTGATAAGGCATGTTATTTTTTTGATTATTCAACATGAGAAATACATTGTACTGGCAATGATTCGTGGAGACCAGACATTATATAGCTCCTAAATAAATCGGATAGTTCTCATGAGAATAATTAGTCGGACAAATGGGTTTCTACACTTCATTTTTAAACTATCATGCCAAAAGTATTGACAGTAATTAGTTTTCATGTGCTAGAGACATGAAATCCTTAACTAATGTATTCCCCTAATTTAATTCAAATTATTATTTATCCATGAGATTTTGCGTCGACAAATCTATTAAAGTAGTTCATTCTTATTTTATAGAATTATGGAATTTGTTTTAGATCCTTACATTCCATATTAGTTTTTCCTTATCTAGTTTTTTAAATAGAATGTCTTCTCATATATTTATTGTTCCATATAAATTGATTGGTGCTTCCCGTATATATACCCTTACTGAGAATTTTAGTCCACCGTTATTATGTTTCTCTCCCATGGTTAGAAAGAAGAGAACTTTTATTAGCTCTCAAGGATTCAGTTTATTTCAGTTATTGTGTAGCATGTCATTTTTTGTTTTCCCAATGTATTATGGGTATCATGTTTGTAATCTTGGTTTCCAAGACTACTAAACTGTATGGTCATTTGGGATGTGATTCCTTGTAATCATTCCAAAATAATATTATAATGCACCGACTTCAGGTTATCTGGGGTTGGGGCAATACAGTTGTATCATAGTAAGTTCAGCAATAACCATGGAAACCATATTTAGAGAATACAGATTAGGGAACATACCCTAACTTAGTCTTTTAGAATACAATTACGATAATTCACCCAATGTGTCAAATTTATATGACTCGTGATGTGAAAATATTTTTCAATAAGCCGTAATTTTTCTATTTTTGAGGAAGAGTTAGAATCTATTATCTTTAGAGGATAAACTTCATCACCTTATTCTTATCAGAATCCCCCCAAAATAGATTTACTAAATGATTTTATTGAGGAGGAAGAGAAATCAACCTATAGGGATAAAGGAGGTCATCATCAAATAGAGGATGTACCTATTGAAATGGAATACATTTATTTTTTCAAGAATATTTTCCTAGGCACCCCATAGATCGTGAAGTTGAGTTCTAAATTGATTTAATCATTGTCTTAAGTCCAAACAGTGTAATTTGTAGAGCTAATAGAACAACATGAATAGTTTGGTCAATAAGAATTTATCCTCTACCTCATATCGATAATCTATTTGAACAACTTCAAGGGGCATAATTCTTTTTGAAGATTGATATTCGTTCTGGATATCATCAGTTATGAGTGACCAAGGATTACATTCCGAAGAAAACATTTTTGATAAGGTGTGTTCATTAAGAATTTACAGTAATTACTATTTGATTGACTAATACACCCACAGTTTGTATGGATCTCATGAGTAAATTATTTAAATAATATCATTGTGATTTTTTTGGTATTCAATTAAAATATTTAGATATAATCTAAAATTGTTGAATAACATGAGTATCACTTGCTAATCATTCTTGAGAATCTTAGGAGAGAAGAATTATATGGAAAATTTTGAAACTGTGAATTTTGGATTCAGAAAATTTCCTTCCTTCGCTAAATAGACTCAAATGATGGAATCTCTATTGACCCTTCAAAGACAATGGAAATTCATGAATGGATAGTACTGAAAAGTATAATTGAATTACACAATTTTGGACAAAATAGTATGAATAATGTTTTGATGAATTGATGAGACAATTAGTTCAGGGTAATATCGGGAATATACCATATAGGAATGTTGGGTTTGTTATTTATAGTGATGTGTCATGGAATGGACTTGGTTGTATCCTTATGAAGAATGATAGGGTTATTGAATATGCATCGTGTCAATTTAAAACTGATAAAAAAACTATCCAACTCATTATCTTGAGTTAGTTGTAGTTTTCTCTTCTTTGATGAAATGGAGACACTATCTCTACAGTGAGAAATGTAAGATATGTTCATATCACAAGAGTTTGAAATATATTTTCACAATGAAATAACTCAACATGAGATAAAGGAGATAGATTGAGATACTCAAGGATTATGATTTCACAGTACACTACCACCCATGTAAGGAAAATAAAGTGGAAAATTCCTTGATCGGAAAAAACCAAAGATTTCCGAACAGGATGAGAGTTGAAAGGGATCCTATGTTCATGGATTTAGTAATGATGGATATGGGGATTATCATATAGGAAGAAACATCAAAACTTTTTCAAATGGTTTTCAAACCATCAGTACTAGAAAAGATTGAATGTTATCATACTAATGATGAGGAGACTAAAATGAACATTAAAGATATGAATAAAAAAATATTGATTGACTTTTTATTTAAAGATATAATTTTGTAATTGTTTTAAGACGATTTTTATTCCCTCTATACTTGAGTAAAAACAGAATTATTTGATGATACTCATAGATCAAATTTCTCTATACACCCTTGTGACACTATAATGTATATGAATTTGAAGGAAATTTTTTTACAGAATAACATGAAGAGGGATATTGCAGATTATAAATCAAAATATTTGGTTTTTCAGTAGGTGGAGGCTAGAAGACAACATCCTAGAGGAGTTATGCATCCTCTTCCTATACCTTAGAGGAAATAGGATGATAATACCATTGAATTTTTCATGGGGATACCAAATAATCCAATAAAGAATTATTTTATATGGGTTATTGTTGACCACTTTACCATTTTATCACATTTTCTTTCTATAAGGGAATATTTACCAGTGGAACATTTAAAAATACTATATATTAATGATGTTTTAAGATCTTATGGGGTACCCAAATCGATTGTTTCAAATCATGATACTGATTTTACATCAATATTCAACAAATTTCTTTAGAAGGCCCTAGATACTGAACATTGTTTGGCCACTGCATACCACCCTCAAACTGATGGAAAATCAAAACATACTATTCAAACATTTGAAGACATGTTGAGATCCTACTCACTTGACATTAAAGGTATGTGGGATTAGTATTTACCCCTAATATAATTTTTCTATTAAAATAGAATCATTCAACTATTTAAATATCCCCATATAAATCATTGTAGGGAATGATATTGTAAGAAACCAATTCTGATTTTTGAGGTAAAAGTTTCATCTATTCTTTTTCCTTGAGTTATTTTTGAGAAAACAAGGGGAAACTGGGAAAATAGTTTTTTAGGGTTACCTACCAGGAATTTATATATACACATCGTAGAGTATGTCCATGTAGGATATGGATACATGGCGTGTGACCAAGAAGGAAAGGGAGAGAAGAAAAATCCACTACATGTTGTGTACTTTTTAATACACATTATGTTGTCATGTCAGTAGGTTAGTGCGGGAATTGTAAAGTAAGTCAGTGAAACTATAAGAACTAAAATGATATATATGCTATGTTTTTGGATATACACACTATCCTCAATTATTTTCAGCATAAAATGGGCAATAGCCTCGCTTTCCCTTTATTTGAATAGAAGACTCGCCATGTCGAAGATCTAGGTGGCCGAAGATCGTTTTTTCTCCTAATGCTTCATCCGAACTCAGATCCTTTCTCCATTAGTCTATTTTTTACCCAATTGGTAAGGGATTTATTTTTCTAGAGTTGTTATTCCAAATTTATATTCATAATGATGTTATTTAGGGATAAATATTGTTACCATTTTTTTTATCTACATTGGTCTAAGTCGATTCAATTGTTGACGACAGAGTATATCGATTTGTACAACATCGAGGTATGCGGTCTCATGACACTCGTTAATTGTTGAGATTTTTATATGTGTTTTTATTCCAAAATCCCATGTTTAGGGTGTCTCCTTGAAAGGAATTTTATCCTTATTATTATATAACATTTTTCTGGTAATTAATTTAATGAATTTAAGCATGTTCTAGATTTTTTTCTTGATTAAGGACCACCCCCTGGGTGAATTTCCCTTGGATGACTACTATATACCCTTTTTAGCATAGTATTTCCAAGAAAATGCCTTCGTTTTCCCATTTTTTGATTTTTTAAATTGAACATGATTATTATCTAGAATTGAAATAGTGTTGAAATTGTAAGTGTTTGATTATGGGCCTAGAATTCTGTTCTCCCCATTACTATGTAGTTTTTTTCTTGATAAACATGTTAGAATGTTTTATTAAATTTAAATCAGTAGATGTTAAATACCATTAGTGGATACATGGGTTCATATTAGAATTTTGTGAATGAACCAACATAAATACCATACCGTGCACCTTGGGTGATTCATTGGTTTAGTTTAGAACCCCCTAAAACCGATTCCAAATTGAGATACACCGTACACTATACATATATAGTATTAGTAAAGTCTTATTCAATGATTAATATGGATTTTTAAAGAATCACATCCACTACCGATATATTTTTCTATAATAATATATTAAACCTAACATCATTATGTCACCTGATAGGTCAACCCCTTGGCCTAATGTTAATAACACTTTGATACCAAGAAAGATTCAAAGTCATGAAATAAATAAATTTTAATTATTAAAGAATTATACTTTTATAATATTTTAAAATTCCATAGAAAAAAGGATTAGTATATTTAAGGATCCTATAAATAGAAAAATTAAACATTACTTGTGACAAATTAATTATAATTGATCTATAATGAATTTTTTTCATATAATTATCATATGTTATACTCATCCTTATAACATAGGGATTTGAAACAGTATTACTGGGTGATATGAAATGATTCATTACTGAAATATCGCACAATATTTCAACAAGTGATTAATCAGAAAAAACTGAGAAATAATGAGCAGGGTGAAATATATTATTTAAAATAATATGGAACAATAATATTTGTCCAAAATATGTGATATTTGGACATATAATCTCAAGTAAAACCCCCAATAAAATGATAAAATGTCAAAGAATCTTGTGACGATAAATATGATCCTTGTACCATAATATGATTTATAACCATATAGAATGTCATAGAAATTATCCTAAGAATACACAACTTTTCAAATAGAAGCATAATGTATCATCAACCAATTGTTTGTTCATCAGAAACCTATTTCACATTGGTGAATTATGTGATAAAGAACCAAAAAACCATTAGAATATTATGTTTTGAAAACCCACCAATTATTCATGAAATAGGATTAAAAATTCGGTAGTACATTAGTTTCATTGGTTTTATAAACCTATGACCAATTATAGACATATTATTTTCAAACCTAAGGAATATTGCTGACATATTTATTTCATTCAGATATCAAAAAATTTAATTAAGAATCTATAAAATATGGACAATTAGTGTCTAATGAGTTATATGACCATAACCAATGCATTTGATGGAAAAAATTGATCTATCTTCCACTATAAATATATATGTGTTCCATAATATATCATTCATTGTACATATCATGAAATCCCATCAAAATAATTTAGGTTTCATGTCATTTTTTATGGTGTCATATAACAAGATAACAATAGTATATTGGTTGAGACTGAAGTTTTAGTCCCCCAAATGGTTTATTTCATAAATCTTTCTAAAATTTGACTCATGAAACATAACTTCATATAGAAATAATAGTACTGTAAAACAATGTTTATCATTATCTAAAATGAGGATGCCACTGATTACAATCCCAAGTCATTTTAACAAAGGTAACATGAAATATATATATTTTTATAACATACTCATAAAAGAAATATTAATTTTTGTTCAATGAAATAAATTAGTATTATATTCTATAGGATATCTATAATAAATGATAAAAATAAAGACATAACATGTAAGTATATTTGTATATTTGAGAAATACATTTATTGAAACCCACATTAAAAATATATGGTGAATAATTTAATTTTATAATGTTAAAGTGATGTTTAATTATTGAAATAAATAAAAAATATGTTTCTTTTTAAGTAATAATGTCGAACATTGAATTTTTATTTCCAAATGGTTATATGAGATAAAGATATTATTTATTTTTATTTATAATGAATATTAACAACATAAAAATTTATAAATAAATAATCTTGTCAATGTAACTTCATTGAAAATAATAAAAAATGAAACAATAATATCATGCTAGAATTGATGTAATTTGATTTTATAAACCCATATTTAAATAAGAATTATTATTAATCGAAAAATAATGTTGAGCCATGGGAAACCACTTTAAAACCAAGTATATTTTATAAACAAATAATTTTTAAGGTAATTCATAAGAATTAAATGTAAATGTATTGAAGAAGAAGGGAAAATTCATCATAATAAAATTATAATGCCTAATATAGAGAATATATAATAATGATTTAAAGGATAATAATTATATATAAATGAAAGGATAATTATTTAGCAAACATATATTTCACCCTCATATTATATGAAATCTTTTTCACCCCATTGAGAATGAAAGAAAACCTATAGGGGAATTATTGCAAATGTTGGAAGAATGTATTTCCCCAAGATTATGTTGCTTAGAAACAAAGGATATGTATATAGTGGATATATAATGTTCTATGTGATAAATTAGAATTTTATATGGGAGTCATATAAATGTTTTGATAGGAGACGATATCTATAAAAATGGGGCATACTTGTAAGAATATAAAAGATAAAGTAAATATTCATTAGTCTTATGGATTTAATAATGGAAAACAAGGATAATGGATGAAGTGTGGCCATGAAATATATCGTCCAGTCATTTTAATACATATTTTATATTATTTTACTCTTATACACATGCTTAAACCCTTTTTTTCTTAATTTTCCATATCTCTGAAAACTTTTTTTACCAATTTAATTAATTTTTTATATTTAGTAATAACGAGAGAATTATTAGATAATAATTTCTTTTATATTCCAATTATTATATAAAATTTATTGACGACCTTTATAATAGTGACTAATATTAATTATAATATAAATAATGTACTATGTATAAAAATAATGAATAGAAAATATATACTTAAGATCAAAAATGATTAAAAATAATTTTTATAAATAAAATATAATATTATAAATTTGAAACTTTCTCAATTGAATAGTTACTTTATTATTAAAAAGTTTTTAGAATAATTGAATTATTTATTAGGACTTAAAGATTCCATTAATATCAATATATTTATAAAATAAATATTTTATTAAATTCCACTAAAAATAAACTATTTTTTAAAATTACGATTTGTCAACATTAGATAATTTTTACTTCCTAACATCAAAAAATTAATTTAGTTCAAAATATTCCAATTATTTCACAAATATTTATTACTTTAAATGAATGTAAAAAATATGATGAAAAAATTCCTTTATAAAACAATGAAATTCTCAAATATTAATGTTTATTAATTTTATATAATAATAATTAGTAACAGAATCATGTATGACATATTATTATTGTAAAAATATATTTTATCATTATTTAACAATTTTATGTTCTGTGTCTAATATTAGAAATACATTATTCCTAAAATGTAAATTTTAATGAAATTTTTTTATCTATAAAATGTCTTTATTATTTATCTAGATATACTATTTGAATGTCCTATAAATTTTTTTGCCAATAGTAAACATTATATTTATTTATAAAATTATTTAATATTGTGTTTTCATTTATATATAAACCCCAATTCAATAACTATTTTGAAATATTGAAAATAAATAAATTTATTTTAATGAATCGTAGTTTAATTTTAATTTTGTATTTCAAATGAAGAGATATATTGAACAAATTTGATTTGTTTAATGGAATGATATATAGAAATATATGGGGAATTCCAATTCCACCTCCCCCACATGAACAAATTGTTTCTTTATGAATATAATTTATAGAGATATATCAATGTAAAAATATTAGAAAACATATTTTTTCATATGAAGGATTATACCTAAAATTTTGATTCCCTTCAACCACTTATCAAACATGTATATAATTATTTCATAATATAATCCACTCAATAATCTTTTCCTATAAATATTGTTAATAATAATCAATTAATTGATATACTATCTTAAGATAATACAGAATATGATTTCCAAAGTCCAACAATTATTATTTTATGTCGGTAGATTTAACCAAAACAATTCAATGTCACATTATATTATTCTTATAAAAGGATAATATACCTTCAATGTATAACTATAATAAAATTAGGATGATTTTTATATAATAAATACAATATTACTTCACAAGTTGTTATTTATTTTTAAATTAATAGAAAATATTTATTCAAAACACACATATAAAAATAAATTTATTAATATATTATGAATAATATATGTTTGTAACACCACATTACTATAAATATTCACTTTAATAGTTGTATTTTCTTTTATTTATTAGATCTCGTATTATAGTATGTTGTTAGTGAAAATAGTCTTCTTGTTTAATTGGATTATTTCCATAGTTTTCATTGGTCCTAAATTCCCCATATTTAAAACATAAAATTTCTTGAGGATGCATAGAAATATCTCTTTTTTTATTCCTTTTGTAAATTTATCTTTCATGATATCCTCAAAATAATGTTTCTCGATTATATCATTTTCTAATGGTAAAACATCTACAAATTCCTTTGAGAAAATCATATATATGTTTCTTCGTAATTTTATAACAAAATACATTTAGAATATCCATTAAATCCAAATCCACATGAATTGAAATTATATGAATCTCCATAATAAACTTATTTATTGTGTTTGTAACTTTGGAAAAAAAATCTAATTATTTTTTATTAGTTGATTTAGTTAGGTGTTTTTGAAAATAAGATTTTCACGACCCAATTCTCCCTCCTTCCATTTCTCATTAGGAAAAATATTTTTCTATCTATATATGTAATTATATACCTTAGTTTTCCCTATTATAGAAACTAAATAAAATAATAAAATATTTTGGGTGATAAAATAAAAATTAATAAATTAATAAATCCATGAATAATTGATATAACAGAGAATTTTGGTGTGTACCCTATGTTATGAATCAATTTGATTCATTCATTATTGCCAATTGTTTATTTTATATTAAATTTTCCATCCTATGAATATTAAAATAAATCCTAGTGGTTTATAAATATTAAATAAATTAAAAAATAATCTCTACTATGATTTCACAAACATGGTGTATAGTTAGGACACATTTTCCAATACCATACAAGGATCTAGTTAAAACCCAAACAACCATTTCTGTTTTAATTTTCATAGGTTTATCTATAATAGAGCCCATATTCACGTGATTTTATCTAGAGATGTATTTTAATTCTATGAAAACACAATATTTATAATTTAAAAAAACATTATATTTTTATCCAATTTAGATATATATCCTTAAGGTCTTCATTAATCCTAACACATCTTAATGAGATAAATAAGTAAACCTAATCATAAAAAATAACTAAACTCAACTGTGGTACCAATTGGTGTGCCACAGACCCCAGACTTCTGGTTCTAATACTTGAAACACATAATTTAAAACATTCATAAACAATGTGTGATGTAACAAACTGTATGTAAATATATTTTATATTTATTTACATTTTATCTCACAATAATAACATAAACCCAACAATAAAAGGATTCTTTTCTTTGAGGATATATTAAAATAATATAATTTATGTAACTTATTGAATTTTCTCCATATTATTTCCACTATATTCTCCCATCTCTACATCTAAAAATTTATTTATTCTTCATTGATCAGGGAATAGAAGTAGATGAAAAATGTGGGTTAAAATGCCAATAAATGAAAGAACACATTAATATGTTATCAATGGAGGTATCATAAGAAAATGTCAAAATATGAGTAGGAGAAAAATGTATTATTTAAAATAATACATAACAATAATGGTTTTCAATAAATCGTGATAGGAGAACATAAAATATGAACCAAAATATTATAAAGCTGAAACAAATTCAATTGAATCATGAGATACGAAAAAATAATCCTTAGGTAAAAAGTAAAAGCATAAATATATGACATTTTATGAAAATGTAACATAAAATATACTATAACACCATAATAAGAACAAATAATCATTACTTATAATATTTGGAAAAACAAAACTATGACCCATTATTGAAATATGTTTTGAAAATTGAAATCCCATTTTTTTGTTTGGTTTCACAATCATATGTCCTTTTTTTAATGTTCGTTTAAAAAAATAATGGTCAACTTGTGTCAATTGATTTAAAATCGGTGGATAATTATTCACTTAATAATTATAATTATATTACCAATTTTTCAAAAATCATACATAATAATTTGACATATTGGTGAGTAATGTTTCATAAACTAATGGCCCATCAGTGACTCATGATTCCTGAACCAACAATCCATTAGTGAAAAATATTTTCAAAACAAATATCCCATTAGTAAAGTTAATTTTTCATATAAATGGTAAATTTTTGTATTATAAGATAGATAGACATAAAAATGAATTAGTTTCTATCATATTAACACATCATTCATTATATATATATATTTGTTCTGTATGGTGTCAATCATTCACTATAATAAGAAAAACCACTGGATGAAAATTCAATTTGAACCATTTCAATATAGTATAGAATATAATGATACCAAAATTTTAATGTCTTATAAAAAATAATAAATCGCCCAAAATGTGTATTTAATCATGTAATTTATAAGGTTGTTCATTGAAAATAACTATATAAGAGTTATATATGATAATGTAAAAAAAGATTTTAAATAAAAATGAATGTTCTGAAATATTTTTTATCACTATAGTAAATGAATAATAATAATGGTTAGATTATTTTTGGTATAACTGAATGAAAAATATACACATTCACAAGAAATATATAAGTAAAGGTTATAGCTCCCCAGGAAAACATATGAAACATGCCAATTTATTAAAAATATATTTTTAATGGCTTAGTTATAATGAAAAAAATTGCACGTCCCAATGGCCTTACATTATTTCTTTATGGAACTTTGTCCAACCACTTTCCTGATACTTCATTACTATGTTATCATTTTTATGTTATCCTACATCACCATCATCATTATTAAACTATAGTTTAACATCCTGGATTCCTCAACAACAACCTCGTCAGCCATATATCCCCATCACAATCTATAAATTATTAAGATAATAAAAATTCTTCCCAAAAATAAAAGAGTAAATGAATTATAATATCCTGTGAGATAAGAATAAAATACATCTTGTAAAATAATTGTAAAATGGAAGCGATTTTTAATAATGAATATTTTTTATTCAAGAAAAAACCACTTGCAAACCAAATATTTTTTAAACATAGATCATTCTAACTAGATTTTTTATATGGAAAATGTAAATACAATGTAATAAATTAGGAATAAATTAAAAAAATTATAACTTCATATATTAGAAAAAATATTGAAATGAAATTCTAGATAATTAATTATAAATCAATGAAATAATGTTGAGTTAGGAAACACCTTTATCATTTAATCACGACTTCATTGAAATGTAATTAACAACATTGGGAACATAATCGTTCCCTTGGAGAAAGTCTTTGAAATATTGGGCAAATGTCTTCTCACTTAATACAGCTAGTTGAAAAAATTAAAAATTGTTTAAGGGGATGTTAATAGGGAATATCTTCAAAAGGAATTTGAAATTATATTTTAATTTAAAAAGAATTTTTACACCCTTTTTATAATTGAACTAGTTAATTTTTATTAATGTAATTAAGGGATAAATCACATTATAATTGTATAATGAATTCAATAATTAAAAATAATATATATAGAGTGAGTTATGGATTGTAAAACTTTTATACCCTAATTTAAGGAATTTTTTTTTTATTTTTTTAAGTCTCATACCCTAAATTAAATAGTTTTTAATTTTTTTTACCTTTACCACATAAAATAATTTATTCCTCAGTAATAAATTTTTTATGTTTAAAAGTTATATGGTCCTAATTTAAAAAAAAATCCTACTGACTCTAAATTCTATATACATATTATAACATAAAATTTCTATATGTGTTAATAATTTATTATTAATTAATAAATTAATTATATATGAACATCCATTTTAGAAAATAAATAATTTAAATAAAAAATGTGAATGAAATTTTCTATAAATGATAAAAGTATTTTCAATGTATAATTATAAATCTCAATAAAATAATTTCTTAATATAATGGTTTCAAAATCATTTTATTCACAGTTTTATCCTAATGGAATTATAAATGTGATGGAATTTGAAAATTATTATTTTTTATTATTCACATAAAATAAACTATTTCAGTAAATTTAAACAATCCATCCAAATATAATATTGATATTCTATATTAAAAAAATTATTAAATTGGGATGATAAAAAGGTAAAATTTTAATCTATTTAACTTCTATATGAATGTATAAAAGATGATGAATTTTTTTTATTATTGATAAATAAATTGTTATAATATTAACTACTACAATTGTGGGTTCATATTTATTACACATTTAATTATAGATTATATATTATTCCTATAAAATATATATATTATAATTATTATAAAATAATATAGTAAATTTATTAAAACAACATACATATGGAATAAAATAGAATTTTTTCGAAATATAGATTTTTATGCATAAAATGATCATATTAATTATCTAGCTATACTATATGATTTTTTTGGTAAATTTAGGTTAAAAAAGAAATATATATTTCATTATACTTATATTTCTTATTATAGGTAACATTATATCATCTAATTTATTCATCAACTATATGATAATGGATGGTATTAATCATTTCATTTAATAATCAATCGATTTTATTTTACATAGATGTTCCATGTGATGAAAGGTATCAAACAAGATTGTATTTTTTTTAAATAAGGATATATTGTAATATCGTTTGATGTTATATTATCATTTGTTGTTGAATCCATAATAAAATAATTTTATTTTTACACCATTTCTCCCTCAATATAAGAGTATAAATTTTATATATGACATAACTTATAGATGAAGCTAAATTTCATTGTATTGATCCACAACCCATGACCTCAAATTTTTTTAAAACATTTACCCTCAGGGACTGATTTCAAATTTCATGATATGAGACCCACTTAAAATGTCCATTCAAATTGTTTGGGATGGTTTTACTTTGTGAATAATTCCCTTTACATGATATTAATTAATAATTTAGTGAATTCAGTGAATTCTTTCATTATCCATTAGTAAATTTACACTTAGTGATAATGTACTCATCATTTATGAACTATATGTGGATGGAGTCATGATATTCTTGTATATATAGTGATTCAAAAACAAAAAATTATAGGCCTAGATACCCATATGAATTTTCCTCTAATTAGTAGATTAGAATCACAGTCATTTATATTTGGTGTGTTATAAAAAATAACACATATTTAACAAACTCAAATAACATCACATGAAAATTATCCTGACCAATATACTGGATACTATAAGAATAATTTAAGGCCTGAATATAGTTATTTATTTATATATACTAACATAAGAATATCCTATCATATCAATGATATGACTCAAATAATAATCAATATTTTATATTCTTGAGGACTAGTAAATTAAAAAGTGGTTCTATATCTAAGCATTAATTTATGGTAAATTCTATCAAATTTTATACAAGAGATAGATTTATGAAAAATATCTTCAGATTTTTTTTCACCATATGATCGTAAAAAATAAAAAAATCTAATTCATGTCACATGTGAATAAACAATATAAATTATGGTCCAAAAATATTTTAACTAAAAAATAATTAGATTGGTTCATCCCTATAAAACCATGACTTTGTACATATTTCCTGATATATATAAAAAACCTCAAGGCATATAAATCTTTTTCTGTGAACCAATGCTAGGTTAAAATTTTAAAATATGTTATTTAAAGGAATTGGGAACCTATAATTCAATATTAATATACTAATGTCCTCATATTTGGATATAACAATACACAATTACATAAAATACTAAAATAAACAAATAAAATTTCCTATACTACATGATGAAAATACATGAAAAAGACTATATACTACATCACATTAAGCAATTCAGTGTGGAATTTCCAGTATTAAACTAAACATATTTTAGTAGTATATTCAATGTTTTTATGATTTAAAATTATCATATATAGTATAGGACTTCATTTTATAGAATGTTCCCTATTAATTCTATAGGTATTTGGTGGTTGTAGTTAATATAGACACCTATAACATCTCTTTTGACCAGAACAATGACAAGAAATGACCCTTTATCAGAAATATGAGTTGAACTATTCCCTTCCTCATAGAAAATAATGTTGATCATGGATCTTAGATCATGAGACCTATATAAAATTCTAATTAATAATCCCTATGCCTTAGTTTATAATCCATTATTTATTCACAAAATATAATACTGATCATTTTTATTTTTCACTAGGGAAGATCTATATAAATAATCTCTATATAGACATCCTCATCATGTAACAATAAACAACATGAAAAATGTGTCCATATCACATGAGGATAAAAAATAAAAGATTTACATATTGTAATATAATGTTTCTCAATTTATGATCTTGAAATTCATGACAAATGATCCCTTTTTACATGATGTTAAACTACACAACATATCATCACCCCTATGTCACCCTAAACAATATTGAAGAGTCAATTTAATGAGTCTTGTATTCCATAAATTTGATCCAATTTTATGTTAGAACCCCTAGTGTATGGTTACTTATCATTGAATCAATGAAAAATAAAATAACCTATATAAAATAGCACCCTTCACATAAGAAAACTCATTCATCGTAGTTATTATTGATGTGATTGAATATCATAATGTTGATGTAATCATTTATCAAACGAATGATAGGAATTATTACATTATATACATGTTCTATGCATTTCTTGACTCTTGTAACCAAGCATTCATAGTGAGAATATTATTATCTCTCATAAGAAAAATATCAGTTTTCATTTCTATATCGGGCTCATTTATTGTCATGAGATCACACATAATTTATATTGTGTTATCAAATTATAATTTTTATGGAGAAAATACCATACATAATTTCACTCCTAAAAAGAATCTATATCTATAAATTGGGGTGCTAAAATATTTAAATACGTTTATATTTATTCTTACTAAATAATGTATATAATTATGACATGACTTCTTACCAATGGAAAAATGAAAAATTATATAAAATCACATTTATTATAGGGATGTTCCGTCCATAATTTCACCATTTTCTCTTCATATTATGATCTCTATGAGGGATTACTCTCAAATTATGCATGTTTTAATGACCTATAAAGAAATTATTATAAATATATCCTCATCGTAAGACCCTAAACTACATTGCACAAAACTCATTGTCATAAGAAGTTAAATTGGGCAATATGTGGTCCATTATATATTATAATAATCTATATTGAGTTTTCTTTCGTATATGATCCAACATCATATCATGATATATTGATCCATAATAGGGTCCCTAGAATAATATATATACCTATAAAAATATTGAAACATATCATTATATATTCCAGCAGAATACTAGACCTATTATCACATATGAGTGACATATATATAATTATAGTGTAAATACCAGACCTAAATAGAAATTGGAACCTATCAACATTTTTATTAAATCTCTCTAGGGAACATTTTACTTGTATTATATTTTTTTTATCCCTATAATTTTGGGAAATTTAATGACATCTCGATCGCATATTTTATACATGATCTAAAATCGAAATCTATTTTTACTACATCCCATATACAAAATAACATTCCCATCGATCTATGAGGAACAAAATATTCCAAATAAAATAATATGTTTTTCAATATCACATGAAACATTTTATGTAATGTGTTTTATAGAATAACTAAAAACTATTCAGGGAAAATGATTTTGTATTAATTGGGGTGTGATGAACTCTTAAACATGGTAATGTTGATGATTCCATATTAAGAACTATATTAAAAAATAATTTTATATCCTCTAGGGAAGAATATATAATATCAATATAAAGAAAAAATATTTATGGGGAAGTTATCATTGGAATAGAGGTCAGCCTTAGTCATTGGAATACATGATCCCTCACATCAATTCCTAATTAATAAAATTCATTTTGTAATGATTTGAACAAACATCATTCCATATCCAAATTCGTTGGGTTCTATTAATCCATAAGACCCATCTTGGTTTTTATTACACCCAAAATCATGTCAGGACCCGTCATCGGGGCCCGTGCTGTGACTACCCCAAACCCGCCTTCCATAGGCCAGGGGCTGGCGACTAGCACCAAGATGTAATTCCCAGAAAGAAGGGAAGGCATTGCCTTTGTAAAGTAAACAAAAACCACAGAGAAAGCAAGAATAAGTAAACACTAAGTAAAAACTAGGTATAACAGTAAGTGCGGAAAAGTAAGTGGGGAAGAATACAAACCCAAACTGAAAGTAAAGTATAACTAGAAAGGGAAAACATCAACTGAATGTAAAGCCACAGCCTCGAGCCGTCCACTGGAAGTCCCACCTGAATGGTGGGTACATATAGCCTCCACAGCTCCTCGGGTCCAGCCGTTCGCTCCGAGTACGCCCCGCCCAGTGGTCCACCTCCAGGTACCGTCATGCGCCGCAAGCCTCAAACACGATCAACGTTGTCCGTCGTCAGAAACCAATATAACGTAGTGCGGGCATAGCCCGTGCAGGGGTGAGTATAAGCTACTCATTAGGGACCCCGAGACCCCTGAAGGTCTCCAAGAATCCACAAAGGATAATCCACAAAGGAAAGATACAATCACGAAGTAACATCCGACACTACTTAGGTATATGCCCATACATATACCTAAGTCATCAGTTCTCGTTCGGCTCCAACATCCGAGCTCACGTACAACCCAGTCCACACAAGACAACACAATGTAATCTACACAGGATAGCACAACACAATCCACATAGGAAAGAAAAACATGATTCAGCTCACACAGGTATACTTCTTCATAAGACGATAGAGATGGTCAGATATTTCCACTGATTCATCTAAGCCGTCGGACCCACACAGGATCGATAGGTAACTAACCCCCGAAATGACCCACAAAGGATCGATAGGTAACTAACCCCCGCAATGACCCCAAAAGGATCTATAGGTAACTAACCCCCGCAATGACCCACACAGGATCAGGCCCACACAAGATCTGTAGGCGCTGGCCCACACAGGACCAATGAGCGTTGACCAACACAGGATCGAACCCACACAAGATTGGTAGCACTGATCCACGTAGGATTGCTAAGTGTTGTAGTCGTCGCCGTTGAATCCACCGAGGATTTCTGTACAGTCGTCATCATCGTCGCAGTCACAACTAACTATAGGGTTCCCGCACACAGCATTCTCGTTCGGGACGGTCCAATCCACGAGCTGAAGGGATGATACATCAACTGAAACATAGTCCGGAGTTGATGTATCCAACAGTTCCGTACCGTCAATAGGAACTCAACGTCACAGATGGCGCGTCAATCAGACGCCCGGTCTGAGAGTTATTCACCTTTTCATCACAGGGGCCCGGTTGGTTTTTAAGTCAAAATAATCCGACCGTACTCCAACGGCGCCCAAACCTCAAGCGGAGTAAGCCAAAATGTCCATCTCACTTAAAGGAATCCAACAAAGTCAACGACATGTCAATCAGACGTCCGGAACTCATGTTATAAGTGTTTCTGCTCCGAGGGCCCGGTTGGTTTCGTGTACGAACCATCCCGGCCGAAACCAAAGTACTTCGAAACCCTGAGTGTAATATACCGAAATGACTGTCTTGATCCAAGGATCACATTGCAGCTGACGGTTCATCGATTGGAGGTCCGAAGCTCATGTTATGGGCAACAGACCGAAAGAGGTTCGGTATTAGGGGGTTTGGGCCCGGTCCGACCCAGCCGGATACCCCCAGGGTCAGCCCGAACTGGGTCAACCCGAACCGGGTCTGGGTCCGGCCCATTTGGGCGCAGCCCGGACCGGCCTGGGTGTGACCCGGCTCGGCGGCCCGTTACGTTGGCCAAGCGGCTCGGCCGAACGGCCGAGCCGTTCGGGATGCGGGGGGGGGGGGGGGGGGGGGGGGGGCTGCCCCCCGCTTGTTGTAACTGTGGCCCCATAATGGGGCCGCTCACGTCCGGCCAGCCGGGGGTTTTGAACCCCTGGCTCTTTCCTGTCCGGTCAGCCCGCTCCGGCCGGCCGGCTTCTACCACCATGGGACCGGCATGGCCAGTCCCCCCTGCTCCGACGCCGGCGGCCCGATTCCAGCCGCCGGTTCTCCTTCTCCACCGCTGCTTAAGCCATGACCATTGTCCGTCTGGCACGGTGCGACGGCGCCACACCCCTCCGCTGCGGCCCCGCTCCGGTCGCGGTGTCTTCTGGTTTTTCAGGCACGGCGTGATGGCGCTGCAGCTTGGTTGAAATTTTTAAATGCGCGGCGCGACGGCGCTGCGCATCCTTGCCGCTCGTTCCCGCATGGTGCGATGACACCACGTCACTTTCCTTTGAACCGCAACAACAAAAATAATAAGGGAGGAGGGTTGGCCGTGTTTGTGCGGTTCGGCCTCCTCCCGTTAAATGATATCAAGCGGTCGAGATGAACGAGGATAGATGAAAGAACAATTCACAAATAAAAACACATAAACCCCTACCTCGTCGAACACGTTGAGCGAGGATTCGTCGTGGGGATAACTGTCGCGGAAGGAGAGGTCGCCGAAGGAGACGTCGCGGAAGGAGGAATCACGGAAGGAGACATCGATCTCCGAGGAATCCTTTGTTCTTCACGTTCTTCGTCTATGATGAAGAAGTATAAGTTCCTCAACCTCCATAAATTTTCTCCCAAAGGCTCCCACAACCATAATTCCAACAAAATAAAATAAGTTTAACACTTATTTTATTAACATAACCTAAGAATTTAATTTCAAACATTCACATTTAACTCACTTAATTAATTAACATAAGTTGTCAGAAATTAATGGTGAGTTGTGGGGGGTTAGAGAATATGATGGGATGGGGTTCGTGTGGGCCCCGCCGGCCTCATAACCTCTCATGGGAAGTTGGGTGGTTTCCCAACTTCCACCCAAAGGTTAAAAACTTTGAAAGATAAATAAAATTTGTCGTTTAAATTTTATTTTAACTTACAAAAATTTTAACAACTTCACCCATGAAAACGCAACTCCGGAAAAGGTGTTCCTAAGAAATTACCGGCGCTGAGGTTCCATCGGTGCCCTCAGAATTAGATTTCGATCACCAGTTCAAAAGTTATGAATTACCGCTAGTTTGTTCACTGAACGTACCCGAGCTAAACTTCGGATAGAAATTCTGGGAACACCAGGCCTCAGAATCAAGTGCCGTCAGAAATCGCTTTCTTCTAAAATCCCAAAGAAAATTAAGAAAAAATTTTCCTTCAATTTTACGGGTCTTTACATTACTCCCACCACTGAGATTTACGTCCACGTAAAGAAACATAAAAAACTAGGAGAACATATGTGGTTAATGTGCACGCATCTAAGCCTCCCGCTCCCAAGTGCTCTCATGGAGGTTCCCGTGCTTCCATATGATGCACACTAGAGGAAATGACCGTCCACGTAGGACCCACTCTTGTCGATCCTCGAGCTCCACCGGAACCTCCACAAAAGTCTCCCCATCATCAATTTCTATCTTCCCATTGTCAGTGATATGCATCGGGTCATGCACGTATCTCCTCAGCAGAGATACATGGAAGACGTCGTGCACTCGGTGCAACTGAGGTGGTAGAGCCAGGCGATAAGCCACCTCTCCAATCCTGTTGAGGACTTGGAATGGTCCAATTAAGCATGGAGACAACTTTACGCCTTGTCCAAATCTCCGTAATCCACGTCGAGGTGAGACCCGCAAAAAGACGTGGACTCCATCCTCGAACTCCAGTGGCCTCCACCTTTTGTCATCATAAGAATTCTTCTGGATTTGAGCTGTCCTCATCTTCTCCTGGATGATCTGGACCTTCTCTGTCGTGGCCTTGACCATCTCCGGTCCCACAAGTGCTGACTCCCCAGGGTCTGTCCTGCACAGAGGAGATCTGCAAGGTCGGCCGTAAAACACCTCGTATGGTGCCATCCCGATGGTGGAGTGGTAGCTGTTGTTGTACATGAATTCCACCAAGGGTAGGTGGTCCTCCCAGCTGTGACCAAAGCCGATGATACATGCGCGAAGCATGTCCTCGAGATTCTGAATGGTCCTCTCCGTATGACCATCTGTCTGAGGGTGAAAGGCAGTGCTCAGACGTAGCTGCGTCCTGAATGCCTCCTGCAACCCCTCCCAAAGCCGAGAAGTAAAGCGAGTATCTAGATCTGAGATGATAGAAGATGGAACACCATGAAGCCATACAATCTCCTGAACGTAGAGACCTCTCAAGCTCTCCACTAAGCCCTGCTCTCATATGGGTAAGAAGTGAGCCGACTTGGTGATTCGGTCGACTATTACCCAAATGGAGTCGTGACCTCTGGAAGTGCGTGGAAGTCCAGTCATGATGTCCATAGATATCCCGTCCCACTTCCACTCCGGGACCTCCAAGGGTTGTACCAATCCTGTTGGTAACTGGTGCTCTGCCTTCACCTGCTGGGAGGTGAGGCATCGAGAAACGAACTCTACCACAACCTTCTTCATGCCCGGCCACCAGTTCTGTCATCTGAGATCCTAGTACATCTTCTCCACTCCTGGATGTAACGCCAAAGGGGAAGTGTGAAACTCTCTCAGCACCTCATCTCGTAAAGCAACTAGTACTAAGTTACGTCCTCTAAAAAGGACGCCGTGCACTCCTCCTATAGAGAAAACATCAGGTGCCTATCCTGAGGATATATATCCATGCCGCGTCTCACAGTCGGCGTCCCCAGGTTGTGCCTCTCTGACCCGATGCAGTAGTGGAGAAGTGACGGTGAGTGACTAAAGGATGGCAGCTCCATCTCTATCCACGAAGGTTATCTGCAAAGCGGCTAGCTGCTCTGTCGCCTCCCCAAGTAGCTGAATGCCCGCCCTCCTGCTGAGAGCATCGACTACTATGTTTCCCTTCCCAGGAGTATATACTATCTCAAAGTCATAGTCCTAGAGGAACTCGATCCATTGCCGATGTCTCAGGTTCAGGTCCTTCTAAGAGAAGATGTACCTGAGACTCTGGTGGTCAGAATAGACTGTAAAGCGCCCGCCCATCAGATAGTGTCGCCACATATTCAGAGCAAAGACCACTGCTTCTAGCTCCAGGTAACGGGTAGCGTAGTTCTGCTCATGTGGCATCAACTGACATGATCCATAGGTGATCACGGCCCGCTCCAACATTAGGACACATCCGAGTCTAGTCCCTGATGCATCGCAGTAAGCTACGTACCCAACTCCCTCCTCTGGAAGCCTCAAGATAGGCGCGCTGGTCAATCACTATCTCAGCTTCTGGAAGCTCTGCTGACATCTGTCTGACCACACAAAGGGGTTACCCTTCTTCGTCAAAGCTGAGAGTGGTGCCACAACTCTAGAGAAGTCTAGCAAAAATCTATGATAGTATCCAGCTAGTCCCAAGATACTCTGCACCTCCGTCACGCTCCAGGGTGGCTCCCAAGCTAGCACTACCTCGATCATCACAGGATCCACCGCAAATCCCACCTCAGAGATTCCGTGTCCCAAGAAGTGGACCTCACGTATCCAGAACTAACACTTAGAGAGCTTTCAATAAAGCTGGTGCTCTCGGAGTGTGTCTATTACAACCCGCAAGTGGTAGTCATGCTCCTCCACATTCGTCAAGTAAATCAAAATGTCATTGATGAAGACCACAAAAAATCGATCAAGGTATGGCTGAAAGATCCTATTAATGAGGTCCATGAACACTTATTGAGCATTGGATATGCCGAATGGCATAACCAAGAACTCATAGTGGCCATACTGACACCTGAAGGCCGTTTTCTGCATGTCCTTGTCCCGAACTCTGAGCTGATGATAGCCTGACCCGAGGTCTATCTTCAAGAACCACCGTGCTCCCTTGAGATGATCGAAGAGGCAATCAATCCTCGGTAGTGGATAATTGTTCCTCACTATCACCTAGTTCAGGCGACGATAGTCGACACAAAGTCGCAAGCTCCCGTCTGCCTTCTTGGTGAACAATATCGGGGAAGCCGATGGTGAAACACTGGGTCGGATGAATCCCTTGCCCTGGAAGTCCTCCAACTGTACCTGTAGCTCTCGAAGATCAGCGGGGGCCATCTGATATGCTTGAGTGGATATTGTGGTTGTATCGGGGTATAGGTCAATTTAAAAGTCTACCTCTCTGCGAGGAGGTAGTCCTGGAATGTCATCGGGGAAAACGTCTTCATACTGATCCACCACTGCAGGAAAACCAGGACTCTGCACGTTAACTACTCCTAGGATGAGGCTAGCCAGCTGATGATTGATAGGCTGTCCTCTCCTCTGCGTGAGTCCATCCTGTGCTGTGAAGGATCCATTCTCGCAGGTGAAGGTGAACCTGCTCCCGTCGGTGCGTACACATCGCACCGTGCACCTAATACAGTCAATCTGAGCATGGACTGTAGATAACCAATCCATGCCCAAGATGGCGTCATAAGGCCTCGACGCCACTACAAGAAGATCCCAACCGAATATCTCGCCTCCTAGAGTAAGCTCACACTGCCAGAAGCAGTGCGTAATCGTCGAGTCTGCTCTCATAGGAGTCTCTAGACGTAAGGATCGAGCTAACGGCTCTGTCGGAATCTCCGAGCTCCGAATAAGGGCAACGGCTATGAAAGAATGACTCACTCCTGTGTCTATAAGAACTGAAACAAGGGTGGAATATACACAAGTAGTACCTTGAATCATCTTGGGCGCACCGTGGTCATAGGCCTCCGCTGCCTGGAGCTGTGCCTGTCTCTGCCCGCCAGCTCCCTGTGGTCGGGGTAGACCTCCCGGTGGTTGTGGTGGTAGAGCCTCAAAGCGTCGCCCACCACCTGCTGCTCGGCCAGATCCTATACCTCATCCTCCTGATCCGTGCGGACTGCCATGGTCGACCCTCTGCCTCTGCCTGGGTGGTCCCTCGACGGTCTACTGCTCCTCGGCACGGTGAGTCGGGCAGTCACGCGCCATGTGGCCCTGCCCGCCGCATGCGTAGCACTGTCTGCCTCTTGAAAGACTGGCTCCACGCTTTGTGCCCTGCACTGCTGAGCTAGTGTCCTGAGGTCGTCTACCTGAGGGTCTATTCTGCCTAGACCCATGAGTCATCTGTCAACTTCATGCTGCAGAAGACTCTGATACCTGCCGCCCTGCGGTAGGTCTCACTACTGATGTAGACTCAACAAGAAAGATCTCGATCAGAAGAGATCGCTCCAGTACTCCTACCTAAGTCTAAATGCTGAGGGAGATCAGCGATGCCCTGATATCATGCCTCAATCCCTGCTTAAAGGACCAGGCCTGGAAGAATGGGCCCCGTACCATGTCTGTTGAGTAGCGCGAGAGATCGGTAAATCTCACCGAGTACTGGGCGACCGTCATGCTGCCATGCCGCAGCTGTAGAAGCTCCTGGATGCGCACCGCACGGACGGTGGTTGGTACGAACTTCGAGCGGAAGAGGCTCTCAAAGTCTTTCCAGAGAAGAGATGCCTCATCGTGAACCTGGAGCATCAAGCTCCACCATCTGCCTGCTGCCGCGTGCAGGAGGCTCGCTGCGAGGATCACCATGAGGTCTGCTGGGGTCCTCACTAACCTGAAAAATTGTATAACTGCCTCCAGCCAATCCTCAACTGCCTGAGGGTCCGTCTCCCCATAGAACCTGGGCGGTCGTTGATGCCGAAACTCATGCAGTGCACTAAGGAGACGTGCATCGTCAGCGGCTGGGGTTGGTAGCATCGGTGGCTCGGCGGGTAGCGGTACCGCCAGTGCCTCTACTGTCAAAGGGCCCTGTACTGAGGCCTCTTTGTTCGGTGGACTGTCATCACGCACAACTCTCGGAACCCTAGCTGGCTGCTGTCGTGGGGCCATCCGGAAAAGAAATAGGTGCGCCACGGGAAAACAGTATACCTGGTGAGCTGACATAAAGTAATCACAAAAAAAACATGAAACACACATGCAATTAATGTTTTCGTGCATTAAGTTGGAAATCAGAAGTCATGGTCCTGGTGTACGGATACGTCGGCCGCCGCACCAACACTGGACTCCCTGAACTGATAACCATACTCAATACTCTTAACACTATTGCTTCACATAGAAGAAAGATCAGATACCGAAGTTCTGTGATAGAACTAAACTCCTCGGATACCAATTTGTCACGTCCCATCCTCGGGGCCCGTGTTGTGACTAACCCAAGCCCGCCTTCCAAAGGCCATGGGCTGGAAACTAGCACCAAGGCATAATTCCCGGTAAGAAGGGAAGGCATTGCCTTTGTAAAGTAAACAAACACCATAGAGGAAGAAAGAAGAAGTAAACACTAAGTAAAAACTGGGTACAACAGTAAGTGCAGAAAAGTAAGTGGGCCAGAATAAAAACCCAAACTGAAAGTAAAGTACAACTGGAAAGGGAAAACAACAACTAAAAGTAAATCCATAGCCTTGAGCCGTCCACTGGAAGTCCCACCTAAAGGGTGGGTACAGATAGCCTCCACAGCTCCTCGGGTCCAGCCGTACGCTCCGAGTACGCCCCGCCCAGTGGTCCACCTCCAGGTACTGTCCAACTCTGCAAGCCTCAACCACGATCAGCGTTGTCTGTCGTCTGCAACCAACACAATGTAGTGCGGTCATAGCCCGTGTAGGGGTGAGTATAAGCTACTCAGTAGGGACCCATAGACCCTCTAAGGTCTCCCAGAATCCAAAAACGATAATCCACAAAGGAAAGATACAATCATGATGTAACATCCGACACTACTTAGGTATATGCCCATACATATACCTAAGTCATTAGTTCTCATTCGACTCCAACATCCGAGCTCAAGTACAACCCAGTCCATAGAAGAAAACACAACATAATCCATATAGGATAACACAACACAATCCACAGAGGAAAGCAAAACAAGATTCAGCTCCCATAGGTATACTTCTTCATATGACGGTAGAGATGATCAGATATTTCCACTGATTCATCTAAGCCGTCATACCCACACAAGATCAATAGGTAACTAACCCCCGAAATGACCCACAAAGGATCGATAGGTAACTAAACCTCGAAATGACCCACAAAAGATCGATGGGTAACTAACCTCTGCAATGACCCACACAGGATCGGACCCACACAGGATCTGTAGGCGCTGGCCCACACAAGACCGCTGAGAGCTGACCCACACAGGATCGGACCCACACATGATCGGTAGCACTGATCCACATAGGATCGTTGAGTGTTGTAGTCGTCAACGTTGAATCCACAGAGTATTTCTATACAGTCGTCATTGTCGTCGCAGTCACAGCCAGCTCTAGGGTTCCCGCACACAGTAAGCTCGTTCGGGAGGGTCCGCTCCACGAGCCAAAGGGCTGATACGTCAAATGACACATAGTCCGGAGTTTATTTATCCGAATGTTCCGTATCGTCAATAGGAACTCAACGTCATAGACAGCGCGTCAATCGGACGCCCGGTCTGAGAGTTATTGGCTTTTTCGTCCAAGGGCCCGATTGGTTTTTAAGTCAAAACCAATCCGACTGTACTCCAACTGCGTCCAAACCTCGAGAGGAGTAAGCCAAAAGGTCCGTCTCACTTAGAAGAATCTAACAAAGTCGACGGCACATCAATCAAACGTCTGGAGCTCAAGTTATATGCATTTCTGCTCCGAGGGCCCGGTTGGTTTCGTGTACGAACCAACCCGGCCGAACCCAAAGTACTCTGAAACCCTGAGTGTAATATACAAAAATGACCGCCTCGATCCGAGGATCGCATCACAGCTGACGTTGCATCGATCCGATGTCCACATCTCATGTTATAGGCAACAGACCGAAAGAGGTTCAGTATTAGGGGGTTCGGGCCCGGTCCGACCCGGCCCGATACCCCCAGGGTCGGCCCAAACCGGGTAGACCCAAACTAGATCTGGGTTCGGCCTAGGCGCGGCCTCGCTCGGCGGCCTGACACGCTTGCGGTCCGGCGTGCTGGCCAGGTGGCTCGGCCAAACGACCGAGCCATTCGGGATGTCGGGGGGGGGGGGGGGGGGGGCTCTGCCCCCCACTTGTTGTAATCGCGGCCCCATAATGGGGCCGCTCACGTCCAGCCAGCAGGGGGTTTTCAACCCCCGGCTCTTCCCTGTCCGGCCTCCCCGCTCCGGCCAGCCGGCCTCTACCGCCACGGGACTGGTAAGGCCCAGCCCCCTGCTCCGACGCCAACGGCCCGATTCTGGCCGCCGGTTCCGCTGCTCCGCCGCGGCTTAAGCCATAGCCTTGGTCCGTCTGGCGTGGCGTGACGACGCCATGCCCCTCCGCCACGACCCCACTCCAGCCGCGGTGTCTTCGGGTTTTTCCGGTGCCACGACTCCGTTCAAATTTTTAAATGTGCGGCCCGACGGTGCTGCGCATCCTTGCCGCTCGTTCCCGCGCGGTGCGACGACACCACGTCACCTTCCTTCGAACCGCAACAACAAAAATAATAAGAAAGGTTGGTCGGCCATGTTTGTGCGGTCCGACCCCCTCCCGTTAAACGATATCAAGAGGTCCAAATGAACGAGGATAGATGACGGAAGAATTCACAAATAAAAACACATAAACCCCTACCTCGTAAAACACGTTGAGAGAGGATTTGTCGCGGAGATAACTGTCGGGGAAGGAGATGTCATGCAAGGAGACGTCGCGGAAGGAGACGTCACAGAAGGAGGCATCGTAGAAGGAGACGTCGATCTCTGAGGAATCCAGCTTTCTTCGCATTCTTCGTCTAAGACGAAGATTTAGAAGTTCCTCAACCTCCTTAGCTTTTCTCCCAAAGGATCCCACAACCAGAATTCCAACAAAATAAAATAAGTTCAACACTTATTTTATTAACATATCCTAAGAATTTGAATTTCAAACATTCACATTTAACACACTTAATTAATTAACATAAGTTTTCAAAAATTAATGGTGAGTTGAGGGGGGTTAGAGAATTTGAAGGTATGGGGTTCGTGTGGGCCCCACCAGCCTCATAACCTCTCACGGGAAGTTGGGTGGTTACCCAACTTCCACCCAAAGGTTAAACATATAGAAAGATAAATAAAATTTGTCATTTAAATTTTATTTTAACTTCCACAAATTTTAACAACTTCACCTGTGAAAACGCAACTCCGGAAAAGGAGTTCCTAACCAATTACCAGCGCTGCTATTTCATCGGTGCCCTTAGAATTTGATTCCATGCACCGGTTCAAAAATTAGGAATTCCTGATCGTTCGTTCACTAAATGTACCCGAGCTATATTTTGGATTGAAATTCCAGGCACACCAGGCCTCGGAATCAAGTGCCGTCAAAAACCACATTCTTGTAAAATCCCAAAGAAAATTAAGAAAAAGTTTTCCTTGAATTTTACGGTTCTTTACAGTTCATTTCTTTTAGATCATCATAATTTACAATTCCCATGTGTTTTACTTTAACAATCCATTTTTATGGAAAAACTTTCGATCGAAAATCCCATTAAATGTTTATTCTAAACTACATACCATATTTATGAAACTAAATTGAAAGAATGAATGGTAAAAGAAAATTTCTAACCACTAATGGGTATTAAATAATTATATTTTTTATGATATACATTCTTAATTAATAATAAAATAATATTAAATGTATTTATTATAAAACTAAACATTAAAAATAATATACTTAAAATAGATTTTTAATTTATGATATGGAGATAAAATATTTTTAGTTATATAAATTTCTTGATAAATAAAATATAGAGAATTATATATAATTTTTCATATAATATTTTATAAAAAAATTATAACTATTTATGAAAAAATACTGAATACAATTGTTTCATAAAATATAGTTAGTGTAAAATACCTAGAGTGGGTGTTTTTTTAGATAAATCATTTTCATACATTAACTGGTTATTTTAAAAAGGGATTTCAAATATATAAATACTATAATTGATATTAATTAATTAATTTAAAATCTAATCTAATAAATTATACAATAAAAGGGAGTTGTGGTAAATCTATTGATAAAATAAGAATGCACTAAAACAATAAAAATTGAAAATTTTAAAATATTATAAATTTTGATACAAAATTATCAAATAGGTACAAGATTCTCATTTTCAGGACTTACCACCTATTATAACTCATAAAACTCATTCCCTTTAATCACAACTTCAATCTACATCTGCAACATGAGACACTTTTTCATTTTCATCATTAGTGTAGATTAAAAGGGAACTGTTTGATTCATATGTAAGATGATAGATCAACTCGTATAAGGACACCTATACTTTGAATTATGAAATATAACAATTTATAATGAAAATAATTTTTGTGTTAGAGAGGTAGACATGCAATGACCATTATTGTATAACCATTTCATCTACAATATTTCTAAACTTCATTTCATACATGTAGTTTAATTATTTTGATATATGAAAGTATATTTGTTTTTATTTAACATGACTATTATCCCCTATCATTCTTTATGATGATAATTATTTATATATATGAATCATATAGTAGATAGTATAAAAGTCTCATGATGCGTGTAAGATGACCTTGTCAATTATATTTTTGCATCTCCTTTAATCACATAACCTTGTCACACCCTCTTCTTACATCAAAATATTCATTCACTAAACCATCTATTTGATATATTTTGTTCCTACCAATGGAAATGAGGACAAAAAAATGTTACCAAAGGTAAATAGTGAACATTATATTAAAAAAAATATAATGCAAGTAAGATTGAAAATGATGGATGTTGCTTCATTAAGTGTTTTTTTATTTCTATGACAAAATACATTGCATATAATGACTTCTTGGATTAAAGAATTCATATACACCAATATAATTTATATATTATTATATATACAGTTTATAATCCATCAATTGTTTTATATGGTATGTTGAGGATGAAAATGGTGGATTTATTTCTGAAGGTGCACATATTTTTTTAAATAGCGATCATTGCTCATACTAATAAAATTCACATCAACATTGCAGTCAGTACTACTATACCCTATATAATATTATATTGAATAATAAAAATATAATTTTTATTTGGACTTAGTGATATATCACATCAAACTATGTAATCCCCCATGCTATAGTATATACAAAATATTATGCATGCTAGTAAACATTCACTTACCCCGAGACCCTCTCACGAAATAATCCCAACATTTTACTTGCACTATATTGTTGTATTATTAGACACCTTGGGGATGGCCCAATATCCCTTAATGATGATGTGTAAGACCCCATTTCTTAAATTTCAAAAATAAAATATTTTTATGATAATATCTATGAAAAAATATTAACAAATAATTTGAAGAATTGAATTATGTTTCATAAAAAAATTATGTAAAATGTTTCATTAATTTTTAATATTTTTACATATTACCCTCTTCTCTTTAGTGAAAATTTATTATTCTCAAATTATATAGTGTATTTATATTAAATTCACATACAATTTGTTACAAAATATATTCTATCACTTATAAATTTTCAAAATAAATTTCACATGACTATAAATATAATTACATTCATTTAAAACTATTTAATATTTATTATAATAATATAATAATTATTAATCATAAATAAATATATTAATTTTAATTTTAAACTATATATGTAAAAATATTTATATTCTCAAATTTTAATAAAATTAATATTAATATTCTTATTTATAATTGATATTTTACAAACCATGATTTCCTTTTCTCATTAAAGGGAATATTATTGTTAATATGTATATTTATCTTCTACTATTATTTATCATCAACTAATTCATACCGATTAAAAATTAACTTTAAAAAAATATTAACAAAATGATCGTAATCTTAATAAGTTATTTTTATAGTTATTATAAGTAAAATAATTTTATATTATAAAAGGAAATTCCTAAAAAAAAGTATTATAGTTTTTTATAATTGGTACTGATCTATTATATTATTTGTTTTGATGAAAACCTTATATAAAAATATAATGAAATTTAATGCTTCACTTGAAATGGATCTATATTGATAGAATCAGTTTTCCAAAAATCCCATATCAATATATTTATTATATTTATAATAAAAAAAATTAGTGAAACCCCTATGGTTAATCACACAAGGAATAAAAACATAGAACAATTTATTGATATAATCACAATGTATAACATAAGTTTTTTTTACTGAAAAGAAAATTAAAATAATGGTTCTTTAAAATTCATATGATATTGGTATATATATATATATATACATGTGTGTGTGTGACATAAAATATATAAAAATGTAAATGAAAACTGAAATAAAAAAGTAAAATAAAATAAGAGATGTTATTAAAGTATGTTCATAGTTATAAAATTATAGTTCTTCAAATTATTATCCATATTTTCAATAATGTAATGTCTAATACCATTCAGAGTACACCCTATCATTTAAAAATTTATTAACCTACCCTGATAGATCTACAAGAAAGTCAATCCTTATCATTGTGTAATCTTTTATACCTCACCACATTCTCACACAATCCTTGTCTTACTCAATTATACCGAGGAATAATAACGATAAGGGAATAGAATTTCAATAACAAGTAATAATATTATAATTGTACTGAAAAATGATGATATTGACAACTATAATAAATATTTCGATGACAAAATTTTTTATAATATAATATATAGAATAATATAATCCCATTAAACCCAAACTACCACTACACCCTCTCGGAAAATAGTAATCAATGATAATTATTAATTTTTTTATTGATGAGAATCATGTAAGGAGATAAAATAGTGAAAATTAATTAAAATGAAATGATTGAGGTAGATAATTATTACATATATACAACATTATATAGTTTTAATTATAATATCCCTCTCGAAAGATCTTGAATTTTTTTTAGAAAATTAAAAGGATGTGTAAATATGATGTTTTAATGATGAGGGGTGAGATGTTTTAGCATGAAACCTGTCTTCCAAATTTGTATGATTTTATTCTTCAAAAATTTATTTATTACAAAAAGTTAAAATCAGTAAATTTTTTATTTTCTCAAAGTAATAAATAAATTATTTTTCCTTTTTTAAAAATTTTATTTAATGATATTACTCAACTTCTACATAGAACTTTTCTACTTTTAAATACTCATCAAATTCCCATCCATCAACATCACATGAATTTATATTCTATAATCCCCTAGAATCACTACTATACTGTATTAAAAAAATCCCAAACACTATATTTTCATATTAAAATTTATCTCCATTAGAAAAATATTTTTTAGATATTGTCCCAAAAATAAAATTTACCAAAACTATAAACTTATTTAGAGGTCCCACTTATAATAAGCATTTGGGAGAAATACTGTTTTATTTGGATAATTATCATGTTTAATGAAATGATTCCCAATTAATGTAGAATCCTAAAAAACATATTAATTTATAATTGATTTGGAAAAATGAACAAAAAATAAATGCTAAAATAAATAATGGAAAAAATGATACTTTCCAAACAGTGAATTATTTATTCATAAAACAAAAATATTTTAAAATTAAATTTAAATGATAATTTAGATGGATTAGAATATTTTTTTAATAAAAAAAGGTTTTAATGAGTTAAAATCATTAAAAACATAAGAACGAAATAATGAAGTTCCTCGAATTCTCTTAGTTTATCACCTTTTTCTATTCATCCTGGTCTCTTGGTGAACCCATTATGTAATGGTTGTGTCCACCTGCATTAGTGGTCTAGTGCATCAACCATCCAATTGAATCAAATAAGAATGAGTAAAAAATAACACCATCCACCATTATATGATTCACCTATGTGATCTACCTTTACTTATTTACCCACATGCAATGTGATCCCCATGTTTTCCAATTATTAGGCTATAAACTAGTCATCATTAACAAAGGAAAACATATAGCTTCGTGAACTGAATAAGACAAGAAACAAATCCATATTTCTTAGTACTCAAACTCCATTACTTTCCAAATTATATTATAATAAACAAACTGAAATGATAGTAAATATGTGTTATTTAGTTACCTTATGGTTTAACAATTGAAAAGCATTATGGACACAACTCCTTCCCTAGATCTCGTATGAATGTGTGAATGTCACCATATTAGCTAATTGAACTAGGGAAATGATCTCCCAACACATCCATGTTTCTATCACTAATGATCCTAGAAATGTTGTCAAAACATTTATTCCTCTATTCTATATTGAATCCTATTATATATGACAACATTTGGATGAAACCACTTTAATACCTTCATACTAGGTTGTTCATTCTCTTATGCCTCAAAACTCAGGTAAATCCTCACCCAAGTCACCATAATAGGGTGGAACCTTGGAATTCCCAATTAAAATGTTATAAAAGAACCTATATATACCATGGTGGGGTGATCTTCAAACTTATACTAAACTAGTGTTAAATTTCACTCATTTCAGAAGTAGTGGACCATAACATGATGTTATCCCACACGACAACAAATTTTATAAATACAATTAACATGGGTACGAAATCTTCCCAATACTCCTACCATACCACTATCATCATGAATGATATATATTTTGGAACCAAAATCACCTTGGTCTCTCTTCTAGGAGCCTACCATCAAAATACCACTATATAGACTATAGATACGCATGATCATATTTTGAATAATTTTTTTAATCAAATAATCATGTATTAACTTGGTAATATGATTCCATTACGTAAAACCCCAAATATAACGGAACATTGTGGAATCCATAATAATATATTCCTTTGATAACGTCTATTTATTTCATGAGTATATCATTGAGACATCCATTGGATCATACATCCCAACACGACAGACCTGTATTCCTCATTTGGTTGTTTAAAGAAACTATTTGGTCTTAGTTTGACATAAAATAAAAAAATCATATGATAATTAACAATTAATAGGTGTATAAATAAGGATTATTCAATCATATTGTTCAAATAATATGTCAGGAATATCTGGGACACATCCATGTCTATTTCCCAAAAATAGATTTTTTTTAAATTCTATGAATAATCCCTTTCCTCTACCACATGTTCCAATATACACCATTAATCATTTTTATACTTTAATATTTATCTATCATTTAGTACGAATTGAATGCATTTGTTAGCATGGTAATACTTTTAAACCCCAATGATTCCCTCATAAATAAACATTACAAGTTAAATCATTATAGGGAATACTCTAATTTATAAATCCATTTCATAATCCCCAATTCATCATAATAATTCCATATCCCATTTGAATAATTTCTTAATGTTCTTTATTCTATCAATTAATCACATACACATAGGTAAATATAAATCTAAAAACATATCTAAAATTGTTCTATTCCATGCAAGATAACATATATTAAGGGTCTAAATAATATATTAGAAACACATCCCCAAGGGTATATATTCACTTTTTTCATAAAAAAAGATAGTTAAAGTTAATAATAAAAAATGAACCTCAATGAGTTATTTATGGAAGCTTCCCAAACAAATAGTTTAATTGTACTATTTTACTAGTGGTGATATTAATACATGAAATTATAATACGTAGTTATGGAAGCCCACCCTTTTATAATATAACGTTTCATTACATTTTATAGAAAGAAAATATTTTATGATTTATTTTTGTGGAAATTAGGAACATAATACATGTAAACATAAAATACTATATTCCAATTAAAAGTATTCATTATGGGTTCACACACATAATAATTTTAGTATCTTATAACATAGGGACATACACTAATAGAATGGGTGATCATAAGTCCCAATAAGGGAAAAAGGGAAACATTTTAGATGTGATCAAGAGAAATATCAATAAGAACATGATGAATATAATAATGTCATGAGAAATGAAAAAAAACGAGATTATAATAAAAAAAATAACATGAATAAAAACATGGAAATTTTGGATATAATATTTAAATGAAACATTTATAAGGACATCACTTCAAATTTTCATCGAGGTATTGTAAAAATTACGAAGGCTATTCACTATGGTATCGTAAAACATTTCATCTATAGAGATTAAATTCGTCACCTAATGCATTGGTGTTATATCAGGGTAAACCATTAATATATCCTAATTAATGTGTTCCACATAGAGAAAAATTAATAATTTTATAAAAAAACAACAATAATAAAAATAAATAGGTTTTGTATCATAATCATGGATTTTTTTTAAAAAGTACTCAATTTTTTTTATTATTTAATTTTTTAACAACATAAAATGAATGCATGTTTTATGTATGTTAAATCCACAAATAAATCATTTTTAAATATATTTGAATAAACATGGAAGATAAAAAGGTATGGCTATTCAAAAATGGGAAATAAAAATAAATTTTTTTGGGGAGAAGAGATAAATGTAGAGAAGTAAATTTGGTAGCATAAAAGGTATAAAATGTAGTAAAAAAAAGGTAAAATGAGGGGGGAAAAGGGTCGCCCATTGTAAACCCATAATTTTGGAAGTAATTGTATGGTAAAAAGGGTAATATAAAATAGTAACAGTTACATTTATAACACATAAAATAAATATTTTTTTTGAATTGAAGAGAAAAGAAGGATAATTCCCTTACTATCAAGAGTTGTTCCTAAAACATGATTATTGGGACATTCAGGGATTGATGACACTATTATAGAACTCTTTGGGTGTAATACTACCATATAATCATTCAGGATGGATTTAGAGTGAACGTAAATGGATAAATGGGTGGGTAGTTCTTGAAAAGGTGGATGATTTGTTTAATACACTCCAAATATAGGCCTTTAAAACATAGGTTGTGGAAAATGAAAAATGATGGGCATTATTATGGTGTATAACCATTTTTTTTATAATAAATAATATTTTTTTTATTATAATCAACATGTATATAAAAACATTTTATATCACTTCCTTTTTTATAGAAAATTAATGTTCAAAAAATAATTTTTTAAAGGTAAAATATTCATTTTAAAAATTGGAATGTAAATTAAATGTTAGAGAATTGGATAAAATCTATTAAAATACTTGATATCAACAGAATAAAATATTTTTTAAAATGTATTTTGGTTCATTTTTAATTATATAATTATTCCAAAATTTTGAAGCCATTGACATATCGATAAACTCAAACTATATTTTTATTAATCATGAAAAATATTGTATTTTAGATAATTTTTTATAAAATATCCATGACTAAATTTAGATATGATGATTTAAAAAATGGTATCTATTTTATCATAATAATTATCTAAATATGTTAATTTTAACTTTTAAAAATAAAAATAATTATTTATTTAAAATAACAGTAGATTGAAAATGAAAACTAAAATTTCTAAAACATCACAAAAAAATAAATTTATATTATTTCTTATATTTAAAAAATAATGTTTTTATCAAAATATTTGAAAAAATATAACTATTATTCAAAGTGTCTTTATATAATATAAATAATTATATATTTCTGTAAAGGGAGATTTCTTTCTGAAAAAACAACTTATCAAATTCTATCTCCATTTTATTAGTCAAATATATTCTATAAATATAATTGATGGATTAGAAATTTTATTTATAGAATATAATTAAACTTATAGTAACTATGGAATGGACTAATAACCTCTTATTGTACCCACATATGACCTAAGTGTAAGGTGTGTGATGGTGATGGATTCATGGGGTGTCTCAACTAACATCACTTAAGTGGTAATTTCCACTAACTTGAAATTCTCCCATATGTGATTTAAAGGTGTACAAAATAAACCTTTTTTTGTCATATATTGAAAAATATTAGCCCCAAGTATATTTCTCTAACCAACATCATTCCAAAATGTTGGATATCAATATTACTTCTAATATAGAGCTTCATATTGTTCCATTTGAATACCCAAATGAATGGTATTTTCGAATGAGTACTCATTTAATGGGAGGTGTTGGTCCTATACACCTTGAAATTACACTAATAATGTTCTAAATATTTTTTAATGTGTTTTAATCTTTCTTTAAAATTGGCCATTAGTTTGGTGGTGGTAGGACGAATTTAACTTTAACTCGGTATTCAAAGCATGCTATTTAATTCTTAATAATACTGATGTGAACCTTAGTTCGTGATAAAAAATGATAGAAATGGGAACCATATTAATCCTCATCACTTTACTTTTTTAAAATCCTTGAATTTTGGAAAGGATATAAATCATCATGAATAGTGATAAAATGGTACGTCTTGGTGAGATGATCTAATATAACACACATCACATTCATTCATTGGGTTGTTTTTGAGAGACTAGTCACAAAGTTCATAGTGATATTTTCCAACTTTTAAGTCTCCATGGGTAGTGGTTAAAATACCCCTTTCACAATGTTATCACATTTAAATAAATTTTTGACACACCAAAAACATTTATTTTTGTTGTAAAAAATCTCCCTTTTCATAATATCCCACGAATAATTATCATGAATATCCATACACATTTTATTGCATCCATGATATATAGAGAATACAGACCTATGAGCTTCACCCATGATATTTTACTATATTTTTTGAATATATGGAAGAATATACTCTGTATAAAATTTCAATACACTTTATTGATCAATATTGTAATCAGTAAACTTACTATTATTTACAAACTCTAACTTATTTTTCAGAAAATGACATTCTCAATGACATGTCATGATATTATCTTGTAATGATTATGGAGAAGTCATTTGAGAGAGGGTTTACGATGTTCCTTACCTTACAATTCCATTTTCCAGATTCACTATGTCATTGATCAAAGGATATTCTTGAATCCTCATCATTTCCAGCACAATAGGGTCTTTCCAACATAATGCATTAGTGAAATTTATTTATCTTTTGTTGTGATAATGAATTGAACTATCATAGTCTTTTATATGTTCCAACCATCACCTCTATTTCATGTTCAATTAATTTTTCATTAAAATACATTAAAACTTTGGTGTTTAATGTATATATATCATTTTTATCCATAAATATAGTTCCCCCATATTTACAATGAACAAATAACCGCATATATCTCTAGGTTATGTGTTGGATAATTCGTCTCATGAGGCTTTAACATTCAATATGCAGATGAAATCACCTTGTCATGTATCATGAAAACTCACCCAATCCCATTCAGATACTCATATATAAAATTAATGAATATTTATTCAATAGAGGATAACCTTAAACCATGTGTAGTAACCAATCTATTTTCAGCTCTTGGAAACATTATTTACATTCATTTTTCAACATGAAATTGGAATCTTTTTGAGTAAAAATGGTTAGTGCATTATAAATTCATGAATTAATTTTCACAAACCACTTATAATATACAACTAATCCAAGGACACTACAATTATCCGTTACTAGTGAAAGAAGTGGGGACTCCTTCAAAACATTTGTCTTTGATTGATCAACTAAGATCCATTCATTGGTTTCAATGTTCCCCACAAAAATAATTTCTGTAACCAAAATTCACAATTTGAAAATATTCCAAATAGCCTCAATATTCTTAGTGATTGAGATATAACCCTAACAATATCTTCACAATCTACTGAATTGTTTCCTTAACAGATCTATTTATTAATTACATAAATATATTTGGCGAATTAGTCAAGATGATGAGCATATCTATAATCTTATAATTCCCATATTTTGATCGGAAGAAAGTTATCTGAATATATACTTTCATGACCCTCAATTGATGAAATCCATATTGCAGATCAGTTTTAGAGAAGAATTGAGCTCCTTGAAGATGGTCGCATAAATTATCAATCCTTGGAAGTGGATAATTTTTTTCGTAGTTATCATGTTGAGTTCTCTATAATCAATTCATAGCAACATTGATCCATCCTTCTTCATCATAAAGTGAAAAAGATATCCCTTAAGGGAAAAACTTGTGGATACAAACCCTTTCCAAAAAGATCAGGAAGTTATTTATTTAATTCCATGAGATCCACATATTCTGTTTTATACATGGTTATTGATATCGACTTGGATAAAATAACGAGTTCAATGAGGAACTATACCTCTCTTTATAAAGGCATTCCATGTAACTCGACAAAAAATACATCAATGTATTCGTGAATGATTAGAAAATTTTCTAATCTTATAATTAAATTTATTTCATCATATTTAGAAATCATATCCCCAAATAAGGTTATGTGATGTGGTTTAAGATGAATCTCACGTTGAGATATTTATCTATTCAATATAACTGTAGCATTTCCAATCAATAATAATAAAATAAAATTTATTCTATATTGGATGTAAACATTATACATTTATATCCATTATATCCCTTATATTGTTTCGAATACTATAATGGGAATTAATAGAAGAGTTTTGATGAGATTATTCTCACCAAAGTTAATACAAGTGTTTATATAGAGTTTATATTCTTTTATAATCCCTCCAGGAGTCTTGACTAATAAATTTTCTTTTATAAGTTCAAGGATTTGTTAAATATTTTCTTGTAAACATAGAGGAAATAAAGGAATGTGTCGAATTATAGTAGAAAAATTTACATTATATCATTGAGATAAAAATGATATTATATGCCACAACATCATGGAAGCATATACTACAACCACCATTATAGTAAATTCCAAACCTATATCTTTTGAACGACGACAAGGTTGATGATGACTCCCCTACACTATCTTCTGATTTATAAAATGGTTGTAAAATTTCACAAATTATCCACACATATATCATTGGACTTCAATATGGTCTTGAACCATCTTCAATTTGTTATTTTTTGAGTAGTTTATTCTACTCCTCCCAATATGACTTCCATGAAATGTGTCTATATTTTCTACAATTTTCAATTTTTCCACTCTTAAGTAATAAGTTCCCTAAATTCTTCATTCTAAATTTTTTTCATGTGTGAAGGTGAACTTTCTTTTCACATAGTATGTGATATAGTTTCCCTCTACTCTTAGATCCATTGATATATTCTTTTCCTTTGATATGTGGGACCACTACGACTCTCCCAACTCCATTTTAACATACATCGAACTCCGCACTATCACATCGTAGATGTCATATTATCTATTGGATATTTTTCTTTGAAGATGTTTTTTCATCCCACTAAATAATATATTTATCATTATATTAGGATCCATGAAAAAGATATAGGTATACTTAGAATGTATTGAAATGTCAATCTCATGCCTTCCCATAGATTGTTTTCCTTATAATTCTACTCTTGGAATTCCTTCTCCATTCGCATTCACATCGAATAGTCATTTTTTTCGAAAAAGAAATCCCCAGAACTCATCACACTCCATAGTATCAATATCAATTCTTAGATTCATGTTTTTAATCAGTGTCTCACACTGATTAGATTCTCCCTCTAAGAGGTACACAACCATAGTGAGTTTTCTTGTTCCAAACAAATGAGTATCGAAAATATATTTTCTACAGAGCATATCCATTATTAAGAAATCAATGGGTAAGTAGATCCATTGTATGAAGGCAGTCGTTGATGTATAAATGACCTAATATAAAATTTTTACCATTTAGGTAAATCTAATCTATCAGATGGATTGAAGTTATTTCTCAAACATGAGTCATTTGTTTTATCATTACCATAAATTTTTTTCATTCAATCATCCATCGTAGTACTGTCAGTGCAGGGTCCATTGTGCTCACGATATACATGGTTCTTATTATTTACAATTATTTTATAATAGAATGAAACCATAGTGATAATTTATCTTCTTTTAATAATATTATAATTCTATTGGAATTTCATGTCTTAAAAAATATTTCTTAAATATTTTATTCTTTACCAAAAAAATACATTCTCTATAAATCCTTCAAAATGGTTTAAAAAAGCATGTTATTAAACAAATATATCCCCTAGGAGTATCAAAAATGGAGTAAATCATGTACCAAATTCATACACTAGTTCCCATTTGAGTCTAGCTCAATGCGATGATTTCGCATTTTACCCCTAGATATATCTATGTTAGAGTCACAACAAATAGTTCGTATCAAAAAAAAATTTCTTTAAGTGGAAACCACTAACTTAATACATTACCAAAATACCAAGATGGTTTCCTGTATTTTAACTTGTGAATTGAGATCTTCTAAAAGTTTTTTATCCTAATTTACTCATAAAACTAATCCATTCTTTGATAAAAACTATGTATCCTACATTTTTATTATATAACTTTTCATTACATTATACAAATATAGAAGATTTAAAAAATTATATTCATGAAAATAAGGTATATAATTCATGAAAACATAAAACATTATTATAAATCACTTTAAAGTTTTCATTATTGGTTTATCCTTAGTACATTTACTACATATCATAACCTAGGTAAATACATCAATGTAAAGGGTGATCATAAGGCCCATTATAGGAACAAAATGGAAATAGTTAACATGTGACCCTGAGAAATATCAATAACAACTTGAATAATATCTTAAAGGCATGAAAAAAAGGCATGTAATAATAAAAATAACATGAATCATAAATTGTAAATATGGATACAAATTTTAAATCAGATATTCATATGCTTATTAAAAAAGTTTATGACTGAGGTGTTGTATGCATTACATTGGTTATTCACCAAGGTATCCTAAAACATGTCATCTATTAAGACTATATTATTTACCCAATTAATTGGAGTTCCATTAGGGAGAACCCTTTATATTTATTAATTCATATTATCCAAAGATATCATAATAAAAAATTTCATAAATAACCTGTGGAGTATAAAATAAACTGGTTTTGTTTCAAAATCATGGTGCCTTTAAACATGTTCTTAAAGATAAGTTTATTTGGTCATTTTACCCAAAAATGGGGAATACATGGATCATGTATGTTAATACCCTAAATAAATCATTTTTACATCAAGTTAAAAAACCATAAAAGATAATGAGGGTTCTTTAATCAAAAAATGAAAATAATTACATAATTTCATGTGGATAAGATCAAAATTTTGAGATATAAATTCAGCCGGATAATGAGTATAAAACATGGTTTTGAAAAAAAAGAAAAATGAGAGAGGAAATGGTATAACATTGAAAATAAATTTTTTTGGATGTAATTTTATAATCTAAATGTAAATATAAGTGAATAACCATTACATTTATAAGACAAATAAAAAAAAGTGTTTCTTTAATCGAATACCAAAGAAGGATGATTCCTTTACCATGAGGCGTTGTTCCTAAACCATGACGATTGGGAACTTGGCGACTTGAGGATACCATGTGAGGAACACTTGGGATGTAAAAATACCATATCTTAGTGGAGGATGGATTTTTATAGAATTTAAATGAAAAAATGGGTGGTAATTTTTAGAAAAATTGTAGGATTTGTTTTTTTACTTTCCAAATATAGGCCTCAGGATCCTAGGTTATGGAAAATGAAAAACCAAGGACTATAACATTGTATTTTCCCATAATTATGGACACATTAGGAATATTTTATGATATCTTAATTCAAAAAAGTCTACCATTATTTTATATTAGCTAATTTTTCTTGTAAATGTTATACCTCGACAAAAATAATGTTTTTAATGATAAATATTCAATTTTAGACTGTGGAATGAAAATTATAGTCTTCAGAAATATATAAAATATATTAAAATACATGAAATAAATAAAATGAAATATTTTAGGATAAGTATTACGATTAATTATTTATGATATAATTATGTAAAAATAATAAAGACATTAAATATACCAAAAAACTCAAACTGTATTTTTACTATTCCTGAAAAAATAAAGTATGTTAGAAAATTCTCATAAATTCACCCTAACCAAATTTTTATGTTCCAATTTAAAAAATGACATTGTTTTACTAGAATAATTCTCTAAATATGATAATTATAAACTGTAAATATAAAACACATTATTTTTTAAAAATAATAGCATATTGAATGTGCATAGAAAATTTATTTACACATGAAAAAATAATTTTAGAAATTATATTTAAATAATAAAGTTTTATTGTAATATTTTTTTTTCAAATATGTATTTTTTCTAATAAAATAGTTTATTATAAATATTTATATATGTTTTATAAAGTATTAAATCAGTCTAAAAAATCAATTATTACAATTCCACCTCAATTTTATTAAGAAAAACTATTCTTATAATGTTATTAGTGTAATAAATTTTTTTACACAATATAATTCATATTTATGTAACATAATCCCTGAAACATAACCCTTTATAACACACAATATTACCTAAGGGTAAATTGTGTGATGTTGATAGATTAGTGGGGCATCTCACCTAACATTGCTTGAGTGGTAATTTACACTAACCTGAAATTCTACCATATGTAATTTTGTTGAATCTTCACTTATTAAATCTCATCTTCGGCTTGATTAGGAGAAAACCACAAAAATGATATATCTTATAAATTATCCCCAAAATGGGATTTTTATTACACAAACTACCATTTGAGGCCATCATTTGTTCTTTTTTCATAAAATATCATTTTTTTTGTTTACTTATAAACACTAATTATAATGTCAAAATTAATAAAAAGTGTATGGTTTTTAATGTTCATGCTGACCAATGTTCACATAACGGTTGAAACACAATGGTCAAATTTAAAATTATACTCATCTCATTAATAATTAGAATTTTTTTTTGAGTACAAAATAAAATAACAGACATTTTCATAAAAATGAAATATCATTTAAAATATCGAGGTCATTACAATTGTACATATCTATAATGAATAAAGACAAACATCATAACTATACCCATATATTATTACAGTAATCAATGCATTATAAATATTATTTATTTCTAATTTTATTGAAATTTATTATAAGGTTTTATTCCCATGGTTTAATCTAAACAGGTCATTGGTCTTACATTCATGACCCTAAAATCCACATAACATGTACATCATTGGACAGACCTAAATAGATACACATTGATCTATGTCCCCTAATCATAATGTTTCGATATGGCGTTTTAAGGAACCCTATCCTATGATGGATCTATTTCCCATCAAAGGTATATATGGGAATTCAATCTTACATGAATAATTCCAACTCTATTGTACCTAATCACTCAGTGTATTTTAGTAAATTATAGACAAAACATCCATGTGTATTTATAACCAATGTATAGAAAATTGATATGATAAATATATTTATCTTAAAATTTATAAATATTTTTATATATAAACATGTTTTTTAACAAATATTTTTCACTGTGGTACCCATTCCGTCACAAAAAATTGGGATAGATTCATTAATACATGTTTATTGTATATGAGTTCACCGATATATGAAATTAATTCAATTATAATGGTGATATAATCCTTACCACACGTCCTATCGATGAAATCACTAATGAAAGCATCTATAGAACTATTATACTATTCAACATATTATTATAATTATGTATATATACACATAAAAACACAAAAAAAATTGTGTACTATAATTTACCATCATTGGTAAAATATGTTAATTTTTTGGGGTAAAAATTATTATCAATAGTTGTGATTTGAAGTTACATTGAAAGACCATGGAATTTACACTTTACTTATAATTAAAATGTTTTTCATAATGAAATTCAATAACAGTATTCCTTAAAAATTATTGTCATTGATAAATATCTATTATCCTTCTAACTCAATTAATTTACAACTGTGTTTTCCTTCCTAGGTTTATATTATATCGTACAATAATATTCTGAGTGTTGTTTTCCATCAAATTTTTATTATACTAATAAATATTTACAATATTTTTTTAATGATATAATGGGCCACATATATTCCAAATCATTCATTATAATTATATTTTTTCAATATCATAAATTAATTTGTTATAACTATCTTATCAATATATTATTTTGTATTATTTTCTTTATATGTAACTGATTCCATTTACTAATAAGAATTTTTTTATCATTTTCAAAAAGGAGACTACTAATTCATTTAAATTATACATCAATATATATAAAAAATGCATCACTTAACAATAAACATATTATTACCCATTTATCTATTCATCACATACTAAGTTATTCAAACTATCATCACATTATTTAATTTATATGATGTTAACCTATTTATGATTTATCATTTTTAAGGGGTTATATTGTCAATCATTTATTCCAATAAATAGATGTCATTAATCATATAAGATAAGAAAACTATTTATCTCAATTATATAAATTGTTGTGGGAACATCGTTGACCATTTCTCTCATTGATGGGTTAATATTTTTATATCATTGAATATAATATAACAATGAAAACAATGTTTTTTATTCCAAAATACATGATTAATAAATGTCCCATATATCACCATTTCATTAAAAGTATCTGAACTAATTCATAAATCGATGTCAAGTTCATCACAATACATATAGTAAATCAAGATAGAATAAATAAAATCTATAATAACATTAGAAATATAATTCATGAATAATATATTCATCATATAAAATACACATATGATACTTATTAAGATCAAGAGAAAATTAGAGTGTAATCATAATGCATCATAAAAACTAAATTTTCCATAATAAGTAATTTTCCCAATACATTTAGATATATAATAATTTTTATGTAAATATTTGATATTTATTTAAATAAAATTATATTTTATTGGAAATATTTCTTATTTAAATGGAATAATATATATATATTGGTGAAAATACATAAATTAAATAGAATACTATATTATATTAATAATGAAATACATTGTTCCCTTATTAATTTGAGGATAATGAAGTGGTTGTATAGGAAATATTTTTAGTATATGAATATAAATATTAGGTTGTAATTTAATATTATTTAGTTAAATATAATGATAATAATAAAATTATACAAATATCCCAATTATTAAAATTTTAGTATGTGACGTATAAATTATATAATATTTTAGGATGAAAAATTACTTTCTGTATAAAGTTTGAGTAAAATACAATTTAATCCCCAATGGTGTAGTTATTATTTCTTTGGAAATAATGGCACATAATAGTTGAAACGTAGGATAAATTTCAGTTATACATCCTTATATAATGTCCCCCCAAAACAAATAATTCTAGCATAATACAATAAAAACATTGCAACACCAGGGACTTAGACAATTGATGTTAATGTGTAAGGAATGATTTTAACAATATAATGGCATGTGGTGGAAGAAAATAATTGGTATTGGAGACCTATAAACGATAATACAATAATGAATATATAATAAATAAATAAAAATTCATGCAAAATTTAAAAGAAATTACAAATGAATACAGAAAAAATTCATGTTGATTTTTATGATACTTTCCCTTTTACATAGTTAAATAGAGATTTAGAATGAACAAAACAAAATAATATGAAGTAATCAGAGGGTTATGTGATTGATAATGAAAGAGGATAATCATGTCTACCAAATGTGGATTTAATATTAATAAGATTTTTATTTTTTATTAATATCAAAGATAACGGATTCTTAATATTCAATCTTGTAATTTTCTGATATATGTCATGGAATTAAAAAAAAAATGGAAAAAACCATTGAGTTTAGGCATGGTTAATTAAAATCATTTTAAATTTACTCACACTACTGGAAAATATTGTTTCCAAAATTATATTTTTAAATATAATTTCCCATTTTCAATTTGGGTGTGTCATTATTAAAAATATTTTTAATAATTTAATATAAATTATTTTATTAAATTACTATATCTAAGTTTTATTAATTTTTAAAATTTATTGATAAATTATATTATATCATAATGATGTTATTATACATAATATTGTTTTGTTTCATATATTTGTAACTGAAATTTTTTATGTTGTGAAAAATTATAAAATATAATTTTTAAATATTTTATGATGATTATGCTAAATTAAATATTACTTTTTAATGAAATTATTTTTCACTACATGTGAAAAATATTTATTTCATATAAAGAATATCTATTTTAAAAATAAATATTTTTGGGCAAACAAATATAATATTAATTTTCAATAATCGAAATATTCTATTTTATATATATCTTATTTATTTATTAAAAATTCATCAACATTTTCTTTACAATTACTAATTATAATATATAATAATTATCTTATCAACCTTATTCCACCTATTTTTGTATAATATTTTTTATTAATTTTTATACCAGGATGATGAAATTTTAATATTATAGTTGTTTGAATTTAAATGATATATTTATAACAAACACTATACTCATCCAAAAATCATATTACCCGATATATACACATCATTTTACATATAAAATTTTTCTAAACATTATATATCATTCATTAATATGGGTATTTCTATTCGTATAGGTTTAATAATAATAAGTATAATAATATAAGGTTTAATGATATAGTTTACTATAAATAAACATTATCACAGTGATATGTTTCTTAACACACAACACCATCTTTATAAAAGCCACATTAGACTTGTGAAATTTTTTATTTAATTTTACATTTATTTCCTAGACAGTGAATTGAGGTGTATGAATAACATTGACCATATTATGATATATATTTATATATATATATAATGGGAATCCACGTTAAAAATTTATTATTTAATAAGTACCCCCATTCAAATTTATACTATAGAAAAAATTATTTTTCGTCAAAATTTTTTTTATGGATTTTTGGCGCGGAATATTATAATTCATATATGGATATTTTAGAAATTTAATTTCAAAATATATAAAATATTTAAATTAAAATATAAAAAAATTTCTCATTTCTTGAGAAATTTTATAAAAGGTTATTTTTCTAGTGAATAATTAAAAATAATAATTTTTATTGAGAACTATTATTTTTTTCATGAATTTTTTGTCTTCTATTTATTAAAATTGTTTAATAATAAAAAAATTATAATATTATTAATAATATCATTGTTTTAATTTGAAGAAATTTTATAGTTTTATTTTGTATAAGACCATTTTTATATCGAAGATAACTTTTTAATGAAATATAGTCTTTCTTTTCATGTAAATTTTTTTATTTCATTTTTTGCTCAATGTGAATAGTAAACGTACTAATTTTTTGTTTCCACGGTAAATAAATATTGGAAAATTATGTTTTTGAATAAATTAATTTGGATTCATATTAATTCAAACAAATAAATTTATTATATTGAATGAGTGTTATTCATCCATTTCAAAAAAATTATTGATTATATGTTGAGATGCGTATATGTTTCATTTATTAGGTGCTTTATATTAAATGAAAAAATATAAAATAAAAAATCCCATAATATTTAATTAAATGTCACTAAATGGTTTTAATAAGTTCACAAAAAGGATGAGATATAGTATTAATTATAATTTTAATGATGAGTTGACAATCGATAAATTGAATACATATTTTTATTTATTAACTAAATAATTTCCCTAAATTATTGCATAATGATGAAACCGTTTTTATACCATTAGTTGATAAAACTAATTTAGAGATATTAATAATATTAAAAGTAATACAATTTTAAATAATTATTATGTTACCTGAACTTGTTGTCAAATATATCATATTTTATATGTGTAATATATTTTGAATAAAATTTATTTGTTGTGAGGTTTTTTACAATGTCAAATTAATTGAATAGTTCCAAATATTAAAATACCAATTTATTGTAGTTACTAATATTTTTTTAATAGATTTATAATTATTAAAAACATTTCCTTCTTCCTCATGAATTGAATATGGTGTAGAATATCACAAATGGTCCCTTTACATTTCACATTTAATATTATGGTATTTTCATGACTCGCAATGTTTAAAACATCAAGGATATAAATGTTATTTTGAAATGGATTTAGATGGGGACACGACTAATATATAAGGGTGGAACAAAAATATATATTATTGGGTGAATGTATTGAGACTCATAATAATATTATGTTATAATTATAATCGTATGGATCCATTTTAAAAATAAAATTTATTTAGGATAAATATAATAGTTTATGTAATTATAGGAGTTTCACACTCCTCACTTAAAAAAAACACATCCACCACATCATTTTTCATAATGGTTTTGATATCTTGTCATCAAAACCCATACATAAGAGGTAATATATTTATCATTCATTCCTATTTTATTTAGGATTCTTCATGGCTGAATTTTCATTGCATATATTTTATGATTAATATATGATAAATCAATTACATTTTTATTGTATTATAATAATTTATATATATATATTACATGTATTCTGTTCATTTTACTATTTTCATGTACTCAAGATAAATTGGTTATCTTTTTTAGGAAACATAAATATACATATCACTTCAATTTAAAACCTCTTTTTTTTAGTGTCCTTGTTCACTAAAAATGTTATTAAAAATGTTTTTAGTAGTATGTTATGAATGTTTAAATTAATTTATATCCTTATATGAATATTTACAAATTGGATTAAAAATAAATTTCTTTTCATTTTCCAAATGTGGAACATTTTAATTTTTACATAAATTTTAGAGACTATATTTTTAATTTTAAGACATTGAAAAAGTTTAATAAGTATTTTCAGATCCTTGGGCTAAGAAAAAACATGATCAGGAGACCTAATTTTCCTAAAATTAAGTTTCTAAAAATATTAAATATATTTTATATCACAAATGAAGAATTTTTCTTGGAAATTTTGAATAACTCCAAAATGGAATCTTGGATTAGAAATCTTGGACAATTGTTGAGTCTGAAATTCGAGGTTTACCCTAAGTGTAGCCTATAGTTGGTCGGTGTAGAATATCCTCTTAATGAAACCGTTGGGGGGTAAATTTAAATAGAATGAATAAATAATTTATTTGTTGTTTTATTAAATTAACTAAATAAAATAATCAATAAAAACCCTATTATGATTGTCTTTCAAGTGCTATCAAACTGAAAATTTTTGTATCAAATAGGAGGATGTGTGTGTTCTTTATTTGCAGATCCAGATTGGGAATGATGGTCGATTGGATCGTGGATAATCATGTGACAAATGAAAAACACAATGGTATTATAACCTTAATACCTAGAAGAAGTGTTATTTCCCAATAATATATCCACATTTGAGGTAGGTCTCATTAATTTTATTTTTAGCCCCCTTGAATAAAAGTTTGAATATAGATTCATATAAAATTTTATTGATCTGTGACTATCCATCCTCCCCAAGATTTCATCAAATAAATCAATTATTAAATATATAATTTATTTTTTATATATTGTTTCCCAAATTTTCTTCACATATAGATTATTTGATGGGATTCCATTTTCTATTGATGATTATCACCATGGTTTTATAGTCCATTATCTATCAGTTCTATGTGTTTTTCATTAGTAATAAATCTATCATAAATTAAATTATATTTTGGAATATTATCCTTTTTGAGTTCGTTATTTTGAACAGAAGAACATTGTAATGAGTTCAAATTTGGATATTCAAGGCACAAAAGAGGTGTGGAAATTATGTTGGGAACCTGAATTTTGATATGGTATCAGTGGTTTATGAGAAAAATTTATAGAATCTATATAGAGGTGTTATTATTATAGTTTCCAAGCAATGAGTAGACATAACCATGCCATTGGATGTAAAAAGAATGGTGCCCATGATCTGGGACATGTTGGTGTGTCATTATTACCTTTAATAATAATTTCGTTAACAACAAATAAAATAATTAAAACCCTAAGGAGTGTGTGACTTGAATGAGAAAAGGGATACCTTATTTTATAATACTATTGTTATTATATATAATTATAATAATAGTATAAATTAAAATAATCAAAATGGTGAATATAGAGGTGGTATGATGTAATTTTGATGGGGTAAAGGGAGTAACATGGAAAACCATTGATGATATATGAATATAAATAATAATAAATTATTAAAATAATTATTTTTTTTCAATCCAAAAGGAAATAACCTTAATAAATGTGAAGGGAAGGGGATGTAGATATATGTGTCGTTCACATCATATTTTGTATATAATTTTATAATAATAAAAATAATAAAACCATAATATATTATTACTATTATAGTTATACATAGCTATTTTAGTTGGATCTTTGAAAATGAATTCCATATTGAAAAAAAAATTCAATGAATCAGGACCCTAACATTGAGATAATCATTTAATATACAATGTTGGATTTATAATTCGAGCTCTTGAATCGGGTATACAAAGTGACCAATAATATGTACAATAATAATATAAAAATTATTACAATATCTAGTATCTGATATAATATATTCATATGTTGTTAGAATGATGAACATTATAGGACATGGAAACCCTACGATTGAGGAAAATGTCACTAATTGTTTTTATTAAATTCATACATGTGGATTGCTCCCCTGAAACACTATTTTAGCCCGAGGAATTGAAATGTTTCTTTTCATTGGGTGTCTGATTTGGAAATTTAAAAAATACTATCCCGAGTTTTCGTTCTTGAGTATCACAAGGGTGTTTTTAATTAGAACATTTATTAATGTTTTCAATGAAATACTAGTGGTTTTATGTTTTGGCCTGATGGGATGAAAATGAGACTTGTGAACTCATTAGGATTTTGGCCAGACTCATATTTTTCTCTCTAGTATCCCATTCTGCGTGTTTTGACATATAGAACATGATGGTAGTCTTTGTAGTGTCTTTTGACATATGATATGAGTTGTTCCAAGCATAATAGTCATATAGGGGAAGCATTATGGTTAGACTGATTGGAAGGATCATCAGAGAGAGGATGGAGAGTTACCACATGACAGAATAGGGTGTGAGTCCTCCATCTACCAATTGAGTGGTAACCCGTTAAAGTAAAGGATTTGGGTCTACAACCTACTGATTAATATCAATATGACTGAGTAGGGAATGTTTCTTCTACCGACTAGGTGGTACCAACTGATGGAATAGCTTGTGGGTCCTCTATTTATTTAGAGGTACCCTCTAATGGACTAGGTTGTGGTTCCTTTACTTAATGAGTAGTACCTTCTACCCCTTAATAAAGGGGGATTGGTCCTATACCTACCGATTGGAAATCTCCAAAAACAATGGGGCATGGATCCCCCACCTATTGAGTGCACCCCCTTTATAGATTTCGACATGGGTCCTCTACCTACTATGTAGTACGCCCAATGACAATCTAGGCTGGCGATCCTCTATATATGTACCGAGTGGGACCCCTTTATCATACTGGGGTTTGCGTCCTCTACATAGAGGATGTGACTCCTCAACAATGTGTAATATTATTGATTTTTGGTCCCACTACATAGTTTCTTCTCTATAGAGACATGTGGGATGCCAGGCATCACTGATAGAACTTTGGATCTATAGGTAGACTCATCTTCACAGGCATTGCTATGAGTGGGAGATCATTGATATTTCTCATATTGGATTCTTATATGATTATATAAACCTATGTTGTTTGGTTTCATTTCCCTCTTGCATTAGGATAAGATGATTACTTCTATAATGTCTTCTATTTCAATAACATCATTTTATCTTGAATCTGATAGGTTAAGTATATACTCACACTTGAATGCAGTTTCCCTACAGATGTCAAGTCTTATGAAGACAATGTACATGTCAGTGGTAAAATTATAATATGTGAAGAATACTTTTGCATCTTATACTACCTATGAGTGTCCAAGATTAGAGATTCAGAATAAGACTCTCTCTAATTTCATTCATTTCAACTTATTTTCTAGTTGGACATATTTTCTGGGACTATTTCTTTCCTTTTCATTTTTGAAAATTCATTTCTACTCAATTTTCCCTAGATTTTATTTTTATAATCGTTTACAAAATATATGTTACTCTATTTTTTATTTTTTCTTAATTATGCCTGAAGATTGTTTGGTCTCTATGTTTATGTATATTATAATAAGGCCTTCCATATTAGTTATTCCTTCTTGGTTCTTTTCACAACCCCTTAGGCAATGAAGGTGGGATTTGGGTAGTTTTGGATCAACCATCCAATGGTTAAATGGGCCCTGGTGAGTTGGGTCATGACATATTTGTAGGAATGTGGGTTTGAAATCAAGATACAATTATTTGTTTTTTCCCATATGTGGTTTTGATTGGCACATTGGGAAATAGTGTAAAACTATCTCAATTTTGGATGTTTGGTAAGGTAACCCATTATTAGTGAGGTGACCTATGTATCCACTCAGTATGACTTTTACTACCTTTTTTTCTACTTGGCATTATGGGTCATTGGATGTAGTGAACATTGGAACATGCATCATATTGAATTTATTACTATGACTATCCTTCTTGAGTCAACTCCCCATATATATTTTCTCATTGATCATGGTATGTGTTCTCTCTTGTGGTATGTTTAAATGGAGAATTACATTGTGGTATCTGAAAATGATTTTATAGTATGAACTGATGAGTAGAGAGGCCTCCCTAAGGTCCTTATTCACATAATGGTTATTATTTATGATGGTCAGTAAGTGGACCTTATACTATTAGTTAGTTTAAAGACCAGCCTCCGGTGGTTCATTTGTATTCCAAATGTCAAAATATGTTTGTTATGGCACTTTTGGAATAATATGATGAAGTGTAGGGATTTAGTTCATATTATGAGTTTTTAAGGAAGGGAAAACATGGAATGTTGGGTTAGCAGTGCATACCAATAACATTCATGCAACAAATGTCAAAAAAAAGATTATTCAATGGAGTCCTTGAGGAGAGATCAATTATTCATGGACAAGAAGTTTCTATGGTTATTATGGGTATATAAAAATTTTATGGGATTATCCTACCCATTGTGTTGTAGTTGGAGAGGTGTTCAATGAATTGCATAAGCATAGGTAGTAATAGGATCAAGGATGATAACATGGCAGTTGATGTGAGAGAATAGATTTGGAGGAATATGAGGTTGCTAGTGCAAGGGTTTAATGCTACCACCACTACCCTCAGGTGGACCAATTTAGGATTATAAAGATGGTGTCTAGTATCATTGATCGCTTCCAGCATTCAAGGTTATTTACCAAGAGGATTCAACAGTGTTTTTCAGTATTATATTTGTTCTATATAATTTTTTGTAGTAAATAGATATGAGTACTTTCCACACTTTTACCTCCATTATTAATGTACTTTATAAGGATGCATGGGGTATATATTGATACCTTTTGGTAATTTTTATCCTGAATTTATTCATTCATGTATGGGAGACATTCCCACAAAAAGAATCATTTTTTAGATGTGACCCAAATGTTTTGTAGGCAAGTCAATTCTTCCCAATGAAAACAATGTCTGGGTGTGGTGGATGAGTTCCATTAGATTGTTTGTTTTTTGTTTATTTAATGCATAAATGAAATCCATTTTTGGGTAAATAAGAAATACATGAAAATAATGAGTATCAAGAAGTAATATCTCAAAGTTTTTTTTATTCTGGTCTGAGTTATGATGTGTGTCTTCACTACTGCATTTTAGTTTTCACCCATGAGTCTTGATCCCCTTTATCTTTGAGAAGATCCCCTATTTGATACCTAATTATTTTGATGGACCGTTTTTCACGAACCTTGTGTTTGAGGCTCTTCTGGATAGGATCAATGATTTCATGCCACTACAGACATTGTGACCTGACTCTAGTTGGGGAGAGAGAGTCTCATGTAGAATATAATTGTTGTTGATGTGATACCATGTGATGTTTTCTATAGTATGCAAAAGTTCCCATCCATCTAATATTAGTTTTATTCCACTAGTGAGTGTGGCCTTGTTTTTTGTTTATTGGGGTATAGTATTCTTCATTAGATAATGACTTGTCTCAGATAGAATTGGATGTTTTCATTTGTATAAGGTTAGGAATTTTTTGGCCAATATTACATATGAAGTGGTGAATGATATGATATTTTTTACTATTGTTGTTGTGGAGTATACGAACTTATTTACTTGGGAAATATTGGGTTGATATCAATTAATAATGTTTTCTTATTCAAGGACTATCACTAAGGATCACCACTATTTTCTTAAATATAATATAAGGTGAAACCCCTTGATCTCTATAATAAGAAAGTGAAATCGAAAGTTTAATGAGAACATAGTTTTGTAAGAACTAGTGTCTTCAGTTGGGAATCCAGGGATGTTCTTCTATGAGGAGGATGTTTACTGGAAGTGGGATGTGAATTGGTGTAACTCAAACTCGTGGAATTAAGGAAGAGTATCTACTCCTAAGAATTATATAATTATTAGAGCATTAGTATGGGAAAAGTGGTTATTGGAGATTGATTTCGAGATGGGTTATCATAAACTCCATCTTGTATGGTTGGATATACAGATGATGGATTCCTAGAGCCACTGCCAATATTTTTAGTTCTTGGAGATAACCTTTTGAATATTCAATTCCCCAAAAGAGTTCACCAAACATAAGAGCCAGATCCTATTCCATTATAAAGTTATTTTGTGTTAATATCTTTATATGGTACCATCATTTCCTTGACATCAGAATTGGTCCTTAAAAAATGTAGGAGGTTCCTCATCATAAAGTTTTTAAAGGGGATTGTTGATTATGATGATTTTTTATAGAATGTTAGAAGTCCGTTAGGGACTAGGGATTGTGGAATTTGGAGATCAATGAGGAGGTCATCTATTCTAAGATATGATGACATGTAGAGGATCAAAATATTTTTCTAATATGGAATGATATGTCTATGGATCATGGTCCTTTTTATAGAAACTAATTCAGGTTATCAAGGTGCTATGATTTATAATTTCATAACCTAAAATAGTTTTGGCTTCTTGTGATCTCTAGTTGTCATTGTAGAGGAGGTATGTTCACAATGTTAGGACAAAACCTAATTACATGTTTATTGTGTTATGAGTGAAATTAATTAAATATTAATGATGTTATGAGAGAATCTGATGACATGATCAAAATATTATGTGTGAACCTGATCACGTGTTTAATATTTTATATGTGAACCTGACTAAATTTCAACAATTTTATGGGTAGAAATGTTTGAATTCACATATGTTTATAAGAATTCTTTATTTCTTGTCCTTAACAAAAATATTGAACCTATATATATTTAAAAATTATCACAATGTTTTTTATTGATGTATCTTCCTCAAGTCTATGTTTTATGCAAAAATTATGTTTTCAAGAGTCATGTTATTTTAAGTCCTTATGATTCATGAATTGAAAATTTCTAATCATTATTCCCTGAATAATTATCATTATATTTTATATGGGTGTTATTCTTTTCAATTGTTATGATCCTGATCCCATTCCCTTATATCAACATTATGCTTATGTATCTCATATGTTTACCCATACTGAGAATTTGAGGTTACCCTTATTTATGTTTCTTTTTCAATACTTATGAAGAAAGGTTTTTAATATGAGTAATAATGGGTAAGATCATTTGTCAAAACATTAAATATCTTTCACATGACTTGATTTTGTGTTCCATATTTCCAAAGGCACTAAACTATTGTGTTTCTCAAGATAGTGTTTTTGTAATTTAATGAATTTTAATTTAAAGATGTAATATACATATATGAAAAACTAGTTCATTATATTCAACTATAATAGACTAATAAATCTTTTATCCTCTATATGCAGATATTTTATTTTTTTAATATCATCAAAAAACCATCTCCACTTCTATTAATTAGAAAATGAAGTTACCATTCATGTGTATGGTAGACTATCTCCTCATGAACCGATATAATTCATTTTGCATCACCATATCCCTAGATAGGTTATAATTATATAATTAATGGTTACATATAAAATTCCAAAAATATTTATCATTATGAAAAAGAAAATATATCATTTTGTGTCTTATCATTCCATGAAAACAAAAATGATAACAACGTTCATGCATATGTGTGAATTATACCCACCATAATGAAATTATTTTAACATATCATCACAACATCAAATGGAATATATATTTAAGTATAATTAAATGATTAATATGATATTATTAATATTATTATAATTAAATAAAGATAAAATTAAACTTACCTTATTTCCATATTGATCATTAAAAAATCGAAATCTTACTCATGTGTGCGTACGACTTATGATCACCATTATTGTTTCATATATGATTTTTTATAACCATAATTAATGGATGCATTGAACTGTATAACTGATAAATGAAATTGATTCTTATTTCCAGAATATAATTCTTTATATGATGGAATAATTAACTTTTTGACTGCATACATCGTACTAAACTCATTTGGGAATCAAGTACCAAATATCATAAAAGCATCCGATGTAAAAATAAATAATTAAGTAATTATTATGAAATGAAAATTAGGTTACCACAACAATGATATTTAATTTTGTAAAATAAATTAATGGTTATGGAAAATTAATAAGATAAATTGAGATGAAAATCAATGTGATCAGAAAAACTAATAACCAAGGACATCTATAGAGAAAAATTTCATTCTTGTAGGGGCAGAGGACAGAAGATAAAAAAATTAGACACATTTTGTACCATAGATTTCCTTATAAAAAAATTTAAGAAACTATAATTACTTCACCTCAGGTGTGGGTATCCTCGGTATCACTATGCACAAGACCTTTTCACTTGGGGATGATGGATTCAATTATCATTGGGGTCAGTCCAATGCCATGAATGATATTACAGAGTATGACAATGTCTAGATCAAGAGATACTAAATAATAAACATGATGAGTCTGACTCAAGCTAAGTAACTCTTTAACTAAAAAACATTTTTTTAATTCTTTTGGAGGTTTATCTTCTATATAATAAACATTCATGTTCAAGTTTTCAAAATAATTTGTTTTGATTTTATTTTATATAAACTAAATTTTTTAAAAATAGAATTTGTCAATTTCCATCCAATTTTTTCAGATCGGAAAATTTTTAAGGATTTATGTAATGTAATGTAGTATAAAAATATAGTTTTAATGTTCTTATTTTATTTCTTTTTAAAAATATTAAAATAATTTTTTTATCATATAAAGCATGAATTGAATTTCTTACATTCATGGAGTTTTCATTTATATTGTATCATTTATAATTTTTCAAATTTCATTTCAAATAAAATGGATTCATTTTTATCTTCAAAGATATTATATTTTATTAGTGCATTTTAAAATAATCAGAAATTTTGATATCTGAAAGTGTTTTAGACATATTTTTCAAAGAGTTATCATGGGACTTATTCCAGATATGTTCTACAGAAATTATATATAATGGTTAGAGCACCATTATTTCTTATGAGGGAGCACAATAAAGCTTAAAAAAATGGTCGATTCCCATTATAGTTCATGAAAAATGGGTGGGCCCGATATATCTTATAAGATGGGTGAGCCCCATTATAGATCATTGATGCATTGGGTAATCAGTAGATAAAAGTTGACACTATGGTAATTCCATTTGAAATTGATCTATAAGGATTTTTTAATGATGATATACAAGAGAACCTACATGCCTTTTTGAGTTTTTTCATAGAGTTTTCATGAAAATCGTTTGATTTTGGAACGGTTTTATATTTATTTTATTGAAAAATAGATTCAGTTTCCAATAAAAAGGTATGTTTTTTATGAAAATATTTGATTGGGTTTTCATTGGACTAACTGCTTATTTTATTTTAAGTCCCTTACTGAGATATTTTACTCATCCCATGTTTTAAAATTTTTTCATAGTATTCATGGAGGAATAGAGAAAATTATGAGGCCATGGGGATAATTTAAATCATTTATCTTGAAAATATATCACGTTGTATTTAAAATTTATTTTTTTATAGGAAAAATGGATATTGGATTTAATTTTATTGTTTTAATTTATTAGATTAATTTATAAGATTTTTTAATAATACACAAATAATATATAAAATTATCAAGATATTTATGAGAAGTAATTATTTATATAAAACTCAATGTTATGTAATGTTTTATGGTTGGGTCCACACTATTAATATCAATGAAAAAATTATATAAATTTTGAGATTTTGATGTTTTCATAAGAGTTAGGTATATCATTAGGGGTTTATAATTTTCATGTTGATTATATGTATTGAATCTTAGAAACACCTTTTGGGGATTTAATTTATGAAATTCTAAGGTGGGTAATGATATTTATGGAGGCATTCATTTCTAGGTAATTACGGGTTATTAAATTAGTGGATATGAAAAGAAATGAATGAGATAAAAATTGTGGTTAAAATATATATAGTTTATTTTAATTATTTTACCAAAATTTTTAAAATATTAATTATATAATTTTAGAAAAATAAAATCTTTCTGAACATGTGACAACAAGTCAAATTTGGAAAGGAAGTGGGAATTGAACCCATATCCAAAGGGCCATAAGGGGGGATCGCCTACAACTATCTTACATGGACTACAAATTTGTATAAAATTTAATTTTAATTAAACAATTTTGTTGATGAAGAATTAGTCTGTTTTGGTAGTATATGTTTTATTGAAAATATTTCCATGGGATTGGAAAATGATTTGTTGATTAATAGAATAATTTTATTTCGGAAGGATTTCACTAGTTTAGGAATCCGAAATGTTTTACATATATTTAATATAAATGGATTTTGATTGAGTCATAATGGTTGAATTATATTTTGGAATAAAATATTATTTTATTGTGTCCTTATGGTGATTTAGGATGTTAGTAGAAATGATTATCATATGTTAGAGATTATATGATTTAGGGAATACATTGTGAAGTTATATTTTATGAGTTATTGATATCATTAGAGATTACAGTTCAAATATATTTTGGAAGATAATGAGAACAAATCCTTCAGATAATTGGGATTAAATCTCAGTTAAAATTTTTAGAGGAATTTTAAGGATATTTGAAAGATCTATTTTTATCTTCAGGTATTAAAATTTAATATATGTGATTGAAGTAGTTTATTTTCATATAAATGCATATTAATTTTATATAAATATTTTATCTCGTCCTAACCATTTTGGGGTTGGTTAATTCCTTAAGAAATGAAGAAGAGACAGTTAATCTGTTAGGTATTTTGTGATCCTCCAATAGTTTATTATAGTTATTCAGTTGTGAATCTTCAATACACATTATTTGGGAAACAATATGACTTCATGTAGTATATTGATTAAATGATAAAACTATAAATTTCATGTGGCTATGTTTCCTGATGTTCTTATTCTATGAATTAAAATAATTCGTTATGTATATGAAAATTACATTGAATCAATAAACAGATACATTTAATTTTTTCAATTTAATTTTAACCCATCACATATTTATGGTTTTTATAGTAAAATTTTCCATGGTCATATTCTCTATCACAAGCTTTTATTCCTTTAGAATATTTCTTATCTTACATCACTATGTTTTCTTACATTGGAACCTACTGTGTTTCCTCTAAATTTACCTTCATATATTCTTTTCTCCCATATCAAGTTGAGGGTTTTCAATATTTTTTTTTGATGTGGGATTTCAGTATAGGTATTTTTAATTTTTAAACCCTAATAATAAATCATGAATTCAAATTGTGAGGAAATAATTTATTACAGGAGGAGAATGTGACATCCCAAGATTCAATAATTTAAAAACATTTTTCGATAGTGTACATGATGTTGTTCGGAATGAGTATCCCAAGAGGGGGTGAATAGATTACCAAATAAATATTTCTATTTAGAATGAATTTAAATAAAATACCCTATTTTAAATAAAACATCCATTTTACTAAATAAAATAGTTTGATATAGGACTTGACCATTTAAAAGAGTTCTTAATGATTGATTTGATCTTAGTTAAAATAATATTAGATATTAATTTTACCATTAAATCAATGTACTAAATCATGTTCTATTATAATCTATAAATAAAACAAACTAATAATATAGTTTTTTCTCTTGAATTTATAAAAAGAATTGGTTTTACCATACATGATAAGAATATGAAAAAATACACAGTGTAAATTTTAATACAATATGTTCATTCATAAGCTAAGACATAGTCTTCTCCACTTGGAAATCACATACTTACAAGAATATAATATAATATAATCTTTTCGTCAATAAACTAGATCTTGTTTTTCAATAGAATACCAACTGTCCAAACCACATATGCCCACTTCCATAGTTTTTGTGGGAGTACAAATACTATAGGTTAAACAAGACCTCTACCATGATATCATGGGATAAAATAGACAAAATATTGTATGATAATATATTAGGTATCTTCCAGTTTAATGAAGGATATGGTATTTGATGAAAAGAAAGAGTAACACACACTCCTTTTAAATTAACAGAAACTAAATAGAATAAGAAAATAAAATATTTTAAGAGAGGGAGTTTCTCTTTCCATTAGGATATATAACTAGAGAATACTTTAAATTGATTTGAACTAATTCTAGAGTAATATTTTTGAATTTTTTTGTAGAACAAAATGACGCAAACTATTTATTCTTCTCAACATGATGGTGATGGATATAATATGTGCTCATGTATCCTTATTCAAGTGTATCCAGAATGAAACATGTTATCTCTTCTGGTTTATGTAATAATGGTCATATCACTTCATGTGTGGAGCTAACCCAAAGTTTCTCCACATTTTTCTCTTAATAAATGAGGGAAACTAATTCCTCTTTCAATGACTACATTATTAGTATAGATAATCATATAGATCCTCTATGTTCCCCATGAAACATCTTTGACAACTATATCAATGCATTATGTCCAACAATTAAGAGGCAATAATTAAAATAATAAATGGAAATAAATACAATATTGTAAACATTATAGATATATATGTCCAATAAAATGAAACAATGCTGGTGAGTTATTGACAGAAGAGGTGTGTAACTATGGTGGTGAATCATATTCTAGTGGCGAGAGATTAGAATGGTGTGTCCTTGGAATGGTGACACTACCTTAGTGGTATTCCATGATGACGGTGTGTCATACAAATATTGTCAATGATTCATTATAGCGGTATTAAATCATTGATAGTGACTCATGGTGATAGTGAGACATTGTGATTTAGAAACTTTGTGATGACGCGACATCACTGGTATTGTCTGGTACATTATCAAATTTTCATCTCAACAATGATTCAATAAAGATGGTGACTTATCCTGGTTGGTGTGACTTCTTAGTGGTGATTATTCTTTTTAGTGAGTCTTTCCACACTTAGATATTTTTTGGATCTTAGTGTGGTCTCATCCTTGATAGTGGGACTTACTTGGGGGTGAATTATCCTTCAGAAAATTTCTTCAATATGAATTATATAATTAAATTCTATCAAAAATCATAAAACTCATTAATTACCATAATTTTCATGATTTTATGATCATTAAAACAAGGGGTTCAATAATATCCACCATTTGGATGATCATAATACATATAATTATATATCCATGAAGTCAAAGGAAAAACCTGACACTTTAGATATAAGGTATCAGGTAGTGAAAGAATGAAAATAAAATACATAGTACCAAATAATACACATTGAAGAATAATATAAAAGAAAAATAAATCGATAAAAAACTATAAAGGTAAATTATATATATCTTCTCCTCCATTCAGATTATGAAAAAGTACAACCTAAAATATAAATAGTTAAAGGTTAATAATAACACATTAAAACAAGACAAATAGAGTTAAGAATATCATTATAATTCGCATAAATAATGTTAATGAAAATTATTTCCCAAAATGATTTGAAAAAGATAATACAAAAAAATCCAGTCAAAGAATAAAATTCTAATCAGTTATTCCTTTTATTCTATTTGGAAGGATCCAATAGCTCTTTTTCATTATCATTAGTTGAGGTAGAGTGTTTAGTAGTAAAAAATGAAGCAAATGGAGGAGTTGTTTGGGGTACTAAATGGGATAGCTGAAGGATCATCAGACATATATGAAGTAGTCTGAAGCTCACAAAAGATGATGGGATGGAGATACTACTCTTCCAACCATAGAGTAATGAAAACATGTTAGAACGTAGAAAGAAGAGGTGTAAACAAAAATTTGTACAATCCATGCTAGAAATATTATATGGTAGTTGTGGCAGGACATAGGTTGGATGTCACTAGTATGACTTCATGCGCCACACGTACAGTCTTATGTACATGATGAAACGATTTCATAAGATGCATGAAATCCATTATAATATTTCCACCACTCTCTATTATAATAAATAAGTCCTTATACTGTTCTATAATCTGATACGATAGAGGATCCATGACTTTTAACGGATTAACTTGTTCTTTAAAATCTTTGGTCATATGAGGAATCCCCAAATTTTCTACAAAAAACATAATTTCAACATTCAACCTATGGGTCGTAGAAATCATAGAGAGACAATTCATGATAGAATTGGTTATATTATATCAACCATACTTCATGTTGGTTTAATATTAGCAGATCATCATATGACTAGGATCATTATTGGGAAAAACATTCTTATAGTCTCCAAATGAAAGGCATCAGCTTCACCTCATGCACTATGGAGGGTTCTCTGAGATATTATCTAATTACTAATAGAAGAAACACAAGATCAAAGACAGATGGATGGGGATAAGTTGAACTAGAATACAATGAGGTAAGATTTCATCTCTATCTAAAAAATCATTCATTCTTTCTACAATGATGGACATTATTCCTTACACAAAAAAATTCAAAGAATCCATCTCATTTTCTAACCCTCAATTATCAATTTCAGCTTCTTTAATATGGTTCATCATATTTGGGTGATTGTGGTGTATCACCAACACAAATAAAAATATAGAATCCTTTCCAATGAGCATAGTAAGGATTAGTTCTTTATTCCGTGATGACATTCTAATATTTGAAACAATATTTTCTGTAAAAACATCATACACAGACATGGTGACAACATAAAATGGAATATACTAGACAACTAAAGCATGTTCTCACACTATTGAAAAATTTACTAATAAACTAGAAACATCAATCTAAGAAACCATTGATTATACAGTATATATTTATTCAAAAATATAAGGTTTATTTTTATTTGGTGAAATAAAAATATTATCAGAAAAAAAAATTCATTCCTCTAAAATTGGATAAATTCATATGTCTGATGGATTAATATGAGGCCCAACAATAGATGAAAAAGAAAATGTAGATATAACTACAACTTTTACACCAAAATGGTCTCAATTGTTTTCTATTAAACCAAAGGTGAACCATCCATATGATCATCAACTGAAGGCTTATATAAAGGAGTCAAATCTACATTTTGTTAAAAAAAACATCACTTACCATATATCTTACCACATGTTTGTCAACAGCCACCATGATTTTCATCCTCTAAAGAATGAATTCATTGGACTCTATATGGTCACCATCTACATATACGGTATTAACAAATGAAACATGTTTAAAACTCAGGTATTTCTCCCCCTCTACAGATGCATTTCTATCCTTCATTGGATGCATATCAATGTCACCAAAAATATCGGTCTCTCTTGTGATCATGAAAAAAGAACATTAGGAGAAACAAGTACATATAGAAGAGTCTCAACATATTATCTTATAACCATAACTTTAGAAACATCTAGAGTCACACCTCCCCTATCATCATCATTCTATATCAGGTACTATTCGGTACAGTAATAGTTGGAACTATTCACCTTGGGCTACCAATTTGGACTTGGAGTCCTTAAGGCATTTGAGGCACCCATGCCTTTGGGTCAGTATAGATTTCGGTTCACCTTTAAGGCTATAGGTCCACCTCCGGGCCTTTAGGCCACATGCTTTTCCCCCAGACAGACTACAAAAAAATTGAGCAGCCCCAAAATAGGATTCAGAGAAGGTGAACTCACCAGAGCAGAGCCAAATGGATTTGTCAGAATGAGAGGGTATTTCTATGCCATCGGGACTAGAATGTTCTTGCACAATAATGCTAGCTAGACAGCCATGCGAAGGTGGAGAGCTACTATGATATTGCAGATGCTAGGGAGGGGCAGTTCCTTATAAATAGTCTGGTTGAATTGCCTAAGACCTTCGGGCCATGTAATATCCTAAGCCTACGAGCCATGTAATCTTTGATCCTATGAGCCTTGTAAGGGTTCCAACTCATCCCTTGAAATATGGGGTATCGAAAATCAATAAAAATGAAGGCCTTTGGGACATTCGAGAGTATAATCAACTAAATTTTAATCCTATGATTTAGATATTCATATAAACAATTATTTTCTAGAGACTTTGGTCGCTTCCTCACCACCTTTCACAAACATCTATATTTTAGGTATATTACCTAGAAAAATAAGAGATCCATAAGTGAATGTTAGAGAAATAGAATATACGTCAGGTTCACTACCCTCACCTACATGATATTCATCTTCTTCCTTTTCACCAATAGAATCATATTCATTCGCTTCAGAATATTCAACAATTGCATCAGGTTATAGACCATGATCAACAAGATCTTTTGGTCTTACTAGTAGATTCATAGGATTAAGCTCAACATATTGTTTCTCACTATTAACTACCCATAATTTTCATTACGGATTCTAGATGATCATTATCCTCTAACATATAATCCTTGTATAATAAAATCCACCATAGTCCATATCTAGCTCATCATTTTCATCAACAATACTTTTATCTTTCAACATAGTATAAATATTCATGGGATAATTTATGGAGTATAATCTAGGGGATGGAATGATGATTTATGATATACTTTACATGATATATCTTCAATGGTTTATCTTATTTCCACTTTTTCATATGTCGATGAAAAATATATTAATACCATAGTGGGAAAAGTAACCCTTCCATAGGCAGATCAAATGATGGATATAATTAAAAAAATATGCACTCTCTATCTAATTGGAAGATACTTGACTTCCCAAAGATCAATATCCTATTAAATCAAAAAGGGATAATTTATAAATAAAATTCACACCATCATTTAGTTTGTTTTTTTGATAATAATTAAAAATACCATCATGTAAAATGTTGAAACATTTAGCCCACTATTTTGAATAAAAGGAAAATCATTCATATTTTACACAAATTCTTTATTATTACTATTCTTCTTCTTGAAAACCATTCTCTACATACTGGTAGAACTCATTAACCATATTAGAAAAAAATTATCTTATTTTAAGTGAACCAATCTATCTATATATGGTTATGTATAACATTCATCACTAAGGATCTACCCGAAAGCATCCATTCTTCTAATGCTTCCTTTTCTGGTACAAAAACCCTATTCAAAATCACGGGTTTAACTGGATTGACGGCTACAGAATGACTTAGTTCCCCTTTCCGATACTTTTTATAATGTGACAAGTCTTGTAACATCCCATGTAAGTAATGAATAATAGATATTTTTATCTATGTCTATTAATGAATTAAATAGTGTTTTAGAGGCTTAAAATGAAAATAAATCCAATCCTATGCATGGAATACACTAATATTCTTAAAAGATTGTTTTACTGCCTTTTGATGGAAAACCCTTTTTAAATATATCTTTTGACAATTTTATAAGCTATGTTTGGGACATCAAAATTTACTTTGTGTGAATTTTTGGTATTTTTCAGACAATGTTCATTTTTTAATGAATAGTGAAAAATACTGCATTTTACATCAAAACTGCTACTTAATCTAATTTATTTATATGATTATATTATCTTTTGAATTGGTCTTAATGTGTAATCTGAATATATTTTTACCATTTAATACAATAGTGGTCATTGGAATCAATTTCACTTTGAAATTGGACTTAAACTGGTGTCAATCTTTTGATACTAATTGTTTTATAAAAACACGCTATTTGCTCTGACAATGGGAATTAATTATTAAATGAATTAATGTGACTTATATGTTTTGAATTTTGTAAAATAGACATCATTTTTGAATTCGGAATATCAAATCTAGCTTAGGGTGAATTTTTGGTAATTTTCTGAAAAACATCAATTTTTGATGAATAGTGAAACCACTAAGTGGTACTTATAAAAACAGATTTTCCATTTAAATGAAATTTTGCCATCATTGTGTTTTGAATTTCAAAAATCAGACATACATGTTTGTCATTAATAAGTAAAATGTGGTTCAATGAGATTATAATAATTTTTTGGTGAATAGTAACGTATTAAGTTTTTAATCGCGATTAGTGGTAATTAATGTAGTTTAAAGTAAAAATAATACTTTAATAAAATGAGATGAGCTTGACATATGTCCTACCCTCATTGGTTGTGTCATGGACGACCACAAAAATCCATGGGTCAAATTGGGAACCCCATGGATCCACTTTGGTTGGGAAATGATATAAATAACTTTTTATTTAATGTAAAAGTAAAAATGACACAAACATAATATGGTTTAAGAAAACAATTTTGACATGGGGATATAAAGATCAGATTTTTTATTATAAATAGTCATTGGAAAGCTAAAAATATTTCCTACATCATAGTATTTTTTTATAATTTTTTAGACATTAAATAAATTAAATTATTTATGTCATCATGATGATGCAGCGATGACCTCATTATTTAATGATTTAAATAAAATGGAAAGATAATGTAAAATCTAAAACCTATACATGTAAAAAATTGATTGTATGAGTGGATTTCGAAGTCTTATTAATGTATCCTCGAATTATATCAATGTGGGACCTTTTTAATCCGAAAAGCATTTTAAAATAAAGTAACTTATCTTTACTTTCCATGAGTGCCCCTCCTCTCCTCTTATAAAAGGCCCCCACCTCTACCTCATTACCCACACTCCCAAAGCCTTTGGATCGGCCAACCCCTGACCATTTTGTCTCTCCACTTCCCTCTCTTACTCCTTGAAGCCTCACGTTGGGAAAAAGTCTTCCCAAGGAAGCCTTTGAGCTCAAACCAAAGGGAGTTACCCGATTTTAAGGTAATGTCTTCTTTTGAGTCCTTTTGTTTTATTTTGCTTCTCCAACCCCCTAAACTCTTTTTATTATTTTATGTTGTAAAAAATACAGTATCTTCAATATACTAGGATTTTTGTATAATAAGGATTTGAGCTACACTTACACACACCTACATCTAATGGTTAACAAACATACTGTTTCCGTGGATGGTGAATTTATGCCTCCCGAAACGATGATTGTTCATCATTATTTTAACACCTTCAAAGGTGGCCATTAAGATGTCACTATAATTATATATGATATATAATATGTTTATGTTTTCTTTAAGCTTCTGTATTTTCCTTTTTGGTCATACCATTATGGTTTCCACAATGGGTGAATGCGATATTTTCATTTAAGGAAGTGCGGACTACCGCCCCCTCAAAGTTATTTGATTCGTTAAATACCATATGTGGGACGTATAAAGGATGGAACTATGATATTATATATGATATTATACTGGAATTATAATATACCTTTATATCATTATGATTCAATTCTATAAAATACGAAATAGAAATGAAAGTAGAGTTCATGCGTACGTACGGCTTACCGTCTCCATGAACGGTGCATTTCATTTCTTACCTCTAAATGATTATGTAATATTATAAATGAATGCATGTACTGTATATATATGACATATATTATATCTACATCATGAATACCATTCTGGATATAATGGATACATGAACAACATGTAATTATAAAGGGCTTATTTTTTACTCAAGTACCAATGATCGTAAAAACGACCGTTATTAACTTAAATAATTACATAGTGTTCATGACATGGTAATAAGTGGTATAAAAGGAATAATGAACTTGAAAAAGGTTCTTATGCAAGTAGTGATTAACTCATTTTTATTATTCAGGAGATTAAATAACGACCGAGTCAAGTCGGACCCGAGGTATGGGACTTCGTCTCAATCTCCTTTCATTGAGGCATATTTTATTTTATACACAACCTTCTTTTACATGGTGTATAAACCCCTTTGACTTTTACGTTTATTCAAAAGGAATATTTTTTATACGAAGCATTTTCTAAATGAAAAAAGGGAATGTTTTTGTTGTACGTATGCGGTGACAACGACTTCTCCGCCGTCGTGACCGTTATTTGGGTTTCGGATTCCTCTACAATCCATACCTTTTTTTAAAGAAAAATAAATACCATGTTTTAATTTTTTTTATCGAAAATGGTTTTCATAATGTTTTTATATCAATGTGTTGTGTTGATATCTTGTGATTGAAAGGTGGGAATGTTATGTTTCCTTTATGCATGTTTTATGTGATATGATTATGTTGAGGTTCTTGGGAGTTATTATGAAAACAGGTGGTTCCGTGATAAACTAAGGGCAGGTGAGCCCGATATAGCTCCCCAATGCAATGGGTAACGCGAAGGAGTGAAATGTTATGGTTTCTCTGAAGAGATTTAGGGAATATACTGTGATGGGTATTCCAAACGTAACCAAGAGGGTTACTCCCTACATAAGGATGTTATGAATGCCTCAAGTTACCTTTATGTCTTATGATTTATATGATTTATTCATGATTTGATGAGGTATGATAAAGTGCTTATGTTTTATGGGTAAAGTATGATCTCATCCTTATGTATATATGTACCCATGTTTCCATTCCATATTTTTATAATCCGTACTGAGCTTTTTATGCTCATCCCAATTTTTTTTTAAATGTTTTTCACAGGTCAAGGGAAAGGTACATGATATGATGATAGTGTCAAGGAAGTGTCAAGAAAGAATCCATGTTTATTTTAAATATGTTTCCATTAATGGGAATGAAGAATACTATCTTTATGTAACCACTTTGTTTATATGTGGAATGTAATGCAAGTTTTATGATCTAATTCTCTAAAACTCTAAACCCGAAAAGATCCTCAATGTGTAATCTTGTAATAACTCAAGATTAAGTATGGTTTAAGGCTGGGGCCTTATAGTTGGTATCAGAGGTCGGTTTAGATAACTTTAGGCGTTAGAATTCTATTAAAAGATTATCCAAAAATATTTTTGTTGAAATGATATAGCATTTAATGATTACCATGTTGCTTCATCTAAGACATGTTTGTTCAGAATGGTTTTCCGCAGAGGAAATAGGGAAGAAGTGCTAGGAAGGCATACAAAAGGAAATAACCTTCTGAATCAGCATCCTGAGATGGTCGGAATTGGAACTGAACAGTTTGTTGCAGTAATGGCACAGTTGACTTAGGCTATAAATGGTGGTTGTATCCATGCACGAGATCAGCCAGATCAACCGTAGAGGAACATGTCAGTTGTGGAACATTTCATGAGGCAACATCCCCCATTATTCAGAGGATCATCTGACCCAGTGCTAGCTGAAGGGTGGATTAAAGCACTGGAGAAGATTTTTGATGTCATGGGGTGTTCAGACAATCAAAAGGTTAGTCTTGCTATTTACCGTTTGGAGGGTGAAGCAGATTAGTGGTGGTCGATGGTTAGAAATATCAGGGACGCTGATGAGATTGATTCTCTTGACTGGGATGAATTCAAAGGTATGTTTCTTGAGAAGTATTTTCCTAAGGCTGTTCAACTTAGGATGGAAAAGCAATTCTTGAAATTGAGGCAAGAGGAAGAATCAGTGGCTACCTATGAAGAAAGGTTCACTTGATTGGCAAGGTATGCTCCAAATATTATCCGAGACCTTGATAGTAAAATCAATCATATTTACTCAGGATTAAAGCCAAAATATCGAAGGGCATTAGCTTCTCGTGAGTTTAAAAGTTATGAAAAGCTTGTTCGATGTGCTGAGAAGGTGGAAATGGAGTTTTCCGATGATCAAGTGTTCTATAACAACCAATAGAAGAAGATACCCAGGTGGCAGGAGAAAGGTAAGAATTTTTCAAAAAGTCTGATGGTAAGAAAACTATGTTTCCATTTTGTGATAAATGTGGCAAAAGGCATGCTAGAAAATGTCTTTTGAATTCTGGAAAGTGCTACCGATGTGGTAAGATGGGACATAAGGCTTGTGATTTCACTGAAAAGGATCAAGGTGAAGGTAAGACCAAATTTGATTTATAGTTAGTGAAATGTTTTAAGTGCAATGAGATGGGTCACTATGCAAATGAGTGTCCGACAAAGAGCTTGAGTGATGGGAAGCAGTTAGACTACAAGCAGAAAGGGGTGGTGAAATCCTTTGCAACTATTTCAACAGATGTTGGGCCATCAAATGAAGTTGTATCAGGTACTTTGTTTTTTTTTCAGATTATGCCAGTGTGTTGTTTGATTCGGGGTCTACACATTCTTTCATCTCTGAAACGTTTTCTAGTAAAATGGGAATACCATCTCAAGAAATGACTCTTGAACTTTTGGTAAAAACACTTGGGGGGAATGTTGAGGCAAAAAGAATTTATAAGAATCTTCCTATCCTTATCTATGGAAAGAACCTACTTGCAAAACTTATTGTTCTACCTCTAGTAGAGTTTGATGTTATCCTGGGTATGGATTGGCTCTCTATTTACCATGCTAAGATTGACTATAGAGCTATAGAAGTTTCTTTTCAGAAAGACATTCAGTTTGTGTACAAGAATAAACCCTTACTGTTGATAACTTATCAAGAGGCCGAGAAACTTGTAAAAGATGGAAATGAATGTTACCTTGCACACATCGTTGAAAATAAAGGAACAGTTCAGATTAATGATGTGCCAGTGGTAAATGAGTATCCTGATGTTTTTCCTGATGAGTTTCCTGGAATAATACCAGATCGGGAAGTTGAGTTTACTGTTGACTTAGTTCCTGATGTTAAGCCAATTTCAAAACCCCCTTATCGAATGGCTCAAATTGAACTTTTAGAGTTAAAGGAGCAATTGCAAGATTTATTAGAGAAAGGTTTCATTCGACCTAGCACATCACCTTAGGGTGATCCTATTTTATTTGTTAAAAATAAAGATGGTTCTATGAGACTTTGAATTGATTATAGGGCCTTGAATAACATCACTGTTAAGAACAAATATCCTTTGCCTCATATCGATGATTTGTTTGATCAGCTCCAGGGAGCTCAGTTTTTTTTCAAAGATTTAATTGAGATCGGGGTACCATCATCTGAAGGTAAAGGAGGCAGATATTCCGAAGACCGCGTTCCGTACGAGATATGGCCATTATGAATTTGTAGTAATGCCTTTTGGGCTAACCAATGCACCTGCTGTATTCATGGACTTAATGAGTAGAATTTTCCATGAGTTCTTGGATAAGTTTTTGGTGGTTTTCATTGATGATATTTTGGTGTTTTCAAAAAGTAAAGAGGAGCATGAAAGACATTTAAGGGTTATCTTGCAAACCTTAAAAGAAAAGAAATTGTATGGGAAATTCAGCAAGTGTGAGTTTTGGTTGCAACAAATTTCCTTCCTTGGTCACATTGTTTCTAAAGATGGGATAACCGTTGATCATGCAAAAACAAAGGTTGTGGAAGACTGGCCAAGACCCACAAATGTAATGGAGATTCGTAGCTTCCTTGGTTTAGTAGGCTATTACTGAAGGTTTGTTAGAAATTTTTGACGGTTATCTAGTCCAATGACTAAGCTAACTCGGAAGGGTGTTATGTTTATCTGGACAAAAGAATGTGATGATTGTTTTCAGGAATTAAAAAGAAGATTGGTGAATGCTCTAGTTTTGGCGCTACCTTCCAGGAATGGTGAGTTTGTTATATACAGTGATGCTTCATTGAAAGGACTAGGTTGCGTCCTAATGCAGAATGATCAGGCAATTGCTTATGCTTCACGACAGTTGAAAACTCATGAGGAAAATTACACTACACATGATTTTGAATTAGCTGCTGTTGTTTTTGCTTAAAAAATTTGGAGGCATAATTTGTATGGAGTAAAGTGTGAAGTATATACCGATCACAAAAGTTTAAAGTATATATTCACTCAAAAAGAATTGAACATGAGACAAAGGATATGGCTATAATTAATCAAGGATTATGATTGTACAATTCATTACCATCCCAGAAAAGAAAATAAAGTGGTTGATGCATTGAGTCGAAAAAGTAATGCTTTATTAGAAATGTTGCGTTTGGAACGTGATCCTTTGGTTAAGGATTTGATGAACTTTGGCATAGAAGTTTTTGGTGCAGGAAGTTCTTCTGTTTTGTTTCAGGTATCAGTGAGATCATCTCTATCTGATAGAATCAAGAAAGCACAGAAGCAAGACAGTGATTTGCAGAAAAAGGTAGAGCTGGTTCAGAAAGGTAATTTTCATGAATTCAACATTGATAATGATTGCGTTTTGAGATTTGGGAAGAGACTGTGTGTGCCTTGTGATTCACAGTTGAAGAGAGAGTTGTTATGTGAAGCTCATAGTTCTCCGTTTTCAGTTCATCCTGGCAGTACTAAGATGTATAGAGATCTGCGGGAGTATTACTGGTGGGATGGAATGAAAAGAGATATTGCTGATTTTACTGTGACGTGTTTGACTTATCAGAAGGTTAAAGCAGAGCGGCAGTTACCGAAAGGGATGCTTCAGCCTTTCCCAGTGCCAGAGTGGAAATGGGAGAATATATCCATGGACTTTGTTGTGGGATTACCGAAGACATCTCGAGGTAATAATGCAATCTAGGTTATTGTTGATCGCTTGACTAAATCTGCTCATTTCCTTGCTATACGAGATACTTTTTCCCCAGATCAACTTTCCCGTTTGTATCTTAAAGAGATAGTCAGGTTACATGGAGTTCCCCTCTCTATTGTATCTGATCGTGATCCCAGGTTCACTTCTAACTTTTGGAAAGGCCTTCAGAAGTCGTTGGGTACTGAATTAAATTTTAGTACAACATTTCATCCTCAATCAGATGGGCAGTCAGAACGAACAATTCAGACATTGGAGGAAATGCTACGAGCTTGTTCTATGGATTATCAGGGAAGTTGGGACCAACATCTTTCTTTGGTTGAATTTTCATATAATAACAGTTTTCATTCCAGTATACAGATGGCACCATTTCAGGAATTATATGGGAAGCGGTGTCGAACTCCAGCTTTCTATGCTGAAGTGGGTGAAAGGATGTTGATGGGACCAGAATTGGTAGAAGAGATGGTAGAAAAAGTTCAGCTGATTCAGAAGAACATGAGATCAGCTCAGAGCAGGCAGAAGAGTTATGCGGATAACCAGAGGAAGGATCTATCTTTTGAGGTAGGTGATCATGTTTTTCTCAAGGTTTCTCCTTGGAAAAGTGTGATGAGATTTGGTAAGAAAGGGAAGCTGAGTCCAAGGTTTATTGGACCATATGAAATTCTGGAGAGAGTTGGATCAGTTGCATACCGATTGGCTTTACCTCTGATTTTATCTCAGGTACACAATGTTTTTCACGTTTCGAAGTTGAGAAAGTATATGCCAGATCCATCTCATGTTTTGAGTCCAGAGGTAGTTCAGCTGGAAGAGAACCTATCTTATGAGGAACAACCGGTCCAGATTCTTGACCATAGGGAGAAAGTGTTATGGAATGAGTTTATTAAGCAGGTAAAGTTTTTGTGGAAAAACCACATGATGGAAGAGACAACATGGGAATCTGAAAATGCAACGAGGGATATGTACCCCCATTTATTTGATAAGTAAATAAATTGCGGGGACGCAAATTTCTAAATGGGGGAAGGATTTAGCATCATATGTAAGTAATGAATAATAGATATTTTTATCTATGTCTATTAATGAATTAGATAGTGTTTTAGAGGCTTAAAATGAAAATAAATCCAATCTTATGCATGGAATACACTAATATTCTTAAAAGATTGTTTTACTGCCTTTTGATGGAAAACCCTTTTTAAATATATCATTTGACAATTTTATAAGCTATGTTTGTCAAAATAAAATTATTATTTATGATTGGGACATCAAAATTTACTTTTTGTGAATTTTTGGTATTTTTCAGACAATGTTCATTTTTTAATGAATAGTGAAAAATACTGCATTTTACTTCAAAACTGCTTCTTAATATAATTTATTTATATGATTAGATTATCTTTTTAATTGGTCTTAATGTGTAATCTGAATATATTTTTACCATTTAATCCAATGGTGGTCATTGGAACGAATTTCACATTGAAATGGGACTTGAACTGGTGTCAATCTTTTGATACTTATTGTTTTATAAAAACACGCTATTTGCTCTGACAGCGGGAATTAATTATTAAATTAATTAATGTGACTTATATGTTTTGAATTTTGTAAAATAGACTTAATTTTTTAATTTGGAATATCAAATATAGCTTATGGTGAATTTTTGGTAATTTTCTGAAAAACTTCAATTTTTGATGAATAGTGAAACCACTAAGTGGTACTTATAAAAACTGATTTTCTGTTTAAATGAAATTTTGCCATCATTGTTTTTTGAATTTCAAAAATCCGACATACATGGTTTTCATTAAGAAGTAAAATGTGGTTCAATGAGATTATAATAATTTTTTGGTGAATAGTAACTTATTATGTTTTTAATCGCGATTAGTGGTAATTAGTGTAGTTTAAGGTAAAAATAATGCTTTAATAAAATGAGATGAGCTTGACACATGTTCTACCCACATTGGTTGTGTCATGGAAGACCAAGAAAATCCATGGGTCAACTTGGGGACCCCATGGATCCACTTTGGTTGGGAAATGACATAAATAACTTTTTATTTAATGTAAAAGTAAAAATGACACAAACATAATATGTTTTACGAAAACAATTTCTACATGGGGTTATAATGATCAGATTTTTGATTATCAATAGTCATTGGAAGATAAAAATATTTCCTACATCATAGTTTTTTTTAATAATTTTTTGGACATTAAATAAATTAAATTATTTATGACATCATGATGATGCAGCGATAACCTCATTATTTAATGATTTAAATAAAATGGAAAGATAATGTAAAATATAAAACCTAAACATGGAACAAAACTTATTGGATGAGTGTATTTGGAAGACGTATCACCTTATCCAAGAATTATATCAATTAGGGACCTTTTGAATCCTAAAATCATTTTAAAATAAAGTAACTTATCTTTACTTTCCAAGACTGCCCCTCCTCTCCTCTTATAAAAGGCCCCCACCTCTACCTCCTTACCCACACTCCCAAAGCCTTTGGCTCGGCCAAACCCTAGCCATTTTGTCTCTCCACTTCCCTCTCTTACTCCTTGAAGCCTCACTTTGGGCAAAAGTATTCCCAAGGATGCCTTTGAGCTCAAACCAAAGGGAGTTACCCGATTTTAAGGTAATGTCTTCTTTTGAGTCCTTTTGTTTTATTTTTCTTCTCCAACCCCCTAAACTCTTTTTATTCTTTTATTTTGTAACAACTACAGTATCCTAAATATAATAGGATGTTGGTATAATAATTTGTTGAGCTACACTTACAAACACATACATCTAATGGTTAACGAACATACTGTTTCCGTGGATGGTGAATTTATGCCTCCCGAAATGATGATTGTTTAACAATCTTTTAACACCTTCAAAGGTGGCCATTAATATGTCACTATATTTATATATGATATATAATATGTTTCTGTTTTCCTTAAGCTTCTGTATTTTCCATTTTGGTCATACCTTTATGGTATCCATTATGGGTGAATGCGATATTTTCATTTAAGGAAGTGCGGACTACCGCCCCCTCAAAGTGATTTGATTCGTTAAATACCATATGTGGGACGTATAAAGGATGGAACTATGATATTATATATGATATTATACTGGAATTATAATATACCATTATATCATTATGATTCCATTATATAAAATACGAAATAAAAATGAAAGTAGCATTCATGCGTACGTACGGCTTACCGTCTCCACGAACGGTGCATTTCATTTCTTACCTCTAAATGATTATGTAATATTATAAATGCATGCATGTACTGGATATATATGACATATATGATATCTACATCATGAATACCATTCTGGATATAATGGATACATGAAAAACATGTAATTATAAAGGGCTTATTTTTGACTCGAGTACCAATGATCGTTAAAACGACCATTATTAACTTAAATAATTACATAGTGTTCATGACATGGTAATAAGTGGTATAAAAGGAATAATGAACATGAAAAAGGTTCTTAAGAAAGTAGAGATTAACTCAAGTTTATTATTTAGGAGATTAAATAATGACCGAGTCAAGTCGGACCCGAGGTATGGGACTTCGTCTCAATCTCCTTTCATTGAGGCATATTTTGTTTTATACACAACCTTCTTTTACACGGTGTATAAACCCCTTTGACTTTTACATTTATTCAAAAGGAATATTTTTTTATACGAAGCGTTTACTAAAAGACAAAAGGGAATGTTTTTGTCGTACGTATGCGGCGACAACGACTTCTCCGCCGTCGTGGCCGTGATTTGAGTTCCGGCTTCCTCTACAAGCCATACCTTTTTTTAAAGAAAAATAAATACCATGTTTTACTTTTTTTTATCGAAAATGGTTTTCATAATGTTTTTATATCAATGTGTTGTGTTGATATCTTGTGATTGAAAGGTGGGAATGTTATGTTTCCTTTATGCATGTTTTATGTGATATGATTATGTTGAGGTTCTTGGGCATTATTATGAAAACGGGTGGTTCCGTGATAAACTAAGGGAAGGTGAGCCCGATATAGCTCTCCAATGCATTGGGTAACACGAATGAGTGAAACATTAAGGTTTCCCCGAAGAGATTTATGGAATATACTGTGATGGGTATTCCAAACGTAACCAAGAGGGTTACTCCCTATATAAGGATGTTATGAATGCCTCAAGTTACCTTTATGTCTTATGATTTCTATGATTTATTCATGATTTAATGAGGTATGTTAATGTGCTTATGTTTTATGGGTAAAGTATGATCTCATACTTATGTATAAATGTACCCATGTATCCTTTCCATATTTTTATATCCCTTACTGAGCTTTTTATGCTCATCCCATGTTTTTTTTGAAATGTTTTTCACAGGTCAAGGGAAAGGTACATGATATGATGATAGTTTCAAGGAAGTGTCAAGAAAGAATCCATGTTTATTTTAAATATGTTTCCATTGATGGGAATGAAGTATACTATCTTTATGTAACCACTTTGTTTATATGTGGAATGTAATTCAAGTTTTATGATCTAATTCTCTAAAACTTTAAACCCGAAAAGATCCTCAACGTGTAATCTTGTAATAACTCAAGATTAAGTAAGGTTTAAGGCTGGGGCCTTATACGTCTGGTGAAGAAAATGAATGATGTTTCACTATATACATGAAGATCATCTCAAAAAACTCATGATATGGTAAATTTACGGTCAAATTGTCAAGAAGAGAAGGATCACATGTGGATCAAGATATTAAGGTATTAAGAAATAGGTGCACTGAAAATTAAAAAAGTTCCATATTCATCATCTGGGATGTTCAGGGATCCGATAAATCAAAAATATGGAATCAGGATCAATTATAAGTCACCTTATGTATATTAAAATAAGCTATTAAGAAAATAAAAACTCACAGATCAAAACTAATTATTAATAATTTATAAAATGAATGAAATATCATAATGGTGATACAAAACAACAATGATAAGTAAATTTCAATTAATTCCCATGGATAGTAATACAATAGTGATAATCCTAATATAAAAAATTCTACTGTTGAAAAAAAAAATAGTGAGACATAATCAATTAGGTGACATACCCAACGATAAGAAATATCTAATAATGGGTCCCAAAAAATTGGACATAACCAAACTTGATCATACCAATACCATGTTTGATGTAATTCATTCATTAATAATTCCTATGATTAGTGAAAATATTAGTAAGAATATTTTCTATACAAATCTATTCAAGATTAAAATCTCTTTTTTGAAAATGATCTATCAAAAAGATATTTAAAAAATTAATATGTTATTTTCTAAAATGAGATACATGATTATTTGAAATATTAATATCTGTTTTATTAATATAATTTATAGGGGCATGCTGGAATTGAAATACATAGTTTAGTCATGTGTGTTCAATCCAAAACATTTGTGCATGGAAGCTACCTAGAGCTATGTATTCAACTTCAACAGTAGGAAATGCCACATAATTTACTTTCTTACTACACCAAGATAATGGTGACTGACCTAAAAGGTTACATGTTATAGATGAAATTTTTCTATTTAACATACATCCACTAAAACCAATATCTAAATAATAAACTAAACCAAATGCATATCCTCTTGAAAAAAAATCCTAAATTTGCTATATATTTGAGGTATTTGAATTTATTTTACATATACATGATGTCTTTATTTTATATTCTAGTCAAAATGAGCACAAATAGATAAAATAAACATAATATTCAGTTGCCTTATGGTAATGTAGAGGAGACCTCCAATCATACCTATGTGATCGGTTTATTCCATCAGTTTTCTTGCTTCATCATGATAACATTTTTGTGTGGTACTAATATGAGTATCACTAATCTTAATGTTATCTATGTTAAAACATTTTAAAATATCCTTTCTATATTAAAAATTATTTTAAAATATTCCTTCACATTTGGGAAAAAATGAAAAACTTGGAATAATTTTAGTTCACTCAATAAAATGATTTGAAATTATTTTTTCATCATTTTTTAAAAATTTGTACATAAGTATTTTTTATAAGATTCAATAATAATGAAATAAACATATTTTTTACATCTATAACATCATTTTAAATCCATTTTATAAAAATTTTATGTTCAACTAATCCTTTTGAAAAAAATATATATTTATAATTCAGGTTGATCCTATCATACTAAGATCCCAGAGCTTGTTTCAAACCATATAATGTTTTTATTAAATTGAAATCTATATTTAGAGAATAAGGAATTTTAAAACCATTGGTATGGTAAAAAAACAACCGTAAATATATACCTTTTTACGAATGAAATATTGACATACATTTGATTATGTTTGAATTCTAGATGAGCGACATAAGCTTGAAATTTTTTAATTGATTCAATTATGGATCCATGTGAAAAGGTATCATCATATTCTATTCCTTCTTATTAATTTCATCCATGTGTATCTATTACAGCCCGATTTCATACTATATTTTAGACTTGTCTATATTGTTTAGAATAACCAATTTAGTTTATATAGTAATGGTTTCCATGGTCATATAAACAGGATTGAATATATGACTTCTTTCAAACAGATTTAAATTTTCTTGTATTTCAATTACCATTATCTTATCATTAATTACATCATTGATACTCTCTTGTTCTAGATGATACAATATTTATTGATGTTCAACAAGATTTTAATGTGAATCTCCAGTCTTTGTACCTCTATCTAGGTCTATATCTATTTAATCTAAAGAATGGTACATAAGGGTTCCCTCTACTCTTGAAAAAATAAGGGTTAGACACTATAGGTTATTCTCCAGATTTAGGTTCTGGATGTTCTAGAAATTCCTCCCAAGTATATGATTGTTTTCACCATTTCACATTATAATCTATAGGTTTGTAATTTAGGTTAAGAGTTAATATATTATCATAAATGTTTTCTATGGATGTATTACGATCATGTGGGTATGTCTTGTCATTTTTTTGTGAACTCAATTCCAACAGTCTTGTTTCATTTATAAAAACTCAATACCATATACTAGAAATTTAAAAACCTAGAAAAATTATTTTTTTACAATTGGAGGAATTTTTTTCCAAATTATTCTTATTGTTATTAATAGAGACATTTTTTAGTAAACACTAAAGTAATTATCCTTAGGCTTCCTAATATTACAAATCACAGAAGGGGTCTTTATCATGATATGATTAATTAAAAATATATTGATTATGTAACAGACTATGTTTAGAGCCTCTTTCCAGAAAGTGATAGGTATGGAATATACAATTAACATAGTTTAGGCTATCACTTGAGGAGTTTCATTCCTTCCCTCCATAACACCAATATTCTATGGGGTCCTAAGTGATGGTAATTTATGACTATATCAATTTTGTGAGAAAAATGAATCAAAGTCTTACCTCTCAAACTCAAAGCCATGGTAACTTCATGAGTTATTAATCCTATGTCCACTTAAGTATTATACTATTCTAGTATATTTTGTATTGAAAGAACACAATTCAATTTTTTGATATAGAAAGAACAATAAAATATACATTTATAATTCATCTAATAATATATATATATATATATTTTTAACCATTTACACTAGAAACTAGAGATAGTTAAAATAAATCTATATGATCCAATTTTAAAGGTTGAGAATATGAATATTATTTCATTAATAAAAACTAAATATTGAGATTGTTCCCTTTTTATAGGGATAACTGAATTTTTCATTTGGGTTCTCTAGTTATTATATATCATCAAGTAATAATATCATAGTAATCTTTGTATGGGAGTTAATATTAATAATGTACTAGTATCCTAAACAGAATCCCAAATTATTTTGGAAATGAACTATATTTAGAAAGGTTTTTAGAAATTAATTAATTAATATTAATGACAAATACATTCTCATTTACTAATGTAGTAAGACTAAATAATATTTATAATAAAAAAACATTACATGTATTATTTAAAAATTTAACATGAAAATCATCATCTCATAATTGAGAAATTCTAAGACTGTTATATTTTATATCATCAACTAATAGTACATTGGAAATTAAAATAGAAATGATGTTACCAATTTATAATTCTAGATGATTTCCCCTCTATCGTTCTCTCAAAAGGTGATATAGCCATCATAATTAATTATTATGATATTGAGTATATAATAGTATCTTGTATTACTACATGAACACACAATATCAATTTACCATTGTATTTTATAATAGGTGTTCAAATAGTTTCCTAAAAAATATAATTCATACTAATAATATTTTTTGAACCACAATTTTCATGAGGCTAGAAATGTTAGTAATCATGGATTTGGGAACCCATATTTGTTTAACAGATCTCTTGTAAAAATATTATAAGCTCTGTGAAATTAACCATTTGTTACTTCCATTATAAAAATAAATAGCAATAAAATTTTCATATTTGGACATTGGAATAAATTTTCTTTTACTGCTATTATTTATTGAGGTTGGTTTACAATACTGGTAGCATATTTTAGAGCATCCAGTTTTCCTAAAATATGTGTAAATGATTCTCTCAAAATAGTAAAATTCTATAAATCCTCATTATTTTTTTAAATATATAGTTTAAATTTATTATTATATTTTTATATATGATTATTCTATCCCTTCTAAATAGATAAATCAATTTTATTTTTGGTTGTTAACGAATACAGTATCTTAATGAAATTTTTTTCCCCTTATATTCATTAAATGTGTATTCTATAATAATTAAATATTAAACATATCTTCTTTATTAAAATTATTATCAGTTTTTTCATTCTTAGAATTATCAAAATTATGAACAAGAAAAACATTAGGAATAGTATGGACCTCAGACACCTTAATCATGAAGAAAATGATTGTTCGATCTAGCATTTTAAAAATGTGATGAATCAAAATCACTAGAGATGTCCACATAAGCACTCGAAGTAGATTTCGTTTCATTGTTATACCTTAATTCCATTTCATCATATTTAATTTTTTTATTTTAACTCTGGATAGTTTATATTCATTGTCTTTTTATTTTTATTTAAAAGAATTTAATTTTTTTTAACTATAATCCTTCTCTGAATCCCTTTTCTCATTGCCTTTCATTTCACATATCCTATTATATCTAATATTTTTAGAAAAAAATGTATTATTTCTATACAAGTTATTAAATGATCTCATAATGTGGGCCATTAGGTCATATTAGGTCGAAGATGAATCAATGTCACTTGAACATCCACACATTATCTTTATCATCTTCTTTTATCATAGTTTTGATGCAGTAGTCATAATGGCTGCTGAATTTCTATTAAAATCATCACTTTCCCCTTAGTTGAATTTAAGATCCTATTCATTCATCATGAGCATACCAATAATCCCATTGATTGTAAGTTTGTTAATGTAACAATGTTCTCATATTTAAACAGATGTACCACTCCATCATCTATATGTCATCTTAGTAGCCTGATGATTTGGCCTCTTTTACACAATAGATTTTCATGAGAGATCCTAGTGTTCACATGTTTGTTAAACCAGAGGTACATGATAGAGATTAGTTTATAATGATTCATTTTAAAATGATCATATTTAATTGTATTTGTTTTTATGATCATATTGTTGAAATTTATTAGTCCTTATGAATAAATAGTGTGTCCCATGTTTCAAAAATAGTTTTACGTGTAGAAATTATCATGAAATACTCATCTCCTAAACCTAAATACACATTTTTAGGATTTAAAATTAATAATATAGTCATGATTTGCAGCATCAGACAAAAATTTTCTATGAGCCTTAGGTAACTGATATTTATCCTCAACAACATTCCATACTTCCAGTCACAAAATTTTATATGAATTTTTATTTTGATAATACATTAAGAATAATTATTACCATAAAAAGGAGTTATCTTTGTAGTATAACCTTCCAGTCTATTATCCATTTAAGTAATATAAATTTTGAACTAAAAGATATATAAGATATTTAAAGAAAAACTAAAATCACAGTTGATTTTGTTTGAAAAATATTGGTGCAAAGGCATCTCCTATGATACCATATATTGCTTGGAGTGAGTATAATAATTAGTTTTGGGGGAGAGTTGAGTTTTGAATAATTTTTTAATCTAAAAATTATTTAGATAAAATCCACTAGTTTTAATAAACCAACCCATGTAATTAAAATAGTAGTTGGATATAAGACTTGACCTTTTAAAAGTATTCTTAATGATTTATTATATATCGTTTAAAAATATAAAATATTATTTTAACCTTTAAAATAAATTTACTTAATGCTGTTATAATATAAACACTAATTAAAACAAACTATCAAAGTACTAGTTTTATTAGATAGTAAAAATACATTGTTTCTAAAATATAGAATATGAATAAAACAAAAGAAACAAAACACAATGTGTAATTTTTAATATAAGATGTTAAATATCAATCTGATACATGATCCTCTACACATGGAAATAACTTGATTCAAAGTATTTTAAGTAAAATAAAATTTTATCCTAAACCTAGAACGAGAATTTCAATGTTATACTAATTATCCAGACCACACTGGTCCTCTTACACAATTTTTATAAGAGTATAAATACAATATGTCACACCAGACATATACCAAAGTTATTGTGGGAAACAAATATAAAAGAGATAATGAAATGATATTAGGTATCATAAAGTTTAAATTAAGAGACATTGTGTGTTGAAAACTAAGTAACAAAAACTTGTTATAAAGTAAAATAAACTAAAAATACAAAAAAAATGGTTGTAATGAGATAGAGTTTCTTAGTGTATTAGGATCTATAACTTTTAGACTCATTGAATTTGATTTGAAAGGATCATCGAGTCGAATTTCTGAAAAGTGTTTTAGAATAGTGTTTTATAGACTCTTTTTTATTGACTGTAGGAAGGTACTATTTGTAAGATATTCTCTGGATTCGACAGTCGAGGGAAATATGGACGTTTCTGGTAATCTATTATGGTTCGTGAAATAATATGTATCTCTCTTAATGTGTGAGGCTATATAAGTGTTTCTCCATGTTGTTCTCTATATTAAAGATGGATTCTGCATACACTTTTGTTATTATTAAAAGAAACAGAGAGAATCAATAGGATCCATTATGATCCTCGTGCATCCTCCCTAGCACATACAACAATGCATTCTTTCTCAGAATTAAGATATGGTCATTAAAATAATCAATGAGATGAAATTTGATAATGTATCCATTAGATATATTAAAATCAATATAATTTGAAATAGTGATGGTGAATCTGTAAACCTGGCAGTGCCTAACATTGGGAGTGACATAAAATTTGGTGATAATAAATTGGAATGTTGTTTCCGTGGAATGGTGACACTTCTATGGTGGTATGTTGGGCTGGTGGCATTTCATTCAAACATTATCAATGTTTTATTCTAGAGGTATGAATTCCTTGACTGTATCTCTAGATGATTGTGAGACTCTGTCATGATGGCACATTGTGATGATGTGACATCATAGGTAGTGTCTCATACCATGTTATAATTTGATATCATTAGTGATTCCTTTATGATTGTGAATTATCTATCATGGTGTAACATACTGGCGGTGAGTCTTCTTAGTAGTGAGTCTTTCCACATATATAATTTTTTTATTTAATTGGTGTGTCATCAATTATGGTGAGAAAAAATTGGTAGTGACTCATGCCTAGGAAAATTTCATTGATATATATTATATATTGAAATTCAAAAAAATCATAAAACTCATTAATTAACATAATTATGTTAATTTACTGATCATTAAAACAAGTTCGTCAAAATATTATTCACCAAATCGAGCTTAAACGAGCAACTAAATATTATTATTTAAATGTGATCATCATTACCTAGTAAATATATCGGAGGGTGTGTATATAAGTTACTAATTGTTCTGGTTTATTTTTTAAATGAAATTATGAAACATTTATAAATATTAATTTACAAAATAAAATAAATTTTTAATTTGGTATTTCCAATTTAGTTTATTCCATTTTTTTGAATTTTTATGATATGTTTCATTTGTTGATGAATAATAAAAATACTGATTTTTAATTGAAAAATATAATTTTTTCCCAAAGTATTATAATGCGATAAGTTATATATTAAATTTTAAACTAAAATTTGATAAAATAGACATATATTAATACAATTTAGGTAATTGTATGTAATTTGGGTTTGAAATTGTTTAAAAAACTTTTAGTATTTCAACATTTTCTCTTTAAAATATAACTTTATCATCTCGTCTAAGAGATTAATTTTAAATTAGTTTTTGAAACTTATATGTTTGGAATATTGAAAAATGGAATCCATAATTTTAAATAATATTCTATAAGTTTATTAATTAGATCCCTTTTATTTATTCTAATATGAATGTTAATTTTGTATTTTTTTATCATTGTTAAAGGAAAATCTGGAAATTAATGCTAAAAATAAGTATTATAAGGAATAGAAAATTACCTTACCACTAGTAAAGTTATTATTTTATGATTTAGCAACTAAAAAAATAATTATATGGGTGGACTTATTACCTCTTGGGTCCACATGAATTACATTAATCCTGTTATATTATTTTAATTTAATGAAAATTCTATGATGGCATACTTATGTTTTAATAACGACAAATTTTTTAATATCTTTTAATTCAAAATATATATTTGAATATAGATATTATTTATAAAGATAATATCATTATCATTAACATGGAAATTTATTTTCAATTTTTTGGGAGTAAATATTTAACTGAACGACTTCCAAAATAATGATGTATTAATTGTTTAATTAATGGAAATATAAAAAAACAAATTTTTTTATATTAAAATAATTATAAATTGACATAATTAAAAACATAGAATAATTTTGTAAATAAAATTGACATTTTCTGAAGTTAATAAATTATTTGGTTTTAATTCTATGTTTTTATTGAAATTTTTGATATTCAAAGTATAAATAATGTCAAAATTGTCATTAATGATATTTTAAAATAAATAATATTTTATTAAACAATATAAATATAAAAAAACTAAAATTTGACAAATGATAGAGATGTTTTTTAAAATATCATGGATGATTCATTTTTGGTACATTTATCATTTTATAGTAACTATATTATCCATTAATGAGTAAAAACATATGTTTTCATGGTAAGAATTAATGATGTTACATTTTGGATAAAGCCAAAAGATAAATAATAATAAAGGGTATAAATGTTTAAAATTTTAATTTTATGAATTAATTTATACCAATAACCAAAATATATTCAAATAAAATAATATTTTATCCATTTTTAATTGAATGTTTATTTACAGTAATTTAATATTTTGAGAAATTACATGAGTTCTTATCTCCTCTCTTATAAAAGGTCACATATTCTTCTCTTGACTTCACATTTCAAAACCAATTCAGTTCAAAAAATACATAGCTAAATATCTTCATATAATCCCTCTCCAAATTATAGATTTATTATTTTATGAATTATACTATCCTTAGTGGTCTTAATGTGTTAGAGAATGATGGATTTCTAAAGAAGATGTGTCATTTTTAATTAAGTGTTTCTGTTTTGCTTCCTCTTCCACCTCCATAAAATTTTCATCAAACAAGATTAAACAATAACTGATTTATACTAAATATATTGATTTGTTATTATGTTAATATCCTCACCAAAATCATATACACATCCATCAAATCGGAATATTAGTTATCCCTTGGGTGTATAGTGGATTGTCACCTCTCAAACCGGTATAATTAATTTTCTATCACCACATATCAATTATAATTATTTTAACAGAATTAATGGTTATATATAATATTAATGAAATATATATTATTATTAAAATATTATTTATCATATTATTTATTGTATTTCCATTCAAATAAAAATGATAAATTCGTTCGGGCATATATCGAATTATCACCTCCTCAAAGTGATGTGATTCATTTTTCATCACCAAAACACATTGATGATATATATAAGAATATTAAAATTATTAATTTTTAATTAATGATATTATTATAATTTTGGAAAGATAAAATTCCTCTAAACATTGTTCCATAATGATCGTTGGGAAATGGAAATGTTACTCATCTAGACATACATCTAGTTGTCTCTGTATGATTGTAACATAGTTCATTTTCAAAAACCATAATAATAGAGTGATTATAATTATAATTTATATATAATATTTTTTATTAAATCATTAGTATTATTCTTAATAATATGAAATAATGAAAACTTTGAGTTGATACATCAATCTAATATCATTTGGGAATCATGTACCAAATATCATCAAAGTGTCTGGCACGAACTTATATAATTATGTAATTGTTATAAAATAGAAATAAGTGATATAATAAGAATAATAAACATTAAAAAAGGCTCACATGAAATTGAAAAATTAACCTACTTTTATTATTAAGGACGTTAAATAAAGTATGTCATGAGCCAGACTCAATGTAAGGGTCTCTTTGACTATAAAACCTTATTTTAAGTATTTTAAATATGTATTTTCTAAATCATTCAATTTCAAGTATATTTTTTTAAAAAAATATTCATATAGAAATTATATAAATGGAAATGAATGTTTTAAAATTTTAATTTTTAAATTTCTCTCAATTATTTTTAGAATGTAATCTTTTTAAGGTTCCAAGTAATACAAATTCTTTTAAAAATATCTACTTTATTGTTCCTCTTTTTGATATTAATACAATTATGAAGAATTTCTTTTATCATATGGAACATTAAAAAAAATTCAATAATAATGATGCTTTAGTATTTTAATGATTCATTTATATATTTCCTAAGTTATTTTAAAATAAAATGGTTTCATTATTATGTGTATCCTTTTTATATTTTAATAGTAATTCGTATAAGAGAAGACTATTTTAATATCTGATGGTGTTTTACACATGGTTTTAAAAGCATTTTTAGTTGTTTTATCATGATATGGTTGATAGAAGATAAATAAAATGAATATAACCCCCTTATAGCTCTAATATAAGCCTGATACTGTATATAAAAAGTGTTTTGGATGAATTATTACCGAGGAAAAATATGTGAGCCCAATATAGAAATATGAATACTGAACCGCATTATAGCTCTCCAATGCATTGGGTACTCTGGAGATAAATGTATATCATTTGGTTATTCCATTTTTAAGGGTTATATATGGGTTTTTATGATGTTTTCACAAGGAACGTACATGAATTTTATGTGTTTGCTAATGAGTTTTCATGTAAATCATTTGATTTTCTAAAGATGAAATAATGATCTTATGAAAAAAAGATTCATTTTTTTCTCAAATAAATGTATAATTTTTACAAAAATATTGATTGTTTTTAACTGGATTAAAGATTTCCTTTATTTTATTTATGTTATAAATATTTTTTTTCTTATGACTTGTAATAATATGTTTTCCATAGGATTAATGGGGGAATATATACCATGATGTGATCTTGGAGATAATTGTGATGATTAATCCAAAAATGAAATCCCATTTTATTTTAATTTATTTTTTATTAGAAAAATGGTTATTTAATATAATTATCCACTTGAAAAGAATGAGATTAATTTAAAATAAATAATCCTAATTCTCTAGAAATCTAAGCTTAAATTATCCTCAAATTTAGGAAAATGAATTCTGGATTTCAAACTCATGATTGTGTAATGTTTTAAGGTTAGGTCTATTTTATATATTTTCCGTAAATAATTATAAATAGTTCATTAATATCTTAATAAGTTCTTGTATATCGCACATACTCATTAATATAGTCTTAATTTCCATCCATGTGAATAACTATTGAAAAAATAATCACATATCTTCTTGAGGAAGTAGTCAGTTATCCACATAGGTGACGTTATCATGTCTCCAATGATATAATATTTTTAATGTTATATATGATATAATAACTCGAAATGTATAATTATGTTTTATGTATAATATATTTAATTTATATCCATCATCATACATAATCATGAGGGACGTTAATAAAAAATGAATGACATCTGTTCACATGGTGGTACTACACAATACACATGAATAATTATTTTGTAATCGATTTAATGTTTTTCGATATTATTGTTTTTAATTAACTTAATATAACAAAATATTATTATACATAATATACTATTTTAATTTTATTATAATTGTTTATTAAAAATTTATTCAGATGGAGAAATAAATAAAATTAAAATGCTCATTGAAGAATATTTCATCTTCATTGAGTAACCTACTTATGGTTTCACCAAATCCTTATAAGGATTTATTTAGGAAAATACTAAGTCTTATAGGATTAGTGGTTGGGATTTTTGATTTTATTCGGGAAAGTGTTTTCTAAGAAAGGGTTTTTAATGTGTGAATAAAAAAGCATAAGGGTGGCATTTCATAGGTGTTGTGAGTGGCATAGTTTTAATTTCATAAACGAATATTGTGTAACGACACTTTTAAAATGAATAAAAACCAAAAAGTATTATAATAGTGTCTTAGAAACTAAATGTTCAAAATTTTATAGAAAAGTTATTTCATACAAGTTTTTAGGACATTTTACACCATATCTTATTACTATAACCTCCTAGTAAATACATTTTTATCTTAACAATAGTAAATAATATTTAATATCTTTTTATTAATAATGGAAATGTTTAAATAATAATATTTTAATAGAGTATCACATGTTGTTAAAACCAGGTATTGTGTGCATTTAAATCCATTGAAGAGATTGAATTTTTCTAAAAATAAATATATCAAAATGTTTTATGAACAGATATTCCCTTCAACAATTAGTGTTCAATTTCATACACTCTATTGAACATGAAGTTCAAATTTTAAAACTTATATTTGTCACATTCTATCCAATTAAATGAATTTTCACCTCATGATTTAATCTTGATAATAGTAATTAGGGGTTAGACATTTGAAAATACCATTATCGAAAATCCAAATCAAATAATTGGTAAATAAATCATCCTATAGATATGAGAGAAAGGGATGTAAAATTTTTATATGGAATAATACATACTAGGATTATAAATAGCATAAAATAGGTGGGAAGTGAATATTTTGACATGAAAAAAGTAGTAATGTTAAAATAATCCTAGAGAGCGATGGATATCATTGATCAAAATAAGGTTAATTCTATTGAAAAATTGAAATCTATGAATCCATAAGCCAGCTAGGTGTGAATCTGGTAATTTGTATCATTAGAAATGATTGTAATAGAATAACATTTAATTTATTTAATATTTTCATAAACATGAAATGTTTTCATGTGTTGATATACATACTAGATTTATTTTAATTTCATATTAACAATATCATACTTTGGTTGTGTCTCGATCAATTTTCACTAAGAATCGTACTCTATGAATTGATGAGGAATTTTTTATGTCTAAAAATCAATAGATAATAGGAATGAAATTATATTATCTAAATATATAGTTATCATTTTAAAAACGTTTAGAATATGTTACATAGTATGCATAAAACATCATCTGGTGAATTAACACATTAATATCTAAAACCTATTCCAATGTAAAACTTATACCATTTCATAAACTCATTACCTTATGAACCTTCCAAAAATATTATGATGAAAAACCATAGAAACTAATTCTTGCAATTTCAAGAATGACATTATCATTAATCATTCAGATAATATAATGTTTATATTAATCAATACATACCAAACATGTTAAAACATTCATTGTGTATTCTATTTAAACGTGGCAATAACATGAATTACCATAAATCCTTATTCAATTATTTATGATTCCTTATTCCTTAATTAAAATCGTGATTATTTTATATATTCAAAAAATTTAATAAAAAAGTAGATCTATCATTGATATCATAAACCACTTTTATAACAAATCATTATTCAGTTTCAAGGTCATCAGTACTATTAAATTAACATTTACCATATCAATTAACTATTTATCCCAAAATAAATATATAAACAGAAAGAACATATTAAGGCATATCATTCAATACATAATGTTTTTTCTATGAAGATCAACATTATAATGACTCATTTTTCTTGGTCATCAGAATCGTTCAACATAGGCATTGAAATCCTAAAGGAAGAGATTGTGTAGTACGATTTGGAGAATTAATTTGTGTGGTGCCCCATATGCATATAGTTGAATAATTGAACATTGGAATCATTATTATTTACCCTATAGTCTCTAGAATGGATACTTTATCCCCAAACTTTTAGAAAAATTCCATTCCCATTATGTATGTATCAGGTTGTTTCTTTTCATAATTAATAGATGTTTTAAAATCAAAATTTCCCTTCTTCCCTTTATCTATGTTTTTCTCTACCATCCACTTCTTCTCTTTATTCACATTAAATAAATAAAACTTCTAAAATTATTTATATATATTTTTATTAAATGATACTATTTATTCATATGAATATAATTTTTGGGAGACAAATTCTCTTTAAAATATTGGATTAATTGTACAATTGAAAGGATAATTGTTACTCTTTGGATTACATGAATTGATGAACATATGGATGAATTTAAAAAAAAACACCATAATATATTCCATACTAAAACATTATGATGTAATTCTATACATATCCTAAAATTATATAATATAGTTATATTACTAAATATATATTTTACTTAATCTAGTTTTCAATGTTTCTACTAAACCTCTCTAATAATAACTGTAATGATACTGAATCTAGTAACCTAGAGCAACTGTCTTACATTATATTTTTTCAATGATATTAAGCGATAAATATGAAAGGAACAATAAATTTAAAAATTAAATAGAACAATATATATATATATAGTAACCATTTTACATTGGGAAGAGATAATAAATCATAATACATAACAAAAAACAACTGAACTGCATACTTGAAAACTAATTCAAAAAATTCTACATCAAATCCTTGGGAAAGGAGACCCAGTAAGGGTGAGATAAAATTCTCAGTAAGTTTTATTTTAAATGTAATATCTCATGAATAAATAATCATAATAAAAATATAATGTAATATAACCAAACACTCATTCCATTAAATAAACAAACTAATTTTTATAACAAGATAAGGCATATTCAATAAGGAATAGTAAAAAACCGAAATCACATACCGTTTAATATATAAACAAAGATTGAAATGAATTTAGAGATAATTTCATTATGAATATATCATAAATAATAATAAAAAATTTCATAATGAGGGAATTTATTAAACAATGGACATCTTTTAATATAATCATGATACAATTACCATCATGTTCTATGCTCAAGATAATTTAAAACCACCGCAAAAAACCCCTCTGATTTGGCCAACTGGTTTGTGTCATGATACCTATTGATGTATCTATATGATATCTATAACTAGGACCCACCCGTATCTATATATCCAAATAATTTCTCAGGTATCAAATAATAGATTTAAATAATAAACATTGTGCCTTTTCATCAAATATCTATATGTAGTAATGGATTCAATTTATCAATATTTCATCATTGAATAAAATATCTATCTAAGTATGCACCATTTTTAATTATGTTATACAGTTTAAGAAATCATTATATTCATTATAAATATATATATATTAGAAATTAAATTTACAAATTATTGTGATTACCTGAAAGTGATCATTTCAAGAAAAATATAATTATCACAAAAGAATGTTAGATTGCATTATAACTTCTACCAATTTTTAAATGTCATGTAATATAAAATTGAATGAAATAATTTAAATTGACACATAAAAAGCCCTGAATTATTATTAAATAATTATATTATATTTCGCGGGGATGTATTTAAACTATATAAAAGGTATTAGGTGCATAAGATTACAATATTCTTCAATGTAGATAAATTGAGATGAAGTCCCTGATATTATGTTTCTTTATGATGGAATGTGTTTTAACTTCTTTTATAGTGATCTAAAACATATCATTAAATTTTTACATAAAAATATTAATAATTATTATATCATATTTTATATTTAATAAAATCTGTCACCAATTATTTAGTAATCATTAATTAATTTCATTGATTGGGTTTTAATTATCTTGTTTTCAAATTCATGATTTGTAATGAATGTTAAAGATCTTTTACTATTGAATTATTACATAATCTCAATAAATAAAATCATAAAATAATAATAATAAGTATAATTCAATTATATATTTTATACAATTAATTATATATGGATTCGAATATTGAACGTGTTTATTATCATGGAGAGGATATGTCTTATGTATATATGGGTAAAGAATCAATTTTTTAATGATCATTATAGAAAGAGTTTGAGTACTATTTTATCATAAAAACTTTATAATAATATCATAAATACAATATCATATATTTAAATATACTTATATATATCATCCATTTGATGTGGTTGTGAAAATGGAGTCACAACCCATCTAGAAGACAACAGTCTGCACGTACTCTTATAATGTTATCATCATTAACTGAGTTAAAAGGTAAGAATGAAAATTAGATATTATTATTCATGAATGGTAAATATTTAATTAATTTAATATTATATTATTTATATGACATTTATATATTAACATTATCATTATTACCTTTCGTGTAATGATTTTTTGGAAAATAAATCGTATCACTTCCTGAGGTGGTAGTTCACCGTACACAAGAGTGATGTAATCATATCTCCTATAGAATTGAAAGTGAAAACGTTATATGGGATTTGATGAATCACTATCTATAATTACTTTTTTAATTTATTATATTATATATATATATAATCATAACCAAATGTGTGGGGTGGTAATAGATCATCAAGTAACATTGATTTGTGAGGCGGTAGTCCACCACACACATGAATTTTGATTTTGTAATCCATTTTATGAAAGTGGAAATGATTACTTGTCATTAAAATAAAATAAAAAGTCATATTATATTTTATATACTTATTTTATTATATCATCATTTTCCAATAAGATGTTATGGAATTGGAAGAAGAAAAAAACACTTGTTGAAAAAATGTTACCTCTTCTTCAGGTAAACTCAATAGGTTACCACCAAATCCTTAGAATGACAGATTTATTTCAAAAACATCCATAAAGGATAATGTGATGTAAGTGGGAAGTTATTTGGATATTTCTTGGATGAACATAATGATTTCAAATTTTTGATGAATATAGGAGAGTGGGCGGGCCTTTTATAGGCGAGTTGAGTGGCACATTTAAAATTTTGGAAATGAAAAAGTAATAACCACGTTATAAACATTTAAAAATGGCCAAAATAGTTTATTATTGAGAATAATAAATGATAAGTTATAATAAGGTCACAATTTATTTATTTTTATATGTTTTTAGGTCATTTTCAATTGTATGTTTTTAGGTTAACCCTCCAGTTAATCCATTTTACCTTAACTACAATAAAACAAATGTTCACTACTTTTAATATTAATTTTGGTAAAATTTTCTTTTTATAATATTATGTAATTAAAATAATACCTATTCAATATATGTAATTAATTATTTCAAATTATACTAAAATCGTGCAGAATAATATTAAAATATTACTCCGGTTGATTTGATGAGATAACAAGATTTCAAAGAGAAAAATTATAAAAGATTTCAATGTTTTATGAATTAAAAAAGAATTTTAAAATTATTAAAATGACATAAATAAAAATAATAGATACATTATTGATATAATTTTACTTTATAAGAAATTTTATTGTTTAATTTAACTTTATTAATAATATAAATGATAATGTTGTTTTCAATTGAAATAAAATATTTTTCATTATTCACCGAGAAATCAAACATATCCTAAAAATAAAATAAAAATAACCCTAAGATAAAATTTTCAGGTATATTTAAAAAAAGAAGTCTTTTCCCAATTTTCTTCTAAAATTTTTAGAAAATTATATTTTATTATGTGGGAAACACACGACTAATCCTAATTCAGAAAAATATTGTTTTTAAAAACCATTTCTTTCTCATTAAAATAGTGCATATTTTATTTATAAAAAAATAAGACCATTGAATTTATTTTATACATGTATAGTATATAAAATTTTAATACTTTTTATTTAATATAGATACTCACTAATTTAATGGCTATGTTATAATTTTATTATTCACATAATAACACTATGAAATTTTAGGTCTGTTTAAACCGTCCCCAAAATTTATTTATAAAAAGAAAAAGTACAAAATTACATTGAGACATTGGACTTAAACATTTTATATTGAGACACTACCCACATGTCATCCCCCATTAATGTCAAAAATAAATCGGGAAACCTAAAGGACCACCTAGAAGTTATTTCTATGAGAGCTCTCCAAGAAAGGGAATCAACCACTTGATTTGACACCATATAAACATATGTGAACCTCATATCAATATTATTTAAATGATCAATACATTTAATCCATTGGGTTATAATACCCTAGGGAAGATCCCTAGTCCACATCTTTGGATCATTAACTTCCCGTTCAGAATATGATCTGATCCATATAATATTTTGACCGTGATGGAAAGAATATATGATATCAAAAATTATGGCCCAAAGATCAGTGTCATAGGTAATTACCATCCCAGTCAAATGGTGAAAACATCCTTTAACAGAGACATGATACATGTTAAAGACACCACCACAACCTGAGAGTCTTGGTGATTCCACCATAGTACCATAAACACTGACCATAATATAGGGTAAGATTAGAGGGAGTCTTTTAGATATTCTTGATCACGAGTAGCTACTTCAGCTTAACAGAAACTCCTAGTGACTGTAATTCTATAAGATCTGATTATGTGTTTTCCATAGATCCATTTTTTAATTATGTAGTAGTAGGAAAGTCTTTTTGAACTAACAACACACCAGCATGACTATAAGGGTCCTTACTATCTATGAGAATATCATTTCTAGCTTCCAATATAGCTTGAAAACAAGCTGATGCATTAATAATTACCAGATTCGTAATATTTACACTCCACCTAGCCTCGGTGATGTTAACCATCAATTCATACACCTTACTATGGGAGAATTGAATCATGTTAAAGATATCACTATTATAACCACAAATCTTTTGGGAAAATGGGGGCGAATGAAACAAGTGATGGGTAATCTCAGCATCCATCAAACATATGTGGTAGTAATAAACAATGAAATGACTATAATTTATCAATTTATCATGTGTGGGAAACCAATTATTCTATATTCTCCATAGAAATAGGAACAAAAGGGAGTTAAAAAATGGAAAATTTAATTTTAGGAAAAAATAGGTGGTTGGACCTCACCCACAAAGTGAATCTTGTAGAAATACTTTGGGTTACATTAGTCAATTCTATTGGGATTTTAGATGATCACATCCTTGTCCATAAAAGTGTAATTATGATGTTCTATATGGACTTATTAATACACCATAGAATGAAGGATATCCCTATGATATTGAAAATCATCCACTGATATGTCCAGCAAATTAGTGGGTTATTCACCCATTTGAAGAGCACTATCATGACCCAATGTTTTCCAAAAATCTATAGTATATTGTATACTCATAATACATATTGAGTTTGTAATAATTCCATTACAGGAGTATCTAATATATTTCCAGAAAGACGAACACATGTAGTGTGGATATCCATTCATATTCTTCAATTTAAACCTGCATGAGAAAATGTCCAAATATGGTTCTGTCGTGGATAAGAGGTTCTAGGTGATCTTATTGATAATTCAATCATTGAAGTTATTTAGATCCCTGATGTCAAGGGCTCCCATTTCAACAGTCTTAATAAAATCCATCAATGTGATTGTAATTGTAATTTTTCCACTAATGGGTCATGTCCAGATGAAATTTCTCATCACACATTGATGTTCACTAATCTAGTTCCTTGGACAATTATAAATTGAGATTGAATACACAAATATTTATGTCATCAAAACGTTAATGAGGCACACCCTCCCATCTTGGGGGAGGGATTTTCTTTTCCATATTTCTATCTTAATATTGACTCTTGATTAGATCCATTCTTTACATTGCCTATGCACAATGCCAAAAAAATTTGGGACTCCAAGGTAGGTAAAATGTTGGGCACCCTTTTGAACTCCAAGAGACATGGTGATCCTATTTTCATTACCCACTATAAGTACATCACAATAAGACATTGAAATATTTATTCCAATTAAATTTTTATCCATATAACACCTTGTATTGTAAAAATAGTTCCATTATTGCTTAAAGAGGGCTATGGGAGGCTTTCCCAAAGAATAGAATGTCATCACCATATAATAATTTAGACTGAATGAATTATCCCTTCCAGCATTAATCTGTTTAAATAAGATGACTTGTGAAAGATAATTATTTAATCTACTCAAATATTCATCATCAATGAAAAATAAAATCCCAGATAGTGGATCAACATGCCAAAAACCTCTTATAAATTGAAAGAAACTCTTTGAAGATCCATTTATAGGAATATAAAAATATGTTGATTTTAGAATTCTACTTATGATATTGATGAAATATTTTTATAAACCAACCCTCTTAAGTACTCCAATGATGATGCTCCATTTTAATAAATCATAATATTTATAAATGTCAATTTTTTGAGAAAAATTACCAATCATTGTATTCTTTCTCATTTGGTTGATACTTTCCTAAGTGGTAAAGACACAATTATGTATACTCATACTGAGAATAGAACCAAACTTCTAATGGGAGACATGCTCCCTTATAATGTGCCCAAATCTAGTCATCATGAATTTTCCGATGATATTTAAGGGGTAGTGTTTCAAATATCCATTGGCCTAAATTCAATAATCACAATAGAATTCTCTATTATTGGAATAAGAGAAATGAAAATAAAATTGGTGTTAAAGGGAATGTAGGATTTTGTAAAAAATCATGGATTGCATTTGTTATACCATCATAAAAAATATCATAGTAAATCATAAAAACATGTTGATGAATCCATATGGTCCAAAAATAATTAACATGTTAATTTAAAAGAGAACTTCATTAGTTTCTTAATTATAAGGATCCATGGTGAGAGAAATGTTTAGGTGTTCCTCAATACTAGGGGTAATATTATAAATCAACTCCCGAGTATTATCAGCATCAATATAATAGTATAGATTAGTGAAGTAATTTACCACAAAATTTATGATCTCACTTTCCGAAATATAATGGCATCCATAAATTTTAATTTCCTTTAATCATTCCTTAACACTTTTTTCATTGTACATTTTATAGAATAATTTAGAATTTTTGTCACCATCCCTCAACCATTTGAATTTTAGATGATTTAGATCCATCCATTCATTCATAGTTAAGTGATTATATTTCCTTTCAAGTTCTAGTATTTCATCCCTTTTGGGGCATCAATGGTTCTTGTTAGCGATTTGATAGCAGGATGGGTTATCTCCAGCTACCTTAATCTAAGGATCAAGGTAAGAGAAATAATTCCACCACCAATCCTTTAAGATTCTTATAATATTCTTGAGTTTTGGAGCTAAAATATGGAAAGGGTTTCCATGATTAATGGGACTATAATATTCAATTATAATATCTCTGTATATGGGGTCCATACTCCCTCAATTATTAAATTGAATGGGGAGATGAAAATGACTGAGAATTTGAAAGGCACTATCAATCACAATAGGGTTGTGATCTGAGAGGTATTTTGTTAAAGTGATACTGGAGAAAAAATAACCATCATTGTCATCATCCATAATAAAAGAACATGGTTAAATCATATTTGATTAAGCTACATGATAAGTATACCAACTCTAGTTGAATTCATCCCCTTAAATAGCAATTTTAGTGGAATAAAAATGATCAATGACGGTAAATAATTCAAAAAAGTCAGATTGATTAAAGTTAAGTCTAGATTTATATTTAGGCCCCAAGATGGTATTGAAATTTACCATAACCACCCGTTTGGTAACAACACTTCCAAAAAATCCCCAATCTCATTCCAGAGATACATTATCCTAATATAGGATGATGAGGCATACAAAAATAAAACCTAAAAATCATAACCTTGATACATATAAGAAATAAAAATAAATTGTGCTTTCAAAAAAAGAGTTAACCTATACACAATCAAGAGAATAACATAGAGGTCATACATTTTATGATATTGATAATTTTGAGAAATAAATTGATATCCAATGGAAGACAACCTAAATTCATTCCCCTTATCAAACAAAATCATTAGTTCAATGATGTCAACTAGTATAGGTTTATGAGTCAATATATAATATCTAAGGACCATGAATGTTGGGGTGTCCCCAAGAACATGACATTTCTAGTAAAATAGAATCATTACGGAAGGGTTTGACTCTTTTGCATATTCCCTTAATTATTGGAATATTCCCTTTGGAATTTTTCCTCCCTAATCCATTTTCCTTCTTCTCCAGAATATTTGGTTTCCATGAGGACTCATTGGTTGAAACATTTCCATTGAAAGTTGAATCAACGCTATGTGCCTTATGGATCTGAAGGGACAACAGCCTGCTTTGCATGATGTATATCTTTACGGTCATATGTCTAGAAAGTTCCACTCAAAGGTGTAAATTTGTTATTACATAGAATGATACCAGGCATGATGCTCTATTATAAGGTTATCTGGTATTATTAGATAGATGAGTCCAAGTGTAATCAAGATTACAACTATCATTTACTGACACATCATAGTTCCCGCCAACATATTGAGTATTAGGATCCCTCTCTACTCCATCAACCCCATAATGGAATTTCACCATTGAGGTTGCATCCCCAGTAGTCCTACCTATTTAAATATGATATATATAATCTTGAATTTGGTGATAATAATCCACCTGTCAACCCATTTCCAACACAAATTTAGTGGGGGTCTTCCTATGAGACAACTCAATAGGCTATAATAACCCATGGGGAGATGCCCCATGGATTGAAACTGCAAATCTGGAATCATTTTGTGCACCTTCATGAATCTTAATGACACCATAAAAAATAACTATATTAGTATATTACATGTTAGCATGTTCATTTTTATTTCCAGAATTATGTTGATCAACCATGTGAATATTCACTATGTCATCTCGTTTCCACAAATTTGAAGTATCTAAACAACCCAAATAGGTACCTAGGATAATACCATCAATATTGCTTAACACATGAGTGGAATCTTGGTCTTCTACATTTTGGGGACCAGAAATAAATTCAGTCACTTGAGTAGGAGCATTCGATGTCATATCCCTTTCAGAAACTAGGGTAGTTGAGTGAAGCCCAGCTAAGGCCATATCACCATTATAGGTCCCTACACCTCAGTTCTTGATTGGATAAGGAGGTAGGTTCTTATCTTTTCTTTTCATCCTTCGGTATGAGGCATCATCATGTCCTCTACCATATCAAAAAGTGCATTGTTTACCCCGCATACATTCATAAGTGAGATAACCAATGAATCATCAATTAATGATTTTTTTCGGTTTCCTCTCCCATTGAATTTAATGTTTAGACTATCATCCCTCATAGTAAACAAAACTTATTCCAAAAAAGTGATATCCATTTCATCCTCAACCAGCATTCTCTCATAATTCCCAAACTGTGGATTATCTGTTTGCCTATTAATCAAAATTTGAATTCCAAATGATGATGTAATATCCCATAAGATCCTTGTATTCCAATATAAAAAAAATTTATCAACATATATGAATCCATATATTTTCATTAGAATTTATTATATAATTCAGATCATAGCTCCTATCCCACTCTTGAATTCTTAGAAATACATGCTTCAAGGTAAATAGAATAATTATCTAGGATCTGTGCTTGAATTAATTTGAGGGAAATATTATATGATATTTTCCATACCCCATATCATTAATTTTACCCTACTCAAAACCCCAAAGATCTACATTTCTCTTAAAAAGATCCAGAATTTTATAGAGTTTTATACCTTTTTCAAAAATAACTCAATCTATAATCAAAATCTATATAACTTCACCTTTTCTTCAATAAAATCATTAATTTCTAAAACAATCTCTATCCTTTCCTTCCACACAATTCTTCCAGATTCAGGGGTATAGATGTTCATGAAGAAAAAATTAGATGCTTATTTTACCACATCCGTGACAGTTTTCATCAGTTCATCCACATATTTGAGAGAATTGTTCATCGATTTCACTTTGGAATCCTAATTAAAGATCTATTTGTTACAAAAATGCCGGGTTAATCAATCAATTCCACCCTTATTCTTTGTTTAATCTCTTTCAGAAACAAATAATCAAATCACCTCCCTTTGCTCCTCTTGTTTCTCCATCGTTCACATAGTCCTTAAATAATAATATTTTTCTAAAAAAATAAAATTCGTTTAAATATAGCGTTGAGTTCATTACAATACATCAAAGATATTGAATATATATATATATATATCATAATGTATTGTGATTTTATATTATTTTTAGTACTTAGTGTTTCATTTCAGACACAATATGGAATATGTTTTTTATATTTTAAAATATATAGGTGTTAGAAAGATAATTAGCTATTCATATAAAAATATATAAAATGAAAAAAAATTAAACTAAATTAAAACAAAAACAATATGGAATTATACTTTCTAATTTCAAAAAATTGTCATTACAGGAAAAAAACATATTTTGATGTCTAGTTTATTGGAAATTTGAAATATTATACAAAAAAAATATAACGTTGTTTTAAGTAAACCTTAAATAATTCTTAATTAGTTCCGCCTAGGTTACTTTTACTACATATCATATCTTAGGGACATTCATAAATGGAATGGGTCCATCATGATTCCCTGTAAAGGATTAAGCATGGGAGACATATACAAGGTAATCACGAGGCATACCAACAAGAACATGATTCATAATAAGTATTTCATGATCAAGAGAAGTTGAGAAATATCATAATAAAAAGAAAATGATAGAGGAAATTGAATTGTGGATAAAAAAAATAATTTATTCATTTATAAACATATTAAAGTGGTTTATCAGTACAATGATATAAAAAAAATTACCAAAGTCATTCACCAAGGTATCATAAATCATGTCATATATAGAGATTAAATTATTTTCCTATGTAATTGGGGAACTATATGGGTGCACCCTTCATATTTATAAATATCATGTGAGACACATAGATCATAATAAATAATTTCATTAATAACTTGTTGAAAATAATGAATGCAATTATTATCAGAAATAAGGTATTGAAACCCTTATAATGGCATGCTCATTACAACATTATTAACCAACTAAAAGGGAATGTGGATTATACATATGTAAATCCCCAGATAAAATAATCATTTTACATATATAAGAATTTCCATTGAACATGAAGTGGTTTGGGAATTCACAAAAATGAAATGAATGACAATTTCTTATGTAAAAAAGGGAAATAAATTTTGAAGCACGACATGTAAAAACCATGGATTCAGTAAAATACAAAATTACTGGGGATAATGGAATCCCAAACAAAATATTATTTTATATATAATAGGATAATATAATGTGGAATATGGAATTATTTTTTCAAATAGAAGACATACCACAAAAAAGGTTACTTTAATAGAGAAGGGAGGTGGAGAATTTCCTTACCTTGTAGAGTTGTTCCTAAATAATAAGGATTGGAATCATGGGGGATTATGGACACCATGCAGAGACTATAGGGGATGTAAATCACATATAATTTCTAATTTAAAGATTGGTTATGAAAGGTAACAGTGAAATTGGATGTAATTTATAGAGAATGTGGATGGGTTGTTTAATAATTCCAAATATTGGATAAGGAAATATTGGTTTTATAAAATAATAAAAAATTATCTTATCTATTGTTTCCCTCATGGTTTTGGAAATTTATGTCACATTATATGAAATTTTAATCCAGAGAAACTATGCAACAGTTTTTATTCATTCATTGAACATTGAATGGTAGTTTTTTCACTAAATAATGTTTTCAAAATATATTTTTCTATTTTAAAATATTGAAAGTCCCTTATAGGTTTTTAAATTGATTAAAAAATGTTATGGAACATAATATTAATAAAATATAACATTTTATTACGTAAAATTTTGTTAATAAATTATTATAAAAATATGAAATAACTATGAATTCATAAAACATACCCTAAACAGAAACCCATATTTTTACTAATCCCTAAAAATTAAATTAAATTATAAAATTCTTAAAAATTCACCCATCACTATTTTTTTTGAATTTATATATAATTTTTTTTATAGAAACAATTTTCAAGATTTGATAATTTTTACATGTAAATATAAATATACTTAATTATTGAAAAATAAGAGATTTGAAGACGTTTTCAAATTTCTAACAATTATAAAAACATCCTAGAACATTATATAATTATAATAATGATTATATTAAAACAAATTTGTTTTAAAATAAAACTTAATTAAAACAAATTTAATTCAAAATAAATTTTTTGTTATAATTTTTTTCATTTTAAATAAATACAATTATGTTTAATTTTTTTCTATGAATCAGTTTATCAAATCATGTCAACTGAACAAATATTTTTTGAATGAAATATATTTTTATATTTTAATTTAGGAATAAAAATTTAATAAATACATACGAAATTACACTTTGATAAACTATGGGATAGACAAATAACCGCTTATTACACTTGTGTACGACCTAAGCATAATGTATTAGATAGTGAAAACATAATGGGGTGGATGTGTAACATTAACTGAGTGGTAATATCTAGTATCCTAGACTTATACAATATGGGTTTTCATTAACAGCATGACATGTTGAATCTTGGACTAGTCTTGGTAAATGGATAACCCTAGTGATGATTCATCTCTCCCGTGTTCTGAAAAATTGTCTCCAAACCACACGATTCTACAGGTCGAGGCCCTCATTTCTCCTTTTTGAATCAATTATCCATTATCATCACTACTTATATAAAAAATAATTATAATGGTAAAATTATAACCCATGGGTATAGTTTCCTATAGTAAAGTTAATAAATGGTTATATTGACCGATGATCATATTTGATCGATGTTTATATAATGGGCTTATCAAAATGGACTAATATTCTATTACACCAAATATGTACCACTTAATTATTTCACTCAATATTCACTAAAATTACTCATAGGGTTATATTTTCATTTATTAAGATGTTTAATGGTTTATAAATATTGTGTATAATTTTTATGTTGATGGATTTGGGGATGATGATTCTGGCTGATTGGTCTAGTCCATGTTTTCACATTTCATCTATTCTATTTTATATTTTTTGTCCAGCTATAATATGTTTAATTTCCATTGGTTTTATTGCCGACTAATGAAATTATATATATTAAATACATAAAAATATATTGGGTTCTATATAATATTCATGATATTAGATATTAAATAACTAATAATTATATAGGAAATAAATAAAATTTATGAAACATGGGTCATTTTATATTTCCCCCATTAAAAAATTTCATACCAAAAATTTCAAATCATTCAATCAGTCCATAAATGTTTATGTGATTTCTGAAAAATTGTCTCATCTCCTTTCTGTGTAACTTATTCGTATTTATGTTTCATCAAAAGAAAATTGAAACAATGTGTTATATTATTGAATAAAACATAGTCTCTATTGTCCAAGATATCCATCAGATGATCCTCATAATAGATGTAATTTTCTAGATGTACCACCTTTAGATTCATTACATATTATGAATGTTTTATATACTTCCTTGAGATAGATACATGGAATAAATCATGATGTTGATCTAGATTTTGTGTAATTTCAAGTTGATAGGCCACTGATTCTATGCGATGAAGGATTTCAAAGGGGGGAATTTACCTAGGGCTGGGCCTCCATTTCTCTCCAAAATCACACGAATCTCTTCCATAGTGACATTGGATGGAAACCATTGTCTCCAAAATGAATAACAAACTCCCTTCAAATCCATTGAGTGTATATGTTCTTCTAAATATGAGTATATTTTTTCTGTTGTTGGTTGGTTGGATCATTTTCTATCATCTCATGCATAATATAAGGCCCAAGTATCAACCTCTAACCAAATTCAACCCAAAATATTGGAGTTCTAAATCACTTTCCACATAGATATTTATATAGACCGATTGGAATATAAGAGTGGAAGTTGATGTTTCATGATAACACAACTAATTGTAGGTGTCAATACCATCCTACATTAAATTCTATTAAACATCTTTTTAGAGGGTACATAAATGTTTAAATAGTTTACTCATATTTTCTATCAGTTTGGTGGTGATATCCCATTAAATTAAATTAGTAATTTATTGGATGTTGAAGAATTATTTTGAATTTGTATCTAAATATTGGATCAGGATTCGAAATGTTAGGAAGTGATGACATGTGTATCCTTAAAACATCCATTACATATATCATGGAAATTTGGTCATGATTGAAATGTTCCTAAATAGCTATGAAATGGATAGTATTGGTGAGTTTATAAACTATAACCCTTATGAAATTATTTATTTTTGATTTCCTTGGGACACTATTTATGAAACCCTTGGTGATATTATCCCACATCCATGTAGGTATGCATCACAGTTTCAATAACCCTTTAGGATTTTTTCTCTTTGCATTCACTTTTTGACACACCATGAACCTTATAGTGCATGAAAACATCACCCATTTCATGTTATCTAACCATTAATTATCACAAAGGTCCCTAAAAATTTTCTTTCTTCCAGTGTGTAGACAAAATATAGAGGCATGAAGTTCATCCATCAGATCTGTCCTTAAATCTAGTATAGATGGGACCCATAGCCTTGTATTACATTTTTGTTCACCTTAAAGATAAATATTGAACCCAATAAACTTCCCATTAATCCTAAACTCCATCCTCATTTGTATTAAAGGATCTTAAATTTTATCTGCCATGATCTTCTCTAGTAATGATATTTGGGAAATAATTTCAGATAGGACAGATGATGTCCCTACCCTTGCAATTCCAAGGTATAACCATAATATTTCCTTTATTAATTGATCTCCTTTAATCATCATCATTTAAATCATATAAAGGTCTCTCATATATAATGTATCAGTGTCTTTTTGTGATCTTCTAGGGTTATAATGTATTAAACAATCATAGTCCTTAAGAAGATCTAACCATCACCTTTATTTTATTTTCAATTCATTTTTCATGAATATTTACATAAAACATTGGTGGTTTATTTATATATAAAAATTATCCATATAAAATTAGTGTCCCCATTAATACAGTGTAAAAATAACAATAGCTAAAAAAATTAATTATTGGACAACTATTCTCGAGTTTAATTAACTATAATTATGAAACAGTGATCACCATTTTGTTTTCTATGACGACTCACCCGAGGCATTTTATATATGCATCAATATAAGAAAAAAAAGTCTTCTCTGATAGATGTTAGACTTTACATATTTTTAGTATCTAATCTATACTTTAGTTCATGGATATATTCTCCATACACTTCTGGGTAGATGAAAATTTCTCCATTTTGAGTTAAATTGGTTTGTTGATTAGAATATAGTGAAATGTTTTTTTTAAATCTTATATATTATCCTTCTAAAATAAGGAATATATGAATATTAGTTACATTTTTTGGGTAATTCCACACTCCTACATGATTTTTATTGGTAGGGTCGATATATATTTTTTAATTGGTTACTATGTGGCTTAAGAATGAAACTTGTTGCAACTATAATTTGAATTTTATAAATTTTACAAATAGTGTATCTTTCATTATAGTTTTTAATATATCTATTAGATATTCATAATTATCTGTGATAATTTTTGGAATATATCTGATATCCTTAAAAAATACTAAAAATTTATCTATATATCCATAATGACTATATTCATTAAATATATAAATATAGATGGAAGTCATAATAATATACTCATAATGCTCATATAAATTTAGGATGGTATTTTTGGAATGTAATCATTCCTCACAAAATTTTATTATTTTTAAACATTAGGGCAATCTTCAATAAGAATCAATCGCCATGAAATGTTCGAATAAATCTGCAGTCCTTGGGATAATATACTTGATCATAAATGTGATCCTATTATGCTCTATATAATCAATTAATTGAAACATTTATCCATCCTCCTATAAAAACGGATTCAAATATACCCATTTATATACACATAGTTGGATAAAGCCTATCTCCAAAAGATCCGGATGTTTTTTCATTAATTACACAAACATTACATTACTCACATTATATGTGGTATTCAATATTGGATTTTAGACATGAATGGGTTCAATTGAGAACTCTACCTCTATTTCTATATGTGTTATATGTATATCCTTACAAAATATATAAATATACCCAAAAATAATGAGGATGTTATATATTGTTACAGTTTCATTTCCTTACCTTATTCACAAATTATCACCTTAAAAAAGGATATGGGAGGTGCTCCTCAATAATGATCAGTATGAGATATCACTCTATTAAAAATAACTTTAGGTTTTACACTAAAGAATAAGTAAATTTCACTAAACGATACTTGATCTTATAAGTGTACATCTAGATCCATTAAATACTTTACATAGTGCCGAATTCCACCATGGGAATGACTACTTGTTTTTCGATGATATTGTAGATACCCTTATTAATAGTAGACTATCTATACACTAATGGAGCTAAGAATATCCTTAGAGGAGTATTTAATGATAAATATATATCTAGAATATCCTAAATTTATTCTATATTATATAAAAACATGGGTTGAATAAATTAATGATTAAAACCAGAATCAAACAATTTAGTTTCTAGATTTGAGAGAATAATGACTGTACCTTCATCCATATCATTTTGAGACTCTACATCAGCTATGAATAAAAAAAATCCCAATCTTTCTTCCCTATCATTTTCTAAGGATCATGGAAGTTACCCACCACTATCATAAGATTTGGAAATTGATTATAAATGTTCCCAACCTATCCATGATTTTTTTCATTGAACTTCTGAAAGGGATTGCATCATTTTCACTTTTTCAGCAGTGTTGAGAAGTTGAGGCTTTGCATCATAAAATTTGTTTTCATATATATTCCAATTTCCTCTACGTTTTAAGATCCTTCCACTCTTATGTGATGATATACCTAAATACTTCTTCCCGCATTTGTTTCATGTGAGAAATTTCACTTTCATTCCTCCTCTTCCATGATCAAAATTATTCCCTCTTTTTGGATAAATTTATCCCTTCCATTGATTTGACCTATGTTACCTCTTACTCTATCCAAACACAAATTAAACCTTAATAGCAATCCAAATAATCTCCTAATAGATTTCATATACATATTTTTCTATGGTACTCCATTGATGGGGTTTTAGTCCACCGATGAATCAATCAACCAATCATATTAGATCCATAAAAAATCAGGATGTGTACCTATATGATCTATTATATATCATTTCATAGAATCCCACTGATTCATTTTCCATATTATTTAGCTTTAGGAATTTCTTCTCCATTTTTTTAAATCGAATGGGGAAAATAGTTATTGAAAAATATCACCTTGAACTCTGGCCATACCCTAACATCATCTCCCTTATTTGATTTGTGATTTTAATTGGTATCCATCACTGATCAGATTGTCTTTATAAGTGGTATACATATAGAGGGATTTTATCTTGCTCCAAACAACAGAGTAAGTAAATTATATTTTATATATATATTTTCCATCGTTTAAACTTTCAATGGATTAGTATATCAACTAAAATATGGTGGTCGTTGATGCATAAATGACTCAATGTAAATTATTCACATCAGGGCGAATCTAGTCTATTCACATGATTGAAGTTATATTTCATAACTCAAATTAGGATATTCATGATATTCATGAATTATTAAATTATAACTTTCATCTGATGGTCATATGTTCATCATCTGATGCACTCATCAAATACACAATTCACCCTATTTCCCACCATTTTTATACAATAAGAAACCCGTAGAGAGAAAAATGATTCTTTTTGGAATCTTATAATTAGGAAGGGAGTTTATGTATAAAAAACCATGTCTAATTATGATATTAATTAATCTCCTCAAATTATGTTTTTATATATACATATTAATGGTTCGTCAAAATATTGTGATTAACTAAAAATTTCCCTTCAGAGTTTGAATTTAGGTGTGAATCATGTTCCATTTTCATGTACCAATTCCTAATCTAGTCGATCTAAATACAGTGTTTTAATATCTTACTCTTATAAAAATCTATGCCAGAGACACATCCCCTAGTTTTATCTCGACATGGATGTGTTTTTCTGGAAACTACTTATTTAATACTTTTCAAAATATAAGGATGTTTATTTAATATTTATACATATCCCTAAAATTAGCACTATTGTTTTCAAGACATAATTTCCATAGATAAATTAACTATTCTCCGATGCCAAAAATTTAATCCATCCTATTTATGAAACATTCTATTCATTTTATGTAAAAAAATACTATAATTTTTAAAATATTACATCCTAGAAATTATAAACATATAATGTAAACACTAATATACATGGATGACACCTTCATTTGTTCAACCTAATTTTATTTTACATTATATAATTTCATAGGGACATAAATCCAAGGGATAGGGTAAGCATATATCCCAATGATGGAATAATAAATAGAGTCATTTATAATTTTATATTGAGTACAACCAATAAGAACATGAGGCATAATTATTATGGAATGAAGATGAGAATATGAAGCATATAATAATAAAAAGAACATGATACATAACATGGATATCTAGATAAAATATATTTATTAGGAATTCATAATCATATAACCAAGCTTCATCACTATAGAGTCGTAAATTGAAATTAACAATGATATTAATCACTATATCAAAAAAAATATTAACTCTAGAGATTAATTTCTTTACCAATTAAACTGTAGTTCATTCAAGTAAAACGATCTATTCTTCTTAATTTCATATGAGCCACATAGATCAAAATAAATAATTTCATTAATAACCCTTTGAAAAAAAAACATGTTTATTATAAAAAACATTCCCCATAAAAGTACTTAATAGATTGATAATTAAATCAATATTGACAAAAAATGGAATATAGGTTACATATATTGAAATACTTGAACTAATAATCAATTTAACATCTATATGAATAATCATGGAAATGGAAATGGTTTTAATATATACGAAAATAAAATAAATGATAATTCAATAGTAATAGATAAAAATAAATTTGGTAGACTTCTGGGTTTAAAACATTTATCAAGGTAAAGGAAAAAATAGGTGGTTAGTGTTTATCCTATTGATAAAATTATATTCTTACTATAATGTGAAAATAGAAATTGGAATAAAATTAATTATTTTTGAAAATAGAAGTCATACAACCAAGAGTGACGTTTAATGTAAAAGGGAATTTTATATTTCTTTTCTATTGAAGATTTTTTCTTAAATTCTGAGGTTTCGAAACGTAAAGGATTACGGAAATTGTAGGAGATCCTTGGGAAGAAAAATAACTAAAAACTCGTACTTGATTTATTGGTAGTGAAGGGGAATGGTGAAATGGGTTTTTATTTAAATAAAAGATTAGGAATTATATAATTAGTTCTAAATATATATATTATAAAAGTAGGTTGTGGAAAATGATAAACCATTCAAATAAATTTTTTTTTCTGAATGTTTTTGGACCTATAAGTTTCATTTTCTGTTATTTTTATCCAGTGGAAATGAAAACCATTTTTATTACTTCTTTGGAAAAAAAATTAATGTTTTCATAAAATGTTATTTTTAAAATCAAATATTCCATTGTAGACAGTAAAATGATACATATAGGATAATAAATTGATTAAAATATTTGAAAATAAATTATATTAATAAAATAAAAATTTTCTAGGTCACATATTTTTGTTAATAAATAATAAAATAATTATAAAATAAGTATTAATTCATAAAACATATTGAAAACCTAATTCTTATAATTATTATTCCCGAAAAAATAACATATTGTATACTGTCCTAAAAAATTGAAAAACGGCAAATTTCGATGTTCTGATTTCAAATATAACACTTATTTTATCAAAATAATTTTCCAACTATTGCAATTTTAATTTGTAAATATCTATATAATTATTTATTGACAAATAACTATTTTAAATACACATTCAAATTTCAGGAACTTATAATAAATTCATGGGATATTATATAATTATATTATCATTTCTGGTTAAATAATATATTTTTAATATTATATTTCATTAAAACATGTATTATTTAGAATATCTTAGTTTATTATAAAATTTTATATAATATTTAAATAATATAATTATATTTTATTTGTGTTCAAAAATAAATTTATCAAATTCATCTCAATTAAACCTATATTTTAACAAGAAGGTATCTTCTTAATATATAATATATAAAAATTAAATTTTATTTATACAAATAAAAATAAACATTAAAAAAATATATTATCGACATGTATCCCCTTATTAAACGTGTTTTCTATCTAAGGGTATCTTGTGTAATGGTGGTTGTTTCAAGGGGAAGATCAACATTTATTGACAATGTGGAAGTCACCTGTAAATTTAAATTATAATCTAAGTTATTTTATACAATAATCTCTTATCAAATCATGGATTTGGATTATTTGAGGTAGAACCCTAGTGATTCTACCTCTAATCCATGTTCTAAAAAATGGGCTTCAAACAACATGAAACTACTGGTTGAGGCCATCGTTTAACATTTATACATCAATCATACTTTTTCATTACATATTATATATACTAATTATAACTATTATATTTTCACCCACAAGTATATCTTACAACGGTTAGATTGACCAAAAGTTAAATTGACCAATGGTTAAACAATGGTCAAATCTCAATGGTCAAATTTTCCTATATACCATACAAATAATACTATATTCATTTAATAAATACTTAGTAAAATTCATCTTATAGTTATATTTTTTCCATAATAATTTCCTTGGTTTACTATAATTTTATTTAATTTCTATAGTATAGGCCACCAGATATATGATTCCAGAAGATTGGGTCAATTCATATTTTTTTATTTGTGTTTTCTAAATTTTTTCACTTTTAATTTTGCATTATAATTAGTTTCATAGATGAATGTTGTAATTATATTTGTTATATTGATAAAATTTTATTAGTTTCTCTATGTGGTGTATAATATTATATAATATTATACACACATTTATTTACAAAAAAATATCTTTTAAAATTCATTAGTCATTAAAAAAACATCCATAAATATTCAACCGAAATTAATTCTATAAATCATAAATACTTATAGATAAATATATATAATATATATTTTCAATGTTCATTAAATATTCTAATATATTTTGATATTGTTATTCATCATTTTCCCAAGTATAAAAATTATTCTATATAATAATAATAACATATGCAATAGAGGGAAATTTATATATTAAATAATGATAGAGTAATAAAATATTAGTATATACATAAGAACAAAATAAAAAAATATACCATCATCCAATAATAATCATGTATAACCACAGTAATCATTTTATGTAATTTCATGGAATCATATAGATGAGACTATAATTATCAAATATAAATTTATTTGATATATTTATTGAAATAATAATATTAATTTTAATTACAAATTTTTATTCAATTAAATATCTTTAATTTAATAATGACATAATATTTATCATTGAAAACAATTACATCGTTTTTTGTTGAAATGATGTTAAAAAAGTCTTATTACTAGAATAAGGATGTTAATATTTTTAATAAAAAATAATTTTAAGTCATAAAATTTCTATTTTTTCAAAATATCATTGAAAATATTTACAACATCTAGGTACATGAAATTTACTATGTTTAATAATATATTCACAAAATTTTATTAATGACGTCATTTTCTTATTTTAATTACCCAATAATAAAAAATAATATAGTATGACATATATTTCTCTCTCACATTGATTAATCTATACTGAAAAACATCGAAAATGTAGATTTAAATTATTATTATTATGATAGTGAATGAAATAAAAATTAACATATAATTACGTTATTTCTTAAAATTATATTTTAATTATCTTCAATGTAATTAATTTACTAATACTGAAATAGAAATATGTCATGGGATAACACACATTAATAGATAATTTTACATGTTATTATCCATTTAAAATAAATAAAATCCTTTTTATTAAAGAAATATAATAAATGGATTAATCATATATTTACATAAAAAGGATTTTAGTAACCCAAAATTATTACAAATATTTTTACTGGTGTTTTAAAATAAATATCAAATTAAAAAAATTTCATGAGTCCTACCGTATTTAAAAGTCAAGGTTCATAGTATATCAAGAAAAATTTATAAAAAATATATCATTGTTTTATTCTCCATAATTAGATCCTAAATTATACTGTTATCATGAAACATTATACCATAACATATGGAATACATAAATGAAATTTGGGGAGATATAAAGCACATTAAGTGATCAAACAAGATAACATGGCAAAATATGTGAGTCAAGTGAAATAACAAGAAAAAAATAGGGGTTTCAAGAATAATAACATAAAAAATAACATAAAAATGGTTTCATAAGTCATGTAATCATAGGAAATTGATACCAACATATAAAATTTCCTAAAACAAATTTCAAGGATAAATTCCAAAGCAATGTCACATGGTCTAATGATTACCATCATGGATTTTTTAAATTCCATATCCCATACCTAACATATAATATGAAAAAACATTAATAAATTAAATGAATATATATATAGGTTTTCCCATAAAATTAGTTAAAGAGTTTTGTGTGACAAAAATATAAATAAATCATTAATAATAAACATAATAATTACCCCCATAATAATATAGTTTCATAATTTTATGTCATATCAGAAGAAAAAATTATTTTATAATGATTATAAAAAGAGTATGTATTTAAATATATAGGATGTTCATAACAAAAAAAATATTCATTGGTATTAAAATATGTTGTTCAATTTGAAAATATTTCATTAGAATATTAATTGATTTTTGTATTGAAATGAAAATCCTTATAGGGTGTTTAGGGAATTGATTAGGGAATATTGGACAAAGAGTATGTATGAAATTTTCTTTTAATAATTGTAATATATAATATTTCTAAATTAATTATTAATCTCTTTATTGAAATAATTAATTGAAATAAATACTTTAAAGGGGTGTTCCATAAACGGATTAATGGATATCAATTTTCTCATTAATCAGGTTTAGTTTTAAAAAGGGAATTATTCATACAAAATTATTTAATGTATTACTCCATCAATTTAAGGGATAATTAGAATGTATGATAGATAAAATAATAATTTTAAAAAATTATAGTAATTCTATAAGATAAATGAGATAGAAAATGTGAGTTAGACCTAAAATTTTTGTCATCCATATATAAAGGTTTGTTTATAGGGATTAATTACTTTTTGTTTTAGAATCATTCAGCACTTCACTAAATACCCTAGAAAATAAAATACGTAAATTAGTTAATTAATCAGAAACATTTCGATATAAATTTAAATTTTAAAAATGATATTATTTTCATTTACTGTAATTTCATTGAGACATGAATAATAATTTCATTGTTTTGAAGGCATTAATTTCATATTTCCGAGGTCGAATCAATTGAGGATAATTATTAAAGTTCCATAAAAATGTGACAAAAATTAAATATTGAAATTACCTGTTATTTATTTCCATATAGAAATTGAAATGGCCCCAAATATCAATTTGTGTTAAGTCATTGGGATCATCCACTTAGTAAAAATATAAATGTTTTCTGGTTAGTTTATTTAGGTTGGTTTACCAAATTTCATAGAATAGATTTTTTATTTAAATAATAACTAAAACATTGAAGAATAAAAAAAATGTATAATATATTTATTATATTCAAATTTTATAATAGTATTTTTCAAAATATATCCTTTATGGTCATGGAGAAAAATAAAATATTTTGTTCATGGATGTAGTGGACCAACAAATTATAAATAATGTTTTTTAGAAAATAAAAAATAGAGATAATAAGATGAATATTACACCCTAAAAAACATATCCAAATATTTAAGATACACATGATACAATTGTTGTTTTGTTTTATAAAGATATAATGAAATAATATATGAACAATAATATTAAAATAATATGAGTTTTTAGGTTACCTCTCCCTTTTGGTTGTGTATTTTATGCTACCCATTATGTCTCGTTGGATTGGTATTTTGATGATTCCACTATTACTATAACATGGGGGGATAGGATTCTGCAATTATTTGGGTATAATTTTATAATGACCCAATTCATAAATATGTTTAAGAGAAGAGGTGGTGAGGGGTGTTATTTATAAGGTAACGATATGGGTGTTTGTGAATATTATCATAATTGGTTTATTATTATGGATAAAGGAAATAAGTATTATTAAATAATGTGAAAATAAAACATAAATGGTTAAATTTAGTTCAAACTAATCAGTGCATAAATCATCCATGACTTAAAGTTATGTATAGAATTTATAATGAAAAATATAGAATTTTTTGTATTTTAATTTTAAAAAAATTTCAAATATTTATGAAAAATACCAATAAATTAATCTTAGCAATATTCAACACATATATTACGAAAAAAATTTATTTTTCAAGATAATAATTAGTATATTAGAAAATATTTTTCTTTATATTATAATACTTAAATATAAAAATAAAAAATTTAATTTTATGTAAATTGTTATGACCCTTTCAAAAATTATGTAATGTTTTGTAAATTTATATTATACATAAAAAACATAATAATAATTTATAAACCCAAATTAGTAAAATAATATTAATTTTAATTAAGAATCATATTTTAAAATATAAAAATATAAAAATATATATTTTTTAGAAAAATATGACCACTAGATTTATAATTTTTGAAACATTTATTTACCTGTATCATGATTTATGTATTATATCTATTTAGTTAAAAATATAAATAATTATTATATTAAACATTCTTAAGATAAGATACACTTTTAATGTTTAGGTTACTATTCTTAGTGGTCATATTATTATTGCAACAACCATATTTATAATGGTCATACTGGATCCATAGATTATATATATACATAATTTTTAAAAAATTATTCATAATTTCTTCCTCTCATGGTTATTTATATTTTTCCATATTAAAAATATTTATTTGATAAAAAACATTGTGTCTCCTTTCTTCAATTTTTATCATGACTCTGATATGTCTGGGAGATAGAGAATATCCATATTTTAATATTATTATTAAATTATTTTCTATTGTTGCATCACATTAAAAATTTCAATTCTTTGGGATAGAGTTATTATCTAATTATATTTTGTAAATTAATATAAAAAATTGAAGTTGGTTTTATCATGTGGTGAGTGTGAATTATATAATATTATTTTACTAATTATGAAAAAAATAAATATTCAAAAGTGAAACCCCATTGACAAAATTCATGGTCATTACATTAATACCCACATAATAAATTTCCCCATTGAAATTTTATTTTACATAATATGGCATAAATATGTGAGGTTTATTTTTCATTATTGATTCTTATAAATCCCATGTTGTCATGTCATATTTATAGTTTCACCATATTAATTTGACCGGGTGTGATGGTTTGTTGCATTGAACATTATCTCTATAGTGTGATATCTTCGTATGATGATCCTCATAATTAAAATTATATTCCATATACATAAAATATTAATTTATTATGTTAATGGAATATATAATGTAAACCATCGAGAGGAAAATGTGGAATGTATCGTGTATTTGAGAAAGGCTTACTGCATGTTCTACAGGATTGGCCATAGTTCTGACATAGTCATGAATATGTAATTATTCGATGAAACTAGGAAATAACGTACAATTTTTCAAAAATATCATGTATCACATAAATAGTGATATATGGATGGAAATTCTTTCTCTTACTAATATCAATTCTTTTCATCATTGCTATTTTTTCACCTTTGAGCATCCTCGATGTTCCAATGAATGGTCTTGACCTTTTGTTCCATTTCATAAACTATTTGATGACAAAAAATAATCTATTCTGAAATATCAACTATTCATGAAATTGTTCAACATTTTATACCAAAATTGATTTTTATGGATCCATTTGGTTTCCTGGGTGGAAACTATTATTTTAAGGGGAATAAACTATATTAATATATTTATCACTTCTTACGTGGAAGGCCATCAATCATCCTCTCTACATGTCCTCAATTATGTGGATAGTTTACTCAGATTGGCCATCATTTTTTTGTGATTATCAAACTCATGCTAAACCCAACTTTTAGATAATTTTAGATAATTTTCCAAAAACTTGAGTTATGATTTCAATATTTGTTGAATATATTCTATTGTGGATTTTGATGTTGCTTTACCTCCACTCTAATGTATTTCCATATTGTTGATTAAGTGAAAAATAATTTCTTATTTCAATTAAGTGATTATTCATAGTAAGATGATCCAACAGAATCCATATAGAATTATTTTCTCTAGTTCTCATTAGAATATTACGGACAATGTATATGGTGTTTTTTTTCCATTATGATAACTTTATGGGTTGGCGTCATCCCCTTCACATTTTACTTTTAATGTTCACTTACTAATATACTAGGAATATATTGGTATATTCCATGGTCACTATCATTATCTTTTCCCACCAATATTTGTCTCTCTTATCTCGATCTATGTGCACTATTTATCACCTACTTATTTATCATAAGATTTTACGATACACATAATCGTGACCCAAATCATAGAAATCTGTATTTACCAATTTACAAAATTTATTATTTTCTTTTTCTAAAAGATTATAACATATTCTATTTTTTCACATAATCACATTAAGAGTCCTTTTTATACTCCAAAAGGGATTTTTGAGAACCCATTTCACATAAGACGAATGATGTTCCTTCATTTATGATCCCCATGACTATGCATAGAAAGTGTAAAAATATTTGATCCCTCTAAATTCGTATAATTGATAAGGTCTCAATATTTATTCAATATAGTGAACATACCAGTTTATTTGGTTCACATAATTGTAATTGATTTAGATGATGTAAAACTTGATCATATCTAACAATATTCAATGGTTCATAGTAATCTGCATTATTATATATATATATATATATTAAGGGTTTATGATCTATATATATTCCATACTTCTCCCCCTAAAGATAGTAACATAAAAATTTGAATGTGAATATAACTTTAGACAACTCCAGATCATGCATTGAGTATTTCTTCTCAAGAACATTCAAAATTCCTGACCCATAATCGATCATTTTATCATTTTGTATAAAAAAACCCAATATAATATTTAATGAATCATTGCTTAATATGAATATATTCCAACATAATGGTAGCCTAAGGAATAAGGTAGTAGTATTCTTATTTCTCATTACCATATATCTCTAATTTATTAATCATCCTAATAAAACATTAATCCCCTCTAATTCATATTTGTCAAAAATATTTACAATCATGAGTAGTTTCCTAGAAATCATCAGTAATAACTAGAATTTCTAAAAACTTTTGGATCGCTGTTATAGATATTTATGTTCGAAAATCACTAATTGATATTTTCATAGAATGGTTTAAATATATCCATTTTTTGTTATAACATTCCCCATAAAAGATACTTCCTCTATCCAAAACTCTTGATTCATATATATTTTATATATCATATTTCTAAATTAATTTTTAATTTTATTCAAATATTCCTCGTGATCTTTATTTATTTTGAGAAATATCATAATACCATCTATAATGACTATAAAAAACACTATTTAATTTCTAAATTATATCTTTTTTAATTTAATAATTATTTTTAGTGTATTTGTAAAATCCATTCCCTCCTCATTTAATTGATTTGAGGAATAAATGTTACATAGACTTAAGAAATTTCCCCATGGAACCAAATTATGGAAATAAATTCCATATGATTCAAAACAAATGGGATATGATTTTCCCTTTATAAAAAAAATCCACCAAACCCAATATTCCAAAACAAAATAAACCACTACATGATGCATGATAACAATGTAAATAACTACCATTGATACAAAAAACCAAACAATAAAAAACTGATATAGTTGAAGAAAACTAACATAAATGCTCACAATAGAATAAAATCCAATATAAATCATTAACATCGTGAATAAATAAAAATATATAACATGATCAATTCACTATCTAATAAAATATCCCATGTATCATGATGCACCACTGACAATGTGTGATACATTAACTTTTCCTATTTCCTCAAATATCAACATCTGAAAAAGAATCAATGTTATAAAGAAGTTGTGAGTAATGAAACATAGAAGGATGTACACCAATGGTTTCACTACACATACCAGTAGGATATAACATTCTAGTGATTTTATATAAAATAACATGTATAAAACAATTGAAACAGTTTATATCAAATCCAATCTGAATAACCCCAAAATGATTTTCAATGATAAAAAACTTTCAATGGAAAAGAAACCAAAAAATACATTAATATATTTAATAGTTACTTTTTAGAATACTCATATGTTTATTCACTCACAAACCCACATTTTCATGCTTCTCTAACAGCTCCATACTCATTATCAATTTCTCTTATATCCACTATGTCATCAAAAAGTGGATAATCCCCTTTTTCCCCAATGAAACATTCCCCTTATCCTAGATCACATACCTTTTTTACCTCAATGGTACACACCCCTTATTCATGGTAACTTTAAAATCCTGAACAGACACAATGAAATATGCCAAAACCATTTCAAATAAATAGTTCCAAGACATTTCAATAAAATATTTCCTTTCTTGAAAACCATTCAAAAAACATTTCAATTCATTTCAATAGAAATATCATCTTATGGAAAATATATCAATTAAATGAATTAAAAAATTAAAGAAAATCGATATTTTAAAATAGACATTTAGAAAATCAATAAAAAATCACATTTCAAAACCACTTTCCAATAAATCCACAATTTCTATAGAAATCTAAAAAACATTAATAAATAGTGTTTCTTATTTGTATTTAACAACAATTTCAAAATCAATTTCAATATAAATAATCAATTTGAAATAAAAAATTAAATTTCTTAGAATAGAAGTGGAGAGTGAATCGACCTACATCATGAATTATAGTGTAATAAATAAATACATTAAAACACCAACAAATAATGGGTTGAATGTCCAAAAACCCACCTTTGATATATTCTATTAACATCAAAAAGGAAAAATCTTACCATGCATGACATAAATAAAACTTATATCTATCTATAGTATACTATATCTAAGAAACTGAGATAGGGAAGAAAGTAGATCTAATAAAAAGAAATAAAAACTAACAAAAATATGGAATTACCAAAGGAAATAGGTTTAAAATCACCAATAAACACCTTCAGGTCACTTCCAATTCATTAGGGATTTGTTCTACAACTTTAGAAGGAAGAGTTATAGAGTTAAAGATGATTTGGAGGGAAAAAGATAGGTTAAAAATTATTATGACCGAAATCCAATTTTTAGTATATTTCATTAAACTGTAAATTGATAGTCATTGGAATAAGAAAACTGTGTGCTAATTGTATTCCAACCACTTCCTATAGGGGCTCCTTGCAAAATTATACGACAAAGTTAGACAAAATGTTTTCTAATCATACAAAAATATGATTATCCATCTTTTTATGATTTTTCCATGGTGGAATAATGGTTTGGACAAAATTTGTGCCTAACTATGTGCCTCCTCCATCATACCATGTCTTACTATACATGGTTTTACGTGGCTGTTTCATGGATTCCAAGAACAGTTCCATAACCATGCACCTTTAAAAAATCCCCCAAAAAAATTCTGAAAGACTTCCAAAATCTCCTAGACATTACATAAACACATTACATACATAAAATTAAATAATAAATAGTAACTAAAATGAATACATGGGTGCTAAAGTATTCCCACAATTTGTATTTCCTTACATAGAATGTAAAAAAACATTTCTCTGAATGGGTTATGGCCATTGTTCTATCATTTCCTTCTCCTGTTCTGATATCTCTTTTGAATCTGAACATATTTCCACCAAAACTACACTAGACCAATGATTTTACAAGGCATTACATTCTCTTTTTTATCCAAAATTCACATTGGCATATGCACCAACAAATAATATAAATTTAGGTTAATATTATCCCATCTAATAACAATGTAGGGATCTAGATTAATCTTTTTCTACTAAGTTACACAGAATACATTATAAAGCACATTGAACATTGGTGTAAAATATATCCATATGAAACCTCAACAAACCATTCAAGTATCTATTAAGGGATTATATATCAAAGAGATAACATTCTACACCTCCAAAAATGATGATCCCAAATCCTCAAAGAGATCATAAAAAAAGATGATAACTTAGATTGACTGACAATGACCATCAACAATGATAATTATATAACTTATTTTGATACTAAGATATCTCCACCCATTTCTTGATCAACCGAATCTTCTCTATTTTCTCTTGGACATGTATTTTCCTAACTAGTGAAGTCTCACATATTTCCACCCAACAAAAAAGAGAACAATATGGATTCTCATATAATTATTTAAAAGGATCTATATGTATTGAGGTTCGATAAATTTTGTTTAATAAGAACCCCACTAATATTATGTTCTTATAACATGAACCACACAAATCCATTAAGCAAGCGCGCATCATGTCTTCCAACAGTTTTATCATCTATTAATATTGTCCTTTCATCTACGGATAATACAACGTACTCATTGTAAACAGGGTCAAAATTTCTTTTTTCTATATTTCAAAAAATGAAACATAAAACTCAAGTAAATATATGATAATATTAAAACTAGTACACAATTACTCATTATATCTTCTCATATATATATATATTTTAAACGAATTCCACCATATGGTATTCATGAATAGTGAATAAATTGGCTAAGGTTATGAGTCAGTCCACTATCACTCATTTGAAATCATGTTAACAAACCCTTATTGGGGGACCTATTACAAAATCTTTTCTATATTCTACCATTTATAAAAAGGAATAGGTATGGATAGCAACATACATGGTGGTCGCTGATGATCTGCATTAACCTATTGAAATGTTTAGCATCTAGAAATAGACTCAAGCACTTTTATTTTCATGTAGAACCAGCAAAACTATGACTTAATCACCTTATACATATTCTATATCCTAGGATGAATATCCCATATATATTGGTGGTAAGAATGGGGAATATTTCTCTGACAAACCAAAGGTATACCCATATGATTTCTAAACCACCACACTGGACATTTATACAACCTCCACCCCTCAATGATTTCCGCGACATAGCGTATTGACCTCATAAAAATTCATTCCGAATCATGTGTATGTGACTCCATAATTATCTCAAAAAAATCTTCAATCAAGAAAACTGGAAAGAAAATTTCAACTACAGATCGGTCATGACATTCTGTGTGCGTATTGGCTAGGACCGACATGAATGTCCACTCATCTGTAATATTTTTTCCAAACTAATGATATGACTTTATACATAATGAATCTTACACTATATTACCTTTACCTGATTTATAAATAATGTAAAATTCATATAATTTGACATACTCTATCCATCTTAACATTATCTTGTTCAAATCCCATTGTGTGAAAATATGGTTCAATATTTTGTAGTCTATAAGCACTATAAATTTCATACCATCAATTTAACGATTCCAACCTTTAAAATCATGGACTATGATGGCTAAATAATAATAATGTGTTGGATAATTATAATCATAAAATTAAAAATATCTGATTCTATATGTCGTCACATGGTCTCCCCATATGAGGACACACCCACTCCCAAATCACAATGCACCACAATACACCATGTACCCCTATCCCGATTATATAAAAAATAAAATTGGTGATGATGTAAGGTGAAAAATAAGTTCCTAATAATACTTTTGACATACCTTGTCGCATTGTAATGGAATATTATTCCTTGTTAAATCATTTATTGGTGAGGCCATTCAAGAAAAATAATGAAAAATAATTAATAAAAACCACTTAGACCTAGGAAACTGTATTTCCCAAAGAACTTCTGGGGTGGTTTCCAAGAGATAGTAGCCACAATATATTCTAGGTCTATAAAAACACATAGTTTTAGATATTACAGGGCCATAGAAATGTACCTCTTGTTTATTAAAATAAAACATCTATAGTTTGGAAAAAGAGTGATAATCCCACTAGATTCCCAACACTACCACTATGTGTTGCTCATGCAAGGCATATGTCATGGAATAAACAAATATGTCATGCACCAACACCACCACAAAAGTGTATATATACATCTGAAATATCTGATTCATCATTTCAATATTGACTTCTGGTTAATTTATAAGATTGAAAGGCATTACGTATATTCACATTGGCCATATCTACTCTTGAATGCTTTATTTAAAATAAACTCCATTTGAACCTATAATTACTGATATCCTGATTGAAAGTAAATTTTAAATACCCACTGATCTCCCATGAATTGAGTGAAAAAATAATCAATGCATGGAAGTGTATACATATTCATTATAAAAACATTATTAAAATTATAATAATCCACACATAGTTGATGAATTCCCTCAGACTTTTTGACAAGCAAGAACTGGGATGCCCACATAGATGTGATAGGTCAAGTGAACCCTTTTATATAAAATTCATCCAACATGTGATTCAATTATCATAACCCTATTAGTGAAAAAAATTTAGATAGATGGGATATTGGACTTCTCCCCATAAGTAAATAAGTTGTAATATCATATTACTTAGTGGGTGGAAACCTAGAGAAATTCTTAGAAATGCCATCCAATAACTGATCAAAAACTCCCAGAAAATTTATATTCCCGATATATTCCATTGATTCCCATGTCATCACTACCAACTAGTTCAATATAATTCAAACTACTAGTGCCCACAATCCCATTTCACATGGATTTACATTTTCATATCCTTTAATTAAATTCCCAACACAATATAATGTCAGAAAACTAACTATTATGTTATATCAATCGATTTCATCATTTAATGTTTCTAACAAATCTATACCAATATTTATATCATATAAAACCATCTAAAGAACAATGAAAATCCATATTATCTGATCTCTATCAATAATTATAGAATATTCTCTATACATAAATGCACAAAAATCTATTTGACCAAGATTATTTATAGGTTTCAATAGAGAAGGAATCATCTCAACACTAAAATTTAACAAATAAATAGTACAATAGTAAATAAACAATTGAGGTGCACCTATATAAAAAAATCTTACAAAAAGGTCAAATTAAAAAGAATCGTACATGTCACAGTTGATCGTCCAAACATATCACCCACAAAAAAGTTCCCAATTACATATAATTTCTTTCTCACATGACATTTTCCTTTATAACCCCATTGACATTTCCCTTTTTGAGGAGTCATGGTATTCTTTGTTTCACCATGTCTAGCTCAGTTCTTCTGATGAGGATTGTTCTACTACCCATGTCCCATTGAATCATAAAATGTTTGTGACACATGAAAAGCATCCCAAGCACCCAACCTCAGAGCAGTACAACAATAGTGCTAAATATGACCCATGTTGTAAAAATGGTGGAATGATCTATGTGGTTTCATACACTCTCTTCCCATGTATTCAAGTGAAACACATTGGAATCATCCATCTTTTCTTGTGGGTCTTGGGGAATGATTTACTAATTTTTCTATAAAAATTATAGTCTCCTAACTATATTGTAAATAAGTGTCCCTCTTCATCATTATACTAGCATTATCGTTCCCAAAAATCATTAAGGTATCAAAACAACTTCCTACACTCATGGATCTTGTAATTTCCCTTTATTCAACCATCTGTTTGTTAACCATATCTGTATAATTCCTTATCTAAAGAACAAAAGTAATTGATAAAAGCTAACACCTCTTCTTGGATTCATAAATGGGTGCCATAAATGAAACACTAGTAGAATATTCAATTAAAAAGTGTACTAAATTCAAAAATTTAGTTTCATACCCTATCACTTTTAGTATCTCCTAATTCATGATGAAGAAACCCATCATTCAGAAATCCTTAACATATGAGGACCGAATTTTTTGACGACCAATTATTTAAAATCCTCCATTGCATGTCCTTGATCCAATTCATCTTGAGCTTTTAAATCCAACCCTCAACATTAAACATCCTCCACCGTATATATTGAAGCTTGAAAATTAGCTCTTTAGGTGTTCTATGGAAATAAAATATTCGCTTCATCTTAATCACCCATACCATTTCTATCTATATTTTTGAATCACCCCAAATTATGTGTGGATTATGCTTTGGAAGCTAGATACAATAATCCACTGTCCTGGGTTTATCTATTAGGTTATTTCATTACATAGCATGGATGAATTGATGTATACTCTCAAGTAGTTTCTATTTCACATATGGATCAACAATAACCACATTTTTAGCATTATCCTTCAATTGGTTTCTAATATTCCTTTGAGATAAATTTTCCATAACCTAATCAAACTCCCTAAGCCTCACTCTCTTATAACCAATAGTTTAACAATTTTAAAATATAAAAAAATCATATATCACTACATTTCATTCCAAAATTCATCCTTTTTCACATTCAACAGTTTTTTAAAATTTCATCATACTATGGAAAAAAAATCAATTTAAAAAATACACATTTAATACCTTTTTAAAATCTCACATTTGCAAAAAATATTTAAAGCTTTCAGAAATAAATTATTTTTTACAAAATAAAAAATCATTGATCAAAATGATTTATACGATAATAAAGGGAATTTATTACTGAAATGAATTTCATGATACTCTCAATGGATAATCTCATGAAAATGATATTAAAAAAATATATGGGTCTAAAAAACACTTATGTTCCTAACTCCATGGTAACATGATGTTCGGTATAAAATATTTATCTACATTTTCTTATGCTCTACATTTCATCTCCCAACAATTCTACACCATATGCCAAGCCAACATAATTTATATGCTATAATTAATTTCGACTATGATACCAAGAAATGATAACTTGGTGAATGTATAGAGACCCTATACTTTTACACATAATATTACATGATTTTAGGAAAAATTAAACATCAGGTTACAAGCTAGGTATCCTGAATTCTAGTGTCCTTGAAGACAAGGTACATAAAACATAAAACATGGGACCAAAATAAACATGTATTTATTTAATTTTCATAAAGATATCCTAACATCTTTTGATCCCATACATCTTTATAGGGTAACCAGTGGAAAATATTAACAAATGGATGAGCTAAATAGCCCAACAAGGGAATAAACAAAATAACAAATCATAAGCACATGAGATAGAAGGCACGACATGATGATATAAAAAATACATGTAACATGTGTAATTATTACATATAAACATTGAGTATTAATAACGTGGCAGTAACAAAAGCATGACTTTATCATGACTCAAGGATAACCTCTATTACCATTGTACAAGGTAGCACAAGACAAGGCTAACTACCATGACCATCGCACATTGTAGCAGAAGCCAAGGATTGATGCCTAGAACGTCGCACATAAAATCTCCTAACACTCAACATTATCCAATGAATTGGGATTCTATCTGGAAAAACCCAACAAAACATTTCATTTATAGTTTTTCCACATAATGAATCATACATAATAAATCATACGTAAACGTAAGGGTTACCCATTGATTGAATTGGGTACCACAATCTAGTCATAAAGCATAAAAAAGGGAATAACATAAAAGTGTCCATGAAAGAAAGGAACTAAAATATATGATTCCAATAATTTGTAATAGTTTAATGTATCATGGTAAGTGATGTGAATTATATGTAACAACATGTAAGAAAAAAAATTATGAAATTGTTGCATTAAAATATTTGTGTGGTGTTTTATGGAAAATACTATTGATCCTTTAAAATGGAAAATGGATTAATCTTTTATATAAAACCATAAGTGAAATAAGAAATATTTAATAATAAAAAGACTAATTATATGATGAAAATGGTGGATTAAAATAGAGGATATTGTGATCTTTAAATCAGGTAAGAATTTTGGGAGTTCCCTTAAAACAAGTTTGCTTATTAGAAAATATTGAGGAGGGAACCACATTAAAACATGTATATCCCCTAATGATAATGAGGGATGTATCTTGAAACATTATTTTGATGAATATACATTGTATGTGGAATTTTTTTAAAAAACAAATAGAAAACCTAAAATGGATAAAAATAAATATAGAGCAACCCGAAAGAATATAAGAGGTTTGTGTAGAATCCCTTAAGGAATATCGACATGGTATCAGGTGTACATAGGAGGGATCAATGATAGATAAAGTTGATTATAATATTTTATATATAATTTTGGTAATATTCGGTAGGTGTAAAATCATATCGCATATGTATTAATTTCACATAAAAGGGAACAATATAGAGGACTTTCTTCAATAAAAGTGAAATAGATGGGAACCCTTACCTTAAGTCTGATGGTGTTCTCCCCGTGATATTAATGACTTGTTTAATAAAACTTGGTTAATTAATTAATAATTCCTGAAAAATTATATATATAGAATATTATGGGTACAATTTCTATGTTCATTCATAACCATATTGGTCGGTTATGAGGTTCAATTTCTTTGTTCTGGTTCGTTTGATTCCTTTGTTTTAATTATCAGTTCACATATATTCATTCTCAGGAACACCTGTATGATGATGGATGTTGTAGATAATTGATTTTATATAACATTATTGAACATCTATATTATTAACCAGTCATAAAATTGATTTGGTAATTTGGAGTGAAGGTGAATAATTATATAAAACATTAATGATAAACACTTGGATTAACATCGCAATTTTGCACAAAATTAACTTATTTTGTATTATTATTTTAAATAAAGTGTGAAAAAGGATTAAAAATTTTCACATAAGATAAAAGAAAAATATAATAGTCTGGTTCATCCATAAAAATAGTTTCATGACCAGAATTGAATATGTTCATAGAAATTGATAATTTGTCGTCACTGAATGTGATAAATTAGCACATCTCAGACGGTGTTTTAGTTTCATTCTTATAAATGAATGGGAAAGAAGACATTATAATGAAATTTACAATTAGAATAAAAAAAATTGTAGTACTTTTATGTTTCTAGAGTTATCATACATTTTTTGTGAAGGGAGGTGAGGAAAGAAAAATGAAAAGAAGAGAACATGAATGCAAATAATAGAATCTGAAAGAGGAATTTTCCTCTTCAATTTATCTCCCTTGAGAACCTCTTATGGGGAGAGGATTTGGTGTTTTGGAAAGACCAGGGGATTATGGATATGGGGGAGGAGCTTGGGGAGGGATTTGGGAAAAATTTATGGAAGGCATGATTCTTGAGATGAGTGAAGATAAGAGGAGAGTGTGGGTGGTTTTTAAAGTAGAGGAGAGAAGGGTTTTCTTAATATTATATTAATTTGTTTATTATTTTTTCATAAGAAAAGAAATAGTAATGATTATTGTGAAAAAATACTAATAATTACATGTGAGCTTCATATTTGGGTTCTTACATCTCTCATCATGTTAGGAATAGTGGACTCAAATTAGAATATATTTATACACTTAATTGATGTATTTTACAATTCACAAAATATTAATGTCTTTCAAAAAAATCCAAAAAATTAACCAAAACCATATATCGGTATGTATAATCAAAAAACGAACTCCAATTTTCAAAAATCTTATTCTAAATATTTTTAATTTAATTTTTATTTAAAATCTTAATTTACATGAAAAATACTAATTTTAATATGAAAACTAATTTTATAATGCATTCAAAAATTACACAATGTATTATAAAGTTATCATAAAACTAGAAGAGATAAAATTATTAAGTTATGAACAAATTTTAGGATTTTATTAAATAAATTAAATATTTGTAATTAATTATTTATGACTTACACAAATACCAATAATTTTACTATGGTCTTATTATTACTTATAAGATGCATAATTTTTTTTATACATTCAGGTATGAGGTTTCTATTATTTTGGATTATTTAATATTCAAAAGGTTTATACCAATATTCATATGTGTATGTTACTATTCATAAGGGTAGGATACTATTCACCCAAAAATATGTTTATTATGTTAGACTCCAAAAAACTCCCTAAACGCAACTGTGTTTGCCAGATTTTAAAATTTTAAATCACAATGGAGACAAAATTATGATTAAAGGTAACACAGTACATAGTAGTTCATTGGGTTGTGATTTCATGTGATTAAATTACATATTTATTAGAAATTAATTTTCATTGATAAAACATTGGGTCATTACATCATTAACCCCTTGTGAAATTTATCACCCAAAATTTCATTTTACAATTTAATCCATAAATAGGAGCGGGTAATTTTACCTCATTTCCTCCTCTAGTTTCTATGTTACCTCTTCATACTTATGGTTCCTCCGTAGTACTTTGACGAAGTGGGTAGTCTTGTTACGTAGAAATTTATCACTATGATCCCAAATATTCCCTGGATTCTCCTCGTAAGAATGATCAATCTCTAACCATACCACCTTTAAAGAGAGTAAATGTGAGGGTTTGACATGTACTTCTTTAAGAAGCATACACAGAATATATCATGTAATTTGGGTTTGGTATGTGTAAGTGCTACTCGATAGGGAATAGATCCCACATGATCATGAATCTGGAAGGGGCCGATTTAACTGGGAAATATCTTTCCTTTCCTCCCAAATATCATGACCTTCTTATATTGTGATGTGCGTAGAAATTCCATATCTCCAACATTGAACTCAAGGTCTCTCCAATGATTGTCTGCATAAATCTTTTGTTGAATTTGGGATACCTTGTCAGGTTGATGAAATTTTTTCACATTATCCACCATTTATTTTAACATTTAAGGCCATTGAAACTTATTCTCACTGACTTCATCCCAACACGCCAGTGTTCTATAACAATTCCCATAAAGGGCTTCATGTGGTGGCATTTAGATATATGAGTAGAAACTGATGTTGTAGGAGAATTCAAATAGTGGATGATGTTAGTATCATCCTCCTTTAAAGTCCATAAAACATGATCTCAACGTATCTTCTAGTGTGTGAATAGTTTACTCATACAAGCCATTAGTTTAAGGATTCTTGGTCATACTAATGTTTAGTTTAGTGCTTAGATCAGGTGGGAGACTCTTCCAAAACATCGAGGTAATTCTCAGATCTCTATGGAATACAATAGATAGTGCAAACTCCATTCATACATACCACTACATTGATATATATCTGTGGAATTTTATCAAATGTGAATTCCTCTCTAATTCTGATAAAGTGAGTTGTCTTTGTAAGATGATTCATAATGAACCATATAGCACAGTTACCTATGGATTTCCTTGGTATTCTAGGGATAAAGTCCATGTTGATGTTCTCCCACTTCCATGTTGGTATGGGAAGTGGTTGCATCATACCCTTATACATTTGTATTTCATATTTTACTTATTGACATACCAAGAACTTTGATATATACTTTGTAATCTCTTTCATCATATTGTCCAAAAAACTGTTCTCTAAGAGATCTCGATACATTGTTGTGATCTGTTAGTGGATAGAGAAGGTCAAGCTATTTGAATCATTCAGAAGCTCCATCTATATATTTGTATTAGAGAATACACATAATCAGGACCCAATTCTTACAACTCCTTCCTCATCAATAGTGAACTCAGTGGATCTCCCATTTTTTTGGCTTCTATACTTTTTCTGAATTTCCACACGTTTTCTTTTAGAATCCTTTATTTTATCATCAAGGGATGGTTGAGAAATAATTTGAGAAAATATTGATTATGTTCCAACCATAATGATTCTCATGCACATCCTCTACAAATCTATGATTACTTGATCCTTTTCAATTTTCATCATTGATAAAGATGCAAGAACCTTTATAATTATAGCATCCTCCACCTAATTTTCCTTACCAGGATTTTAGTGGATTAAGGATTCATAATCCTTGAATATATTTATCTATCTTTACTTGATCATATTAACCTATTTTTTTGAGAATAAATATTTGAGACTCTAGTGATCATTATATATCTCACACTTCTCCCCATAGATATAATCATACCATATTTATAACTCAACGATCACAACCCCACCTCTATATTATGGGTAGGATAGTTTTGCTAATGTATTTTTAGTTTCCATGAGGAGTAGTCTATCACATTTTTATTTTGAATCACAAAATATCCAAATACCATATTTTAAGCATCATTCTACACCACAAAGAGTTCTGCACTTGTTGGGAGTGTGAGTACTGGTACAATGATTAGCCTCTTTTTTAACTTCTTAATGTTTTCTTTTAATTCCTCAGTCCAGAATAACATTAATCAATTCTTTGTCATCTAGGTCATTGGGTTTGAAAATCGTGAAATGTTCTTCCCAAATAGTCTGTAATACCCCACAAGACCCATAACATTGTGGATCTGTATTACAGATGTTGTCATGGTCCACTCTTCAATATCCTTTGTATAGGAAGGGTCCATAGATATCCCTTTGTTGGTGATAACATTCCCTAAGAATAATACATCCTTCTTTCATAATTCACATTTATTGTAAATTTATTATAGCTTCTCCCTTCGAAAATACTTCCACCCAGTATTCAAATGATTGTCATGTTCCTCCTTTATTTTGGAGTATATCATAATATCATCGATAAAAACTACCACAAATGTGTCGAGCTAATCAATAAATGATTTATTCATTAAAAAAATGAAAATATCTAGAGAATTAGGGAGTCCTATGGTCATTATTATAAACTCATAGTGTCCATACAACATTCTAATGATAGTATTTGGAATATCTTCTTTCTTCACCTTTAATTGGTGATATCTCGACCAAAGGTCCACCTTTGAAAAATAACGGGCCCAATAAAGCTGATTGAACAAGTCATCTTTCCATGTCATGGGATAATTTTTCTTTATTGTGATTTTATTGAGATCACTATAGTCAACAAAGAGTTTAATTGATCAATTATTCTACCATATTAAGAGGACTGGCACACCCTATGGTGAAGCACTCTGGTGTATAAAATCTTTCTCCATATTCTCCTATAAATGCTGCTTCATCTCTACCAGCTATATGGTGTACATTCTATAAGGTATATTTGATGTAGGTAGAGATCAATGAATAAGATAAATTGATAACTAAACCTCTCAATGAGTATGAATACCATGAAACTATTTAGGGAATACATCGGTGTAATCCCTCATGATGGTCATGTATTCAAGTATTATTCTCTCCATTATCTTAATAATTTCAGATAGACATGATTTCTCAAGTGGAATTAATATCCACACTATATAAACTAATTCTAAAGTAGATTCATTTTATTCCTTCCACTTTTAATGAATTAGAGGATTCTTCAGGATGTGAAGAGTTATATCCCATTCCGGATGGATGTGGTTGAACATGAATACAGATAGAAAATCCATGTCCAAGATATCATCAAACTCCACAAACCTTAACTGGGGAGGTGTTATAAACCATGGACACAACAATTGTCCGATTAATTTTTCTCATAGATATCTTATCCTCCAATTTTTGAGGTGGAACTTGAATAGTTCTCCTAAACTTACAAGATATTAATGAATGTGTAGAACCAGAATTAAATAGTACATTCTCTATTATTGAATAAATAACTAGTGTACTTGTCAACACATCGTTGTAAGGATCCACCTCATTAGTAGTTATAGAATAAGACCTTCATTTTTTCCTTGGAGTTTGTTATTGATTGCCTCTAAAAAAAATCATATTGGGAAAAAATTTATCATAATTACCATGATTTTTTCAATTTTACAATCCACTACAGACTCAGTGTTGATCTAAACCTTCCTTAATTCTTCTACATTAAAGGGATTCATCATATCAGGATGAAAATTTATTGCCAGATGACCCAGCATTCAACATTTGAAAAAAATCATGGTTCCCTTTAGATAGTTCCCAAGATATTTTCCCCACAATATTTACTGGTGGAATTGTTGGGATTCCTTCCATCATGAAATTTATTTGTGGAACCTACCAAATTTTATACTATTTTCCTCTTACTTTAAACAATCCCACTATACCACTGAGAGTCTCTGATCTCTAATTAAACCTTGAGGGAATAATGGGGAATCTCCTCATAACATTCAATGTCTTGAATCACCAATTATTTTCTTAGACACCTCTTTAGCCCTTTAAATATGTGATTCACCTTTATTTTGGTGTTCAAGGCAATACCAATGGTGTACATTGCATGCCTTGTGATGTTTTCTTCAGATGACCGAATGGACTCATCTTCCTTCTTATTGAGTCCTAGAAACTCTCTTTCCATCATGAGATGGAATGTGTGGCGAAAATATTTATTGAAAAACAATCTCTTGAATTCCTCTCAATCCACAGAATTAATTTCCTCCTGCTGATTGGAATTCTTGTTCAGGGTCCACCACTGATCAATTTCCCCATCAAAATGATAGACCACCTATACGACATTCTCTACTTCTAAGCACTCGAAGTCATATATTATCTTTTCAATGGAGATAATACACGGTTCCACAAGAAGGATATTAGAAGATCCACTAATCATGGGAGGCGTTTTCTGCATAAAGGATTCATTAGAAACATTCTCTTTCCATGTAAGAGGATGGTGTTCCACTTGATTCATGATATTATCCGTAACATGAGCCATCTGACCAAGTATTATCCTAATGTTTTAAGCACCCATTACCATCATATCAAACATATAATTATAGAAATATTCAAATCCCCTATCACATTGATGGTTGGCATGTGTTAATATTTTACTCTCCAAAATCTATGAAAAAGAACATTTAATTAGAGGGCTTTAATACTAAGCTATTAATAATAAAAAGGAATCGTTGAAAATTAGATGATAAACCTGTAAAGGATAATTATATCCTAATTTTTTATTCCTATGTGTCAATATATTATATCCATGACCTATTTCATATCATATATTCTTATGGGATTTTTTTCATTCCCTTAATAATGGTTCGTACCTAGATCAGAATTTATGAAATCATATCCCCCATTAGTGTCAAAAAATGAGTGCAACAAGGCCCATTGTCATGTACCCATTCTTGTTCGATTCTTGCTCAATGTGGTTTTTTCTGTTTTAACGCCTGAATACATATGTTATAGATCCTCATCTATATGTTTTTATCCAAACATGGATGTATTTTCATGATAAACCACTTTCTATATACTTACAAAAATTTAGGGGTGTTTTCTTATACTTAGTCTCATCTTTAAAGATCACATTAATGTTTTATATTCATAATCTCCAAAAATAACTAGACCATCATTTTATTCAAACTATAGAGACCCTAACCTTTTACACATAACATTACATGATTTTAGGAATAATTAAACATCATAGTACAATCCAAGGATCATGCAGTCCAGTGTCTTTTATGACAAGGTACCTAATACAAAAAACATGGGACTAAAAGAAACACTTAATTATTTATTCATCATAAAGAGATCCCAACTTTCATTGAGCCTTTATATCAGCATAGGGTAACTAGGGGAACACATGATCAATGAGATGAGCTAAATAGAAAAGCAATGGAATGACCATATGAACAAAGCATTACCACATGGGATAGAAGGAATAACATGATGATATAAAAAGGAATGTAAAATATGGAATCATAACATATAAACATGTAATCATATAAACCTGGAGTCATAATAATGTGGAGGAAGCATAAAAAATAACTATCACGATTCAAGGCTAACCACAATTACTATTTTACATGGTAGCATTAGCCAAGTCTAACCGCCAAATCCGTCACACATGGTAGCCCAAGCCAATTATAACCTCAAAAAATATCCCACATAATGTATCATAAGACTCGACATTACACAATAAATTGTAGTGCTATATGGTTTAACACATCTTAAATTTTCATCAATATTCTTTCCATATAAATAATAATATAAAATCAATCTTACATAAACATAATGGTTACCCATGGTTTGAATTGGGTACCACAATTAGGTCACAAAGCATAAAAAATGTGTGTATCATAAAAGATTCTAAGAAAAAATGAAACTAAAATATACTGTTACATTAATAATGAAAAATATGAATGTTTCATGGAATGTGATTTCATGTAGAAATTATAACATGTAAGAAAAGTATTTATAAAATTTTAGCATTAAATCATTTTTGAGCGGTTTTAAGAAAAATACTATAGATCCTTTATAATATAAAAGGAAAAAATCATTAATATAAAACCATAATTGAGATTAAATGGTTTTCTTAATAAAAAAAATTATTTTACAAATACAATGGTTTCTTGAAACAGAGAATAGAGTGTACTTGAATTTGGGTAAGAATTGCAAAAAATCCACTAAAAAAAGTTTGTTTATCGGGAAGTATTTAAGAGGAAATCATTTAAAAACATGTATATCACAGAATGAGAATCCGATATGTATCATGAAACATGAGTTTTCATCACATACATATTATAATTATGTTGTACACAAAAGAAAAAAATACAACTTCATTTGGATAAAAAAAGATAGAGCATCCCGAAAGGAATATATGAGGTTCGGGTAGAATCCCATGCAGAATATCAGCATGGTATCGGGTGTATGTAGGATGGATTAATGAGAGATAAAGGGGTTATTAATATATTATAAATCGTGAGGGAGGTATAAGGAAGGTGTTAAATTATACCCCTTCATTTGTAAGTACACATAAAAGATCATAACAAAGATGACATTTCTCTATAAAAGTGAAGTAGAGAGGATACCTTGCCTTAAGTCTAATAGTGTTCTCCACATTATATTAATGCCCTAAATATTAAAAGTATGTTCATTAATTAATAATTAAATTATCTATTATATATTTAAAAGATTTATCATAACAATTTAATGGTCATTCATTACCTTTTTTATTGGTTATAAGGATCAATTTCATTGTTCGTGTTCGTTTGTTGCCTTGGTTTTGTTGATCAGTTCACTTATATTTATGATCAGAAACACATGTATGATGAAGGTGGCTATCAAAAATTGAATTTTTATAAAATTATTCAAAATCAATATTATTACAATGTTATAAAATTAATTTTCTTATTTTGAGTGAAGGGGATTCATTTTATAGAACATTAATGATAAACCCTTGGATTAACTTGGCAATATATCACATAATTAACTTGTTTTATGTTATTATTTTACATCAATATGAAAAAGGATTCCCAAAAAAATATAAAATAAATATTTAATTGTATGTCCTAACCATAAAAATGCTTTTATGACCATAATATAATACGTCAATATAAATTAATAAACTATCATCCTTGAATGTGATAAATTAACATATCATGGATGGTCTTTTCATTTCTTTTGAATAAATTAATGGGAAATGAGAGATGATAATGATTTATCCCATTAGAATAATAACATAACAGTACATGTATTTTACATGGTTTATCATACCATTTTGGTGTAAGTATGTGAGGATATAAATAATAAAATAAAATAATTTGAAATAATATAAAAGAATCGATAAGAGGAATTCACCTCTTGGGTTTTTCTCCTATGAGAACCTGAGGATTTGGTGTTTTGAGAAGACCATGTCATTGTGGATGTGGGGGAGGATATTGGGGTGATATTTGGGTATATTTTAGGGATGGAACAAGGCATGATATGAGGGAATAGATGATAGGAGTGTGGGGGGGTTCTATAATGAAGGGGAGGTGAGTTTTCTTAAACTTTTAATAATTATTCTATTCTTTTTCTATTATACAAGTAATAGTAATGATTCATGTAACCAATTATAGTAATATGTTCATTTGAGTTCAATATTTGGGTGTTTACATCACTCATGATATCAGGAATATTGGATTTAAATTAAAATATATTTATATGGTAATTTAATGTTTTTTACAATTAAATAATAATAATGTATTTCAGAAAAATTACAAAATTTTACCATAACCATTTATTAGAATTTATAATACAAAAAAGAACTACATTTTTCAAAAATAAATTTCTATATATGGTTAATTTAATTTTTAGTTATAATCATAATTTACTTGAAAAATACTGACATTAAAACTATAACCGAATTTATAATTCATTGAAAAATTAAATAATGTCTTCAAAAATTATCATAAAAATATAAGAAAAAAATATCAATTTATGAACACTTTATATGAAAATAAATTTTCTTTTCAATTAATTAATTAATTTTAATTATTTATTTATGACTAACAAAAAATACAAATACTTTTACTACAGTCGTATTTTCACTTAAATGATGAATAAATGTTATTTATACATTAATTGATGGGGATACTATTATCAAGGATGATTAACTATTCATAATGGAATGTAACTATTCAAAAGAGTAGGTAACTATTCACCAAAAATTATGTTTTTTCCTTTAGAATTAAAAAACACCCAGAACACAATCGTTTATGTCAGATTTCCAAAATTCAAATCACCGAGGTGACAAGATTATGTTTAAAGGTTATGTAGTACTTATTAGTTCATTATGTTGTGATTTCATGTGATTATATGAAATATTTATGAAAAAGTAATTTGCATTGATAAAATATTTGGTCATTATATAATGACCAAATATGTTTAATACCATATTCATGTTAAGGACCGAACTAGACAATACCACTTCTAACATCCCACCCCTCCTCAATATCTTGATTTGAGGTTGAATTTGTACTTGTCTCTAAGAGACATCCGCAAGGATCCAATGGTTTGGAATATATGCCAAGGGATTCAAAAAAAATATAGGGATAATTTGACCCTTTTTTATAATACCACCCAACCAAACATTCCATAATAAAATAAATCGCAACATGATGCATTATTATAATGTAGAAAATTACGATTGATATAAAAAAACAAAATAAAGTATCACAGTGGGAGATGACTAACATCAAGGTACACCATGGAAAAAAACACAGAAACCAAAACAACAACCCATATATCTCAAAATATCTAATATTCCCCATGCTCCAAATCCACAATATTGTCTAAGAATCTAGATGCCACAATAACTAAGTGTGATACAATTACTTGTCATGTGTCATAATAAATGATATCAGCAAAATAACCAAAGTGAAAAACAAGTGGTGATTGATTAACTCAGTAGGCTCTCCCCAAGTTACTTTCCTAATCATTCCACTGTGATAAAACATGTTTGAAAAATTATATAAAATAATTTAGATCAAAAAACTGAAAACAGATTATATCAATGGCAAGAAGTTTCACCACAAAACACTTTTCCATAGTAAAATAGTTTCCAAGTAATAGAAATGAAAAAATACATTAAAAAATTCTACATTTACTTTTTGGCATACACATTCCATGATTCACACGCACACCCACACACACATGCTACAGTGAAAGTTCCATAATCACTGGAGGTCTCTCAACCATCCATTATGTTATCACAAAGTGGCCAATCTCATTTTCCCCTAGTGACACAAAACCCTTATCCAAGTTTTCATACCTTTATTGTCCCAATATAACACCCCCTTATTCAGGTTCATGTATAAGTCTTGATCCCAGACATCCATTAATGCTGAAACCATTTCATGCAAACCATTCAAAGCCATTTCCATAAAACCATTATCTTTTTGAAAAACAATCCTATAAAAAATTTCAAATCATTTTGAAAAAATTTCCTTTAATATAAAAAATATAAATCAAAACCATTTATCAAAATTTGAGAAAATTATTATTTTAAAATCAATATTTTATAATCATGAAAATGGAGAACTTTTCACAACAACATTCTAAAATTCTACAATTTCATCAAAAATCCACCAACCGTCACTAAAGAGGGTTTCTACCATGATTTTAACAAATAATTAACAAAAAATTTCAATTAAAATAATTTATTTTAAATATATCCTTCAAGGTCTAAGATGAGGATTCAAGAGTAAATCTACCGATCATTGAAATTTGGGTAAAAATAAATAATAACAAGAAAACACCCACAATAATGGGTTCAATATCCCAAAACCACATTAGATCTCTTCCCCTAAAAAAAATAAAAATATAACCATTATTATCATAAACCCATATATATATATATATTCTTATAGGAGTAGTTATAAGAAATTGATATTGGTAATAATGTATATCTAAGAAAATCCAAGAAAAACTATCACAAGAGATGACTAGACAAGTGAATCCGGCTCAAACGCCCCATGAAACACCTCTATATCACTTACATTTTTATTTGTAGATGTTCAAAACCATTCTTAATTAAACGTTCACAAGTTAGGGATTATTTGGAATAAAAATGAGTTTTTATAACTTAATCCTGGACCAGATCCACTTTTTTATGATGTTGTTTTTAAACTGTGCATGGTTAGTCACATGGTTTGGAAACCCTTCCACTAACTGTGCAGTAGCCTATTCTTCGAGGGGATCATAAAATGGTTGTTTCACGTGGTTAGAAAAACATTTCTCCAACCATTAAAAATACAACTATCCAACATTTCATGTTTTATTCTTGCTGGCCGCATGGTTTGGCCAAACCATGCTCCTAACTGTGTGCTTCCCTGTTATCCCATGTATCATTTTTCACGATTTCATGTACAATTTTATTGGTTTCCCAAATTTTTGACCCAACTATGAATACTTAATACAACCCATAATAACATTCAAAAATTCATAAAACCCTCTTAAAAATAACATCATCAATTTATATACGTAATATACATAAAGAGATTGTTACATAATTGTAACCCGGGGGCTGCAACACTGTAGAATCCAAAGGGAATGACTATGAACTCCTAGTTTCCACAATGTGTTTGAATGAAAATATTAATAATATCATCCCTCTAAACTATTAATCTGTTATATGCTAAAAAAATGTTTGAATTAGGGAAATACTAGGCCACAGGTAGATGATCAGACAAGTCATCTCTCTATTACAGGGGATAGTTTCTCTTTGACGCGAGTTCACTAAATACATGATAATAAATGTAGTGGGTAATTTAATTTAATTCTTATTTATAAAGAGGACATACTCTCCCTGCAGTCAAGAACATGGGCACATAAATCACATTTCTATATTCTCATATCGCTATATCATCTATTCTTACAACTAAATGGTGGTCACTCTCTCTGGAGTCCTAGAAATGTGTATAGATCCATGTATAATTTTGATTTAGAACTTAACCAATTGATTTCAAGTAAGTCCTGTAAATTATTTAGGGAACAAATTAGTATAATCCCCAAAATTGGAAATGTCATTTTGCATATTCCCTCATTAGACTGAATCATATGAGAAAGATATTCATGCACATAAAGAAATAATATTCATGGTTGAGAAGGAAATTCAATTGAAAATTCATCATCACTAAAATATATAACAAATAGCATTATGCCATGGATTTTTAATATTGATCAACCAATCCTAAATTTATATATATTATTTTTATAAGGATATAAAATCCATGCCAAATATATTGTGAAACATTTCTAAATGATGTATGATATGATTTTTAAGGATGTTAAGTGGAAACAAATTATTGGGGAGGAGTAATATAATATGCATGAAAGAATTCTCCTATTTTTATTCTCAAAGATAGATCAAATCCATATATTTTTTAATAGTTCTATTAAATATTCATGATATGAAAAAATACATTGAACCAGAGTACAAAAGTACATTCACTATAAGAGAATAAATAAATAGAATACATGTAACCATATATTGTTCCAATCCACCTCAGCAGTAATGATAGGTTGTTCCCTTTCATTCATCGTATAAATTAGAGGTATTTATTATTATTTTTATTTAACAACTATTATATGAGATTATTGGTTTTCATAATTCACATGTTCCTTGTAGTTGAAACGTTATTCCACATACAGAGTATTGATATGAATACTCTTTTATTCTATTTCATTAAAGGGGTTCATCATATCTTGTTTCCATTGATTATACTAGTATACATCTTTTCCAAAAATAATGTATCTCGATGTTACTGTGATATAATTTCTAGGAAGTTTCATCCAAAATTTTTGACACATTGGAAGTTGAGTTTTCTTTATTCAATGAAATTTTTACATTTATGTTATTAAATTATTCTATATATTGTATTTTTAACTCTATCCCTATGATGTAACTAAAATTTACAGATCTCTATCTTGACCTTAAGGGAATACTAGAAAATTTCATTATGACTATCAATATCATGAATCCCAAATATAATTCATTGTGACGACATTTATCTACTAGTGAATAGGTCTATGTTACCTTCATTTTAGATAACGAAGCATTAGGTTTACCATTAAATCCTAGTTATGATTTCATTATATGATTAGATAGAATCAACTTAATTATATTTCATTCTAATGAACTCCATAACCATTTTATGAAGGTATGTTTGGAAAAAATAAATATTGTACAATATTTTCGTGAATGCTTCCCATATCATGGATTCCATTTGTCTTTGTAATTCATGTTATTGATCAATGTTCACCACTTATTAAACATACACTATAGAGGATAATAAGTTTGAATAACATTATCTAGTTATAAGTATTTTTGGAAGGATAATACATTACCAATTGATATCATCCATTATTCCATGGTGATTTCATTGGAAGATCATCTAAAGGTGGTATAAATTTTTCCCATAAAGGTCTCGTTCCATAATCCAATTTTAAGGGGTAGGACGAGGTTATAATTGATTCATATTTTGATGTATAACATTAGTAAGATTATACAGTACTAAAATGATGTTATCAATGACCACTCCTATAATATTAGTAATCACATTTTTGAAATCTTCAAAATTACTATCAGTTCTATTGTTGGTAATATTCCCATTATTTCAAGCAATTATATAAAAGAATAAATGATAAATTTTCAGCAAAAAATTATATATTATGTGAAACTATGAACATTGATGTATTATGTTAAAAAATATATTTATATTGTAAATTATTATTCTATGGGTTTGATTTTGGATTTCCATTGTAATGTTTCTAATTTTGGATGGTCACATAGTATTTTGTTAAATATAATCATAATGTCTAGAACAGATTATTTAAATTAACGAAGAATATCCCCCAAGAGTTACCAACCAGATGAAAAACCATGAACCATTTTTGTATATTAGGTGAAAATCATGTTATTGCATAATTTACCACTTTTTTAGTTTTTATCCATACATACCACCATTTTAGATATTTTTCATCTTGCAGTGTCTAGACATGGATGTAATTTCATAGAAGCCTCTCAAACTATACATCACCACAAATTTAGGATATTTTTATATACATAGACATATACCTAGGGTTCTTATTAAAATCTTCTAGACCTAATCCCCGAAAAAGAAGGATATATTTATATGATACAAATATTACTGATAAAATCCATTGAAAATTATTATTAAATAATTTTAATATAAACACCAAATAAATAGAACACAATGATTGTGATACTTACTATCATCGGAATAATTTACTCAAAATATATCAAAATGAACCTAAAACACAATATCATTATTTTAGTATCCTTAATAAAGTCCTAAATACTTCGATTCACCTAAATCTTTAATAAATAATATGGGGAATTTTGAAATGAGATGGGTAAGATTTATGTATCTATTAGGGAATAAACATGATAATGAGATATAACATGTACATAAAATGGAAAAACATAACATGATAAATGATATGGATCAATAATAATAATATTGGTCTATGATATATAGAATATTTTCTAATAAGATAATGCAAATATAGGAATGTGGAATCCATATATAACATGACATATTCCGAAGTCAATTCTATCTATGGAGAGAACATAACCCAATAGATAGAGTCAAATTATAGATTATCATTACCATTAAATCATATACATAAAAACACATCAGAAAAAAAGTAATTCAATTTATTGGAGTGGTATCTTTGAAATTAAATAATAAAATGTACATGATTATATTTGACATAAAATGGAATCAATCAATATCAAATGAAATAATAATTAACTATAGAAATAATTTTTTTAATAATATCAACTCATATCATAATAAGAAGATATATTACAAATAGTAAAAATAGTATTAGGAATTAATGAATTTGGAAATATATATATGATGACCTATGATTTTTTCTTAATATTTTGTGTTCATTTTTAAAAACTTTTATGAGGAATAGTGGAGAATTTGGTATAGAAAAGAACAATCCAAATCGTGTTTTAAGGAATTAGTTAATGAATTTTAGAGAGAGTAATTTTTTCATTTAGATTTGAACTATAAATAAATTATAATTATTAAACATACATTATTCCATTATTTAATGAAATATTAAATGGAGAAAAATATTTTAATGATATTTACACCATGTATTAATGGATAAAATGGTTTCCCTTAATCAGATATGATTTTTAAGAAGGAAATTGATAAATGAATATATGAAATGTATCAACTCTTGAATGGAATTGAGAATGTTATATATATATATATATATATATTATATTCATTCAATGTCATCAAATACAGATATATCGAGTGAGTTTGAGAGTTAATGGTCATAACTTAAAGAAAAATGGTGGGTAGGAGTGACCACAAACATTATGATCGAAAATAATTTAGCACATTAACGTAATGTCATTAAAAATAAAGAAAAATTCCTTATATAATTATAAAAATACCATTTTCTAATAAGTTTTATTTATTAAAATTTATTATGTAAATTTTCATCCATTTGGTTGAGATATAACGATAATTTTTGTTGTTTTATTGGTATTAGTTTCAAAATTCCTAGGTTTGATCACTTACAGGTAAATTTTGATGTTCTTTTCAAATTGATATAAATCACTACGATTAAAAAGAAGCGATATTAGAATCCATATATATATATGTGTGTGTGTGTGTGTGTGTGTGTGTTTAAATATCCCCAAATATCTCTTTGTATTCTGATATTGGCATGATAGAGATTGCATGAATGTTAAAACTATGTATTCAGTTCATTTAGACTATTTTACCAACCATCCAGAACTAAATTTATTATATTTAATTAAATGATTAATTAAACATCAAAATGATTAATCAAGTTACAATATAATTATTATAATAATATTTTTATATAATATTATTTCTAACAATCCATGAAGTTGGTGGAGAGAAATGAGCTGTGTTGTTCATTAAATTTTCAAACCAATCATATTTTCAATAAAATTTCCATTTTTTAAATGAATGACATGAGTGTATAATATGGATATTACTCCAAAATAAGAAAATACCAGTGTATTTATGATATCAATGTTACTATGTTTAATATTTGGTAGATCATAATGGTGTTATTGAAAAAGAATGTAATAAAAATAAATTCTGATGAGAGTTTACCACAACCATTGGTTGTCTATTGTTTGGATTCCCATTAAGGATCATGGAAATGGTAACTGAATGTGGACATGGTAGAGTTTATTGGGAGGTTAATTGTGTAGAAATATTAAATTATACAAGTCTTATAAGTGGTGATGATAAGTGGTATTTATAAATGGTGTGTATGGGGTTTTAGGATTATTATAATAATTTGATTAAAATTCCTACTCAAGGGAACCAATATTTTTGAATCATAAGAATATATATTGTAAATAATACATCTGATATTGACATAAAATTGTTCATATATATGATATGACCCACAAATTCTTGTATTTATCATATAATGTTAAATTCCATATTTTTTCCCAATAAATAAAAATCAATCAATTTAAAAAAATAAATCTAAATAAATCTAAGAATTTTTTATAATGTTGATTGAAAATTTAAATATAGATTAACAAAATGAAATTACTAAGGTGAAAAATTTCTATTTTAAATAAAATTATCATTTATTTTTAAAAATAAAAATTTTATTATTATGATCAATCCTCTACCCATTTGAATTTTTAATTAAGGTCTCATTAAATTTTATTATCATTATAAAATAAGTGAATATAAAGTTATAAACGCGTTCAATGAAAATACATAATATTTTTTACATACATATGTTACGATACAATTATAATGGTCATTTTACTTTTCATAATGATTAGAATACTATTCTAATCACAACATTATTATTCCAATGGAAAGATAACTATTATAATAGTTAAATTACTATTACAATGATTATATTTTTCAAAGCCATTATGTGTAACCTCCCTACCCTAATTATTTTCACGTGGTGGTGGTGGTACATTAAGATTCCTCTGATGAAATCCTCAATACACCAAAGGTTGTAATAAATGTTGTGGGCTTCACAATAATTGGGTGATGATATTTCTTAGGAATATAAAATGAACAAAAAAGGTAATCACATATAAAAATTCAATATATAATGTATGATAAAAATTAATAGAATTCAATGTATAATCAAACCAACATCCATGTATTTGAGTACAGTGCGAAAACCAATACCAATAATACTCAACAAATTCTAAATACATCAACTCATAAATCCCCAACCCCCTCTAAACTCTAAATCCACAATCTATGTGCAAGGTATCAAGTTGCATCACTAATGAAATGAGAAACATTTCCTTTACATATGTATTGATATATAATATTTTCAAACTCTTCAATGTGACCAAGTAGGGACTAAGTATAAAACACAGCAGGATTTCTCTAATGACATTCCTACTCACTCCACTTGGACATAAAATGACTGCATATTTTCTAAATAAGTTTAATTTTTTTAATCAATTTATATCAATGGAAGAACATTTTTTAATGGAAGGAAACCAAACAAGTATTTAAACCATTTCACCTATTCATTTATCATGGCCATAACATGATAAACACACACCCACACACACATTACTTGATTATAGTTCCATACTCATGAGTGGTCTCTTGACTAACTATAATGTCCTCAAAAGGTAATCATATATCATGTTCCGCAATGGAATATGACCCATTAGCAAGGTTTTATCACTATACCCCAATGGAAAAAACCCCTTATCCAGGGTCACATCAACATAATAAATTTACACCAACCTTGGATTCCAAATTACATGTCAACCTAATCATTCTAATTTATTTAAATAATATAAATTCATTTAACGAAGTCATTTTCCAGCCAATTTTTGATGATTCAAAACCAAAACTAGAATTAAAGTCATAATTTTATAATTATTAAACCAATTAAACTCTCTAAAAACTGACATACTTCAAAAATTCTATTAAACATCACTAAAGATAATATCCATTAAACTTTCACCTCAATTTCACATTTCAATTCAAGTAGAACAATATTTTTGAAAATAAAATGTCATGTAATATATATGAAGTGTAGATAATGAATCCATCACCCATTTAAAATTAGGAATAAATGATGAACAACAAAAATTATTTAATAAACTTGGCTTAGGACTTCTAAAACCCACCTTATATTTTTCTCAACAATCTAAAAAAAACATCATTTTTGGATTAAAACATCACGAATCAATCCACAACGTATTAAATACATGAATAAAAGTTATGGATTAAGAATAAATAAAAAGAAAACCCCCATGAATTGGATCCTACTATAGAAATAAGCCTCTAACACCACAAGAATCACCAGATTATTTCTCTTGAATCGAAGGGAATGGCGTCCAAATCCAGAGGAAGGATCTAAAAAATAGTTATGGTAAAATTAGGTGGAAAATATCCACTAAGTTACTAAACCATATTTAATCCAAAATTTTTGGTTCTAAATTTCCTTGATACATGGTTAGAGGGTATGGTTATTCAAATTGTGCTCTAACAATGAACTAACCACTACACCAAAACAAAATTCCCATGGTTTGATTAAATATTTTGAAAAATCGTTTACATGCAATGTTAATCCACTCTTATCAATATGAAATGTTTTCTCCAAGTCGGACAAATATTTTTTCAAATAGTGTGCCTAACTATTCGGCTACCTATAGAACATTATTTCTATTTAAATATTTCTTATAAGGCGGTTCATGATTCCTAATAATTGTTATCAAACTATGAACCTCCATAAAATCTTCAAACACATGTCAAAACTCCAAAAAAACCTCTCAAAACATAATCCAATTACATAATATACATAAAATTTATAAATAAATGGATAATTACCAATTATTAGGGATGAAAAATTCTCCCCAAAATTGGTTTTTTTGTCCTTATAAAGTATAAATCCACCATTATCCAAAAATAGTTTGACCCATTTCTCTAACATTTCCTTCTCATATATCCACATTTATTCATGATCCCACCCTGATTCCAAAAAGCTTTCACAAATCCAAAAATTTTCCCATGAATGACATTCCCATTCATATCCATAATTTATACTAGAATGTGATCAAATATATAATATAAATTTTGGTCAATATGATCCCATTGAAACCACCTGGTCATGATCAGATTGATATTTCTTAAACTAAGACACATGAATCATATTATGTAGTGAACTGAATCATGGTGGAAAAGGAAATTGATACTCCATAGCACCAACCCATTCTATCATCTCATGTGGGATTATGTATCGATTTTATAAATTTACCTACATCCAAAAATTATGATGATTAATCACTTTATAGAATCTCTAGAGGACACAATCACTTACCTCAAGTGATAATGGTCATCAATGATGATCTTAATAGGATTTAGAATGAATCTGATCCATCTCAAGTCACTTCCTATTCGACGTGGTCTTCAATGTTGTATCTTGAAAAAGGATTAATCCCCCCAGTGATGTCTATCCTGTTTCCACCAAATAAGGTGCGGAAAGATAAATATGTCCATAAATTTATTCATAAGGATCCATATGTATCATGTTTTGATAATTGTTGTTATATGAGAACTAAACTAATGGTATATGATCCCCCACTAGTAATAAAAATTCATTACATTGGCATGAATAATATATTCATTCCTTTTAATCATCCTTTCATATTTTCCATCCATTTTAGGATGATACATCGTGCTCATAGTCAATTGAATCCCAAGGGTGTGCAATAAGGATTTCATGAAATGAGAGGAAGACCTTATATCTCAATCTATTACAATCATAACATATGTTTCTTTCCAATTTTCTATTTAAATGATATTTAATATAGAAAAGAGTTCCTCCATATGAGATTCACGAATAGGGATGAAATGGGACGATTTTTTGAGCCGTAAAATTATAACCCATATGGAATTTAGTTTTAGAACCGTCCATGTGAGAGATGTCACAAAATCAATAGACATATTCTCCCATTTCATAAAATGATTCTATAAAGACAACAACATGCTCACCGTTCGTTGGTTCCCATCATCAACTTATTTACATGTGATGTATCTTATACCACACTCATCCAAATAACATTTCATGAAAACCCAAGAAAAGTTTTCTTTTATCACCTTAAACATCTTCTGTATTTCAGGATGAACAACACATCTTGGATGGTGGTATTCATGAAGATGTTTTTTCTAAAATCGTAAAGGTATAACCATTATATTTCTAAAAAATTAAACCTAACACTCATCTAACTTCCACAACACAATGTTAAACCATCCATTGAGGATTAACATTGTAAAAACACATTCATAATTTTATGGTGGTTTCCCTTTATCGTTTTCAACCAAATTAGTAACAAAAGAAGACGAGAATAAAAAATATACACTACCTTGTTTTATATAATCCAATTCATATAGAAAATCACATACATCGTTTACCACAACTTGGAATCCTCCTTTTCTAACTAACTATCTGAATTGTTGCTTAGTGCATCAACCCCCAATTACCTTTACCGGGTCTATACATAAAGTCGAATTAAAAAATTAGAGATACTACATCCATATTATTTGTATCAGATACAAATAAGTTTGTAGAAAAACATGTTTCAATCATTTATTATTTGCAGACAACATATAGTTCCCACAAAAGAGGTAATGATGACTTTTATATAAATAAGGGTCTATATAATCTAATTACAAATCGCGCGTTAGGTAGTTCTTCTCGTGAATTCGTATTTTTTAGTGGACTATGAATGGGAAAATGATCTCTTTGCATGAGAACACATCCCAAACTATATCCTGAAGCATTACAATACACAACATATCCTTTTCCTAATTCTAGAACTATCATTATTTGTGATGATGTAAGGATAACAATATGCTATGGAAACTGAATATCTTGATTAATTAGTTTTGCGGTGTCCAAGATATAATACACTATAAAAATTATGAATAAAATAAAAGACATTTATTAAAGATAACATCGCCAAAGAAAAGAATTTATTATATCAAAAAATCAATATTTAAAATTTTGGAATATAGATGATCATCCAACTAGATATCCAACACTATGAAAATGTTTTTCTCATTCTTATCCTTTGACCTTGAATACACCAATTTGTCATCCACCAACAACACCACATAATAATTTAGAAAACATTGAAATATTCTATTCATTAATTCCATAAAGACAAATGGTACATTTGTAAGAAATAAAGGAATAACCACATATAAATAATTTCCATATATACTCTTAAAATATTTTTTCATAATATCTTCCTTATAAAATCAAAAATGGTGATGTATTAAACTTATTTAAATTTTATATAACCACTGGGATCCTCTAAATTGAACAAATAGATCATTAATTCATAGAAGAGGATTCCAATTCTTTATCATAACATTTTTAAGATTACTATAATCCAAAAAATCCAAAGAGTTTGATCCTCCATTTTCAAAAACTAATCTTGTGTTATCGGTCGATATATACTAGTCTGATTGAACACTTTTCTATCCAGCTATCCCAACTAAACAATCAATTAACGTAATTCTTTTGGTTCCATATAATAAGATGGAAGGGAGATAGGAATGGTCCCTAAAAATTAATCAGTCATAAACTCTACTCATCTTTTTGATGCAAACACTATTAAATGACAATGAAAAACATCATGAATCAAATCCATAATTTTTGGTAAACTAGTACCTCTGATATCACATAAGGATTATAAAGTCATTTCTTACAATTGGTGAAATATCATTCCAATCATTGGTTCCAACCATATTGTTTCTTCTATTTTGAAATTGTGATCTCCTATAAAAATATTCTCATTACCATCAACTATTGTAAAACTAACCATTTGGGTGTAACAATTAATGTAATATTCAAACATTTCCAACCAGTCCACACCCATGATCATTTCATTTAAATTCATCTCAATAATTGAAAAATCACAACTCAATTCAAAGAAATTTATCATCACATAATATTCTTCGCCCATAAACTATTGAATTTATATTATACTAGAGTAGATTGAAGTTTCAAAATAATAAGGATCATCAAAACATGAAAACCCTTAAGATCAACAACATAAGAATAAATAAAATAATGGGATTGAACCCTATAAATAAAATCATGCATAATGGTAGAATCCAATAGAATAATACCTAGCACCATTTATGGTCAAGATCATCCATATAGGATCACTTGATCAGATTCATAAAACAAATTACACATTACACTTGTTTCTTTATTCACCTATCAATATTTCCTTTATTAAAGAATCATGGTAGTTCTTGAATCACCCTAGATACCTTGTTAATGCTAATGATAATTATTACGATTCCTACATCCTTTTAGAGAATAAAACATTTACAAACCATGAGATATGTTCATAGCAACCAATCATGGATCATTGTGATAATAGCACTGGAGATTCAATATTTTTGGAAATTGTGACATGCTCTATGTGTTTCTAGACAATCCCACTTCATATAATCAAAAGAACCAAATTTAAGAAATCAATGTTTTATCTTTGGTTTTTGGGGAAGATTCAATTGTATAATTTTCCTATTAAGAATCATATAAACATCTCAGAAATTGGTGTCCATCCACTAAATATTCCCATCATTAGAGTTACCTCCATTTCTTAAAGTTATCAACATGATTCCTCCACCATCACTTATTAATATGTCCACTTCTTGCAATCGTCTATTTATTGACCGTCTCTGAATATTCCATTATAAAAATCATAATAAGTATTTGAAAACATATATGGAATCAACACTGATTAAAAAATTCATTCCATCGTGGAAACACTTTCAACAACATTGAGTAAAAAGAATACTAAAATCATAAATTTAACCATATACTATGTGACTGATACATTCTCATTATTTAATTGGAAAATACCATCATTCTATAAATTCTGAATGTGTGGGGATAGAATAGTTTATAGAAAAATTATTCAAAATTATCTCATTGAATGCCTTTCCCTAATTTAGAATACACTTCAAAATCCAACAACTGGTGTGATATATATTTCAGCATGTATATCAACAACTTTACATTCAACTCTTCTAGCGTGACAATTATATCAAAGATTTTATTCATTTAATTCATCATAAACTACGCCTTTTGTAGTTTTAAATAAATCCAAAAGAAAGATAAATTATAATTTTGGAAGAAAACATAATTCTCCACATTCCTTGTCGTATCCCTCATATTAACCTTTTCCATAGCATAAAAAGCAAAGGATATACTCTGAACACATTTTTGGTTCACCTATAGATCAGGTCCATCCACATTCTTAGTTTCTTCTTTTGGTTGGTTTATTCTATGCCTAACCGATTCCATTGTCTATAACCAAAATAAAATGAAATTTATCCTCAATATCTTGAAAACAAAAATAATTTAAATTTTAAATTTACCACATCACACATATCACAACAATGCTCTCCAAAATTTATAGATTTTCCTCATCCAACCCATTTTTAAAATTTCACAAAGATTTTGAAGATCAAACCTTTTCAAAAATACCAAAACTATTCATTTTATAAATCCCATATATTTAAACATTTCCAACACTTTTAAAGAAATTTATACTTATTTCACCAAATCATAATTCATTACTCAAGTTGAATGATTCATTCTTTGTGGGTATTAATTCTTATCCATTCACTCCATTCTCTTATCATTGTCCAAACCCATGATGACATGGTTAAAACCCGTATATGTGTCCCAAAAAACATACATAAGAAATTACTATGTACTTTTGGATCAACAAAAATATGTTATCTATGCCTCTTTTTGATCTACATTTCAAAATATGATGATCCTACTCATTTCTACCCATCAAACATAAGGAATTAAGAAAATAAATTTTCAACTCTAGAGATGATAAAACCAAAACCATTTTTCCCATATGAGATATGGTCCAACCACGAATAATATAATTAATCACATCTCACCCCTTATCATTGAATTATGAAGGTAGTGGGACATAACTAGGACTTATGTGGCATCTAAAAGGCACTGAAGGATATTAATAAATACTTAGGGGTTCACAATAATTGGGGGAATATTTCCCCAATAAAAATATAATAAAAAGACTACATAATAAATAAAAAATAATATATAAATGATTCATGAGAAGAATATAATAAAACTCAATTTATAAATAATATAACAACAATATAATGGAGTGTAATACATAAGCCACGTATTATAAGACTCATAAGTACCAAACACAAAAACTAAAAATTTCCTAACTTACTATAAGCTACAACTCCACATTCCATTACAAAGGTGTCATTATCCATCAATAAGTAAATGAGAAACACTTCAATACCTATGTATTGATATTCAATATCTTCAAATGCCCAAAATTTCTCAAGTAGGGGGTGAGTAAAAAAATCCAGTAGAATTTTCTGAATGACTTACCTCCATATTCCACTGTGATAGAACATTATAGAAAATTTATATAAAACATTGTAAAATAGGTTAATATAGTTTATTTCAAATCTAAAAAAATTTCAATTTATTCAACTAAAACATTTATTAAACCATTTATTATTTTCATTTGACATAAAAATTACATGATCCACACACACCAAAATTTGCATACTCCATCTATAGTTCTAATCATATTTTTGGTCTCTCGTTGATCTACTATGTTTTCATAAGGTAACCATATATCCAGATCTTGATTTCAGCGAACCCCTTCTACTGGGTCATGTCAATATACCCCTTCGGTACTCGAACTGTATAGAGGGTCCTGTCAAAGAAATTAACTCACACCAAGAATGTATTAAAAATTCCATGTTAACCCAACAAAGAAAAACCATATTAATAAAATAATTCTCTTAATGGAAATATTTTCCACCAAATATAAGATGAATAAAAACCAATCTAAATTTTAAAGTCATCATTTTAATATTATGAAACCATTTTTAATTTCCATAAAAAACAATTTTAAAAATCCAATAAACCATTACTTAAGAGGGTTTCCATGAAGATTGAAAACCAATTTCCAATTCCAAATAAATAAAAACAATAAATTTTAAATCAAGACCACATGTTTGATCCAAGATGGCTTGATATTAAATCCACCAAAATCACAGAAATAGGAAAAAATAAAGAACGCCACAAATTCTTCAACAAACATTACATAGATCTTCCAATACCTACATTATATATTACTAGATATCATCAAAAAACATATAACATTTTTATAGGAATAAAAAATAAATAATCTATCCCTAAATTATTATATACATTAATACAATAGATTGAAAGTAAATAATGTTAAGGATAACTACTATGAATGGGAACTTATAGAAGAATCAAGCCTCCAATGCCCCATGATTCCCCATTAAATCGCTTTCTGAATGAAAGGAATGGTCTCCAAATCTATGGGATGGATAAGGAAATAATATTTATAAATATTAAAGGAAAAAATACATTGTGGGGATAAAACTGTTTATATATAAATGTTTTAGATCTATCTTTTCATAGTGTATGGTTAGGGAACACGGTTAGAAAAACTATGTGCTAATCATGGGATAGCCACTACCCTAGAACACCCTTCACCTAGTAGGATTTAATGGTTAGAAAAAAAAATTTCAACCATGATAAACCCCTATGATCCACATTGCATGGTTTCTCTTTACTGTATTTATGTTTTTGGAAATCATGTGCATAACCGTGCACCAACTTAGAGCCCACTATTTCAGTTCCGTAGTGTCCTAAAAGGTGTTTCGTGGATTATAATAACTGTTCTCAAATCATAAACCTCCAAAAAATATACAATCACATATTTAACACCTAAAAACTACTCATACATAGCACTATTACATTATAAACCTAAAATACATGAAATCCCTAATTTCTGTAAGTATATATTATTTCATTTGTTCATTATTTTTTTCTATTTTCTGTTATAGTAATTTATTTATTCATTTTCAAAATTAATATTACATTAAGAATATTCTTATAAATTTTATATTGTTTTTATTGAGTACAATTATTCTAGAGGATCAACAGTATCCAAAAAAAATTATTGTAAACATCTTAATGTTTTCCCACATTATAAATTTCAATTTCTATTGACTTATTTATTCAATAAATTTAATGTTTAGATCAATATAAACAAAATTTATTTAGTTTTATCATGTTTCATGTGTGTGTTATATAATATTATATTCCCAAATATTACACTGTTATAAAATAAAAAGTGAAATTCCATTTAAAATTTTATCATTCATCGTGATAATATATGTTATAGATCCAAAAAATATAATGATGGTCGCATACTACATTGAATGTGATGGAGTGTGAGAGAATGGTTTCTAATAATAATCTCTACAACATAATTACACTATGTGATCTCTTGAATACAATATAGTGGAACTCCACCATGTTTTTCACTTGAATAAATGAAATATCCTTTGGTCAAATAGTTTATAAATGGAAAAATATCTAGGGAATGAAAGGGAGAGAGGGACATAGAGAGTGCCAATTTATATTAAAAATCCCTCTTTATAAGTGTTAACACATTCTCTTCATAATGCATATTAAAATCATAATTTTCACATGAAAAATAATGATGAAGTAAAGAGACTCATAAATTCATGAATATAATCTATGAATTTTAGTTTATTTTTAAATACAACATTATTTACAATAATAAATATATATGTGTTAAATTTTTTCAATATTTATTTCATTCTTATTGATATAATAACTTTTAGTTTCTTAAATCAAAATTATTTTTATCAAAATATTTTTTCATGGAATTCAACCATTTCATATATAAATTCATTATGTTATGATAATATCCTATTATAAAAAAACTAGTTATAAATATTTTGTTTTTTTATATTAAATACACTACCCATAGGTGACATAAATGCATGGTATTAGGTTAATACTAAACAAACCTAGTGTAGCATTGAAGAATGACACATAATTGACAATTTAATATACTAGTACAGAGAGAATAAAATAAAATTTCAAAAAATTCTTAACGCCATTCCAAATGCAGGTAATTGAGATAGTGTTTGACAATTATATGTGGATAATTTCAACATAATCATATGAGGTCACATTAGAAAAGCAATGTAACAAATCATATTTTTAGATGTTTTATTTATCAATATTATATGGATTATTTTTTAGACTACGCTATATGTTATAATTCAATTCCAAATCCCCATGTTCTTGAAATAAATTATTGAAATATACTAAATAAATTAAATAGCACATTCATGCAACTTTCTGGAAATGGGGGAACCACAACCAAACATTGTCCCAGATTATAAATATATGGTAATCACTAAGTTTAGAAAATGGGGGTATACTAAATCCATGATACAACATTTATCATTATGGTACTTATTTGGATAATTCATTTTGGTCGTAGAAACAATAACATAAATTATTTATTTATGTTAATTAATTTATTTCAAATAGTGAATAATTAGTTTTATTAATATGTAGTTATAGGATTTTTAATTGGGTTGGCAGCTAAACCTTGGATTCCCTGAGACTACTAGTGGATGGATTTCAAGGATAACGATAATGGATCGGTATTAGATCATAGATTTTTCTTTCAATGGAGTTAGTAGATCTCAAAAAAAGCCTCAATAAAATCATTCCTCATCAATGATATATTCAAACTCTGTATATGATGTATGATTCATTGTTTACATATATCCCTTTAATCATAGAATAATCTAAATCAATTCATCAAATATAATTGATTCACAAATAATTAGTAGAATTAAATTTATGGAATTTAAATTGTTTATTTACTTTTATTCATCTTTATTTTTCATATTATATGACTATGAATCAAGGTCAAATGAATAAAGCTAGAGGTTTTTCCTCACATTTCATGGCATAGAATTTTCTTCCTATATTCTTTTCACATTCATTGTGATTATTTGTATGGATCATGTTTCGACAAAATACACAGTATTTGGTCAATTCATGATCATTCTTCCTTGAAATGGATCAATACGGTGGGTGTTGTTCAGGAAAAATGGTTTGATCGAGGTCTAATGGAAGTGATGGACGATCAGAGGTATACTATACGAATATGTGTGTTTCTTATCTTCTCGATTTTGATAATGAGTAAAATATCACTTGATGGATGATTTTTCATGTAGATTGAGGTCACAAATTTCAGATAGAGATAATGGGAAGGCTTGTATGGCCCCCCGATATATTGTTTCCATTGATACCAAAAACTTTGGAAAAGCTGTAGATGACATGTAAAAGGTCCAAAGGATCTTCAAAATATGGAAGAACATAGTCTGCAATCTAATGTTTCATTTCATGTGGTCCCCCTTGCTGCAACGCTATGGTTTCAGCTAGAGTGAAGTATCACACACCGTGTGACTTGTTCACACACAATGTGACCCCACTATCTCGGATTGACTTGTACTTCAGAATGTATAGGGATGAAGGTAAAATTAAATGGCTAGTGGCCTATCATGTACTTGTATAAAGACACAGATAGGTGTACATGGACCGCTACAGAAGCATGGTCACCAATACATAGACAAGGCCAACAGCACACAGGAAGAATCATGGTGATCTCTACATGTTGTGTACCATACCTACATATAGTGTAATAATTTAACTACATGGAGTGTGATATATTATCAAATCGAATGACTTTTGGAAAGATGGGAACATCGTATACCATTAATATATACCATTTACCCCCTTGAGGTGTTTCTATAGATATTTTTTCCTTAGTTTGGACTAGTCTTGGTTGAGTGTATTCCAATGGCCGATTTCCTCAATGGTATATTACTACATTACATACACATCACGAGATTGTGATTCACTCTAGAGGGTGTGTATTAGATAGAGTTTTTTAAAAACCTCCGTGAGACTACAGTAAGATCAAGTATAATCTTTATAACCCTGGTAGGGTTTTTGGAATCATCATGAATACTCTAAATATGGAAATGATTTCCTATCTAGAAGGCCATATTAGTGGTGAATGTGGTATCATTTTCATTTGATCCCCTACATAGTAGGTGGATCCAGATTGGATTCATGGTGTCCCCTAGTGATTATGGGCATGACCACGTATCTGAGTATCAAGGTCTCGTTATAATATTGAGTTTTATTTACAGGTTCCAACGATCTATAATGCATTATCGAGTGTATCCATTAATTACATGGATCATGAAGTGGATTCTCTAGGGACAAGATTTTCATCACGAAGAATCATATGGGTTGTAGTTGGATGTAACCACCGGGTGGTGTGTTATCTTTATTGAGTACATATAGGTGTTTTTATTATACATTGATTGTTATATATTTTATTGAGATTACTATACATGTTTCTTCATGGTTAGTGTATTCAGGTAGACCTACTAGGTATTTTGTACTCACCCTTCCCTATGATTTTCTTGTATGTGTGTTCTTTATTGTTGATGGTTGACCATTTTAATGATTTCTACGAGGACTTGGAGTGGGTGGAGAATAATTTGAGATTGATTGAAAGATGTGTTTATCTTGAGATTTCATTTGACTTTAGTCCTCACCCATTGTACTATGTTGGAATATTTAAATTATTTTGGTCTTCTATTTCACCCCTTTTTACACCTTATGTACATTAATCTCATACTCTATTGTGGGATCTTATATGTATACATGTAATTTTTATGTTTTTTTACATTTTATCACTGTCTTTGATTATAATAGGTCTCCATACCAAGGCCTATTAGAGGCGGGCTTTGGGTACTCATAGGTCGTAAGATGGTGGGTTGGGTCATGACAGAGTGATATCTGAGAAGTCAGTTCTACCTTAGTAACAGATTTGGTGAGATTGGTTTGGAGTAAAAACATTGAAAATATTTGAGTTTTTCTATAAGGATAGGGACGCTGTTATTAGTGTGATGACTAAAATATCCATACACCCTAACTCTAATGACCATCCATTCAACTTGGTAAATGTAAACAATAATTGCTGGGATATTTTAAACATGTATCATATAGTACTGGGTTGTGTTTTCCATGTCCTTCTTGAGTCATCTCTCCAGATATACTCTTTAGAACGTGGTATATCAATTTTTATTTTATCATTCCCCAATGAAGAAAACCATCTATTATTTAATTTCATGATCATTAGGGTGATCCACCTAGTGAAGAGGAAATGTTACGATGTTTTATTCCATAGACATAAACTATGAGTTGTTTAATAGTTATACAACTACCGATTGGGAAGCATATAAATCTATAAGTATGATATGAGGATGCATGAAGGTTCATAGTTTTTAAAGAGTTTTAGATGAAGTGGAATCATTGTTTTCATTGTGAGCGTGACCCATAGGTGGATGAAGACATGCTAGATTTAGTCAGTCAAGTTTTCTTCATTAAGAGGATTTCATATAGATTTGATGGTGGACTACATGACATGTCTAGGTCTGGGCTCTACTAAGAAACAATAGATCCTAGTGACTCTGTCCTACGACAAGAAATTCATCTTCATTTTATACATTGAGAATCATTTCATGGAGGATTTCTATCCCTCCAAATTGTTATCAATTAAAAAACATGATATTTTGACATAAATAAAGGAATTTTGACCGTGGAAAAGAATTCAGGGAAGTGTAAAGATCTCTCAGGTAACTATTTGAATATTTTGGAAGATAAGTTCTAAAATGATAAAACAATTGAGTTGGGATTATTCCAGAACAATAGTGATTTAGTTATATCCTTTCGCATTCCCACCTATTCTATGATTCATGAGCAAGACTTAGTGGTTGAGTGTATTTTGATAGAAAAGGAACTAACCTTTGGTGATATTAGTGCTAATATATAAAATGAAAACTAAGAAGATGTCAGATGATGGTACTAATATGGATCCAATTGTTCCAGAAACATAATGAAGCGATCTGAAGACACGAGTTCATTATTGACGGGCTATCAGAGTGGATCAAATTAGCCAACAGAGAGGTGGTATTTCTCTTGTGATGGTTGGGGAAATATGGATCAAGATTTTCCAACTAGTCGCATAGGTGATAAAGAGATAGTTGAGGGACCACCAGAGTTAGAGATAGAAGAAGGGGCATTGTGTCACATAGGGGGAAGAGGAGGAAGAGGGGCCTGTCGAGCAGAAGGAGTTGGTCGGAAGTCTGACTTGCAATGACCACCACCCCTAGTGGTCCACTTGAAGCACAAGGATCTTCTGTAAAGGGTTGAGGTATGTTATAGGCTATGTATTCCTATGACCTTGGGGATATATGGATGATATATGGTATGGTCCATGTCTTTTCCACATTAGCTTCAACATTGAAAGAAATATGTACGAGTCATTCTGTGCCTCGTCTATGATTCATGAAATAGATTTCTTGGTTGACCGATTGGAAAAACCCTTGAATATGGTGAATATGATACGAGGTGAATTAGTTAATGTTCACTTATGAACACAGTAAGATCTGATTCATTAAGGTGAGATTTTTTACGGTATATCATTGTAGAAGCAATGAGGTCTTATGACATAATATTATGTATAGATTCATTATATATAGTTCATTCTCATATTAAATCTATTAGGATGAGGACTTGGTGTTCCCACATAGACATAATGATGATTTCCTTGGTGGGTAAAAATGAATCATTGTTTGAGAAGGATGAGTTCATGCACAAGATATTGACATCGATAACTAAAATATTTGATTGCGAGACTCTTGGTGTTGTGGATGCTTTGGGTATCAAATTTCTGTAATGGTGGTGGAATATGAGGACATATTTCTAGAGGACATTACATCCCAACCAGGAAATAAACTTCTACATAGACATAAATCATAGTACGACACCAATATCGGAATAATTATATTTTATGGACCTCAAATAACTATGAGATATGAGGGTACAGTTGGAGGACTTTCTAGAGAAGGGATTTTTGATACCCAACAATTCTCGTCAGGAGACCCCAATATTGTTCTCCAAGAATGAAGGAGTGTGTATGAGGATCTGTGTGGATAACTGGTGATTGAATCAAGTGACCATGAAGAATATATATCAAAAAATGGGGATCAATAACCACTTTGACCACTTGATAGGGGGCATCTTTGTTCTCGAAGATTAACCTCAGATCTAGCTACCACCAGCTACATTTAAAGAACTAAAATATATCAAATATGGAATATAGATGTAGCATGGTCACTATAAGTTCTTGGTGATTCCATTCAGCCTGTTGAATGACCTGGAAATGTTTGTGGGACTCATGATCAATATATTTCATCTTTTCTTATAATAGTTCATTATGTTCTTAATTAATTACATCATTGTGTGTTCGATGTCGGAGGTGGAGCACACGAGACACATAGAGATAGTCTTAGACACAAACTATGAGAACCAACTTTATGGTAAGTGGTTTATGTGACAATTTTGGATATGAGGGATCTTTTTGATGTGACACATAATCTAATAGGAAAGAGTTTCAATGGACATGGAGTAGGTTGAGGCAGTTCTTACTGGGGTTCCACCAAATAGTGTTACCGATGTGATTAGTTTCCTTGTATTTGGTTGGGAATTATAAGAGGATTTTATTTTAATTATTCATAGTGGAATCACCATTGAAATATTAGACCTATTATGGGAAGCATATTGTGTGGTTAGAAGGTGATAGCAGTTGTTTTAGGAGCTAAAGAAGTGGTTTGAGATCACTCTCATATAGAGATTTCCAGAGGTGGGTGTTGTGTATGCATGTTTCATTGATTAATCAATTACTAGATATGGATGTTTAATGATGTATAGGTATGTGTTTATTGACTATTGTTTTCATTATCCAAGACAAAACAAGAAAACCTAAAAGTCGCACACTCTTGAGTTTGCAGTTGTAGTCTTTACACTAATGATATTGAAACACTACCTAATGGGAGAGAAGTTTAACATTTACTCTAACCATAAGATATTAAAGTATATATTCTCACATAGTGTTATTAAATTTAAAAAGATAATATTTCTAGAGTGTCTCTTTAAATATGACATTATTATTTTTTATACTCATTGGAAGGGGAACATGTTGGAAAAAGTTCTCATCAAGTGATCTTGTTCTCAGGTGTTGGTCGAGCTTTCAGAGTGATTACAACCATTGCACTTGTCCATAGTGGTCATCGATGGTGATTTAAATATCCAGTTTATGGTTGTCCCCCAACATATTTATAACATGTTAAGTATGATCAATTTGTAGATTTTGACTATGAGAACCATAGTACATAGATATCCATTGTACATGATCATGAAGAATATTCCAATGGTGGGTTGAAGGCTATCTTATTCATTGGTTGGATAATAGTGTCTTTGACATTTGTGGATGAGGTGTATGGGAGTTCCACACATCCCATTTGGAAGTAGATTCTAATGTGTAAAATATGTATGCAGAACTATGAAGTAAACTTTGGGGCCCATGTATGATGAAGTGAGTTAGAGTGTTTACATCTCAATGCCTTACTTATCCGCAGTTAATGATAGAGCACCATGTTTCAGTAGGGTTTTCTCAATCCCATGAGGTGATAGAGCATAAGTGGGATAGAATATCTCTGGAATTTTTTATGGGTGTACCAAATATGACTAGGGAACATTACTACTTTTCTACTATTTTTTACCAACTCAACTTTTCATCCCACTTTCTGCCTATTAGAGAAAAATGTTTAGTAGAGATCATGGGATGCCTCTATGTGTTTGAGATATTTTCTGTCCACGTAGATCCCTTTAATATCAAATCAATCCATGATTCTCGCTTAATTTACTGTATATGGATAGGCATGGAGGACGCCTTTAGGACTTATTTATTTTTGATCTTGAGGTTTCACCCTAGTCTGATGGATAGTTAGAGCATACAATACATGCCTTGGAGGAAATGCTTCAGTTATACATGTTGGACTTTGGACATAGCTGGTAGGATGACCTAGATCTGGCGGAGTTTGTGTACAAAATAGATTGCATTCTAACATTGGTATGAATCCATTCATGACTTTGTATGGGTGAACCTTTAGGTCACCACATTATTGGACTAATCCAGGAGATTCCTCACATGTTTTCACAAATATTGTGTGATCTAATATATAGAAGGCGTAGATCATCCATGGGTGGATAATGTAATGTTCCAGTTCCAGAAGCCACCTTGAGGAACCCCGTACCTGATTGGTCACATGGCCTCAATCACATTTTCCCAAATGCCAGAGGCTGCAGACTAGAAACGAGGTCCTTGGGTGTGATAGTGGGGAAACTATGCCCTAATTGATAGAGAACACAGTAGAAGTAAACAAAGCAGACAATAGAAGAAGCAGTAAATATCCATCAACAATAAATAGCGGAAGACTAAAACAATAAAGAACTAGAGCACACATGTATATATGAAATGATGCATGATACATATGTCTATGAATGCATCCAAACAAGTCACAATACTAAATACAATACTAAACAAAAGTACAAAAGAAAGACAAATAAGTAACTCCTCAGCATCGCAAGCCTTGGCATGGTCCCATGCTCTCCTGCTCTAAAGAAATCAAGTACCAGAAGTCGAAGGGCGCTTTCCCTTTTCTATACCTGCAACAAATATTCTGTTTGGGAGGAAAAGCATGACCCAAATAGGGTGTGAGACTAATCCTAGTAGGAAACCACCTGAAGATCTGTGACTTATAGTTAGTGAGTATATGTCAGGAAATAGTACAGTAAGTAGTAAACCACAACAATTAACAACAGGAACTAAATAGTATGCAGTAACAGGATAATATACAACATTAATCAACCCACAGAACAATAGGAAGTAGAGAAGCAAAAAAGATAACCACAACAGGAACCCCTATGGGATGTACTAGCAACCATCCCCTCTGGTCCTATCCAATAAGTACCAACAACCTTCTAGGAAGTGCACTCATCCTAACCCCTCAGGTTTAGTCATACGAAAAATATAATTCTCTCTAGGGAAGCTCGCTCGGTCAATTTCCCTTATAGTCTAGGGTAGCCAGGGACTCTCTGAGTAAGATCACACAGTCTAACCCTCTTATATCCCCAAGGTCTAGAAGCTCTCTAAGGAGCTCACTCATCCAATCATCCTATAGTCTCAGGACAATCACAGAATCTCTAAGGAAGATCACTCATTCAATTCCTTCTATATACTGGAATGGTTTTAATGAAATTAATCAATGTAAAGACTCTATGAGGAAGCCCACTCGGTCTACCCTCCTGTAGTCTATAATGTTCAAGACTCTCTAGGAATCTCACTCGGTCTATCCCCTCTAGTCAATAATGTCCAAGACTCTCAGAGGAAGCCCACTCGGTATACACTCCCGTAGTCTATAATTTCCAAGACTGTTTGGGAAGCTCACTCGGTCTATCCCTTATAGTCTATAGCACCAAGATCTCACGGTCCCATGCTAGTCAGTGCATAATAATTCTATAAGGCCAAATTACTCCTATAGAGCTACTTGGCTAACCATTCTACAGAAAAAAAGCATGTCAAGAAATTCACTCCGTACTATAGTCACAAGGCATGGAAAACAAATATAACGGCCAAAGGCTAAACATACCCAAAGGTCATAACAAGAACATGGCATGGTAAAAACATCCAAGCATAGAAACTATCCACCAAGGTGATCAAATTACCTCTACACAAGCATACAAGCATGGCAGGAAAACAACAGGGGAAAAACGGTAAACACGCAATACCTCGTTCACGGGTGTGGGTGGAATTTGCACATAAAACTCAAAGACTTCGAACGGTATGGCACAAACCACCTCCTTTGATCCTAGGAGATTGATATACTTGAACCACAAGGCATGATTCTCCTTAGAACGACATAGATCTAAGAAAATGCATAAGAGGTTAAACCCATGATATCTCGAGAAAGATGGGAAATCATGGAATGAAACTCAAGAAGAAGGAAGAGCTCACCACTGCGGTTCCAATGCAATCAACGACGGTCTATTCAGAAAACAGACGGAGGCTTGGGGATCAGAGGATGTTTGTGGCCATACAGATGCTCCTGGTTGAAGAAACTTGAGAAGAAGACAATTCTGTCGATTAGGCCCGACCCCAGTCCGTTTAATGAAAAAAAGAAAGTACACGGCGTGTAATTTTGGAGTACACGGTGTATACTTGGACATTCTGTACTCCACTTTAAGCTTCCTCCACATCGCCCCAACACACAGTGTGTGTGGCCTGGACACGGCCAGCACACGGCCTTTCACTGCATCAATGTACATGGCGTGTATTTTGAATATTTCCAGATTTTCCTCTTTTTCTCAAAAAAGGCTATAAAAGGAAAAAAATACCTGAAAGGAATATCTGGTTTCTTACAAACTTCCCCCCCCCCTTAAAGAAATTCATCCACAAATTTCCCTAGCGAGGCGTAGAAGAAGAATCTCCGAACAGCTCGGGCCACTGCGATCACACCTCAGCCTCCCTCTACCAGGTCTCATCCTGTACTCGCCCGTGCTACCATAGCACCTGTACTAGAGGAACATACCGACCACAAAGAACCTTCACACTGCGATAGAAAATCCGGATAGGATGCTCCTCAAAAGATGCATTCATTTCTAGCTCAACCTACTCAGGTTGAAAGACATGAGACAAGTCTGAAAAGTAACGTAGGAGCTGAGAAACGTGGAAGACATCATGCATATCCCGTTACCTCTGAGGTAACTACAACCTATAGGCAACCGGTCCAACTCTCTCCAACACCTAAAATGGCCCGACGTACCATGGTGAAAGATTACCCTATCCCTGAATCCTCTTGTGTCCCAACCTCGGTGCGACGCACCGGAAAACTTGATCTCTGACCTCAAAATCCATAGGTCGTCTCCGCTGATCAACATAAGACTTCTGTCGAGACTGTGCTGTATCCATCCTCTTCCGAATGAACTCAATCAGCTCTAAGTTCTCTTGAACAAGACGAGGTCCCATCAAAGCTATCTCTCCGGCCTCCAACCAGCACAAAGTTGATCGGAATGGCCTACCGTACAAAGCCTTGTAAGGTGCCATCTGAATAGTCACCTGAAAACTGTTGTTATAGGAAAAATCCACATGTTAGATATGATTCTCCCAAGAACCGGAAAAGTCTCGAATGAAAGCTCGGATCATATCCTCAATCACCTGAATCGTACGCTTGGACTGGCCATCTATCCAGGGATGGTATGATGTACTCAAAAGTACCTGTGTACCCAAAGACTTCTGAATCCCCTACCATAACCAAGAAGTGAAGAACACATCACTGTCTGAAACAATGGAATGTAAAACTCCATGAAAACGTGCAATCTCTCGGATGTACAACCACCCCAGCTTATCAACACTGAAGGTCTCCTTGATCGGCAAGAAGTGACCATCCTTCGAAAGCCTATTGATGACAACCCAAACATCATCACTCCCTCTAGGTGACCTCAGTAATATGGTCATGAATTCCATTCCGACATTATTCCACTTACACTCGGGAATGGGTAAATGATGTAAAAGCCTAGATAGTTGCTGATGATCTGATTTCACCTGATGAAAAGAAGAACATCTCATGACGAACCTAGAAACTTCTCTCTTCATACCTGGACACAAATAATTATAACAACCCAAACTTTACATACATAGTTATTACTTAAAAATTGAAGCATAATTATTACAAAATATAACGAAACCATGAAAGGACCATATAGGTATAGTGTCTTTAGAAACTGGGAAACATAAAAAACTGGTTGATAAATCATCTACATTGTCTCCCATTTATTTCATCATTCCTAGAGTCCCTTTTTGGCATATCCTACTTAATATCCTTCTTCCTGACCTGGGGAAAATAAAACATACAAAAGGGTGAGCTCAAATTCTCAATAAGGGTAAAAAAATAAATATCAAACATATCATATTCATAAGAACACAACATTTTGAAAATCTTATCCTGCAAAAGAGATCATGACATGGGAAAAATCATAGAAGTGAAATGTAATTCCAAAAATCGTAAAATAAAACATGAAGCTTTGTTTCATACACACATAATCATAGAAAATCATTTCTTAGTAGTCAAGACTCATTTCCCAGACTATCTTAGCAGACAAAGTCCATTTCTGAACTGAGTTCACTCCTCGTTTCAGTCCTGTTTCACCATACCTGTTTAACCTTCCATTCCAGCCATGTCTATGTCATGAGATATAAATCTTTACACAATGAATTGCAGGGAGATATAGGTCCCACCCATCTCATAATGATACCATTCTTATGTGTGCCACAAAATCATAAACCATACATCATATCATAATCCATGTAAAAAAATGGGATTCTTAAACATCACGTCATCATAACATAATCCATTAAATGATATCATAAAAATAATTCCATCATAACATAATAAAATCAATGTAAAAATAGGGATATAAACAGAAACCTATATTATCTTAGATGGAAAATAATTTTGATAAAACACTTGAACTCCATTCTTGAAGAAAATATCCTTTCTACTTCAAAAACATTTTCCTTTCTTAACAAGTCATATAATATGGAACTAAAATAAGTTGATTAAAAATAAACTTGAAAACATGTAATGGAAGCTTCATGAAAATAATGTTCTAAAAATCCATTCATGCCGTATAAGTTAAAAAAAACATTCTTCCCGTACTTTGGCCAAAAAATTCAAAAAGTACCTCGTACGAAAAACGACAAAAGATTCCTTTCATATATTTTACTAAAAACTGACCAAAGGGTAAAATTGGATTAAAAAAATTGTAGGTGGATGGAAATAATATTTCTTATTTAGGAAACATGGATGTGGATGATAAATATTCCCTAGTAAATTCTGAAGTATAAACAATCTCGGATAAAAATGAGATTGTGGGATCTTCCCTTACCTTAGGTCTAATATGCTTCGTATGATTCCGAACATCCTGTAATATGGTTTGAATGATGTCAATTAACTTATTAAAGAATCATATTCATTGTTATGATATCATATATGGTCATATTTTTATCTTCTTAGTAGTAATATTTCATTGCTACTTGCTATTCGGGTGTTTATTGCTTATTGTTCTTATGCGTGTTTTGTAGAATAAATTATTATTACTCTTTATAGTATATAGATATATCATTTAATGAATGGTATTAGTGTAATATATATCATATTCATTCATTCAATTCATTTATATAATCATTATTCAATGAAGATCATATAGAACGAGTCGCATCACATCGTGGAGACGGTATTCCGTACGTACGCACGAGCGATGATATCGTTCCCATGATTGGGGAATTGTATTAGAGTGTATGTATACTATTTAAGAATAAATATCAATTTACAATAATTATATATAGTCATTATTTACACCATTATAACCATCCATGTTAGGTGGTGGTGGGAAATAGATTACACCACGGTGTGGAGACGGTATTCCATACGTACGCACGTGTGGTGATTTCATTTTCCGTAGGATGGATAGATGATCAAATAGGGTTGTTTCATAATTATAATAACATATCAGTATATGAGTGATACTGATGTTATTACTTCATAATGAAAAAAGTAAATAAGAAGAAGTATAAGAAGAAATAAAGTTGAAAGAATCGGTAATGGACATTACCTCTTCTTTGAAGCTTCTCTTCGATACCTCCTCTTAGGGAAATAAAATTTATCTTTGAAGAAGACCAGGACCTCTATGATGTTCCTAGGGAATTGGGGAAGTAAAATGGGCAGGTATTGGCCGAGCTTTAAGGCTCAAAATGGTTTTAGGAGGAGAGGGAGGAGGTTCCCTTTTATAAGGGAGGAGAGAGGCACCTTTAGAAATATAAGAAATATTAGTTTATATTAAATCCCAACCCCACATAAAAACTACCAAAATGACTCATATCTGAATATTAGATGAGGTAGGGTTGTAATCACATAAACCAATAAAATTTAGGCATGTTAGAAATTTATTCTAAACATTATCAACTCGATTTATCCTTATTTATCAATTTAATTTTATGTGTGGTAATAATATTCTAAATTTTAAATTATTATATATAATTACACATGTGTTGTGAATTTTCCATAATTTGAAACTTTATGACATTTTAGACCATATAAATTTTAATTTATAATTTTTAAATATTTTTTTGATTTTTAAACAATTTTATAATATGTTATTTTTATAAAATAACAATAGTGACAATTTTTACACTATTCATTTATTTGAATTTAATAAATATATATACAGAAGATATGTTCGAAATAAAAGCGTAAATAGATTCATAAAATTTCATATGTATCTATAAAGTTAGTGGATAACATTAAATAGTTCATATAATATTTATTTTATTATTTTTAAAACCATTTATTTGATATTTTAATTAATAAAATAATTTCAACATCACTATTGTGTGATAATTAATGATAATTATTTAATCCCCAAAAATTCTAAATAAATTAATATGATGCAGATAATTTTATTATATTTATGTAGACTTTTCATGTTCGAAGTTTCGTTAAGTTCATCAGTTTGTTAAAATTATTATACTTATAATATTTAAGAAAGTGACATGTTGTCACTTTCTGTTGTTTTAATAATAATTAGATTATTTTCATAGAAAAAAGTCCATTAATTGAATCTAATCCGACCCTTAGGTGATATGGGTCTACTTTTAGTCATCCAATAGGATTTTGGAAGGTGTTAGGGTAATTTTATAATCTTAAATTTACCCTTAATTACCCGATTTAACATTAACTATGTTAAATAAAATTTACTGTAGTTACTATTCATAATGACCAAAAATAAAAAGTAGCCTAGTAACATAATTTGGACCCACTGATTCTAAATATGGAATACATTTTTCAAAATTCAAAGCACATAAGTTGCAGTAATTATTTTAAAATTAATATCATTGTTAAGAAAACGAGTTTTAGAAGTTAAAACATTGCCAAAGATTGAAATGTTTTTACCTATTAATTCAATGTGAAATTAATGCTAATGACATACATTATATTAAATGGTAAAAATATATTCTATTTATACTTTAAAACCATTCAATATTATAAATTAACCATATAAATAATCTCAATGAAACAAGTTTTTTTTAATTAAAAATTATCGTATTTTTACTATTCATCAAAATATGAAAGTTATCAGAAAAATATAAAAGATTTATCCAAAGAAAATTTTTATATCCTGATTCCAAAGAAGAATTTTATTTTGTCCTGTTGAATTTATAAACATTTCAAGAACTATATTTAATGTGGGTGCATGATCAAAAGGCGGCAAAACTGCCTTTTTTGAAAAATACTTATTTTACCCGAAAAAATTATTTTATTCTCTTACCGTTTCTAGAAAACGTGTAAGATGAATAATAATATTATAAAATTCAAAATTTATTTAATAATATTCATAACAGCTAGTCCATAATAATATATTATTGTTTAGTGAAATCGGTATTGCGTATTACACATGCTATCGAGGAAGGTCGCGATTGTGTGTAATGCAAGCCAAGTCAGTATTTTGTGTTGCGAAAGATTCCCTTAGTGTTTCGTATAACATAAGACATAAAAAAATATTTCTCATAAAATCTCTGGGTGTTACATTCTACCCCCCTTAAAATGAATTTCCCGCTGCAAATTCGTCACTTCATTACAAACAGATGAGGATACCTCTCCCTCATCATATCCTCAAGTTCCCATGTAGCTTCTTCTAATTGGTGGTTCCTCCATAAAACTTTCACCAAGAGAGTGTTCTTATTCCGTAGGACTTTTTCGCTACGATCCATAATCTCTATCAGCTGTTCTTCATAAGAAAGATCTTGCTCCAACGGTACAACTTCTGAGCTGAGTACATGTGAAAGATCGGTTATGTACTTTCTATGGAGAGATACATGTAACACATCGTGAACTTGAGATATATTCGGTGGAAGCGCCAATAGGTAAGCTACCTTCCCAACACAATCCAGAATTTCATAAGGACTAATATATCTAGGGATCCACATTCCCTTCATTCCAAATCTCATGACCCTCTTCCAGGGAGATATTCATAAGAACACTTTATCACCGACTTCAAACTCTAGGACATTTATTCGGTTGTCGGCATAACTTTTATGTCGAATCTGAGATTCTATTATGTGTTGTTGAATAGATAAAACCTTTTCTTCCATCTCATGAACAAGATCAGGTCCTAATAGCTTTCTTTCCCCAACTTCATCCCATCAAGTTGGAGTTCTGAATTTTTTTTCATAGAGGGATTCATAAGGAGCCATCTGAATACTGGAGTGAAAGCTATTATTATAAGAAAATTCTGCCAAAGATATGTGTTGATCCCAACCACCTTTGAAATCTATAGAGAAAACTCTCAACATTTCTTCTAGAGTTTGAATTGTCCTCTCACACTGACCATCTGTCTAAATATGGTAAGCAGTGCTGAAACTCAACTCTGTATCTAGAGCATGCTAAAGACTTCGCCAGATTTTCGAGGTAAACCTCAGATCTTGATCAGATATAATGGAAAGTGGTACTCCATGCAATCTTACCACTTCCTTTACATATATCCGGGCAAGCTGATCAAGAGAAAAATCTTCACTAATAGCAATGAAGTGTGACGAATTCGTATGACGATCAACTATAACCCATATAGAATTTTTGCCTTTGGATGTTTTAGGAAGTCTAGTGACAAATTCCATAGTGATTTTTTTTCCCATTTACATTGTGGTATGGGTAATGTTTGTAACATTCCCTTAGACTTTTGTATCTAAACATTAACTTGCTGACAAACCAAGCATTGAGAGACATATTCACCAACATCACTTTTCATGCCATCCCATCAGAAATACTATTTCAGGTCCATATACATCTTTGTTATTCCAGGATGAATAGAAAATGAAGAACTATGAGCCTCGTCCAGTAGCTCCTTCTTTAATTCTGGGATGGGAGGAACACAAACCCGATTACTGAACCTTATTATCCCATTACAATCAAGGTTGAATTCAGGAACATTTCTCACCTTCTTTTGTAACTCTGCATCTTCTTTCCGTGCCTCTTTAATCTTCACGTGTATAGATGGTTGAAAATTCATTTGAGAAAGTTATGATTTTCCCAATCCATTATAATTCCAAGATCCATCCTTTGTAAATCCATTAATATTGGTTCTTTTTTGATCCTCATCATGGATAAACTAGCATGGTCTTGTCGACTTAACGCGTCTGCTACCTTGTTTGCTTTCCCAGGGTGGTAATGAATTGAGCAGTCGTAATCCTTAATCAGCTCCAACCATCTTCTTTGACGCATATTCAGCTTCTTTTGTGTGAAAATATACTTTAAAATTTTATGATCAGTATACATATCACACCTTTCACAATAATGGTAATGCCTCCAAATCTTTAATGCAAAGATTACCGCAACTAACTCCAAATCATTAGTTGGGTAATTTTGCACATGGATTTTCAACTATTGTGAGGCATAAGCTATCCCTATATCATTTTGCATGAGAACACACCCCAATACCTTCTTGGATACATCACTGTAGATCACAAAACTTTCTCCACTGTAATGTAGTGTGAGCACAGGTGCACTGGCTAACCATATTTTTATCTCTTTGAATTTCTCTTCGCATTCCTCCGTCCAAAAAAACATAACTACTTTCCGAGTCAACTTGGTGAGTGGGTTAGATAACCTTGAAAAATCTTTCACAAAACGTTGGTAATATCCATCCAAACTAAGAAAACTTCAGATCTCAGTTACCGTTTTTGGTCTCGACCATCTTTCGATAACCTCTGTTTTTGTTGGATCCACAGATATCCCCTCTTTTGAGATTATGTGACCCAAAAATGAAACTTTTTGAAGCCAAAATTCACACTTGGTAAATTTTTCATAAAGCTTATCCTTTATTAGGGTCTTTAATACAATTCTCAAGTGATCTTCATGTTCTTCCTTGCTATTTGAATAGAAAAGAATATCATCTATAAAGACTACAAAAAACTGATCAAGATAGTCTCTAAAGACTCTATTCATCAGATCCATGAATATAGTAGGGGCATTAGTAAGACGAAATGGAATCACTATAAATTCATAGTGTCCATACCTTGTACGGAAATCCGTCATTGGTATATCCTCCCATTTGACCCTTAATTGATGATACACTGAATGAAGATCAATCTTGGAAAAGTATTGAGCTCCATGTAGTTGGTCAAATAGGTCATCAATGTGTGGGAGAGGATATTTTTTCTTGATAGTGATCTTGTTAAGTTCCCGATAATCAATGCAGAGTCTCATTGATCCATATTTCTTCTTAACAAACAGAAAAGGTGGTCCTCAAGGAGATGCCCTAGGGAGTATAAATCCTTTATCATGATTCTCTTGGAGTTTCTTCTTTAATTACTGCAACTCAATTGGGGCCATTCTATAAGGTGTCTTTGAAATAGGCAAAGCACCCGGTACGAGTTCTATTGAAAACTCAACTTCCCGATTTGGTGGAAGACCTGGCAATTCCTTCGGAAATACATCATCAAATTACCATAAAATGGGCATATTATTAATCGTGAGTTTATCTCCAACCATTTGAGATAAATAACCTTCATTTAGTTGAATCAAGACCCATAAGATGGAAAAAATTTCCACTGGAAGGTTATGTTCATCCTTGCATCGATAGACGATAATAGATTGATCTGGAATATGAAATGTGACTTCCCTTATTTTGAAATTGATATGAGCTCTATATAAAGAAATCCAATCTATGCCATGAATCACAAAAAAATTATACTATAGGAAGGATCAAAATATTTGCACGAAACACTTTCCCACAAACTTCAATTGGAGAAAAATTGTAAACTTTTGATGCAACCGTTGTGCCATTAAGAGTTGTCACAACCAACTCAACATATAATTGTTGAGGTAATACATCGATATCCTTAGAAAATTCATCATAAATAAAAGAGTGGGTGGATCCAGAATCAAATAAAACATTTGCTACTCTAGAGTGGATGGTAAGTGTACCTCTCACCACTTCGTTGTCGTACTCCACATTGCCGATAGTAATTTCTTGTGAAGTTCTATTGTCTTTGGCCTTAAGAGTTTGTTGACGTCGATCATCATCATCATCAACCCTTGGATTTGGGAATTGATTGGAATAATGCACCATCTCCTTACACTCGAAATATTTTTGTGTAGTAGGTTCATTCTGTGTATCAGTTCCTTTGTTTGCATCATTAGACATCTTCCTCCCATTTTTTCAACATTCAATTTCCTCATGACCTTCTTTTCCACACTTATAAAATTTTATTGTCCCCATAAGATAATTTACTCCATGTTTCATTCCACACTTTGAGCATAAGGGAAACTCATCTTCTTTTTAGTGTAGTCTTTAGATTTTCCTTTGAATTCCAGTTTCCTCTTCTTACCAAACCCATGTGACTGATGGGTTACACCAATCTCCATCTCAACCTTGAGAGCACATCGAAAAATTTCCTCATAGCTATTGAAGTCCTTTATGGATAACGCCCTTCGAAGACTTGGTTTTAAGCCACTAAAGAATCGATCGATCTTACTCTCATGTTGGATAACAATTCCGAAAGCGTACCTTACAAGTCTTGTAAAATTTTCTTCGTAGGTACCAACAGAATCATCATACTTTTGCTTCAGTTCAAGAAACGTCATCTACATATTTGTTTGAAGAATATGAGGGAAATACGTATTGAAAAATAAGTTCTTGAACTCATCCCATTCCATGGACCCAATTTCATCCATTTGACTCGTATTATTAATATGCTTCCACCATTGATCATCATCACCTTCCAAACGATACACTGATACAATGACTTTATCATGTTCATAACATTGAAGAAATGAAAATATCATTTCAGTGGTACTGATCCATTGTTCATCCACTAATGGATCAGAAGACCCACTGAATGAAGGTGGATGCTGCCTCATGAAGGATTCAACAGAATGTTGCTCCTTCTGTTGCTTGTTTGGAAGTCATTCATGATTCATATCTTGAGAAAGTTGTGTAGTCATGGCTACAAGATTTTTAATTCTAGATCCCATAACGTTTCGTTGCTCGAGGGGACAATCATTGCATTGCCCGTCGCATTCGGCATTAACACGGTTCCTTCGGGTTCTAGCCATTGACTAAAACCAAGAAGAACAGTGTGAGCAAAACTAATTATAATTGGAAAACCACATAATCAAGAATAAAATTTCACACTTAAGGTATTATCATAGGTTTTTCATGGAAATTTCTAAAACACTAAAATTTTGTTCTATTCTTAGACATATCCTTAGGTTTTTTACTCTGTCTTTCACATCCTAGTTTCCAAATTTTGACTATACCTTTCCTCTGATACCAACTATAACAACACATACTTTACATACATGTTTATTAATTTAAAATTGAATCATAATTATTACAAAATTTAACAAAACCATTAAAGGACCGTATAGGTATAGTTTCTTTAGAAACTGGGAAACATAAACAAATTGTTCATAAATCATCTACATTGCCTCCCATTTATTTAATCATATCTAGAGTCCCTTTTTGGCATAACCTACTTAATATACTTCTTTCTGAACTGGGGAAAATAAAACATACAAAAGGTTGAGCTCAAATGCTCAGTAAGGGTAAACAAAATAAATATCAAACATATCATATTCATAAGAACATAACATTTTAAAAATCTTATCCTGCAAAAGAGATCATAAAATGGGATAAATAATAGAAGTGAAATGTAATTCAAATAATCATAACTTAAAACATGAAGATTTTTGGCATATAGACATAATCATATAAAATCATTTCTTAGTAGTCAAGACTCATTTCTAATAATATCTTAGCGGACAAAGTCCATTTCTGAACTGAGTTCACTCATCGTTTCAGTCCTGTTTCACTGAACCGGTTTAACCTGCCGTTCGAACCATGTCTATATCATGAGATATAAATCTTTACCAAATGCATTGGAGGGAGATATAGGTCCCACCCATCTCATAATGATACCATTCTTATGTGTGCCACAAAATCATAAACCATACATCATAGCATAACCCATGTAATAAGAATGGGATTATTAAACATCACGTCATCATAAAATAATCCATAAAAGGATATCGTAAAAATAATTCCATCATAACATAATCAAATCAATTTAAAAATAGGGATATAAATAGAACCCTATATTATCACAGATGTAAAATAATTTTGATAAAACCCTTGAACTCCATTCTTGAAGAAAATTTCCTTTCTACTTCAAAAACATTTTCCTTTCTTAACATGTCATATAATTTTGAACTAAAATAAGTTGATTAAAAATAAACTTGAAATCTTGTAATGTAAGCTTCATGTAAATAATGTTCTAAAAATCCATTCATCCCGTATAAGTTAAAAAACATTCTTCCCGAACTTTGGCCGAAAAAGTTCAAAAGTAGCTCGTACGAAAAATGACAAAAGATTCCTTTCATATCATTTACTAAAAACTCACCGAAGGGTAAAATTGGATTTAAAAAATTGTAGGTGGATGGATATAATATTACATATTGAGGAAACATTTATTTGGATGATAAATATTCCCCAATAAATTCTGAAGTATAAACAATCTCAGATAAAAATGAGATTGTGAGATTTTCCCTTACCTTATGTCTGATATGCTTCGTATGAATCTAAAAATCCTGTAACATGCTTTAAATAATGTCAATTGACTTATTACAGAATCATATTAATTGTTATGATATCATATATGGTTATATTTTTATCTTCTTAGTAGTAATATTTCATTGCTACTTGTTATTCGGGTGTTTATTGCTTATTGTTCTTATGCGTGTTTTGTCGAATAAATTCTTATTACTATTTATAAGATATAGATATATAATTTAAATAATGATATTAGTGTAATATATATCATATTAATTCATTAAATTCATTTATATAATCATTATTCAATGAATATCAAATAGAACGAGTCGCGTCGCATCGTGGAGACGGTATTCTGTATGTACGCCCGAGCAATTATATCGTTCCCATGATTATGGAATTGTATTGGAGTGGATGTATACTATTTAAGAATAAATATAACATTACAATAATAATATATAGTCATTATTTACACTATTATACCCATCCAAGTAAGGTGGTGGTGGAAAATAGATTACACCACAGCGTGGAGACGGTATTCCATACGTACGCACACACGATGATTTTGTTTTTCATAGGATGGATAGATGGTGAAATAGGATTGTTTCATACTTATAATAACATATCAGTATATGAGTGATACTGATTTTATTACTTCATAATGAAACATCTAAAGAAGAAGAAGTAGAATAAGAAATAAAGTTGAAAGAATCAGTAACGGACATTACCTCTTCTTTGAAGCGCCTCTTTGAGACCTCCCTTTAAGGCATTAAAATTGGTCTTTGAAGACAACCAGAACCTTTAGGATGTCTCTAAGGAAGTGGGGAAGTGAAATGGGCAGGGATTGGCCGATCTTGAAGGCTAATATTGGTGTGAGGAGGAGAGGGAGGAGGTTCCCTTTTATAAGGGAGGAGAGGGGCACCTTTGGAAATATAAGAAATATTCGTTTATATTAAATCCCAACCCCACTTAAAAACTTCCAAAATGACTCATATAAGAATATTAGATGATTTAGGTTTGTAATATCGTCAAAAAATAAAATTTATACATGTTAAGAATTTATTTTAAACATTATCAGCTTGATTTATCCTTATTTACCAATTTAATTTTATTTGTGGTAATAATATTCTAAATTTTAAATTATTATAAATAATTACATATGTGTTGTGAATTTTCCATAATTTTACACTTTTTTAAATTTTAGACAATATAAATTTTAATTTATAATTTTTAAATATTTTTGTGATTTTTAAACAATTTTATAATATGTTATTTTTAAAAAATAACAATAGTGTCAATTTTGACACTATTCATTTATTTGAATTTAAACAAAATATATACCGAAGATATGTTCGAACTAAAAGCTTTAATAGATTCATAAAATGCCATATGTAACTATAAAATTAGTGGATAACATTAAATAGTTCATATAATATTTATTTTAATATTTTTAAAACCATTTATTTGATATTTTAATTAATAAAATAGTTTCAACATCACTATTGTGTCATAATTAATGATAATTATTTAATCCCTAAAAATTCTAAATAAATTCATATTATGTATATAATTGTATTAGAGTTATGGATACTATTCATGTTCGAAGTTTCATTAAGTTTATCACTAAAATAAAATTATTATACTTATAAGATTTAAGAAAGTGACATGTTGTCACTTTCTTTGGTTTTAATAATAATTAAATACTTTTCATGGAAAAAAGTCCATTAAATGAATTTAATCAGACCCTTAGGTGATATGGGTCGAGTTTTAGTCATCCAATAGAATTTTTGAAGGTGTTAGGGTAATTTTATAATCTTATATTTACCCTTAATTACTGGATTTACCTTTAACTATGGTAAATAAAATTTACCGTAGTTATTATTCATAATGCCAAAAAATAAAAATTATCCTATTAACATAATTTGGACCCAATGATTCCAAATATGGAATCCCTTTTTCAAAATTAAAAACACATAAGTTGCAGTAATTAATTTAAAATTAATCCCGCTGTGAAGAAAATGGTTTTTAGAAGTTAAAACATTTCCAATGATTGAAATGTTTTTACCTATGAATTCAATGTGAAATTTATGCTAATGACATAAATTATATTAAATGGTAAAAATATATTCTATTTATACTTTAAAACCATTCAATATTATAATTTAACCATATAAATTATGTCAATGAAAAAAGTTGTTTTTAATTAAAAATTAGCGTATTTTTACTATTCATCAAAATATGAAAGTTATCAGAAAAATATCAATGATTTATCCAAAGTAAATTTTTATATCCTGATTCCAAAGAATAATTTTATTTTGTAAAATTGTACTTATAAATATTTCAAAAACTAGATTTAATGTTGGTGCGCCATCAAAAGGTGGCAAAACTGCATTTTTTTAAAAATACTTATTTTACCCGAAAAATTTATTTTTCTCTCTTACCATGTTCTAGAAAATGTGTAAGATGAATAATAATGTTATAAAATTTAAAATGTAGTTAATAATATTCATAACAGCAAGTCCATAATAATATATCGTTGTTTAGTGAAACCCGGTATTGCATACTACACACGCTATCGAGGAAGGTCACAATTGTGTGTAATTCAAGCCGAGTCAGTATTGTGTGTTGTGAAAGATTAATTTGGTGTGGAGTATAACAAAAGACATAAAAAAATATTTCTCATAAAATATCAGGTTGTTACAGTACTGGCGGTGTGGATCACAATACATCTTGGTGACGCCAGGATGAACTGCCCAAACTGAATAATGAAAATCTCGCATCAGTTCTTCACGTATGTCTACTGTAACCCATACACATCCTTGGAAACGCAAGATCTCATCCTCTCCCACTGTCCATCCAAGAAGTGGGTCCTCTCCAGACACACTCTCCTACAATACTAGGCCTTCTGAGTCTGATAGCTACCTCATCTGTACCTGATCAAGAAGTGTTGAGGTAACAACTATTGAAGAAAGAAAAGTATTTCCCTGTCTATCGTGCACCTCCAAGTGCATATCAGAGAACAGATCCATAATCTGAAACTCACTTCTGGCCTCCTGAACTGCCGGAATCTGAGTTCTCCTTCTCAACGCATCAGTCACTATTTTTACCTTTCCCGACGTATAGGAATGCTCAAAGTCGAAGGACTATAGATTCTCGACCCACCTACGCTGTCTCAGATTAAAATCATGTAGAGTGAAGATGTACATGAGACTCTTTTGGTCGGTGAAAAATACAAAGTGCTCTCCCAAAACGTAATGTCTCCAACAGCATAAGGCGCAAACAACAGCTACCAACTCCAGATCGTGTGTTGGGTAGTTCCTCTCGTGTGGCCTCAAATGATGACACCCGTACGGAACGACTCCATCTCCCTACAAAATCACATCTCCAATTCCAACACCTGAAGCATAATAGTAGACTTTATATCTCTTGCACGACTCTGGAAAGACTAGTATCGGTGCTGAAATCAACCTCCCCTTCAGCTTCTGAAAGTCTATCTCACAAGAATCTGACCATAAGAACTTCGCCCCTTTCTTGGTCTAACCTGTCAACGGTGTTGGATGGTCTGAAAAGTCTTGTATGAAATGCATGTAGTATCCATCCAGCCTTAGAAAACTCTGCACCTCAATGAAATTCATTGGCTGCTCTAAGGAAACTACCACCCTCAATTTTTCTAGGTCAACTGACACTCCCGTCTCTGAGATAACATGACCCAAGAAGTGAATCTGATCCATCCAAAAGTGGAATTTCGAGAGCTTATCATATAACTGATGATATCTCAGTTTACTCAAAATGATCTCAATATGGGTATCATGGTCGTGTGGAGTGTGTGAGTACACCAAGATGTCATCCACAAAAAACACCACGAAGGAATCCAAGTATGGATGGAACACTCGGTTCACCAGTTCCATAAAAACTGCTGGCGCATTCATGAGATAGAATGGCATGACCGTACACTTGTATAGACCATACCTGCTTTTGAAGGCTGTAAGAGGTATATCTAATGGTCTAACGCACAACTAATTATAACCAGACCTCAAATCAATCGTCAATAACACTCAAGCTCCAAGAAGATGATCAAAGAGGTCATCGATCCTCGAAAAGGCATATCAGTTCTTGACCGTCAACTAGTTCAGCTTCCAATAATCCACGCAAAGCCTAAGGGTCCCATCTACCTTCTTCAAAAATAGGACATGCGAACCCCAAGGAGAAGTACTGGGATGGATGAAATTCTTTGCCTGCAACTCCTCCAACTACTTCATGAGCTCCTGAAACTCAGGTGTAGGCATCCAATATGGAGGAATTGAAACAGGTGCCACTCCTGGAATGAGCTCAATAGATAAGTACACATCACACTCCAGAGGCAAACCAGAAAATTCCTCTGAAAAGACATCCCTGAAACGATCTACTACTGGGGGAAAGTCTAACTATGAAGTCCACTGGTCATCTAGATATAGAGTATCAATCTAGGATATAACTCCTCCAAGCATATGATGCTCGGGTCCAGCTCTACCCGCCTGGACATCCCACTCGCCTCTATGAAGAAAATATCCACACTCTGGTGATACTAAACTCACCCTACGGAGATAGCAATCGATGACTGCTTGGAAGGGAACTAACAAGTCCATACCAAGAATGACATCGTAGCCGGTCATCTTTAGGACATAGAGGTCCCATAAGAAGTGACACCCTACAACCTCAAGAGGGAACTCTCTTCACTGATGTACTCTAGATGTCCTCGTTCCCAATGGTGTGTCATGTTTCAACATGTCAGTAGATGAAACGATACAGAGACCAAGGCTCTCCACAACAGTACCAGAGATAAATCTATTCGAAGAAATAGTATCGAAAAGAGCTGAAGATAAAACATAGGCTACTAAGATCGTACCTTGAACTATAGAAGGGCCTAGATCCTGCTCCTGATGGGTATGCTCCATAGAAAAATTCTGGCCTCAACAACAGCCCTGTGCCCCTGGCTGACCACTCTGAGCTGACCCACTCTATTATCGCTGGTAACCTGGTGACTGAACACCATGGCCGCAACCTCCACCTCGGCCAGAACGACTGGAAGAACTCTAGTTCTTAGACTGCTGTGAAATTGGCGATACATCTCATGAATGTGGGGTCATATAAGAACCCCTACCACCAGCTGTAGTCAAGAAGATCTGTCAAAAACACTGAAGATATACCATCTTGCCGCAAGCTCGACACTCCATCGGGTCTCTATGACACTAAGGCCTAGTATTCCCACTCCTTCCACACTAGTAGCACACAACCTGGATGCCTGGGGATACATTCCACCTACCCTAATCTCCTCAAGAAGACCCCCTACGGTGCTTCTGGCTATCAGTAGGAGGAACACTGACTCTGGATGTCGAACCGCCCTGGCTCACTGCTCTAAAACCCCTCAAATTGCGCTCAATGACCAGCGCCTGGTTGACGATAGATGATATACATGTCAACCTGTAGATATTCACCTATGAACAGATCTACTGCCTGAGACCGTCCTCAAACATCTGAGCAAGGAACAACTCATCACCTGCTGGAATCGTCATGAAGCGCTGCAGCTCGGTAAAATGAGATGAGTACTCCTTAATAGAAAGAGTACCCTACTCAAGACTCATAAACTCCTAGGCTCGGTCGGTCCTCAAGGAGTCCAGATAAATGTAATCATAGAAGATGCACTGGAACTCATCCCAAGTCATACTCTGTTGGCGCCCAGACTGTGAGATCACCTCCCACTACCTCTTGGCGGTGTCTCGGAGCATATAAGTAGCAAGATTTACCCTTTTCTCTGGAGGTATCTCCAGGTGCTCGATGATCTTCAGCGTGGCCTCTAACCAGACTCTACAGCCTAGGGTCCTCCACCCCTTGAGAATGTATGAGTATGATTCTTTTGGAAAACCCACGTCCACTCAGCCATCGACGGGGTAGGAGGCGGTGCTACCTGAAAGGTCTACTTCATCCTCAAGAAGTCCTCCCTATACTGCGCATCGGCGCATGAAACGGGTATAACCGCTAGTGCCAAGGCTGGGAGAACAAGAAGATCTGCAGGAGGTCCCTGATCGGCCATATCCAGTGTCTGATCACCATCTGGTAGCTGACGTACAACTGGAGGATGTATCATTCTCATAGCTCTGAAAGATCAAAAGCACACCTTATATCAGGATTATCAAGGACAGAGAACACAATAGTACAAGATGGGAACAGAAGAAAAGAACAAAAAAGTTCTACAAAATACAACTACAAGACCTGTATAACAACTACACGGCATGTCCTTTTAATCCAGATACATGGGCGTGTACATTTTCAACATTAGTCATGTAACACCCCAAACTACACGATGTTTTATTCTCATACACAGCGTGTACTTGGACTCCATTCCTCTACCTGATTTTCTTTACACAGCTAACCCACCTAGTTCTCTTAACCCTAAACTACACGACATGTTCACTAAGGACACAACGTGTACTTGAAAAGGTTTCGGTGACCCATGTTGTTAGTTACATGGCTGGCTACAGGGATGACCCTTACATGGCGTGTTTCGAACAAACACAGCTTGTATAAAAGAAGATTACACCGACCCATGTTGTTCGTGACACAACCAGGTACCTAGTACAAGTTTACAAAGCGTGTTCATACTAAACACAACATGTAGTACACAAGCTTCCCCAACTGTGCTATAAGTGACACGATCGGGTACACGGATCACTACTACATGGCGTGTACTACCATACATGGCGTGTTCCTAAAATCATTTTCACCACCTCGTGCTTTTTCCACACAGTGAGTGAAACGGTTTAAAACTACATGACGTGTAGTCAAGTACATGTCGTGTAATCTGGGTTTTTCCAGGAAGTAGCTCTGAAACAGCACTGAATCCCAGAAAACAATAAAAAAAAGCATGGAGGTGCCATATTCTAATCTGTGAGAGCCCATAATCTCCAAGAATCAATGCTTGGCATCTCATACATATCATACACAAGGGAAACAAGTCAATAATCCACCAATTTCCGATTCATGAGGGCCCATAACACATCAAGAACCAAAATTTGGCGTTCATTTATGTAAGGTACAACACAAACCATTTCTCTATCAAACTACAAAGATTCAATCACATCATCTATCAAAACAGCATGCATAATCTACACAACGTCTATCACAACTATATGCAATCGCTAATGCACCCTAGATGGCATCGCAAGAATGCATGGAACATGATTCCTAACAAGTTCCTAGATGATGCATCAGATGGCACACCCTCATCTCATTGGGTTGTGACCAAATGAGAAACATAGTATTACAACAATAACAACATAGGGCTTGTAAATTACTCTATGTGAAATCATATCAACCGTAAAATCTCAAAACCAGAAAACTGCAATAAACGAGGTGGATTGGATTTTCCCTTTACACAGGTTAGCTACTCCAGGGCACAACTTATTACCATGTACCGAATCCATTCTATCCCTGGATAAAGGCTCAAAACAGTAAATAAAGAGAATAGAATCCCTTTGATACCACTTTGTAATGTTCCGGTTCTGGAAGCCACCCAGAGGCTCCCCGTACCTGGTTGGTCACATAGCCTCAAGCGCATTTCCCCAAACGCCAGAGGCTGCCGACTAGCAGCGAGGGCCTTGGGTGTAATAGTGGCAAAACTATGCCCTCATTGGCAAAGTATTCATTGGAATTAAACAAAGCATACAATATCAGAAGTAGTAAATATCCATCATCAATAAATAGTGGAAGAATAAAACAATAAACAACTAGAGCACACATGTATATATGAATTGATGCACGATACATATGTCTAGGAAAGCATCCAAACAAGTCACAATGCTGAATACAATACTAAACCAAAGTACAAAAGAAATACAAATAAGAAACTCCTCATCATCGCAAGCCTCGGCTTGGTCCCATGCTCTCATGCTCCAAAGAAATCAAGTACCAGAAGTCGAAGGGCGCTTGCCCTTGTCTATAACTGCAACAACATAGTATGTTTGGGCCCAAAAGAAAGACCCAAATAGGGTGTGAGACTAATCCTAGTAGGAAACCACATGAATATCTATGCCTTACAGTCCATGAGTATATGGCAGGAAATAGTATAGTAAGCAGTAAACAGTAACAGTAAACAGCAGGCAGTAAAAAATAAGCAGTAACAGGATGATATACAACATAATCAACCAACATAACAACAGGCTGAATAGAAGAAAACAAATAACCACAATCAGAACCCCTCTGGTAAGTACTCTTACCCAACACCTCTGGTCCAATCCAAGATGTACCAATAACCCTCTAGGAAGTGCACTTAGCCTAACCCCTCTGGTTTGGTCATACGAAAAATATAAGACTATCTGGGGAAGCTTGCTCGGTAAATTACCCTTATAGTCTAGGGTAGTCAGGGACTCTCTATGTAAGATCACGAGATCTAACCCTCTTATATCCCCAAGGTCTAGAAACTCTCTAAGGAGTTCACTCAGTCAATCCTACTATAGTCTCAGGGCTATCACAGACTCTCTATGGAAGCTCACTCAGTCAATTCCTTCTCTAGCCTGGAAAGGTTTTAACGAAATTCAACAAAGTAAAGAATCTCTGAGGAAGCACACTTGTTCCACCCTCCTGTAGACTATAATGTCCAAGACTCTTTGGGAAGATCACTCAGTCTATCCCCTCTATCCAATAATGTCCAAGACTCTCTGAAGAAGCTCACTTGGTATACCCTCCTATAGTCTATAATTTCCAAGACTCTCTGGGAAGCTCACTCGGTCTATCCCTTATAGTCTATAACACCAGGTTCTCAAGGTCCCATGAAAGTCAATGAATAATAATTCTATAATGCCAAAATACACCTATAGAGATACTTGGATAAACATTCAATAGAAAAACAAGCATGTCAAGAAAGTCACTCCATCCTACAATCGCAAAGCATGGAAAACAAGTATAACAACCAAAGGCTAACAAGACCCAAAGGTCATAACAAGAACAGGGAATGGGAAAAACATCCAAGCATAGAAATTATCCACAAACAAGATCAAATTACCTCTACACAATCATACAATCATGGCAAGAAAAAACAGGGGAAAATCAGTAAACACGCAATACCACATTCACGGGTATTGGTGGAATTTGAACATAAAACTCAATGAATTTGAATGGTAAGGCACAAACCACCTTCCATGATCCTAGGAGATCAATATAATTGAACCATAAGGCTTGATTTTCCTTTTAATGGCATCGATATACGAAAATTCACAAAACGTTCAACCCACGATGTCTCGAAAAAGAGGGGAAATCATGGAATGAAACTCAAGAAGAAGGAATAGCTCACTGCTACGGTTCCAACGCAATTGAAGACAGTCTATTGGAAAAAAAGATGGAGGCTCATGGACTTCGAGGTTGTTAATGGCTGTACGGACGGTCCCTATTGAAGAACGTTGAGAAGAAGACAATTCTGTCGATTAGGCGCGACCCCAGTCCATTTAATGAAAAAAAGAATGTACACAACATGTACTTCTGGGGTACACGGTGTGTACATGGCCTTTTCATACTCCGCTTTAAATGTCCTCCACATCGCCCCTACAAACCATGTGTGTGTCCCGGACATGGCCATCACACGGCCTTGCGCTGCATCAAAGTACATGGTGTGTACTTGTAATATAAACGGCGTGTATTTTGAAAATTTCCAGATTTTCCTCTTTTTCTCAAAAACGACCAGAAAACGAAAAACATACCTGAAATGAATATATGGGTTCTTATAGATAAAAACTACATAAAACCATGATAAGTCTAATGTTGAACAATGAAGGATACCAACAGAGTTCAATAATGGAGAAAAAGTCTTTCTAACACTCTTACCTTGAAATGAATTGAGTAAGATTTGACATGGAAACAAGCTATATTTAGGATTCATTGGCCTCTTCTAGATAATTCATAGGGTTGGAGAGGTTGCATACTTCGTATCTCAATTTACGAACATGGATATAGAACATGATGTCTTCCATGTGCCACAACAGAGGAGGTATACCCATGACCTGTCACACGTTATCAAACGGGGTGAGTTGGACATTGAGTATAGAGATACAACAGAACAAAAAAAATTAATATTGATGATCATCATTATAGGATCCTTAATGGGAGATTGGTTAACCTTTCACTTGTCTAATTAAAGTATTAGATTCTTTAGGAGATCACATAGGAGTAAGAGAGCTAGATATGAGGACAATACCGTCATTTTTTTAGTTGATTTTTTTAACTTTTATGTAATAAAATTCTAATTGATGGAAAAATATAATGATTATGTATTTAAATGATTAATTTTTGGATATTAAATATGTAATTTTTTACAACAGGAAATGATACAAGGTGCAATTTAGAGGACCAGTGTACCTAGAATATATGTCTGAATTATTTTAAATAAATTCAATAGAAAATATCCATAATTTTACAAAAAAGGTGGGATAAATCTCAATACAGTGACCATATCATAAATTTGAGGGTAATATTGAATTTATAATGAGGGTTTTACACTAGATTTGACCTAACATTTATCTATGAGGGGAATTTGTGGAAAAGTTTTCTTGGGCGTGGAAATAATAAAGTAAACAAATTATTTAAGTTAATTTATTTTCTTTTAAACATAATTTGATTTTTTTATAAATATGTGCATATATGTTTTTCCCTGGTTGTATATTAATCCCTAGTGGCCTATAGACCACTGGAGTAGTTAGTTCTTGGATAATAACAATGGATCAGGATTAGATCATGTAATGTTGCACAAATGGAGTTTGTGGATGTCGTCGATGATGTAAACACAACCATTCATCATTAATGATCAGAAAAAACTCTACGATTGATGTTTGATTAGGTGTTTTCCATCATATTTTATAATCCTAGTTGATTTTAGATTACTTCCACTATGATAATTGATTAACACATTAATGGTATCATAAAATTGATGGAAATTAAATTGTTTGTTGAGTATTTTTTACTCTTCGTTCATCATCTTGTACAACACAAAATTGAAGCCAAATGAACAAAGTATGAGGATTGTTCCTAAAATTTCATGGATTATAGTCATCTTACCCCATGATTCAAATGTTCATTTTGGGAATTTCTATGGCCCATGTTTTGATAAAATACATGGTTAATTATCATTGTGCTACTATTATTCAGTGTAATGTATCAAAATCATTGGTTTGGTTTGTGATCCATGGTGTTATGATGGATGTGAATTATTGTTGGTGGGTATGATGAATATGAACTTTATCTTATCCATATTTCTTAATCTTAGTGATATAATACTTAAGGGATGGTTTTATAAGAAGTTCAAGGACCTAGATTCCTGTTGGCGGCATTAAAAATGTTCATCCATCCCCTAATCCATGTTTTAAGTAAGAGAATCATCTTTAAAGATGAGACCGAAGGCATAGATGAAGGTTTAAAGGATCTAGTAATTTCTGAAAAAACATGGCATGTAATTCAGTGTTACACACCATATGGGACCTTTACTATGACTCTAGGGTCTCAGTAATAGTTATGTACCACAGGACATGTGACCTGGTCACTCACCGTTTGACCCCTCCATGGAGGCTCTGTGTGTACTTTGAAAAGTTCACGAACATGTGTAAAAGTACATGGCTATTGGCACAAAATATACTATGACGTAGACATAGTGTGGTGTACACGTGCATGTACATGGACACAACCACCATTTGAAAGATAAGAAAAATTGAATAAGAGAAGGTGTTGGGTGATCTCTACAAGCTATGTACCTTATGTCCCCACAATGTACTCATATTTTTATATTCCATGCGACTTTTTTCCACACATGTGGACTTGGGGATGGATGTAGATGCTCTATACACTTAGTACATGCCATGTACCCCTTTAAAGTGTTTTCATTTGTAAAATTATTTTGTTTGTATTCGTCTTGGATGAGCATTTTTCAGGGCCCATTTCCTTGAGGGAGCAATTCAAAATTACACCCACATCATATGATGGTTATCCCTACAAAAGGATGTGTATCATATTATGTTCTAGGATTTCCTATGTGATACTATAGTTATATCCTCTATAATCATTAGACCCTTGGGGGGGGATTGGGGAATTGATGTGTCCTCCAGGAGTAGGGTGTTGATCCTCCATCAAATTGGTGGTATCGATGGGGTTTGTGGTATCCTTGGAATACAGTATATTATATGAATGGTTGGTATAAATTGATTTTACTTTTTCACCCAATTGTTCTAGGCATGACCCATATCTAAATGTCATAGTATTATGAGGCCATTTATTTTTATTATGATGGGACCAATTATTTATACATCTTTTTCTTGTGTCTTCAGTGATAGAAAGGGTCATGGATTAGATTCTCCTGTAAATAGAATTTTTATCAAGTATAATCCTATGGATCTCCACTACATATGAATGCATGGTAGTGTGGTGTCTATCTAAATTATATATGAGGGTTTATATTATTAATGTATTTTTTATCTTGTATTGAGATGAAATTACTTATTTCTTCATGTATAGTGCTTTCAAGGCTCCCTAATATGTATTATTATACTCAACAATGCATTGGATTGTCCAACACGTGTCATGTATAATGAATATAATGACCCATTTGATGTGGTAAAGCCCCGATCCTAGTTACCCAGAGTCAGTGAATTATTACATAACATTGACATGATCACATAGGACCAAATCTTGAAAGACCGATCAGTTTAGTAGCCTTGGATGTACTAGATACAAACAAAAGTGTTACATTACATTATGAAATAAAAAACAAAAACATTATGTCACCTTTTAAAAAATTTATCTCCCTTAGACAATCCTTATAGGTTAGTCATAATATACTTCTTCGCATCATGGGAAAAATAAAATATAGAACGGGGTGAGCTCATGTGCTCAGTAAGGATAACAATACAGTATAAACATTCATAATTATGCATAAACATTTAAGGCAATGTATAAGACTAAAAAATAATCCTTTTAAACTAAAAAATCATCATAATATGGAAAAGGTAAATCAAATAATTCCATTTACTTAATCACGTGGTTATTCTACTAGTCTAATAATCACATGTAATATCAATAGCCAATTTCATAATGGTGGAATGCAAAATGTCCGACATCATAACCACATAGTCAAGGCCTTACGTGAAGAATACAAATATTATTTGATCAAGGACTTGTGAAAAACACTTGTTTGTCTCATGAGACCTACTGATGCATCTAGGAGCTATAGCGGGATTCTCTCGTCACTTACTATGTCCAATGCATTCCTCATACGAAATTGCTGAAACATAACATAAACATTCATACTAATACTAGCATAAGAAATGTCAATAATTTAAGAATAAACCATGAATGGTATAAAAATATCACATTCACTGTCAAACATATCACAAAAACTTCAATACAATATAGAATATTGTATGATAGTTAATCAAATTCAAATAATCGTAAAATCAAACAAAGGATGTTGACATATATGAAATCAAAACTATTTGAGAGAAATATCTCATTATTTATGAAATTATTTAAATGGTACATAATTATAAAAGAAAACATTTTTTCAAAATATTATTATATGTTTTTAAGGTAATATTCAAAGATGTTATAATGGAGGAATATATCCACACTCTCTGTATAAGTTAAAAATAACATTCTTTCCTTAATTTTTTCAAAAAGGTCATAAAGGACCTTGTTTGAAAAATGACGGAAAGATTTATTTATAAAAATTTTATAAAAATTAAAACAAAGGTATAAATGAATTTTACCCATAGTCTCTGAAATAGATAAAATGTTTTTAAATTCATTTTTATGAAACTTGGATGTTGATGATAAAGATTTCCCAGTAAAAACACACTTATAAAAAATCAAAGATAATGAAGAGATTGTAGAATTTACCCTAACCGTGTACATTTCCTTGATCGAGGGTATGCTAACATCTGTATAATAGTTAAATCATTTTTATTAAATAATACATGAACCACCGAAATAAATATGATATCATATATGATCTCTTAATATTTCATTGTTATTAATATCTAAGTATTATAATCGTTTTGGGTGTTAACAGATTCATTTTCCTTAATATGCTTGGTTATGTAGACCATGTTTGTTATGGATAGGATGTATTTGATTAATATCCATAATGATATTAAGTTATTAAACACTATATTTAATCATAAAATGAAATTTATTATTGAATGGTTGTGATGGGGAAAGAATTTCATTGTGTTCGTGGTGATGGTAATCCATACGTACACACGAGCGACAATATCATTCTATTGATGGGGAAAAAATATGTAATTGGATGGTATAACATGTAAAAAATACTTAAAATTTTATATTTATTATTTAAATATGTTATCCTTGTTATTTTTCCCATCCAAGTAGTGAAGTTTTTGAATAAAAAAATACGCCTGGACGGGGATATGGTAAGCCTTACGTATGCACATATGGTGAATTTTCATTCATATGATCAATAGATTAATTAATATGGTTTTAAAATATTTATAATAACATAAAAGTACGTATAAGTTACTAGAGTTATTATTTAGGTATGGAAAACACAAATTAATGGAATGTAGAAGAAGAAAAGAACATTGAAAGAGGTGGTGAAATTATTACCGCTTCTTCGGACGTTTCTTGTTGAGTTGATGAAAAGGGATCATTAGTTGTGATTAATGATCCATGTAATGCTTCTAGGTATAAGTCAGGGTTTTTGGGAGGATATTTGAGCAGGGGTTTGCTGGGAAAAATGGACTTGGAGGTGTGATTTTGAGAGAAGGGGTTGTACCCTTTTATAAGAGAGGTGAGGGTCACTTTAGGAAAAACATGAAATATTATTTTATTATACAATCATATTCAATTTATAATTGCTTCAAAATGATTTCATTCGAGGAAAAGGTGGGAATGGGTCTAAAACCTATTAAGTAATATATTTTAGAAAGGTTTAGGTCACCATATTAACATTATCTTTTTGATTTAACTCTAACTTTAATAGTTTATCTTTTACCATATATTATTTTATTATTATAATAAATGGTTAATAAAAATATAATGAAAAGCCTATAAAACACCAAGTGGTTAATTATTGATAGATATAACCTTATATAAGTTATTTGGCCAAACCTTTGATTTTTAGAAACATTATATCAATTAATAATATAGTATTTTTTTTAAAACTCATTTTTGTCAATTTTGACACTAATTGGTATTTTGTTTTTTTGAAAGTCATAAAAACATTATCACTTTGAAAAAAATTTATTTTATAGACCATAACATGTCATATTAACCTATAAAATTACTTTATTTCATTATATGTCTCAATTTTCATTTTTTTGGATACTTATAATGTTAATTATTTTAATCATTCATTAATAAGGTAATTACTACATCATCATTGTGTCCAAAATAAATTTAATTATTTAATTTCAAAAAATTATAAATAAAATAATATTATTAATTAAATATTCTTATATTTATAATGAATATTTATAGTCAAATTTATATTATATATAAATATATATTAAAATTTTTTTATTTATTAAACAATGAATTTAAAACATTTAACTCTTTTTTAAATAAAATAATAATAAATTTTTTAATCTAATCCATGTGGACCAACAGGATTGTATTTTATTCCTAATATTTTGTTTTGTTGAAAAAAAATTATCCAATAGAATTAAGACATGTGTTAGGGAAATTATAATATCATTATTTACCTTTAATTACCCTATTTACTTTCAAACTTGGTGAATAACAGTCAAAAAAATACTATTCATCAAAACTTATTTTCATCTTATTAAACCCCATTTTACATAATGATGTCAATCGTGTCTCTCGGATTATTGAAACAAAATTCACAGTAGTGGTAAAATTATGTTTTATGCAAATTTGCAAATGCGCCTAAAAGTTGTGTAAAAGACCATAAAAAGATTAATAAAATTTTATATATCTTCTATTATTAATAAATGACTCTCGTATATTACATTGAACACATATAGGTATTATGTATCTATTTTTACATAATATAAATGTTAATAAAATAATTGATTGTCTAAATAAAATTTCGTTTTTAAACAATAACATAGAGTTTTCACTATTCATAAAAAATTGAATGTCTTCATAAAAATACTGAAAATTTAACCTAAGATAATTTTTTTATTTCAAATAACAAAATGAACTCAATTTTGAAAAGTAAAATTTATAAAAATTCAAATTGTGGGAATTACTATTCAAAATGGCTTGTTTGATTGGTCATGGTGTGCTAGAACTTGAAGTTGCATACAACACAAGCTATTTCATTATTAAAAGAGAAGAATATCGTGGAAGACTGGGGTGTTACATTATTCCCACATTAAAATAATTTTATCCTTGAAATTTCTTGAATATTATAACATATATTGATTTGGGTGGTTCATCATCATAAGTTCCTCAGGTTCCCACATTGCCTCTTCCATCTTATGGTTTCTCCATAGAACTTTCACCAGACGAGTTGTCTCATTTCTCAGCACTTGTTCTCGGGTATCATTAATCTTGAAATTCTCTTCATAATAAGACAAATTAGGTTATAGTTTAATATCATCATATGTGATTACATGCGTTGGGGTAGACCTGCATTTTCATAACAGTGATACGTGGAACACATCATGAACATTGGAGAGACTTGGCAGCATTGCAAAACCATAATCTATAATTCTAATTCATTCTATAATTTTGAAAGGTCCGATGTTCATGGGACTTAATTTAGCCTTCCTACTGAATCATATAACACTCTTCTATAGAGATATCATCAAGAAAACAAGAACTTTTACTTCAAATTCCAAATTCTTCCTTCAGTTATCAGCATAGCTACCTTTGTTAAGATACTTTTATGTGGATTTGGATAACCATCACCTTTTATGTTGTTTCCCCAACAACTTCAGGGCCTACATGTTTTTTTCACCAACATCTTCCCAACAAGTTGGTGTGCAACATCTCATTCCATATAATGATTCATATGGTTCCATCTGAATACATGAATTGAAGCTACTATTATAAGAAATTCCTACTAGAGTTAAATATTGATCCCACATACCATGAAATCCATGTGAGAAAGATCTCATCATGTCTTTTAAGGTTTGAATAATCCATTATAATTGTCCATCTTTTTTAGGGTGTTTAACAGTGCCCAAACAAAGTTCCGTATCCAAGGCCTTCTGAAGACTCTTCCATAATCTTGATGTAATATTGGGATCATGATCTGAATCAATCAATAAGGGTACTCCATGAAGTCTTACAACTTCATTAATATATAGTCATTCTAAACATTCAAGTGGTAAATATTCTCTAATAGCAATTAAATGCGTTGACATGGAAAGATGATCAACAATGACCCATATTGCACCATTTCTTCTAGGAGTCTTTGGTTTCCCTAGGACAAATCCCATCATAATATCATCCCATTTACAATCAGGTATGGGAAGAGGTTTCATGACTACTCTAGGATTTTTTCTTCTAGGCTTAACCTGTTGACACACCATACATCTTGACACATAATCAACAATCTCCCTCTTCATGTTGTCCCACCAAAAATTTTACTTGAAATCTCTATACATCTTAGTGCTATTAGGGTGTATAGAGAAATAGAAGCTATGAGCCTCATCCAACAATTCCATTTTTAGATTAGGTATATCATGAATGCAATTTCATTTCAGGAATTTCAAAATTCCATCTTCATATACGAAGTCAATCAATCGTCCATAATTCACAACTTTAATTTTCATTTGAATCTCTTCGTCATCAGTATGAGAAATTTTTATCCATTCTATTAAATATTGACTAACAACCATTTGAAAAAGTATTGATGATTCACATTCCATGATTATTCCCAAATCCACCATTACTTGATCCATGAACATATGATCCCTTTCAACTCACATATTGTTCAAAACTCCATGATCCTTTTTGATCAAGGAATCTGCCACCTTATATTCCATCCCCAGGTTATAGTGTATAGTGCAATCATAATCATTGAGTAGTTAAAGCCCTATTTTTTGCCTCTTGTTGAGTTCTTTCTATGAGAAAATATACTTTAAACTGATGTGGTCATTATATATCTAACATTTTTTTACAATGGATATAGTGTCTTCATATCTTGAAAGAATATATTATAGTTGATAACTAAATATCATGAATAAGATAGTTCTGTTCATGAATTTTTAGCTATTGTGATGAATAGGAAATAACACTATGATTCAACATAAGGACACAACAAATTACTTTCTTTGAAGCATCACTATAAATAATAATCTCATCATTCCCCGATGGAAGAGTCAAAATCGGAGCATTGACTAATATTCTCTCCAGTTCTTCAAAAAATTCATCACATTCTTTTGTCCAAACAAATTTATCCCTTTAACATGTGATCTTGGTTAATGGGTTTTCTAATCTAGCAAAATATTGGACGAAACACTGATATTAACATGTTAATCTAATAAAAATGCGTACTTCATTTATACACGTTAGTGCTGGCCATTCATGTATTGCTCTTGTATTAGAAGGATCAAAAGAGATTCCATCCATAGAGACAATATAGCCATGAAAAGAAATTTCTTGATGCCAGAATTCACACTTTCTAAACATCCCATATAATTGATTTCATCTGAGGGTTTTCTGAATAGTGTGCAAGTGATTTTCATGATCTTCTTAGATTTTTGAGTATTCCAATATACATCAGTAAATACTACTACAATGTCATAAAGATATTCCTTGAAAAATCGATTAATTAGATCCATAAAAATAGAGGGTTCATTATTCAATCCAAAAGGAATTACTATAAACTCGTAATTCTAATACCTAGTACAAAATGTTGTCTTTGGAATGTATTCCTTATTCACACACAACTGATGATATCCAAATCGAAGGTCAGTCTTTGAAAAACATTGATCTCCATGATGTTGATAGAGTAAATCATCAAATCGAGGTATGTGATACTTCTTCATTATTTTTATAGCGTTGGTCTCCCTTTTAGTCAATGCACGTCCTCATAAATCCATCATTCTTCATTACAAAAATAGCAGGGGCTCCCCATGGAGAAACACTAGGGAGAATAAATCCTTTATTACTCAATTTCTCTAATATTTTAATTAGATCCACTAATACCTTAGTGACCATTATATAAGGGTTCTTTGATATGGGACGTGAAGCAGGAATTAAATCAATGGAAAACTCAACCTCTCGTTCTAGAGGATATCCATGTAAATCCTCAGAAAATACATCAAGATATTCTTGAACAATAGGTATGTCCTCTATTCTAACATTATTTTTCTCAACCATGGTTATATCGTTCTCTTCATCTCCAATAATGGAATTTTGTATAGCTACTAAGGGTGGATCTGGATAAGAATCAGTTAGTGACGTTCCTGCTCTAAAGATATGGTACTTTTTATTATCATAAAAAATTGTAACATAATTATTATTACAATAAATTTTCCCATCATGATCCAAAATAAAATCCATACTGAGTATTATATCAAATTCAATCATGGGTTAGATGATGAGATTGGGAGATAAGAAACATTTATATTCCCTAATGGGAAATGATTCACAAAAAATTGTGGCAATTTTACTTCCCTTAAGAGTTTTGAATGAAAACTCCCTTGTTAAATCAAATTGTAAATATCCATTTTTTAGAAAACATAGAAGATATGAAACAATGTGATGATCTAGAATCAAATAAAGCATTGGATAAACTTGAGGAAAACATAAAATTACCTGGCACCATGTTATTCAGAGCTTCAAAATCACCAGTAGTGATCACATACGATTTTCCTTGCTCTCTTGGCCTTTTTTAGATAAGTTTCATTGGAACTTAGGACATTCATTAGTATAATGCCCCATTTCTCTACCATTACATCATTCAACATTGAAAAACTCTTTCTTTCCCCTCCAATCACGAGTAAGGTGTCCTTTTTCACCACACTTGTAATATACTCACATTCCCTTCTGGAAAGTACCATGGTGTTTCTTCCTGCATTTACAACAGGATGGAAATTCAATGTTTCCCTTCATCCTATTATTTCCATTTCTAGAGTGTTCAATAGATCTCTTATTCTCTTACTTTTCTTTAATGTTGTTAGACTTAGGTAATTCTATTTCTATATTGGATACACATGAGACTATATCTTTGTACGATGAGAAGGATTGTGAGACTAATGCTCAAAGGAGAAATGGTTTTAGCCCATCCACAAATAGATGAAAATTACTCCTTGGTTTATGTATATAATCTACTACATTCATTGATAACCTTGTATTGTCAGCCTCATACTTTGTGACATTCCAATACTTATTTTTTCCTTTGACTCTGAATTTTTCATTCTGTATCCACTCTATGGTCACGAGGAATGTATTTTTCTAAGAAAAGATCTTTAAACTCCATCCATTCCATATTTCATACTTATTAATCACCATTTTTGTTTTGAATGGATGACCACCATTGATATGAGTCTCTTGTGGGGAAATAAACTACCATGACCACTTTTTCCCTTTCGATACTCACCAAAGCATGAAATATTTTCTCTAAGGAACTTACATGTTTCTCAGATATAAATGGATTTGTACTCTAATTGAATGTTTGTGGTTGGTGCCTCATGAAGCGGTTTAACAGTGATCATCCACGTTGTGGACCAGGGTGCTCTATGTGGGTAAGGTTATTAGTTATAACTGAGTGAGTTGTCCTAGTATGGTGATAAGATGATCATCACAAGTTGTAGCACCTTCTCCACTATAATTATATTGAGTAGGAGGTAAATCCATAATGGATTGTGTGCATTGATACTGTTTCCATTCATTCTACTAAGTGCCATTTCAAAACTATGGAATACAGTAGAATAGTTTTTGAATCACAAAACATAATTCCAAACTTGTAAAACACTTAACATTAACAAAACTATTTATGTCTATAATCCATAATCATAAAAATGTTTTCTTTGAGGAGTTATATACCCATAAATCCTTCATAATGGTTTGTAATGAAAAATTTGACTTATCGTAAGGATATCCTGTAGGAGTGTCGTAACCATTAGTGTAGCAAGGCCTATTGTCATGAACCACGATACTTTGGGTCAAGCCCGAAACTTCATGTTGGAGTTTTCACTCCTAGGTACATCTGTGATAGAGCCACCTATACCTGCTCATATCTTGACTGAGATGTATTTCCTATAAAACTCACAAAATATCTACATTAACAAAATATCAGGATGTTCTTTTATACTAATCATCAATGTCTATATTAGTGTAATGTTTATTAATCAGAGTTTTTATAAATATAGCTTCCATGGATTGTACTATACATTCTCGGATACCAAATATAATTCCCCAACCCTAGTTACCCAGAGTCGGTGAATTATTATATAACATTGGCATGATCACAAGGGATCAAATCTCAAAAGACCAATCAGTTTAGTAACATTGGATGTTCTAGATGAAAAAATAATTTTTACATTACATTATAAAATGAAAAACAATAATATTGTGTCTTATTTTAATACACTCATCTCCCTTAGACTATCCCTATAGATCAGTCCAAATATACTTCTTCACATCCTGGGAAAAATAAAATATAGAAAGGGGTGAGCTCAAGTTTTCAGTAAGGATTATAATATAGCATAAGCTTTCATAAATAAGGATAAACATTTAAGGAAATGTAAAAGACTAAAACACACTCCTTTTAAACATAAAAATCAGAATAATATGTGAAATATAATTAAAATTATTCTATTTAATTGTTCACATGGATATTCTACTAGTCAGATAATTACATGTAATATCAACAGCCAATTTCATACTGATGGAATGCATAATGTCAGACATCATAACCACATAGACTAGGCCTCGTGCCATGAATACAAATAAGATTCTTTCAAGGCCAATTTCCAAGACACTAGTTTGTTTCATGAGACCTACCGATGCATCAAGGAATTATAGCGATCTCCACCCGTCACATACTAAGTCTAATTCATTCCTTATATGAAAAGGTTGATACATAACATAAACATTTTTATTAAAACTATCATACGAAATGTAAATACATTAACCATTAACCATGAATGTTATAAAAATATTATATATATAGCCAAACATATTAAAAAAACTTCAATAAAATATGGCTGATTGTATCATAATAAATCAACTTCAAAGAAGCATAAAATCCAACAAAGGATGTTGACATAGATGGAATCAAAACTATCTGATAGAAAATATCTCTTTATATTAAAATCATTAAAAAGATACATAATTATAAAAGAAAATATTTATTTTAAAAATATTCTTATAATATTGTAAGGGATGGTTCTAAGTTGTTATAATGGTGGAAAATATCCGCACATGTCGTATAAGTTAAAAAAATTATTTCCTTAATTTTGTCGAAAACATTGTAAAGGACCTCGGTTGGAAATCGACGGAATGACTCCATTATAAAATTTTTATAAAAAGCCAAAAAAAGGGTACAAATTACTTTGACCCATATTCCAGACAATTTTAATAATGTTTTTAAATACATTTTTATGGAACACATATGTGGATGATAAAGAGGTCCCAGTAGATACTCACGTATAAACTACCTCTGATAATAAAGAGATAATAGAATTATCCCTTACCTTGTAATTTTCCTTGATCGAGGGTAGGTCAACCTCTTTTATAATAGTTAATTTTTTGTTATTAAATAATAAAAGAACCAAATACATAAATATTATATCATATATCATCATCTAATATTTAATTGTTTATAATGTTTTAGTAGTATCATCGTTTCGGGTGTTAACTTATTCATTTTCCTCTATATATTTTCTTACATAAAACATGTTTATTTTAGATAGGATGTATTTTATTTGTATATAGAAATATATTATGTACTTAAATATTATTTTTAATTATAAAATTAAAATTAACATAGAATGGCTATGATGGTGGATGAATTTCATCACGTTTGTGGAGATGGTAATCCGTACATACCCCCGAGCGACAATATCATTTTATTGATGGTGAATTCATATGTAATTGGATGGTATAACATATCTAATGAATCCTTAAAAAGTTATATTTATTATTTAAATCAGGTATAGTCATTATTATACCAATCCAAATAATGATGTGTTTGAATAACAAACTACACCACGACGTGGAGACGGTAAGCCGTACAAACACATGTATGGTGACTTGTCATTCGTCAGATGAATAGACTATTGAATATGGTTGGGAAATATTTATAATAACATCATAGTATGTATAATGTAGTGGATATTTTATTTTTTTGTGGATACAACAATGAAAGATGAAGTGGAAGAAGAAGAGAACTTTGAAAGAGGTGGTGAAATTATTACTTCTTATTCGGATGTTTCTTTTTGAGTAGACCAGAAGGACTCTTTAGATTGGCTTTATAATCAAATTATATCCCCTAAGTAGAAGTTATAGTAGTTTTTATGAAATTTGTGGATGTATTGGCTGAGACAAATGGCTTTGGAGGAGTGATTTTGAGACCAGTGGAAGTACCCTTTCATTACAGAGGTGAGGGTCACATTAGGAAAAGTTTGAAATATAATTTTATTATACAATCATATTCGGTTTATAATTGTTCAGAAATGATTTATTTCAAGTATAAGGTTATGATGGGTCGAAAAACTCTCATCCAATAGGTTTTAGATAGGTTTAGGTCACCATATTAACCTTATCGTTTAGATTCAACTCTTAGTAAATTAGTTAAACTTTTACCATGTATTTTGGTACTATTATAATAAATGGTTAATAAACATAGTATAATATGCCCAGATAACCCAAATGGGTATATTATTGATATATATAACCATATATATGTTCTTTGGAAGAACCATGTATTTTTTTGAAATATCTTATCAATTAATAATATAGTATTTGTTTTAAAAACTCATTTATGTCAATTTTGACACTATTTTGTATTTTGTTTTTGTGAAAGACATAAAAACTTTATCAATTAGAAATAAATTTATTTAATAAATCCTAACATGTAATATTAACCTATAAAATTAGTTTAATTCATCCAAAGTCTCAATTTACATTTATTTGGATATTTATAATATCAATTATTTTAATATTTCATTAAAAAGATAATTACTACCTCGTTATTGTGTCATAAATTAATTTAATTATTTTATATCTAAAATTTAAAAATAAAATACCATTCTTTAGGAAATATTTTTACCTGTATAATGAATATATATAGTCGAAGTCATCTTATATATAACCCTATTTAAAAATTGTTTTGTTATTGAACATTGAATTTAACACTTTTAACTCATTTTTAAATCAAATAATAATTAATGTCCTAATCTAATCCAAGTAGATAAAAATGTTCATATTTTATTCCTAAGGTTGATTTTGGTACAAATACACTTATACACAAGAATTAAGATAATTTTAGGGTAATTATAATATCATTTTTTACCTTTAATTACCATATTTTTATTTCTAACCATTGTAAATAAAAGTCAATAGTTAATATTTATAAAAAATTATTTTCATCTTATTGAACCACATTTTACTTACTTATTTAAACCATGTATATCATATTTTATAAATTAAATTCACAAAATTAGTAAAATTATGTTTTCTGCAAATTTTTAAATACGCCTAGAAGGTTGGTAATAGACGATATAATGTTTAAAAAAAATTTATATATATAATAATATTATTAAATGTATCTAGTGATTTTCATTGAAAATATATAGTTATAATGTATCTATTTTGACCAAATATACATATAAATAAAATAAATGCTTATTTAATGAAAAAGTTGGTTTTAAAAAATATAGCAGTGTTTTTCACTATTCATAAAAAATTTACAGTATTCAAAAAAATACAAAAAAATCACCCTAAGCTAATTTTGATATTTCGAATCAAAAAATGATGTCCTTTTTGAGAAATAAAATTCATAAAATTTCAAATAGTGGTTATTATTATTCATACAGGCTAGTTTTATTGGACATGGTGTGTTAAACCACAATTTTCTGTACAACACATGCTACTACACTATTCTAAGAGAAGAATACCGTAGAAGCTTGGGGTGTTAGAAATGATTTCCTAGGATGACAGGGAGTGGGTGTAGAAAATATTGAGTTTGATAGACCTAGTTGTTTACCTTGAGAGATCATTTTATATTATTCCTCATCCATGGAGATGGTTTTACTCTTTATAGTTTTTCATTGGGCTTGTATTTGGCACCTTTTTCACTTTAAGTACTTCACTTTCATACTCTATTATGGGATCATAGATGTATGAATTCATGATTTTAAATTGTTTTATTGTTTATCATTTTGTAGGATGGGATATTTCTTAGTGTATATAGGTATGTTAGGATAATACCTCCCATTTATAGGATATTCCTACTCGATGATGGCCATCGACACCTAGACTATTTGAGTCCGGCATTGGGGTAGTAACGTGTTGGACTTTAGTAATCTAGGTAGTGACATATTAAAATGAATCAATCTAAGAGTTCATGTAACCTAAATTTCATATACAAATTTCTAAATTAATTATCATTGTGTTACCTTTATCCAACACATAATCAAGGAATAAGGTTCCATAGTATAATTGGGGTATAATTTAAATAAATTTTGTTTCAAAATAAAATAATATCATAAATAATATTGAATATGATTTGTTTTTAATTTAAAAATTCTAAATAAAATATAGATAATTTTAATTTTTTCTAAAACATAGAGCTTATTTAATATTATAAGGATAATTTTTTTTACATATATAAAATATAATTTTTTAATCTACATTCAAAGTAAAAATACTAGATCATTCTACTAAACACTCAATAATTAAAAAAGAATGACCTAATTAAATCATTGTCCTACACCTTGGATAACACTAAAAAGATATCATCCATACAAATTAGTCATGAAACTAGTGACAAAAGAGGAAAATATTTGAATTAAAACACATTGAAAAACCTCTCATGGAACACACCCCTTCTAGAAGTTAAAGGATTAAAATGAGAAACATTAACATCAACAAACATTATCTCAGTGGTGATATCTATCTAATTATGAAATAAAATTCATCAGAAAAAAATATAATGGAAGAACTAAAAAATATTTTTATTAAATTTGAAGAAATAATTTCTTTAGTAAAACTGGACAATAAATAACCAGTGATTATAACGTGATACATTGTGCACAAATATATCCTTTATTCATAAAATAATGACCCAAAAATTGCAAGAATACCAAATATTCTACTACAAAAAAACCATGAATGAAATAATATCAATAATCCTGTTTAGCGAATACCAATCAAAAAATAGTAAACACATTTTAAATATAATCAAATCACAAATATTTAACTAGTAAGCCACATGGAACATAACAAAGAATATTGACTAAAATGGATTAAAAATATTTACTTTATACTAAAAAATAATTCCAATGCATGAAAATTTATATACCCATTTAGATTTTCAAAATTAATTTCATTTAATTACTAAATATATTTTCAACAAAACATTTCAATATGTCATTGTTGTTAAAGAGCCCTAATAAATAAAATTCATTAAGAATTATTACAAATACCAAATAATTTTCAATAGGTTTTCTATCAAATTTATTGTGTCAACACATTTAAATAATATCATATTAAAAGTTGAAAAAAATTTAATGCTTGAATGTAAAAAAGTTTATTACTATATTTTTCTAATCCCATGAGGATGGATGCATATCAGTTGAAAAAAATTTATAATGCCTTCGTAATAATGTGTCGTCAAAATTATTTTACTAAAAAACCTAATTTAATCCAAAATTTATTATTACAATAAATAATTATATTATAAAATAATTAATATTTTTTTTGAAAGAAACTATTCCAAACATAATAAACATTATCTAGTCAGTATTATTAATTATTACTACATATAAACACACTACATGGAGGAAATTTTCTATGATAACATACTCAATGTAAAATTTTCATAGATACATATCATTACTATATAAAAAATGTTTTGGTTAGTTGATGAAATTTTTTTATTTTTCATATATTAATTAATTTAATTAATACTTACATTACTATATTTAATGAAATTAACATGTTATATGCTCATAAAATGAAAAATGTATAAAATTTAACAAATAAATATATTAATATCAAATATTCAATAATCCATTCAATATTAGTGATTTTCATGGAAAACATGATTTTTTAGTCAAAAAAATATATTTATCAAAAAACATAATAACCTACATATAAAATCAATACTATAACAATCATAAATTTAATGGAACATAGCCACTACACTGTGATATTGTTCACATTGGGAAGCATATCCTACTCACACGATAATAAATCACATTTGGAAAAAATAACATGTATTGATGGAAAGTGTTACCCCCAATCATAATAAATTTAAGCCATCATATATGTAATAAGTACGAGGGATACCCATTAAAAAATATCCGTACATAAAATCTCTATCACGACCCGTCCTCGGGGCCCGTGTCGTGACTACCCCAAGCCCGCCTTCCATAGGCCAGGGGTTGGCGACTTGCACCAAGGCGTAAATCCCAGTAAAAAGGGAAGGCATTGCCTTTGAAAAGTAAACAAGAACCACAGAGTAGGATAGCCGAAAAGTATACACTATGTAAAAACTGTACAAGCTGTGCTGAAAGTAAAAGGAGCCAGAAATACAAGCCCAACTGTAAAGTACAACAGAAAGGGAAAAACAGCAACTGAAAAGAAAAGCCGCAACATCGAGCCGTCCTCTTAAGGTCCCACCTCAAGGGTGGGTATAGATAGACTCCACAGCTCCTCGGTCCAACCGTCCGCTCCGAGTACGTCCCGCCCAGTGGTCTACCTCCAGGTACCGTCCTTCTCCGCACGCCTCCACCACGATCAGCGATGTCCGTCGTCTGCAACCAACACAACGAAGTGCGGGCATAACCCGTGCAGGGGTGAGTATAAGCTACTCAGTAGGGACCTCGAGACCCCCGAAGGTCTCCCGAAATCCACAAAGAATAATCCACAAAGGAAAGATACAATCATTAAGTAACAACCGAAACTGCTTAGGTATATGTGCATACATATACCTAAGTCATCAATTCCCGTTCGGCTCCAACATCCGAGCCCAAGCACAACCCAGTCCACACAGGAAGAAAAACGTATACCCACACAGGATAGAACAACACAATCCACAAAGGAGAGTAAACAATAACCCACATAGGATAGCTCAACACAATCCACAAAGGAGAGTAAATAGTAAATCCATACAGGATAGCTCAACACAATCCACAAAGGAGAGTAACACATGATTCAGCTCACACAGGTATACTTCTTCGGATGACAATAAAGATGATCACTGATCCATCTAAGTCGTTGGACCCACAAAGGATCGATAGGTACTAACCCCCACAAAGACCCACACAGGATCGGGCCCACACAGGACCTGTAGGCGCTGGCTCACACAGAACCGTTGAGCGCTGACCCACACAGGATCGGACCCACACTGGATTGGGTCCACACAGGACCTGTAGCACTGATCCATGTAGGATCGCTGAGTGCTGTAGTCATCGTAGTCCACTGAGGATCTCTGCACAGTCATCATCGCAGTCCACTGAGGATCTTTGCACAGCCGTCGCCGCAGTCCACTGAGGATCTCTGCATGGTCGTCGTCGCAGTAGCAGTCGTAGCCAGCTCTAGGGTTCCCGCACACAGCAAGCTCGTTCGGGGGGGTCCGCTCCACGAGCCGAGAGGATGATACATCAACTGACACAAAGTCCGATGTTGATGTATCCAAAAGTTCTGTATCGTCAACAGGAACTCAACGCCGCAGACGGCGTGTCAATCGGACGCCCGGTCTGAGAGTTATTGGCTTTTTCGTCCCAAGGGCCTGGTTGGTTTTTAAGGCAAAACCAAATCGACCATACTCCACCTGCGTCCAAACCTCAGGCGGAGTAAGCCAAAAGATCCGTCTCACATAGAGGAATTCAACAAAGCTGACGGCACGTTAATCGGACATCCGTAGCTCAAGATATGAGCGTTTCCACTCCGAGGGCCCGGTTGGTTTCATGTACGAACCAACCTGGCCGAACTCAATGTATTCCTAAACCTTGAGTGTGATATACCGAAACGACCGTCTCGATCAGAGGATCGTGTTTCCGATGATGGATCGTCGTTTGGACCCCTGTAGCTCAAGTTATGGGAATTTGACTTAAAATGGTCCGAAGACGGGGGTCTGGGTCGACCCGGCCCGACCCCCCCTGGGTCGGCCTCACCGGGTCGACCCGACCCGGTCCGGTCCGACCAGGACGCGGCCCGGCCGGTCGGACCGGCCTGGATCGGCTCGGTCGGTCGGACCGGCCTGGCTCGGCTTGGCCGAGCGTCCGAGCGCCTGGGCGCCGCGGTGCGCTGCCCCCGCGGTCTGGAGTTGCCGCGGCCCCGCATGGCCCGCGCTGGAGAACCGCGAACGCGACTTCTGCCGCGTCCTGTGCGGGCGAACCGGACCCGCGCGGCCATGCGTCCATTGGCCGCCGCCGCCGCGGATTCAGCCCCGGCGGTCTCGTCCGGCGACCCGCGCCGCTGGAATTTTCCACGGGCCACCGGAGTTGCTCCGGTGGTCCGTTTTCCTTCCCGTCTGCACTGGTGTTCCTCCCGGGTTCCTTTTTTCACTGTTGGATCAACAAATTTCCCTTGCGTCACGATTTTCCATCGCCCGCCAAATCCGCACAACCACGAAGAACGGCGGAGGGTTGTCGGGCCGTGTTCATTTGGCCCGCACCCTCCGTGTTAGATAAAAAAACGGTAGAAAAATAAAATCAACACATGCAACAACAATTTTAATAGAATAAAAGTGCTCATTATCAACCGGCTCTTTTATTTTAAAGAAACATTCACGGAAAAAGGGCATTCCAAAAGATAATCCCTACCTCGACAAGTCGTCGCGCATGAGCATTCTTCGTGGAATTGCTCGTCGCGGAAGGAGGGGTTCGTCGTGTTGCGGAAGGCGTCGCGTCGTCGCGGAAGGGCGTCGTGCCGTCGCGGAATCCGGCGTTGCGTCGACGAACTCAACGGACCAAGAGACAACAGATTTAATTGTAAATAATTAAATCTGTGTTTTTTTTAAAAACCACAGAGGAGATTAAAAAAGAAACCTGAGATCTCTTACCTCAAGCAGTTGGTGATCAGAGATCGGGCCGGGGAAGAAAATCTCGGATGAAGCATCGTCAAACTCCAAGGGTGACGGCGTTCTTCTCGTTCTTCGCGTTCTTCGCGTTCTTCGCGTTCTTCGCGAAGGAGGATGAAGGCTCAAGAATTCGGTCAAAGCCTCTCAACGTGCAATCCTCTAAATGTTATGTTGGTCTTTTATTATTATTACGCCAACAAATGAAAAAGAGATAAGTAACGACTCATTAATTCGTAGAATTAATTCGACGATAGAAACCGCCCATTTAATTCACGAAATAAACCGCCCAATTAAATGGTGCGTTAATATTTTAAGAAAACGCGTTAGTTGACTTTCAAAATGACGGGTTTTCACGGGTGCGTTACGTAGCGGAAAAGAAACGGCGGGGCTCGTGCGGGCCCCACAGCACAAATATCCTTCCAAGAGGGTAGGATATTTTTGGATAGTATCTTATCCGCTTCAACTCAGTTTAAGTGGTTTCAAGTGTCTTCAAGTGAAATAAAGTAAAGTTTTTCGAACAATTTATTTTATTTCTTAACTTTAAGCCCAAAAATTAAAAACCACAACTGAGAAAATGCAACTCCGGAAGAGGCATTTCTAAGAAAATAACGGCACTGCGATATCATCAGTGCCCTCAGAATTCGATTTCGGGCACCGGTTCAGAAGTTAGAAAACCCCGCTCTTCCGTTCACTGAATGTACCCGAGCCATACTTCGGAAAATGATTTCAGGCACACCGGGCCTCAGAATCAGGTGTCGTCAGAAACCGCGCTTTTGAAAAATTCCAAAAAAAATTAAGAAAAAAAATTTTCTTGAAATTTACGGGTCTATAAATTACTCCCACCTCAGGGCTTTACGTCCCCGTAAAGATACATCAAAAAATAGGGAAACAAATGTGGGTACTGAGCACACATCTGAGCCTCCCGCCCCCATGTTCTCTCTTGGAAGTTCTGTGCTTCCATCTAATGCGCACAAGTGGAATCGATAGCCCACGCAGGACCCGCTCCTATCGATCCTCTATCTCCACTGGGACCTCCGCAAAATTCACCCCATCATCCACGTCTAGCTCCCCATGGTCGATGATGTGGGTCGGGTCGTGCACGTATCTCCTCAGCTGAGATACATGGAAGACGTCATGCACCCGGTGCAACTGAGGTGGTAGAGCCAGGCGATAAGCCACCTCGCCAATCCTGCTGAGGACCTGGAATGGTCCAATGAAGCGTGGAGAAAACTTTCCACCTCGGCCAAATCTCCGCAAACCACGTCGAGGTGAGACACACAAGAAGACGTGGTCACCATCCTCGAACTCTAGTGGCCTCCGCCTCCTCTCAGCATATGACTTCTACTAGCTCTGAGCTGTCCTCATCCGCTCCTGGATGACCTGGACCTTCTCTGTCGTGGCCCGTACCATCTCTGGTCCCACGCGTGCGGACTCCCCAAGGTCTGTCCCACACAAAGGAGACCTGCAAGGTCTTCCATACAACGCCTCATATGGTTCCATCCCGATGGTGGAGTGGTAGCTGTTGTTGTACACAAACTCCACCAAGGGTAGGTTGTCCTCCTAGCTGCGACCAAAGTCGAGGACACATGCGCTGAGCATGTCCTCGAGAGTCTGAATTTTCCTCTCTGTCTGACCATCCGTCTGAGGGTGAAAGGTGGTGCTTAGACGTAGTCGCGTCCCGAAAGCCTCCTGAAACACCTTCCAAAGCCGGGAATTAAAACGAGCGTCCCGATCGGAGACGATAGTCGATGGCACACCGTGAAGCCATACAATCTCTTGAACGTAGAGACGCCCCAAGATCTCCACTGAGCCCTGCTCTCGGATGGGTAAGAAGTGTGCCGACTTGGTGAGTCGGTCAACAATCACCCAAATGATGTCGTGACCTCGGGAAGTATGTGGAAGCCCAGTCACGAAGTCCATAGATATCCCATCCCACTTCCACTCCGGGACCTCCAAGGGTTGTACCAAGCCTGCTGGTACCTAATGCTCTGCCTTCACCTGCTGGCAGGTGAGGCACCGTGAAACGAACTCTACCACAACCTTCTTCATGCCTGGCCACCAGTGCTGTCGTCTAAAGTCCAGGTACATCTTCGCCACTCCAGGATGTACTGCCAAAGGAGAAATGTGAAACTCTCTTAGCACCTCCTCTCATAAAGAGACTGGTACCAAGGTACGTCCTCTGAAAAGGACGTCGTGCTCTGCCTCAAGGGAGAAACCATCAGGTGTCTGTCCCAAGGATATCTGTGCACGCCGTGTCTCACAGTCAGCGTCCCCACCCTGAGCCTCTCTGACCCGCTGTAGAAGTGGAGGAGAGACTGTGAGAGACTGAAGTAAGGCTGCTCCATCCCTATCCACAAAGGATATCTGCAAAGCGGCTAGCTTCTCTGTCACCTCCTCAAGTAGCTGGATGTCCGTCCTCCTGTTGAGGGCATCGGCTACCACGTTCCCCTTCCCAGGAGTATAGACTATCTCAAAGTCATAGTCCTGGAAGAACTTGAGCCATCACCGCTGTCTCAAGTTCAGGTCCTTCAGAGAGAAGATGTACCTGAGACTCTTGTGGTCATAAAAGACTGTAAAGCGCTCGCCCATCAGATAGTGCCGCCAAGTCTTCAGAGTGAAGACCAATGCTGCTAACTCCAGGTCATGGGTAGCGTAGTTCAGCTCATGTAGCCTCAACTGACGTGATCTATAGGCAATCACGGCCTGCTCCTGCATCAGGACACACCCGAGTCTGGTCCCTGATGCATCACAGTAGACTACGTATCCAACTCCATCCTCAGGAAACCTCAAGATAGGTGCGCTGGTCAATCTCTGTCTCAGCTCCTGGAAGCTCTGCTGACATCTGTCTGACCACATGAAGGGTTTCCCCTTCTTCGTCAAAGTTGAGAGTGGCGCAGAAACTCTGGAGAAGTCCGGCACAAATCTTCGATAGTATCCGGCTAAAACCAAGAAACTTTGCACCTCCGTCACGCTCCTGGGTGGCTCCCAAGCTAGCACTGCCTCGATCATCGCGGGATCCACTGCGACTCCCGCCTTAGAAATGACGTGCCCCAAGAAGTGGACCTCACGTAACCAGAACTGACACTTTGAGAGCTTTCCATAAATCTGGTGCTCTCGGAGTGTGTCTAGTACAACCCAAAAGTGGTAGGCGTGATCCTCCTCCGTGGTCGAGTACACCAAAATGTCGTCGATGAAGACCACGACAAATCAATCGAGTTATGGCTGGAAGATCCTGTACATGAGGCTCATGAACACTGCTGGAGCGTTGGTTACACCGAAGGGCATAAAAAAGAACTCATAGTGGCCATACCGACACCTGAAGGTCGTCTTCTGCACGTCCTCGTCTCGAACTCTGAGCTGATGATAGCCTGATCTGAGGTCTATCTTCGAGAACCACCGAGCTCCCTTGAGCTGATCGAAGAGTTCATCAATCCTCGGTAGCGGATACTTGTTCCTCACTGTCACCTGGTTCAGGCGACGATAATCGACACACAGTCGCAAGCTCCTGTCCGCCTTCTTGACGAACAATTTCGGGGAAGCCCAGGGTGAAACACTGGGTCGGATGAACCCCTTGCCCTGCAAGTCCTCCAATTGTACCCGCAGCTCTCGAAGCTCAGCGGGGGCCATCCGATATGCTGGAGTGGATATCGGGGCTGTCCCGGGGTATAGGTCAATATAAAAGTCTACCTCTCTGCATGGAGGTAGCCCTGGAACGTCGTCGGGGAAGACGTCCGCATACTGATCCACCGCTGTAGGAAAACTGGGACTCTGCACGTCAACTGCTCCAAGGATGAGGCTAGCAAACTGATGAGTGATGGGCTGTCCCCTCCTCTGCAAGAGTCCATCCTATGCTGCAAAGGCTCCCTTCTCGCCGATGAAGGTGAACTTGCTCCCATCGGTGCGCACACATCGCACCTTGCGCCTAAAAAAGTCAATCTGAGCATGGACTATAGATAACCAATCCATGCCCAAGATGACGTCGTAAGGCCTCGACGCTGCTACAATAAGATCCCAGCCGAAGCTCTCGCCTCCTAGAGTAAGCTCACACTGCCGTCACCAGTGCGTAATCGTCGAGTCTACTCCCGTAGGAGTCTCTAGCAGTAAGGATCGAGCCAATGGCTCTGTCGGAATCTCCGAGCTCCGAACAAGGGCAGTGGATATGAAAGAGTGACTCACTCCTGTGTCTATAAGAACTGCAGCAAGGGTGGAATAGACACAGATCGTACCTTAAATCATCTCTGGCATGCCGTGGTCGTAGGCCTCCGCTGCCTGGAGCTGTGCCTGTCTCTTCCCGCCAGCTCCCTGTGGTCGGGGCGGACCTCCTGGGGGTGGTTGTGGCAGAGCCTCAAAGCATCGCCCACCACCTGCTGCTCGGCCAGCTCCTCTACCTCGTCCGCCTCCTCCCTGCGGACCACCACGGTCGACCCTCTGCCTCTGCATGGGTGGCCCCTCCACCGTCTTCTGCTCCTCGGTATGGCGGGTCGGTCAGTCACGAGCCATGTGGCCCTGCCCGCCGCACGCGTAGCACTGCCTGCCTCTCGAAAGACTGGCTCCGCGCTGTGTGCACCACACTGTTGAGCCAGTGTCCTGAGGTCGTCTGCCGGAAGGTCTGATCTGCCTAGAACCCTGAGTCATCTGTCGGCTACCTGTTGCCGAAAACTCCGCTACCTGCCGTCCTACGGTAGGTCTCGATGTAGACTCTGCCAGAAAGATCTCGATCATAAGGGCTCGCTCTAGCACCCCTTCCTGGGTCGGGATGCCGAGGGAGATCAGAGATGCCCTGATCTCGTGTCTCAAACCCTGCTCAAAGGTCCGGGCCCAGAAGAAGGGGTCGCATACCATGTCTGTCGAGTAGCGAGAAAGGTCAGTAAACCTCGCCACGTACTGGGCGACCGTCAAGCTGCCCTGCCGCAACTGAAGAAGCTCCTGAATGCGCAACGCACGGAGGGTGGCCGAGACAAAATCTGAGCAGAAGAGGCTTTCGAAGTCCGTCCAAATAAGAGAGGCCTCATCGTGCACATGGAGCATCAAGCTCCACCATCGTCCCGCTGCTGCGTGCAGTAGGATCGCCGCGAGGATCACCATGAGGTCTAATGGTGTCCTCACTAGCCTGAAAACTCGAACGACCGCCTCCAGCCAGTCCTCGGCTGCCTGGGGGTCCGTATCCCCACAAAACCTGGGTGGTCGCTGGCGTTGGAACTTGTGCAGAGCTCCGAGGTGACACGCTTCGTCAGCTGTCGGTGCTGGAAGCATCGGGGGCTCGGCGGGTAAAGGTACCGCCAGTACCTCTACTGTCAACGGGCCCTGTACCGAGGCCTCGTCGCTCGGCGGGTTGTCGTCGCGCTCTACTCTCGGAACCCTAGCTGGCTGCCGTCGTGGGGCCATCCTGAAAAGAAAACAAGTGCACCACGGTCATAACAGTATACCTGGTGAGCTGACACAAGTTATCACAAAGAAAAATTGAAACACACATGCAATCAATGTTTTCGTGCATTAAGTCGGAAATCAGAAGTCAGGGTCCTGGTGTATGGATACGTCGGCCGCCGCACCATCACTGGACTCCCTGGACTAATAACCACACCCAATATGCTAAACACTATTTCTTCACATAGAAGAAAGATCAGAGTATGCGGTAGAACCGACCACCTCTGATACCAATTTGTCACGACCCGTCCTCGGGGCCCGTGCCGTGACTACCCCAAGCCCGCCTTCCATAGGCCAGGGGTTGGCGACTAGCACCATGGCGTAAATCCTAGTAAAAAGGGAAGGCATTTCCTTTGAAAAGTAAACAAGCACCATAGTGTCGGCAAGCAGAAAAGTAAACACTAAGTAAAAACTGTACAAGCTGTGCTGAAAGTAAAAGGGGCAGGAAATACAAGCCCAACTGTAAAGTACAACTGAAAGGGAAAACATCAACTGAAAAGAATAGCCGCAGCATCGAGCCTTCCTCTGAAGGTCCCACCTGAAGGGTGGGTACAAATAGACTCCATAGCTCCTCGGTCCAGCCGTCCGCTCCGTGTACGTCCCGCCCAGTGGTCCACCTCCAGGTATCGTCCTGCTCCGCACGCCTCCACCACGATCAGTGCTGTCCATCGTCTGCAACCAACACAACGAAGTGCGGGCATAGCCCGTGCAGGGGTGAGTATAAGCTACTCAGTAGGGACCCCGAGACCCCCAACGGTCTCCTGAAATCCAAAAAGGATAATCCACAGTGGAAAGATACAATCACGAAGTAACAACTGAACACTGCTTAGGTATATGCCCATACATATACCTAAGTCATCAATTCCTGTTCGACTCCAACATCCGAGCCCAAGCACAACCCAGTCCACACAGGAAGCAAAACGTATACCCACATAGGATAGCACAACACAATCCACAAAGGAGAGTAAATAGTAACTCACATAGGATAGCTCAGCACAATCCACAAAGGAGAGTAAACAGTAAAACCACACAGGATAACTCAACACATTCCACAAAGGAGAGTAACAGAGGATTCCGCTCACACAGGTATACTTCTTCGGATGACGATAAAGATGATCACTGATCTATCTAAGTCATCGGACCCACAAAGGATCGATAGGTACTAACCCCCACAAAGACCCACACAGGATCGGGCCGACACAGGACCTATAGGCGCTGGCTCACATAGAACCGTTGAGCGCTGACCCACACAGGATTGGACCCACACTTGATCGGGCCCACACAGGACCTGTAGCACTGATCCACCTAGGATCACTGAGTGCTGTAATCGCCGCAGTCCAATGAGGATCTCCGCACAGCCGTCGTCGCAGTCCACTGAGGATCTCTGCACAGCCGTCCCCGGAGTCCACTGAGGATCTCTGCACGGTCGTTGTCGCAGTAGCAGTCGCAGCCAGCTCAAGGGTTCACGCACACAACAAGCTCGTTCGGGAGGGTCCGCTCCACGAGCCGAGAGGCTGATACATCAACTGACACAAAGTCTGAAGTTTATGTATCCAAAAGTTTCGTATCGTCAACAGGAACTCAACGCTGCAGACGGCGCGTCAATCGGACGCCCGGTCTGAGAGTTATTGGATTTTTCGTCCCAGGGGCCCGGTTGGTTTTTAAGGGAAAACCAACCCGACCGTACTCCCCATGCGTCCAAACCTCGGGAGGAGTGAGCCAATAGATCCGTCTCACATAGAGGAATTCAACAAAGCTGACGAGACGTTAATCAGATGTCTGTAGCTCAAGATATGAGTGTTTCCGCTCCGAGGGCCCGGTTGGTTTCGTGTACGAACCAACCCGGACGAACACAAAGTATTCTGAAACCTTGAGTGCGATATACCGAAACGACCGTCTCGATCAAAGGATCGTGTTGCCACAGACGACGCATCGTTTGGAGTCCCGTAACTCAAGTTACGGAAATTTGACCGAAAATTGTCCGAAGACAGGGGGTCCGGGCCCGGGCCGACCTGGACCGACCCCCCTGGTTCGGCCGAACCGGGTCGACCCGACCTGGTCCGACCCGGTCCGGTCTGGCCCGGGCGTGGCCCGGCCGGTCAGACCGTCCAGGCTCGGCTCGGCCGAGCGACTGGGCGCCGCGGGGCGCTGCCCCCACGGTCTGGAGTTGCTGCGGCCTCGCGTGGGCCGCGCTGGAGAACCGCGGACGCGGCATCAGCCGCGGCAGTCTAGTCCAGTGGCGCACCGGGGCACCTCCACCGCCGGCTGCCAGCGCCGCCGCGCCGGCGACCCCCGCCGCCGGAATTTTCCGCGGGCCACCGGAGTTGCTCCGGTGGTCCGTTTTCCTTCCCGTCCGCGCCGGTGTTCCTCTCGGGTTCCGTTCTTCACTGCGGTATCAACAAATTTCCCTTGCGTCATGATTTTCCATCGCCCTCCAAATCCGCTCAACCACGAAGAACAGCGGAGGGTTGTCGGGCCGTGTTCGTTTGGCCTGCACCCTCCGTGTTAGATAAAACAACAGGAGAAAAATAAAATCAAGACATGCAACAACAATTTTAATAAAATAAAATTGTTCATTAGCAACCGACTCTTTAATTTTAAAGAAACGTTCATGAAAAAAGGGCATTCCAAAACATAATCCCTACCTTGAAAAGTCGTCGTGCGTGAGCGTTCTTCGTAAAATTGCTCGTTGCGGAAGGAGGGGTTCGTCGTGTCGCGGAAGGCGGGCATCGCGTCGTCACGGAATCCGGCATTGTGTCGACGAACTCAACGGACCAAGAGACAACAGATTTAATTGTAAATAATTAAATCCATGTTTTGTTAAAAACCACAGAGGAGATTAAAAAGGAAACCCGAGATCTCTTACCTCAAGCAGTTGGTGATCGGAGATCCGGGCGGGGAAGAATGTCTCGGATGAAGCGTCGTCAAACTCCGAGGGTGACGGCGTTCTTCGTGTTCTTCGCGTTCTTCACGTTCTTCGCGTTCTTCACGAAGGAGGATGAAGGCTCAAGAATTCTGTCAAAGCCTCTCAACATGCAATCCTCCAAATGTTGTGTTGGTCTTATTTTATTATTACGCCAACACACGAAAAAGAGGTAAGTAACGAACCATTAATTCGTAGAATTAATTCAACGAAGGAAACGGCCCATTTAATTCACGAAATAAACCGCCCAATTAAATGGTGCGTTAAGATTTTAAGAAAACGCTGCAGTTGACTATCATAATGACGGGTTTTTGCGGGTGAATTACTTAGTGGAAAAGAAACGGTGGGGCTCGTGCAGGCCCCACCTCACAAATATCCTACCAAGAGGGTTGGATATTTTTGGATAGTATCCTATCCGCTTCAACTCAGTTTAAGTGGCTTTCAAGTGGCTTCAAGTGAAATAAAATAAAGTTTGTTGAACAATTCATTTTATTTCTTAACATTAAGCCCAAAAATTAAAAACCACAACTGAGAAAACGCAACTCCGGAAGAGGTGTTTCTAATCAAATACCGACGCTGCAATTTCATCGGTGCCCTCAGAATTCGATTCCGGGCACCAGTTCAAAATTTAGAAAAACCCGCTCGTCTGTTCACTAAACGTACACGAGCCAAACTTCGGAAAATGATTCTGGGGACACCGGGCCTCGGAATCAGGTTTCGTCAGAAATTGTGCTCTTGAAAAATTCCAAAGAAAATTAAGAAAAAAAATTTCCTTAAAATTTACGGGTATTTAAAATCTCAAACAATCTTAAATTGTGACACATATACAATTTATAATATAACAAATTTTGATTACAACATTGAGTAAAATAATTTAATTATAAGAAATAAATGAAAGATAAAAATATATTTTTTCACTTAAAAATGGAATATTTTTCAAAAAACATCAATCAAAAAAACGTATATCTAGAATAGTAAAAATTATGATATAAAATTTACCACTATGATCGATAAAATATCTTTTATTCCATATCCAAGAGAAGGGTGATATAATATATAAATAAGTAAAATATTTTTTCCCATCCCCAAGAAGGTAAACGATTAATACTATGGTAGAAAATCATAAATAAATGCTATCCTATCCCCATATACATAAGCATCCACATTGAGCTGGATAAGAGTTTGATAATATAACATCTATGATGGAAATGCTAGTGTATATTGGTAATGAACATTTAATTTCGTAAAAGGAATTAACTCATGGGAATGAAATAATGAGTTTTAATGTTCTAAATGAGGGGTACTCCTTGTAAAATTTTCTAAATTGATATAAGTAATAGAATGATTCCAATCTAAATTATTCCCAATTAGGAGATAATAATTGAAAGGATTTGGGTTCATCAAGGTAATTAATAAGTCACATATCATATCAAAATCAGAACTCGTAAATCCTCTAATATTGGGATAACATTTAACCACATCATTTTTTATTTTATTTGGTGAATTTAATATATGTTGAAACTAATCTGAAAACTATAGAAGTTAGAGATATAATCATATATATTCATAATATTTGTAATTATAGAAAACTATAAAAGTTATAGATATAATGTTGATTACATCATTCATAAAGATGGAAGGTCGTATGTACGATTGAACGCGACTACTATTTTATCAACGTATTGAAAAGTTAAAATAAATATTTAATAAAATTTACAAAATTAATATTATATTATATATATAATTTTATTAATAAAATCAATTTTTATTTCCCTAAATGTAATAATAAAAATAAAAACGACTCACATCGCTACTTGGAGGTGGTAGTCCAAATGTTTGCATTAGAAACATTATTGTTTTCTAACAGATTGGATGGTAAATAGTTAAGTGGATATTATAATTACATAATAATTGTTAGATAACAATTATTACATATAATCATTAATAATATCATTACCCTCTTCCATATATATCATAAATGAAAAGAAACTCACATCTCTTCGTGGGGCGGTTGTCTACCAAAAATAAGAGAGATATTATCTTATCACACAAATAATTTAATATAAGAATATATTAGTGATAAAATAATTATAGAAGTATAATAATTTCATAAATATCATAGAAATATTTTACATAAATCATTATATCGATCATTTATTGGACGTAATGGAAACCATTTTACATCAACTCTTGAGGAGGCAGTCAACCATTCACATAATCAACAATTTCATTTCACATTTTATAGATGTGAGTATATATATGCATTGTTAAATTAAAATATTAACATGTCACAATATATAAGATATTATTTTTATTATATTATAATATACTGTTATGGTTTGATGAAGGTGGAAGATGAAATTAAACAAACACACATTTTTGTAAATCTTAACTCTTCCTCAGAAACCCTCTTTATGTTTATACCTATATCCTTGATCAGGGGGAATAATAATAAAAATAAGACAATTAGAATATGGATGGGTATGTAATTAAGTTATTTTGGTAGGTATTTTTTTGAAAAAATATAGTTTTATGTGTAATGAGGGGAGGAGAGTGGGTGACCATTTATAACTGGGAGAGAGATCACATGAGGTATTTTGTAAAAGAAAAAGTAAAACCCACATTTTTATCATTATAAAAGGATACAAAATGGGTTATCGAAACATTGAGTATATATGTCCAAAATAGTGATAAAATATTTGTGTTATAATATTTTTAGTTTATTTTAACCCATATGTTCAATGCTTACCCCTCCCCCTACAAACCCATTAGTTCTATAATTTTTGTAAATAATTATTAATGTGTTCATTATTAATCATGTTAAAAAAATTATGTCTAACATATATTCTAATATAAATTATTCTCCTTAAAAATATTGAATTAATTATATCAAATTAAATTAAAAATATTGGTTGCGATCAATTTAAAATCATGTTATATGTGTGATGAATGAATGGTCCTCTAAAGAGCTAATTCTCAAATATATAGAATTTTTTAATACAAATATTCAATATGAAATTGATTCCAATGAAAAAATATTAAACAAATATATTATTGGACTAAATTTACATTAAATCCAACAGAATAAGTAATTTAATTTTGTAAATAATTTAATGGAAAAGACAGCTTTCAATAAAAGTATGTATTTTTCACTACTAATAAAAATCAATCTTCTTAGATTACTTTCAAAATTTTCCCTTTGATAATTTTAACATGTGATTTTCAAAAATTAATACTAATTTTCATTATAATGTATCATTAAATTGGTAATAATTAATTTATGATAATCTTTTCATAGAATGACTGATCCTCCGTTGAGAAAAAATAAAATTTTCAAAAATCTTTCATTTGTTTAATAATCCATAAATATATCCATTGAATTTTTTATACAAGTTAAAAACTTATAAAGTTTCAGAATTTAGTTATTACTATTCATTTACACTAACATAACTCTGGGATTATAATGGCCATGTTTAAATAATAACATTTTAATACAATATCACATTTCATTTAAACCTAATTTTTTTTGGGATTTAAATAAATATATGATATTGAATTTATTTCAAAATAAATATATTAGAAGACCTCAAGTTGTTTATTTTTCTTTTGATCATGTTGTATCATGTCATAAAATCTATATAAGATGATGATCCTTTATTAAAATCTAAATTTATAATATATGGTGCAAAAAAATCATTGATGATGTGAGGAGTAAAATATCCCAATTATAAGTGATAGGATTAGAATTATTGTAAATATCCTTATCTACAAAATAATTTAAATACAATTTCTAGGTATATAGAATAAGTTCAGATCATTTTAAATAATATGGTTGTATAGGTTTATTATCCACACAAAAAAAATGAAATGAGACTGGTTTTCATGATAATTTGGGAATTACCTATTTTGATAACTTTCCTTTGAACCCTTTTTACCATTTACTGTTTAAACAAATTAACAATGTTAACTCATATCTATAATAAAAGTATAGTTAAAAATATATTGTAATTTAGATAATAATAATTCAAATTAGTTATTCCATTTACAAGATTTATTATCATGAGGTGTAAAAAAAAAAATTTACAATATGAAAATCACAATGAAAAAATCATTATATAAATAATGTCTCCTCTAGATTAATTATGTTTACTATTAAAAAATCGAGAATAAAATTTATTTTCATTAAAAAATATTGTTTACTAAAGAATACCGTTTATACTAATTCAAAAAAATTCATTGGATAATACAAATATTCATTTATGTAACAAATGAGATGTTATTAAAATCGATTTTTTATTTGAATAAAATAACACTTATGTTAGAATGTGTGGGGAATAAATTTATTAATGGAAGGTAAAGTTTCAGATTAAATTAATTAAGTTGATTTTATAATTTATTTATCACGGATTTTTTATAAACATTTTTATCTCACATAATAATGATAATTTCATAAAGTGATTTTTTTCAATAAATAATAATTCTCAATATTCATCGAAAAATAAACTAGATTATAATATTCCAAAAATCTCATCCTATGATAATTATTATAATATAAATTCAAAAATGACCTACACTTCAATAATATTCAAAAATAATAAACTATAATTTATATTTTTTTAAATAAAGAATATTTAAATTTTAATATTTAATAATGATCTATCAATATAGATTGTTTAAAATATTATTTCATAAAATTTTGAAAATAAATTTAATATAATAAATATGGTAATAAATAGAATATTAAATTATTTCATAATCATACTTTATAAGTTCATTGTTTAATTTATTAGTTTATAATATAAATCATGTCACGAACCAGCCTAAGTCGACCTAGAATTGGTCACACAAACCTGTATGCTGCATGGACCAAAGGGAGTTCCCATTCCCTACAGGCTAGAAACTAGTGTAATGCATCATTATAGTATATAAGCGAATTATTTTTTGACAAAAAAGAAATACACAATAAACAATAGTGTAAAGAAACAAAAAATCACATTATATATAAATAAAACTAAACTCAACATCATTTATACACGAAATAAAAAGTAAAACTAAACAATAAAACTAAACTGACTTAACCTGATGACTAAAATAACTCCATATGACCCCGCTAGTCACTCTCCAACACAATGATTAGTTATCTCTCAAAGAGATCAAACTCAAGAAGAAACCTACACAAGGACTAAAAATAGAGAAGAACTATAGGAATGATAATGAAAACACAGTAGATAATCCCAATAATATATACAGAATGAACTTCCATAAAATAAAATAAACTTAAATTACCATGTGTTAAATAAAATATAAAAAGGTTTGTTTTCCCCAGATGATTCAATATAGTAAAAATTATGTTAAAATCTGTTGAATGTTTTCATAAAATGGAAATGGTTACAAATTTTTTTAAAAGGATGAAATGGTAAATGGAAACAATTTTCCAGGGGGAAACATTAAAGAATGTGAAATTTTAATTTAAACACACATTTTTCTTCATTTACAAACTGGACACACCATATTTAAATAGTGAGTATAATATATCCAATGAGCACTAGACATAGGAACACACCTAGGAAATAGCCTGTTATGGGGCCCTACGTATCTTATATATTAGTGTAAAAATATTCATAACCATTAACCATCTTATGAATGAGCTACTATGAGGGGAGGACCCAATGGTCTAGTGGTACCTATTCATCATCAAAGTTTAGTTAGTGTTTTCATCGTCAAACATGATAAGTGAAATATGGATGAAGCCACTACCAGATCACCAGTATACTAATCTTAGTACTCCTACCTAGATACTTTGGCTTCCATATTTGTGCACAAACATGTTTCACATGATATAAAATACAATTTTCACATAAAAATACACTTCTAAATGACACACACATGAAAGAGACCACCAACATGATTCACATCTCTTTCAAAAATCAATAATGCACACAAAATTTTCATAAGATAGTTTCAAGAAGTATAACAAGACTTTTAACAAAAAAATCCATTCAAAAATGATCTTTGAAGGAAAACACCTACTAAAACCATACCAACCATATTTTTTATCCCCGATATAATTTAATAATTCAATTAAATGTATTATAAAATGATCCCAAATAGTACAATATGGAACATACATGAAAACCATTTTCAAGGAAAAATGGCAAACTTGCAATTGAACAATTTACCAAACCAATGTTTATCAATACAATAAATTAAAATTTAGATAAAGGGATTAAGACACAATATTCAAATCATCTAAAAATGTATGTATAAACCTCAAAAAATTCATATTACTCTTTCAAAATACAACCACCTTCCTAAAAATTCCAAACTATCCTTTTACCAACATTTCAGGTAAATACACCTTGAAAACCAAAAATTTTAACCCTATAATGAAATGAACCAATTTGGAAACATGCAAAGGTATCCAAAATAAAAAATCACATGCTTTCAAAATAATTATAAATAAAAAACAGTTTATATCCCCAAAAACCGCATAAAATCCAACAGACAATTTACAGAACTCATGGGATGCACTTTGTCAAAAAAGATTCTACTTTAAGCACTTGACAAATAAAATAACACCAATGGAATGACATAAATTTATTCAATATACTAATGAATTTTCAAAATAACAAAACCATATCCCAAAGCTGAGAAAGTATTTTAACCAACATTTGGTGTGCACCTTTTTATTAAAAAGACACCACCTTTCAAAAAACAACTTTTTAAGCACTACATTTCACAAAAAAAAATTCCAAAATTTATATTACAATATTAAAAATGAAAAAAATGATAAAAATCATGAAACAAATGAAATTGGTTTATAATAGAATGTAGATGGGAGAACCTACCTCAAATCCATGGATGAAAGGAAACACTCACCTTAAATCACCCACTGTGGGTTCCAACACACTAGATCTACAAAGATCAACCCTAAAAAAACAAAAAAAAAACAAATCAAAAACCTTGGGAAAATTTAACCATAGGTCAATCATGACTAGGGTAGTAGAGAAAACCATGAAAATTTTGAATAAGTTTGATAGGGGAGGAGAAAGGATAAGTAAATACCTCAAGGAAACATGTCAACCCTTTAACTTCTCTTTGATCTACACCAAATGAGGAAGGGGATTGGATTGGGAATCCATGGGAGGCCCCCCCCCAGGCTAGGATTCACTAGGAGAAACAAATTTTGGGGCATTTTGGCCTAAAAAATACCTAAGTGGAAAAGTAAGAAAAATAAAAAAATTAATTCTTCTTTGGGCCACATAATTTGGATGGACAGTTTGTTAAACTACTTTACATGCCATGTGGTAGACATTGGGATGACTGCCTGGTCACTCCAATGTGGTAGAACTCCCATGCTCAAATGATGTGTTTGGTTTTATACCTTCGGCATGGTTACCTCAATGTAGCCTCACGGTCAGGTGCCAATTGCGCATAGGGACTCAATATACCAAATGTTTAATCTTTTCTACAAAAATCCCAAATAATAAAGGGTCCAACAATAATAGAAATATTAGAAAAAGAAAACACTTCAAAACTCAGCACCCATCACACCCGGAACCCAAGGAAATAACCATTATTCCCAAAAAAACTATATTAAAAAACAAAATTGAAAACCAATTATGAAAATTCAGCCCTAGTAAATCTTTTTAACCCCAAAAATCCATAACGCATTCCAAATGATTGATCAACACCTAAGAATTTCTTATCAACACAATCCATCCTCTTAACTGAGATTATTTCACTCACCAACTATGGGACTTAAACCTTTTTCCCCAAATAAAACACCAACTCCAAACCACTTCTAGAAGACTACGAGAAGTATTAATCTCTACATCCACAATAATGAAAAAATTGTTAGGTCTTCCCCAAATGAACCCAATGATTAAACAAACCGAGGAACACTCCTGAAATCCCACAATTTAAAGGGTTGTTGGAATGGACTACCCACTATTATAAAATGAAAATCATTCAAAAAATACAATAAATAATCTCTACGAGACCCTTGATGGGACTCCCCACAATTTAGAATCAACTAGAAATGATCGAATGAGAATTAAATAGGAACTAGAACCAGACCATTCCCACATAGTTAAACTAAAACTCTCCCATAACAACCAACCAACCCATGATAAGAGAAACATATCGGGAACATTTATACTACCCACTCTCAAATAGAAGAGATAAGTACTAAACTGAGACGTCCCCTAGTGACCAAAAACCCCTTCCCATAGGGGGAGGGGGGAAATGACAATAACTAAAATCACAACCGATAACTATCCACTACAATTCACCTATGGATAGATACAATCCAAGACCTCTCCCAATTCTATTGGGTGGTCCACACGTAAACACTGATCGGATGCTAGCATCCATTAAAGAATATCCACAAACACTGTGTGAGTGGTATTTCCCCTATCTCTTTGGAAAAATAGGAAATTCATAGTGATGAGAAACCACAATAATGAAACTAGAACTGCCTCAACTCAACGGTTGAGGATCAAACGTAACTATACTTCCCACACCAAAAGGATTCATGACATTGCACCATCATCACACCAGGACCTATGGATAGAGCTTTTACAGATGAGGCATCTTCTGCCTTTTAGTCATGAGATGTTAATTCCTAATTATATCTATTTCCCTTCTTTCCACATGGGAAACCGAACAATCCCATATAGAAATAAAGGATTTGGATTCACTTTCAAACTCACTTCCTCAAACAACCCACATTTATTTAAAAGGGAACTCATAGATACATTACACAATTCTCACTCACAACGAATGAGGATAAGAATGATCAAGGAACAGAGATGGACGCATCAACATCACCGAGCACCATGACCCAAGATGAGAGAATCACCATAATAGGATAACACTTTAAATTGAGCAAAAAAAAAACTCTATATTATAACAAACTCTATGAGGAATCATTCAATGTGGTGGATATAACATTTGAAAAGAATCCATAGGTTGATCGACTAAAATTATTTCAAAGGGGAACTATCTAAAGCCATACCAAAACATCCAACAAATCATTAGAATCCCACTGGACATTACCCTAAATCTGAGCCACCAATATGATTCCATATCAATAAAAACAAGAGTATCACATTGAGATCATGAGGAAGCTTACCAAACAAACCAATAGTCTATGTTATGAAAAATAAAACCACATAACCATAGGTTTATAATAACACTAAATTATTTCAACTTTAAAACTATTGAAATACTAACAATACTGGTAAATTTTTTAAACTCACCAATGGAGTTTCATCAGGTCTTATTATCATGCACATTTCTGTACCACCCTGAGAAACCATCCACAACCCCACCCTGGGTATCCAACCCCATTTCCGAATAAAACCATGCATATCAGAACCCATTAAATCACTAATGGATAAAACAAAATAACTTCATTTATTTACGAAAAAATAATTCAAACCATCAAAATAATATTAATTTAAAACCACCCCAAAAACAAACATTTCGTTCAAATAATCCATTTCCAATTCACAAAAATTAAAAAAATCCTATTTTCGTAGTCCAAAATCCATAAAGGCCAAAACCATTTCTATAAAAACAAAAACATCTAAAAAATAATTTCCAAGACAAATTAATCAGATTAAAAAAAATTAAACAGCCGAACACAACACCTTTAGTACAATGTTTCATAATCACCTTAAAATAATCCATGTTTTAAAAAAATTATTTCAACAAACATCAAGTTTATATTACGGAAATTAAATCCCATTAAATAATTTAAAAATTATCCTAGAAATTTGTTTTACAAAAACCCAATCCAATAGTCCCACAAAATTAAACTACTATTGAAGGGTGACTAGACCTTATAGTAAACAAACATATGTCAAACACACCACCAAGTTGGGGAGCCTTCAAAGGTCCATGCCCCCACTCCAAAAGGCTTGCCAGGCCCTATGAGATTTTATAGACCATTAGTCCAAATCACCTTGTCATATCCAACAAAACAAAGAATACATAAAGACTAATGAAAAAGAAAACATAAATTCCCATGGAAACTCGAGGATCAAAACAATAAATAGTTCGGGACACTCTTCCCAAACATTCCTATCACGTCTGGAAAATCCTCATATTAATAACATGACATAACCAAGTAATAATGGGAGATATAAAAACAATTTCCCTCTAAGAGAACTTCATATGATGTCGTTTTACACGAACCGGCAAGAGACTACCATGAACAGGTCACCTGACCCAGTCTGCATCATGGATCGAATGGCGTTCGACATCAATACGGGTTGGAAACAAGTTCCAGTAATCATCAGAGTATATAAGGAAAAAAGTTCACCTAATAAATAATCAATAACCAATATAGGAAGGAAACCTAATAGCCCAATTTATTTAAATAAAACTGAACCGAATATCATTTATAAAAGAAACTGAAATTAATACTAAACAATACAACTAAATCCGCCAAACATGAAGACCAAACTATTTCAATGGGACCCTGCAAGTCACTCACCAGCATAACAATACCACATCTCTCAAGGCAATAAAACTGATGCTAAAACCGTCACAATGACTAAAAATAGAGAATAACTATAGGTGTGAGTATTAAAACTCGGTAGGCTAGCCTGATAATCTATTCCTAATTCACTTTAAAATAAAAGAAACATATATTCATAAGTTTGAAATAGAATATATAATAGAAAGTTTTCCCAACTTGACTTCATCAAATAATAATTATCATATAAAATTCTTGCAAGTTTTTGTATACAAGAAATAGTAGCATAATGTTTTTAGGGATACAACTTTAAATGGAAACAATTTTCAACGGGGAAACATTAAAGAAAGAACTATTATAATGAAGACGCACATGCTTCTTCATTTACCAACCAAACACAATGTATGTATATGGTGATTACAAAATAGGCAAAGAGAAATAGTCATTGGTACACCCCTATGCATTAGCATGCTGTGGGGCACAATGCACGTGATATTTTAGTGAAAAAGTATACATAACCAATAATGTTATATTGCATGAGCCACTAGTTGGGGAAACCCCAATGTATTAGTGGTACCAAATAATTACCATATATTATTTATATTTTTTTACTCAATCATTCTATGTGAAACAAGATATAATCCACTGCTTTATCACTAGCATACTAGTCCTTGTCCGCCAACCGAGATACATCGCCTGTCCTCTTTATGCTCAATCAATTTCCACATGTTACAAAATATATTTTTATATAAAGACTCCTCATATAAATCATAAACACACGAGGAATCATGTAATCATGTTTCACAACCATTTTAAAAATAAATAAACCACATAAAATTTTCCTAATACAATTTCAAGAGGTATAATAAGGCTTTTCACATAAAATCCATTCAAAAATCCTTTTTTAAGGACAAAATCCCACAAACACTATACGAACCATATTTTGTATCCACAAAACCATTTAATAAGTAGATTTCATGAATCATAATGTGAACCCAAATGGCACAACATGTAACAAATTTGAAAACCATTTTAAAATAAAAATTCCAAACAAGTCTTCAAGCACTTTAACAAACCAACATTTATCAAAACCAAAAATTACACATTCCATAAAGAGTAGAAAATGAACCATTTTAAACATATATAAATTTACATAAAACCGTGAAAACATTCATAGTAAACTTTCAAAACACCACCACCTTCATAAAAATGCCAAACATGCCATTTACAGGTAGCTCATGTCAATACACCTTTAAATAGAAACTATTAACCATATAAAGCCAGGAACAAATTAGGAAACCAGTTCAAGTTTCCAAAATAAAACATCACATTATTCAAATATAATTATAAATCTAGAAAACAATTTATATCACAAAAAACCCAGAAAATCCAATCGGTAATTTACCGAACACATGGCATGCACTTTTCAACAAAACAATCCACCTTAAGAACATGACACGGAAAAAATTCCAATGGTGTAAGATAAATTTATTCAAGATATTGAAATTTTTTCAAAATAAAAATATCCATATGAGAAATCTAGGAACACATTTTAAAGATAATTTTGTTTTGACCTTTAAAAAAACAAAAACTCTTTTTAGAAAACATGGTTTTAACCTCTACATTGCACACCAATTTTTTTTTCCAAAAAATATATTAAAATATTCAAAATGATAAAAAAGATGATAAAATCCTGAAATTGATGAAATTGAATTATAAAGTAATAATCATGGGAGAAACCACCTCAAATCCCAGGTTGAAATGAAATGCACACCCGAAATCACCCATTGTGGGTTCCATCGCCCTAGATCTATGAAGACCTGGCCTAAATAAACAAAAACCACATCAAACACCATCGGAAAATTGAAACATACATTGATCATGACCCGGGTATAGGATAAATCCAAGAAACATTTGATGGAGAATGATGAGGGAGGAGAATGGAGATGGAAATATTGTGAGGAAACTAGTCGACCCTTCACCTTCAGTTAGATCTACAACTAATGATGAATGAGAATGGATTGGAAATACATGGGAGAATTCCCCAGGTATAGTAACACTAGGAGAAAATTTTGGATATATTTGGGTCCAAAAATCATTAGGGGGAGTAGTTATAAAATTTTTAATTTTAATTCTAGGCAGGGTTGTAGGGTTTGGATGCACAATTTATTAAACTTTGGACCAAACCATGTGGCATACACAAGATCGACCACACGGTCACTATTATGTTACTTCATGCCCATTCTAAAACCATGTGTCAGGTTTCATAGCAACTACATGGTTACCCCTAAATGTTCATGCGGTCATGTACCAACACTGCATATCGGCCTCATTATTCCAAAAAATTATGTTTTCTACAAAACTCTCAAATAAGAAAGGGACCAACCAAGAGGGTAAAATTAAAAAATGAAACACTTCAAAACTCAACACCCATCACACCTAAAACCCACATAAAAGCAATAGATTCCCAAATAAAACAGATTAAAACAAAAGAAAGAAAAATGGGAGTGAAAATTCATATAACAAATATCTTTGTTAACGTTTATATTTTAATATTAAATCCTCTTAATCATTTATCGACTTAATGTATGATTTTTTAATATTTTTTTATGTTATTTTTATTTACTTGAGTATTTATTCATAATTCATTAGTAATATTTTTTGGAACATATTTTCTTTTTTGTTTCATGTTTGGAATGATTATTCCTCATAGTATTTTGTTAATGAAAAATATATACAAATATCAGATGTTGTTACATTCTACATAGAAAAATAAATATCCTCAAAATATTAATTTTTATCATTTTTTTGTATTTATTTATTTATTTATAACTCATTATATATATTTTACTGATATATCAAAATTATTAACTTTGTTAATAAGAAAAACGTCATCTATTGATTGTATATTATAATCTATAAATTGAAGTAATCATAGAATAGTGTTTCATGTAATACCTTAAGTGATATATAGTCATAGGAAGATATGAATTATTTCCTTTATACACTTATTATTGACATGGGATATATATATTGATATATAATCAATCTCTAATACAAGATTCTTATAAAGGGAAAATTAATATATTATTAATCACATGAATTAAATTATCAATGATGGGTTGGAAATGCAGTTCAACAATCATACTACTATGAGTCTTCACCAATAATATAAAAGCATTTATGTTATTTGAATAAATTATTGATAAAATATAGACAATATAATCGATATCCATGAAGTTGTTTTATATTTTCAATTATATGATATGTGTATTTTATAGTCTTCATTTATGCGACCAACATTAGTATTATTATTTGAAATGGTTTTTCCATAATACCATTTTTATAGAATTCCCATGGATATTATTATTATTTTTAAAATATGAAAAGGAAATTATTTAAATAACACCCATAATCCATGAATTTTAAATAATGATAAATATTTTTCAATTTTTATTTATTTTAACCATTCAACCCTTCTCAAAAATCATATACATCTTGACCACTATTCATACACATCATACAATTCGTGGTTATATGAAATAAATAATCTTGTTGTTTCCAACAAATTTGTTTGCAAGTCATTGATTGAAATTTCATTATTAAAATGTATTTTCCTTTTATTATTATTGAAATTAAATATTCCTTTTATCTTATCAATAATAATACATGACACTAGTTTCAGATTAAAATTTTATTTCAAAATAATCATTTTATTTCTAGTCACTAAAGTATTTTATAACTTATACCTTAAAATGAATTAGTTTTAAGAAAATCATGTCTTATAAATAATTCCATTAGGGTAATTAAAAAAAATTTAGCTAAGCCATGAAAATATATTGATGTTAGAAACACATTTCTGTATAATTTTACAAACCATTTTCTTCAACTCATGGATTTATCTCTCAAAATAGATGATAAGGTTTTATAGAAATATTCCAAAAATGTTTTTTCTCAAACTCCTATGACTCTAAATATTGGACATTATTTATTTTAAATTATATTTTTTTTTGGGTTTAACTTTATATAAACATTAAATTACATCTTGTAGTTTTATAGAACCTCATTCCCCTAGGATGAGCATATGAGAATGAAAAATACCTTCTCTATTGCATTTTATAAATTACTCAGTATGTCATATTATAAAAGACACGCTAATAGTAATTTTCTGTTTTTTACTAAATGAATATATATCATACTACTCCTTCCATTGAATGTTTATAATCTCCACATGTTTTTCATTTTAATTCATATACTAAGAATTTTAGGTGAGAATTAAAATGGGTTATCACCAAATCTACAAACTCATTTTTTTCAATGTGACAGTCACTGTAATGTCCATCCCACCAATTATTAACTAGGATCTCTTTATTCCATATAATTTCTATATATGAATAAATATTAAGGAAAATATACATATAAAAGGAAAATAGTTATCAAATAAGAAAATAACCATATGTTTTGTTTGTAACCTATCATATGGTTTTCATGATTTCAATCTTAATTTTCCATGTTCATTTAATATTATAAATTATAAAATAAATTTAAAAAATTCCTCAAAGTGGTTCAGAATAAGAATTTGAATTAATCAATTCATATCCAATGAGAGTGCCAATTCAATTTTCCAGTTATATTCAGTAATTAATTTAATGAATGAAAATCGAGTTATTAATCATCTATACCTTCCAAGGTTTGTTAACAAAAGGTTCATCCATGTTATTTATTACATGAATTTGATTCTATATAGATATGGATTTTATTAACAGAAACCACACACTATATTAATTAGTTAAATTTGATGTTATTTTGTATATTTAGACAATTTTTTAGGGATTGTAAATTTATTTTCAAATTGAAAACTAAAAATTAAACCAAACCATATTCTAATACCAATTGAAGACCATATACATGTAGTCTAAGGGCCAGTTAAAAAATTCATTATTAGCATATTAGTACTCATACAAAGTGAGGAAGGGCTTGAAAAAAATATATTAATATTCCATAATTGATTCATTATATATCACACATAATGTTCCATATCCAAGAACAACAATGGTATATTGTCATGAGATATTGGATAAAAAATATTTTATAAATCATTTTTGGATCATTTTTTATTAACATCACTATAGTAGATCCCCTTGTAGACATCTGATATTAAATGACCTCATTCATAACATTTGTTGTGTAAAAAATTATACTGGGTGAATTGAAATGAATAGTAATTGAGAATCATAGAAACATTTCAACAACGGATCGATCATAAGAAAATTTGGGTACATGGGTATGGAATAAATATATTATTAAAATAATAATATATTCATGAATTTTATCTACATTTATTAATTGAAAATCACATGACTCTAATGATTAAACATCTACTCTAGAACATGTGTGCAGAGTCATGAGATAATAAACCTGAGAAATTGAGTTTACCATAGAAACCTGGCATAAGATATTAATGAATAAAATACAGCCACATCGTTTCCTCCCTCAGTCATGAGAAAAATGGTAATCCCATTATAACCAATAACAATATATTGAATATATCTCACTACATCATATTTATACTTAGTATTTTGAACATATCTAACCATAATGCTTCCAAACTCTATCTTCTAAACACATCTATTTACATAATATTCATTCTAAAATTCTAAAACATACCTTATCACTTCATGTACAAGATCAACATCAATATAAAAAGAGATATAAAACATTATCCAATTTGGTAAATATATATATTGGATTACACTAATAAAATACTAATAAGACATACATTTACTAAAAACATAATATGATAAAATTCCTTAATATCTTAATTATCTCATGAAAATGTAACATATTCCCTCATAATTTCATAAATGCTTCATGATTAATAATAATTATAATTAAATACTTAAAATAAAAGAGTTTCATGGAAACAACCACAAAATATAATTAATGCATTTCCAGATAATCAAAGAAGAATATAAAATCATGAAATTAGCTTTCTGGTACGAACCATGGTTTATGATGGATTTCATTATACATTAAATTGGTTCAATGTTTTCATTTTGATTCGTAATTGTTTCTAGATTTATTGATCCTTTTTAGGTTTTGGTATGAATGTTTTTCCCTACTATAGGTATTTTAGATGTATAAGGGATATATGATAAGATTAAACATAGTATTATAATTGGAAAAGCTTCTAGAGGCCCTACAACTCTCCAGTGAGGGACACCAGTTAGATTGAGGGAGGAAAAAAGTATGGTTATCTAATATGAAGACAAATTCATAGTTTGTGGGATACTTCCTGATAGGAAGACATTATATGCTATCTACTATCAATCATGTGGCGTTCATAGAAAAACATTCATTCTACTTGGTACCACCTGCTTGATAGTGGGAACAATCCTCTAGAAAATGAATATGAACTGCCCAAGTAATATTATGGTAGTATCAAATTGTTTAGATTCAATTTTTTCGAAAACACTTAACAAATATCAATCAATCCAAATTAATATTTTATAAATATTGATTCTCTCAATACATGATTTTTTCCTTCCAACCTTGATTCATTATAGATTTAATTTACAGGTGATTCATTGATTGTCTTTTGGTATGTGTAATCTAAATTAGATTACGATGTCCTCATTCTCGATATATATCCCTAATTGAGAAACATAGACTCATATCATTTATGGATATGAATATTTATTTGATTTATTTGGATTCACAGAATCATCCTTGATCATTCCAGTGATTGACTATCTTTTGTCGGGTCCTCGATTTTTTGATTGTGAATATTTTGATTAAGGTCGGTTATTTTGTATAGAAAATTTCAATATTTGAAATTGTATTTCTTTCTTAATTTAAAAATAATTTAGGATTTATATCCAAATATCTTTGAGTCCCTGATAAATGATTTTTAAATAGAATTATTTATGTGATGATATATACATTAATTTTACTTTTGAAATCAATTATCAATTTCCAAAAACAATGTCATTGAATTTAAATTAATGATTAGAACCATTAATTTTATGAATAAAATTGAGAATAAATATAATGAAATTAAATATGATTTAATATGAAATGAGTTGATATGGATGTCATTATTTTTTCATGGAAATATTTTATATTAGTTTTTTGAATGAAATATAATGATTTCAAATAGAAACCCATGGATGAATAAAATGATTGATCGAAATGTTTTGAGATTGATTAAAATAAATTTTACCTGAAATTATGATTTATAACATTCAATAATATGGGATCCAAGGATTTTATGAACAATGATATGAACACATGGTCATCTATTATAGATAAATGTATTCAGGATTACAACAATATTAATCTAACATCAAGTCATGAATTGTATTATCTAGATTAACTATTATTCTGTCAAAGTCTTGGATAATATGAGCGTGTGATCACATAAAGACATATATCAATGATAATGTGATGAACCAAGTGATATAAACTAACTAACAATGATTATTTTTTTACCAAGGATTTTAGTTTCAAAATGATTATACATTCCTGCATATTTTTACAATAATTATTCATGTCTACTTTGATATAATTGATTATTAATTCATGTATTTATGGAGATGTTTATAACAATCTATTTTTTGGGGCTTCACTTCTATAACTAATTTATTGCATCTATTTAACTGTTTGCGTAATATTATGTTGTCATGAACTATGAAACGATATATTGGAAATGATTTATTTAAAATAGAACGTATTGGGTTTACATAATATTGATTTTTTAGAGAATACATTGTGAGAATATACTGGGTTTTGTTGAATGAAAAATGATTTTACCTTATGTATTTTTTTCGTTCTTATTCAATATACCTGGAATGGTGAGGAACTATATATATATGTTGGATGTTCACGGTTAGAGGGACCTTCGGAGTTGGTGGTAACCAGGGGTGTATGTGATCATATTTTTATATAGAGAACTCTATATATTATTAATGATGGTTTGTCATATAGATTTGAGTTTATATACCATTTTTTGAGATTTTTATCTATATAATTTTGGTATTTTTATATTTTTGCTTATATTATATTGTGAATATTTATTTTTTATGATCTTCTAATTCAAATAAATGTATAAATATTATTGATAATTTCTTCCATAATGATTGTACATGATTCCAATGCAATATTCCACATACCATGGGGATTGATAATTCCCTTCAAAATAAGTACAAACTAATTTGGGTAGGGATTAGGCATGTTATCATGAATAGTTTATGAAATATTATTATCAAATCGGGTTATGTCCTATATCGATGGCGCTATGTAGCTATGCATTTCATTATAGATAAGATGTAGGATTATTGGGGATTAAAGGGTGTGTTACAAGTTAGTTATTGGATAGATGTAATTATAATGGCTCATGAGTTACTTGAGGTTATTGTAAAATTAATTATTTGAGTATTGTTTTATATAAATCATGATATTTTTAAATAATCACGTAAGATTTGTGCTTCCTAGTTGAATTTTGATTGATTGATTTGATTATACGTGTCACATGACTAGACATCCCCTTCTTGTCTATTTATGTATGATATTCATAGTCACCTAAGAAGATGTTTTAATTTAACTCGGGATGGAGCAACAAAATAAATATAGTAAGAAACAATCCAGTTGATCTAAAAAGTGTATACCTTGATGTGAGTGAAACATAAGCTCTGTGACAATTAGGCAGACTCCATAACTTTTAAGATACATAGGTGTTACCTCATAGAAATGATAATTTATATCATCCCAAGAGTTTTTTCATTTCAATACACCATCATTATAGTGTACCAATAATCCTGTTGCGGTAGTGTATTAGTTTGAAATGGTTGAGAAACACATTCAATTTTACGAAAGACCAGATTCTAATAAGGTAAAATGACCCATCTTTAAAAAATGAATGACCTTGATGAAAGTTACATGATTAAATAGTTAATGTTGGAAATAATGTGGTCATTGCACACAAATACTTCAAAGATATCATTATCAATCATTTCATCCTAGATGAGATGGTTTTTGATAATAAAATATTGTTCTTTAACTATCAACAAGGGGGAAATTGGTGAATTAGTGTGAAAACTAAATTACTAAACATTTTATCTTATAATATGATGTTTTATTAGATGAGAGGGTTCAATCCAAGAGGTATTAGACGGATTATTGAGAAAACATCCAATAATTGGTTTTTATGTAGAATCTCACCTCACAATATAACATTCTTGATAAATATTTTATAAGGTAACATGACTTGGATGGTACGTGAGTGTTGAAATATGTTCCTCCTAATCCTAATGGAAACATGAGTTGTCCCTTTAAAGGAAAAGGTGTATAGGAAAATTCTAGTTAGGTAAACCATAGGGGAATGACATGAAAGTGGACTTCTTCTTACTCTTTTCTAGAATCTCATAATGGAAAACTAACCAATTTCCAATATGGAAATGTGGAAACTCAAAGCACACTATAATAGAGTAACTTATGATTTGATGATCCTATCGACAACTGGATAACATTCAAAGGGAATTAAGGTATTTACAATTCTATGTAGTTGTATGGGATCAACACTACTAGTAGTATATTTTTTGTAGTAATATTCTTCACGAATGAATAGGTTCGAGCCACATGAATTAGGAATGAAGAATCCTAAAAAAGTATAAAAAATCAAGGGGATGATAATGTGGTTCATATGATAGTATGAGGTACAATTACCATTACCTAATTTTTTAAAATTATTTATCTGATACTAGTTATTGTCATTCCTGAAATCTACCCTTATTTTAGGTCTATTTAATAAGATTATGGGGATGCCTTATATAATGGATATTTCCATTCCTCTAGGTACATAGAGAGGGAAGTGTCTCTAATACCCATCATGTAATTTTTTATTATTGTTGATTGAACTTATCTTGGTATTTTTTGTTTCTTAAATAATAACTCTGATATAATTTTCAATATTGGTTGAATTATTTATCATAAATCTCCATTTTATGGATGTCTTTGCTGTGTCTTTTTTACTACCCATGAAGGAGAGTTTTTTATATTTCTAGAAGAATTGGACATGAGGTCAAGTTGATCCATACCTCCTCTTACAGAGTTAGCTAACTTTATATCCATATTTTCTGATTATGTGGAGTACAAATATTATTATATTGAGCTTCTTCCTATATTATATTAGTTTCTTGAGGAGTTTTGGTTTAAATTTTTTCCCCCAAGGAATGAGGTAAATATTTTAATAGAATTGGTACCGAGTATGAATCATATTTATATTCCTTCATACCATATGAATCAAACTGAACATACTGATTTAAATTCTCATTTGGATGATTTGGAATCTGAAGGCTTCATTTAACCATGTTTTTCACCTTGGAAAGTGAAAAAAAACATTTTTTACAATAATTTTAATAGATCCATATGAATATGTGTTGATTAAAAAAATCAATCTGGTCATGGATTAAATCAAATATATATTACCCCATATCAATTATTTTATTCACCTAATGAATGGGGTGAAGGGGTTTTCCAAAATTGATCTTTTCTCTTATTATATCCCATTAATTATCATGGAGATCAAAATCCAGAGAAAATATTCTTCGGGAATTTTTATCCATTATGAGTATGTTATTAAGTATTTTTGTCTTAATAATGAATGTATTTTTTTTTGTAAATGATGACCATAATAATACATCAGAAACTTCATTCATTCATTATTGAATTTAGAAAAAAAAATTGATATAATAATACTAAGAATATTCAGGTTTGTCATTTGTGGGAAGATAAATACAACATGAGGAATCACAGAATATTTTCAAAAATATTAAAACAACTGTTAAGGAATTAGGGGGAAATACTATTGGGACCCATAGTGTTTTGATATTGGATTTTAGTTTATATTTAGATGGTTAATGTTGTTATTACATTTGAGGAACCAAAGAATTTTATTCAGATTTTGAGATTCATTGGTTCTAAAGAATATTATCACTGGTTTTTGGTACTTTTCTTAGTTTTGTATTCTTTATTGATCACACTAACTTTCCAGAGTGTAAATATTGGTTTGTTTATAAAAATTAAGGATTTTTTAATTTTTTATTAATTTAATGTACTTAAAATATTTTAACAATAATATTTATTTTGATAAATTATTCTATTAACATTTTATTATATTCTCACTTGTTTTAATTTATTATATTTTCTTACATTTATTAATAAATGTTTTTTAAATGACGATTAATTCTTTAAAAGGTTGTTTTATTTTATTTATTGTTGTTTTATTTTTTATGAATAATAAAGAATTTGTCCCATATTTAACTAGGAATATGGCTATCTCTTAACCATAAATGGGATCCTTTAGGTGAACCCTATTGGATGGTCCACATAAGGAATCCCACAATGTGTCTATAGAGGCCAATGTGCGTAATTCATCAATATCACATATAGGATCATGTATAAGTCCCATAGTGTTCACCCGTATGAACGTGGGATTAACATAGGTCTCTTACTGGGCCTCTAGGCTAGAGTGTGTGTATGTGTCAAGAATTGTTGATCCCCAGTAGCTCTCTTGAACTGAGGATTAGTTCATCCTATTTAATAGATTTTTTGATCATCACATTTCGATGTGGGGTTGTTATGTGAGTTTCACAATTCACCGATCTTTAAATTCTTTGACAAAAGTGGTGTGTCACTCAGCCGTCTGATGGTATCTCTGTGAGTCATCTAGTATCCTTGCTTCTTTTGAAATTTATTTTTGAAATCACATCAATTTTTTTTTTAAAATAACTAATCATTTTAAAACATCTTATATAGTGTCCCAAGATTTTATACATGGATATGAAATTATTTTAGATGAATATTCAATACATTTCAAAAATACCTTCACAAAAATCGTACTAGTTTATTGTCTTTGGAAACATAGAAAAAAAATATTTCTTCCATGTGAAAGATCATCAGAATCATCCATAAATATCTCCACCTTTAGTACATCTACCAAAAAACATTCTTCATAAATGGGGGAATGAAAAAATAATAAAAGGGTGGGCTCAAATTCTTTGTAAAGGGTAAATAAATTTTATGGATAACATGAACAAAAGGGTAGGAAACTTGAGCATAAAATTTAAAGATCATCGCCCATATAATACAGATCATAATAAATATTTAATAATTATATGACTTGAATAATAAGGAAATAAATACTATAAGCCATGAATGAATAACATAAGAATAAAACATGGGATTTTTTGCAGACACATAAGAATGTATAATGATTTCCATAGTAGTCAAGCCATTGCTTCTGAGACCATATTAGTAGACAAAGTCCTTTACCGAACCAGGTTCACAACACATTAAAGCCTTTTATTATTGAACTGATTTCAACCATTATGCAATACCTATATTAAAAAACTGATTTCACCCATTTTTCTAGCTGTTTATTATTGAACTCATTTTACTTCTTATTCCGACCATGTAATACTAAATTGAGTTTATTTCAAGCTCTAACTATATCTATCTCATGTGATATAAATATTTACCCAATTCATTATATAGATATATAGTTCCCCAATCATATCATAATTAAATCATATAAACATGTCAAAAAATATCATAAAAAATCATTTCATCTCCCATGAAATGAAATGGGTATTACAAACATGTAATCATATCATACCCTATAGAAAGAGACATGTATCGTAATAATTTCATCAAACGAATAACCTAGGAAAGAGAAACGAACTTCATTAAAATATAATGCATGAAAGTGAACTTTTTTTCAAAACAATATAACCCATGAAATAGAAATGGGTATCATAAACATATAAACCACTAAAGAGAAATGAGTTTCATAAACCTAAAACCCATGGATGAAAAAATGTTTCCATAAACATATAACCCATGAAAGAGAATTGACTTGTAATTAATTTGACAAGAAGAGTCCTTTTAAGGGATTTTTTTAATGAAACTAAGGTTAATGTGTATTTTAATTAATAAATTTATATTGTGAAATATTATTGGAAACCATTTTTTAAAAACATGTTTTTGAATGGACATATATTTTTGAGAGAAGATGGGGTAAAGTCATATTTTCATAAAAATAATTTCATAAATATATTAATTAAAAAATGTAGAAAAATTGTTCAAATATCTTAATATACATATATAATAACCACAGGAGGATAATAATCTTATATTTTATTAAAGGATGGATCATATAATATCATCATAGAATCATAATCAGGAAAGGTGATGAGATTTTTTAAATAAACTATTACCACATGGTTACAAGGGATCAAACACTCTATATATGAAAATTAAATTAAATTAATAACAATGTATAATGAAATAAAGGAATCTAATTATAGATGGGTCCTGCATCTCGTGAGTTATGAAAGGTGTAGGGGTTATCCGTGACAGCATAGGCTCAGTTATCTTGGCATTCATCTACTCACTTTGGATGCGTCTCTTATATTCAGGAAGAGGATCACGACCTTCTCACCAGTCATTCCCTCTACTGCTAGGGAAACATCTACATTATTAAAGCTAAAACTGATTCCCTCATCCTCCTTAATACCTTGCAAGGCATCAGCTCTATTCCCTGGTCGATTGCCTATATCATCATGAAATTTCGAGACATTCCATCCACCAACATTCGAATAGTTCACACATGGTGGGAGGGGAATAAGGTGGCGGATCACCTTGCCTCTCTAGCAGCTCATAACCCCTGCGTGTCTTGCTTCTATAACCTGAATTTTTTGTGCCTTGAGGGGGTTAACATCATTAGAGGGTATTCCCTTAGTTTTCATTACTTTCAACCCTAGCTTCACTTTTTTCTTCCATTTCATTGACTTGTACTTTTCTTCTTCAAATAAATAAATAACTGATGACGATGATGATCTCATAGAAATAAAAATTGATATGAATTCCCCTGACCTTGTGTCTTGACTCTCATCGCACTCATTCAAACCTATTGTATAATAAATATAAATTTAATATAAAAATTTTAAAGAACTATATTCTTATATATAATACCATGTATTGTTTATTACGACCTTATATTACCCTCTTGTTAACAGTCTCATGTTAAGGTTTCACATCTTGTAACATTCTCTTTATTCAATGCATGTGTCTTAATTTTTTATATCATTAATATTTATATAATATATCATGATTTATAGAATTTAAAAAATGATATAAATATCATTTATATAATGTATATATATATATATATTTATAATAATATATTTAATATATAAGTATGAATTGGAATACATGGTTCATGGAGACGGTATTCCATACACATGAACAATATTTCTGTTTAATTGTCGTGTTGAAATAAATAGAGTAAAATACATATGTATATATATATATGATTATTATATAATATTTATGATATAATATATATCTTATATATTGAATAAATTTATACTTAATATAATCCATGTAGTGTATAAATGAATCACATCACGTTGAGGGGGTGGTAGTCCACACATTCTCAAACGAAATTATCTTATTAACACCAAATAGATAGTAAAAAAGTATATGTGTTATAAAATCAATACGGGTGATTAAAAAAATAATAAATATCACAAATATAATATATAAACATAGTTTCCATAATAATATTCCCCATAAGAAGTTGTATGAAAATTTCAATAATCATCATTTAGTGAGTCAGCAACTCGTCGTACACATAAACTACTTGCCAGTTACCCATTAGATTGAGGTGTGTGTATGTGTATGCAAAACCATAGAATAAAAAAAAATACTATTATAATTTGGATAATTGTTTTTAATTTGGGATTGTAATAAATAGATTGGAGGGTGTTGAGAATTAATGTAACACAAAGTACTTGACAGAAGATGTTAATTCTTAATTGGGTAACCCTTTATGGGTTTTTCCAAAAAAGCTTCCTTGGATTTCCTTCATCCCAAGGGAATGATTCTAAGTGGAAGGTAGGGAATTTGGTAAGTGTATTGAGCAGATATTGTCCTAAACTAATTAGTTTTAGAGGTGTGGGTATATGGTAGAGGTGGCCACCTTTTATAGGGAAGGAAAATGAACCACTTGGAATTTTTAAAAACAAGATTGGTGTATAAACTTTCTAATCTAACAAAAGTAATAAAAACCAAATAAAATATCAATTTTATGTTTTTTACCTAAAGATGTTGATGAAATGGGTTTTTGATAAGTTATAGGTCATTCTCCTCCAAAAGATTATGTTTTAGTCCCTAATTAATCTTAATTTGAGCTCAATAATTATGATTAGTTTTATTCACGTATACTAATATATATTTTAAAAAATTAAATTTATATTCTTATAATATAAATAATCTACTAATTAAAATGGTATATTTTGGTTTTTTATATTCAATTATAATAAGTGACAACAATTATGATTAATCTTACTCCCATAGATGGGATGAAATGAATTGTTTTTAAAGTAGAATGAAGTTCAAAAGTGTATTAAGTTTTTATATTCAATATCAAATTTAAATTATTTATAATTAGCTAAATTATATTAATAGATGTATAATTTATCTAACATTATATTAAAAAGAATTTAAAATACAATTTTACATTAATATATAATTAAAATAAATTTCATTTTTTAAATAAAATGTCATATTTTTCACAATTCTTAAAAAAACATAAGTTTGAGATAAAAATACCATAAAATCACCGTAAGATAATTTTCCAACTATAAATTAAAAAATTATGTTTGTTATATTAATTTCACATTCTCAATAAGTATAAATATAATTTTATTGTTTTTCATAGAAATTCATGAACTGTAGTTCGTCGTATTTGTAAACATATACTGGCTTTACTGAAAAAAAGTTTGTCTGTTATCAATTTGTTTTATTTATATGATACCGTTAAAAAATATTTGAAAAATAATTAATATATTTATATATCTAAGATTAATGGAATTTTTATAATTTTATCATTTAAATATTATAATAAATTTATGTTTCACCGAAACTTAGAGTTGCGTGTAATGTACACCAATTTGGTGTTGCAGGTAGCACAAACTATGTTGGTATTACGTGCAGTTCAAGACATGTCAGTATTTTGTGTAGTGTAAGCCAATTCGATATTGCATTTAGCACATGCCAGGTTAGTATCATGTGAAAGGAATATTTGAACTAGTGTTGTTATATATATATATATATAACTATTTTCATTGAAACATGAAACAAAAAATAAAAAATAAATAAATTTGTTCAAAATATCACCAAATCTAATGGTGTTACATTATAACAACATTAAAATTAATTTTCCCTCGATATTATTCATGTTTATAAATGTTTTAATACATTATGTTTCATTCATAAAAACCAACATCAAAAAAATGAAAACTAAAACTTCCCCTAAATCTGATAGTTGGAACAATAATGGTTACCAAAAGTATCATATGACTGGGTTTCCAAATAGGATGATATAGTTTGGGAGTGAATATTTGATATGGTGGAAAAGAATAAATATTTATTGGGAGTGATTGAGGTTATCAATAAAAAACAAGTGACTGGTCAATGAATGGTTTAGGGAATCAAATTCATAAATATATAATGATTTAAAATACCATTTCTCCAGAACCAATTAAGGTATTAGGACAACACATTTTTTTATATCATTATACTAACATTGAGTAATTATTTTATTACTATAAATATATAGATATATACTTGCATAATATATTTATATAAACAAAATTTCATTTATAGTGGTTCTTTAATTAATTTGTATATGATCCACTAAGTCATGTAATGAAAATCAAGAAATTGACATTAATGTACAACGTTCTCAAATACAGATTAATTAGATCATAAGGCCCATAAAATAATGAAATGTACTACTATTTCTCCAAATATATTCTTCAAAATAAATATGGTCAATACATTTTTCTATAACCATTAAATCTATCTATAATGGTTCATTAATAATTATTCATAAAAAATACACTTTAATCAGGACATTTCATGGGCATGTGTTAGGTGTGAAACCATTATCATCCTTTAGTTATGTGTTCAAGACCCAGACCCTTGCCAGACATGAATAGTTCTCCCCCAACATACATGATTCACTTTTTTAAAACCACAATAATATAAATGTGATTGACATCTTAGAAAAAATGATAATAAATAAATATCCTTTTACACAACTTTTTCAATACAAAATCAAGGAATAAAAACCTCCTTCGATGTTTAACGTAAAGCATTCCATGAATAGTTAACCTTATAACCCTTTTGAAAGATGAATATACATGACCATAGAAATAAATTCATGATATCAACATAAAATTGACCCCCCATATATCATAAAGTATCTATTTGTTGTCACATTCCAAAACTGTAAACACATGCATCATACATTCTATTGAAACATTGTAATAACCTGAATTACCATAAATCCTTATTTAAAACATGCATTCTCCCTTATTCTATGTATTACTGGATATACTCTCAAAATCCAATATGTCCCAATATTTATAAGTACCCATCCTCCAAATATTACATAATCTTTAATTAAATTAATAATTCACATTGAGGATCTTTTCAGGTTTAGAGATATAGAGAATTAGGCCATAACTATTACATTACATCTCAAAAATTACAAAGTATACACTTCTACTCAGTTTTAATTTTTTTAAATAAAAACTGTTGAAAAAAATAGTCATGTCTAGTTCCATGTTTTAGATAGAATGAATTTTCCTTGATCCTATCCTTAACCCTCTTCATCGTTAAGTCTTGTGAAAAATATTTCAAAATATTGGATGAGCATAAGAAGCTCAGTAAGGGTTATAAAAAAAAGAAATAAAACATTAGATCATCAATACATACATAACATAATCTCTTTATCATACCTCATGAAATCAAAAGATTTTTGAAGAACACATAGTAATCATAAATCAAGAAGGTAACTTGTGGAATCTATAACAAACATATGTTATAGCTATCACAGCTCTGTAGGGAGTTACATTTGGAATACTCATCAAATTATATTCCTTAAATCACTTAGTTGAAACATTAATTTTTACCTCTGTCACGTTACACAATTCATTGGTGAGCTATCTCGGGCTCACTAGCCTTAAGTTTATCACGGAACCACATATATACTTAAAAAATTTCCAAGAACCATAACATATTCACAATATATAAAACAATCACGAAGGAAATATATATTTTCTGAATTGCAATCATAATATATGTTTTCATGATATTGACATAATCAATTCATTATCAAACCATTTTCAAAACCATTTAAAACATCTAATACAAAGATTTTTTAATCAAAGTGTCCCATACAACTTTAAAGATTATGAAAGATCTTTTAATTTAAAAAAATTCATGTCCATATAAATAAATCCGTAATATCATTTTTAAAACATGGACATTAATAAATAAGATTAAGAAGAATAAATCATAAAAAAATTAAATATGATATTTTAGTTAAAGAGTTTCAAACCAAATTAGTGATTATTGAAAACAAATAATTGAGAAATTACATTAATCAATGCTTATAATATCATTATAATAAGGGGATTGATGATATTTTATATCAATGGCCAGTATTTACACCATATAAACGTGAATTGGCCTATAACAACAAAAAATTCCCGATGGAATTTAAATTTAGACAATGTCCCTTACGAAGATCATTTACTTAGATTAAGGATAAATAAATAACATAATTATGTGTGAAAAATAATAAGACACTAAATAAAAGTTGATATTAAGTGTAAAAAAATCAGATTTATTCCAACATATTCATAGAACAACATAATGAATAAATATAAATTCAACACAATGAATTGAAATTTTGTTAAGATGTTTTCTTATCAATGTTCGATAGCCTAACGACGTCACTTAATTTTTCTGAGAATTTTTTGTTGAAAGATAAATGGTTATATAATCACTTGGACAAAAAATTTACAATAATAAGGATACAAAATAACATACCCTAACATAAGAAAGTGGAAATTAAAAGACATATCATAATTGAAGTCTTTTTAAAAGATGAGGGTGAAAGATTCCCTCACCGATTTGGTAACATAAAAACATAAACCCCAGGAAATAAAGATCCTACCATAATGATGAAAATACCCCTAATTTGAAGTATAATAACCAAAGAATACAATCCTGGGCAGTACATACCCCACACAGAAGTAAATATTTGCAAATATAACATGAATGTCAAGGGAATAAAAGTGAGATGAAAACCCCTAACAATGTTGTCATCAATCAAGTTGTAAGACCAAAAGTTAATAACAACCAAATGAATCACATTATATCATGAAAATAAATAGAATCAGGATAATATATATCAAATTGAAGTACACAATACACAAAATGCAATTAATAAGTGGTGAACAATGAAAATCTCACATAATTAAAAGTGAGATAAGAAACTGCATACCTCATGTCCAACTTGACTCATTCGTTATTTATTCTCCTGAATAATAAACTAAAATTAATTTATACTTTATTAATAACATTTTTAATTTTTATTAATCCATTTATATCACTTATTACAATGTTATAACCATTATGCAATCCATGTTAATAATTGTTGTTTTGTCGATATTTGGTATTTAAGTCAAAAATGAACTTCTTATAATTAAAAGTTGTCCATGTGGTAAAAATATTCATTATTTTTAGAATGATATTCATGAATTGTATATAATATATATCATATATATCTAGTACATAAATTTATTTACAATAGTACATAACATTTAGAGATAAGATATGAAATATTCCATTCGTGGAGACAGTAATTCATACGTATGCATGAACGATACTTTCATTTCTATTTCGTATTTAATGGAATGAAATATTAATGATACATAGGTATATTATAATTACAGTATAATAAAATATTAAATTACAGTACCTCCAACCATTATACATTCCATTTATGGCATAAATGAGACATATCACTTTGAGGGGTTGGTAGTCCGCACTTCCTCAAATGAAATTATCGCGTTTACCAATTATGGAAAACATAAAGTTATGATATAAATCAGACAAGAAGAAGAATAAAGACAATATAAATATAACATATATATATCATATTATTACAATTCCATCATAATGTCCACCATAAGAAGTGGTAGGAGAAGACTGAACAGTCATCGTTACTTGAGACAGTACTTCGTCGTCCATAGAAAAAGTATGTTCATTACCAATTAGAATAAAGTGTGTAAGTTTAGTTAGAAAAATTATAATTACTACAACAAAATATAATTAGATTACTAGTTTTGTAATAAAAAAAGGGAATAAAATGAGTTTAGGGGATTGGAGAAGTAGAATAAAAAAAGAACTTAAGGGGAGAGGTTACCTTTAAATCTGGTAACTCCCTTTGGATTGAATGAAAAAGATTTATTGAAGTGACTTATACCTAAGGTAATGATTCTAGGTAAAATATAGAGATCTTGAGAGATTATTTGGGTGGAGGATGGATGAGATATGAGGTTTTATAGGTGTGAGTAATGGGATAGAGGTGAGGGATTTTTATATGGGGGAGGAGGAGCTCTTTAGGAAAGCTTGAAAATATTATTTTATTATATACTGATTTATGGTTTCTAAATGTTCTGAAATCAATAAAGTCAAATATAAGGAAACTAGTGTTCAAAATAAAATCATCCAATAATAATTGTATAGGTTTTGGATATTGTTTTAATCTTTTTAATCTTTTTTATTTAAATCATTCATTAATGATGTAAACATTGCATTATTATTGCGTCCTAAATAATTATATTTATATAATGTATAAAAATTATAAAAAATCCATGATGTTGGAAATATTTTTAGATTTAAAATGAATATTTATAGTCAAAGAGATAACTTATATAACCCCATGTAACAATTTATTTACTAGAAGATATATGTTTATGTCTTTTTTCTCTTTACTTTAAATTAATTTATATAATGTGTCATTATCATTCATAAGTGGCTACATGGGGTCCCAAAATCAATAAAAAAATGATAATGGTGAGAAAAGTATAAAAAATAGGATTATTAAATAATTTAGGGTAATTTAATATTATTATTATAATATTTTTATGTTGAATTACCCTATTTACATATAACTGCGATATATAAAAGTCATAAGATATTATCCACCAAATTTTTATTTAATCATATTGAACCAAATTATACGTAAAAATAACCACCATATATGTTGGATTTTCTAAAATAAATTCAAATAAGGAGTAAATTTTCATTTAAATGGAACAGTTTTTTTAAGTACAACTTAGTCTTTTCACTATTCATCAAAAAATTGATGTTTTTAGAAAAATACCAAAAATTCAGCCTAAGATATCTTTGATAATTTGAATTAAAAAATGATTTATATTTTACCAAATTAAAAACATTGATGTTGCACTGATTAATTTAAAATTAATTCTCATTTTCAAAACAAAAAGCATGTGTTTATGAAATAATAACTATTAAAAGATTGACACATGTTTATATCAAATTTCAATGTGAAATTACATAAATGACAAAAATTGGATTATATTGTAAATATATAATCTAATTACACTTGAAAACTAATTAAAAAGATAATCTAACCATGTAAATATATTATATTATAAGGTAGTTTTGAATTAAAATACAGTAGTTTCACTATTCATTAAAAACTGAATTTTATCAGAAAAATATCAAAAAAATTACCCAAATTAAATTTTTATGTCCCGATTCTAAAGAAGAATATTATTTTATCAAATATAACATATAAAATTGACCAGAATTATATTTAATGTGGTTCTAAATCAAAAGGTGGTAAATCCACCTTTTCAAAAATATTGGAGTATTTATGCTTAAAATTCGTTTCATTTACATTTTAAGCCTCTAACTTTTATTGGATAAATGTAAAAACAGGTAAGAAACATGTATAATCATATTTTCATTATTTATTTTCATTATGACCTTTAAAATGGCTAGGAATTATCTACCATTTAAAATAATAATATTATATTATTATTTCATAGTATAACTCAACGTTGTGTGCAACATAAGATTTCAAAGAAACCTGTTGTTATGTATCTGGTATGCCATCGAACATAGAATCCCCTTTAATGTAAAATTAATATTTAATTCACAAATATTAATAAATATGAAAATCTTATTTTATTTATTCACCTGGGATGTAACATCATTCTCCTCCATTTAGGAATTGTGTCCCCATAATTTTAAAATTGGGCTCATAAACTTAATTAAAACTCCCAAATAATAAAAAGTGTCAATAAAACTATCACATTAAAAAAAGAAAGATTAGTACAAATGTCACCTGAGAAAACCCAATCTAGGATTCCATGTAGAAAAAAAATTGATTTGGAGGAGAAACTAAGTGTCATGTTCTGATATATAGTGATAGAAAACATGATTATAAGAACATTTACCACTCGAAAATGACAATCTAGTGATGGGTTAAACAGTCATTGATTCCCCAGTATAAAAATATAATAGAAAAAGTTTTTGTTTTATTTTACAATTCATAATGATGGAGAATTTTTTTATTGTATTGAGTAACGACATAATGAAATATACTTAATTTTAAGGCAAAGTTTCATCCTTTAGGAAGTTTCTACCAAAAACACAACATTTTTACAAATTATTATTATTCAAGATGACTTTTTCACACCTGAATCCCTAGAATTAACTTCTAGAGAATCACATAATCCTCAAAAAATGAACCATATTTTTCCATTTTTATACATTAACCAAAACCCAAATGGTTTGTACAAGATCAGATATTCAACCAAAAGGATAATATTTTATATAAAAGAAATACAATTCTTAATCTCTAAAATTTTATAAAAAATAACCAAATATCAACAAAGACCTTTCAATACACAAAGGACCTTAAAACTCATTAAAATAATCTAAACTATGTCTAAACCCCAAAATTCAGAAATATTTGATCACATAGACTTCCATAGTAAATATTAACAGTTATCTCCAAATAACATCGACTAGTCTTAATGTTGCATACTTATGTTTATTTAACCAAATACCTTATTCTCTATGATAGGTTAATCATTTCCAAAAATATCTAAATTTCTATATGTAAATAATACAAACATATATTCTTCCAAAATAAAATTCCTCCATTACTCATCAATTTAAATTTTAAATTATTCTGTTTTCCATAGGAATATAGTTTCCCAAAAAGAGAAAACATCTTCTAAAATAACATTTATCACATAATCCCCAAATCATTTTTCTATTCTAAGGATATCCATTTGAAAAAACATAAGATCCCAAATAAACTTATTCATGATCAATGAAGTCATTTACCTAGAAAAGAATAAGTCATACTAACCTGGGACTTCACGTAGTCCAGTGGTATGCAATAAATCCCAATCTCACTTTAGTTGTGGGTTCGATTCCCGCATCTTTCTCAACATGACGGGTTGTCACACAGTCTGTGTGTTGTCTTTTTTTAAAAAAAAATTATATAAATTTATTTCATTCCCAAAAATTAGATAAATACCTAAAAAATAACCAAAACATATTTTAACCACAAATGTTATCTTATACCTAGTATTTTTATACCAAAATTAATACCATGTAATTGTCCCAAATTCAAGGATCATATAATCCCAAATGGATATATATAATTATATCTACAAATGAAAAGATAATTATTACTTGACTAACATATTCATATATCAATCTTCAGGGTTACACATAATAGAAAAATACTTCCAATGTAATCTCTTCATCCAAATAACCATAATACTTTTAAGCATTTCATCATCCTAAAATCTACCATAACTGTTGTATCCCTTATATGTTTACTTCATACTCATTCAAATTTCATCATGATCCATTAACCATTATTTTCAAACTTATTCTGAAGTACTTCATTCCTATAAACAAAATCATGAATCATATCCAAAGATTTAATAATGTCAAAATATTTTATAAGAAATAATCCATACCTTTCATTTGTCACAGTCAGTTTCATCATCCTTAATGGGAATGGAATTCAGTATTAGTAAATATATATTTATACTATCTTGTTGATCCCATTACCAAACCATCTTTTTTGGACATCTGTTTGTATAAAAGACATTCACTCCACATTTAAACCATTCTATTGATCCCTCCTAAAGAACATCTTTCCCTTTCCTAGAGTAAACTGGGTGTTTCCTTTTTCAATGGAAGGTTATTGCTTTAGGTCCATCATTTCCATATCTATAGAATCCTCTCATCTATATGAATCATTTTCCTAGGTGTTTCTTTCCACATCCATGACACATAGGTTTTTTAGTATTCTTAACTTTATGATTATTACCTGAACTACTCTAGGGATTTGTTTCTCATATATACAATGCCTTATGAAAATCACCATGGTTCAGGTGGTCAATCATAACTCTGGATAGTTGGTTGAGAATAACCATAAGAGTTCTCGTTTTAGCTCCCATTTCATTCAGTTGATCATTCAGAAAACCATCACAATTTTAATCACATCTACTATTACTTTGGTGCCTTTTAGATCCAGCCATTTACTAAAACAAAAAAGGACTATGTAAGTATATAATTATAACCATCATATAATATCTTATGAGGAGGTTATATACTGAGATTTACTTATTCATGTTATCTTAATTTCATTCAATTCATCTAAAATGACAATGACTCTTTCTCATATTCTATCCATTATGGTTATGTCACTTATTCTTTAATAACACCCAAGCCTCTAATGTAATCTAAACTGACCACTAATACGAACTATAAAGACCCGACCTTAAAATATTAAATAATATTGAATTAAATTAATAATTTGCATTGAGTATATTTTCAGGTTTAGTGTTTTAGAGAATTAGGACATAACTATTAAATTACATCACAAAAATTACAAAGTGGACACTTCAACTCAGTTTTAATTTTTGTATAAAATAAAAATTCTTCAAAAAAAGAGTCATGTCTAGTTCCATGTTTTAGACCGCATGACATTTCCTTGATCCCATCCTTGATCCTATTTATTTTTAAGTCCTTTAAAAGACATTTCAAAACATTGGATGAGAATAAAGATCTCAATAAGGGTTATAAAATAAAGATAGAAAACGTTATTTCATTAATACATAAATAACATAATTTCATTAACATTCCTCATGAAATCATAATATTTAAGAATAACACATAGTAATCACAAATCATAAAGGTATCTTGTGGCATTAAACACATACATACCTTATAGATTTCACAGCTACACAGGAGGTTACATGTGTAATACAATCTCAGTATATTCCCTAAATCTCTTAGGAGAAACATTAAAATTTACCTATGTGACGTTACCTAATGCATTGGAGAGCTATCTCGGGCTTACCCACCCAAGGCTTATCACCGAACCACCTATATACTTGATAATTTCCCAAGAACCAGAACATATTCACAACACATAAAACAATCATAATGGAAAGATAACATTTCCACACTGCAATCGTAATATACCATTTCATGATATTGACGAAATCAATTCATTATCAAATCATGTTCAAAACCTTTTGAAACATTTAATAACAAGATTTTTTAGTAAAAGTGTCCCATAACACATTGAAGATTTTGAACGAAATTTTAATTTCAAAACATTCATGTCCATATAAATAAATCCTTAAACCCATTTTTTAAACATGAACATTAATGATAATGATTTATAAGAATAAATCATTAAAACTTTTAAAATGATATTTTAGTTAAAGAGTTCAAAACCAAATGAGATATTCTTGTATACAAATAATTGATAAATAAAATTAATCAAAGAATATAATATCATAAAAATAAAGATATTCATGATATTATATGTCCAAGGGAATTAGATACACCATATAAATATGAATTGATGTATAACAACAAATAAGTATCCATGGAATGTAAATTGAGACCAAGTCCCTTACAGAGATCATTTTCTTAGATTAAGGATAAATAAATGACATAATTATGTGTGAAAAAAAAGAATACAGCCAATATAAGTGGATATTAAGTGTAAAATGGTCAGAGGTAAGTCCCGCATATTCATAGCATGACATAATCTTGAAGTAGATGTTTAACCCAAAGAATCAAAATTGGGTTAAGAAGTTTTCTTACCGGAATTCGACACCCTAACGTTTTCAATTAAAAATTATAACATTGTGTTTATGAGAGAGAAAAGGTTAAATCATCACTCGGGAACACAATTTACATAAATAAGGATATATATTAACATATAATGACATAATAAAGTGTAAATTAAAAGGACATAACACAAATGAAGTCTTTTAAAAAGAGGGGGTGAAATATTTTCTCACCGATTTGGTAACTTACGAAACATACACCCCATGAACAAAGGATAATACAATGAATATGTAAATACACATAAGTTTATGTATTTTACACAAAGAATACAATAATTGGAAATATATACACAACACAAAATTAAATTGTGGCAAATATAGCATGAATCTCACGAAAATAAAAGTGAGATGAAAACATGTATCCCCATTGTAATCAATCGATGCATAAGACCAAAAGTAAATAACTACCAAATGAATCACATAATTCCATGAATTTAAATAGAATAATTATAATATAGATCAAATTTATGTACATAATACACCACATGAAATAAATAAGTGGTGTACAACAAAAATCTCATGGAATTAAAAGTGAGATAAGAAACACCTTTACTCGTGTCTGATTTGACTCGTTTATTATTTAATCCCATGAATAATAAACCAATTTTAATTTATAAATTATTAAGAAACTATTTTAAGTTTATTATTACTTTTATATCATTCATTACCTTGTTAAAAACATTATTAAATCATTTAAGTTAATAATAGTCATTTTGTCGACATTTGGTTCTTGAGTCCAAAATGAACTTCTTATAATTACAAGTTATTCATGTGGTAATATGTCCATTATCTTGAGAATTAAATTCATGATTTATATACAATAAATATAATATATATAATTTATATATATATATTTATAATAGTGCATAACAGTTGGAAATAAGAAATGAAATGCACTGTTCCTGGAGACAGTGAGCCGTATGTATGCATGAACGCTACTTTCATTTATATTTTGAATTTAATGGAATTAAAAATTAATGATAAATATGTGTTTTATAATTCATGTATAATATAATATGTAATTTTAGTAACAATATCCTTTATACATTCCATGTATGGCATGAATGAGTCATATCACTTTGAGGGGGTGATAGTCTCCACTTCTCCAAATGAAATTATCACATTTTCCCATTTTACAAAATATAAAGGTATGATATAAATGAAAAATATAGAATCATAGAGACAATATTAATATAATATAAATCACATATAAATACAGTTCCACCATAATGGCCACTATAAGGGGTGGTAGGAGAAAATGGAACAATTTTCGTTTCGTGAGGCAGTAGTTCTCCATCCACAGAAACAATATATTCTTTACCAATTATATGGAGATTTTTTTAAGTGTAGTTAGAATACATATCATAACAACAACCCAGATTATTTATTATACTGGTTTTTTTATAAAATAACGTATTAAAAAGGGTTTAGGGGGTTGGAGAAGTAAACTAAACAAAAAAGAACTTAGAATGAGACATTACCTTTAAATCGGGTAACTCCCATTAGTTTGAAGAAAAAAAGATTTTTTGAAGCACCTTCTTCATAATGTCAGGATTCTAGGTGAAAGAGAGTAATCATGGGATATTATTTAGAAAGATTATGGATGAGACACTAGTATTGAGAGGTGTGAGTAATGGGTTAGAGGTGCTGGCTTTTTATAAGGGAGAGGAGGGGCTCTTTAGGAAAACTTGAAAATATTATTTTATTATATAATGATTCTGTCTTTTTAAAGATCTTAAACTCATTAAAATATAATATATGGAGACTCTTGTTCTAAATAAAATCATTCAATAATAATTGGACAGGTTTTGGATATTTTTTTAATCTTTATAATCTAATATATTTAAATCATTCATTAATGAGGTAAACACTATATCAGTATTGTGTCCTAATTAATTTTATTTATTTTATGTCTACAAATGATAAAAAAATACCATGATCTAGTAAATATATTTATATTTCAAATGAATATTTATAGTCGAAGAGATAACCTATATAACCTAATGTAACAATTGATTTACTAAAAGATATATGTTTATGTCATTTTTATCTTTACTTTAAATTAATAAATATATTGTGTCATTATCAGTCTTAAGTGGATCCATGGGCTCTCAAAATATATTAAAGATTCCCACAGTTGTAAATTTATCAACCAATAGGATTAGGACACATTTTAGGTTAATTTAATATTATTATAATATTATTTTTACCTTAAATTAATGTATTTATCTTTAACCGTGGTACACAAAAGTCAAAAGCTACGATTCATAAAAAATTATTTTCATCTTATTGATCCAAATTTTAGCTAAAAATAACAATCATGTATGTTGGATTTTTGAAATTGAATTTACAGAAGCATTAAAATTTCATTTAAATGATAAATTCATTTTTTTACTACTACTCCGTGTTTTCACTATTCATCAAAAAATTGAATTTTTTCAGAAAAATAACAAAAATTTCTCCTAAGAAATATTTGATATTGTGAAATAAAAAATGATGTATATTTTAACAAATTATAAACATATAGGATTCATTTATTAATTTAAAAATAATTTCTATTGTCAAAACAAAAATCGTGTTTTTAAGAAATAATAACTATCAAAAGATTGACAGTTGTTTATGTGAAATTTCAAATTGAAATTACATCCAATGACCAACATTGGATTAAATGATAAAAATATATTATAATTAAACTTTAATACCAATTAAAAATATTATCTATACATATAAATAGATTAAATTAAAAGGCAGTGTTGAATTAAAATACAACATTTTCACTATTCATTAAAAAAGAATTTTATCAGAAAAATTCAAAAAGAATTACCCAAAGTAAATTTTGATTCCCCGGTTCTAAAGAAGAATATTATATTATCATATAGAACATATAAAAGTGACCAAAACCAGATTTAATAAGGGTTCTCCATCAAAAGAGGGTAAATCCACCTTTAAAAGAATATTGGAGTATTTATGCTTAAAATTTGATTCATTCACATTTTAATCCTCTAACTTTTAATGGATAAATGTAAAAAAATTTAACAAACAAGTATAATCATACTGTATTTAGTTGTTTTCATTCCCTCCATTACAACGGCTAGGCAATATCTACCATTTAAAATAATAATATTACACTATTATTTTTCATTATAACTCAACGTTGTGTGAAAAGTATGATTTCAAAGAAACCCATTTTTGCGTATCAGGTACAACATTGAACATAACAACCCCTTTAAAAAAATTAATTTGTAATTCACAAATATTAATAAATATGAAAATATTATATTCTTTATTTACCTGGGATGTTACAATATTTATCCAAGATAGCATGAACTACATGTTAACAGGACCTTAATTAGTTCCAAGGAAATCAGTACCATACAGTTTACTTATTTAGATCCAAAAATATTTTTAACCAAAAAAAGTAATATTATAAGGATCACATTAAGGTTTATCATTTAATTATTCAAGTTTTTTCAATGAACATCAACTTTCCATTAAAACACTTTTCTATTCCATTAGATCCATTCAACATATTGTTGCAAATCTATAGTGAAAAACATAAATTGAACAATCCTTATATATTTGAATGTCCATAATTCATGAATCCAAATATAGTAAACATTTATTACTTCATCCTTAATCTATTGATGAGGATACCTCATCATAATACCTCTTTCATTTATCATTTCATATATTGTCGCGTTATCATATCTAATGTAACAATTACTCACACCACCTTGAGGATTCTCTTCATGAGATTTTTTCTTGGGATAGTTAGTTGCATATTGATAATTTAATTGACACGTTGAACACATAAAAACTGATGATGACTATAGGAGGCCAATATTTTCAGCTATTTCATTAACATAAATCTTCATTTTTCTTGTACAATTACATGCTTTGTGTCCTAATTTTACATTGTCAAGACATCTTCTTGGTCCTCTAGTACATTATATTAGGTTATTCGTTTCACCATATTGTCACAAAATAAAACTGAATATTCTTTCCTCCATGGTCTATAATACCTAAAATCTCAGTGAACTCCATATTTCTCTTCCTTGGTGTGTTCGAGAGTTGATTAAAGTACACATTGTTAATCATGTTCAATGAAAAATGATTAGGTATGATTACTTCATCTACCCCTCCACTGGTCATTTGACTTGAGTTCTCATTAGAAAATCTCCCATCACAATCGATGTTAATCAAATCCCTTCTAGTTCTCACTAATAAGAAAATCTAATAGAATAGTCTGAGCATTACTTGTCATAGGAAAAAACAACATAGTCAGGGAGTGGGTTACCTATAAGATATCTAAATCATGAAATACTCTGTAATATACAACACCGTAGGATCAAACCATGTTATTCAATGAAAATTTATATTTAAATTATTCATTATGGTTCATTAAGAGTTTATTAATTCCAACATCATATCCCCCATGAGTGTAAAACAAGGTGTACGACAAGGCTCATTGTTGTGTACCATATTACCCCGAGTCAAGCTCGAAACATCTTTTCTGAGTTGCTACCCCTAGGTACATTAGTGATAGATCCACATCCACATGTAGTTTCTAATCCTAGAAGTGTTTCTAGAATCCCAGTAAGTTAATCCTTTACCAAAATTATATTAAATGTCCATAAAGGTTAATTGATCTATATACTTATCCTTTGAGACATACCCAGACATATCCTTAAAAATATACCAAGGGATATCACTAATGTTTTATTGTCCAAGATTCTAGTGGTTGACTACATATTTCCTTTGATACCAACTATGGTGAACCTATATTTATATACATTGATATAACATCATTTTAATTTAATATTCAAATCATTAAAAAAAATATTCCCAAGGACCATAATAGCTTAGTTTCTTTGGAAACATGAAAACAAAATCTCTTATCTTAGTGAATTATCTTCAATATCTCCCATAAATATATCCACATTTATTACTTCTACCTAAAACCATTCATCATAATCTATGGAATGGAAACATAAGAAACTGGTGAGATTAGATGCTTAATAAGTGTAAATAAAGGAAATGTGTAAGTATAACCAGATTAGAAGGATAGGAAACTTGAACATAACATTTGAATATCATACATTGTAAATTATGGATAATAATAATGATTGGAATTTTGTAAGATATGAATCATAATGAAATAAATACATAATAATAAAAAGCATAATAAATGATTGAAACATGATAGTCTGGCATATACATAACCATTTATAATGATTTCTAAAGTATTAAAGGAATTTCATTAAAGGCCATTTTAGGGGATGATGTCTTTACTAAATTGGGTTCACACCCCATTCGGGATATTTATTACTGAAACAATTTCAACCATCATTCAACCCATGCATTACTGAACCGATTTTAATTTCTATTCCATCCATATAATACTAAACCTAGTTTATTTCTCATTGCATCCAGGTCTCTCTAATGAGATATAAATCACTACCCAATGAATTGGAGAGAGATATAGGTCCCACATATTTTATAATGAAATCATATATACATGATCCATAAGATCATGAATAATCATATCATAACCCATGAAATTAAATGGGTATTATAAACACGTAATAAGATCACATCCTTTGGAAAAAGATAGGTTTCATTATCATTTCATCAATATCATAACCCATGAAATAGAAACAGATTTCATAAAAATATTAAACAGGAAATAGGAATAGGTTTCATAAAAATATAACTTCTGAAAGAAAAATATGTTCCACAAAAATAGAACCCATGGAAGAGAAACAGGTTTCATGAATATATAACCCATGAATGGGAAATGGGTTTCATAAAAATATTACCTATGAATGAGAAACAGGTAGAAACAATCCCAGACATTATCAATAACACTTTCATATAATGAATATAAATTAATCCTATAGATAATTTCTATGAAAGAAATGAGTAACATCAACGGCTGTTATCTTAGAGGGAAAATAACATTGAAATATCTTTCAAAACCATTTCATGAAGAAAATATATTTTCCTTCTTGGAAAATCCATTTTTTATACATAATCCTTTTGAAAAAAAATTCATAAAAAATATAAATTTAAAACTTATAAAAAATACATTAAATTATTTTGAAATACTATTTTCCTTGAAAATATATAAAGTACGATTCAAAACAATTTAAAAAATATTTTATTTGAAAACAATTTTAAAAAATATAAACAAAGATTCAAAATGTTTTGAAAAACATTTCAATTGTAAACATATAAAATATGATTGAATTTTTTTTAAAAAAAAATCATTTCATTGAAACTAATTTTATATTTTATAAATATGTCTTGAAAAAATTGTGAAAATTGTTTTGCCTCAGAAAATATAAAAGATGGATGAATAGATTTTTAAAAATCATTCCACAAAAAAATTTAAAAGATAGTTGAAATAATTTTGAAAAGAATTTCCCTTGAAAATAACTTTTATAATAATTTTCATAAAAAATAAACTTTCTAAAAATGAATGGGGTCTTCAATGAAATGATGATGGGTAAATCCGTACATTCCATAATTGGTAAAATGAAAATTCATTTTACGTGGTAGAAGATTAGAAAAATGTCTTTTTGGAAAATGATAAAAATATAGCATTGAAGATATTTGTAAAAGAAAAATGGGTAATGATTTTTTTATGAATATTATAGAACTGTACAATATTCTTGGATACCCTTTTTAGATTGCATCATTTTGATGTAATATAGATTTCATACTTAATATAGGGTAAAGTTAGACATTCATAAAGACACTTTATAAATTATATTTAGGACCATATAGTAGAAAAATATTACCAATACATTAATATATCTTGAATAATAATATTAGAAGAATAGTATGGAATTTTACTGAGATATGGATCATAATATTTCATCAATGAATAGAAATCATTATCAATCATGAAAATTGATGAGATTGTTCTAATATACTATTACCACATGGTTACTTGGGAAAATACTTTACAAATAAAAAAAGGAAAATATATTATTATTTAGATATAATTAAGGAAATGAAATTCATTATATGAAATTATATAAAATTCAAAATAGAATTTATTTTCCAAACAAAACACCAGTCTCAAAGAAGGAAAATAGAGACAAAGCTATTTTACCAATTTAGTATCATTTGAATATTAAATCCAATTAAATAAATATCATAAAATAGATATGTGAATATCCCTAAATTTATGTATAAGATACATAGAATACAACAATGGACAATACATACACCACATAAACGTAAAGAGTGGTGAACATAACATTTATCTCATGGAAATTAAAAGTTAGATAAAATCCCCTTACATTGTTTATTGACTCTCGCTGTACTTGTTCAAAAACCATGTATAATAAATGTAAATTTATGTTAAATCTTTTATACAACCATGTATTTAAATCTAATACCATATATTGTTTTATTATGCCATTATATTATCTTCTTGTTAGTAGTACTATGTTAATGTTCCACATCAGGTAATATTCACTTCATTCATCGTAAGTGTCTTAATTTGTTATATCATTATTATTTATAAATTATATAATTCATTAAATATTTTAAACCATGATTTAAATATCATATTTATACATTATATGGGTATTATAACAATATATATATATAATATAAGTTTGAAATGAATTACACTGTTAATGGGGATTGTATGACGTACGTCTGCGTGAACACAATTTCAATTTAATTGTTTTGTTGAATGAATGAAGGTAAAAGACATATACGGATTTGTATATATACATATAATTTTTAAAGTATATTTATGATATAAAATAATTATTATATATTCACTAAAACCATCCTTGATATAATCCATGTATTGTTTGAATGAACCATATCTCCTCAAGGGGGAGGTAGTCCACACATAATCAAAATATAAAATCATATTAACACCCAATGGAAAGTAAAAAAGTTATGTGTTGTAAAAGAAATAAATAATTTAATGAAATAATAAATATAATATATAACATATATAAATATATTTTTCATCACAATGTATTCTATTATTTGTGGTAAGTAAAACTTAAAAATCATCATTTAGTGAGGTGGTAGTCCGTCATACAGATAAACAGTTTATTCATTGCCCATTAGATAGAGGTGTGTGTAAGTGTAGGTAAAAAATGAGTATAAAAATTACTAGAATATTTATAATACTATATGTGTTATACAATACTATAATAAATAGTGTGTAAGGGTGTATAATGAAAATAATAAAAATGACTTGAGAGAAGACATTTCCTCTTATCGGCTAACTCCTTTTGGTTTGTGTCGAAAGGATTCCTTGGATTTCCTTTCTCCCAAGTTAATGATTCTAAGAGTAATTTAGGGATGTTGGTAAGTGTATTGGGTACATATTGGCCGAACCTATAAGGTTATAGAGGTGTGTGGATGTGGGAGAGGTGGTGGTCTTTTATAGGGACGGAAAAAGACTCACGTGGAATGTTTTAAAACAAGGTATGGGGAAACATGTTCTTAATTAAGAAAGTAATAAAAACCCAACATAAATAAATAATGGAAGGATTATATAAAAAATATATACAACAAATGGGTATGGAATTATTTTCTTGTTCATTTTTCCCATGTGATTATTGTTCAGCCCCTAGATAAACTTAATTTGACCTTAATCATTGAGATTAATTTTAACCAGTTTACTAATTTTTTTTTGGTAAAAATCTAATTTGTCTTTATTAAAATAAAAATATTATATTGATTAAAATGGGGTATTTTTATTTTTAAAAATAAAATTTGAAGAATAAAAATTTGTACGATTAATGTTAATCTTGTAGATAGGAAAAAATTACGAGTTTTTAAAGTCAAAATAAGTTTAAAAGTTTATTGAGTTTTTATATTCAATTCTAAATTGAAATTGATTCTAATTATTTAAATTGTATTAGTAGATGTATAATTGATCTAATTTGACCGTATAAATAACATAATATAAAATTTAACATTAATATTTATTTAAACGAAAAGGTATTTTTAACTAAAAATAAATTTTGTCACTATTATTCAAAATATAATGTTTCACACAAATATCCCAAAAAATAAGCCAAAGATAATTTTGACATTCAAAATTAAAAAATGAATTTTATATTATCTAATTAAATTTCTAAATGTGTCTAAAATTTAATTTTATGTTTTTTAATAGATGTACATGAAGTGTATTTCATACTATTTTAAAATATAAATGGAATTTACCATAAATTAAATTTTTCATTATCAATATGTTTTATTTATATTAAACCATTATAAAAATGTTATAAAATAATTTACTAATATTAATATCGATAATTTTAGTGTTTATGATTTAATTATATCATAATAAAATTATAATAAAATTATTCTTCATAGAAAATTGTTGTTGTGTGTAACATATGCAAAGTCGATGTTGTGGGTAGCACTAGCCATGTTGGCATTGCATGTGGCACAAGCCAATTTAGAATTGCATATAGTACAAGACAAGTATGATATGGAATGATATACCAGCCATTTCAGAACCATGTGGAAGGAATGTTTGAATTAGTTTTCACATATATATATACATATTCATATATAAAGAACTATGTCCACTATCACCTGAAATCAAGAAAATGATTAATTCGAAATAAAATAATTCACAAAATCTCATGGTCTTAAATCTAATATTCTCCAACTCACCAAAGATTTTCAATGTATCATGGATGATGATAAATGAACTTATTTTATCTTTTATTAAACTCATTTGATCTCAAATTATCTTTTTGTATCTTTTTTTGAGTTCTATCCATCATCACATATTATTCTGTAGAGTTTCATCTTCTCTGTCGGTCTTTTATTCTATGCATCAAAAGGAGCCTGTGTAAGTCGGGTTGATAGTAACTTTGATTATTACTCGATGGCACCATCGATAGAACTCAATGGTGGGTCATGTTGTAAAAACATATTACATTCATGAGTTATTTTATAAAACATTTAACATAAATTGAGGTTCATCTTTCCCCTTTTTTGTTCTATGTCATGCAATACATTGATAGTATCTTCTTCAAGATCCTACATGATCCCTTTTTTATTCTCACTGGAATTGTGTTTTATTCTTTATGTTTGAATTTATTTTCTATTTATTCATCTGTTTTTAATACTATATTGATTGGAAATGTTTTATTTTAGCTTCCCTTAGGCTTAATGCCATGGATAGTGCTTAGCCACCATTGAATTTCCAATGGGAAAAAAATTTATTTCTACTTATGAGGAAATTATTTTCTAGGTGGATTGTATTTTAATCTATTTCAGTTGGATCTATTATTTATTCTTTAAATTGAATAAATAATTTTTTCTGTATTTTAACATTATTTTTTCATCATCCACTCTATTTTTCCATTATATCTCAGTAATTCATGGATAGTTAAAAAATTATCAAAATATTATATTTATTGTTTTCATTATTTTATTTAAAATATATTTCAAATAATTATTATTATTTTATATTGAAATATAATTCAAGCATTGGAATAAAATTAAATATAATTTTTTTTATATTCACCTGTTTATGATTTTTGATACTCATTTAATGATCTATTTTGATAATATTTTACTATCATTAAATTCTAGAAAATTGTAATGTTATTTAATTTATTTTAAAATAGTTATTTTTCTATAATTTTTATACATAAAATGTTAAATTTTTATTAATTTTTTATGAAGAAATATAAATCCCAATTTTGTTTTGGTTCTAGAACATATTTAACCAATTATTGTAACAATAATATTTTTATATTGTTATCCACTAAAAGGTTTAATGAATATCTTGGATACGGATACCCTCCTATAGTATTTTGATATAATTATCCACTTGATATATTTAATGATAAATAGCATGTATCAGTGTATATGAATCTAAATATACATATAATGATACAATTTATGTTTCACTAAATCAATAATGAAACATCATAGACTTTTTTTATTTTTATGTGATCCTATAACATGTTATTAACATTATTATTTCAACACTAGAGATATGAAATAATTTACGATCCATCAAATTTCTACATCATCATATAACCTGGTGTTTTAATTATTTTTGTTAATTTTATGTTGTAAATATTCCAACCATATATCTTTTCAAAAGAGTTTAGTTTAATATGTTCTTACCCAAATATATCTCTATGGGTTATTCCTCCCATTTTAAAGTATGGTCTTGTTATTACTCCAATAAAAAAGGATGTTACATTGTGACTCCATCAAAAGTCATGGGATATACCACCGAGTGTGAAAAATATAGGTTACATTTGAATCTAATTGGGTTATAACACCCATTAAAATGTGAGTATATTTTTAATAATATTCTCCACATAAATATTATGTGATTTATGATAGGACTATGATCTTGGTGATATGAACCTCTATAAAAATTCATGTATTATTATTTTATTTTTTCTACATTATTTAAAATGTCCTTACATTGATATAATTATTTTTTTAATAATTCAAAAATGATTATTCACACCCCTATATTCTTTTTTCCATACCAAGGGACCAAATTTTTTTATCAGTGCTTATTTCTTTTCATTGATTGGGTTTTATTTGTTTCATTTCTTGTTCATGAAAAATGCATTATCCAAGACATTAAAATTTTCAAAAATTATCCATTACTTTGTAATGACCAATTTTTATTTTGATATGTTGAGTCCCATAGTCTAACCTCACAATAGTGGAAGTGAATATGTGTGATGGAAGGAATGAATCAATGTATTTCTTCAAAATATAGGTCTTCATTATTGGGATTCAATTTATAAACCATATAAATAACCTAACGTAGATTTTTATGTTCCCACTGGTAATTATTCAACAAAATGGGTTTTAAATTACAATTCTCCGAATTACATACACTACTCTCTAAGTTGAAATATGTATAGTAAAATTTAATATTTTAAAACTGATTCTGAAATTTTGAGGACATTAAAAGTCACTCAACCAAGAACTAATAAGTCATATAGAACCATTATAGTTATACCCTGATTTTTTATTCACAAATTCATAATGACTGATTAAAAAATATTAAATGATATATAAAACAGAGTCACCAAAATTATCAATATTGTGATTACAGTCAGAATGAAAATGAATAATGATGATCTCATTTGAATGATTACTTCAATCACTTCCCAAGATATGACATTATTGGAATGTTTCTGATAATGAAATTAATTATTTTACTAAACATTAATTTGATGTTTTTATTTGATAACTGATTTAATATGTGATGGAAATGAAGAATGATAATGAAAATGACCCTGATAAAGGGAAATGTATTGAATTTAATCAAATAAAATTTTTATTTCTTATTTATATGGTTTTAAGTATTAAAAAAGTGAGTAGTATTGAACAAAAAAAATCACCAATAGAGTTTCATATTAATGTTTTGTAAAATATAATTTATAAAGTGTCCCAATATAAATCATAAAAAAGATGATAGAATGTGTAGTTAAAAATGTAAAATTAGTAAATATAATGTGTCTGAATTATCATTATATGAGTGCCGAAAAAGGGTGCATTTAAAATCAGACTATCCAATATTTAAATAATATGGAAAAGATGAGTAAACCAATAAGGATTAAAGAAAGTCATCTCATCCAATATTTTATTTTATAAGGGATTCAGACTCTAGTATTGATGGTTCTGAAAGTGAAAAATAATCTAAAAATAAATTTTTGATGGATAAAACATTAAATAAGGTAAACTCTGGAGATAATTATAGTCTTGGTTATTAAATTGATATTGGAAACCAACGTTAAATAAATAAAAAATCTAAATGAACATTTTCAATGTGATATATTGAGAATGGATGAAATATATAAGGAACTACAAAGAGAATATATGAATATGGATGTAGAAACCAAAAACCTGAATGATTCTAGTTTAAGTATTATAAAATAGATAAATTTTGTAGATTAAAAATGTTAATATTTAAATATATTAATGTGATAATAAAATATTTAACGTAAAAAAGGATGAAGATCAATATTTAAAATTTAAATTATTTTTTATTATTTTGATAAAATAATAAAATAATTTAATAATAATAATCATGAAAAATAAGAAACAAAAATATTTTTCATTATATTTTATTGTAGAAATATATGTTGATCTAAAAGTTATTATTAAAGATAATAAAAATCATAAAAAAGAAATTAATAGATTAACAGAATCATTATCTATTGTTTTTTTGTTTAAGATTAATTTGATAAGATATGGGATATAAACAAACCCAATAATGATAATCTAGGTTGTGGCTATAGTGTCCAGGTTTGTTGCATGAAGATAAAATTTTTCTAAAAGGTATATTATGAATATTTTAATGGTTATTTAATTTTGATGTAATTTTTTAGAGAATAATGATATGAAAATATCATTTAATGATCACATAGTGCTTAGGATAACCTATGATATTAAATTATAAAATTTACCTTCTATATATATGTATAATAAATGTCTCTAATATTCATGGGTGTATAAATTATTTTCAATAATTATAATTAGATTCAATCTAGTTTTAGGTACAAAAACAACCATCTGTTAGATTTTTTTAGAATTATTATATGATGATATCTAAAGTAATATGGTATTTGGAATGTGGGTGCAAACAGAACATGAAAGTGGGACTATATAGCTTCTTATATTTAGCATCTTTTGGTGTAGGTAGTATAACATCGGTAGATAACTCCAATAAAATGATTAATGGTTTTAGAGGAGTAGATATCTTAATTTATTTTATAATTTATAAATTAATTATTATAGATTGATTAAAACATAATTTAATTATCTTATCTCAATTTTATGATGATGGAATGAGTATAAAATTTAAAGATATAAATTCTATTTTTATAATGATAAAATGGTTTTATATTATGTTTATAGAGATTAAAATATATATTATACTTATTGTGTCAAAAATCACCACAAAAAATGTAAAATTCATAAATTATATAGATACATATATCATTATGGGCCATTGATGGTTAGGACATGTTCATGTTAGACAGTTATAAAAACTGGCTAAACAAAAACATGTTTTTGAACATTTAAAATTCTGTATAAGGAAATTTTATTTATTATATTCTTATTTAAAATGTTAGAGTCATCTAAAATTATGTATAATAGTATTTTAGATTTTTTTTTTAATTTGGATATTACTTCTACATTAATAGAATAACATCATCTTGATATTTTTGGTCCCATGATAACTTCTACTATCAGTTTAACAAGATATGAATTTTTAATTTTAGATGATATCAATATATTTAGTTGGATCAAATTCATATATAATTAATTTTGATAAATAAAAAATAATTAAATGAAATTCAAAATAATAACGATCATTTAATTTCTTCTATAATAATTGATACAGTAGTTGCATTTATTATCATTGAATTTGAAAAGAACTATGATAGTTATGGATTTTTTCATAATTTTTCTACAACACGACAACATAATGGTGTTGTAGAGAGGGAAAATAAAACTATTAAAGAAATGAAAGAATTGTTAATAAAATAAACATTCTAAAATATTTTTAAGATGATTTTTGTAACCCCCCCCCCCCCCCGACCTTAGTAACCTAGAGTCAGTGCATTATTACATAGCATTGACATGATCCGAAGAGATCAAGTCTCGAAAGACCGATTTGTTCAGCATCCTAAGAAGAACTACATTCATACCTAGGTTATAAATTACATTATGGAATGGATAAAAAATAACATTGTGTCCCCTTTTGAACACAGTCGTAACCTTTATACTATTTCTATAGGTTAATGTAATACAATTGTTTACATACTGGGAAAAAGAAATCATAACAAAGGGGTGACCTCAGAAACTCAATAAGGATAAAAATATTGCATAAACAATCATAAATAAGAATAAACAATTAGGCAACTTACAGGACTAAAACAAAATCCTTTTAAATGTAAACTTAAAAATAATGTGGAAATGATAAGTTAAATAATGTGATTTACTAATTCACATGGATTTTCTACTTGTCGAATAATCACATGTAATATAAATAGCTAATTTCATAATTATGGAATTCATAATGTTGCACATCATATCCACATAGTCAATGCCTCATGCCATGACTGCAAATTATATTTTGTCAAAGCCTTGTTCCAAGACACTATTTGGTCTCATGAGGCCTCGCAATGCATCGAGGAGATATAGAGTTCTACACCTGTCACTTACTATGTCCAATGCATTAATCATATGAAAAGGTTGAAACACTACATAAACATTCGTATTGAACCCATCATATGAAACGTTTACACTTTAACCATAAACCATGAATGGTATAAAAATAACACATCCGTAGTCAAAAATATCACAAAACCATCATTAAAATATGGAATATTGTATCATAATAAATGAACATCAAACAAGTGTAAAATCCATCAAATTATGTTGACATAGATGAAGTCAAAACTATTTGAGATAAATATATATTTCTATTTTAAAATCATTTAAAATTTACTAAAAAATACAAGAAGACATTTATTTGTATAATATTGTAAGGGAAGCTTCTAAGGTTATATAATGGTGGAGACTAGCTATAATGACCCATACTTTACATACATGGTTATTACTTCAAAATTTAAGCATACTTATTACAACATATAACAAAACCATGAAAGGACCGTATAGGTATAGTGTCTTTAGAAACTGGGAAACATAAACAACTGGTTCATAAATCATCTACGTTGTCTCCCATTTATTTCATCATATCTAGAGTCCCTTTATGGCATATCCTACTTAATATCCTTCTTTCCGACCTGGGGAAAAAGTAAACATACAAAAGGGTTAGCTCAAATTCTCAGTAAGGATAAACAAAATAAATATCAAACAAATCATATTCATAAGAAAATAACATTTTGAAAATATTATCCTGCAAAAGAGATCATAACATGGGATAAATAATATAAGTGAAATGTAATTCCAATAAACATAAATTAAAACATGAAGATTGGTGGAATAAACACATAATCATAGAAAATCATTTCTTAGTAGTCAAGACTCATTGCCAAGACTATCTTAGCATACAAAGTCCATTTCAGAACCGAGTTCACTCCTCGTTTCAGTCCTGTTTCACAAAACCGGTTTAACATGCCGTTCCATCCATGTCTATCTCATGAGATATAAATCTTTAGCCAATGCATTGGAGGGAGATATAGGTCCCACCCATCTCATAATGATACCATTCTTATGTGTGCCACAATATCATAAACCATACATCATAGCATAACCCATAAAATAAAAAATTGGATTCTTAAAAATCACGTCATCATAACATAATCCATAAAAGGATATCGTAAAAATAATTCCATAATAACATAATCAAATCAATGTAAAAATAGGGATATAAACAGAACCCTATATTATCTTAGATGGAAAATAATTTTGATAAAACACTTGAACTCCATTCTTGAGGAAAATATTCTTTCTACTTCAAAAACTTTTTTCTTTTCTTAATATGTCAAACAATTTTAAAATAAAATAATTTGATTAAAAATAAACATGAGAACTTGTAATGGAAGCTTCATCTAAATAATGTTCTAAAAATCCATTCATTCTGTATAAGTTAAAAAAACATTCTTCCCGTACTTTGGCCGGAAAATTCAAAAAGTACCACGTACGAAAAACGACGAAATATTCCTTTCATATCTTTTACTAAAAACTCCCCTAAGGGTAAAATTGGATTCAAAAAATTTTAGGTGGATGGAAATAATATTACATATTAAGGAAACATGGATGTGAAGGATAAATATTCACCAGTAAATTCTGAAGTATAAACAATCTTGGATAAAAATGAGATTGTGAGATTTTCCCTTACCTTTGGTCTGATATGCTTCGTATTAATACGAACCTCCTGTAATATGGTTTAAATAATTTCAATTGACTTATTACAGAATCATATTCATTGTTATGATATCATATATGGTCATATTTGTATCTTCTTAGTAGTAATATTTCATTGCTACTTGTTATTAGGGTGTTTATTGCTTATTGTTCTTATACGTGTTTTGTCAAATAAATTCTTATTTATCTTTATAGGATATAGATATATAATTTAAAGAATGGTATTAGTGTAATATATATAATATTCATTAATTAAATTCATTTATATAATCATTATTCAATGAAGATCATATATAACGAGTTGCATCACATCGTGGAGATGGTATTCCGTACGTACGCACGAGTGATGATATCATTCCCATGAATGTGGAATTGTATTGGAGTGTATTTATAATATTTAAGAATCAATATGACTTTAAAATAATCATATATAGTCATTATTTACACCATTATACCCATCCAAGTAAGGTGGTGGTGGAAAATAGATTACACCACGACGTGGAGACGATATTCCGTACGTACGCACACACGGTGATTTCATTTTCCATAGGATGGATAGATGGTGAAATAGGGTGTTTTAATACATATAATAACATATCAGTATATTAGTGATACTGATGTTATTACTTCATAATAAAACAACTAAAGAAGAAGAAGTAGAAGAAGAAATAAAGTTGAAAGAATCGGTAACAGACATTACCTCTTCTTTGAAGCGCCTCTTTGAGACCTCCTCTTAGGGCACTAAAATTGGTCTTTGAAGAAGACCAGGACCTCTAGGATGTTTTTAGGGAAGTTTGGAAGTGAAATGGGCAGGGATTTTCCGAACATGAAGGCTCAAATTTGTCTGACGAGGAGAGGGAGAATGTTCCCTTTTATAAGGGAGGAGAGGGGAACCTTTGGAAATATAAGAAATATTAGTTTATATTAAATCCCAACCCCGCTTACAAACTTCCAAAATAACTCATATCCGAATCTTAGATAAGTTAGGGTTGTAATCCCATCAACCAATAAAATTTAGACATGTTAAGAATTTATTTTAAACATTATCAAATTGATTTATCCTTATTTATCAATTTAATTTTATTTGTGGTAATATTATTTTAAATTTTAAATTATTATAAATTATTACATATGTGTTGTTAATTTTCCATAATTTGACACTTTATGACATTTTCGACCATATAAATTTTAATTTATAATTTTTAAATATTTTTGTGATTTGTAAACAATTTTATAATATGTTATTTTTATAAAATAACAATAGTGTCAATTTTGACACTATTAATTTATATGAATTTAAATAAAATATATACAGAAAATATGTTCAAAATAAAATCATTAATATATTCATAAAATGTCATATGTATCTTTAAAATTATTGGAGAACATTAAATAGTTCATATAATATTTATTTTAATATTTTTAAAATAATTTATTTGATATTTTAATTAATAAAACAATTTCAACATCACTATTGTGTCATAATTAGTGATAATTATATAATCCCTAAAAATTATAAATAAATTCATATGATGCATATAATTGTTTTAGATTTCTGGAGACTATTAATTTTTTATGTTTCATTAAGTTTATCACTAAATTAAAATTATTATACTTATAAGATTTAAGAAAGTGACATGTTGTCACTTTCATTGGTTTTAATAATAATTAAATTATTTTCATTGCAAAAAGTCCATTAAATGAATCTAATCCGACCCTTATGTGATATGGGTCGACTATTAGTCATCCAATAAGATTTTGGAAGGTGTTAGTGTAATTTTATAATCTTATGTTTACCCTTAATTACCAGATTTACCTTTAACTATGGTAAATAAAATTTACCATACATACTATTCATAATGCCCAAAAATAAAAAGTAGCCTATTAACATAATTTGGACCCAATGATTCCAAATATGGAATCCATTTCTCAAAATTCAAAACACATAAGTTGGGGTAATTAATTTAATTAATCCCGTTGTTAAGAAAATGGTTTTTAGAAGTTAAAACATTGCCAAAGATTGAAATGTTTTTACCTATGAATTCAATGTGAAATTAATGATAATGACATAAATTATATTAAATGGAAAACACGCATTCTATATAAACTTTAAATCAATTCAATAATATAATTTAACCTTATAAATTATCTCAATGAAAAAGTTGTTTTTAATTAAAAATTAGCGTATTTTTACTATTTATCAAAATATGAAAGTTATCAGAAAAATATCAAAGATTTATCCAAAGTAAATTTTTATATCATTATTCTGAAAAAGAATTTTATTTTTTCAAATTGAACTTATAAACATGTCAAAAACTATATTTAATGGGGGTGCACCATCAAAAGGCGGCAAAACTACATTTTTTAAAAAAATGATTATTTTACCCGAAAAATTTATTTTGTTATCTTACCATGTTCTAGAAAATGTGTAAGATGAATAATAATGTTATTAAATTCAAAATGTAGTTAATACTATTCATAATGTCTAGTCCATAATAATATATCATTGTTTACTGAAACGCGGTATTGCGTACTACACATGCTATCGAGGATGGTAGCGATTGCGTATAATGCAAGATAAGTCAGTATTGTGTGTTGTGAAAGATTCCTTTGGTGTTGTGTATAACATAAGACAAAAAAATATTTCTCATAAAATCTCAGGGTGTTATATTCTACCCCCCTTAAAATGAATTTCGCCCTCGAAATTCGTCACTTTATTACAAACAGATGAGGATACCTCTCCCTCATCATATCCTCAAGTTCCCATGTAGCTTCTTCTAATTGGTGGTACCTCAATAAAAATTTCACCATGTGAGTGGTCTTGTTCCGTAGGACTTTTTTGCTACGATCTAGAATCTCTATCGGCCGTTCTTTATAAGAAAGATCTTGCCCCAGTGGTACAACTTCTGAGCTGAGTACATATGAAAGATTTGGTATGTACTTTCTCAGGAGAGATTCATGGAACACATCGTTAACTTGAGATAGATTCGGTGGAAGCACCAATCAGTAAGATACCTTCCCAACACGATCCAGAATTTCAAAAGGACCGATATATCTAGGGCTCAACTTTCCCTTCATTCCAAATCTCATGACCCTCTTCCTGGGAGATATTTGTAAGAACACTTTATCACCCACTTCAAACTCTAGGTATTTTCTTCGGTTGTCAGCATAGCTTTCCTATCGAAACTGAGCTACTCTTATGTGTTGTTGAATAGATCTGACCTTTTCTACCATCTCATCAACAAGATCAGGTCCTAATAGCTTTCTTTCCCCAACTTCATCCCAGCAAGTTGGAGTTCTGCATTTCTTTCCATAGAGGGCTTTATAAAGAGCCATCTGAATACTGGAGTGAAATATATTATTATAAGAAAATTCCTCCAAAGATAGGTGTTGATCCCAACCACCTTTTAAATCCATAGAGTAATCTCTCAACATGTCTTCTAGAGTTTGAATTGTCCTCTCAGACTAACTGTATATCTGAGGATGGTAAGCAGTGCTGAAACTCAACTCTGTATCTAGATCATGCTGAAGAATTTGACAGAATTTCGAGGTAATCCTCGGATCCCGATCAGATATAATGGAAAGTGGTACTCCATGAAATCTTACCACTTCCTTTACATATATCCTGGAAAGATGATCAAGAGAAAAATCTTCTCTAATATCAATGATGTGTGCCGACTTCGTAAGACGATCATATATAACCTAGATAGCATTATTTCCTTTGGATGTTTTATGAAGTCCAGTGAAAAAGTCCATAGTGATGTTTTCTCATTTCCATTCTGGTATGGGTAATGGTTGTAACATCCCCTTAGACTTTTGTCTCTCAGCTTTAACTTGCTGAAAAACCAAGCATCGAGTGACATATTCAGCAACATCTCTATTCACGCCATCCCACCAGAAGTACTCTTTCAGGTCCCTATACATCTTTGTACTTCTAGGATGAATTGAAAATGAAGAACTATGAGCCTCTTCCATTAGCTCCTTCGTTAATTCTGGGATGGGAGGAACATAAACCTGATTCCGGAACCTTATTATCCCATCACAATCAAGGTTGAATTCAGGAACATTTCTCACCTTATTTTGTAACTCCACATCTTCTTTCTATGCCTCTTTAATCTTCACGTGTATAGATGGTTGAACATTCATTTGAGATAGATAAGATTTTTCCCCTTCCATTATAATTCCATGATCCATCCCTTGTAAATCCATAAATATTAGTTCTTTTGTGATCCTCATCATGGATAATCTAGCATGGTCTTGTCGACTTAATGTGTCTGCTACCTTGTTTGCTTTCCCGGGGTGGTAATGAATTGAGCAGTCGTAATACTTAATCAGCTCCAACCATCGTCTTTGAATCATATTCAGCTCCTTTTGTGTGAAAATATACTTTAATCTTTTATGATCAGTATAAATATCACCCCTTTCACCATAAAGGTAATTCCTCCAAATCTTCAATGAAAAGATTACGGTAGCTAACTCCAAATCATGAGTTGGGTAATTTTTCTCATGGATTTTCAACTATCATGAGGCATAAACTATCACCATATCATTTTTCATGAGAACACAACCTAGTCCCTTCTTGGATTCATCAATGTAGATCATAAACCTTTCTCCACTGAAAGGTAGTGTGAGCACAGGTGCACTAGCTAACCTTATTTTTAGCTCTTTGAAATTCTCTTCACATTCCTCCATCCAAATAAACATAACTCCTTTCCGAGTCAACTTGGTGAGTGGGTTAGATAACCTTGAAAAATCATTCAAAAAACATCGGTAATATCCAGCCAAACCAAGAAAACATCGGATCTTAGTTACTGTTGTTGGTCTCGACCATCTTTCGATAACCTCTGTTTTTGTTGGATCCATAGATATCCCCTATTTTGAGATTATATGACCCAAAAATGCAACCTTTTGAAGCCAAAATTCACACTTGGTAAATTTGGCATAAAGCTTCTCCTTTCTAAGGGTATTTAATACAAATCTCAAGTGATCTTTAGGTTCTTCCTTTCTCTTTGAATAGACAAGAATATCATCTACAAAGACTCACAAAACTGATCAAGATAGTCTCTAAAGACTCTATTCATCAGATCCAGGAAGATAGCAGGGGTATTAGTAAGACCAAATGGCATAACTATAAATTCATAGTTTCCATACCCTGTACGGAAAGCCATCTTTGGTATATCCTCCATTTTGACCCTTAATTGATTATACCCTAAATGAAGATCAATTATGGAAAATTATCGAGCTCCGTGTAGTTGGTCAAATAGGTCATCAATGCGTGGGAGAGGATATTTGTTCTTGATGGTGATCTTGTTAAGTTCTTGATAATCAATGCAGAGTCTCATTGTTCCATATTTCTTCTTAACAAAAAGAACCGGTGCTCCCCAAGGTGATGCACTAGGGCATATGAATACTTTATCAAGATTCTCTTGGAGTTTCTTCTTCAAATCCTGCAACTCAATTGGGGCCATTCTATAAGGTGTGTTTGAAATAGGCAAAGCACCCGGTACGAGTTCTATTGAAAACTCAACTTCACAATTTGGAGGAAGACCTAGAAATTCCTCCAGGAAGACATCATAAAATTCCCATACAATGGGCATATTATTAATCATGAGTTTCTCTCCAACCATTTGAGGTAAATAACCTTCATTTAGTGGAATCAAGACCCATAAGATGGAAGAAATTTCCACAAGAAGGTTATGTTAATCCTTGCATCGATAGAAGATCATAGATTGATCCGGAATATGAAATGTGACTTCTCTTCATTGGAAATTGATATGAGCTCCATATAAATAATTCCAATCCATGCCAAGAATCACATCAACTTCCACTATAAAAAGGATCACAAGATTTTAAGGAAGCACTTTCCCACAAACTTCAATCGGAGAAGAATTGTAAACTTTTGATGCAACCGTTGTGCCATTAGGAGTTATCACAGCCAACTCAACATCTAATTGTTGAGGTAATACGATGATACCCTTAGAAAATTCTTCAGAAATAAAAGAGTGGGAGGATCCAGAATCAAATAAAACATTTTCTACTTTAGAGTGGATGGTAAGTGTACCTATCACTACTTAGTTGTTGTACTCCACATCGCCGATAGTAATTGCATGTGACATTCCGTTGTCTTTGGCCTCAAGAGTTTGTTGACGTTGATCATCATCATCAACCCTTGGATTTGGGCGTTGATTGGAATAATGCCCCATCTCCTTGTACTAGAAACATTGAAGTGTGGTAGGTTCATTCTGTGTATCCCTTCCTTTGTTTGCATCATTAGACATCTTCTTCCCATTATTTCGACATTCAATTGCCCTATGACCTTCTTTTCCTCACTTATAACATTTGCTTGTCCCCTGAAGAAAATTTCTTCCATGTTTCTTTCCACACTTTGAGAATAAGGGAAAACTCATCTTTTTTTCAGTGTGGTCTTTAGATTTTCCTTTTAATTCCATTTTCCTCTTCTTATCAAACCCATGTGACTGATGGGTTACACCAATCTCCATCTCAACCTTGAGAGCACATCGAACAACTTTCTCATTGCTATTGAAGTCCCTTATGGCTAACGCCCGTCGAAGACTTGGTTTTAAGCCACTAAAGAATCGATCGATATTACTCTCAGGTTGGATAATAATTCCAGAAGCAAACCTTGCAAGTCATGTAAAATTAGCTTCGTAGGTACCAACGGATTCATAATCCTTTTGCTTAATTTCAAGAAACTCTTTATCCATCATTGTTCAAAGAATACGAGGGAAATACTTATTGAAAAATAAGTTCTTGAACTTGTCTCATTCCATGGACTCAATTTCATCTCTTTGACTAATATTCTTAATAAGATTCCACCATTGATCAAGATCACCTTCCAAACGATACACTACTAAGATGAATTTATCATGTTCATAACATTGAATAACTTAAAATATCTTTTCAGTGGTACTGATCTATTGTTCAGCCACTAATAGATCAGAAGAGCCACTGAATGAAGTTGGACGCTGCCTCATGAAGGATTCAACATAATGTTGCTCCTTCCTTTACTCGTTTGGAAGTCCTGCATGATTCATAGCATGAGAAATTTGTGTGAGCATGGCTACAAGATTTTGAATTACAGCTCCCATAACGTTTGGTTTCTCAGGGGGATAATCATTGCATTGCCCTTTGCATTCCACATTAACATGGTTCCTTCATGTTCCTACCATTGACTGAAACCAAGAATAATAGTGTGAGAAACACTAATTATAATAGGAAAACCACATAATCAAGAATAAACATTCACATTTAAGGTCTTATCATAGGTTTTTCATGGCCATTTCTAAAACAATAAGATTGTTTTATATTCTTAGACATATCCTTAGGTTTCTTACTGAGGCTTTCACATACTAGTTTCCAAAGGTTGAATATACCATTCCTCTGATACCAACTATAACGACTCATACTTAACATACATGGTTATTACTTCAAAATTGAAGCATACTTATTACAACATATATCAAAAACATGAAAGGACCGTATAGGTATAGTGTCTTCAAAAACTGGGAAACATAAACAACCCATTCATAAATAATCTACGTTGTCTCCCATTTATTTCATCATATATAGAGTCCCTTTTTGGAATATCATACTTAATATCCTTCTTCATGAACTAGGGAAAAGAAAACAAACAAAAGGGTGAGCTCAAATGATCAGTAAGGTAAACAAAAGAAATATCAAACATATCATATTCATAAGAACATAACATTTTGAAAAAATTATCCTGCAAGAGAGATCATAACATGGGACAAATCATAGAAGATAAATGTAATTCCAATAATCATAACTTACAACATGAAGATTTTTGGCATACACAAATAATCATATAAAATCATTTCTTAGTAGTCAAGACTCATTTCCAAGACTATCTTAGTGGATAAAGACCATTTCTGAATGGAGTTCACTCCTCGTTTCAGTCATATTTCACTGAACCAGTTTAACCTACCATTCCATCCATGTCTATCTCGTGAGATATAAATTTTTACCAAATGAATTGGAGGGAGATATAGGTCCCACCCATCTTATAATTATACCATTTTTATGTGTGCCACAAAATCATAAACCATACATCAAAGCATAACCCATGTAATAAAAAATGGGATTCTTAAACATCACACCATAATAACATAATCAATAAAAGGATATCGTAAAAATAATTCCGTCATAACATAATCAAATCAATGCAAAAATAGGTATATAAACATAACCCTATATTATCTTAGATGGAAAATAATTTTGATAAAACACTTGAACTCCATTCTTGAGGAAAATATTCTTTCTACTTCAAAAACATTTCTCCTTTCTTAACATGTCATACAATTTTAAACTAAAAGAAGTTGATTAAAAATAAACTTGAAAACTTGTAAAGTAAGCTTCAAGGAAATAATGTTCTAAAATTCCATTCATGCCGTATAAGTTAAAAAAAACTTTCTTCCCCTACTTTGGCTGGAAAAGTCAAAAAGTAACTCGTACGACAAATGACAAAAGATTACTTTCATATCTTTTACTAAAAACTCACCGAAGGGTAAAATTGGATTCAGAAAATTTTATGTGAATGGAAATAATATTACATATTTAGGAAACATGGATGTGGATGATAAATATTCACCAGTAAATTCTGAAGTATAAACAATCTCGGATGAAAATGAGATTGTGAGATTTTCCCATACCTTAGGTTCGATATACTTCATATGAATCCAAAACTCCTGTAATATGGTTTAAATAATGTCAATTGACTTATTAAAGAATCATATTCATTTTTATGAAATCATATATGGTCATATTTGTATCTTCTTAGTAGTAATATTTCATTGCAACTTGTTATTCATGTGTTTATTTCTTATTGTTCTTATGCGTGTTTTGTCGAATAAATTCTTATTACTCTTTATAGGATATAGATATATCATTTAAAGGATGGTATTAGTTTAATATATATCATATTTATTCATTCAATTCATTTATATAATCATTATTCAATGAATATCATATAGAAAGAGTTGCGTCACATCGTGGAGACGGTATTCCGTATGTACGCACGAGCGATGATATCGCTCCCATGATTTTGGAATTGTATTGGAGTGTATGTATACTATTTCATAATCAATATCACATTATAATAATCATATATAGTCATTATTTACACCATTATACCCATCCAAGTATGATGGTGGTGGAAAATAGATTACACCACGGCGTGGAGACGGTATTCCGTACATACGCACGCACGGTGATTTCGTTTTCCGTAGGATGGATAGATGCTGAAATAGGGTTGTTTCATACATATAATAACATATAAGTATATGAGTGATACTGATGTTATTAATTAATAATAAAACAACTAAGGAAGATGAAGTAGAAGAAGAATTAAAGTTGAAATAATCGGTAAGAGACATTACCTCTTCTTTGAAGCGCCTCTTTGAGACCTCCTCTTAGGGCACTAAAATTGGTCTTTGAAGAAGACCAACACCTCTAGGATGTTTCTAGAGAACTGGGGAAGTGAAATGGGCAGGTATTGGTCGATATTTAAGGCTAAAATTGGTGTGAGGAGGAGAGGGAGGAGGTTCTCTTTTAAAAAGGAGGAGAGGGGCACCTTTGGAAATATAAGAAATATTAGTTTATATTAATTCCCAACCCCACTTAACAACTTCCAAAATGAATCATATCCAAATATTAGAGGAGGTAGGGTTGTAATATCATCACAAAATAAAATTTAGACTTGTTAGGAATTTATTTTAAACAATATCAACTTGATTTAGCCTTATTTATCAATTTAATTTTATTTGTGGTAATAATATTCTAAATTTTAAATTATTATAAATAATTACAAATGTGTTGTGAATTTTCCATAATTTGACACATTATGACATTTTAGACCATATAAATTTTAATTTATAATTTTTAAATATTTTTTTTTTAAACAATTTTATTATATGTTATTTTTATAAAATAACAATAGTGTCAATTTTGACACTATTCATTTATTTGAATTTAAATAAAATATATACAGATGATATGTTCGAAATAAAACCATTAATAGATTCATAAAATGTCATATGTATCTATAAAATTAGTGTAGAACATTAAATAAATCATATAATATTTATTTTAATATTTATAAAATCATTTATTTGATATTTTATTTAATAAAATAATTTCAACACCAGTATTGTGTCATAATTAATGATAATTATTTAATCCCTATAAATTATAAATAAATTCAAATGATGTAGATAATTGTATTATATTTCCGGATACTATTCATTTTCGATGTTTCATTAAGTTTATCACTAAATTAAAATTATTATACTTATAAGATTTAAGAAAGTGACATGTTGTCACTTTCTTTGGTTTTAATAGTAATTAAATTATTTTCATGGAAAAAAATCCAATAAATGAATCTAATCCGACCCTTAGGTGATATTGGTATACTTTTAGTCATCAAATAGGATTTTGGTAGGTTTTAGGGTAATTTTATAATCTTATATTTACCCTTAATTACCCGATTTACCTTTAACTATGGTAAATAAAATTTGTCGTAGTTACTATTCATAATACCCAAAAATAAAAAGTAGCCCATTAACATAATTTGGACTCACTGATTCCAATTATGGAATCCATTTTTCAAAATTAAAAACACATAAGTATCATTAATTAATTTAAAATTTATCCCTTTGTTAAGAAAATGGGTTTTAGAAGTTAAAACATTGCCAAAGATTGAAATGTTTTTACTTATGAATTAAATGTGAAATTAATGTGAATGACATAAATTATATTAAATGGTAAAAATATATTCTATTTATACTTTAAAACCATTAAATATTATGTAATGTCTCGGACCCTCCTGGCCCATTACTTTCCCAAAAGTGAGGCTCCACCAAAACAGTGGCACCGTGAGGGTGACACCGTGACGGTGGCACTGTGACGGTGGCACCGTGATGGGGGCACTGTGACGGTGGCACCGTGAGGGTGACACCATGATGGTGGAACCGTGGGGGCGACACCGTGACAGTGGCACCTTGACGGTGGAACTGTGTCCCCTCGTCGAGCCTTTCGTTCTTCTTCTAGTACCTGACTTTTCTGCTCCCGCAACGTAAGTTTCGTCGTAACTTAATTCTTTTACTCCTTTTAAAACCATTTAAAGGCCATAATTAATTCCTAAAAATCCCGAAAGACCTCATTGTGTAACTGCCCAGCCGCGTGGTCAACCCACGACCCCCGCGCCTTACGCGGTTTCGCGTTCTCACCTCAACCATCTGCGGCTCTTATAAACTAAGGGTTAGCCGTGGTTTCTTCTTTCCTCGATCACGGATTTTCACTAATAGCTTCTGGTGCATCGGGTGCGCCGCATCGTTATCCGTAAAGTCTTGCACCCGGCCTAAGCATCGATCATCTATCAACAAGTTGGGAATTTCTCCTTCATCTCTCTCTTTTGTGTCTCATGCGGGGTGGGCATGTTTTTGTTTCTGTAGAATTGGACAAACCAGACCTAAATAAAGATAATGAACGAATCCTATAAGGAATGAGGGGGGGGGGGGCTATGATCGTTGATGTTGTTTATATTAAAATCATCTCTCTGATTTGTGCTGGCTTACACATTTCTGAAAATCGAGGCTGTTGGTGGTCGTTGTTTGTGCACTAATGAACCCCTGCTGATGTTTTAAATGGCTTGTTTGTGGTTGTGAACTCCTGCTATTAAAAAGGACACTGTTTAATCACGTACACCCTGCTATGTGAATTGAAAGCCCCAGGATCAATCCTTCTCTGATAACCCCCAGCTAAAATACACATAAATTGAAATCATGGAGCGTGTAAAATCTTTTAAATCTGAAAATACCGGAAAGGCCCTGCTTAGTGTTGGTGACGGTGGATTGGTTGTTTTCTTTCAGGGGCCGATTGGTGGAAATGTGGGGGGGGGGATGGGATCCCCTGTTCTTATACTCTCGGTGGTTGTGTGAATTGGGGATGGGATCCCCTTTTGGTTATGGATTCAGTGTTTGCGAGTTTAATACCTGGTGGTTACCTTGTGTATATCACGAATTGGGGTGGGATCCTCTGTTTTTGAGAACTGGGTGTGGGCGTTATGGTTGATTCTTAACTGTTTACTTTCCTAGACTTGTCCCTATGCTTACTAGTTGCCCAGTAGTTCTTAGATGTAATTAAACATTATTACTGAACATGAAACAGGAATGGGACAAATGGGTTTTGTTGGCGAGAGTCGTGACTTGTGACTTGGACGCAGTGGTGTTGTGTTTTATAGGCTGGTTAGAAAAACCTAAGCTTTGGGTGAGTTCTTGTTACCTATATCTATACTTTAAGTTTTTTGTTTCTTATTCGTGCCCCACCCAAGTTGAGCACTTAGTGTCGAACACCCCCATTTCACGGGGGAGGGTGTTTTTTCCAACACTATTCTTAGTGGCAGGTTATTAGCTCCTTTTCTTCTCCCTTTCCTGGATAGCCCAAGTATCTTCGGGCATGCTGTGATGGACTGAGATCCATTATTAGCACATGAACCTTCGAGCGGGGTAGTGTGGTGGTTGGCCAGGTGTGTGCGGCAGGTGGTTTCCCATGTGTCTTTGGGATGAGGCCCAGGTGTCTACGGGCATGGCAGTGGATTTTCTAGCCCAGGTGTCTTTGGGCGTGGTGGTGGTTGTTCTGGCCTAGGTGTTTGAAGGCGTGTTTACATGTGATTTTTGTGGACCAGGTGTTTGCGGGCGGGATTCGGCAGTGGGATTGTGTGTGGTGGTTGTGGCCCAGGTGTGTGCGGGCGGGTGTGGCAGTGAGACTGTGGTGAGAATGGAGGGATTGGTTCGATGCGTAGGATGTCTGAATAACTAGTGGGATAGTGGCTCGTGGTACCCAAACATCGATGTGCTCTGATTATATATATTACTTGACTTGCGTTATTTGGGGAGTGTGCCTTGGTGAGGCCTAGGGTGGATAGTTTACCTTTATAGGTGTTTGGTTTACTCCTTTTTCTCACGGGACTTTAGTACGTTCCCCCACTTGTGCACGAGAGTCTTTGGTTTTCCCTACTCAGTGTACTTGTATGCTCACCCTACGTATATAAAACTGCTTTCAGGTTTCCAGGAGGACTTCAGGGATCCCGCGGGACCATACTAGCTCGGACCTTTGGGGATGTTGCAGTTGTTGCTTTTCTTCTTTGGTAATTACCTTTGTAGTCACCTTTTGTACTTTGTGGCTTTACTTTTGGAACATGCATGTGGGAATGGTTTACTTTTGGCTTCACTTTTTTTTACCTTGGTGATGATGAGTTTCATCATCTTATCTCTCGATCTTATAAAACAAAAAGGTTTAATGCCTTCCATTTGTGAGAATTTTATGTACCATTGGTGCTAGTCACCACTCTGGGATCTACTGAAGGCGGGTCTCGGGGGTCATTATCTCTCCTTCAACTTAAATAAGGAAGGGCCTGGCAATCTACTAACCCTTCCCTCCTTTTGGTGAATGCGGGTCATGACAGCATGGTATCAGAGGCGAGGTTGAGAGATAAGATGGAGTCTGGAGTTAGGCACAGTGAGGATTGCATGGGATGGTAAAGCAACAATGTTGGGTGACCTTGGCGCGTGAATTAGGCCAGGGAAGACCAGCTAGGACACTGGATATTTAGGGCCCCTCGTGATCTGATGCGAAGACTCTAGACCTACCGAACGACCATGTGAGGCCACACTGATTGCAGGGTAGAGACCCTAGGAAAGGTACATGCATCATAATGACTTGTGTTATTGTTTTTCTAGGATCTCTTGGGAATTAAAAATAAATTAAAATTTTAAGAAGTTTTGAAGACGATATTCTGCACTACTTGGGCTTAGGCATTCCCTTTTTACCTTGCAGCTATGGAACCTAGAAGGTGACCACATGTGGTACAGGTGATCGAAGCCCCAGAGACTACTTTGGACGATCGGCAGAGATCTGATCGAGAGGAAGAGGATGACTAGTGGCAGAAGAATCTTCGGGCCTTCCAGCGACTGGCCCTCGAGAAGTATGAGGGAAGCACCTCCGACATGAAGATGGAAGGATGGCTAGAGGATCTTGTTATAGCTTTCGGCCTGATTCGGGCCCCGACTGAGTACTGGGTTCCTCTGGCCATCAGCTAGATGCGGGGAGCAGCGTGTCAGTGGTGGACTCTTTACCAGGGGGAGAGGAGAGAGTCTGAGGTGGCTCGGGCGGATTTCGAGAGGGAGTTAGGGGCGGAATTCCTCTCTTCGATGATGAAGGCGGAAAAGAGACAGGAGATACTCTCCCTCCAATAGGGGAGTATGCCTGTGAGGGAGCTAGGGATCAAGATCAAGGACCTCCTACGTTTTTCTCCTGACCTCTTTCCCAGCGAGGAGTCTCGGGTGAGAAGTTTGGAGGAGTGCTCCGACCCTCCCTCCAGTACGTTGTTACCCCCTTTACCATGCCGATGTACTTGGAGGTCCAGAAGAAGGCTGAAGTGGTGCAGAGAATGCACGCTCTAGGAGGTGTGTCATGAGAGGGGATCCAGCTGGGACCATTAAAGGGGAAGGCCGTTAGCACCAGCCCTCTAGCGTCAGGGCCCTCTAGGTTCCGACCCACAGGGAGCAGGCTGCATCAGTTTCAGTTTTGATACCCAGGTCCTTGCCCCTTTTCTTTGGGCCCAGGACCACGGTGATTCATCTGTGGGAGCCATGTACATCTCCAAAGTCAGTGCCCAGACTGGGTGCAGTACGGAGGTGGTGGATAGCCCCACCACCCTTCCCAGCAGCAGCTTCCAGCCAGACCTTTCTAACAGCAGCAGCAGGGACAGCGAGCTCCCGCTCCTTCGAGGGCAGATGTAGGAGGAGGAGGCCGACCTTAGGGTGCACCTAAGGGACCTCGACCAGGGAGTGGTCGGGGAGGTGGCTGGTAGGTGAGGGGTAGAGGATCTGGGTGTGGACAGTTGCACGCCGCAGAGGCAGCAGATCCAGCAGGGCCAGAGGTTGTTCGAGGTACGATCAGTCTGTTAGCACTCTTGCTTCTGCCTTGTTCGATACTGGAGATTTGCACTCCTTTGTTGCACCCAGTCTAGCCCGTGCCTTTGGTTTAGATGCAGACAGACTTCCAGTGCCCCTGGTGTTGAGCAAACCAGTCGGAGGTTAGACCAACTTGTTGTTTTTTTGTCGGGGATGTAGACTGATGATAGGGCCACATCAGTCGGTTAGGGATCTTCTTCTACTACAGATTCATCCATACGATGTCATAATAGGCATCGACTGGCTATTTTATGTGTGTTCCATCATCGACTGTTTCTGAAGAAGTTTTGTGTTCTCAGACATGGACGGTCGGTGTGTTACCTTCACCGGCGAGCGGAGCAGTCAGAATGGAAACAGGCGAGAGGAACCCCTCTTCTCCTTGTTGGCCGAGCTGACAGTGGAATCAGTAGATGCTGAAATGGTGGAAGTTCTAGAGATCGTCCGTGAGTTTATGGACGTCTTCCTTGATGAGGTGACGACTCTACCCCCTCAGCGTGATATCATGTTTGGGATAGACCTGCAACCCGGTGCTCGACCGATCTCGATGGCTCCTTACCAGATGGCACCTTCAGAGCTACGAGAGTTGCAGATCCAGATTGATGATGTGATGAAGAGGGGTTATGTTCGCCCGAGTGCGTCACCGTGGGGTGCTCCAGCCTTTTTCGCAAAGAATTCAGATGGTGGTCTCATGTTGTGTATAGACTATAGGAGGCTGAATCAGGTGACGATCAAGAATCGTTACCCTCTTCCGAGGATAGACGATCTTTTCGACCAACTGAAAGGGGTAGGATGGTTCTCGATGATCGACCTGCGGTCTAGGTACCACCAGCTGAGAGTGAAGGAGGGAGACATCCCGAAGACGGCATTTAGATGTAGATATGGACACTACGAGTTCCTTGTCATTCCCTTCGGTGTTACGAACGCCCCAGCTGTGTTCATGGGGCTTATGAACTCTATCTTCCGGTAGTACTTGGATCGGTTCATGGTTGTGTTCAGCGACGATATCCTGATCTATTAGAGGTCAGAAGAGGACCATGCAGAGCACCTGAGGACAGTTTTGGAGGACCTCCGACATCATCAGCTCTATGGGAAGTTGTCAAAATGCATGTTTTGGACATGAGAAGTGCACTTCCTCTGGTACGTGGTGTCCGAGCAGGGGGTAGCGGTGGACCCATAAAAAGTTGAGGCGGTTGTTTCTTGGGCAACACCCAAGAATGTGGAAGAGGTCCATAGTTTCCTTAGGCTGGCAGGTTACTATCGGAGGTTCGTACCCAACTTCTCCCGAGTAGTATCCCCTTTGACAGCCCTTACCAAGAAGGACCAGGTTTTTGGGTGGACTGAGCAGTGCGAGTCAGCCTTCAGCTATCGGAAAGAGAAGTTGGTTAGTGCCCTAGTGCTGAGATTACCAGAAGAAGGGGTGGCCTATGAGGTGTTATGTGATGCTTCAGGATAAGGTCTGGGATGTGTGTTGATGTAGCAACAAGGGGTGATCTCTTATGGGTCCAGGTAGCTATGACCCCATGAGCATAATTACGCCACCCATGACCTGGAGCTTGCCGCGGTCATTTTTGCGCTAAAGTTATGGCGGCACTATCTCATCGGGGAATACTCTGTGGTCTTCACAGATCACAAAATCTTGAGGTATATCTTCTCCCAGCAGTACATAAACTTGCGACAGCGGATGTGGGTGGAGTTCCTCCAGGATTACGACTTCGAGATCTCTTATACTGAGGGCAAGGGCAATGTGGTGGCTGATGCCTTGAGCAGGAGGACGCAGAAGGATGTGGTCCGAGAGTCGGCGGACGCCTAGAAGGAAATGGAGGAGTTGGTTTCCATACACTTGGATGCGAAGATGGATAGCGGTAGAGGTTGTCTATATCAGATGATAGTGCAGTCATCTCTGTTTCGACAAGTGGATGAGTCTCGCTAGGGAGACCCGGAGTGCGAAGTGATGTGTGACTAGGTTGACCAGGGCAATGCTCTGGAAGGATGGGCAGAGGATGGTTAGAACCAGATGCTTTTCTAGAAAAGGTTGTTTGTTACTGAAGTGATGCATGGAAAGGTTCTCAGTGAGTTCCACAACTCACCCCTGGCGGTACACCCAGGAGTTTCCATGATGTTATAGGGACTGAAAGGACAGTTTTGGTGGCCCGGAGTGAAGTGAGGAGTGGCAGAGTTTGTGGCCAAGTGCTTAGTGTGTCAGCAAGTGAAGGATGAACACTGAGTTTCAGGCGGCCTACTATAGTCTCTAGATGTCCTAGAGTAGAATTGAGATGACATCTCGATGGATTTCGTCACAGGACTACCCAAGGCCCAAGGGGGAGAAGACACCATCAAGCTGGTAGTGGACAGGTTGACGAAATCGGCTCACTTTCTGGCAATTAGGGAGTCGAGTGCAGTGGATACTTTGGCACGAAGGTATGTGGATGAGGTGGTGCGGTTGCACAGAGTTCCGAGGTCTATAGTCTTTGATAGGGATGCACGGTTTACCTCACGAGTTTGGAAAGGATTACAACATGCTTTTGGAACCCAGTTATGCCTTAGCACTGCTTTCCATCCCCAGACAGATGGAAAAACAGAGCGTACCATCCAGACCTTGGAGGATATGCTGCGAGCATGTGTTCTGGACTCATGAGGATCATGGGTGCGACACTTGCCCATTGTAGAGTTTTCCTACAATAATAGCTACCACTCTACCTTCGCTATGGCCCCGTTTGAAGCCATGTATGGGAGGCCATGCCGTTCACCTATGTGTTGGTCCGAAGTAGGAGAGGCAGGCATCCTTGGCCCAGAGGTGGTGAAAAACATGACAGAGAAGGTTCAACTAATACGGGAAAGGATGAAGGCGGCCCAGGACAGACAGAAGTCGTATGATGATACCAAGAGGAGGCCCTTGGAGTTTGAGGTTGGAGACCATGTGTTCTTCAAGGTCTCACCTCGGCGTGGGAAGCAGAGGTTCGACAAGGGGAGTAAGCTTTCTCCCAGGTTCATCGGACCCTTCGAAGTGTTGCAGCGGGTCAGCGAAGTGGCTTATCAGCTAGCGTTACCACCGCCGCCATTGGGGATACATGATGTCTTTCATGTGTCCCAGCTCCATCGGTATCTGCACGACGATTCACACATCCTTGATTGGGGTGAGTTGGACATCGACGACGACGTGACCTTTGTGGAGAGACCAGTGATGATCAAGGATCTCATGGAGAAGGTTCTTCTTGGGCAAACCATTCCCTTGGTTCGTGTGTTGTGGAGACATGGTGGGCTTGAGGAGAGTATGTGGGAGAGGGAAGCATAGATGCGTAACCCGTACCCAGAGTTATTTTAAGTTTTGTTCCCTGTTTTACTTGTTGTGGTAGAACGTTTTGTCTTTTGGCTATAAAATGTATTGGTTTCCTTTCCTCTTATTGTGTGTGGAAAGCCCTAGATATGGGAGAGGAGAGATCCTGACCCCTAATGAAGACGCATTAAGGTGGATGCGATTAAACCCATGTGGGCAAGTCAGTGCCGCCCAATGCGGATAATATCTTGACATGGGGGAGGAGACTCTCCAACCCACATGCCTGGGATGTTTTTCATGGTATGTTTCTTGGTTCTTAACAGAGATGTTTTTTTGGTTAGCATGGGTTCACTTCAAAGAGGTATCTTCAAGGTGGTTGTTCGGACCCTCTCTTTCCTTCTTGGGTTTTTTGATTCTCGAGGACGAGAATCGTTTAAGAGGTATCTAATGTAATGGCCCAGACCCTCCTGGCCCATTACTTTGCCAAAAGTGAGGCTCCACCAAAATAGTGGCACCGTGATGGTGACACCGTGACGGTGGAACCGTGACGGTTGCACCATGACGGTGGCACCGTGTCCCCTCGTCGAGCCTTTGGTTCTTCTTCCAGTACCTGACTTTTCCACTCCCGCAACGTAAGTTTCAATGTAAATTAATTATTTTACAACTTTTAAAAACATTTAAATCCCACAATTAATTCCTAAAAATCCCAATAGACCTCCGTGTGTAACTGCCCAGCCCCGTGGTCAACCCACGACCCCCGCTCCTTACACGGTTTCGCGTTCTCACCTCAACCGTCTGCGGCTCTTATAAACTAAGGTTAGCCATGGTTTCTTCTTTCCTCGATTGCGGCTTTTCACGAACAGGTTCTGGTGCATCGGGCGTGCCGCATAGTTATCCGTAAAGTTCTGTGCCCGACCTAAGCGTCGATCATCTATCAACAAGTAGGGAATTTCCCTTTCGTCTCTCTCTTTTGTGTATCATGCGGGGTGGGCGTGTATTTGATTATGTAGAAATGGATAAACTAGAACTAAATAAATATTATGAACGAATCCTATAAGGAATTAGGTGGGGGGGGGGGCTGTGATCGTTGATGTTGTTTATATTAAAATCATCTTTCTGAGTTGTGCTGGCTTACGCGTTTCGGAAAATCGAGGCCGTTGGGGGTTGTTGTTTGGGCACTAATGAACCCCTACTGATGTTTTAAATGCCCTGTTTGTGGTTGTGAACTTCTGCTGTTAAAAAAGGATACTGGTTAATCACGTACACCTGGCTAAGTGAATTGAAAGCCCTAGGAGAAATCCTTCTCTGATAACACCCAGTTAAAACACACAGAAATTGAAATCATGGAGTGTGTAAAATCTTTTAAATCTGAAAATACCTGAAAGGCCCTGATTAGTGTTGGTGACGGTGGTTTGGTTGTTTTCTTTCATGGGCCGATTGGTGGAAATGTGGGGGGGATGGGGTCCCCTTTTCTTATACTCTTAGTGGTTGTGTGAATTGGGGATGGGGTCCCCTGTTGGTTATGTATTCAGTGTTTGCGAGTTTAAGACCGGGTGGTTACCTTATGTATATCATGAATTGGGGTGGGATCCTCTGTTGTTGAGAACCGGGTATGGGCGTTATGGTTTATGCTTGACTGATTACATTCCTGGACTTGTGCATATGCTTACTAGTTTCCCATTAGTGATTAGAAATAATTAATCATTATTACTAAACATGAAAGAAGAATGGGACAAATGGGTTTTATTGGCGAGATTCGTGACTTGTGACTTGGACGTAGTGGTGTTGTATTCTGTAGGCTAGTTAGAAAAACCTAAGCTTTGGGTGAGTACTTGTTACCTATATCTATACATGTAGTTTTGTGTTTCTTATTCGCGCCCCACCCAAGTTGAGATTTTAGTACCGAACACCCCCATTTCATGGGGGAGGGTGTTTTTCCCAACACTATTCTTAGTGGCTGGTTATTAGCTCCTTTTCTGCTCCCTTTCCTAGATAGCCCAATTATCTTCGGGTAGGCTGTGTTGGCCTGAGGTCCATTATTAGCCCAAGAACCTTTGGGCGGGGTAGTGTGGTGGTTGGCCAGGTGTGTGCGGTAGGTGGTTTCCCAAGTGTCTTCGGGATGAGGCCCAGGTGTCTTCGGGCGTGGCAGTGGATTTTCTAGCCCTGGTGTCTTTTGGCGTGGTGGTGGTTGTTCTGGCCTAGGTGTTTGCAGGCGTGGATACATGTGATAGTTGTGGCCCAGGTGTTTGTGGGCAGGATTCGGTAGTGGGACTGCATGTGGTGGTTGTGGCCCAGGTGTGTGCGGGCGGGTGTGGCAGTTGGACTACGGTGAGAATGGCGGGATTGGTTCGATGCATAGGATGTCTCAATAACCAGTAGGAAAGTGGCGCGGGGTACCCAAACATCGATGTTCTTTGATTATATATATTACTTGACTTGCGTTATTTGGGGAGTGTGCCTTGGTGAGGCTTGGGGTGGATAGTTTACCTTGATAGGTGTTTGGTTTACTCCTTTTTCTCACGGGACTTTAGTACGTTCCCCCACTTGTGCACGAGAGTCTTTGGTTTTCCCTACTGAGTGTACTTGTATGCTCACCGTACGTATATAAAACTGCTTTCAGGTTTCCAGGAGGACTTCGGGGATTACGCAGGACCATACTAGCTCGGACCTTTGGGGCAGTTGCAGTTGTTTCTTTTCTTCATTGGAACTTTCCTTTGTAGTCACCTTTTATACATTGTGGCTTTACTTTTGGAACATGCATGTGGGAATGGTTTACTTTTGGCATTAATTTTCTTTTACCTTGGTGTTGTAGAGTTTCATCATCTTATCTCTCGATCTTATAAAACAAAAAGGGGTAATGCCTTCCATTTGTGGGAAATTTCTATACCCTTGGTGCTAGTCGCCACTCCGGGATCTATTGAACTCGGGTCTCGAGGGTTATTATATCTACATCAACTTAAAGAAAGAAGGGCCTAGAAATCTGCTAACCCATCCCTCCATTTAGTGAAGCTGGGTCGTGACATATTATAATTTAACCATATAAATTATCTTAATGAAAAAAGTTGTTTTTAATTAAAAATTAGCGTATTTTTACTACTCATCAAAATATGAAATTATCAGAAAAATATCAATGATTTATGAAAAGTAAATTATTATATTCTAATTCCAAATAATAATTTTATTTTTTCAAATTGAACTTATAAACATTTCAAAAATTAGATTTAATGTGGGTGGGCCATAAAAAGGCGGCAAAACTGCATTTTTTGAAAAATACTTATTTTACCCGAAAAAAATATTTTGTTATCTTACCATGTTCTAGAAAATGTATAAGATGAATAATAATGTTATAAAATTCAAAATGTAGTTAATACTATTCATAACGTCTTGTCCATAATAATATAACGTTGTTTAGTGAAACCCGGTATTGAGTACTACACACGCTATCGAGGAAGGTCGTGACTGCGTGTAATGTAAGCCAAGTCAGTATTGTGTGTTGTGAAAGATTCCTTTGGTGTTGCATATAACATAAGACATAAAAAAAATATTTCTCGTAAAATCTTAGGGTGTTACAAAAGTGGCACCTTCCGTATAAGTTAAAAAAAATTCTTACCATAATTTGTTGAAAAGGCCACAATATACCTTATTTGGAAAATAAAAAAAGGATTAATTTCATGAAAATTTAATAAAAGGTCAAAAGGGTATAAATTAATTTAACCCAAATTCTTGTAAATTGTTAAAATGGTTTGAAATTCATTTTTATGAAACACGTATGTGGATGATAATGATGTCTATGTAGATACTTACGTATAAACAACCTCAGATAAATACATAGACTATAAAATTTATCCTTACCTAGTAATTTTAATTGGTTGAGGGTATGTTATCCTCATGTATAATAGTAAAAACATTGTTATTAAATTATGAAAGAACCACATATATAAATATTATATCATATTCGATGTTTTAATATTTTTTTGTTAAAAAATATTTAAGTAATACCATTGTTTTGCATGTCAACAGATTTGTTTTCCTTTATATGTTTTGTTTTGTAAGTACTTTTTGTTATGGAGATGATGTATTTGATTAATATACAGCATGATATTAAGTTTATAAAAATTAGTTTTACTCATAAAATTAATATTATTTTTGAATAGATACTATAGGGAAATGAATCTTATCGCATTCGTGGAGACGGTAATTCGTACGTACGCACGGGGGACAATATCATTCTTTTAATGCTAAAATCATATGTATTTTGATATTATGTCATATATAAAAAATAATTAAAATGTTATATATATTATTAAAATAAATTATACTCATTATTACACCCATCCAAATAATATGTGTTGAATAACAAACTACACCACGACGTGGAGACCGTAAGTCGTACGTACGCACGTATGGTGAATTTGTCATTAATAGGATAGATATAATAATGAATATGGCTACACCATATTTATAATAACATCACAGTATGTATAAGGTACTTGATATATTATTTAATTATTAAATCAATGAAGAAAGATGAAGGTAAAAAAAGAAAAGAACTTTGAAATAGGTGATGAAATTATCACCTCTTCTTTGGGTGATTCCTATTGATTTGATCAAAAGGGCTCATTAGTTTGGATTTATAATCAATTTATGGACTCTATGTTGAAGTGAGGGTTGTTAGGAAGATATTTGAGAAGGTTTTGGCTGTGCCAAATGTCTTTGGAGGTGTGATATTGAGATAAGGGGAAGTACCCTTTTATAAGAGAGGAGAGAGTCATTTTTGGAAAAGCTTGAAATATTAATTTATTATACCATCATATTCATTTTATAATGGAACCAAAATGATTTATTTAGAGGCTAAGGTGGGGATGGGTCAAAAAAATCTCATCCAATAGGTGTATATAGGTTTATGTCACCATATTTACCTTATCGTTTTTATTAAACTATTAGTTAAATATTTTACCTTTTACCATGTATTTTTGTATTATTATAATAAATGGTTAATAAACATAATATAAAAATCCAAGAGAACCACAAGTGGTTCATTATTGAAATATATAACCTTATATATGTCTTTTAGATGATCCATTGATTTTTAGGAATATTATATAATTAAATAATATAATATATTTCTTAAAACTCATTTATATCAATTTTGACACTATTTGGTATTTTGTTTATGTGAAAGTAACAACAACTTTTTCACTTCAAGAAAAAAATTATTTAATCGCCCCTAACATGTCTTATTAACCATGAAAATTATTTTAATTTATCATAAATCTAAATTTTCATTTATTTGGATATTTATAACAACAATTATTTTAATCCTTCATTAATACGATAATTAATGAATCATAATTGTGTCATAAATAAATTTATTTATATTATGTATAGTAATTATAAATAAAATACCATTATATAGGAAATTTGTTTATATTTCTAATAAATATTTATAGTCGAATTTTTTTTATGTATAACCCTATATTAAAAATGTTTTAGTTATTAAAATTTGAATTTGACACTTTTAACCATTCTTTAAATAAAATAAAAATAAATGTCATAATATAATTTATGTAGATAAAATTGGATAGTATTCTATTCATAAGGTTGATTATGGTTGAACGAAACTTACTCAATCTAATTAGGACACGTTTTAAGATATTATAATATCATTTTCACCTTTAATTACCCAATTTACTTTTAATTGTGGAAATTAAATTCAAAATTTACTATTCACCAAACATTATTTTCATCTTATAGAAATACATTTTACATATTGATGTCAACCATGTCTCTATGATTTTTTAATTACAACGAACAAAATTGGTAAAGTTACGTTTTATGCAAATTTGTTAAAGTGCCTATAAGGTGGGTAAAAGATGTTAAAAAGATCAATAAAAATTTATACTTATATTTTTATTATAAAATGACCCTCATGGATTACATTGAACTAATAAAGGTATTATTTTAATATTTTGACATGAAATAAATTTAAATAAAAAATAATTTCTAAATAAAATGTCTGTTTTAAACAATAACGCAGTGTTTTTCAAAATGCCTTAAAAATTGAATGTTTTCATTAAAATACAAAAAATCCACCCTATTCTAGTTTTGATATTATGAATCTAAAAATGAAGTCCATTTTGGAAAATAAAATTTATAAATCATCAAAAAGTAGGTATGACTATTCATTACAGCTAGTTTGATTGGTCGTGGTGTGCTATAACTCGATGTTGCATATAATGCATGTTATTGTATTATACAAAGAAAAACATACTGTGGAAGATTGCGGTGTTTCCTTATCTCCTCCTTCAAACATTTTCTTCATCAAAATTTCTAGAATAATACTGTATAAAAAGATTTAGGTGGTCCTTTATCATTTGTTCCTAGGATCCCATGTCGCCTCTTTAATTTTATGGTTTCACTATTGAACTTTCAAAACATGAGTTATCAAGATTGTCAACACTTGTTCTCTAGTATAATGAATCCGGATAGGCTCTTCTAGATAAGACAGATCAGGTGCGAGTTCTATTTCTTCATAAGTGAGTACATGTGTTGGGTGAGGAATGTATTTTATCAACAGTGATATGTGGAACACATCATTAACTTTGAATATACATGGAGGCATTGCTATATAATAAGCTACAAATCCAATTAATTCTAGTATTTGGAATGGTATGATGTACTTGGTACTTAATTGACCCTTCATAATGAATCATATACCACCCTTCCATGGAGATACGTTCAAAAAAATATTATCTCATACTTCAAATTGCAAATAATTCTTTCAGTTATTGGCATATCTCGTTTTCCTACATTGATATGGTTTGATGTGGGTTTGGATAATCTTCACCTTTTCTGTTGTTTCCTCAATAAGTTCTGGGACTATGATTTTTCCTTCACCAATATCATCCCAAAAAGTTCGTGTGAGGCATCTCTTTTCATATAAAGCTTCATATAGTGCCATCTGAATACTTTAATTGAAGCTATTATTATTGAAAAATTATACTGCAGGTAAATACAGATCCTACATACCTTGAAAGTTACGTAATCAAGATCTAAAATTATCTTCTATGGTTTTAATAGTCTATTGTGATTGTCCATCAGTTTGAGGGTTGTAGGCAGTGCTCAAATGAAGTTTAGTATCCAAGGCCTTCTGAATACTTTTCCAAAATATTTATGTAAAGTGTAGATCACTATCAGAAACAATCCATTGGGGTACACCATGATGTCTTACAACATTGTTAATATATAGTCATGTTAAACATTCAAGCGGAAAATCCTCTCATGTAGCATGAAAATGTGCTCACTTGATAGGATGATCAACAATGGACTATATTGTATTATTCCTTCTAGGATTCATTAATATACCAATGACAAAGAACATTGTAATATCATCCCATTTTGACTCAGGTATGGGAAGATGTTTCATAACTTCTCTAGGATGTTGTCTTCTAGTCTTCACCTGTTGAAAAACCGTACATCTTGACATATAATCATAACTCTCTATCTTCCTGTTGTCCTGCCAAAAATTTTCTTTCAAATCACTATATATCTTAGTGCTTCTAGGGTGTATATAGAAATTGGAGCAACGAGAATCATCCAACAATTCTCTTTTTAGATCAGTTATATTATGAAAACAAAATCTTTTCCCAAATTTCAAAATTCCATATTTATATACAAAGTCTATCAATCTCTCATAATTCACAGCTTTAATATTCTTTTGAAACTCCTCATCATCAATCTGATAGCTTTTTATCCATTCTTGTAATGATTGTTTTGAAACCATTTAGAAAATTATTGATGTTTCTCAATCTATGATTATTCCCATATCCATCTTTACAATATTTATGAATATAGGATGCCTTTAAACTCTCATCTTGTTCAAAAATCAATGATCCTTTTTGGTCAAATAATCAGTCACCTTATTAGCCTTCCCTAGGTGGTAATGTATAGTGAAATCATAATCCTAGAGTAGTTCTATCCACTCTCTTTTCCTCATGTTGAGTTCATTCTATTAGAAAATATACTCCAATCTCTTGTGATCAGAATATATCTCATATTTTTCACCATAGATACAGTGTCTCTATATATTCAAAGCAAAGATGACTACTTCTAAATTTAGTTCATTAATGGGATAGTTTTTTTCATGAATTTTGAGTTACCGTGATGCATAGGGAATAACCCTATCATTCTACAAAAGTACCCAACCTAGTCCATTCATTGAAGAATCACTGTAAATAACAATCCCACCATTCCCCGATGGTAGAGTCAATATAGTTGCCCTAACTAATATTTTCATCAATTCCTCAAAAAAATCTTCACTCGTATTTCCAAAAAAAAATTATCCCCTTTACATGTGAGTTGGTTTAATGGGTTATCCAATCAGGAAAACTTTTGGATGAAACGTAGATAATAACCTGGTAAACCAATAAAACTGTGTACCTCGGTTATACTCATCCATGTTGGGAAATCATGGATTACATTTGTCGTTGAATGATAAATAGAGAATACATCGTTAGAGACAATATGGCCAAGATAAAAAATCTCTAGAGGCCATAATACACACATGCTAAACATCTCATATAATTCATTTCATCTAAGAGTATTTAGAATAGTGTGCAAGTGATTTTCATGATCATCATAGATTTTGGAGTAAACCAAGATATCATCAATAAATTACACAAAACATTCATCAAGATATTCCTTGAAAACTATATTCATTAGATCTATTAATAAGGATGGTCCATTGGTCAGTCCATAAGGCATTACTTTAAACTCATAATGCCCATACCTGGTCTGAAATTCTATCTTTGGAATGTCCTCCTTTTTTACAAACAACTGATTATATCCAGATTGAAGGTCAATCATTTTAAAATATTTAGATCCATGAAGTTAAGTGAATAAATCATCAATGTGTGGTTGGGGATACCTATTATTTATTATTATATCATTGATCTCCCTGCAGTCAACAGACAACTGCATAGAGCCATCTTTCTTCTTACTAAAGGAACAAGGGCTCCCCGTAGAGAAAAACTAGAGTGAATAAATCCATTATTACTCAATTCAATTAGTTTTTTTTAGTTACACTAATTCTACAGTGTCCATACTATATGGGGTATTCGATATGGGCCTTGAAATTTGAATTAATCAATAGAATACTCAATTTCTTGTTCTGGTGGATGTCAAAGAAAATCTTCCAGAAATACATCAACATATTCATTCACAATAGGTACATCATTTATTTGAATATTACATTCCTCCTCCATACTTATTTCACACTTTTCATCCCCAATAATTGAATATAGTAGAGCTGTTGGGGGTGGATCTATATAAGAATCAAATGTTGACGTTTCTGGTTTAAAGAAATGGTATTCTTTGTCATCATCTTAAATTGAATCTCCTTATTCTTACAATAAATTTTCACATCATGGTCTGAAAGACACTCAATTATGAGGATTATATAAAATTCAATCATGGGTATGATGATGAGACCAGAAAATAAATCACATTTAGATTCCCTAATGGGATCTAATTCACAATACATTGTTGCAATGATACTACCCATATGTGTTTTTTCTGAAAACACCCCCGTCAAATCAAATTTCAAAATATCTAATTTTCATAGCAAATAGGGATGATATGAAACAATGCGATGATCCAGAATCAAATAATGAATTGGGTAAATTTGAGTTAACCATTAAATTACCTTCCACCATGTCATTCAGAGCTTCAACGTCAGTAGTAGTGATCAGATAAACATTCCCTTTCTCCTTTGGAATTTTCTAAGGTATGTTTTCTTTCACACATAGCACACTCATTTTCATAATGCCCCATTTCTCTAAAATTGGAGCATTCAACATTGAGAGCCACTTTCTTTCCCTTATAATCACAGGCATGATGGAATTATTCACCACACTTATAACAGACTCTCATTCCCTTTGGGCATCCACCGGGGCGTTTCATCAAACATTTACTACATGATAGAAATTTAAATTTTCCCTTATTTTCCTTATTTCCATTTCAAGAGTGTTCAGAAGTTAACTTATTCTATTTCTTTTACATAAATTCATAAGACATAGATAATTTCTATTCAGTCTTTATAGCACATGAGACTATATCTTCATACAATGATAAGGATTTTGAGAATAATTCTCAATTGAGAAATGGTTTCAACCCATCAAAAATTTGTTCAATATCACTCCTTAGGTTACGTATATAATCATTAGCATGCATTGTTAAACTTGTAAAGTTCACCTCATACTTTGAGACATTTTCGTCCTCCTTTTCCCTCTGACTCAAAAGTTGTCTTTCCATATCTGCTCGATGGTAACGAGGAAAGTATTTTTCTATGAAAATTTCTTTAAACTAACTCCATTTTAAATTTTATACCTTTTCATCCTCCTTTCTATTTTGAATAAATGGCCACCATTGATCGACATCTCACGTGAGGTGATAAATTTTCATTATAACGTTTTACCTTTCACTACCCCTAAAGAATGAAATATTTTCTCTAAGGAACTTATACATTGCTTAGATACAAATGGATCTGTAGTTACATTAAATATTGGTTATTTTTTCCTCATTAAGAGGTCTAACATTGATCCTCCACATTATGGATTAGGGTGCTCTATACAGATAAGGTTATTAATCATTACATGACTGAGTTTTTCCCATTTGGTTATAAGTTGTTTATCACTGATTTCATCACCAACCCCACTATAATTATCTTGAGTATGTGGGTAATCCTTACATGGATTATGTGGTTTGATATGGTTTCTATTACTACAACTAGGTTCAATTTATAAATAATGTAATACACTAGATTAGTTTATGAATCACAATACCTAATTCCAAACTAGTAAAATACCTAACATAAATTGAACTTTATATGCATATAATCCATAATAATACAAAATTTTCTTTTCATAATTATTTACTCATAAATCAATCATAATGATTTTTAATGAAAATGTGAATTATCTTAAGCATGTCCCCCAAGAGTGTCGTAACTAATTGTGCAACATGGCCCATTGTCGTGTGCAAGGATACCCTGGGTCATGTCCAAAACTCGTCATTGGAATTTTCACTCCTAGGGACATATATTCTAGAGCCACATCTACCTACCCATATCCAGATATGGATGTATTTCTTAGAAAATACAGAAAATATATACATTAAAAAAATTATTAAATGTTCTTCTATACTAATCCTAAAATTCTATCTTAGGGTGATGTTATCTAATGAGAGTTTTTCTAAATATAGATTCATTTTTTTACTAAACATCCTCTGATACCAAATATAACTCCCCGACCCCAGTTACCCAAAGTCGGTGCATTACTACATAACCTTGTCATGATCACAAAAGATCAAGTCTCAAAATACCGATTAGTTTAGTATCCTTGGAAGTACTAGATACAGACATAAGTTTTATATTACATTATGAAATTGAAAAAAAATTGTGTACCATTTTGAACACACTCATGAACCTTAGTCTATTCCTACAGTTTAATCATAATTTACTTTATCACATCTGGGGAAAAAATAAAACATAAGAAAAGGGTCAGCTCAAATGCTCAGTATGGATAAAAATATATAAGAAACTATTATAAATAAGAATAAACATTTAAGGAAATGTATAATACTAAAAAAGCCTTTTAAACATAAAATTCATTATAATATGGACAATAGAAGTCAAATAATTCCATTTAATTATTCACATGGATATTCTACTAGTCAAATAATCACATGTTATATTATTGTCTAATTTCATACTGATGGAATGCATAATGCGAGACATCATAACCACATATTCAAGGCCGCGTGCCAAGACTATAAATAATATTTTGTCAAGGCCTTGTACCAGGACCCTAGTTTTTCTCATGAGACCTACTGATACATCGAGGATCAATAGTAGGTTCCATCCATTAATTACAAAATCCAATACATTCCCCATATGAAATGTTTGAAATATTACTTAATAATTCATATTAAAACTATAATACGAAATGTTAATACCTTAAACATAAACCATGAATGGTATTAAAATAACACATCCACAGTCAAACATATCACAAAACCTTCAATACTATACGGAAGATTGTATTATAATAAATCAACATCAAACATGTGTAAAATCCATCAATGGATGTTGGCATAGATGGAATTAAAAATATTTGTGATAAATAAATCATTCTATTTTTTAAATAATTCACAAGTCACATAACTAAAAAAGAGGACATTTATTTTGTAAATATTTTTATAAGATTTTAAGGGAAGCTTATAAGGTGTATAATGGCGGAAAATTGCCACACCCTCCCTATATGTTTAAAAAATCATTCTTATCTTAATTTTTCGAAATGGCTATAAAGTACATCATTTGGAAAATGACAGAAAGATTCCATTCAACAAAATCATTAAAAGTAAAACAAGGGTTTACATGACATTAAAAAATATTATAGGAAATAGTAATTTATTTTTCTGAAATACATTTTTAAGAAACACCGATGTGGATGATAAATAATTCCCAATTGATACTTACGTATAAAAAACCTCAGTTAAATAAAGCGATTTTAAAATTAACCCTTAGCTTGTAATTTTTATTGGTTGAGGGTATGTTAACCACCTGTATAATAGTTAAATAATTTTTATTTAATTAAATAAGAACCAAATACATAAATATGATATCATATATGATCTTCTAAATTTTCTTTGTTAATAATATATTAGTAGTATCATTATTTCGTGTGTTAACTGATTTGTTTTATTTTTTATGTTTTATTACATAAGTCATGTTTGTTAGGGATAAGATATATTTTATTCATATATAGAATGATATTATGTTCATATAATATATTTTTAATAATAATGTAAAAATTATTCTTTAATGGTTATGATGGGGAAATGAATCACATCGTGTTCATGGAGACAATAATCCGTACGTACGCACGAGCAACAATATCATTCTTTTGATGGTAAAATAGTACGTAATTGGATTGTATGTCATATATAAAGAATAATTAACATGTTATATTTATTATTAACATCAATTATACTCATTATTAGACCCATTCAAAAAATGAGGTGTGGAATAACAAACTACACCACGTCGGGGAGACGGTAAGATGTACGTACACACATATAGTGACATTGTCATTCATAGGATGGATTGAATAATGAATATGGTTGTACAATATTTATAATAACATCATAATAAGTATAAAGTACTGGATTTATTATTTTTTTATGGAAAAACTAAATAAAGAGGATGTGGAAAAAGAAAAGAACATTGAAAGAGGTGATTAAATTATTAACTCTTCCTCAGGTGCTTCCTTTGGATTTGATCAAAAGGGATCCTTAGGTTATCTTTCTAATCAATGTAAGGCCTCTAGGATGATGTGAGGGTATTTAGGAGGATATTTTTGTAAGGATGTGCCCATCCAAATGTCATTGGATGTGTGATTCCCAGAGAAGGGGAAGTACCCTTTTATAAGAGTGGTGAGGGTCACATTAGGAAAAGTTTGAAATATTAACTTATTATAAAATCATATTAAGTTGATAATGGCTCAAAACAGATTTATTTCAAGAAAAAAGTGGGAAAGTGTCAAAAACCTCTAAAACAATATGTTTTAGATAGGTTTCAGTCACCATATTAACCTTATCTTTTATATTTAACTCTAAGTTAAACACTTTAAATTTTCCCTTGTATTCTTGTATTATTATAATAAATGGTTAATAAACATACTATAAAAAGCAGAGAAAACCCCATATAGTTAATTATTGAAATATCTAACTTTATCTAAGTCCATTGTATAACCTTATTTGTTAAGATTATTATATCATTTAATAATATAGTAATTGTTTTAAAAACTCAACTATTTCAATTTTTACACTATTTGGAATTTTGGTTTTGTAAAAGTCATAACAACTTTATCACTTAAGGAAAAATTTATTTAATCAACCCTAAAATTTCATATTAACATATAATTTTTTTGAATGCATCCAAAGTCTCAATTTACATTTACTTAGAAATTTATAATATCCATTATTTTATTCTTTCATTAACAAAGAAATTAATGCATCATCATTGTGTAATAAATAAATTTAATTATTTAGTGTCTAAAAATTAATGATAAACTACCATTATGTATGAAATATTTTTATCTCTCTAATTAATATTTATAGTCAAATTTATCTTATGTATAAACCTATAATAATTTTTTTTATTAAAATTTGAATTTAACACTTTTTAACTCTTCTTTAAATAAACTAATAATAAATGTCCAAATCTAATCTCAGTTGATGAAAGTGGATCATATTTTCTTCTTATGGATTATTTTGGTATAAAACACTTATCTAATAGAATTTGGACATGTTTTAGGTTAATTATAATATAATTTTTACCTTTATTTATCCTATTTACTTTTAACTGTGTTAAATAAAATGAAAAAGTTTCTATTCACCAAAACATATTTTCTTCTTATTGAACCGCATTTTACTTATTGATGTCAACCTCGTCACTCAGATTTTTAAAATTCAATCCAAAGATGTGGTAAAATTATGTTTTCTGCAAATTTTCTAACATGCCTAGAAGGTGGGTAAAAGTTGATAAAACGATAAATAAAATTTTATACATCTAATATTATTATAAAATTACTCCAATGAATTACATTGAAATAATATAGTTATTATGTATCTATTTTTACTTTAAATAAATATAAATAAAATAAATAATTTTTTTAATAAAAAGTCGGTTTTAAACCATAATGCAATGTTTTCACTATTCATTAAAAATTGAATATTTTTAGAAAAATACTAAAAATTCACCATGATATAATTTTGAGATTCTTAGTGCAAAAATAAAGTCTATTTTGAAGAATAAAATTTATAATGATTCAAAAAGAATTTGGTCGTGGTGTGTTAAAACTTGAAGTTGCGCACAACACTAGCTATTGTATTAATCAATGAGAAATGTACCATGGATGCTTGCAGTGTTATATTTTTTTAAACTATATATTATATAAAAAATATAATTTATAATAGAAAATAGTTAAATAAATCTCCCAACTAACTATTTAAGAATTATACTAACAAAATTGGATAAATTAATGTTTTGTAATGTAAAATATACGTAAATTAGAAAATTTAATATTGAAAATTTAGATTCTAGAAGTGATGAAGGTAGATTTTTTAGGATAATTTAATAATAGTAGTACTTATAGGGTATATAACAATAGAACTCAGATAATGGAAGAATCTGTGATTGCCATGTTTATTGAAAATGATGAAAAATAATGAACTGATTATGCTAAAAATGTTGAATAATTTTAATAATTATACATTGATTATTACAACCCCAAAAATAATATTTCATTAGTTTAGGGAAATAATATATTATCTCAATCTGACCCATTAATTTTGAAAATCCACAAATATCACTCTTTATAAAATTATATAAGAAATGATGAATCATGAATTAGAAATATAATATATGTTTTATATTTTTTGATTATTTTTCCTTTATAAAATATTATATTTCTATTAATATGAAAGAGTAATATAAATATCATTTATGTATAAATGAAATGCATGATAAACATGACTAGATTGAAAGAAATAAATTCAAGAATCCAGTTGAGATTCCTAAACATACACTTTCTATAAGAACCAAATGTATTTTTTCAAAATATATTTGGAGAGTCTAGTAATGTATTTAGAAATAAGCCCTGATTAGTCTACCAATTTTATTCTCAAGAAGATAAAAATTTATTTTTATTATTTTTTTCACATTTTTCTAGATTAGAATCTATTCATATTTTTTATGTTATTAATTTTTTAAAAACTGTAAAAATTTTCAAAAAGATGTAAAATAGTTACTTATTAAATGTTATAATTTTAGAATAGATTTATGTTAAACAGACACCTATTTTTGAAAATAATGAAATTCCAAATCATGTTTTAAAACCGTCTAAACTATTATATGGATTAATAAAGGCCCCTGTTCATGGTAATAATAGATAATTATTTTAAATAAAAATGATTATTTAAAGGTATGAATTTTCAATGATTATTTATAAAAACAATTTCAAATGATATATTGTTTATAAATTTTTATGTTGATGATATTATTTTTTGTTCTATAAAAGAAAAAACATAGTAATGAGTTTTCAAAATTAATTTCAAATTAATACGATATGATCCAAATGGGGGAAATAATTTTTTTTTATTTTAAGGATTAATCAACAATTTTTTTTCTTATATCAAGCTAAGTGTTCCAATGAACTAGTAAAATTGTTGATTATTCATTCTTATGAAACAATGAGAACCCCTATGAGGAGAAATTCTAAACTAGATGTTGATAAATATGATAAATTTGTTAATGATAAATTATATAGTTTAATGATAGGTTGCCTTCTATATATTATCTATACTTATCTAGATATTTTGTTTTTTATTTGTATGTGTGGATGATTTTAGTCAAATAAAAATAAATCCAACTTCATGATATTAAAATTGTAATTAGATACATAATTTTTATTATTTGTACTATAATATTTTATTCTAATGAGAATAGTATTAATTTATTATCTTACTCAAAATATAACATTATAGGTGGAATACATTATAGTACAATAACTATATTTATGATTCACTTTTTATGAAAATGTTAATTTCATGGAGATATAGAAATTATCTTTTAGTATCACTGTAAGCAAGAAAATATGAATATGTTACAGCTATTTGTTAATATTCTAAGATTATTTGGATAAATTAAACATTTTATGATGGTAATATTAGATTTGATAAATTTACAACACTATAGAACTAAAAATATTGATGATAGATTTCATTTCCTTATATATCTTATAAATAAAAGGTTATATGTGTTTAGAATTTGTTCCCACTAACAAACTAATAGCTATAATTTTTAACAAACCCTTTGATTTTGTTAAATTTGAAATCGTGAAATTTTAATTGGATATATTAGAAGCATAAAATATTTGTTGTTATAATGTATTTCTATAAATATGTTTTTACATGAGGTATATATCTTTTTTTTATTTTCTACTATTATTAAATGATAATTAGATCGTAATGTTTAAAAATGTATTATTAAACCATATCATAGTATTAATTATTTATTTTTTGAATGTTGTATCTATATTTTTTACTATAATGATAATATTTTAATTTATAAATTCTCAATTTATTATTTTACTTTAAAAGTTATTATCTATTATATATTAATGTTCTTTTTGAAAGATTTAAAAAAGGTGTAGATTTTTTTGAAAATTTAATAGATGTTTTTATATTTAATAAAGGGGTTGTTGGTTAGTAATTGAATGTACATCCAATAATTTATAAAAATTATTTATTGTGATAAATTACTCTAATAAATTTTTATTATAGTATAATTTTCTTTAATTAATTATATGTGTTTTCAAGTCTTAAAATAATATTATGTATTTTTTCAAAAAAGTATTATTAATTATTTTAATTGTTTTTCTCTTTAATTTATTAATTTATTATTTTTACAAAAAATAATAAATTCAGACCATCGATAATGAGGCCACTTATCAATCCATCAACCATAATTGGGACCAATTTGGTCAACACCATAAGAAGGACCTCATAAGGTAGTCTAAAAATGGCTATAAAGGATGGAGTGCATTTTTCCTTCATATTGCGGGTTGACCCATCTATAAGGCACATAGTACATTCTCGTTGATGTATTGGTTGACAATAGGTCACCCACTGGTCCAGTAGGCCCTTGTGTGTAGATGTGTAATATAATGTTGATCCCTATATCATGATCGAACTGAGGATCCTCAGATATTGTCTGATATACCAGTCACCCATCTTATCATCATTTCAATGTGGGACTGTGAAGTGAGATTCAAGGTTCACCCAACTATAAATTCTCAAACAAAAGCACTGAGTCACAAAACCAATAAATATTAATGACATGTGCCATATATTATCCGAGCTTCATTAATAAATTCATTATCAACTCCCAAAATCTTGGTTTGGAATTGTTTTAACTTCATCCGATAGTAAACATTCTCTAATTCACTAGACACATTCAAAATATCTGGGATGGCATAAAAAAGTTTCTTTTAACTTGAGGATGTCCTGTTAACTCTTATCTTCTATTTTTGTATCCTCTTTTGTGTTTCAACTATAACCACAACTTCTCCTCTTATTTTACCTCTCTAATGATAGTTTCTTGAAGGTATAGACATGTTACATTGTTAATCTTATTCATAGTATTTTTGGGTTTTTCTTAGTGGTGCCACCGTTGATTACCAATGACAAGTCATGACCCACCATTGTTACCCAATAGTCGGTCCTCTGTTACCACCATACATTAGTTGGGACACATTTTACTCACAGTTAGACTTAAATTGGGCTTTATCTTTTACCTCCACTTTTTTGTTATTTACTATAAAAATCATTGGCTGTATCTTTATGAATCTCAAATAAGATCTCATACTTCTTATTTTGAGTGTATATTTCTATAATGTATGATTGAACTTATTTTATTATTTATTTCATCTATATTTAATTTTTTTATTGTAAATGATTTATTTAAGCCACCATTGGACATTATTAAATGATGTGACATGAGTCAATATTTGATTACAAAATACATAATAAATTTATTAATTATCCTAAAATCATTGGTCATTAAGTGTAATATAATTACCCTTATTTCTATTGTATCTTTAAATTTTTTCATGAAGTTTTTTATTTATATTTGGCACAATTTTCAATGGCAGGCCATGAGCCACCACACATTTTTCAACAACAACTCATTGATCAACTGTTAGTGGAAAATGGATTTTAGACATCTTCTTATAATTTTTAGTAATTTTTTTAAAGAAAGTCATCGTTAAATGATATATAATTTTATGTTAAAATGTAATTCAAATAGTGTATAAAAATTATTATTTAATCTATTATACATTGACATGTTCATATAGTTTGAAACTCATTCAATGACCTATTTTTGAAATATTTTTCATTCATCAAATTTAATATGATTATATTTTTTATTCAATTGATTTAAAATTTTGATTTTTTATATTTTTTCTATATATAATATTAATTGTTTTAGTTTAATATTTCAGGAATAAATTTAATTTTATATTTTTTTGTTTTCAGTATGACATTAACAGACAAAGTTAAGAAACATTTTTTCATATCTTTATTCACATACAAGTTTTATGAAAATATTGGATACATATACACTCTTAAATTATTTTTCCTTGATTATATGATATATTTTGTTAAGTAGAAATAACAAATACTAATTCACGTTATTCTATAGATATATTTTATGAGACAATTTATACTACTCCAAGTCAATCAGAAAATTTTTCAAAATCAATTATTTTATGTGATTAATGAATATATTAATCACATTCTTCTTTCTCCACCTGAGTGATTATTGAACTCATGCTACACTAAATTTCTATATAATCATCATAGTATTTGTTTGAATTTTTTTATTATTTTTCATTGTAAATATTCCTTCCATATTTTCTATAGAGTTTAGTTTAATATTTCCCCATCCAAAAGTTCATTCATTTGGTTATTCCTCCAAACCAAAATGTTGTTTGGATTATTCATAATAATAAAATGTAATGTAGGTAGTAACTCCTTCAAATGGTAGGGGATATAACATTGGGAGTGAAAAATGGTATAGTTCACATTTATATTATCACGAAATCACTAACATTTAAAATTGAGGATCTAGTTAGCAATAATCACCACACAGAGTAGATGTGATTTACTTAAGGACTAGGATCTTGATTATCTGAACCACAATAGATAATTTATTTGTAATATTTTTTATTTCTGTAGGTTGTTTAACATTATTCTTGAATTGATATAACAATATATTATTTAATAATTAAAAAGGGATATTCAACCCCATAAAATCAGTACTTCACACAAAGGGAACTAACTCGATTAATTAAATCATTATTTTACATTACAAACTCTATTGATTCGCCCATATGCTCAAAAGGGATATCTGTATTTATTTTATGCATTAAGTTCATGGTTAGTCTATTTTTTTTGTTAGGCAACCCTCGGTGATCATATGGTTCTCATTTACATGGTATCATGATAATTATTTTTCCAAAAATGATATCATAATCCATGATATATTAAAATAGCTTTAGTTTTGGTGGCATGAGTTTTTTTTAGAGACGAATTTATTTTTCTCTAATAATAAAATCATGAGTTTTATCACCTCCAATAATGATATAAAACAATTAATAAGGCGATTTATAGAATGTATGGATTTATTTTAAAATAAAATTTCCTAATCCCATTTTATTGGAAATTATATTGTTTATTCTTGGAGTGGAGAAATTCTATCCCAATAAATCAAATAATCATTTGAGGAAGTGAATTTGATGACCCTCATTACTCTTATGCATTTGGTACGCTTTTTGGATGATTCTATGTTTTTTGAAAGAACTTAGTTGACATCATATCTCCCTAATATCATTATCTATTAACATATGATTGGTGATTTTTTTCTGGGTAGGTAAAAATAATTTTTCTGGTTGGGGACCATCATTGAATGTCCTATACCATATGAGAGCATAATATTCATTAGGAACTATATTATTGTTTTATTTCAATAAACAAAAGATATGATGGTGTGTATTCATAATACCTAGTAGAATATAAAACTAAGAAATATTAAAATGATTTATTAGATGTGGTGATGATATTTTTTCTAGGTATTAAATTTGGTATTTATTGTTTTGATTCTTGTTTTTATCCTTGTTGAATGATTAAATATATTCATAAAAATACTTTAGGTTTTAATTTTTTACTTGAATTACCAACTTAGAAGCTATATGAGATATTTAGGGATATTGTTTTGGGTTTTCCTTGTCCCCCTCAGGGAATGAATGTTATTTGGGTGGTAGTTTATTAATGATGAAACTTTTCTCAAATCATTCTAATTCATGATATGAAAACAGTTGAGGACATGAGAAATTTGTATGTTAAAGAGATCAGTACTTATCATGGAGTACCCTATTGCATTGAGTTTAGCATAGATCCTCGATTCACATATAATTTTTTTGTATAGGGCACATGGAGGTGATGTGATCCATTGTATAGTTGTGAATGGAATAACATATTCATATAGATGGGTTAAGTGAACATTCTATACAGATTTTGTAGGAAATGCATTGTGTGTGTATCCTTGACTTTTTGTGAAATATAGTATTGGAATTTGGGGAAGGATGAGTACCATTTAACCATTATAATGGATCAATTTGAGTCCCCCTACGTCATGTTGTGTAAATATATTGAATATTTTTCAATTATTGTTAAATTCTCCTAGTATGGACCCTATATAGTCTATGTGAGATGGAAAATTATTCATTTGATTCATTATAAAATTGAAATATCCCAAAGGAAATAGAAAACATTTTTTTCATCATCTACACCCTTTGGAGTTACATGTCGGTGGCCATTATTTCTAAGAGTATCACCATATATGGATCATCGATGTCTAGGAAGACATGACATGTTAGCACTGTGATATGTGGGATGATCTGTGATTTTTGATAAAATTACAACATTATAAAATTATTTGGAATTTACACCAAAAAATACCATGGATTCTTAGTGTAAATAATGTATAATATATTTATATGTATTTTTCAGACTGATATCATGTCTTGAATTGGGAGGACGTGTATCTAGAACCTGATATGACTATGACTAAGGAGCTTTTTCAGAATATAAACTCTCAAATAATGGTTTTGGTGATTAATTTATTAACCCTTATTAGGTTAATGATGATTGAATGGTTATAAATCTCTTGATATAGTGATGTTTGAGTATTTGATGAGATATCAGTGGGTTTATATCATTTCCATGGATCCTTCATGATAGGTACTCTGTGGGGAAATGGTAATTATGATGGAGAGAGTTATAATATCGGAACAATGGTTTTAATGTTTTAATCATGGCATATCATGGAATTCCATATCCTATTAATTGATACCTCATAGTAATCTTCATTGAAGGTTTTTTTTTCGGAAGGAATTAACCTTAATAGTGGTAAAGGTTGCATGCTAATCATTATTGACATTTTTGGGTGAGGGGAGAGGGGTATGGCTCCATAGTGTGCATGTTTTTATAGTTATAAAGGATTTCATAATCCCACCAACTACCCTTTAATGTCCACAAGCTATCTTTTGGTAGGCTAGTAGTGGCATATTACATAATGAATCCCACTCGCCAACCGCTTAGGTCCACCATCGATGTAGTGGGTTAATGAAAAATAATGTAGTTTATATAAGAACTCCACATGCCAGATAAGGGATTTACCTGACCAACAGGAAATTTATCTAAGTCCACCAACAAGATGTTAGGAGAAATAAACTAGATATTGTTTCTTTAATTCAAGATAAATGGAATTGTAATATCATATTTTCATAATCTACTCTTATGGTCAAAACATACATAGTTTCCATAATTTTTTGACATATATATTACTTATTAATATTTACAATTTCATTATATTAAATTATGATCCCTTCCAAAACCATATAGAATTATTGACATTATAAAATGTAATAAATAATCAATATATTCAAAAGAGATCTATTTATTCTCCCATATAATTCTTACCAACTATCACCCTTCATAGACACATCATACATAAAAACATTCTTCGTAACCTAGGGATTGAAAATTTAACAAACGGACTGATATAATTATTAGAAACGGGAAACAAGGAAGATATCAATGATAACATAGACTTAAGATAAGCATAATGGTATGTGAAGTCAGGAATACCATTTGAAAAACATACCCTACACTTCATAGATCATAATAATGAGAAAAGGAGTAAATAATGGCATTTCATAAGACATGTATCAATATAGATAAATGAAAATTTTCCATAAAAGAGTTACATTATAATAATATATAAGATTGAGGTATAGACATAAGAATATAACATCGTTTCATTACTAGTGAAAGATCACATTTAACATTATTATAATGGATTGGGTTCACTCCCAAAACAATTTAACCCAAATTCATTGTCCACCCCTAAACTATCATGGTTCAATGATTCCCTTACTGAATTGGGTTTAGTTTCTATTATAGTCCTTATAATCTTATGATACATTTATCATAACCCAATGCATTAGATAGATATATAATTCCTGGCCTAGACATCACATCATTAAATTAAATATTTTTTGTATCGCATTATTATAATACATTCACTATGTCATAACCAATTAAAATAAAAGAAGAAACATAAATATTTCATCATTTAATCTTATAATAACCCAGGAAAAAGATATAATATTTATAACATATTTAACTAGTTTGATATAGAATGGTTAAATTCAATATTACCAAAATCATTATCATCATAATCCATACATGTAATTAGAGTATATGTTATCAACTATTCATATCCTTAGTAAAGAATATATATGGTCAAATTGTACCACCATAGTAAAAATATTATCTTAAAATATCACATTGAACATTTATTGAGGAGAATACCCCTTTTGACATTTAAAAAACATTTTAAAATAAATAAAGTACCCAAATATTGAGGAACAAAATTTATTTCAAAAGCCAAAAGTAAATCTATAGAGGAAGAAAGAAATCATTTAAAAGTCATCACAATGTGAAATTTCATTGATTTCATGTATGTTTAAAAATATTCCAAGGATATTTTTTGTTAAAAGACAATAATACCATGATCTGAAAAATAAAATAAGATTCAATTTAATAACTTTGGAAAAAATAAATACATGAGTAAATATTAAATTATGAAATCTGTGGATAATATTAATATTTTTTTAAAAGAAATTAAAAAAAACCTATATTTTGAGGGAATATTTTTTTTGACCAAAAAGGGGAATAAATAGGTTTTCCTTAAAAATAATCGTTCTATATAATGACTTATTGTAGTGATTAAAATGAATGAAAAATATATAATATCCATAAATAAATTAAGGATAATAAATATAATTTGTTTATTTGGATGTATATTATAAAATTCCCTCATCATACTTATAACCAAAATAAATTCCAATGAACAATGAGATTGTAACAAAAATCCAATTCCGCTTTGAAAACTATTTAATCATAAAGACCATGTTTTAATAAAATGATATGAAAAAACAAATATAATGACATAAATGGATTCATTTTGTACCATAGCACATGAGATATAGATAAACCTCATAAAAGAATATTTTTTAACACATGTCACAAATAATACATTTTGGGACAACAAACACATACCACAAGTTTCAATTGTACTGAAGGTGGTCTAACATCCAACATAATAAATTTAATTTTTTTAAAATATTATACCCGAATCATGTACATAATAATAATATCAAATAAAATCCTCTATATGATTTAAATAACCATTTATTAATTACTCATACTTAAATTCATTATTTTACGAGGTTAACTGTTATATTTTTAATGAGACTTTTGGTTTAATAGTTCTGATCCATATACATTGATCATGATTTTTTAAACCCCATTATGTTAATCATTATATTAAAATCATATATATTTATTACATATTTATGTATATAAATATATATTAATCAATAAAATATAGTGATTGAAAAATAAATCACAATATTCATTGAGATAGAACATTATAATTGTTTACAGTTTTTAAAAATTGGAAAAAAATAAAGTTAAATATTAATTCATATATATATAATAATTATTATATTATACATAAAATTTATATTCATTAAAACTATCTATATTTAATCCATGTAAATTAGAAATTAAAATCAGAAATCACATCGCTTCAAGGAGGTGGTAGACCACACATATGTTTTAGATACATTAACAATTTCAAAAGGATTTGAAGGTAAAAATATGGATATGATATTATGATTATAAAAGAATAAATATATCCTAAATACCAAAATCCCCATCCAAAAAATGAAGGCAATGCATAAATAATGTTTCCACTACATGGAAATAGGAAGTCATACATATGTCCAAGTGATATGTTCAAATCTCATTTGATAGAAAATTGGGTGAATAAGAAATATTCATAAATATGATAAAATTTATATAAAATAGGGGAACTGAATTTATTATTTTATGAAAAATATAATTGATTTATATGGTTTGGAATAGGGGGTAAATTAAATATTCTAGTTATGATGATTACATATTCTATGGAATACAACTATTTGAAACACTAATATATACCCTCATAAAGGATTGATAAGAAGTCCATCACATATGTTTCATGGTATGGGATATTTGGATGACTTTTTGGATAGTTTGGTTCTAGATAGTAGAAATAATGTTGTGCAAAGTATTGAAATGTGGTACTCCATTTATAATTGAGAGGAAAGAAAATCATGGAATTTATTACTATCTTATAATTTAGTAAAGTTAGTCTATATATAAATTCATTCAAATTTATTGATACAATATGATATGGAATGATTTGGTTTCAATCCCATAATTAAATATTGTTTGAACTGGTTATTGTTGTGTTTTATACCATATCATTTGGTTTATCCCTGTAGTTAACCAATTTTAACCTTAACCAAGGTAATTTTTTTTCACGCATACGGGGTTATAGTTAGAAATATACGGTATTAATTAGATGATAAATTTACAAGGGTTGAAATCATCAACCATTTAACATCACAATTTCACTATTTTCAGTTTTTTTTATTTTTATGCAATTCGAGAAAATATTATATAACACTAAATAACATAAATGAAATATTTTATATTATTAATTTAAGAGGAAATTAATGACACCAAGAAAAATATGGAATGGAAATATTATATTTTTACAAACCCTACTATTTCATATTTATCTTTAGAAAATTTTAATTCAATTATTATTCCACGTTAAATTGCATTAAATATTTTTAAAATAATTTATTTTATTATTCAATTAAAATAATAAATACTATGTTAGTGTTTCATATTCTAATAAGGTATAATTTTTCATTAAAAAATAAAAATAAATTTCAATGAATAAAATAAATAATTAATATTTCAAATAAATATTTAGATTTAAAAATAACAACTTTTTTAAATTTTTTAAATTTTTTAAATTGATGAAAGCGACATTTTATAATTTTTGAGTTAAAATATAAAAAGTGTAAGTGTCTATCAAAAATGACACTAAAACTCCCTATATTCATGTTTGGAAAAACAATGAATGAATTTTTCCTAAAAAATAGTAAAGTTAGGATTTGGGTGATTTTTATGCATTATCTCATTATTTTAACCCTAAATAAATTTTTTTCCATTTTTTGGGTAACCAAAATTTAATATGAATAGTATTGATATTTCAAAAAGTGAACTATTTAAGTAATATAAACCAAATAATTCATAATCTGTAATTCCATTAACATTATTAATGCACTATAATTGTATTGACTCAACATTAATATAAATTTGTTAATCATGATGATATTTTAATTTACAAAATATATTATTTAAAGCATAAAAATTAAATTATATAAATATCATAAACATTAAAAATTCAAATTTAATAGCTATGGTTATTATAAATCAAATTGGTTACATGTCACATTATGACCCAATTTAAAATATATTTTTTATTTAAATTACATGATTTAATTAAATAAAATAACAATATTTTAGAAATTGATATATCCACTACTAACTGAAAAATGATTCATTTCATTAAATAAAATATGAAATTAAGTTAACGTTGATATATTTCATTAAAAATTGATACCAATTTTTTTTAAATCATATTTATTAATGTATTTTAATGTAATTATAATTTTCATGCATAAAATGAAATAAAATTCATTCTAAAAATATAATTAATTTTGAAGGATAAATTAATTTCAATAAAATTTGTTCAATATATTCATTATAATTAATTATTAATTTTGAGTTGAGTAATCCCATTATAGATGTATTTGATAATTTATTTAATTATATTAACACCCCCAATTAGATAGCTATATTGTAATAATATTTTTATAATATTACAAAATTTGCTTGATGTTGTGTGTTATGAAATATATCATGATTATTATTCGATTAAAAAAATTCATGTGGTTTCCTCACCCCCTTAAATTTACTTTACCTTTATAATTGTATCTCAATATTCAATGGTTCATGTTTTCAATATGCCTTTTATGAATACTGATATCATATAGAGTAGAAGTGAAACTTCTCCTAAATATATTATGTGGGAAATATAATGGTTACCTAAAATAATAGATAATTAGTTCCTATATAAGGGAAAATATATATGATGCCAAAATTTATACCTTGAGAAGAAAACTAACAAAAATTCATAACAGTTAGTGATAAAGAACATAAACGTGAATAATATAATAACCAAAAAACCATAAATTTTTAGATTTGGATGTGGACATCGATTCATCATAAATGAAGGTAAAAGTATAATTTTTTTCATTAGCCTTTTCCAAATGTTGTGGGACTATTTAAATATCAATATAGAGAACATGAAAAAATATAATTACTTGTTTTCCTTTTATATCATAAGAATGACTTCCACATTTTTATTTTATTTGACTAATTTCAACTTCATCTTTAACTCCTAGAATTGAATATTCACAATGAATGATTTTCTTCCTAATGATCTAAACTTAACATTAATCATATCATTAAATACACAGATAAATTAAAAGCAATTCATCATATTTCAATATAATTACTAAAACCAAAATTATTTACAATTGATATCAAATGTGAATAATTATAATTTAATATCAATCATAAATAACCAAAATTTGATAAAAAAATTCATGGATTATTTATACTAAAAAACCTAAAAAATATTCTAAAAATATTCTAAATGAAATAACAATAAAGAAATTCCATGTATTTTTTAAATCAGCATAAAAGTAATACCCTAAAAAATATAGAATAAATTTAATTATCATAGAACATATAAATGAATGCATTGATTATATATTCTCTTAATAATTTGTAATAACCTCAATTTCCCAAAAACTAAATTGAAAACATAAATTTATCTAAAAATTAACCCTCTCATTATTAATTCAATAAAATAAAAAATTATTGTATATGATCCATTAACAAAAATTTTTAATAATCTACATCAAAAATATGATAATCCAGTTTTCCTCAATTATGTAATTAGTTAGATGGGGATTATTATTATCCCATTATCTTTTCTAATAATCATTTTTTCTGAACTAAAATTTATTACATAAAAATTGAGAACATATTATGTAATGTTCCAACTTGGTTTCCACACTATGGTTCCTTGAACAAATCTATCACATGACCTCAAATGTGCCTCCCCATATGATATAGGATACTGACTTGCAGTGATATATCAACATCATTCATGGGGATACAATACCTTCTTTATCAATGTAGAAAAATAGTTTAAATAAATAAAAAACCATTAGATATAATCATAAGAAGAATAATAAAAATATTACATGATAACAAAAATAGGTAATATACTATCCCTATCTAAATTGTAGAAATTTCACGCCAATAAACATAAAATGTCAGTATGAAAAACCAAAAATAAATTTATACATTTTTGACTCCCATGTCGGTCTTGATTGAAAGATTGATTCCCCCATCTAATATACATATTGACACAACCATCTAATATATGGATCTTTCTGTGAACTTATATTACAAACATGAAATCAATTCGAGTACTGATCATGTAGTATGTGTCATAGGTGAGTACAACTCAATATTCCACCCCAAAAAAACATCCAACTAATATCCAGTCAAAAAGTGTTTAATTTTGTATAATCAGAAAATTAAAAAAAAGTAAATAATTTACCATTATTCAAATATTCTTTATTTAACTGCAAAACCCCCACGATCTCGAGGACACCCAAACCAGCCAATAAAAGATTCATCTTGTGCTAGATTCTGAACTATATCGCATATCTGATTCACAATTAATTAAACTGCATGGGATTCCATTTCCCATTTCATTTCAATTATTAATATATCCATTTTTACCATATTGTCATGCCAACATCATTGGCATTAGAAGTCGTTTCTGGAACCCTAATGGTATTTGGAGAATTAATCACAATCCAACACCTCATGTGTATTTGGAGAAGCAGTCCATGTCTCATAAAAGTATTCATTTGGATGAATTAGGGCCTGAAACCCCATGTCTATGAACACCAAAGTTATTTGTAGAATCAGTATGTGTCCCACACCCCATTACTCAATCGAACACATATATAACACATATAACATCATTCAAAGTTAACTAACTTTGACCTTCATATCGCAATCAACAATCAAAAAATTTATTATTTAATTAATAATCAATTATACCATTTCATAAAATTGTATAATTTTAACATTTTACAATAATTTATTTGAAATTAATTAATTTGATTCACAATCTTGATATCCAAAATATTACATCGTCAAATAATTATTCCAAAAAATTTAAATTCTCAATATGTCATTAAATAAGACAATAATTAATTAATATGATTTCACATTAAATTTAAAAATTAAATAATTCAATTAATTTATTAAACAATTAATAAATTCAAAAATTAACTAATTCAATAATTAATTAAGTAAACAATTAATTAATTTAATTCCACCTGTAACTTTCCCGAATTAATAGAAATAAATAATACATATAAATTTAATCAAATCAATTAAATTATCAATGAAAAGTTTCCAATCTGGGAAATTTAAATTCTCACAATTAAATTCACGTAATTTTATCTAGACAATGTGACTAGAATTTAAACCACAAAACACATTTTTGACGTTGAATGCACCCTAATAGAAATCCCCAATTTTTAACAGATAAATCATAATTATGTGGGAGAACGAGATCTAGATACGAATCCTACATCCAAGATCAAACAAATCAACAGATTAAAAACCATGAAAATGATATGTAAACAACATAGGATAAACATCCATCTTATATCCAGGAAGAGGATGGGGAGAGGAAACCACACGGGATAATATTCACATTCAGAGATAGGTGGATATCATTGATCTGGGATTTGAATCAGGATGACTGGATGTTAGGAACCTATGTAATTCATCTGAGATCCTCAAAAAACAATAGAATTTGTTTGGGGATGAGTTGTAGTAAATATGGGGTAAATATGGGGGTTGTCAAATTAATAAAAAATTAGCTTAAATTCACCCCACACATAGTTTTATAGGTAGGGGAACACATTTTCGTCAAATTGGTCACCTTAACCATGAACCTATTGGGGGGGAAGGGTGTCGAATTTCTTCTAATATGGATATTTTATGAAAATATCATTCCTTATGTGTGAATCCCCTCTATTTGGGTTTGAATAATTCTATGGGTTTGTCACATGGTTTTGTAAAACTACGTGCCAACCATGTGTTGCATATCCTCTTTCTAATTTTATCCAATTCCACCCAAAAATTCCTCATTATAACATCAAAAAAATTACTCAAAATTAGAAAAGATTAGTACCTAAAAACATGTTAGAGATATCTCTATAAAATTTGGATCTTACAATCCCCCCCATATAACAATACATCCTCTAGTTCCTCTCCCAAGAAACTCTAAAATTCAGCGTCACAACGATTGATCCATTGATCCCATATATCCACTTCTCTCTCCCATGTGTCCTCCAGCACATTCCCATGTTGGAAAAATTCAAGAACTAACACCACATTACTTCCCCGCAACTCATTTTCACTTTGATCCAACACCCCTACAAAATTCTATTTAAAGGATGCATATATCTCAAACCCAACATCATCGTCATTGATCACATTTGAATGGTTGGGGTGATATCTCCAATGTTTTAACACGTGAAAAACATCATGAAAAGTGCTATACCGATGGGATTGATCCAATTTGTATGGAACCTCCACGATTCTCCCCACAAACCCAAACATACCAACAAACATCAGATCAATATTTCCATGTCTCTATAACTTACACAGACACAATATAGAAAATACCTAAATGAATACATGATCACCCAATACAATCTCTAGGGGTCATTGATGTCTATAATCATATTAATTTTTTCTACTATGTGTCATAGACACATGGTTTTGATTCAGCTGAACCATCTCTAATTTCCCCTACATAAGAATCAGTCACAACTATAGTGATTCACCTTTCTCCTAAATAAATTGAGTTTATCTTCATGTCCAACTATAGAGTCCCTCATGTGGTTACATCTATATAGTTTCCAAAAAAATGTTTCTTTAGGTGAACTCCAAAAACACTAGGTGCATCTAGCAAGACCATCCAATGTTTCAGACACAATCCCTATGCATATCCACATGAATATTTATAGTATACTACGACTGCCAATCATTTTGTGGCTGAAAATATGTTCTTAGTAGAGCCTATGTACTAGCCACCTGCTATAGTACCATACTAAAGAGAAAATTAAAATGTGATTCACATTATAAAATAATGCATTGTATCCCCAATGCATACAAACAATCCCTAAAATGAACAACACTCCGAACTGATCCACTGAGATTGTCTCCCATACTAGAAAGAAATGTTCTACTTTTATCAATCAGTCCACAAGCACCCAAATATTTTCACTATTTGACGGTATCCTATAGAGACCTGCTAAAAAATACCTAATAATGTCATCCCAATTATATTATTTAATGTGAAATGATAGAAGTAAACCACTATGTCATTGATTCCCATCCATCACCAGTTTACAAGTGTAGTATCAACTCACGAACTCTACTATCTCATTTTTCATTCTCATCCACCAAATCTATCATCGTAGGTAATCATAAATTTTGGTGACAATTTTATTCACTTCCAACGATGAGGAAATAAATTCTATCATCAGATCCTCCCACATACTCGTTGTCACAAAAAACTGAATCCTAATATTGATGATTTCATCCTCAACTATGATCCAGTTTGGAGGTGTCTCCTCACCATCTAGGATTTACCTCAAGGCTAGACATTCATGATCATTATATTGTTGACCCACAACCTATCTCAAATGTGTATACTCTAGTTAAAAATATATGATAGTCGTATTTTATTATCCCTCATGTTCCAAAACATGAATCCCAACTAGAAAATCCATTATCATCCACTCAACACTAGAATTTTTAAATTCACGAGCCTATGGTTTCCTAACTAAAGCATCATCCAAACTATTTTATTTCCCTGACATATATACTAGCTCATAATCAAGAAAATTAATATACTAAACCCTACTATACAGTAGGATATTAAAATACCATTTTGATAAGATATACATTATGATATTCTGACTAGAATAAAATGTAAAATTCTCACCCAATATAAAATTTCAACAAGACATTAAATTGTAAACAACTGTAGCTAATTTCAAGTTGTGTGTAGGGTAGTTCTATTCATGTGGCCTCAACTAGTGAGACTCTTACACCATAACATGATCTTCCATCATCAGAACTACTATATGTATGATCCCGTAAGCGTCACAAAACACTATATAATCCTCACTTAGATTAGGTAAGATTAATATTTATACATTAGTCAAATGCCTTTTCAACTTCTAGAGGGAATTCTCAAATGATTCTAACAATTAAAACAATCTCCCCTTCTTGGTAAATCCCAAAATTTTCAATTTTTAGTAGTAAATATCCTGAATGAATCATAGATAATATCACACTATACCTAGAGATATATGGATATAAAAATTATTATTGGGATACTTCTAATAAATAACATGCTAAAAATTCTCTCGGTCCACTAACACATCTTATTCCAAGAATATGTGACCCTAAAAGTGTAACTAATGATAATAAAAATAATACATAGATGATTTTTGGTGTTTTTTATTCTATGTTAGTATACTCAGGATGATATCAATAAATTGGGCATGATAATTATGATTCTTGGAGTACACCATGATGTCATCGAAAAACACTACCATAAATTGATACTTTTATGTATGAAAGATTATATTTATCAAATCCATAATCACTACTAGTTCATTTTATATCACAAACAATATCACGATGAACTCATAAAGAAATAATTTCTTCTGAAAGAATTTGTCATTATATAAGAATGTCAAACACTCAACTGATGATACCCTTACCTTATGTAAATCCTAGAGAGGAAACAAACACCCCTCAACTGGTCAACCAAATCATTGATATGTGGAAGAGGATATTGAATCTACACAGTTATCCTAATAAAAATTTTCTAATAGACACACAAGTAAAGGGTCTCGTCATCCTTGTTTGCAATCACAACCAGAGAAACCAAGGTGGTGTACTCGAATGGATAAACATCAATATCCATGATATCATCTAGTGAGTCATCATCTGTTGAAGCTGTATTGGTTCCATTCTATATGGTGGAATATAAAATAGCTCAGATCGAGGCATGATCTCAATTTTAGATTGCACATATCTCTAGTGAAATCCCAGTGAGGTCATCAGGAAACACATTCTACAATTGTTCCACTATAAGTGTTAATACATCAAGTTTCAAACCTCAATCATCTAGAAATATACTAGAAACCTAGGTGGTAATATCCACTAGTTGTTTTTGAATTATCCCCACACTGCCCACCTGGATATCCCATTATCCCTAGTTGACATCATTGTCACCCTTAGGAGACATAACATCCACTCTCCTATAGTAAAAATCTATGGGGTCTTTGTATCATACTATTTACTACATACATAAAATTACGTCATAGCTTGATATATCATGAATATAACAATCTCACATAAACCAGTACTCTCCAACATTGAGAGTACACACTTTTCACAAATTTATGTCTTTCAGCTGTACTGCAATAGGTGTATCTATCATCAACAACCCTCTCTTGAACTCCTTCTCTGGGCTCAAGCCATTCACATGTTGGGAAGAAATAATGTAATGAGAGGAACTAGTATAAAATAATAAACTAGATAGCATACAATATGTATGAATGGTATCTTTACATCCATCAGACTAGCCTCTATATATAAAAGAGTTTGATGAATGGTATGTAAATATATTTCCTCACATTCCTGGGATGCAGAATGAGTACCATGAGATGAACCACTCGACTAATTCTGATTTTCATTTTAGACGCTCCCCATCTCCTTCCTCTACTTCCATGGCCAGTAGAACTCCAACTATCTTACTAATTTGGTGTAGATGATCCCCTTCCAACACTATGTCTTTTCCAAGATACCTAATCTCTAACCTTTTATCACAGGCTCCAATAGAACCTATGGGGATTTTCAATAGTACCAAAACACCAACACTCTACCACTGGTCAAGGATAATGTCTACGATATGGCCATGACCTACCACAATATTTGAAAAGAACTCGAGTAAGATCAAGTGTAAATGATACTTCCTCGAGGAACAATTTTTCCCACCACTTTCATTAACACACTCATAGTGATGATTCTTAATATCAGAGGATAGACCTCTTAACTATATAGTATAATACTCTTATCCACTAAAAGAAAACTCCTTCGCGTTACCATTAGAAATGAGATTCTAATTCACATATTCTAGAAACTTCTTCATATGAAAGATATTCTACTTGGACATAATTCGACAATTAATCCCATCCTAAAATCGTTTTACGGAATTTGCCTCATATCATACCAACCTAGAACAAAGTGATTAATGTCTATGAATCATACATCATGTTTCATCATGAACATACTCCCTTGAGTCAACCACATTAACATAATAGCTCTCTCCTACCTGGGAATCTAATGACTAACGTTCTTTAAGAACTTCCCGTGACATTCCCCCGAAAAAATATTCTCCAACTATTTTTCCTGAGTCTATAAGTCCCACCATTGCTTCACATGAACACATAACATGTTTGTATCTAGATTCACTCTCATCTAAGTAAAACCCTTTTATGGGTCAATTATGGTCTGAATAGACACAATGCAGAACTCATCCACCATAGGTCCACCCTCTATGATGAAATTCAGAGGGTGTTGAAATTGGAAAACACTCATAAAATTATATCTACTTTTCACAAACCACTATGGATATTATTCCATGAATTTCATATACTATGAAAATGAATCTCAGAAATTCTCTATTAATTCATCTATTGGCACTATCGGTGTCTCAGGATCCACTAGTAGAAGAGAATCTAGAGCCTTTTCCTCCTTTCTTCCTCTCAAAAATTATTGTTGTGGATTCATATATATGCAATGTTGTAAACATGTATTAGGACACATAACCCAAAATTAACACATTTAAAAATGTTGAAAATCCCAAAAACATCCACAACATGTCATTTCACCAAACCTCCCCACGTGATCAAAATAGAGGCCATATAACTCCCATTAACCATCTTACATCTTAATCATAGTAAAAAATTTGTAATATCATTCAAAATATTCAAATTTTATCACTAGACACCCATTTATATACATCTTGCATCATTTTTCAATTTTATATCAGTCAACATTTTAACTCTCACATTAGGAACCATTTTTAATTCTATTTTAGAAGAAAGTAAAATTGTTCAATTACAAAAACATAACCAAAACCTATTTTCTTATAAATGATTAAATAATGAATGTCACCAAATAACCCTTAGTTTTTTGAGTGTTGCATGAGAACTCAACTCTTATGCCGTAGCAGTCCCCGATTTATATTATAGATAAAACTCACAAACATAATCACATTGTACAATAAATACGTCACTCTAGGTGAAATAGAATCGACTTCAACAACAAACATAAATAAGAGTATATCCCACCCTATGTACATAGATTTTATCCTCATACATGGGGTAGTAACTCCAATCATCAAGATCTTAATAAATTCTGGAATCATTATATTATCCATCAGCCTTTAATAAATAGTAAGACAATTTCAAATGAAATATAACCAACATTGATACCAATTTGTGACGTCCCAACCTATGTTCCACATTGTGGTCCCCAAATCTGGTCGGTCATATACCCTCAAGCGCACCTCCCCATACACCAAAGGCTACCAACCAGCAGTGAGCATCCAATATTGATCATGGAAACAGTGTACCCTCATTATCAAAGTATCAAAACATTATAAAGAAATAAAAAACAACCAATATATATAATAATAAATAGAATACTACCAATATCACATAATAAATGAAATAGTAAATACAATATCCAAAGATAAACAATAGATATTTCATACCAATACGTGTCAATTGTCAATATGAAAACCCAAAAAAATAAATACCTTATCAAGTCCCAATCCTATCATGAGACCATATTTGGTTCCCTCATCCATGGTCTATCACAACATAGCTATCAAACACATGGATATTTCACATAATTAGTCTTAAAACCATGAAATCTATTTGAGTGTCAATCAGGAATTCTAAGAAGGATGTTCACATAACTTAGTAAGCCACCAAAATATTGTCTAGAACAAAATCCAATCAAATAGTGTTTGCAGTTTTATAAAGAATAAATAAATACAATAAAATAAATAATTTAAATTTATTCAATTACTCTATTGTTAACCACATATCCCCTGGTTTATTAAGGACTCCAAAACAAACTAATACTTGCTTTAGCATACGAAGATTTCAGAAACATATTATATATTCAATTCAGAATCAATTATAACATATGGGCTTTCATTATCATTTTAAATTAAATATATAATACATTCAATTGGAACCATAGTCCAATACCAATCTCATGGGCGTAGAACATAATGTCTAGAACTCCTGGGTATTTGGATCATCATTCCATGTCCCCACATCATTGGAATTCAAAGAATCAATCCCTCAATATAATTATTTAAATGCATGTATTTCGGACTATAACTCCATATCTAAAACACCAATTGGTATTTGGAGCATCAGTATGTATCCCACACCCCATTTCTCAATCAAATACACATATCACTTATATAACATCATTCAGGGTTTATCAATATTTCCGTACTTTTTACATTCCTCAGTCAAAAAATTTATGAATTAATTTGAAAAATAATTAATCCATTTCAATGAATTTCCTAATCAGAACAATTTCCATTAATTAATTAAACAACTTTTCATCCAATTCAAAATTTCAATATCCCAACAATTAATTAGAAAAATATTTATTCCAATAAATATCAAAATGTCCAAATCATTTTAATTATTTCAAAAAATTAATAATTTTTTTATTCAATTTCAAAATACCAATATTCTATAAAATAATTCAATAATTAATTTAGTCAATTACACTATTCAATTTCCCTAATTAACCTAAATCATTAAAAAAAGTAAATTATATAAATTGAATTCAATTATCAATTAAAGTACCAAATCATGGAAAATATAACTATAAAAATAACAAATATATAATTTAATCAAGACTATGGGATTGAAATTTCGAAAACCTACCTCATGTTTGATAATGAATACACAATAGTAGAAATTCCCAATTTAAAAAGGATTGAAAATGAACAAGTCGAATAAAGAGATGTAGAACTGAATCCCAAATCCATGATAAAGAAAACAATATATAATAATCATATATTTATATGTATAACCAACTATGGTAAAACATTCCTCTTTTATCTAGGAAGATAAGTAGTAGAGTGAGGAAACCACATGGGATAATATTCAATTATCGCGAGAGGAGAATATATTTGATCCAATATTTGAATCACCACTAATGAAGGTTGGGATAATTAGGAATACATCTAGGTGCCTCAAAAACTATAATTTAATAGTGTTAATTTGGGGTTTATTTGCACTAAATATGGGGGTTCATGTTATTTTAAAAAATGAGTAAATTAAACCTATAGGCACAATATGTTGGGTAGGGGCTCATGATTTTGCAAATTTTGAACCATAACTATGTACCTCTTCAAGTGGGTGGGGTGCATGGTTTCTACTAATAGGGTGAATGGTTTGGAAATCCATGCACCATTAATTTGAATCCACACTATTTTTCATTTAATTTATTGGTGGGTTGGGCGCATGGTTTGGGAAAACATTATGCCAATAGTGTACCGACTATCCTCATTCCAATTCCCTCTTATTTCACCAAATAAATAATCGTAGTAATAACCAAATAAAAATTACTCATAAGAGGAAAAATTATTACATAAAAACAATCCCATGAAATCCCTTGATAAGGTTGGGATATTAAATATTATGGGTTATCTCTCCCTCAATCTTGGTTTTTTCAAAGAAAAAATCACATTTCCATTAAATAACATTTTTATTTCACTATTAGCTTTCAGAATATCATTTAAAATCACTAAATAAAAATTATTCTATATTTATACATTAATGTTTAATAATTTTTATAACCAAAATACCATTTATAATAAAATATATACAACATAATTCCAAAACTTTAAGGTATAAATACATCAATCATTAAAATTTATTTTTCAATCATTATCTATTATTTAACATATCATTCATTAATACCTCAGTATTTTTTTATTTCATTCATTTTATATTTAAAATAAAAAAGGAAACCCCTTACTCATTAAACAATTTGATTTCACTTCATGATAATTTATCTTAAGAAATTTATTTGTATAATGAAAATATATTCCACTTTTAAAACATTCACCCACTAATTATAACTTATAAAAAAATTAATGAAATATATTTCACTAACCAGAGATTTAATTTTCCTCAAAAAATACATTTTTTATTTCCATATTTTCTATAATCAAAATATCACTCTGTTCTATTGTGACATATCTTATGGTTCTTATTCCAACATATATTACATGTAAGAAACAGAATCATCAGCCCAATATATTTTCCGTGAACACACATTTTTAGTTAATTTGTCATGTCATGAAACTAACCAATTTTTTCGTTATTAATAAACTAATGATATGAAATATTATGAATAATTACATGAATTAGTATTCCACTACTCATTTCACTGAGTTTAACATATGTAAAATCATTAAAAAATCTATCACATTTAACCTAAACACAATTATTCTTAGTTTTAATAATTTTTTTAAAACCAAGAACCATATTGTGAGAAACATTAATCCTAGTGGGAAACCAACAAATTAGGAAAAATACATTATTGGATGACTAAATATGGAATGAAAATCCAATATTTGATACATTCTGATTAATTGAAATCATTAATGGTCATTATCTATTTAAATCCATAACAATGGTTCATAATGAAAATGTAATTTATCCAAGCATATCAACCCAAGAGTTTCAAACATGGTGTATATTAATGGAACACTGACATTGAATAATAATATTGGAATAGTGACACTAAAACCACACTTTATTGGGTTATTACACCAACATTCATCTGTACCAAAACCACATCCAATTGTAAAATCCATGGGGGTTGTTTTTCATTAAGAAAACATAATCCATTATTTTATATAACATATCTCACTTTCTTATAAATAATATTTTCTCATGGTTTTCAATAAGAAATTCACATATTAGTTTATAATGGTGTGTACGCCTTTATATTATTCTATCAAAATTGACTCATAATTTTTCAACATAGATATTACTTCATAATGATAGGAAATTATTTACATAAAATTATGATCTAATCCCAAACCAATCTAGTTTTTTTATTTTGAAACATGAAAACATATTAATATTATTTAAAAAATATCTTCATCATCCCCACATAGTCCTTCTCAACTACCACCCTACAATAACAATTCACACTTAGAATAATTCATCCTAACCTGTGTTTGTGAAACATATATAATAGTGATATTTGATTCTTAGTAATGATAAGAAAGAGAGATGCCAATGTTGATTTAAACATATAATGATAAAAGATTTCCAAGAACTTGACCTTAAAATTTCAAAATCGCACAATACACATCATTTATAGTGAACTAGACATAATTTAAATGGATATTACATAATTTTACATGAATTTTGTGCACATTAAAAAATTAGACCTCAGAGGATCATAACAGATTAGAGTCTTTGGAAACCTAAAAACATTATCTTCATATATGGTGATAGATCATCAATGTTTCCCACAATGATCATTCTATTTAGTACTCTAACATAAAACCTTTCTTCATAACTTGGGGAAGGAAAACATAATTAAGGGTGGTCTTATGTGCTTAATAATAGTAAATAAATGATATATGTAAGCATAACCTAAAAAAAATTCTATGAAAACAAGAGAATAACATTTTATGATTGTACACTAAATATCAAAGATAATATACATGAGACATGGAATAATGTTTTTTAATTCATAATACATGAGTAATAAGGGTGATAAATCCTCAAAAAGCAATAAAAAACCATAAGTCCATGTCATATATGTGTGGCACCACAATTAATATACAAAACCATTCTGTGATTCATGTTTAACTACCGAGACCATCGACATTGTGGACTACAAAACACCTATTTTTCATAAAGGATCAACACTCACTAGATTCCCACTATAGATCTGGAAAATCCTATTTCCCATCGTGTATCAAGACATCCCTATTTCCTTTTTTACATTAGGGGACACTTATTACATTTTTTTGATTAATCCCATCAACATACATCCCATAAATATCTCATGTGATATAACTATTTACATGATGTTTTGGAGGGAGATATATGTCTCACAAGTCATATTATTAAATTATAAAATCTTGTGACACAAGATTATAAATAGTCATCATATCATAACCTTGGAAATGGAATGAGTATCATAAAAATTTCATCATATCAAAACCTATGGAGAAGATACATTATTCATAATCATTTCATCCTTGTAGAACTAATGAATAGAGGAATATTTCATTGGAGTTTTTTCATGGTATAACCTATGGAAGGAAAATGTGTTTCTTGAAAAAGATCATATCGTAAACATATACAATTTTGGGAAAAAACTAGAATGGATTCCTTATATCATAACACATTTAAATCAAAAACTATGTCAATAAATTTTATCATATCTAGAGAATAATTTTTTGTGTCAACATGGGTAATTTCTTATGGAAAATTACATTGCATTTAAAATTTTATTTTCTTTTTCATAAAACATATTCAAAATAATTTTATTTTTTAAAAAAAATCATAAAGTATAAAAAAATTATTTTAAAATAATTTCATTAATTTCATCAAGAAAATATTTTTTCTTCCTTAAAAGAATCTTTTTAAATCATAAAATATTCTAAAAAACTCCTTATTTTTAAATTTTATTGAAATTTCATAATTGATCTTTTGAATATCATTTTATAAAAAAATTATAAACATTTTAAAATAAATAAAATATTAATTAATTTTCCTAGAAAATCAGTTTAATATATCACCTAAATAATTTTTTTAAAACATGGTTAGAAAATATTATTTTTTAATAATATAAATTTTTGATCAAAGATAGAAAATATGTAATATTTAATTTAAAATGCATTAAGAATTATCATAAGTACTAAATAGTTAGAATTTTAACAAATAAATGAATATATCATTAATATATTATAGAGTAAAATGTCAATATAATTAGGGAGATATGGATTATATGATTTCATTAATGGAATCTTAATCATAAATAATCTTGGTGAACGATGAGATTAAAACAATAAAATCATCCTACCTTGGAATCATCTAATCTTAAGACAAATTAAATAATAACATTAAAATAACGTTAAAATATCTTAAATTGAATTATATTCATGGAATAACATGTCAAATTTCAGTATATACACCTTGTAAAATAATATTGGTGCATACCAAATCATGGGTCTCATAGAAGGAAAAATGAGACCAAATTACCTTACCAATTTGGTAACATTTGAACCATAAGACCTCATGAAATAGATATCACAATATGAATGTTAAAATAAAAAAAATATGTATAATAACAAGATAATAAATTCAACTACTGTATAAATACTACAAAAAATATATCAGTGGTTAATAAAGAACAGATTTGGTAAAAAGAAAGGTGAGACTATAAATCCCATTGCTACATGAGTAAATTTTGAATCATGAGTTTTCTAGGAGAATACTATCAATTAAAACGTTTTATTTAATTTATGAAATTAAATTGTAGATATTACATGTCATAGGTCAGTATACACTCAAAACAATAAGAATAATTTTGGAATATAGCATATATCTCAGGGAAATATATGCGAGATAAGGTAACCCTAACCTTATGAGATGGATTTTTTTGTACACATTAAAATATCATGTATAATAAATATAAGTTAATTAAAAATATACAATAGAAACATTTTATTATATATAATATTATATATCATTTTATTATGACTTATACTACCCTTTTATTAATAATACTATGTTAATATTCTATTTCTGGTGATAACAACTCTGTTTTCATAAAATATTTTGAAATGTTATAAATGATCCTCTTACATAGATCATAATTTAATTAATTAATGAATTTAATACATGATTTAAATATCATATATTTTTCGTATATAATTTTTTTTAAAATTTTAATATAATGTTATATGAAATATACTACACTATTCTTGGATATGGTAGGTCATACGTACACATGAATGTGGTTTTCATTTTTTTCATATTGAAGGAATGAAATTAAATGTAATATATATATATATATATATATATAATATCATTAAATAAATTTCTTATGTAATATATATCATTTATGTTCAAGAAAACCATATATAATACTTTCCGTGTCATTTGTGAACAAATCACATCGCTCTTAAGAGGTGATAGTCCAGATGTCCCCAAACAAAGTTAGTGTATTTCAAAAAAAATGGAATGAATGATGATGTTTGTCATATTAGAAATAAATAATAATAATTAATTCATAAATATAATATATATCATAAAAAAATAGTTAATATAATTATTTCCAAGAATCAAATATGTATATAGAATAATGAACGACATTGGTTTGTAAGGTAGTAAATTTCCATACACACAAACGATGATTGTGTATCTCATTTTAAGAATTTTATTATTAGTGTATGTCCTGCCCATATAATTAAATAATTCATTATATTTAGGATACTATGTTTAGTACATAAATCTGGATGAAAAATAATTGATAGGGTGGGGAAAGAAATAAACAAAATCGATTGTTTAAGGATGTTACCTCTTCTTTTTGTAAATCATTTAGGATTCCCCAAAAGGGATTTCATGGATTGATTGATGAATAATATTAGGAATATAGGATGAGGGAATTAATTTTGGTAGTCTTTTTTGGAATGGTATGGTCCATAAAAAATGGAATGAAGGGTTTGATTAGTGGAGTAGGATAAGAGGCCTTTCATTAGTGTGGAAAAAGACACATTCAGTATTTTTTAAATAATATTAGTTCTTACGACATCTTACTTGCCCAAAATAGGTTAAAAATTGACCATTATAGATAATAATATTTTTAATGGTTTAAATATTTCCTTAAATTAATCTTTAGACAAGTTTAGGATAATTTTTAAACTTTATGTTCTCTGTTTAATCATTAAGTAAGTTTGTTTTTAGAATGATAATTGTAATTTATTTTAATTACATTCACTATTTTATTGTAATATGTTTTTCCAAATTATAAACTATATATTACATTTATTAAAAATATTTAATCAATTTTTCCAAATTCTAATCTCAAAATTAGAATAAATTAATTTCAAATTAGTCCTACATACATGATGAGACAAAAAGTTTTTAATGTGAAATAAAATGTTCCAATGTTTTCTATGCGTTTTTATCTAAATATAATTTTTAAAATATCCCAATTAAAAATAAATGATTAATATATATAAAATTTAACTAAATATTATTTTAAATCATTTCATAACATAATTTAACAATCTAAATAATTTAGACAAAAAATAAATTTTCAATTAAAATTTAGTATTTTTTTGTATTCATGAAAACACGAAACCTCAAAGAAAAATACCGAAAACTCACCCAATGTAAATTACTATATTTATAAATCAAAAATTAGGATTTTTTTAATATATAAAATTTTAAAGTATCAAAAATTTAATTTAAAATGGGTTCCTCATTAAAAGGTTTTAATATTACCCTTTTGGAAAATATAACTTTTATTTCGCAAACTTTAGTTTATTTTTATGTTATTCTTATAAAATATAATTATTGAGTGTAAAAATATTTTATTGAATTTTTAATTGATAAAATTTATTTAATACAATATTCAAAAGTGGGTTTTTATTTATTAAGATAATATGGTGTTTTTATATAGAAATATAGATTTCAAAGAAAACGAAATTTATTTAATTACAAATTGTTCTTACTTTCATTATGAACTAATTGATAAACAATTTATTCATTTTATAAAAATGGATATACCATATTTTCCTAATTTAGTCAATCATATTCATATCTTCCATTGAAACAACTATGTGATAATTACAATAATATTTTAATTTTATTATTAATATTATAATGTAGTTTGGTAAAACTCGGTCTTGTGTGAAACACATGTTATTGAAGGGACTTGGAATTCTGTGTAACACATGCAAGAAATGTCTTGCATGTTTTTCAAGATATTACATGTTTTATGTGTACTGTAGTATTACATTTTTTTGTGTACAACACATTCCAAACATAGTGCTTTTGTATAAAATCTATATACACTTAGTGTAAAATGAAAAATATAAAACAAATTAAATTAATTTGAAAAACAAATATGAAAATATCATGGGATACCTTATAGCCCCATTAAAATTAAATTCTTCCACTAAATTCATATGGGTTTTTAGTAGTTTATTTCTTGAATATTCCTTCCAAAGAAAACCAAATAGTAAAAATTAATACTAAAAATTACATTAAAAATGTAATGTTAGTAACATAATGATTATGAAATAAACGCCTAAATACACTTCCATATAGGAAAACATTAATAGGAATGGAATATTAGAAATGGGAGAAAATATAAATAATTATAGACTGTAGTAGAAATCATTGATCACAAGAAATTTATTGACCAATGGAAATTTAAGGGCCTCAAAACCGTAAATCTTTGATGATTTGTAAGACCAGCTGTTTAATGGAAATGAAGGTATTAAGATAAATATTTTTAACAAAATTTTCTAATAGTCAAGGAGTTTTTTACTCTATAATAACATAAGGAAATATACTTACATTATTAAATTACTTTTCATAGTCACAATCTCAACCTTTAATTGTACCTGGATCAATTTCCACTTCATCTCAATTCTAGGAAATGAATGTGAATTTGTTATCCCTTAAGCACCAATGGATCATGATACCATGGATATACTGATAAGTCATTCCATAAATATTAAGGTTTTATTAAAACAAATAGATATCAAAGGATATAAAATATTCATAAATCCTCATATGAAATGATAATAACATAAATCACTAAAACCTCATCCACTGTTTAACTTAAATCATTCCATAAATATTTAACCTTAAAACCCTTCCAAAATATTAATGTCAAAATATTATAAATAAGGTCACTAAATTTCTCCAAAATAAATTATCATTGATCCACTATATATCAAAGAGTATAGCTTGTTTATCACATACCAAACATGTGAATACATTCATCATGCATTCTCTTGAAACACAGTAAAAACCAATATTACCAAAAATCTTTATTGAAAACATGAATTAATTAGTATTCCAAATATCATAGGATATGTTCCTTAAATCAATAAACTCCATATTCTCTATACCTGGAAACATAAATTAATTTGTGAAAATATCCTTTATCAGTTCTAAGTTCATTAGTATTATACAATTTACATTCTCCATGCCGATAATCATCTTATTAAACCCAATTTTTTCTAGATCAAGAACATATTATTGGTTACCTTTCCATAATCAAAATATCACATTTCCATTAACTCACTTTTATATGTCATAAGAAACATTCAATATATTTTTCAAAATACCTAATGGATAATATATACTTTATGATTGATATTACAATATTCATGAATAAAATTACATATACTCTTCAATGATCCAACATTATTCTTAAACCATTACATGGGATTCAACATCTTATTATGTAATACACTATTCCTTGAATTTTGAAATATGAATCTTGTATTATGGATCCTCAATATAAACACAATCCATTTTATACATTTAATGTAAAAAATATTGTTAGAATATTCCATATAATTCACATGTCTTTTGTGGTCTTTTTATCTTTAGTCATAAAACCAATAATCATAACATATTCTAGATTATATTCATTATAATTCCACTTAAAACATTGATTTTAATAATTACCTTAATTTCTATATCTGAAAAATTCAATGTTAACATAGTATCTTTTAGTACCCTATATTGACTAAGACTAGAATGTATAGTGCTAGCCACACATATCATATAATAAAAACATATAATCATGAAAAAATAACTAATATGATTCATAATCATCACACATAGTTTTAAATATAAAATACCTTAGAAATTCTAATAGATAAATCCATAGACATATCCTTATAAATATCCCTAGGGATCTCACCAAAGTATTAAATTCCATGATTTTATAGGTTTGTTAAACAATTCTTTTGATACCAAATATAGTGAATTATTCTTAAAATACATGGATATTATATCATTTTATAAGAATATTTCTCACATTATAAAAGTATAACCATAGGAACTATAAAAATTTAGTGTATATAAAAACATGGAAATTAATATTTTATTTTAGTGAAAGATCATCAATGTTTCCCATAATGATCTACTCATTTAGTACTCCTACTAAAACTCTTTTTCGTGAAATGGAGTTGGAAATGCTTATACAGGGTGAGATTGGATGCTACTTAATTGTTAATAAAGGTGATACATAGGCATAACATGATTATAATGGAACGAGAACATGAGAATAATTCTTTAACATCATATCATACATATTAATGACCTTATAGATGAGTCATGGCTTGAAGATTGGAAGTTCAAAAGACATGAATCATAAGGCTGAAAAAATTTCATAAATCATTCATGAACTATAATATCATGCCGTATAGGTTTTTTATATTCAAATATGTCGAAACAAATTCATTATGTCAAGGTTATCATTTAATATCATCAACATAGTGGATTAGAAGACACCTACTTCCCACATTAGATCAGGATTCTCATGTTTCCCATTTTGGACTAGGACACAACTGTTTCACAATGTGGATTGAGAAACACCTATTTCCCATTGTATATTAAGAAACACATATTTCATCTTGTGGATCAGGACACACCGGTTTCCATTTTCTGATCAAACCCATCAAATTTTTCCCATCATAATCTTTTGATATGAATATCTTTACCTAATTTATTAGATGTAGAAATACGTCTCACCCATAAAATAACTAAATAAGACATGCATGTTCAAAAAAACATAAAAACATCATATCATAAGAAATTAAAATAAATGGGTATCATAAAAATTTTATAATATCATATAATATGGAGAAGATACATGTTTGATAATCATTTAATCATAGAATAACCCCTGAATGGAAGTAGGTTTCATAACCGTCTTGTCATTATATGACCCGTGGACAATAAATGTGTTTCATGAAAATGTTACATCATAAAAATATACCATTAAATTATAAATAATTAGAATTGTTTCCACAGGTCATATCCTCAAAAAATCATAAAAAATATCAAAATATGTCATCATAGATGGAGAAGGATTTTTAAAGAAACCTTTGGTAAATTGTTAAGTAAAATAAATGTTCCATATAAATCCCATTTAAGGATTAAAACATATTTTATAATGTAATAATTTATAACCACTCTTATGACATGAAACAATATCATTAAATATCTTTTAAAATATCTAATGAGTAAAACAATATTCTTTATATGAATTAAAAATTTACATCATTAATCATATTGATAACCTTCTTCTTTGAAAGTAATCTTCAAAATTTATAAAAGATTTTTTTGAAATGATTTTATAAATTTTTTAAAAATTAAAACCTTTTTAAAATACTTTTAATATAAAATGATATTAAAATATAACTAAAATTTATTTTTAAAAAAAGTTTACGAAAATATGTTTTTTTGAATAAAACACATTTCTAGCCGAAGGGAGAAATAAGGTAATTTATTCTTAAAAATACATTCTTAATTATATTATATACAGAAAACTATAAAAATGTCACCAATACATTAATATATCATGAATGTCCATAGGAAAAAAATGATTATAATTTTTTTTATATGTGTTATAATAATTCATTAATGGAAGAATGAATATAAACAATCTCGATAAACGGTGATATTGTTGAAATAAACTCTTACTACATTGGCAACATTGAATCCTAATGAACTTGTAGAAATATAAATACATAAATCATAATATATAATTAAATTATTTATATTCATTGTGTAAAATGTAAAATGGAAGTATATACACCTTGGAAAAGAATATAGGTTCATAAAAAACATGTGTCTCAAAGGAAGAAAATTGACACAAAATTAATATACCGATTTGGTAACTATTTTACTATAAAACCCCATGAAATTTTGATAATTAAATGAATATTAAATTCTCATAAATTATTGTATAATATTAATGTCATACATTAATGTTCATTATATACACCAATCATGATAAACTAGTGGTTAATAAGGAATAAGTCAAACATAAATAAAAATCAAACTTGAAATCCCCTTACTACTTGAGTAACATTTGAATCATGATATCTGTGAAATAATAACATCAATGGAAACATTTTATATAGTAATAAAGATCATGGTATAAACTTTTTTTGGTCAGTATATACACCACACAATCAGAATATTCGGTGAATAGAAGCATATATCTCACAAAAATAAAATCGGGACGAGAAAACCATTACATTAGGACTTAAATTTCATTATAAAATTTAAATATACCTATATAATAGATACATGTTATTATACATATAATATATAAAAATATTATAATATATATAACCCCATATTATTTTACTCTTACATTATAATTCCCATTTAGTAAAAAATAAATGTTAATGTTATGTTTTAGGTAATAAACTCTTTTTTCTGTATATATTTTGAATTGATATTCTTGATCCTCTTACACATATCATGATTTATTTTTATAGACATTAAAAAAATATGTAAATATCACATATATATATAAATATTAATTATATAAATATTTATAATTATTATAATAGATATAAGTATGAAATGGAATACAATGTTCATGAAGATGGTAGGTCACAGGTACGCATGAATGCTGTTTTCGTTTTTTCGTATGAAATGAAAATATGTAAATGAAAAATATTTTTATATATATTATATAAATATAGTTGAATTATTATATCACAAATATAGAATAATTTTACTTGACTCATAGATATGAATTCCATGTAAAGTGTGAATGAATCAATCGCATTGAGGAGGCTGTAGTCCACCCATCCACAAACAAATATATCATATTCTCCAAAAAATGGGTTGATTGTAGGTATGTGTTATATAATTAGTCCTAAATAATAATTTAATATTAAATATCATATACATCATATAAAAACATAAATTCCATCATTATTCACAACCTTTAAAGATGTAAATATAAGAATTAATGACAATGGTTGGTGGTGTTGTAGTCTGCAGTACACAAGATCAATAATTGTGTATCCCTTTGGATGGAATTTTGTGCGAGTGGTGGTCATACCATTATAATACTAGCGTAATAGTATATTTGGGATATTTATGTTTTTATATAATCATGGAATACGAATAACTTGTGGGTTGGAGAATGAACAAAAATAAAAGATCTTATTGAAGGGCCTTACAACTTATTTGGGTAACTCCTTTTGGTTTCACTAAAGGGATTCCATGGTTGATTTTTAGACCTATATATAGAATCTATGATTAGGGGATGGGTATTTTGAGTTTATTTTGTAATTTTTAGTGATTAAAAATATCTTTAGAGGTGTGATTCATGGAGGAGTAGGGGTGACTTTTTATAAGAGGGGAAAATGAATAATTGGGTATTCTGGAAATGATATATGAACTTTCCACATTTTACTTATCAATAAAGGGTTAAAATGGGATAATATATATCCTTATATGTGTAAAATTGTATATATTTTCATATGATAATTTTTACAGATGTGTAGGTTCATTTTAACACATTATATTCTATGTTTAATCATTAAGTAACCTTGTTTATACAATAATCACTATAATTAATTTTAATTACATTCACAAATCAAATTAGGAAATGGAAAAAATTTCAATATAACAATTAAAAAATAATATTTATTATAAATGTAAAATTATTTTTCTTATATTCCCATTATATATGTGGAAAAACATAATTTAAAATTTATCATGCAGATGGGGTGGGACATCGAGGATTTAATGTGAAACAAATGTGGTAATGTTTGATGAATATTTATGTATAAATTAAATATAAAAAGATTTAAATTTTATAAATTTTATTTTTATTTTTAAACATTAACTAATTATACATTAAAACAAATTAAAACATAATTTTTCTATATAAATATTTTTAATAAAATACAAAAATTTATATTCCGTATTTTTTACAATTCATCACGAAATGATACTTCTAAGAAAATAGAAATTAATCATCCAATTTTTTTATGAAATTAACTCTAAAATCCCGGGTAAATAAAGAAATATTAATTTTTAATTTTTATTAATAATTTTTAATTAAATATTAATTTTATTTTAAAGGGGATGATATGTTTGATGGAGTACCTGATACACAACAACAGGTTTCTTTGAAATCTTACGTTGCACACTAACAATATAATATTGTTATTTTAAATGGATGTTAACTCCTAGCCGTTGTATTTGTGTGAATAAATATAACCAACTAAAATTTGATTATACATGTTTGTTAAATGTTTTTACATTTATCCAATAAAAGTTAGAGGCTTAAAATGTGAATAAATATAATATTAAGCATAATTTACTTTAAAAGGTGGATTTACCATCTTTTAATTGATAACTCTCTTAAAATCTAGTTTTGGTCACTTTTATATGTTCTATTTGAAAAAATGAAATTATTCTTTAGAATTGGGACATCAACATTAATTTGTGTAAATTGTTGATATTTTTCTGATAAAATTCATTTTTAATGAATAGTAAAAAATACTCTATTTTAATTCAAAACCACCTTTAAATATAATTCATTTATATGGATAGATTATTTTAATTTTACTTAAAGTGTAATTATATTAAATTTTTACCATTTCATTCAATGTTGGAAATTTTAATTAATTTCACTTTGAAATTGGACATAATCAAATGGAAATCTTTTGATAGTTAATATTACTTGAAAACATGCCTTCTATTTTGAAAACAAGAATTAATTTTAAATTAATCTATCCAAAATCTATGTTTTGAATTTGATAAAATTGAAATCACTTTTGAATTATGAATATCAAATTTAGATTGGGCTAAATTTTAGTTATTTTTCTAAAAAAATGCAAATTTTGATGAAAAGTGAAAACACTCAGCTGTAGTTAAAAAGATGACTTTTTCATTTAAATAAAAATTTTACAGCTTCTGTGAATTGAATTTTGAAAATCCGACATACATGGCTGTTATTAGTTAGTAAAATTTGGTTCAATAAGATTAAAATTATTTTTGGTGAACAGTAACATTGGACATTAATTTACCACTGTTAAAGGTAAATAAGGTAATTCAAGGTAAAAATAATATAATAATAATAATAAATTACAATAAAACTTTTCCTAACCTTATTATATGAGTCATGGCCGATCATGGGCATCCTTGGATCAATTATAGGACCCCATGGACCCACTTGTGAGTTATAATGACACTTTAGATTAATTAATTTAAAATAAAGACAAAATGACATAAAATAATATCTTTAAGTAAATTTATTTTTACATAGGGTTATATAAGTTATATTTTCTACTATAAATATTCTATGTAAATATTATAAGATTTCCTATCTCATGGTATATTTTTATAATTTTTAAATGTTATATAAAATTAAATATTTATGACACAATAATGATGTATTGTTTAACTCATTAATAAATGATTTAAATAAATAATATTATAAAGATTAAAATAATATCCAAAACATTTCCAATTATTACTAGATGATTTTATTTTGACCATGAGTGATATTATCTTTTACTGTAATTAGTTTTGGACTTTTAGAAACCGATAATCATTATATAATAAAATAATATTTCTACACTTTCCTAAATAGCCCCTCCACCATATAAAAATCCATCACCTATAACCAATTACTCACACTTCACAAGCCCCTTGGATCATCCAACCCCTTCCCAAATAATCTCTAATGATCTCTCTCTTCACCATAAATTTTTACCTTAGGCAGAAGTCACTTCAAGAAGTCCTTTTGGTTCAAATCAAATGGAGTTACCCGAACTAAAGGTAACGGTTCCCCTTAATTTTTTTTCTTTTGTTTTATTTTACTTCTCCAACCCCCTAAAATATTTTTATTATATTATTTTATAAGATCACCATTATCGTCAATATATTGGGTTGTTTTAATGAGAAGTATTCGAACTACACTTACACACACCTCCATCTAATGGGTAAATGACTTAATGTTTCTGTGGACGGCGAACTACCGCCTCACGAAATAATGATTGGTCAAATATATCCAAACAAATCAAATTGTGGCCATTAAGATGGAACAGTATTTATATATGATATATGTTATATTTATATTTTTTCTATTCTTTTGTATTTTTTATTTTTAAAATAACATTAAGGTTTCCATAGTGGGTAAATACGATAATCTCATTTGAGGATGTGCAGACTACCGCCCCCTCAAAGTAATGTTACTCATTCAGGCCATATGTGGAATGTATAAAGGGTAGAGTTAATGAAATTATATATGATATTATACTGGAATTATAATATACTTATATATCATTAAGTTATCATTCCATTACAATATGAAATAGAAATGGAAGTAGCGTTCAGGCGTACGTACAGCTTACCGTCTCCATGAACAGTGCATTTCATTTCTTATCTCCAAATTTTATGTATTGTTGTAAATACATGTATATAATAGAAATATATGATATATATTATTTATATATCATTAATATCATTATGGATATAATTAACTATTGACCACATGAATAATTTGTAACTATAGGAAGTCCATTTTTGACTAAGGTACCAAATTCGACAAAACGGTCATTATTAACTTAAATGATTACATAATGTTTATCACATGGTAGTAAATAATTTAAAAGGAATGATAAACTTGACAAAATTGTTATTAAGAAATTATAAATTAACTTTAGTTTATTATTCAGGATATTAAAGAACGAATGGGTTAAGTCGTACATGAGGCAAGGGACTTCATCTCAATCTCCTTTCATTCTGGCATATTTAGTTTTAATACACGACTTTCTTTTATATGCTATATAAACACCTTTGAATTTTCTTTTCATTCAAATGGAATATTTCTCTAGGAATAATTTTACTAAATAACAAAAAAAACTGTTTCTTTTAAACGTAAGGGGTGACAATGACCTTTTCACCAACTCGGGTATTATTTGATCTTTGGCATCCATAACAAGTCGTACTGTTTTTTAAAGGAAAATAAATACTATATACCATTTTTACGTATTTTGGGATGGAAATTTGTTTTGATAATGGATTTTTTTATGTTAATATATTTAAATGATATATTTTTATTGAAATGTAGATATGTTATCTTTCCTTTATATTTGTTTTATGTGTTATGAATTTATAATGGTACTTATACATTTGACGAGTGGTTATGTGATAAACCAAATGAAATGTGGTGTTGTGGTAAACATGGATTGGTGGTCACATTATAAACTCAAATGCATTGGGTATGGAAGTTGGTCATATGGCTATTCCATTTAGTGATATGTATGGAAGTCGACCATATGGTTATTCCATTTAATTATGTTTATGTCTCATGTTACCTTTATATGTTATGTTCTCTTTATATGGGGTTTTTGGTAATAATTTTCTTACAAAAGGATAAGAAAAAATGTTTTATTTAGTGAAGAGTATTTACTACTTCCTAAAGGTGAAAAGTTTTGCTTATTATAATGTATTCATGGTTTACTTGTTGTTTTGAAAAACTAACAGTTTTTCTTCCTGTGTATCCCTTACTAAGATTTTTATGCTCATCCAATGTTTTTGAAGTGTTTTTCATAGGACATAATGTGGAATAGGGTCAAGGATGGGATCATGGAAAAGTCAATATGTCGAAAACATGGAACTAGACATGACTCTTTTTTCAAGAATTTTTATTCTGTGAAAAAAATTGAATCTGGGTAGATGTGTCTACATGTAATACTCATGTTGATATATATATGTTATGAAATATTTCTCTAATGTTATAAACCTAAAATGACCCTCAATGTGAATTATCAACTTAATTCAAGAATATGAAATGTTTTAGGTTGGGTCCTTATAGTTGGTATCAGATGTCAGTTTAGATAACATTAGGAGTTATGGTATTGTTAAATTAATGTCCATAGATAAATTTATGTTAATATTGAAACGATAGAATTTACAGATCACTGTGTTTCTTCACCTAAGATAAATCTATGTTTAGAATGGTTTTCCGCATAGGAAATAGGGAAACTATTTTTAGACGACATTAATAGGAAGACAAACTTATAGATAAACAACCTGAGATGGTTGGAATTGGAACATTACAACTTGTTATGCTGATGACACAATTGACTCAGGCTATAAATGGTGGTGGTATCCATGCACGAGATCATCCAGATCAACCATAGAAGAACAAGTCAGTAGTTAAGCATTTCATGAGGCAACATCCCCCATCATTTGGAGGATCATCTGACCTTCTGCTATCTAAAGGGTGGATTAAATCACATGAGAATATTTTTTATGTCATGGGGTGTTCAGAAAATCAAAAGGTTAGTCTCGTTGCTTACCATTTTGAAGGTGAAGTTTCTTAGTGGTGGTCCACGGTGAAAAATATAAGGGATAGTAAGGAGATTTATGCTCTTGTTTGGGATGAATTCAAAGATATGTTTCTTGTGAAATATTTTTCTAAGGTGGTTCATCATAGGATGGAAAAACAATTCTTTGAATTGAGTTAGGAGGATGACTCAGTGGTAGCTTACGATGGATAGTTCACTCGACTTTCAAGGTATGCTCCTAATTTCTTCTGAGATCTGGATAGTATGATAAATCAATTTTATTCAGAATGGAAGCCGCGATATCAAATAGAATTAGCCTCTCGTGAGTTAATTTTTTTTGAAAAACTTGTTTGATGTTCAGAGAATGTGGAAATGAAGTTTGTTGATGATCATATGTTCTATGAAAAACAACAGAAGAGGAGGTCCAATTGGCAGTTAAAGGGAACGAATTCAATGATGATGACTCAAGTTAAGAAAACTAAATATCTATATTGTGAGAAGTGTGGTAAAAAGCACCCTGGAGAATGTTTATCAAAGTTTAGAATGTGCTTCAAGTGTAGAAAGTAGAGTCATATTGCTCGTAACTGGAAGGAAAATGATCATGATAGCCATGAAAAACCAGCGGTATGATGTTTTAAGTGCAATGAAATGGGTCATTATGAAAATGAGCATATGCAGAAGAACTCAACTGAGGGGAAAGAAACCAAACAACAAGTATAAATTGGCGGTGAAGTCCTTTGCAACTACTTTAGCAGATGTTGGTCCATCAAATGAAGTAGTATCAGGTATACTGTTTATATGTTCAGATTATCCCAATGTGTTGTTTGACTTGGGGTCTACACATTCGTTCATTTCTGAGAAGTTTTATAGTAAATTGGGAATTCCATCCAAAGATATGAATCATATACATCTGGTAAAAACACTTAGAGGAAATGTTGAGAAAAAAAGATATTATTAATACCTTCATGTCCTTGTGTGTGTAAATTATCTACCTGAAAAAACTTATTGTTTTGACTCTAGTAGAGTTTGATATTATTTTGGGCGTGGATTTGTTGTCTGTTTATCATGCCATGATTGACTAAAGAACTAAAGAGGTTTCTTTTCTGAAATATTTACAATCTTTATACAAGAATGAACCATTACTTTTGATAACATATCAAGAAGAATATAAACTATTAAAATATGGAAATGAATGATACCTTGCACATATTGTTGAAAAAAAAGGAACTGTTCAGATTAATGATGTGGTAGTGGTAAATGAGTATCTTGATGTTTTTCCTGATAAGTTTATTGGTATTATACCTGATCATAATGTTGAATTTACTATTGTCTTAGTTCCTAATGCAAAGACAATTTCAAAAACCCCTTATCGAATGACATAAATTGTACTTTTAGAATTAATGAGGCAATCACATGAGTTATTAGATAAAGGCATCATTTGACCTAGAACATCACCATGAGGTTATACTATCTTGTTTGTTAAAAATTAAGTGGTTCAATGAGAGATGGAATTGATTATAGAGAATTGAATAACATAACTATTAAGAACAAGTATCCATTTCCTCATATCAATGATTTTTTTGATCTTCTCCAGGGAGCTCAGTATTTTTCAAAGATTGACATGTGGTCAGGGTACCATCAGTTGAAAGTAAAGGAATCAATAAATACCGAAGATCGCGTTTCATACTAGACTTTTCCATTATGAATTTTTAGTTACGCCTTTTTGGTAACCTAATTCACCTGATGTATTCATGGAAGTTATGAATAGAATTTTCCTTGAGTTCTTGGATATGTTTTTGGTTGTGTTCATTGATGATATTTTCGTTTATTCTAAAATCAAAGAGGAACATAAAATTCATTTAAGGGTTGTCTTGATAACATTAAATGAAAAGAAACTATTTCGGAAATTCAGCTGGTGTGAATTTTGGTTACGTCAAATTTCATTCCTTGCAACATTGTTACAAAAATGTCATAACTGTTGATCCTTCTAAAACAAATGTTGTTGAAGAATTTCTAAGACCCACAAATATAAGTAAAATACTTATTTTTCATGTTTTGGTAGGTTATTACTGTAGTTTTGTTGAGATTTTTGCATAGTTATCTAGTCTAATGACTATGTAAACTCAAAATGGTGTTAAGTTCATTTGTACAAATGAATGTGATGATTGTTTCCAAGAATTTATTAAAAGATTGGTAAATGCTCTTGAGTTGGCATTCCCATCCAGAAATGGTGAGTTTGTTATCTACAGTGATTCTTTGTTGAAAGGACTTGGATGTTTCCTTATGCAGAATGATTAGGTAATTGCATATTCTTAATTTCGGTTGAAACCTAAAGAGTTAAATTACCCTACACATGATTTGGAATTAGCTGTTATTGTTATTGCTTTAAAAATTTGGAGGTATCATTTCTATGGTGTAAAATGTGAAATATATACTGACCACAAAAGTTTAAAGTATATATTCACTCAAAAAGAATTTAATATGGGATATATGAGACGGATGGAATTAATAAAGGATTATGATTTCCTGATCCTTTACCATCCAGTAAAAAAAATAAAGTGGTTGATGCTTTGATTCAGAAATGTAACGCTTCATTATCCATGCTATGATTGGAATGAGATCCTTTAGTTTCTGATTTGATGAACTTTGGCATAGAAGTTATCGATGAAGCAAATTCCCCTATTTCGTTTTAGGTTCCTATCAGATCATATCAATCAGACAGAATTAAGCAAGCATAAAAGGAATACAATGAGTTAGAAAAAAAGTTAGAGTTGGTTCAGAAGGGTAAATTTCCTGATTTTAACTTTGATAGTGATTGTTTTTTGAGGGTTGGGAAGATATTATGTGTGCCTTGTCATTCAAATTTGATGAATGAGTTGTTTTGTGAAGCTCGTAGTTTCACATTTTAATTTCACCCAGGAAATACTAAGATGTATTGAGATATTCAGAAGTATTAAAGGTGGGATGGAATGAAAATAGATATTGTTGATTTTATTGTGAAGTGTTCGACTTTTCTACATGTTAAATAAGTGTGGAAGTTACCTAATGGAATACTTCAGTCTTTACCTATGCTAGAGTGGAAATGGAAAAATTTATCCATGGACTTCGTTGTGGGATTACTAAAGACATCTCAAGGAAATAATGAAATATGGGTTATTGGTGATCGATTGACTAAATATTCTAATTTCATTCCTATTAGAGATACATTGTATCTAGATCCACTTTATCAATTGTATGATAGTGAGATAGTCAGGTTCCATGGAGTTTCCCTCTCCATTGTAACTGATCGTGATCCCATGATTACTATTAACATTTAGAAAGGTTTTCAGAAGTCATTGGGTACTGAATTTAATTTTAGTACAAGTTTTAATCCTCAAGAAGACGTGCAGTCAGAATGAAAAATTCATACCTTAAAGGATATGCTAAATTCTTGGTCACTATATTACAACAGATTTTTGGACCAACCTATTTTTTGGTTGATTTTTTATATAATAATAGTTTTCATTTCAGTATACATATGACTCAATTTTAGGCATTATATGGGTAGCAGTGTTGAACTCCAACTTTCTGGGGTGAAGTAGGGGAGAGGAATTTGATGGGACCAAAATTGGGAGAACATATGGAAGAAATGTTTTAGTTGATTCCGAAGAACATGAGAATAGCTCAGAGTAGGCAGAAAAGTTATGCGGATAACCGGAGGAATGATATTTTTTTGAGGTAGGTGATCATGTCTTTCTCAATGTTTCCCCATGGAAAAGTGTGATGCATTTTGGTATGAAGGGAAAGTTGAGTCTGAGGATCAATGGACCTTATGAATTCCTAGAGAAAGTTGGATCAGTTGCGTACATGGTGTCTTTACCTCCATGTTTGTCCCTGATTCACAATGTTTTTCATGTTTCAATGTTGTGAAAGTATATGCCAGATCCATCTCAGGTTTTAAGTCAAGAGACAGTTCCGTTGGAAGAGAATCACTTTTATGAGAAACATCCAGTCCAAATTCTGAACTGAAGAGAAAAAATGTTGTGCAATAAGGTAATTAATCAGGTAAAGGATTTGTGGAAATAACCACATGGTTTATGAGGGAATGTGTGAATCTGCAAATGATATGAGGGATAAATAACCCAATTTATTTGATAAGTTAATAAAATTGCGAGGATGAAATTTCCAAATGGGGGAAGGATGTAACATCCCAGGTAAATAAAGAAATATGAAATTTTCATATTTATTAATATTTGTGAATTAAATATTAATTTTACTTTAATGGGGATGCTATGTTCGATGGTGTACCTGATATGCAACAATGGGTTTCATTGAAATCATATATTTCACAATAAAAATATAATATTATTATTTTAAATGGTAGTAATTTCATAGCCATTATATTTGTGGGAATGAACTGAAATAACTACAACATGATTATACTTGTTTTTTAAATGTTTTTACACTTATCTAATAAAAGTTAGATGCTTAAAATGTGAATAAATCTAATTTTAAGAATAATTAACTTTAAAAGGTTGATTTACCACCTTTTAATGGAAAAACTCTTAAAATCTAGTTTTGGTAACATTTATATGTTCAATTTGAAAAAATAAAATTCTTCTTTATAATTGGGACATCAAAATTTACTATGGGAATTTTTTTGGTATTTTTTTGATACAATTAAATTTTTAAAGAATAGTGAAAAAATGATATATTTTAATTCAAAACTACCTTTTAGTCTAAATTATTTATATATTTAGATTATGTTTTTAATTATTTTCAAAGTGTAATTAGATTATATTTTTTCCATTTAATCCAAGGTTGGTCATTGGAATTAATTTCACTTTGAATTTGGACATAAACAAATGTCATTCTTTTGATAGTTAATATTTCGTAAACGTACACCTTTTGTTTTGACAACGGGAATTAATTTTAAAATAATTAATCCAACTTATATGTTTTGAATTTGGTAAATAGACATAATTTTTGAGTTCAGAATATCAAATATAGCTTAGTCTAACATTTTGGTATTTTTCTGATAAAATCAATTTTTGATAAATAGTGAAAACACTTAGTAGTAGTTAAAAAGATGACTATTTCATTTAAATTAAATTTTACTAATTATTTGAATTGAATTTATAAACTCCTACATACATGGTTGTTATTATTATGTAAAATGTGGTTCAATAAGATGAAAATTATTTTTGTTGTGTAGTGATTCTTGACTTTTATTTACCACTGGTAATGGTAAATATGGTAATAATTCAAGGTAAAAATAATATCATCATAATAAAAAATTACCTTAAAATTTTATATATCATTATTGGATGAGTAATGGAAGAACATGGTAACCATTGGGTTTATTTTGGGCCTCCATGGATCCACTTGATAGAGATAATGACACTTTAGATTAATTAATTTAATATATAGACAAAAATAACAAAAACAAATATCTTTTAGTAATTTAATTTCTACATAAGGTTATGTAAGTTATACTTTAAACTATAAATATTCTTTGGAAAGATAATATTATTTCCTACTTCATGGTATTTTTTTTAATTTTTAAACATTATATAAATTAAAATATTTATGACATAATAAGGATGTAGTGTTTACCTCATTAATAAATGATTTAAATAAATAAGATTATAAAGATTAACATAATATCCAAAACTAGTCCTATTCATATTGGATGATTTTATTTCAACCATGAGTTATTTTATCTTTGAATTTAATTAGTTTTTGACCTTTAAAAACCAAAAATCATTATATAATAGAAAAATATATCAACATTTTCCTAAAGAGCCCCTCCTCCCCTTATAAAAAGCTCTCACCTCTAACCCGTTCCTCACACTTCACAAGCCCCTTGGATTGTCCATAATATACCCAAAAAGCTCTAAAGATCCCTCAATTCCACCTAGAAGCCCTAACTTAGGAAGAAGGGTTGTCAAGAAGTCTTTTTGGTTAAAACCAAACAGAGTTACCCGAATTAAAGGTAACAGTTTCTGTTAAATTATTTTTTTTATTTGGTGTTATTTTACTTCTCCAACCCCCTAAAATATTTTTATTACATTATATTATGACAAAACCAGTATCCTAAATATACTATAATGTCATTATTTGAATGATTCGAACTACAGTTACACACACCTTAGTTTGATGGGTAAAGAACATATTGTTCCTGTGGATGGTGAACTACCACCTCATGAAACGATGATTGTTCAAATATCTCTAAACACCTCTCATGGTGGCCTTTATGATGGTACTTTATTTATATATGATATATATTATATTTATATTGTTTCAATTTTTCTGTATGTTTAATTTTTATAATACCTTTATGGTTTCCATTGTGGGTTAATACGATAATCTCATTTGAGGAAGTGCGGACTACCACCCCCTCAAAGTGATATGACTCGTTCATTCCATATGTGGAAGGTTTAAACAATATAGTTAATGAAATTATATATGATATTATTCTGTTATTATAATATAATTTTGTATCATTAAGTATTCATTCCATTATAATATGAAATAGAAATATAAGTAGCATTTTTGGGTACGTACTGCTTACCGTCCCCAGGAACGGTGCATTTTATTTCTTATATCCAAATGTTATGTACTATTGTAAATACATGTATATACTTGATATATATGATATATATTATATCTAAATCCTAAATATAATTGTTTATATAACGAATTTTTGATCACATGAACAACTTCTAACCAAACCATTTTTTCCTTAGTCACAGTTCTATCCCGAGACTATCAAAGTGGAAATTGTTTTTTAATAAATTTGGTTCCCTCACTATTAATATCTTGATTAGACCATGAAATATTTATCATTACCCAATGAATTGGTAGGATATATAATTTGGGACCAACCCCACCCATATTAAAAATCTTATATATGTGTTCCCTAAATTAAAAATCTTTCATTATATCATAAATTTTAAAAATGTACTTAGTTTTATAAAATTTCATCATTTCATCCGAATATAACTAGTGGAAAAGAAATGGGTTTCATAACATAATCCCATGGAAATGAAAAAGGTTTCATACAATCATCATTAAATTATTATCATCATAATCTATAAAAATAATGAAATTGGATCGTGACATGGGATATACTACCCGACAAAGAATATGTAATATAAGTTGATGTGGAAATTGTTGAAAATTATTTTAATAGATCGTATGGAAGATTTATTAAGGAAATTTTATTATTAGATCAAAATAAGTAATTAAATAAAAAAACATTCATAAATATTATGTGAATCCTTTTATATGAAAAGAACCCAAAAAGTGATGGAATCCCTAAATCATTTAGTGTTCAAGATAATTATAAATTATACTCATGGTATGAACTAAAACAACTTTCCATTAAAATATTCATTAAAAAGTCAGAAGTACCATTTTTTGGATATTGACAAGAATATTAGTATTAAATAATTTACTTAAAATTTATAAGAATTTGAAAACGAAATTAAAAATCATACGATAATTTTATAAATAATCTTAATGACATATTTTTAATAGAAGTGTATAAAATAATTTTTTTATTAATGAGATTAATAATTTCATTTTTCCATAAATATTTTCTCCTAGAATCATTAGTTATTAAATGGAGGAAAATTAAATGAAAAATTAAATTCACTATAAATATAAATAGGAGAATAAATTTCATGATTATTCTGGAAAGTTATATTATATATTCCATTCTTAGAAACATACTCATGAAAATTATCGATACATTATTATAGTGTAACATATATCCCATACCAATTTAGTGAACTATGAAACAGAAGACACATGAAATTATAACATAAAATGAATGATTAAATGTCATAATTATAACTAGATTTGTGATATAATATTTCAAATGGTCTGTATAATGTCTGAACAAAATAATATAGGAGCATAACATAAAACATGTCTAAAGGATAAAAAATTGAGACGATAAACACTTACATCAATTTTGAGTTTCTTGGATGGAACATTATCTTATATATTAATAAATTAAAATTTATAATAATCCTATAACATTATAATGTAAAATATTATATAATAACATATAGTACAGTAATAAAATTTCAGCAACCATTTATTAAAAATTCAGTAATAAATTCATTGTTTCTGGGCGAGAACTCATTCATTTTTAATAATAAATTTAGTTCAGTAGTTGTAATTGATGTAATTATATCATACTTAAAATGTATCCATATTTTTTATTTGTATCTATACATAAAATATGTAAACCATATAGATGTATTTACATTCCTTCATAAAAAATTGAGACAGAAAAATTTATCACACAATTCAAGGAGATGGTAGGTCATACCTTTTCTTGAACATTATTTTCACATTTAAAAAATGGAACAAAAAAATGTTAAATAACAAAATAAAGTAATATATTAACAAAAAATAATATTTATATTTTATATTAATTAAATATTTTCTTATTACCATTCATGTAAATTATAATGAAAAATAAATAACATCTCTTCATGGAGGTGGTTGTTTTCACGTACGCACAAGCGATGATATCATTTTCTTTTAGATTGGATGATAAAAAAGTGGAAATGATATTGTAATTAAACATTACTAAATATTTAATTCATATCATAAAAATAATTCATAAAATATATTGATTGAAAATTAATTTTATTGATATGTGAAGATTTTAAATCTTACATACGCAGGAGAAAAACATTTAGTTTTCATTTGATGAAAAAGACGATGAATTATGGTGGTTTCATTATCATAGTATAATAATATTATATTTATGATTCTAATGTTATTATTTTTTGATGATTATCATTGATTTTTAGTAATTTTAATAAGGATCAAATTGAATGAGGATGATAACCTCTTATTCGATAGACATAGTATATATCATCTAATAAGTTCCATTGGAATTATCATTTAAGAATTTAAAAGAATGTATTAAAAAAATAGTGATTGTTCGAATTGTTATATGAATGTTATGTACATGAAAAAAATCTTAAATTTTTGTTAGGAAGAATAAGGAGGGATTTAGTTTTATAAGTGAGCAGAGGGTCACTCATAGAATTTCTTAAAAGTTTAAAATATAATAATACTTTATAGAGAAAAATCTATCCATATTAACATAGATTAACACAAATGTAGGATATGTTTTATATAACATAAAAATTAATATTATTATTGGTTTACGCGGGTTTTTAAATCATTTCTTTTGGTTTGACACATTAGTTACCTATTTTTAACCTTAACCATAGTAACAATATTTTCTCACTTAGAGGATTATAATTTTAATAATATCATAAATTTTCAATAGAGGAATTTTTTATCATTTATCATCATCTTTTCCCATTTCTAGATTTTTTTTATTTTTAGGTAGTTTGATAAAACATTATTTAACATAAAATTAAATAGTCATTTTTGACACTATTTTTTTTATTTGACACTATGGTCACCAAAAAATTGATGTAATTAAAATATAATCCATTAACACATCCATAAAATTTCATATATATATAAATAATTTTAGCAAAATTTATTGTTAAAATTTATTTATAAATAATTTTTTTAAAATTATTTATTTCATATTTCTACTATATTATATTTTATCTCTCAGTGCTACATTATCATATAAGGTAATTATATTAACACTAAAAATTATCAATAAATTAAAAATTGGAATAAATTTATCTAATATTTTAGATGATTTTTCATAATTTAACTTATAATATTTTAATATTTATACCAAAAATATTATAGATATTAATGTCAAGATAGTGATGTTTTTTCATATTATATACTTAAAATAATATAAATGTCACTATCGTGGTAAAATTGTATGAAAATGTAATATATTAAAAATTGGGATAAAATTGTTATAATTAATCAATATAATAAACAAAGGAATTATTTGGTTTGATTTTAAGACCCTATATTAGGATTTTATGCATAATTAACAAAGTTTACCTTCATCGTGGTAAAAAATATTTATTTTGTATATTATTCAGATGGACCAAAAAATGATCTATTTACCAAATTTTAACATAATAATTAATGATATGGTATCCATTTATCATGATTAAATATCTTTATTTTTTATAGTTATATTATAGAATATATTAACAAATTTCAGTGAAATGGTGTTTTAATGAAAAGGAATTTTTAAGCATAATATTATCATATATCACAGTCATTAATATTTTGGTTTTAAATAAAATAAATTTTATTACTATAAATCATATACATATCCTCAAAAATTGTGACTAAATAAATTATATAATGTTTCTTTATAATGAATTTATTTTTTTGATAGAAATTAAAGTGATGAAAAATTTAGTACTTTTAACTATTCATGAAAAAAGTATCATTTCATAAAAATCAAAAAATTTCAACATAAGTTAATTTTTATATGAATAATTCTAAAATATAAAAATATAGAATATAATTTGTAATTGTGTTATATATTTATTATAATTTATATGTATAAAATTTAATATAAATTTCATTTTTAGAAATTTTTTTTTATGTGTAAAATGCTTTCAATATAAATTGTGTGTTAATTTCCTTAGAACTATTCAATTATTTTGGGATAGGTAAAAATGACATTTATTTTATAATGTGTTTACCTATTTTCATAGCCTCCAATTTAATGTCTATTTTTTATAATATTTTAAAAATATATCATAACTTTTCTAAAGCTCAATGATCCATGTTAACCATGATTTCGAGCATATTTTTCATTTAACTAAATTTGGGTGATGTAAGAAAAATCTCCCCATTAATGATTAATATACACTGATCAATATCTAGTACTCTAGAGGTTATTTTATACTTTTAATCCTTGTTTCTTCAAAATTCGAAGAGTAATTTCAGTAATCGATTATCTTTTGATAAGTGTAATATCAATTTGATTGGATTTCTACATTCCTCATATCGTTGTCTCATTAATAGTAATGGATACAAATTTTGATGATGGATGTAGATCACAGATTATTTTATTGTAATTCTAGGATTTATCATTGATCATTCTATCCATCAAATATTCATTGGTGGATCATCATTTTTATGATAGACAATCATTTGACTGAGGTAATAGGGTTTGAATAAAAATTCCAATCATTTACAAATACTTTTTTCCCTAATTTTAAGTTCAATGTTTATTATATTTAAAATATTCAATTTAGTATTTATGAAATATTTTTAAATTTTATATTTCATTCGAATATTTTTTTTCAGAAATTTGGTTTTGAAATAATGTGATATTTCTTGAAAAATGATCTCAAATTAAAATGAATAATTTGAGGTTTGAATTTGAAAAAGTAAATTGAAATTAGGTTTTATGAAATTGAATATAATTTTATATGATATAAATTTATTTTCAAGGATATTGATTTTGATGAAAAAAAATTCCTATTGGGTTTTGAAATGAAATGGTATGTTTTAAAATATACACACAGGTTGAATGAAATGATTAATTAAAAAGATTTTAGATTGATTGAAATTAATATTATCTTCATGTATGAATGATTACATAGAGTTAAATTGGAGAAAATTTAGTAATGTGTAATGATATATATTATAGGTAAACTACTATTATCCAATGGAGTTATGATGAAAATAATTTTAAACTAACATTATGTAATTAGGGGTATTATTTGAGATTCCCACTTATTACCCCTATGCATGGTTTTATAAGAGTGTGTTCACACATTAATCTATATTTCTATGATATTGTTTGGAAACTTGTGACTTTAAAAAGGTAACACTCTATGTTATTGATTGTATAATGTGATTGAAAATGATTATAAAAGATAGTTTTTTATTTAAATGCTTATTCCTCCATCTTTAAAAGAAATGATTATTCAATCATTGTTCAAAAAATATATCTGTTTGTATTAAAGGAAATAAAATTTTTAATTTTTTTTTTTAAATTGAAAGTTTTTTTGAATTATGACTAGTTGTGTACTATGAAAATATTTGCATTCCATATATTATTTGAAATTGACCGTATTTATTTTTCTTGATACAGAGTAATTATTAAATAATTCCTTATATTTTAAGGTTCTGGATTTTGGACATGCATTTTGATTTATTTCAGGTATTCTTTTTCCTTTTAGGAGTATAACATGTTTGGTTCATTACTCATATAGTGCCATCGTTTTGAAGTATGTGGCCTTTTTTTATCCATTTATATGTGTTCAAAGTTTATGGGATGAGTTGGGTAGAGGTTGGGAGAGTTTGGAATGGTTTTGGATAAGTTTGGAGGCTTCTCTAGGGGAGCACGGTTTGAGCACGATTAAGGGAAACCGTGTGGGTTCCCCAGAAAACCTTGCAAGGAAGACAATAGTATTATCACAACCTACAGAAGGTATTCCAAACCGTGTGAGGAAACCATGTGGACCCTTGATCTCGAGGTAGTAGCGTGCGCACGGTTAGCGCACAGTTTTCCAAACCGTGTGGGCTAACCGTGCGTCCACATAAAAATAGGGTTTTAAAAATAGGGATCACTTAGATTTTCCTCATTCCTCCCAAAACTTCCTCCCACTTGAGCCTAACTTGGGATTTTAGGTTCTCAAGGGATGGAGGGGCTCTCTTACTCGGTTTGGAAGCTATTTCAAGGGGTTTCTTGGCGTATTGAAGGTGTTTACTCCTAGGTAAGTCTTATCTCATGGTTCCTTCTGGTTTTCTCTAGATCCTTTCTTCACTTTTTTTTGGTTCTTCTTGATCTACACATGTTTTGTATTGATCTAGGGTTTTAGTTGCCTTGGATGATGATTTTAAGGCTTATGGATGCTAGGTAAAGGGATCTAGAGAGGTCTCGGTGGAGCGTTCGCCGGATTTTGGGAGCGGTTTCATGTGGGTCGATTCCTCGGGAACCCTAAAGGTAGGTGGCTTCTATCACATCTCCACTTGGTTAGAGCTAATGGTTTTTGTTACAATTAATTTTGTTGGATTGAAAATAATTATTTTTTGATGTTTGTAGTTGGTTGGAAACCCATTTGGAATTTTGGGAAAAAAAGGTGTTTTATGGTGAAATACTATTGTTGTGGATTTTAAAATGAGATATTAAAATGGGATGCTATGGTTGATTTGTGAAAATGATTTATGGAAATTGTTTTCAATAAATAGGATGTTTTATGTAAATGTGTTTTGGAATGGAAAATTATTTTCAATAAATGGGTGATTTATTAAAGTGGATTGATATGAAATGGAATTGGTTGATTGCATGTTGTTGTAAAATTGGTGGGATATATGCTTTTTTGTGATTGAGTGTAATGTTGTGTTGAAGTGGCAAGAAGTACCACTATAAAAATCATATGGATAGTGGATGGAAGGGACACTATCAAAGGATAAGTGTATGAGAAGTATCACTATTTGTGAATGGGTGAAAAGGATGGACAGAAGTTCCACAATTGGGTTGTGGTCGAGAAATACCACTAGGTGTGAATGGGTGAACAGGTTGGATGGAAGCTCCACCGTTTGGATGTTTTTGTTTTTTTTTCATTGCTTCGCAATTTGGAAATTTTTGTGCTAGTGTGTGAACAATGAAATGGAATGTGGCATGTTTGTTGGACTTCCCTTGGGTTCTTGGTTTGGGTATGTTGGCTTGGTAAGGGTGTGTTTGGCTTATGGAAATGCTAGAACTTGTGATTATTTTATATAAATTGTTTAATATAAATGTTCTAATAGTTTTATCCTAGTGGCTTGTGTAGGTAATTCAATTGGATAAATCCTACTATGTTTAGTACTCACCCCCTACTTTGGCACGTTGGTGTCTTTGCAAATGTTGTGTATCGTGACGTGAAAAATGGTAAGTCATCTCCTTTCTTTAGTGGTGCATTGTGATGTCATGGTAGAGTTTGGAGCTTGGATATTGGTGTGGTGTTGTGGTGGTGTGAGGGCTCATAGTGTTTGTTTTTTGGTTTTCACTTGTACTCTGATGTGGGGTAGACATGTCTGGTTGTATTTTTTGGGGTTTTATTGTGGTACAGTTTGGTTGTCTTTTGAGAATGCATGCTTGAATGTTTTATTGACATGAATCATATAGTGGTGGTTAATGGATAGTTTGGTTTCTTTTGCCTTAAGGTAAAATCATTCCCCAATTTGATATTAAAGCCCTCGACATTTATTGACAGACATTGGAGTCTTGGGAATGTTGCTTAAGGCCAAGTAGCCCTCACCGTATTCTCAAGCCAATGAGGTATGGGCGGGGTGTTACAAATGGTATTAGCTTATTTGGTCCTTTGGAGTTGATTCTCGGATTTGGGGTTGACATTCGTTGAGGTATAATCCTTTAGTCGGGAAGGTAGAAAGGTGTAGGATTGTAGGAACATGGAATGTATACCATAAAAGGACATAACTAACCCTTTTATGATGGAATTCAATTTACCAGGGAGTTGGGTACATAAGTGTTTTGGAGACACTTATAGGATTAGAAATCTCATTCTCATGGGTGTAGCCAATGATATGTGCATGACATATATGGTAGAAATAACTTCCATCTAGGATGCATATTTCATTAGGGTATAATGATTTATGGGATGAATTGAGAAATGGTTTTGCGAATGTGTGAAATTGTAATGTGAATAAATATGGTATTTTGAAAATGGTTTGGATTTCAAAAATGAAAAAACGTGGCCAATGTTGAAAATGTGAACTTGAGGAAAGCCATGGGAGATAGTGTTGTGTAATGTGATTAGAAATGGTAATTCTTGATGTCTATAGAAGTGAGACTCATGGTTGATTGTTTTCTGTTGATAGAAATGGCACCAGGTAGGCGTCGTAGAGACCAACCGGAGGAGGCTGCTGAAAATGTGGTAGAACCTGAGCCTCAGGTGAACCAGAAGCTAGTGAAAAGTATAGTGCAAGATTTCCAAGCTATGAAAAGTGGAAATAAAATGGATGAACCATGGCATGTGGATCATGTGGTTCAGTTTCAAAATAAGAATCAACCCATATTCCGGGGTGATTTAGAACTAGAGGGGGCAGAAGCATGGTTGAGTAGAATGAAAAAGATCTTCAAATTATTGGGAACACCGGTAGAGTTAAAAGTGAAGTTGGCCATGTATATGTTGGAAGATCTTGACCTTTAGTGGTGGGAGTTGGTAGTCCAATAGGGGACGGATCAGGGTGTGATTTGGGAAGGCATTGAGGAATTGTTTAATAAACAATTCTACACACATAAGTTCAGAATTCAGCGCACAACTGATTTCATCAATTTTAAGAAAGTGCCTATTTCGGTGACGGAGTATGAAGCTAAGTTTATGAACTTAGCGAGGTTTGCACCTGAGGTGGTGGGTAGAATGTCATTGAAGGAATGGATCGTTGAAGAGGGATGAAGGCAAGAAATATATTCAAATATTACAGTACTGTGTATAGATGATTATAAAGAGACGGTGAATAGATCCTCAGTGGCTGTGCGAGATCTATTGGGAGCTTCGGGTGGTGGAATCACGGTGTTACCCATGGGGAACAGTTGGAACTCTAACGCTAGGATGAAGCGGAAGAGGGACACTTATTCCCAGTGTGGGAGTATGGCACATAACCCGATGGTAGAATCGGTGAATCTTTCTCTAAATCCCCAGAGAAAACCATGATGTTTTCAGTGTGGTTCAACAAGCCACATCAAGAAAGATTTTATAGAACATCCTCCATCATGCCATAATTGTAAGAAGATGGGTCATCTAGATCGTTATTGTCATAATTCTCTGAGGTCGGGTGCTCGTGATACTTCTCTGGGATCGTAGGCGTCGTATGCTTCGACGAGACGAGGACAACAACATACCCCTCGGCAGTAGAGTAAAGTGGGTCATGGTGATTCTTGGAATAGAAAGATGCCTCAACAGGGTAATAAATAGCAGAGCATGGCGAGAAAACAAGTGTTTGGAGCTGAGCAGGTTGTGGTGGATGATCTTTCGGGACCATCCACGGTGCAAGGTACTATTATTTTAAATTCTACCTTGATGAAAGTGCTATTTGATACAGGTGCTTCACACTCTTTTATTATTTCACATGTGGTTGATTTGATGGGTTGAAGGGTAGAAATGATGCCCTCGGTTTTAAGACTTCAAACTTATTTGGGTCGAATAGAGTGTTGAGACTTCTTGTGTAGAGCATGTTGTACCGTTTTGGGCGAGGTTGATCTAATGTGGAATTTCTCAATGCTTGAGATGGATGGGTATGATGTAATCCCGGGAATGGATTGGATGGTGGGTTTTAAGGCCCACATTGACTACAATGTGCGGAAAATGGATTTTTCGACACATGATGGCATTAAACATATCATTAGAGGAGAAAGGCAAGAAAAGCAGGGTGCAACGGGTTAGTTGGCACCAGTAGTGGGCATGTTATTGTATCAGTTGGCGGTGTTGTCATTGGAATCGATAGAGGGTGTTGAGAAGAGTGTTCTTCCGGCAGTGGTGGATCAGTTCGTGGATATTTCTCTTGAAGAATTATTTGGGTTACCTCTCGTAAGAGAAGTGGAGTTTACGATTGATCTCCATTCGGGGACCAGTCCTATCTCAGTTCCTTCTTATCGGATGACACCTACTGAATTGCGGGAATTTAATGACCAGTTGGATGAATTAGAAAAAAAAGGTTTTATCCGGCCTCTCACGTCCCCGTGGGCAGCACCAGTGTTGTTTGGGAAAAAGGCAGATGGAAATATGAGGCTCTGTGTTGATTATTGTAGACTTAACTAAGTAACAATGAAAAACAGATATCCACTTCCATGAATTGATGACTTGTTTGACCAGTTGAGGGGATCACAATGGTTCTCCAAGATCGACCTATGGTTGGGATATTATCAATTGTGGGTCAGGAAGGACGATATTCCTAAAATAGCTTTCAGAAGCAGATATTGACATTATGAATATGTGGTTATTCCCTTTGGTCTAATGAATGTTCCAGTAGTGTTCAGGGAATTGATGAATCAGTTATTTCAAAGATATCTGGATTCATTTGTGGTGGTGTTTCTAGATGATATTCTGGTGTATTCAAAGACAAGGGCGCAACATGAGTAGAACTTGGAGACAGTGCTAGGGATCTTGAGGGATCATCGGTTGTATTCCAAATTGTCAATGTGTGACTTTTGGATACTGGAAGTTTGTTTTCTTGGCCATGTGATTTCTGTAAGGGGTGTTTCAGTGGATCACAAAAATATAGAGGCTATTATCTCATGGAAACCTCCAACGAATGTGTTTGAGATACAATGTTTCCTTGGTCTAGCAGGGTATTATCAGCATTTTGTCCGTGATTTTTCACATTTAACATCACCGATGATAGGTTTGACAAGAAATAATGTTACATTCCAGTGGAATGAACAATGTCAGCAGTGTTTTGAAGAGCTAAAGGGTCTCTTTACATCAGCACCAATCCTGGTTTTGTGAGAACCATAAAAAGGGTACGCGGTGTATTGTGATGCATTGGGATTATGGTTGGGGTGCGTTCTCATGAATAGAAATCACGTAGTTGCGTATGGATCTCGGAAGTTGATGGTGCATGAGAAGATCTACCCAACTCATGATTTGGAATTGGCAGCAGTGGTGCATGATTTGAAAGTGTGGTGTCATTATCTCTTCGGTGAGAAATTCACGGTATATATAGATCATAAGAGCTTGAAGCACATTTTCTCACAAAGGGGTTTGAACATAAGGGAAAGGATATCGATGGAATATCTCCAGATGTTTGATTTTTACTTAATGTACACACAAGGTAAAGGAAATTTGGTGGTGGATGCATTAAGCATAAAACTATATGTTCAGATGGTGAAACAAGCATCAGACCAGTGACAGTTGATGTCGGTTATAACAGATATGTGGTTGGAATGCGAGGACCAGGTCGATAGAGCGGTCATCCTTACAATTATGTTGATTCTTGACTTGGTTTTCCTGGTTAGAGAGGCGCAAATATCTGATTCTGAGTGTGTGACCATGGGGTCAAGACTCAATGGTGGGGAGACCATTGAGGGTTGGAAAATGAATGGAGATTCAGTTTTGTGTTCTTTGGAATCAGATGGTTGTACCAGTTGCTTATCAGGAGGATATTCTCGAGGCATATCTTCATTCCATGTGGGATACTCATCCTAGAATTCAGAAAATGTATAAAGCGTTGAAAAAGTAGTTATGGGGGCTCGTATAAAACGAAGAGTGGCTGAGTTTGTTTCGAGATGCTTTACTTGTCATTAGGTCAAGGAATAATATCAGAGGCCAGCTGAAATGTTATAGTATTTACCAATCACTGTTTGAAAGTGGGAGAAAATAGAGAAGTATTTTGTTACAGGTATCCCAAGAACGGTCAGAAAGCCCGATGCCATTCAGGTGATAGTGGAATGTCTAATGAAGTCGGACCATTTAATTCCAATTCGTGAATCTCCTATGGTGGAGGATTTGTCCAAAATATATATCTCGGAGGTGGTAAAAAGGCATGATGTTCCAGTTTTTATTGTATCAGATAGATATATGAGGTTAACATCTTGATTCTAGAAATCCCTACTACAATCTCATGGAACTAGGTTGACTATGAGCACGGCGTATCACCCTCAGATGGATGGTCAATCTGAGGGGACGATACATAATTTGTTGGATATGTTGTGGGCTTGTTTTATGGATTTTTGTGGTTCATAGGAGGAGCACTTGTCGTTGGTTGAGTTCTTGTACAATAACAGTTATCCAGCATCCATACATATGGATCTGTTTGAAGCATTGTATAGGTGGTCATGTCGTTCACTACTATGTTGGGTGGAAATGGGTGAGTCCTCGATGGCTGGATCGAACCTTGTCCAGGAGACAATGGAGAAGATCAATTTGATCATGAAGAGAATGGGGATAGCTTAGAGTCTTCAGTTATCGTATGTGGATCATCGTCGACAATCTTTGTCATTCTAGGTGAGTGATCATGTTTTCTTAAGGATCTCTCCTCAGTTGGGACACCATCGGTTTGGGAAGTAGGGAAAGTTATCTCCGAGGTATATTGGACCTATTGAGATTCTTGAGTGGGTTATTGAGGTGGCTTATCATTTGTCTTTGCCACCTAGGTTCAGTGCGGTGCACAATGTGTTTCATGTGTTGCAGTTGAAAAACTATAATATGGGTCGTGACCATGTGATTCGATGTGATCATGTTGAACTCGAACCAGATGCTTCGTTGGTGCACATGCCAGTATGGGTCGTGGATAGGCAAGGGAATGTCTTGCGTGGTAAAAGCATTGGTTTAGTTTGTGTTTTTTGGAAGCATGGTCATATTCAAGAGGAGAATTGGGAGTGGGATAAAGACAAGGTCGAGCAGTGTCCCGGGCTCTTTCGGTAATGGGAGTGTTCACTACTTTCTGGGGACGGAAAGTCCAATGGTGGGGAGAATGTAGTACCCCAGAGATTGAAATATGTGGCCTTTGTTTATGAATTTTAATTTCTTAAAGTGCATGGGATGAGTTGGGAAGATGTGGGGAGATTTTGGAATGGTTTTGGATATGTTTGGAGGCTTTTCAAGGGGAGCACGGTTTGAGCACAGTTGAGGGAAACCGTGCGGGTTCTCCCAGAAACCATGCAAGAGAGACAGTTGGCTTCGCATGTCCTATGCACAGTTTTCCATACTGTGCGAGGCAACCGTGCAGACCCTTTATCTTGAGTCACTAGCATTCGCACGGCTAGCGCAAAGTTTTCCAAACCGTGTGGGTGAACCATGCGGCCACTTAAAAAAAGGGTTTTAAAACTCGAGATCACTCGGCCTTGCTTTATTCCTCTCCAAACATCCTCCCACTCGAGCCTCACTCGGGATTTTCAGTTCTCAAGGGTTGGAGGGGCTCTCCCACTCGGTTTAGAAGCTTTTTGAAGGGGATTCTTGGCATATTGAATGTGGTTTATTCTGGGTAAGTATTCTCTCATGGTTCCTTTTGGTTTTCTCTAGATCCTTTCTTCTATTTTTTTTGGTTTTCCAGATCTACACTTGTTGTGTGAAGATATAGGGTAGTGTTTTCCTTGGATGATGATTTTAAGGCTTATGGAATCTAGGGAAAGGGATCTAGAGAGGTTTTGGTGGTGCGTTCATATAACGACCCATACTTTACATACATTGTTATTACTTCAGAATTAAATCACACTTATTACAACATATAACAAAACCAAGAAAGGACCGTATAGGTATAGTGTCTTTAGAAACTGGGAAACATAAACAACTGGTTCATAGAGAATCTACTTTGCCTCCCATTTATTTCTTCATATCTAGAGTCCCTTTTTGGCATAGTATACTTAATAATCTTCTTCCTGACCTGGGGAAATAAAACATGCAAAAGGGTGAGCTCAAATGCTCAGTAAGGGTAAACAAAAGTAATATCAATCACATCGTATACATAAGCAGATAACTTTTGGAAATCTTAACCTGCAAAAGAGATCATAATTTCATAACATGGGATAAATCATGGCAGTGAAATGTAATCACAATAATCATAACATAAAACATGAATCATTGTGGAATACACACATAATCATAGAGAATCATTTCTTGGTAGTCAAGACTCATTGCCAAGACTATCTTAGTGGACAAAGTCCCTTTCTGAACCGAGTCACCCTCGTTTCAGTCCAGTTTCACTGAACCGGTATAACCTACCATTCCATCCATGTCTATCTCATGAGATATAAAATCTTTACCCAATTCATTGGAGGGATATATAGGTCCCACCCATCTCATAATGATACCATTCTTATGTGTGCCACAAAATCATAAATCATACATCATTGCATAACCCATTTAATAAAAATGGGATTCTTAAACAACATGACATCATAAAACCATTCATATAAGATAAAGGAATTAATAAACATAATTCCATCACAACCTAGTCAAATCATTGTAAAAATAGGGATAGAAACAGAACCCTTTATTATCTTAGATGGAAAATAATTTTGATAAAACACATGAACTTCATTCTTGAGGAAAATAACCTTTCTACTTCAAAAACATTTTTCCATTCTTAACATGTCATACAATTTTAATCTAAAAGAAGTTGATTAAAAATAATCTTGAAAACTTTGAAAGTAATATTCTTGGAAATAATGTTTTAAAAATCCATTCATGTCGTATAAGTTAAAAAAAACATTCTTCGTACTTTTGTCGGAATAGTCCGAAAGTACCTCGTACGAAAAACGACAAAAGATTCCTTTCATATCTTTTACTAAAAACTCACCGAAGGGTAAAATAGGATTTAAACAATTGTAGGTGAATGGAAATAATATTACATATTGAGGAAACATGGATTTGGATGACAAAATACACCCAAGTAAATACTAAAGTATAAACAATCTCGGATAAAAATGAGATTGTGATATTTCCCTTACCATAGGTCCGATATGCTTTGTACGTGTCCGAACCTCCTGTATAATGATTTAAATAATGTTATTGACTTATTACAGAATCATAATTATTTTTATGATGTCAAATATGGTCATATTCTTAGCTTCTTAGTAGTAATATTTCATTGCTACTTGTTATTCGGGTGTTTATAACTTTGTGTTCTTATGAGTGTTTTGTCGAATAAATTCTTATTCATTTCTTTAGTTTATAGATACCTCATTTCCAAAATGGTATTAGTGTAATATATATCATATTAATTCATTCAATTCATTTATATAATCATTATGAAATGAAGATCATGTAGAACGAGTCGCATCACATCGTGGAGATGGTATTCCGTACGTACGCACGAGTGATGATATCGTTGCTATGATCGTGGAATTGTATTGGAGTATATGTATACTATTTAAGAATCAATATCAATTTATAATAGTCATATATAGTCATTATTTACACCATTATACCCATCCAAGTAAGGTGGTGGTGGAAAATAGATTACACCACGGCGTGGAGACGGTATTCTGTACGTACGCACGCGCGGTGATTTCTTTTTCCGTAGGATGGATAGATGGTGAAATAGGGTTGTTTAATACTTATAATAACATATCAGTATATGATTGATACTGATGTTATTACTTAATAATTAAACAACTAAAGAAGAATAAGTGGAAGAAGAAATAAAGATGAAAGAATCGGTAACGGACATTACCTCTTCTTTGAAGTGCTACTTTGAGACCTTCTTTTAGGGAACTAAAATTGGTCTTTGAAGAAGACCAGGACCTCTAGAATGTCTCTAGGGAAGTGGAAAGGAGAAAGTGGCAGGGGTTGGCCGAGCATGAAGGCTCAAAGTGGTGTGAGGAAGAGAGGGAGGAGGTTCCCTTTTATAAGGGAGGAGAGGGGCACCTTTGGAATAACGAAAAATATTATTTTATTATAAAGTCATGTTCGGTTTTAAATAGCTCCAAATTGATTTATTTCTATTCTAAGGTGGGGATGGGTCGAAATACTCTCATACAATAGAATTTAGACAAGTTTAGGTTCCTATTTTAACCTTATCCTTTAGATTTAACATTAAGTTAAATAATTTCACTTTTACCATGTCTTCTTGTGTTCTTATACTATAAGGTTAATAAACATACTATAAGCAGCCAAACGAACCCAAAGTTGTTTATTGTTAATATATATAACCTTATCTAAGTCATTTGGCCGAACCTTAGATTTTTAGGAATAAAATAACAATTACCAATATAATATTTGTTTTAAAAAACTATTTTATGTCAATTTTGACACTATTTAGTAATTGATTTTTGTGAAAATCATAACAGAATTATTAGTTCGAACCAAGTTAATTAAATCAATACTAACATGTCATATTAACCAAGAAAATTAGTTGGATTCATAAAAAGTCTCAAATTTCATTTATTTTGGTGTTTATAACATCAATTATGTCAATATTTCGTTAATAAGATAATTACTGCATCATCATTGTGTCATAAATAAATTAAATTATTTAATGTCTAAAAATTACAAATAAAATACCATTATGTCTGAAATCTTTTTATCTTTCTAATGAATATTTATAGTAGAGTTTATCTTATGTATAACCCCATATTAAAAATTATTTACTTATGAAACATTGATTTTAACTATTTTAACCCTTCTTTAAATAAATTAATAATAAATGTCGTAATCTAATCCACGTGGGCCTAAATGGTCATATTTTATTCCTAAGTTTGTTTGTGGTCTAATTACACTTATCCATAGAATTAAGACATGTGTTAGGGTAATAATAATATCATCTTTACCCTTAATTACCTTATTTACTTTTAACCGTGGTAAAAAAAGTAAAAAGTTACTATTCACCAAAAAATTATTTTCATCTCATTGAATAACATTTTACTTACTGACATCAACCGTGTCTCTCGGATTTTTGAAATTCCACTCACAGAAGCGGTAAAATTAAGTTTTATGAAAAATTCAGTTTTTTTAACTACCACTTAGTGGTTTCACTATTCATCAAAAATTGAAAGTTTTCAGAAAAATTCCAAATTTTCACCCTAGGCTAATTTTGATATTCCGAATCCAAAAATGAAGTCCATTTTGAAAAATAAAATTTATAAAATTTCAAAAAGTGGTTATTACTATTCATAACGGCTAGTTTTAATAATATTTTAATAGCATATCATTGTTTAGTGAAACTCAGTATTGCGTACGACACAAGCTATCGAGGAAGGTCGCGATTTCGTGTAAAGCAAACCAAGAAAGTGTTGTGTAGAAAAAGATTCATTTGATGATTTATATAACATAAAAGTCTCGGGTGTTACATTCTACCCCCCTTAAAATGAATTTCTCCCTCGATATTCATCACTTTGTAACAAACAGATGAGGATACCTCTCCCTCATCATATCCTCAAGCTCCCATGTAGATTCTTCTAATTGGTGGTTCCTCCATAAAACATTCACCAATCGAGTGGTCTTGTTTCGTAGGAATTTTTCCCTACGATCCAGAATCTCTATTGGTTGTTCGTCATAAAAAAGATCTTGCTCCAGCGGTACAACTTCTGAGCTGAGTACATGTGAACGATCAGGTATGTACTTTCTCAGGAGAGATACATGTAACACATCGTGAACTTGAGAGAGATTCGGTGGAAGCGCCAATTGGTAAGCTACCTTCCCAACACGATCTAGTATTTTGAAAGGACCGATATATCTAGGGCTCAACTTCCCCTTCTTTCCAAATCACATAACCGTCTTCCAGGGAGATATTCATAAGAACACTTTTTCACCCACTTCAAACTCTAGGTTTTTTCTTCAGTTGTCGGCATAAATTTTCTGTCGACTCTGAGATTCTCTTATGTGTTGTTGAATAGATCTGACCTTTTCTGCAATTTCATCAATGAGATCAGGTCCTAATAGCTTTATTTCCCCAACTTCATCCCAGCAAGTTGGAGTCCTGCATTTCTTTCCATAGAGAGCTTCATAAGGAGCCATCCGAATACTAGAGTGAAACCTATTATTATAAGATATTTCCACCAAAGGTAGGTGTTGATCCCAACCTCCTTTGAAATCCATAGAGCAAGCTCTCAATATATCTTCTAGGGTTTGAATTGTTCTCTCAGACTGACCGTCTGTTTGAGGATGATAAGCAGTGCTGAAACTCAACTCTGTATCCAGAGTATGTTGAATACTTCCCCAGAACTTCGAGGTAAATCTTGGATCCCTATCAGATTTAATAGAGAGTGGTACTCCATGCAATCTTACCACTTCCTTTACATATATCCTGGCAAGCTGATCCAGAGAGAAATCCTCTCTAATAGCAATGAAGTGTGTAGACTTTGTAAGACGATCAACTATGACCCAGATAGCATTATTTCCTTTGGATGTTTTAGAAAGTCCTGTGACAAAGTCCATAGTAATGTTTTCCCATTTCCATTCGGGTATGGGTAATGGTTGTAACATACCCTTAGACTTCTGTCTCTCAGCTTTAACTTGTTGAAAAACCAAGCATCGAGAGACATATTTAGCAACATCTCTTTTCATGCCATCCCACCAGAAGTACTCTTTCACGTCCCTATACATCTTCGTGATTCCAGGATGAATAGAGAATGAAGAACTATGAGCCTCATCCAGCAGCTCCTTTTTTAATTCGGGGATGGGAGGAACACAAACCTGATTCCTGAACTTTATTATCCCATCACAATCAAGGTTGAACTCAGGAATATTTCTCACCTTCTTTTGTAACTCAACATCTTCTTTCTGTGCCTCTTTAATCTTCACATGTATAGATGGTTGAACATTCATTTGAGAAAGATAATATTTTTCCCCTTCTATTATAATTCCAAGATCTATCCTTTGTAAATCCATAAATATTGGATCTTTTGTGATTCTCATCATGGATAAACTAGCATGGTCTTGTCGACTTAATGCATATTCCACCTTGTTTTCTTTCCCAGGGTGGTAATGGATTGAGCAGTCGTAATCCTTAATCAGCTCCAACCATCTTCTTTGACACATATTCAGCTCCTTTTTTGTGAAAATATACTTTAAACTTTTATGATCAGTATAAATATCACACCTTTCACCATAAAGTTAATGCCTCCAAATATTTAATGCAAAGATTACCACAACTAACTCCAAATCATGTGTTGGGTAATTTTGCTCATGGATTTTCAACTGTCGTGAGGAATAAGCTATCACCATATCATTTTGCATAAGAACACTCCCCAATCCCTTCTTGGATGCATCACTATAGATCACAAACCATTCTCCACTACAAGGCAGTGTGAGCACAGATGCACTGGATAACCTTCTTTTCAACTCCTTGAAACTCTCTTCACATTCCTCCGTCCAGACAAACTTAACTCCTTTCTGAGTCAACTTGGTGAGTGGATTAGATAATCGTGAAAAATCATTCACAAAACGTCGATAATATCCATCCAAACCAAGAAAACTTCGGATCTCAGTTACTGTTATTGGTCTCGACAATCTTTCGATAACCTCTGTTTTTGCTGGATCCATAGATATCCCCTCTTTTGATATTATGTGACCAAAAAATGAAACTCTTTGAAGCCAAAATTCACACTTGGTAAATTTGGCATAAATCTTCTCCTTTCTCAGGGTCTTTAATATAATTCTCAAGTGATCTTCATGATCTTCCTTTCTCTTTGAATAGACAAGAATATCTTCTATAAAGACTACCAAAAATTGATCAAGATAGTCTCTAAAGACTCTACTCATTAGATCCATGAAGATAGTAGGGGCATTAGTAAGACCAAAAGGCATCACTATAAATTCATAGTGTCCATACCTTGTACGGAAAGCCGTCTTCGGTATATCCTCCCTTTTTACCCTTCATTGATGATACCCAGAATGAAGATCAATCATGGAAAAGTATTGAGCTCCACGTAGTTGGTCAAATAGGTCATCAATGCGCGGGAGAGGATATTTGTTCTTGATAGTGTTCTTGTTAAGTTCTCGATAATCAATGTAGAGTCTCATTGATCCATCTTTCTTCTTAACAAATAGAACAGGTGCTCCCCAAGGTGACGCACTAGGGCGTATGAATCCCTTATCATGATTCTCTTGGAGTTTCTTCATCAATTCCTAGAACTCAATTGGGGCCATTCTATAAGGTGTCTTTGAAATAGGCAAAGCACCCGGTACGAGTTCTATTGAGAACTCAACTTCACGATTTGGTGGAAGTCCCGGTAATTCCTCTGGAAAGACATCATCAAACTCCCGTACAATGGGCATATTCTTAATCATGAGTTTCTCACCAAACATTTGAGATAAATAACCTTCATTTAGTGGAATCAATACCCAGAAAATGGAAGAAATTTCCACTGGAAGGTTATGTTCATCCTTACATTGATAGACGATCATAGATTGATCTGGAATATGAAATGTGACTTCCCTTATTTGGCAATTGATATGAGCTACATATAAAGAAAGCCAATCCATGCCAAGAATCACATCAAATTCCACTATAGGAAGGATCACAATATTTGCAGGAAGCACTTTCCCACAAACTTCGATCGGAGAAGAATTATAAACTTTTGATGCGACTATTGTTCCATTAGTTGTTGTCACAGCTAACTCAACATCTAATTGTTGAGGTAATACGGTGATACCCTTAGAAAATTTTTCAGAAATAAAGGAGTGGGTGGATCTAGAATCAAATAAAACATTTGCTACTTTAGAGTGGATGGTAAGTGTACCTTTCACCACATCGTTATCATACTCCACATCGCTGATAGAAATTTCATGTGACTTTCCTTTGTCTTTAGCCTTAAGAGTTTGTGGACGTCGACCATCATCATCAACCCTTGGATTAGGGCATTTATTGTCATAATGCCCCATATCCTTGCACTTGAAACATTGATGTGTAGTAGGTTCATTCTGTGTATCCCTTCCTTTGTTTGCATCATTAGACATCTTTTTCCCATCATCGCGGCATTCAAATGCCCGATGACCTTCCTTTACACATTTGAAACATTTACTTGTCCCTTTAAGAGAAGTCCCTCCATGTTTCTGTCCACACTTAGAGCATAAGGGAAAGCTCATCTTTTTTTCAGTGTGCTCTTTATATTTTTTTTGAATTCCATTTTCCTCTTCTTATCAAACCCATATGACTGATGGGTTACTCCAATCTCCATCTCGACTTTGAGAGCACATCGAACGATTTCCTCGTAGCTATTGAAGTCCCTTATGGCTAACGCCCTTCGAAGACTTGGTTTTATGCCACTAAATAATCGATCGATCTTACTCTCAGGTTGGATAATAATACCAGAAGTGTACCTTGAATGTCTTGTAAAATTTGCTTCATAGGTACCAACAGATTCATCATCCTTTTGCTTCAGTTCAAGAAACTCTTTCTCCATCTTTGTTCGGAGAATACGAGGGAAGTACTTATTGAAAAATAAGTTCTTTAACTCGTCCCATTCCATGGACTCAATTTCAGCCCTTTGCCTCGTATTCTTAATAAGATTCCACCATTGATCAGCATCTCCTTCCAAACGATACACTGCTAGGATGAATTTATCATGTTTAGAACATTGAAGAACTGAAAATATCTTTTCAGTAGTACTAATCCATTGTTCAGCAACTAATGGATCAGTAGACCCACTGAAAGAAGGTGGAAGCTGTCTCATGAAGGATTCAACAGAATTTTTCTCCTTCCTTTGCTAGTTTGGAAGTCCTGCATGATTCATAGCTTGAGAAAGTTTTGTGAGCATGGCTACAAGATTTTTCATTCCATCTCCCTTAACGTTTGGTTTCACAGGGGGACAATCATTTCATTGCCCGTCGCATTCCGCATTAACACGATTCCTTCGGGTTCCAGCCATTGACTAAAACCAAGAAGAATAGTGTGACCAACACTAATTATAATAGGAAAACCACATAATCAAGAATAAAATTTCACACTTAAGGTCTTATCATAGGTTATTCATGGCCATTTCTAAAACACTAAGATTTTTGAAATTCCACTCACAAAAGCGGTAAAATTAAGTTTTATGAAAAATTCAGTTTTTTTAACTACCACTTAGTGGTTTCACTATTCATCAAAAATTGAAAGTTTTCAGAAAAATACCAAAATTTCACCCTAGGCTAATTTCGATATTCCGAATCAAAAAATGAAGTCCATTTTGAAAAATAAAATTTATAAAATTTCAAAAAGTGGTTATTACTATTCATAACGGCTAGTTTTAATAATATTTTAATAGCATATCGTTGTTTAGTGAAACTTGGTATTGCGTACGACGCAAGCTATCGAGGAAGGTCGTGATTTCGTGTAAAGCAAGCCAAGAAAGTGTTGTGTAGAAAAAAATTCCTTTGATTATTTATATAACATAAAAGTCTCGGGTGTTACAGTTCAGCGGATTTGGGGTGTAGTTGCTTGTGGGTCGATTCCTCAAGAACCCTAAAGGTAGGTGGCTTCTCTCTTGACTCCACTTGGTTAGAGTTAGTGGTTTTTTGTAATAATTAATTTGTTTGGCTTGAAATTAATTGTGTATTGATGTATGAAGTTGGTTTGAAACCCATTTGGGAATTTTGGGGAAAAGGGGGGTTTTATGGTGAAATGCAATTGTTGTGGATTTTAAAATGGCATGCTATCGTTGATTTTTGTAAATGATTTATGGAAATGTTTTACAATAAAGAGGCTGTTTTATTGAAATGTGGTTTGGCATGAAAAATTATTTTCAATAAATGGGTGATTTATTGAAGTGGATTGATATGCAATGGAATTGGTTGATTAAATGTTGTTGTGACATTGGTGGGTATTATGCTTGGTTATGATTGAGTGGAATGTTGTGTGGAAGTGGTGAGAAGTACCACTATAAAAAGGTGATCTATAGTGGACGGAATGGCCACCATCAAAGGACAAGTGGACAAGAAGTACCACTAGTTTTGAATGGGTGAATGGGTTAGACGGAAGTTCCACCGTTGGGTTGTGATCGGGAAGTACCACTTTGTGTGAATGGGTGAATAGGTTGGACATAAGATCCACCATTTGGTTATTTTGGTTATTTGTTGTGCATTACATTGCAAGTTAGAAATTTTTGTGCTAGTGTGTGAATGATGAAATGGATTGTGGCATGTTTGTTAGATTTCCCATGGGTTCTTGGTTTGGATATGATGGCTTGGTAAGGGTGTGTTTGGATTATGGAAATGGTTTCACTTGTGATTATATTATATAAATTGTTTTATATAAATGTTCTAACAGTATTATCCTAGTGGCGTGTGTAGGAAAGTCATTTGGGGAAATCCTACTGAGTTTTAGTACTCACTCCCTGATTTGGAATGTTGGTGTCTTTACAGATGTTGTGAACCATGATGGGGGAAAAGGTAAGGCATCTCACTCTTTTTATGGTTCATTGTGGTGTCTTGATGGAGCTTGGAGCTTGGAGCTTGGTGTGGATTTGTGGTGGTGTCATGGCTTGTAGTGTTTGTTGTTTGGTTTCTGCTTGTACTCTGATGTGGGGTAGACATGTCTGGTTGTATTGTTTTTGGGTTGTATTGTGGTAAAATTCGGTTGTCTTTTGATAATGCTTGCTTGAATTTTTTGTTGACATTCATCATATAGTGGTGGTTAATGGATGGTTTGGTTAGTTTTGTCTTAAGGGAAAATCATTCCCCAATTTGATCTTTAAGCCCTCGCCATTTATTGCCAGACTTTGGCGTCTTGGGAATGTCGCTTAAGGCCCAGTACCCTCACCACCTCCTCAATCCAATGAGGTAGGGGCAGGGTGTTACAACTGAGGTGCGTTTGGTTGAAAATTTGAGATAATTAGACTAAGGAATGGTTGTTCAAGGTTAGATCATTGTTTTCCCAAACTATGGGACTTAGACTGGATAACCATTACGCCCTATAAATATTCATATTGAACGAATGGAGCATGGTTTTTCTAAGTATATACACTATTGGAAGAAACCATGACCCCCCCCAGAAGAGGCACACAGTTATGTCGTGCAATTTGGAAAATCGTGCACCCCAACATATTAAACAATGTACAGGTTTTAAATAAAAACCAAAATAAGATTTATAATTCCTGACCCCCCACCCCTACCCAATGACAATCTATAATTTTTAATAATTTACTCCTCCAATTTTATAGGATCAAAAATAAATTATTAGGGCTCCCGACCTCCATTCATCCAAATCCAATGTCTAGAATGAAGATCTGCACCTCCCCCGGTTAGATATCATAGTCTTGTATGGTTTTCTTCCTCTTGATCATGATTTTATAATCCCTTGGTGGGTTATTTTACATCATTTTTATGGATATATAACTAGTAATGATGTATTTTCATATATTTAATATTGATTATAGGTTTCAGATTTATATCTTATTCTTCGCCATTATTATGCTTCAATTAGGTGTAAACATTGGTGACCATTCATCATCAAACTTAATCTATCTTGAATAATTCAATTTCCCATATAATTTATTCTAAATTTCATGTATGGGTATTCAGAATTCAATGTGATGTTTGATAATTGAGTAACTAAATTATAAAAATTAATTTATTAATTAATATTTGGAATCCATGAAATTAGAATAATTAATTAGTGAATCAATTAATGGAATTTGTGATTGTGGAATTGAATGGATATTGCATTTTTTTACTTAGAATAATTATTTATTTAATTAATTATTATTTTATTGGGTTTTATTAAATTTTCATAATTAGTTCCTTATTTAATTATTTTAAATATTGAGATTGTGAAATTGATTTGATTAACTAATTGTTTAATTATCTAATGAGGTGTAGAGATCATGAAATTTATTTCATTAATTGATTGTTGAATTAAATAATGTGATTTTGAGATTTTGTAATTGATTGGAATAATTAATTGGGAAATTAATTGATCGGTTATGGATTTTTTGGAATTTATTAATTAATCATTGATTAATTAATGAGAATTGTTGTGATTATTCAACTGATTGAAGTGAATTAATTAATTGATTAATTTATTAATAAATGTTTTCATTGAGGAATTTGATAGAAGGTTAATGTAGATTAACCATGAATTATGTGATATATGTTATATATGTGTTGTTAAAGAAATGTGGGGTGAGACATGGACTAAGGCTCCAAATACCTATTTTGGTCTTAGATATGGCACTCTAAACCCAAATTGATGCATGGGAATATTTTTATCGGATAGGATTTGATGATCAAAATACCCATGGGGTGTGGGATAGTGATAGATTCTCTAAATACCTGTCGGGTTCTAGACAGAAATTATTATGCCCTTGGTATTGGCATTGGACTATGGTTCCAATTGGAACCCTTAGGAATTGAAATGAAATTAACAGAAGATTACAAATTGAATTTTTTATATTTTATAGACTACGAAATTGATCAAATATGGTATTGATTGGTTTGGGTATGCTCATGAAACTAGTGGTTGTGTGGTTAAGTAAAAATTAATTTAATAAATGTAAACTATGTACTTGATCTCTTTATTTATTCATTATACAAATTCATACACTTTTAATGAATATATATTGTTTTATATTATTTTTGTGGTAGGCTACTGAATTGTAATGACACCCTATCGAGTCTTCCAGGTCTGTACTATAATAGATTTCATAGTTCTATGATAGGTTAATGGAAGTGACCCTATGTCAGACTGCTGAGTCAGGAACAAGCATGGATGAGATAACTAGATGTGGTTAGGGACCCGTATAGAAGTATTCAATTCCATTAACTATTTTAGGATTTTTGTATTGACACTTTATAAATATTTTCAGGACATATCTACTATTTAGTTTGTGATATTTTATTTCATGTTTTCGTCATCATGTGATATCGGTATTATTCTGGTTGTGGTTATATATATATATTGGGTGTTGTATTTTTTTTTATTTTTTTTATCATAATTCGATAATGAATGTATATTCTACCCATAATTGATATTGAAAATTTCTTCTAGTTTTCAGCCTCTATAATAATGGGTGGGGGTGTTTGGGGTCACATAGAGGATCGATAAGGGGCAACGATGTGTGGAACGTATGTCGAGATGTTAAAAAGTTGTATCAAATGCTTTTACTATTCTTTTATATTTTCATACAATTTTGGAAAGGTATACATTAAAATATAATGATTTGGGTATTGGTTAATAGATATTTCTTGGAATTAGAAAACCCATGTGTGAGTGAAAATGTGAAGTACCCATGGTGGGATTTTTGTTATGGATGTGTGTTTTTATAGATAATGTTATTTCAACTCGATCGATGAACATGTTGCGTTCTGTGAATATTTTGTCTATGTTTTTATTATATTTTACTCATGGATTGGTATGACATCAATATTGAGTTTCAAGTGTCATTCTATGAGAAAATATATATTTTGGGACATGAAATGTTTTAGGAATTCACTAGAAAATGATTTTTGTGTAAGTTTATAAATTCGATCTCTTATTCATTTCTTATGTAATAGAACTAACTAAAGGAGAAAAAAATTCAACTGTAGTGATAGTGTCGTAGTGTTGGTTATGGGTAGTGATAGTTCCACAGTGTTGGCTGTGTTGAGGAAAAGAGGGGAATTAATTGTTAATGATTTGTGTGAATACCTATTGATAAATGTGTTAACTTTGTTTTATGTGTCCCTAGTTGTGTGTATGGAATTGTAGAGTTATGCCTACATGGTTACCCATGTTGATAGAAGAATAGAAGAATATGAATAGAGATACTCCTCGAGTAGAGGAGCCTAATTCACTAGTAGTATTGTGTGAGGATACTAAGGAGATGTTCTAAGAGAAAATTTCATATATTATGAAATTCTGGAAAGTGACCCAAGACGGGCTGTCGAAATGATATTTGATCTGATGGGGGAGTTTCAGTTACACCACCCTCAAATGTTTACCAGAGAGGGTGGACTAGAGGCAGTAGTGATTTGGATTGAGTCTATTAATAGGATACATTACAACATAGATACTACTTATGATAATAGATATAAATTATATACTAACATGTTACATGTTAGATAGAAATTATGGTGGTATATCAATAAACATGATTAAAATATAGAGTTTATGGAGTGGAATGAATTTTAGGAGATGTTCATGGATCACTATTTTCATGGGATGCTCAGGAAGGTGAGAGTAGTTATGTATTGGATGTCACATGAGGGATTATGTTAGTGATGGACTATTATGGATGACATATAGATTTATAAAAAATTTCTCTAATATTGGAAGGGGATGAGGATACATCAAAAAAATACTTTTAGGATGGGATTAAATGTGAAATTTAGACTTATATGAATAGATTACGTTTGAAGATGTTTTTAGAGGCGGTGAGTCAAGCTCTCATATTATGAGGGAACTATAAGAAGGATTCTAATGGTGGTTAGGTGGATTCTACTAGATATTTAGGAGTTATTCCATTCGAGGAAAAGAAGCATAGTTACGATAGTGTTAACTAGAGAAGTTGGATGAAGAGTGTCCTGGGGGAAAGATCAATTACATAGGATCTTACTGAGATGATTTTACACCGGTGTAGTTGGTCAGATCACTATCAAAACCATATTTCCTGACCACAGGTAGAGTGTTGATATTTTGGCAGGTTGGTCCATCTACAAAGGTTCTATAGGAACCCATGATACACATGTTGTTACAGAGTCACTAGAAAAAGCCACAATATAAGATTAGGATCCTTTACACCTCATATTTCAAGCATTTGGATTTATAATGGCCATGGTGGTAGAGAAAATGTACATGGAGCTTCTAGGAATGAGATAAAGTATTAGTAGAGGGGTTTTTCACCGGGTAATAAGGCTACATCACATGAAAGAGGGTTAGGATAGTTTTTAGTATTTTTATACTACACTTTTGGATAGTGGGGTTGTATTGATGAAAGTTAGAGGTAATATTCTTCTAGCTTCTATGATTTATAGTGGCTTATTTTATATGGGTGCCTCTTATTCCATTATTTATAGAAATATTGTGAATATTTTTTCTCTATTGATTAATTACATGAGTAGGGTGTGGTTTATTGATAAACCAATGGGAGTACGGTTAAGAGAAATATTTTTGTAAAAAGAGTGTTCTCTAGAGTTTGGGGAGTATCATTTTCTAAGGGAATTTTATATTAATTAATTTTCAGGCTTTTTACTATTTTTGGGGTTGCAATCAATAGTATCATACTAAGCCTAGATATATTGTTACCACAAGTGAGTGGATTATATATATCCTAAGGGTGACAACTATACTCATCCAGGAGAAAGGGATAACTAGAAAGGCCATGAAATGGAATTTATTTAAAAACTGGGGGAGCTCATAGCCCTGATTTTTTATCTGTTGTAAGATGATGAAGGTGTAAAACATAATGTTTTTCTAGTAATGGTGGATAGTTTTCATAATGTTTTCCTAATAACATCCCAGGGATGACTCCTCACAGAGACGTGGATTTTAAAAATTGAAATCATGTTAGGTGTTGAGCTAGTTTATATTCCACCATACATAATGGAACTAATTGTGAATCAAGAGAAAAAGACTCATCTGGAAGAGTTAGAGGATAAGAGATTTATCGATATGAGTATATTTACATGGGGTTCTCCAGTTCTTTTTTCCAATGAATTATGTCAAGAATATGTGCTTTTGTTCCTATTATTGGAAGCTAGACCAAATTATTGTGAATAACTGATATCCTCTTTCAATTCTCGATGATATCTTTTGACTGGTTTAGGGGATCTTTCTTATTCTCAACGATTTACTTGAGATATGGGTAACCTCAGTTTTGATTTTTACCTTCCGATATATGATGTAAATGTTTTAGAAGTAGTTATGTACTATATGAGTTCTTCATGGTGCTGTTTGGGTTGAATAATGAACAATCAGTGTTTATGGACTTGATAAATAAAATATTCCATCTTTAACTAGACCAGTTTATGGTTGTGTTTGTGGATGACATATTTCTGTACTCTAAGAGTAATGATGACCATTCCAAACATATCGACACCAACATGAGTACATTGAAATATCATTTTTTATAAACCAATCTATCTAAGGTACAATTTTGGATTGATCAATTAAACCTCTTGTGCCACATCATCTATGATGAAAGAATGTTGGTGGAACCATATAAAATTTATGATGTGGTTTTTTTAGAGAAAAAAAAATCAATATCTGTAGCGTCCAGGGGTAGTTGAATATTATCACAGATTCATCATAGAATATTCTTGTTTGGTAGAAACACTCTTTGGATTTATAAATAATAGGAGAAAGTGGTAGTGGTCAGGATATTTTAGAATTACATCCATGACAATTAGAAGTGGTTGAAAATGAAACCAATCATGATCATACCCAATCCAGGCGAGGAGTGTGTGGTGATTTTTGATGCATGTGGGATTGGTCTTGGATTACTATCAATTAAGGGAGATTGAGTAGTGGGGTATGGGTCACAATATTCGAGGCCACATGAATATAATTACCCTACGCATGAACTCCAGTTAGAAGAATTGGTTTATGCATTGAAGTGTTGGCCTCATTATCTATTGAGATATAATATTACTATATATATGGATCTATAGATCATGAGTTATATCTTCTAGTAATTATATTTGAAAATCTAGATGTGTAGATGGATTTATTATATGAAATCATATGATTTAGGGATTGAATAAATGAATGGAAATGGAAAGTTTTTGAAGGATTCATTAATAATGAAAACACAGACACAAGTAGTTCAAGAGTAACTTGTTGATTGGAAGATAATGACTTAGATAGCTAATATTTATGTTGTTTTTTAATACTGTTGGGATCAAATGATTCTAGAATATGTTTCTGTAGAGGCTTCACAATTGAGGATTATCATGAATATGAGGTATGAAGATCTAGAAAGTTTGGCATTGATGGAACATTTGGATGAAAGGGATTTAACTTTTGATTGGACCATATATGATGATGATATCATATTTGTTAGTAATCTGGTAGTTTTTCCTACGATTGTGGGAGGATATGATGTGGTAATTCCAGTCTTTGACATGGTTGGTGAATCTAAGTGTGACCAATATTTACTATGACCTAAGACAACAGTTTTCCAGTTTGGGAAGAAAAATGATATGGTAGGGTTCATGAGACAATGCTACACCTTATAGTAGGTCAAATGTGATCATCAATTACATAAAGAATTACTATATTATTTTCCAATTCTATATAAGATGTGGGATAGCAATACGATGGTTATTGAGGTGGTTGTCCAATGTAAGCCTTGTAAGAATGATATTATTTGGGTGGTTGTCTATCGACAGACCAAATTATCACACTTATTTACTATACGGAAGACATTTTATGGTGATTAGTTGGGAGAATTTTATGTTTATGAAATACTCTATCAGCATATGGTGCTTCATAAATTTGTTTTAGAACATGACTCAATTTCTACTTTTCACTTCTAGAAGAAATTAAAAATGTTGAAATGCTCTCATATATAACTAAGTAAAACATTCCACCCATAGACACCGGGATGTAAAAACATATGACATAGGTGCAAGAGGATATGCTTCAATCTTGTGTATTAAACTTCTATAAGTCTTTTAAAAATCACCATGATTTAGTGGAGTAGATAGAAAACAATAGTTACCAATAAACAATATAGATAGATCAATTTGAGTAACTCTATGGTATTCCAAGAATATCACTTCTATGTTAGATGAAGGAAAGTGATTTAGATCTATTAGGACCCAGTCTATTGTAGGAGTCACCAAAACAGGTTCTTCTGATTTATATATAAATGCATATGGTTGTGAGTATTCCAAATTCGTATGTTTAGAGACATAGGTGAACCGAAGAGTTTTTATAGGGTGATCAAGTATTATTTCTGGTTTCACTAATATTGGGGCACCATAGGATACTAAGATAGGGAAATATGGGGCCCATGATTGTTGGACTATTTTAGTTTATAGAGAGAATCGTGCATGTCGTGTACTAATTAGCTCTTCCATAGAGTTATAGTGTCATTCAAGAATTTTTTCATGTCTCACAACATTGGCGGTATCACATTGAACCTTATCATGTGATCTATAAGGTTGATGTTTGATATTGAGAAATATTTAAATCTTGGATACAAAATTGTATTAAAAAATTTGAAAACAATATGATTCATTAAATTTCTTATTGTGAGTCACAATTTTCAGTTAATTTCACGTGATTCAGTTTTTTTAGTGTACATGTTATTTTCAATGTAAAAAAACCCATCATCATAAACATTAATATTATTTAATAGTTTATTTAAAATAGAAACCCAGTATTAAATTTTAATTTAGCCACCAATACTTTATGAAATAGTAAATATTAATTAAATTTAATCTCTTTGATATCTTACGGAGCGTGCAACCCCTAGTCAAAATGAACCATAATATCGTACACATTTATAACCTACTGGTTAATTATGATGGTATTAATATTACTAACTAAATTATGAAAATTATATTCATATATTTATTTATGACTTAATAAGAATCATTTAAATGAAAAATAAATGATTTTAGAAAAACATTATTTTTTCTAAAAGATAGTTTATTCATGATTTTCACATATAATTTAAAAAAAATCACCACATTAATAAATTTTATTTGGTTAAATATACATAAAATTTTAAATTATTGTAAAAAATATCATAAGTTTAATTTTTTTTAATTTTATGAAATGATTCATTTTCTTTTAAATAGTGAAAAATGTAAAAAAATTATTAAAAATAACCTTTTCATTTAAATTATTCTTAAAGTTAAATTATATATATTTTTGATTTAAAGTAAAATTATTTCAATTATATTTTAATTTTACAAATATTCTACATTTTAATCATTCTAATAGTAAATTTTCATTAAAAAACATTTTATTATTTTGAACATTTTTACATTGAAAACATGATTTGTCATCGCATCTATAGGAAAAATATTAAATTAAATATTTTGAGCACTGTAATTGTAATTAGAAAAATTGGATTCCATATTTTGAATGATGAAAATTTATATTATCTAATAATGTCAAATTAATCTTTGAAGCAAATTAATAGTGAAATCAATAAAAATTATTATCATCGGTTAAGGTAAAAATGGATTTACCAGGGGATAAAATAAAATGAAAAGGGTTAAATAAAAAAGAAAACAAGTATTAAACATATTTTATTGCCATATTACTAGCCTATAGTGTCCAAGTCTCAATAATTTAATATATTGGATACATATTTCATTGCGTGATCTTAGTTACACACTTTCTTTTAAAAAGTTACCACGATTCCACTCACCTCACTTATAATATGCCACCCCTCTCCTCTCTTATTCACAACATAATTTTTTTTTTTTAATTATATCCACTCAAAATTTAATTCCAAAATTATATAAAATAATCTTGGAAGCATTATTTTGATCATAAGTCAAACCATATAATGATTTATTGAACACCCAATAAGGTTACTCGAAGAAAAGGTAATGTTATTCTACAAGCATTATTAATTTAATTCTTCCTCCACCTCAATCAATTTATATTAAACAATAATTATATAATAAAGACATTATAATACATATATGTATACATTTATATATTAATTTAATTTCCTACAACAGTCCCAAATTATACCAGGTGTGTTAAAAAATCACCATTCATGTCAACGGAGGACAACTTCCTCATAAACTGATGTCATTCACTATTCCATTACCACCACTCATAGAATTGTATGATAAGTTATATAAATTATATATATGATATATATATATATATAGCATAATTATACCTGTAGAGACATTATATTATATATAAATGTTCACTCTAAATTCCACCGGGGACAAGATAATGTCGCTCATGTGGACGATGTACTACCACCTCACGAAGCGATCCAAATATTTTTTCACTAAGGATTTACATGGAAGGTAGTAAGGATATATTTAATTAATATATGTTATATAAATGGAAATATTTTGATATTTTTAATATATATATATATCAATATTAATATAAAATATGTCATGTTATTTCTTACATCGATGAATGAAAACATCATTCGTGCATATGTGGACTACCACATTCACGAAGCATTGTGACTCTCTTTTCATCACCACACCACATAGAATATACATATATATATATTTAATGATGAATTATGATATATTTTATATTATTATAATTTTATAATGATAACATATTACTTAACTTATTTTCATGATGATTATTGGAAAATTTAATCACTACACATTCATATATATGGATTACCATTTCCATGATTATAATATATTCAATTTTTCATAACTATAAATAATGATTTGTTTTAAATGTAAAATTAATTTAAAAATATGATAATTATGTCATTGTTATTATTATTATGGGAATCATTAGACTACAAAATATGTACATGAGTTGGATATTTCCTGAAAAAAGACACATGAAAAAACAAGGATATTGACAAACGAAACAACAAAAATAAAGGAATATTATTAATGACCATCAAAAAAGATTCTATATAAGGATAATATATGATATTAAAAATATTAATATAGTAATTTTTTAATTAAATAACATATTTAAAACCTCTACACATAATGTTAATGTATGTACCAAAAAAATATGTTTAAGGTAAGGGTATTCATCTCAATTTATGTCTATTAACATGTATTGTGATGTTATGAACCTAATTTATATGCTAACCTATTGAAATATAATATAATTAGGAAATAAAACATAATTATATTTTATGTTTTAATAGGATTTATTTCATCAAATGGGTTTTAAAAAATAAAATTACCATGTGGTATATAATTTTGCAACTCAATATCATTTCATTGGGTTGTATTACTTATTTTTGGTATTTGATATTCTATGACTATGTGTATATTTTATTTTCAATAAAATAATATATATATTATTTTTTTAAAATTTTATTTAAATTTTGTTAATTTTATTTAAATTTTACACATATATTATATTGATTGGTTAATTCTCACGTTAAAATTATGATCATTCCTAGGGGTTATGAAAAAATCTCGTTTTAATCAGGATTGTTTGTACATGAATTTAAATTGAAAGAAATTAAATTATCATTATTGAATTAATGCATTAATTTTATTCTTATATTGTAAGTAATAATTTTTTTCAACTAATTTTATGCTTATATAATCTTATATATATATAATAATTTAGCAAATGACTTTAATAAAATATGCCTTCATTACTCTAATTTGTCGAAAATCCATTTTCATAAAAAACAATTATCTCTAAAAAGTATTCATAATTGATTTTATCCATTTATTAATTATTAATTTTGTTTATTTTAACACATGTTTTTATTTTAATAAAATTTAATGAATGCACATTTCATTTAGACAAAATGGATTTTACCAAAAATTTTAATTGAATCGTTATTTTAACATACTCAACATGAACCAAATTTCCTTAATTTTTGACCATTCAATATATTAATACACAATTCATATGTTTAAAATTTTATATTAAAAGGAAATTGTTATGAAAATTATTTTGTAAAATTGTAGTTGAAAATGTTGTTTTCAAAATGAAATTTAAATTTTCTTCTATAATGTTTTCATATATCTTTAATAGTATTTCTATTTATTAACTACAAGAACAAATAATTTTAATAGCACTCAACTAGGGATATGTTTTATTGATACCATAATTATTATTCCTCTCCCTGGTTTATGATTATTTTAAATATGAATAATATTATCATTGACTTCATTGATTAATTTTTTTGTCACCAACTTTCCCATGAATTATTTAAATTCATATGGAATCAAAATATCCTCTAAAAATACATATTATTTATCATAGATTTTGTTTTCTTAAATTTTATATAATTTATAAATATGGTGTTGTAAATTTAATTTTATTTGTCCATATATTGAGATATTGATAAATATTTTTTGATTACTTAATATTTATATTTGATGACAATGAACATTGTTCATGAATTTAATCGATTATTCCATAAATATGGAATTCATTGGACATAAAGACAATAGTGTAGACTTATTAAAGAAATCGACTAGATTCATAGACATATCTCATGAGAAAAATCGGCTAGCTAGCCTTAGTAATTTGTTTTGTATACCTGCCCATTTATTTTAAATTTTCCTGAATATTGAACTTAATAGTATGTGTATTGTTTTTTTGAGACATGGTGTTCAATAATTTTTAATTTTTGTCATATGGAATCAATTTTTTATTATCCATGATATTTTATAATTCTATTTTATCAAGATTCATTTAAATCTTAGTTTATTAACTAAATGTCATGTGTTTGGTTATTTAGATTTCATATTGATTATTCATTTTAATACCATTATAGTCAATTTGTTAAAATAGAGTCTATGTAGGGTTATTCATATTTCCATATTGATTATTATATTAGATTCATTATTGATGCCTCTATACAGAACCCTTATTGGGAATTTTATATCACCATTATTTTTTCCATTGATAGGAATCCAAGATGTTTAATATTTTTTATATTTAATGATGTGTTATAAGGAATAATGTTATTATTCAAGAATTATTTGGTTATTTTTGTTTTCAATTATAATATGATAATAATTTATGTATCTATTTTTCCATGACTACTAAACAATTAAGTCTTTCAGGATTTAGTACATTGTATCTTACGAAAATTTAATAAAGACCTTGTCTCAAGGTTACTATAGATTAGTTTGATAAAATATGTATCATAGTATGTGTATATAAAACCAATGGAAGTAAAGTAATTGAAAAAAAATATTAGTGTTCATAACTACATGACTGAAAATTAAGGATTTGTATAATACAACATTTTAATGTTTTGGTTAGGTAGATATTATGTGGTTGTCTTAGAAATAAAACCATGTATGGATACTAAAATTATGTATAATTCTATCACAAATTTACCTATCTGGAATAAATATAAAAAGACTTCCTTTAGGTTGACTCGTTGAACACTTAGTGCATTATAATAGGCCTTACTATGCACAGTGTTTGAAAATCATATGTCATATAATTAGGGTAATCCAAATTTTCCATAAAAACCATTATACTGGTTTTTACCAGCTGATGATATAGAATGAACTAGGTTAAACCTATGGTATAGTATTTAAAAAATAAGTTATCTCAATGGAATTGTAAAATTTTCTATGTGTTTAAAATAGGATCATAAAAATTAATTGATGATAATAAATGACTTGAATGATGGACATAAATAAAAAAAATTTATAGGGATACATTTATTGTTAATTTTAATATTTGGGGAGAACATATGAATTATATAATAAAATTATCTTGTTAAAATGATAACCCCTAGAATAATTAAGGACTTATGGTGAAATAAAATTGTAGAATTATTGATGTATTGGGATTCAAGAAATTAATTACCGAAGTATTTTTACCAATGGTATTTCTATTATAATAATCCTAAAACATATAAGTATTTTGAAGAATATTATAAGAATATATGTATTAATAAAATTAAGAGTTTTGGATTCCATTATTTGTTTATTTTTTTAAGATTGATCATATGTTCAAATTCTAAATCACCATTTTTTTGGTTTATTTTTTTGGAGTTTCCAAGCTTAAGAATATTTTTAGAGAAACTAATGGAAAGTATATTTTTTAGTTGATATGTTTTTTTAGGAAAGATGCATTTATATTTTTTATAAATATGATTAAATTTCTAGGTAAAATTTAGGTTTATTTTAATAATTTGTGAAATTTTAATAATATTCCAATAGTATTATCAGAAATTGTCAAAAAACATTCTTGTAAACATTAGTAAAATAATTATTTATGGATTAATTTTTTTAATAAATTTCCAAGAAACTTTCATGGAATTTTATAGGAATTATATTTTTATAAAATTATAAAATGGAAAAACTACTTTGTAGATGAAAATATGTAATTTCTACCAAGGTCCTGGTTCATGAACCTTCAACCAAAGGATTATAAGATTTAGAACCCATCGCTAGCATACCCGGTTTTCTAGATAATATGTAATAGTATTTAGTTAATGTTTTTACATATAAATATTAATGATGAACTAGTTTTGTAACATTTTTGATTTAAATATTATGTATTATATTGGATAACATCTTCTGACAATATTGGTTTTGAAAAAATGTTATAGATAAAAATAATGAATTCTCACTCTTTTATGTATCTGGAAACCTATTAATGTTAATTTTCAAGATTGAATCATAATTTCTTTTTGGTTATTCATTTCATTGATTTTATGATGAATTGGAAATTAATCAATGAATAATAAAATAATGAAATTGTTTTTTTGAAATACATACATAACAAGTTAATTTCCTTCCTTTTATTCATTGAGAGTAAAATAATTAGCAAACATAGAGAGATGGATATTGAAAAAATTTAACCCAATTAAAATCAAATATTATGAATCTTATAGCCCTTTAAATCATCACATATTAAGGGTTTTGAGGCCCTTTAATATCCATTTTTCACTCACATTATTCTAATAAATCACTACTATCACTCTCTAAAATTATTTATTATTTCTTTTTATGCCCATGATTTTATTTACTGTGAATGTTCTTCTACCTGGAAACCATATTATTTTATATTAGATATGACCTTAAAACACACTTCTCTATATTAAAAATTTTATTATTATTAACCTTTTTACGATATGGGAATTTCTATAATGATATTTTAAATGACAAACCCTTGAATAATGAGACCATGTTTAAATTTTGTAGTCGCGATTTATTTATGGTAGAGAGAATGTAGAAACAAAAGATTATAAAATAGGGTCATTTTTTAAATATAGTATATGACACACCACACCAATCATAGAAGAAAATATAAAACACAACAATTTATGAATTATTTCTTTTTAAAAATGGTAATCACTTTCATAGATAATAAAACACGCAACCCCGAGTAAAAATTTATTATAATAAATAATTACATTATAACCTATAGGTTATGTAATATAGTATTAATTATACTAGATAAATTATTGAAAATATTGTTATTTATTTATTATATATAAAATAATAATCATCAAAAAATAAATGTTTTCCTAAAAACAATATTTTTTCTAACTGAACATTTTGTCTTGCATTGTGAACAAAATTTAAAATAAATTTTTAAAATTTTTTAAATATTTATTGGATGAATTGAACTTAATTTTTAAAATTTTAAAATCATAATTATTGTAGGTGTACTTTTTTAATTTTTAAAATTGTTTCAATTTGATGATGTAAAGTGAAAAACCATGAAATTTAATTGAAAACTCACTTTTTGTTTAATATTTTTGTAATTAAAAATAATATTTTAAAAACTGTTTAAATTAAACCTTGTATTATTATATTATATTTTAACAAATTATGGTCCCGATAATCATTTATGTATTGAATTTTTATATTCAATCAACATTAAATATTGGACATTTTCTCTTTGAAAAACATGCCTTCTCATCATGTTTGTGGAATAAAATTTATATTAAAAAATTACACTTTTGTTATTGGAATTTTGAAAAATTGATTCTATATTTGGAATAATAATAATTTATATTATATTATAAGATTAATTGTTTTTAAAAAATGAAATTTTAAAATAGACATAATTATTTACCATTTTTAAGATTAAATTGGATTTATCATTGGGTAAATCTAAAATGATAAGGATAAAATTACCTAAAAACATATATAAAATATATTTTATAGAAATATTTGAACCCTATAATATCTAATAGTATATAAAAATTCATATTTTAGACTTTTTTCATTCGAAAAATTTTGATACACCTATTTCTTCCCAAAAATTACAATTGTGCCAGTCACCTAACATATAAAACACCACCCACTCCCCTATATTCGTGACATATTAGAAAACACTTAAATAATAAATTTAATTAAAAAATAAATTCAAAATATCTTTTCCCTAATACTTGACTCCATAATTTTATCAGAAATACATTACAACTTATCATAATTTCATATGATGATTGATTTAAAATAAATATATAATATTTGTACCATATTTATACCTATGATGTTATTATATCATATATTCTAGTTTTCATTCCATTCTGTAGGGTGTATGATAATATCTCTCGTGTGTGTGACAGACTACCGCCTCATAATGTGATTTGATTAGTTTGTTACTAACACCCTAAATAGAAGAAAATATGGATAAATATAAATAATTAAATTAATATACATGATATAATTATGAAATTAATTAAAAATTTATCATTATTAAGATATAATATATCATTTTTGACACTAAAAATGATAAAATTATTCATGTTTGTGGAGACTACCAACTTCACAAAGTGATGTCACTCTTTTTTCAACACCATAACAAATGTATTATATTGAAATGAGTTTGATTTACATGTATATTTCATCATTTATTGGAAAATTTCATTCATTATATACACACACCCTCTAATATTATATTATTTTAATGCCTTTGTAAATATGGAACATAAAATTCTAATTTGTAAAAATATCTTCCATGTTTCCCAAAATGACCTTCCAGTTTTGTAACCCAACCTAAAACCATTATTTATAACCTGGGTAAGATAAAACCTATGAAAAGAGTGATCTTAGATGCTCCATAAGGTTTAAAAGGGAGATATGAATCAAAAAACTAACAGAAGGGTATTGTAATACAGAAATATCATTTGAAAATTATAAAATGAAAATCCAAGATCATAATCTTGAGTCATATAAAAATAAAATAAATTCACAATAGAATAATCGTATGAGAAAAATGTTAGAATAAAACATGGAATTATGGAAAACAGATAAGCATATAAAATGATTTTCGTATTAGTCTAGGTTCATTTCAAATACCATCATATTTGGAAAATTCATTAACTAAACCGAGTTCACTCCCATTCATAACATATATTTCTTAACCAATATTACCCATGTTCAAGACATGTATTACCGAACTAAGAATACTCATGTTCCAGTCTTGTACTACTAAACCAAGATTACTCTCGTTCCAATCCAATATATCTCATGAGATAAAAATCATTATCCAACAAATTTGAGGGTGATATAAATACCACCAATCAAATAATGAAAACCGTCTGTATGATCACAAAAATAAAATAAATCATTCCTCATATCAAAACCAATTAAAAAAATCAGGTTTCATAAAATCATTCAAGAATATTAAACCAAATGGAAAACAAATGGTAGTCATAAAAATAATTACATAATAAACAAAAACCATTCATATAAAAATTTAGATTGTATCATTGGATCATATCCCATGTATAGGATAAGTAAAATAAAATAACAATGTTGGGGATGGACCATGATTCTGAATTATCACATGAAAACAATTCTTCAAGAAAATATCATTTAAATTTGAAACTGTTTTGTTTTCTTATAATGTCGTGTTATTTTAAAAGAATGAATTTTCATTGAAAAAAATATTTTGTTATTATAATTTAAGATTAAAATAATTAAATCTTAATGATAGTGGAAAATTAATTTCATCAAGTAAAATTTAATAAACATTCTTTTGAAACTTCTGCCTGAAAAGTCACAATGTACCTCATCTAGAAAACTATAAAAATATTCCATTAAAATCATGTAGGTAAAAATTATAAAATGTAATATGGACATAAAAACCCATATAAATAATGTTAAAACATCTTAGAAAACATATTTGCATAACATGGACCTATAAGATAAGTATTCCTCGATGGAGACTTAAATCAAATAAATCCCAAATATTGATGATATTGTGAAATAAATGCTCATCACTTTATAATTATTGGAACCATATTCCTCATTAATGAACAAAAATTATTGGGATATTAAAATACCATAATATTATAGATATGAATCATAAGATATATTCATGGGATGTATGTACACCATGTAAAAGAAAAAAATAGTATATAACGCATGTGTCCCACAAAAATGAATGTGAGACATAAATCTCTTACTACTTGATTAATTTTTGAATTGTGAACCCCATGAAATAATAATATCACTTAAATATTAAAATATCACTGATTAAAGGAAATTATTTATATAAAATTTATTTGTTTAGAGTACACACCACCGAAATGGAGTGAGTGGTGAATATGACATGTATCTCATAGAAATAAAATGTGGGATGGAATTTCCTTACCTTATATATTGAATCTCATAATAATCATGAAAACTTCATGTATAAAAAATATATGTTTATTATAAATATATTGAAGAAAAATATTCATATATATATTTATATAACCATTCATTACATTATTATGATTTTTTATTACCCTCTTATTAACAATTCCAAATTTATGTTATGTTTCAGGTAATGACGTCTTTTTTTATCGTATGAGAATTCAACTTTTGTTTTCCATCATCATACTTATATAGTGATTTTATTATCTCAATAATGATTAATAAGATAAAACATAATATATATTCATTATATATAAATTTATTCTTGCCTATCAAATAAATAAATAAATACTGAAATACACTATTCATGGAGACGGTATGTCATACATATGAAAGAACACAACTTTCATATTCATGTGATATTAAAATATATAAATTTATGTGATATATTATAAATATAGAACAATATTTATGTTATATAAATTATATATATTCATTAAATTATTACCCTCAATGTGAGTTATAGATGAATAATAAATCACATTGCATCTTGGAGATGGTAAGTCAAATGTACTCACGAGCGACCATATCATTTACCCAAAGATTATACGGAAAAATGGTTGATATTATAATATCCTTAAAAAGTATACTTATGTAATAAATATCATATATAATCATTTAAACCAACATAATTCACGCAAATAAAATATGGTGATGGAAAATAAATTATATTGATACGTGGAGATAGTAGGTCGTACGTATGCTTGAGAAATAAACTCACTTCTCGTTCGACAATAAAGAGGTTTTATAATGGCATGTTAAAAAAATAATAAATCATACACCAATTATGGATTATAAATTTATTAATTCATGATATATTTCATAGATTTAATGAAGGTATATAAAAGTTGAATAAGAGAGAAATTAGTTAGAGTGATAACCTATTCTTCAAAAAAAATATTTTTGATCTCCAATTCTTCTCGTGTGACTTAATTTGTATGATGGAAATGTTTTTTTGGATGGGTAGGTTGATTTGATGAATGGATGTGGCTTTGAGAGGGCTATCAACGAGCATTTCTGGTTCGAGTGTAGACCTGTATGCAGCAGATCTGGATGTGGTGGCAGGAGATGATTGTGTCTCTTCAGGTTGGTGGTTTGGGAAGCATGGAAGTGGTGATGAATCAGTCACCAAATGGAGGCATTCTATCATTTGAGGATACAGATGTAGTTTAAGGTTCTTTGACTATGAGATGCAGAGGATTTTATCGATATGGTCTGAGTTGGAGATCTATATCTAGTTTCATACCAAATATGGTTATTTAGTGCATCAGTGATTAAGTTAATCCTGAAATGTGCAGCACGACTCTCTCATCAGTAGTGAGCTTTTGAAAAGGTGGCAGAGATGGCATCTTGAAAGTTGGCATGCTTCCTAACGGTCACGAAAATGGCAGCATCAAAGCCAGTGGTGTCTAGAAATGGAGAGTTTGGATGATGTTTGGTATGTCGACTATAAATTGGGTAGTTCTCTTATGGCCATTGCCACATAGGGATTTTGGGCCACTATTATGGGTTCTAAACATATTCTGTAAGGGTTTTTATCCCTTTGGGTCAATAGGCATTTTATGGGTTTCCCTTATTGAGATCAAAAGTGATTCTTGTTGTCATTTTATTTTTTTAGTAAATAGGTTTCCCCCAACCCTTCTAGTAAAATATTATAAGATATGATTATAATATCTTAAAACCACATATTTTTTACAAGATTTGATTTTATTTTAATACTTACCATTTTGAGTAACCCTTAATTAAATTATTTTAATTTTAACTTTTCTAAACATGTTTTTAATGTTAGGATAATAATATTTTGGCATATAAAGTTTCAATTTGACAGTAAATGGTCCAATAATAATATTTTATTCCATAACTAATCCTCTTTTACTTTTATAATATTATCATTATTTTTAATTAATTTAATAACATATTATATTCATAAAATATCATTAATATCATGTTTGACACTTTTCAATATTTATATTTTCTAAAATATCATAACATTGTGTTATCCTCAGAGAAACTATATTAACTCATCCCTAACATTGCAAATTCATCATGAAAAATTGTGGATGATATTAATTATATCATGTTATATTTATTTTAATAATTTATATATCTTATATTTGGTATTTACATTATTTAAACAATTACTCCATCACAATAATAGAATCCCTTAGGGTATATATCTATTTTATAAAAATTCATAATAAATTACCATGTTAAAAGAAAAAAATTAGGATTCAAATTACTATTTAGAGTAAAATTTATTTTATGTATTACCCTATATTAAAAATGAAATAATTATTGAAAATATAAGTATGGTATCTTTAAAATTTCTTTTAATACAAGTTAATAATTTTTTTTATCTTCTTCATATAGAATACAAATATTATAATTTTTTACCATGGATATATTTTGGTCAAAACACACTTATCTAATGAAATCTGGACAAGTGTGAAGTGATTTTATATTATTCAAAATATTAATTATAACCCTTATTTACCCAATTTAACTTTTACCATGTTAAAATAATGACTGAAGATACTATTAATAATTCAAAAAAATAATTAATAAACCATATTTACAGAATTTGGATCCTTTAATTCAAAATATGGAATCCATTTTCCAATATTGAAAACACAGATGTATCGTAAGTAATATTTATATTAACCCTGTTGATGGGAAGAGAAAACTATTTATTATAGTTAAAACATCTAAGAGATTAAAATGTTTTTATATCTAAATTTAACGTAAAATTAATGATAATGTCCTATAGTAGTTTAGTTGATAAAAGTAATTCTACCTATACTTTAATGAAATTAAAAAAAATTAGTATAAAAATAAGTAATAAGTTTATGTAGTTTTGAATTACAATAAAATATTTTTTAATAGTTCATCCAAACATGAACTTTCTTTTAAAAAAACATCCAATTTAAACTTTGATATACAGATTTCAGATAAGTTTTTTATTTTTTCAGATATAATATATAAAAATTTCAAAATTGGATTTAATATTCATTATCTATTAAAAATGAAAAAATTGACCTTTTAAAAAATATACATTCTTATGCATAAGATTGTGTTGGTTCTTATCTTATGCCTTTTAAATTTATTGGATGAATATAAAAAGTATTTGATTGAATATTTAATATAAATATTTCATTAATATCAATCATTTATTTTAATTAATTAAATTTATTAAGACGAATGACTTTAGGAAAATAAAAATAAAATAAATTGCATTGTAATCAATTGGTATATATTTTCATTTATAATTAATTGGTAACCATTGATTTCAAATTATAAACTTTATTTTTTCATATGTTAGTTATTAATTATTCATAACCACCAATTTAACTCATTAGTTATATCACATTATATTAAATTATAATATTTTAATAATATATCATGGTTTGATAAAACTCAGTGTTGCGTGTAATGAAAGCTATAAAATATGAATTGAAATTGTGTAAGACATTCCTATCATAGTGTGGTGTATTTTCCTATCGGATTTGAGTGTTCCTAATAGTGTAATATCAACTTCTATTTTTTGAATAATGTATGCCATACATTGAGATTTTGTATGAGAAAAGCTATATTCAATATTGGCTGAAATGAAAAATATTGAAAAATTTAAATTAACTCGAAAAGATATATATTTAAAAAAATCTTGGTGTTTCACATTCTACCCCCTTGAAATGAATTTCCCTGTAAAACATGTCAAAATTTTTAATGATTAAGTTATTGAAAGTACCATTTATAGAATCACGCATAGTAAAAAATATTACAAAAAACTCATCAAAAATAAAGAATGTTTGAAACATAACTGTTACCCAGAGTAAATAATAACTAGGTTTACACATAGGTGATAATAGGTGGAAAGTGAAAAAAATGTACATAGAAGAGAAATATAACAATAATATTTAGATGGAGTGTGATACAGAACATGGTCGGGATAAATTTAATAATTACATTTACATAAATATTTGATGTTCTAGGGGGAAATATGATTAATCAAATATGAATATACTAGGATAACATTTATTATTTCTATATAATTTCCCTAATGATGATTAATTCTCATGAGATGATATGCATATTTGATTTTAGAAAAATCTAATTCGTTTTGTGCATTGATAAATATAGTGATATAATTCTCTAATGTCACATACCTCATATGAAAAATTAACATAAACTCTCCATAAATGGATAATCCGACCATCCATCCAAAATATGAAAGTCAAAAACTTTATAAATATTGGAACTAAATTTTATTAACATATATCTCCCATATATCACAATATATCTCTTGATTGTCACTTTCCAATTATGTCAATACCTTACTAATGTATTCACATGAATTACGGTAATAACATGAATTATAATACATCACTATTTAAAACATTTAGGTATCCTTATTCTAAAATTTATTTGATATGATCCTCAAGTCCACAAAGTATTAATCTCTATATATGATAGTATAAACCAATTTTCAACAAATCTTTAATATTTTCCAACCAAATAAGTACCATCTAATTTACTTATTCATATCCATTGTATCTTTATACAAATATCATTATCATAAAATCACTGACATATTGAGGGTTATCCTTCCCTAAACAATGTGATTTCCAAAAAATATCACCTAGTTACCATAATCGTTTTTCATGGTTACCAGTACCATTCAACGTATTCTCATAAATCCGTATGTAGAAAAACTAAAGTGGACCAATTCATAGATGTTTCATTATTCCATTATACCAAAAAATTAATTCTACAACATTATTCCTAAATTCTATTACATAAACACTCAATAATTTCAAAACATATTTTTCACACTCCACATCACCAAAAGTGATCACATGAGATTTCACATTACCATTAGCCTTAACATGTTACTAGAGTCGATCATCATCTTTATCCCTTGGACTTGGGCATTGGTAAAAATTATGTCCATCTTCAGTCCACATAAATAACTTAATTGTAAGAGGTTTATTTTTTAGAGATATCATTTTATTCTCATTACCATGGCACTAAAATTATTAGTGAACTTCTTTCCCATATTAAATAATTTATCGGCCCCCTTAAGAAAAATACTTTATGGTACCTTCCACACATTAAGTATGAAGTAGATCTAATCTTCTTCTATCAATTTTTTTAATGTTTTCAATGAATTATTTAATTATTTTCTTATAATAATCATTAGATATATGAGAAACCTGAAACTCTATTTTTTAAAGAAGAATAAGGGGAAGGTACATGCTAATAATAATTCATTGAGATCATCACAATCTATGGAGTCAAATTTATCTTCATGCCATAAATTCATGATGAAGTTCCCCTACCAATTAGCTTCTCCATCCATGTGATATGTTCCCAATTTACCATTTTCACATTATGAATAATAGAGAATAGAAAATGTTTTTTCAATGGCATAGATCCATTTCATAGAAAAATAGTGGATTAGTCATTACACTAAATGATGGTGGATGTCGCCTTAATTAGGATTCAAGAAAACCTAGTATTTGTCCTTTGGTAATTTGGAACCATATAAGGATTAATGTATCTAAATGGTTGTGTGGTCATAGAAAAATGATTGTATATTCTCGATCCCATAACATTCTGTTTTTAGTATGAAAATCATTTCTTTTCACATCTCCTTCAATGTTAACATGGTTCTTATGTGTTCCACCCATTGATAAAAAAATAAATAATATCATAATAAACACTTATCATAGTGTAAAACTATATAATAATGACAAATTACTTATAATATTTCTAAATTATGAAACCATATTATGAAACATTAGGTTTATCCTTATAGATGTACGTAGACACATCTTTTGATATATCACTAGGGATCACAATAATTATTTTTCATCATAGTATTAAAAGTTCAACTAAAAATTAACTATAATGAACCAATATCGATTTACATGGATATTATATCATTTTTCTTGAATATTTCATACATTACACAAACACACACCCAAATCTCTTATTAGTTTAGTGCCTTTGGAAACATTTAACAAAAAAGATATAACCTAGTAGAAGGTATTCAATTTTTTTCGAAAAATATCATCCAATTTAGTACCCTTAACTTATAATTTTCTTTATAACCTAGAGATATGAAAAAATAATAAAATAATGAACTCATATGATTAGTAAGAGTAAAAAATGATATATAAATCAAAATATAAATATAAGGGTATATTAATATAGATAAAAATTTGAAAATAATATTATGTATATAAATGATCATAATCTTGAGTCATTTAATATTTCATAGATATACATAACACATGAATCATAAAATAAAACATTGTCATAAACATGGAATTGTGTATAACATATAAGAATAAAATAAAAGTTTCATATAATTCAAGCCTCATTGACAAGGATTTCATAGTAGACAATTTTCATAACTTAACCAAGATCACACCCTATTAGAACAATTTATTACTAAACCAAGATTAGTCCCATTTCAATCCTATATTACTGATCCAAGATTACTCCCATTCTAAAACTGTATTACTAAACCATGATTATACCAATTAAGTCTATTTTATCTCATGATATATAAATCATTACTTAAATTATTAGAGGGAGATATATATCCCACCCATAAAATAATAAAATCATCCATATGTGTTGCACAAGAATAGAAATATTGAATCATTACAGAACCCATGAAATAAAATGGGTTTCATAACCATAATTCAATCATTACAAACGCCCTAAAAATGGGATTAATAAACAAAATTCAATCAAAAAAATTAACCCTTCATAGAAAAAATCGGAATCTCTTCATTGGATCATATGTCAGTAAAAGATAAGAAACATCAAATTGAATTTCCTTATATGGAAAATTATTTTGAAATATCACTTGAAATTTAATATTGGGGAATATAACCTCTGTATTTTAAAAACATTTTATTTTCAAAAAATACCTTGATATTTTAAAAGAATGTATTTCCTTTGAAAATAAATTTGTAATATTTTAAGAAGAGAGTGAAAAAACCCAGTCTTGATAATAGAGGAAAATTATATTCATGACATATAAATTAACAAAACATTAATTTCATTATTTTTTAAAGAAAATTTACAAAGTATCATATTTGGAAAACAACAAAACTATTCCTTTCAAATAATGTAGTAAAATGTCAAAAATGGGTAAAAATGGATTTAAAAATCCATAAAACAATAGTAAAAACATATTTTAAAACATTTTTAGGAAACATGGACATGGTTAATTAATATTCCCCAAGGAATACTTAAAAGAAATCAATCCCAAATATTGATGATATTGTGAAATAAATACTTGTCACACTATAAAGATAATAATTGTATTCCCCGTGAATGAAATATAAATATATGGATATAAAAATACCGTAATATTATGGATATGAATCATAAAATTCATTAATGGTTAGCTTAAACACCACTAAGAAGAAACAAGTAGTGTATAAGGATTGTGTCCCACAAAAATGAATATTCGACATAAATCCCTTACAACATGAGTAACATTATAATGATGAACCCCATGAAAGAATAAAATTAATTAAAGAAATTTAAATATTTATATAATTTAATATAATTATATAACATTTCCTAGGTCAGTATGTTCAATATAAAATTGAGTTGAGTGGTGAATATGACATGTATCTTAGAAAAATAAAAAGTAAGATGAAATTTCCATACATAGTATCTAAATTCTTTTCGTACTCATGAAAACCTCATGTATAATGAATATAAATTTATTATATATCTATTAGAGATCCATATTCATATATATAATATCATATATGACATACTTATTACTTTTTATTACACTCTTATTAACAATTTAAAATCATATGTATGTTTCGGGTAATAACTAATTTGTCTCTTGAACATGCTTTTACTTGTTATTCTTGGTAATTAAGCTTAGATAAAGATTTTATTTCATACATCATAATAAAAATGACTAAAATATAATATATATTCCTTATATATGTATTTAAGGTAATATATGAATGATAGAAATAGAAAATGAAATACACCGTTAATGGAGACGGTAGGTACTATGTACTCATGAACGCTGCATTCATTTATTTTCCAAATTAAATGATAAAAAAGTAAATGATATATTACAATTCTAGAATAATATTATATATATATATTATATATATTCATAAAATTAATCTTTATTACCATCAATGTGATATATAATATGAAAAACGAATCACATTGCATCACGAAGATGGTAAGCCATACGTACGCATGAGTGACATTATCATTTACCAAAAGAATAGATGGTAAAAAAGGAAGATATGATATGATAAATACAGAATAATAATTATGTCGTAAATATCATATAAATGCAATAAAACCATCATAACTATTATTCATTGAAAATTGAGACGGAAAATGAATTGTATTGCAATGTGGAGACGATAATCCATATGTACGAATGAGTGATACATTCATTTCATGTCCGAAGGGAAAGGGGATTTATAATTGTGTTTTTATAATAAAAATAAAATTTTATAATATTGAGGTATCAAATTTTTTTATTTCATTTAATAATCATATATTTATATGAGGTATTGAAATGTAGAAAAATATAGTGATTGATTTTGGAAATTACCACTGCTTCAAAATTGATAGTTTAGATCTACTCTAAAAGACTCTTGAGGTGGACATTTGGGAATAACATGTAATGTCTCTGATTTCTCCGTATTTTATTTTTAATATTATGTGGGAATTATTTCGAGACCAGGCTCTAAGACGATGTGCAGTTTCGAGGCCCGACAAGCCTGGAACAAATGTTTGAATTTAATTAAATAATTAAATTACGTGTGCGTGGGGTTTTCTTGAAAAAGTGGAATAACTCCCAAACGGGTCCTCAGATCTGAAATCTGAGGGCGCCGTTGCATTCAGAATAGCGCTTTTACTTTAGGTCAGGACTAACATCGGCTGGCACAGGTCGTTGGTGAAATCTAGTTTTTGGACGTAACCGTGATAGAATATTTAATAAAAATAATTTATTAAATCTTATTACAGTGAATATCTTTTATCTTTTTAAATAGAGATTTATGCTGGTGTCCACGGTTATAGGCTTCATAACCTTGAAACCTTTGGAGGCTCTGGATGCTCTAGAAGAAACCCCCAACGCGGTGACGACATTCTTGAAGAATATCACCGGTTACGACAACACGACGACCAGATCTTCGCAAACAAACACCATGAATCCAAATTGGGTGTTTGATATTTTTGTTATTTCTTTACCATTATTGATTACTATGAAAAACGCGGATGAATCCACGAACGGATTATCCCACGGATCGATCGTATTTTCTGGATGAGCTTTTGCGGGGATTTTGGGGAAGACCTTCATCTATGCAGTTTAATCTGTTGATTTTTTGCTTTTGATCTAATGGAGACGAACTCATATTGTCACAAATAATGATCAAGGTTCCTCCCTCTTGTTTGTTTTGTGATTTAATTCCCTATTCTTCATGGAGACCCCTCGTTCTTCCTCGCGCTTGACGTTCTTTGAGGAAATCAATCGTTGCACATTTGTTTTTTGGTGCAATGATATGAGATTGTAGATCCAACCCTGGAACATTTCTACGGAGGTGAAACTATGGTGGTGATGGGCTATTCGGAGCAGATCGAGAGATATGAGTTCTTGGGAGTTTTTCCTTCGGATGGATCGTTCGAGGTTTATGACCTTATTGAAGGTCCGGAAAACCCGGATTCAGTGTTAAGATGATGAGTCGAACCAGCATCATGAGTTCCGCGGAAAACGGAGGACCAAATAGAGATTCAAATGATTGGCCGAGGCCCAAGGAGGAAGACGCCGTTTCTGGAAAATCCCGACTACACGGCGTGTAGTATGGGCTACACGTCATGTGTTCATCGGCAGAGCAGCTAGCATGTACTCTGGGAGTACACAGACACGGGTTGGGTACACAGCCAAGGACACATCGTGTATACCCTTCCTTGGCCAGATACATGGGGAACCCCGTGTACAGGTACACAGGAAGGTGACACGAATAGATACCGTGTACATGCACATGGTTAGCATGCACGGTGCGAACCCAAGGTTCTTGGACAATACATGTTATCCTACTACATTCTGTGTAGTTTCTTTTTATATGGAAAGCCTAATGACATGGGACGTTTACACGGGCAGTACCCGGAGTCATGGAACACGATGTGTGATCCTTCTACATGTCGTGTAGATGAGTTTTACAAAACTAGGATGGATGACATGGTCCATTTACACGGGAAGTACCCGGAGTCAAGGAACACGGCGTGTAACCAAACTACACGTCGTGTAACCTGTTTTACATGGCTTGATTCTTTTGTCTTTCGTGACTTGGACTAGCTTTCTTAGGGTTCATACCCCTGGTCTTTCCCCTGAAGGTTCTGGTATCATTTCATACGTTCAGGAGTATGATCCCTTCAGCAAGACTACCTGAATATAGTTTTTGGAATCCCTCTGTGAGACTTAGATCCAAATACTCTATTCATTATTGTAACCCTAATTATAGTTCTTGTTATCGACGTGACGTAATTTACCCAAGCACCGATCCTATGCTTAGCAGATTGGCTCAGACTGAGTTTTTGGAATCACCCCCTGGCTATTGGTTGTGATCCTCATCTGAGCATCATATTCTCAAGTACTTGTGGAGTGTGTTCTCCCGGAATGAGTACTTCATATCTCTCTCTTTAGACCTAGGATTGTGTTATCCTTGTTACGTACTTAGTGGAAATATTCAAGCTGGATCTTAGTGGTGGTTTCGTGATGGTCAATCGTGTGTGAGTATATCTGGCTATTCTTATTATATATTTTGTAAACATATACTATGTAGAGATGACTGTATCTTTCCTTTGTGATGTTTCCCTTGTTGTATTCCTGTGTGGTTTTAGAGTGTCCTACTGGGAATTGTTATAGTCACCCATGCACAGGCTTTTCCCACACATGTCATGTATTGTGCAGAAAAGTGATCCTTTGACAGGATTCTTGGCGATCCAGGACCAGATGGTGCTCAGTGAGATTAGACAGGCTGAGGTCTGTTCCTACGGCTACAGATTGCAGTCCCAGTACCTTTCATTACAGGTAGGACTTTGTTACCAACTCTCTTTTGGTGGGCTTGTACTTTTGGACTCGGGTTTTACATTAATGTACTTTACAATCTTGTCATACTCTACTGTTTGGGATTTTTGTGTATGCCTGCACTTCATTTTTTAGGAGTTTTTACTTTTCATCTTTGTGGGCTTGGAGATGTTTGTGTGTGTGTATAGGTTTATAGGAAATGTCTCCCTTGTTAGTAGCATGCCTACTTGGTGCAGGTCCCCAGCCCCTGACCTATTCGAGACGGGCTTGGGGAGTTGCGGCTCGGGCCCCACTGGGACGTGTCGTGACAGAGTGGTATCAAAGGTGGTCAGTTATACCTTTGGACCGAGAGTCTGTGAGTTGGTTTGGGGCAATAGTGTTTAGTGTTTCAAGTTCGGATTTCAGGCCAGGGACCCCAGTGTTGTTGCGGGCGGCCGATGTATCCATACACCAGGACTTTGATAACTTTTTTTCAACTCGGAACATGAGAACACTAGTTTTAGGGGAAAATAATGGTACATGCATCATATTGGAATGGGATGTGGTTTCCATGTCCTTCTTGATTAAGCTCTCCAGATATACTCCCTAACTGTGATACATCTTGTTTCGTTACAGGATGCCTCCGTGACGCACACCTGCTAGGATTAAGCAGCTCAATTAGGAGGATGCCCCCATCAGTGATGATGCTTCAGTACAGGGACCAAATTCCCCAGTTTTACCTTTGGGTGGTGTTTTAGTTATTCCACCACATGTGGAGCAGTGTTTAGTGCCTACTGTACTAGTAGAGGAGGAGCACATGCTGAGCACACTCCCCGAGTTTCAAAGACAGAGACCCCTCCGGTTTCTAGGCGAGCCTGAACCTCCGGGAGTAGAGGACTGGCTTGAGGCAGTGTCCAATGTCTTCCGTTTGGTTAGGAAAACATCAGACAAGATGGTGATCCTGGCAGCGAGCCTTTTGCTGGGGTTGCACGGAGACAGTGGAGTTTGGTTATCCAGAGTCACGACGCGGAAAATCTTTCTTGGACATAGTTTGAGAGTCTCTTCAGAGAAAAGATTTCACCAGTTAACATGATATCAGTACATATACATGAGATTATTCATCTTTATAAGGGGTCCATGACAATGGCTGATTATTCATCAAGGTTTACCGACCTCTCATGGTAGTCGATGGATATGGTCAGGGATCAGTACTTCATATATCATACTTTTGAGCGGGTCTTGCTCAGAGACATCTGAGATAGCATCATCCTTATGACCATTACTACTTATGTTGCAGTGCTCGAGCGGGATTTGGTAGTTTATAGATTCTTAGAAGAGAAGAGACATCCAGTAGTTGTCAGTAGTGAGCGAGCTGGAGCAGAGACCTCGGCAGTAGGGAGATGATGTCAGGGACCCAGGCATGGGAGACGTTTTCAGAGGAGATCTCAGGATAGAGGATCTGTCGTACAGGGTTCGCAGGGTGCATCCAGGTAGCCTCGATATATGGTGATGCTACTCATGTGACGGTAGAAGACATATCGCTCGAGATTTTCCAACCCGCTGTACTACTGACAAGGGAGCTGTGGATGGACCACCAAGGTAGAGGCAATGTGTAGAGCAGACAGATCCGCTGGGTGGCAGGCGTGGTATAGGATCTAGGAGAGTAGTTGTAGGTGGTCAGCGTTTTGACCTTTTACCACCACTAGACCCAGGATGTCCAACCCTGGCTCAGGGAGCTGGTGGACAGAGGTAGGGGAAGCTATAGGCAGCAGAGGCTTATGACCCAGGTACTCCTGGAATGATTAGAGGTAAAATCTGGGTCTTTTCTACTTTGGTTGTCGTACTGATAGACACATGTTCTAGTCATTATTTTCTGGCTTCTTATCTTGTTCGAGACCTTGAAATTGTAGTTGAGCCATTGACTCGACACTTATGCTTAGTAACACCGACTGGAGAAGATTTAGAGATCACACACCTTTGCAGATAGTGTGACATGACCTTTGGATGCGAGAGTTTCAGTTGGAACCTATTGGTGGAAGCGTCAAGGCCTTATGATTTCATTCTTGGAATGGATTGGATATCCATAGTTCATGGCCAGATTGAATGTTTTAGGAGAATTGTGCAGTGTGTCTGTAGTGATGGAGCAAGGTTCTCCTTCTTCAGTGAAAAGGAGGCTCTAGCAGTGAAGGATGGACTCGTGGATAGGAAGGTACAATCGATTTCAAATCAGTTGGCTAGCCTATCCCTTGGCGCAGCAGATGTTACGAGTTTACAGTTTCTAGCAGTAGTGGATGAGTATGAGAACGTCTTTCGGAATGATGTCCCCGGACTACCTCCCCGTCAGGAGATAGAATTATGCATTGAGTTGCAACCTGGGACGACACTGATATTAGCATCAGCCTATCAGATGGATTCTGTAGAGCTTTGTGAGCTGAGGGTGTAGCTGAAATACTTTCAGAGGAAGGGCTTCATGAGACGTAGTGTTTCACCATGGGAATCCCTAGTGTTGTCTTCCATGAAGGCAGACGAGAGCATGAGGTTCTGTTTGGATTACCGGCGCTTGAATCAGGTGACCGTGAAGAATCGGTATCCACTACCGAGGATCAATGACATCTCCGACCAGTTAAGAGAGGAACGATGGTTCTCAAGGGCTGATCTATGATTAGGCCATCACCAGTTGTGATTACGGGATGAGGATATACCGAAGATGGCTTTCAGATGTCGGTACAGTCACTATGAGTACTTAGTGATGCCCTTTGGCATGATGAACGCCCCTACAGTGTTTATGGGACTCAAGAACCAGATCTTTTATCCCTATCTAGAACGGCTCATAGTGGTTTTCATCGATGATATCCTTGTGTTCTTTGCGTCCAAGGAGGAGCACGCGAGGAACCTAAGGATGGATCTGGACGCACTCCGAGAGCACTAGTTACACGGGAAACTTTCGAAGTTTCAATTCTAGATACAAAAGGACCACTTTCTGGGGAACGTTGTCTCAGAAGATGGTGTAGCAGTGGACCCGGCCAAGGTAGAGGTAGCGTTAGTATGGGAGAGACCCCAGAACGTAATGAAGGTGCAGAGTTTCATTCAGTTATAAGGATACTATCGGAGATTCATTATTTATTTCTATAGGATTTCAGCACCATTCACAGCATTTACCTGAAAGGGGCAGCCTTTCGGGTGGACCGAGAGATGCCAGTAGGCTTTTCTGCAGTTGAGATAGAGTCTGAAGAGTTCCCTGATCATGAGACTACCAGAAGAGGGTGTCGAGTACGTGGTGTTCTACGACACATCAGCAACTGGGATTGGTGGTGTCATGATTCAGTGGAAAGCAGTGATTGCCTATGGCTCATGTCATTTGAGGCCACATGAGTAGAACTACACGACCCATGATCATGAGTTGGCAGTGGTAGTCTTCACATTGAAGATGTGGCATCACTACCTGATGGGAGAGAAGTTTACCATCTACTCTGATCAAAAGAGTCTCAGATATATCTTTTCTCAGAAGGTTCTAAATTTGAGACAGATGTGGTGGCTTGAGTTCCCCCAGGATTATGACTTTGAGATAGTTTATACTCTTGGGAATGAGAACATTGCGGAAAATCCTCTCAGTAGGAAATCCAGTTTGCAGTTGCTTGATGAGGCGATGATACGGTTGGCCTCTTTACACTTATCCTTAATGGATAGAGATGAGGGAGCATACCTTTATCCAATGGTTGTTACTACTCCAATCTTATAGTGAGTCAGAGAAGCACAACTCAAGGAGGCTTTCTGTGAGACTTTACAAGCTTAGATATCCGCAGGTGATGCTGTTGAGGGATATTAAAAAGGTGGGGAGCACATTGTTCTTTTCAGAGGGAGCACAGTAGTACCCGTGACGTTGTGGTAGGAGGTTCTAAGAGAGTTCGATACATCTCTTTTGGTGGTGCATCCAGGAGTAGACAAGATATAACAGGACCTCCGACGTTAGTTCTGGTGGCTTGGAGTGAAGAATAGTGTGGCATAGTTTGTTTCTCGGTGCCTTACATGTTAGCAAGTAATGGATGAGCACCAGGTTCCATCAGGTTTGACTTGGAACCTTGAGGTGCCAGAGTGGAAGTGGGATGGTATATCCATGGACTTCGTGACGGTTTTACCATGTACGTCCAGTGGACATGATGCCCTCTGGGTGATCATTGACCGACTCTCCAAGTCGGCCAACTTCCTAGCCATACGGGAGCAGAGTTCAGTAGAGATCTTAGAACGCCTCTATGTGCAGGAGATAGTTTGACTTCATTTAGTTCCCTCAATGATAGTCTTTGATCATGATGATCATTTCACATACTATTTTTGGAAGGGATTGAAAGAAGATTTTGGGCCTCAGTTACTCTTGAGCACAATGTTTCATCCTCAAACTGATGGTTAGACAGAGCAGACCATCCAGGTTCTGGAGGATATTCTTTGAGCATTCATACTTGACTTCAATCGTAGTAGGGAGGACCACCAACCACTGGTGGAATTTTCTTATAACAACAGTTATCATTCCACTATTGTTATGGAACCATTCGTGGATTTGTACGGATGACCTTGCAAGTCACCACTTTTCTGGACTGACCCAGGAGAGTCAGCACTCATGGGCCTAGAGATGGTGTGATCTACTACGGAGAAGGTGTAGGTTATCCAGGTGTAGATGAAGACTGCACAGAGTCGGCATAAGTATTATTCCTCTAGGAGACAGAGGCCCTTGGAGTTCGATGAAGGAGACCATGTGTTCCTTTGGCTCTCACCTCGAAAGGGACTGTAGAGATTTGGCTATAGAGGCAGGCTATCTCCGAGGTTCATCGACGCTTTTTTGATTCTGAGTGGAGGTGGCGAAGTGGCATACCAATTTTCTCTACCTCCTCAGATGGACTAGGTACACAACATCTTCTATATGTCACAGCTGCGGAGGTACGTGAATGATCCAACGCACGTTATTGACTGGGGAGAGCTAGACGTCAATGATGGAGCGACCTTTGCTGAGTACCCAGTGGAGATCGAAGATCGGCGTAAGAGGATCCTTCGTGTGCAAGCTATTACCTTGGTTCATGTCCGGTGGTAGCACGGGAATCTCCAGGAGAGCACGTGAAAGCTGGAGGCTTAGATTCATGTGCAATACCCACTTCCTTTTGAGTAGCCTTTGTTTTGGATTTTTGGGGATGTAAATCCCTATTGTAGGTGTGATTTAATGACTCGGATTTCTCTGTATTTTATTTTTAATATTATTTGGGAAATCCTTCGAGACCGGGCTTCGAGACAGTGTGCAGTTCCGATGCCCAGAGAGCCCATAAAAAATGTTTGAATTTAATTAAATAATTAAATTACGTGCACGTGTGGTTTTCCTGAAAAAGTGGAATAACATCTGAACTGGTGCTCGGATCAGAAATCTGAGGGATCTTTTGCGTTCAGAGAAGCGATATTACCTTAGGCGATGCTTAACATCAGCTGGCTTAGGTCTGTGGTGAAATCCTATTTTTGGACGTAACCCTAATAAAATATTTAATAAAAATATTATATTAAATCTTGTTGCAGCAGATATCTTTTATCTTTTTAAATAGAGATTTGCATAGGGGTCCATGGTTACATGCTTTATAACTTTGAAACCTTTGAAGGATCTAGAAGATCTGGAGGAAACCCCCAATGCGGCGACGACGTTCTTGAAGAATTTCACCAGCGACGATGACGTGATGACCTGATCTTTGCCAAAGAACACCGCGAATCCAAGTAGGTCATTTGATTTGTTTGTGATTTCTTTCTCCTTCTAGATTCTCACGACGAACGTGGATGAATCCACAAACATATTATCCCACAGATCGATCGTATTTTCTGGATGGGATATTGTGGGGATTTTGGTGAAGATTTTCATCCTTGCAGTTTAATCTGTTGCTTATTTTTGGTTTTGATCTAACAGTGATGAACCTGGTTTGTCACAAAAAACGATCAAGGTTCATCCCTCCTGTTCGTTTTGTGATAAAATTCCCTGTTCTTCATTCAGACTCCTCGTTCTTCCCTGCACTTGACGTTCTTGGAGGAAATCAATCGTTGCACATTCGTTTATTGGCACAATTATCTGAGATTATAGATCCAGCCACAGAACAATGATACGGAGGAGTGACTGCGATGGCTATGGAAGATTTAGAGTGGGTTAGAAGATATGAGTTCTTGGGAATTTTTCCTTCGGATGGATCGTTGGAGGTTTATGACCCGATTGAAGGTCTTAAACTCCCGGATTCATTGTTAGGATGATGAGACGAACCGGCGTCTCCCGGATTCCTTGGAAAACGGACGACAGAATCGAGATCCGGAAGATTGGACGAAGCACAAGGAGGAAGAATCCATTTCTAGAAAATCCCGACTACACGGCATGTAGTATGGGCTACACAGCGTGTGTTCATCGGAGGACCAACTGGCATGAATTCTGGGAGTACACAGACACAAGTTGGGTACATGGCCAAGGACAGGGCGTGTATAACCTTCCCCGGACAGACACATGGGGAACCCCGTGAACAGGTACACGAGAAGGCGGCACAGGCAAAGACTATGTACGGGCACATGGACAACATACACAGAGTGAACCCCAGGTGCTTGGACAAGGCGTGTAATCCTACTACATGCCATGTAGTTTCTTTTTATACGGCAAGCCTAATGACATGGGAAGTTTACACAGGCAGTACCCAGAGTCAAGGAACATGATGTGTGATCCTTCTACATGCCGTGTATTTGAGTTTTACACAGTTTGGAAGGATGACCCAGGTCGTTTACACGGGCAGTACCCAGAGTCAAGGAACACAATGTGTAACCAAACTACAAAAAGTGTAACCTGTTTTACATGGCTTTATCCTTTTTTCTTTATTGAATTGGACTAGCTTTCTTAGGTTTCGTACCCCTGGTCTTTCCCCTGAAGTTTCTGATATCATTTCCTATGTACAGGAGTACGATCCCTTTAGCAGGACTTCCTGAATAGAGTTGTTGGAATCCCCTCTGTGTGACTTAGAGTCAGATCCTCTATTCATTCCTGGAACCCTAAGTAGATTTATTTGTATCGATGTGACCTACTTTACCCAGGTGCCAATCCTCTGCTTAGCAGATTAGCTCAGACTGAGTTGTTTGAATCACCCCATGGGTATTGGTTGTGATCCTCATCGGAGCATCGTATTCTCAAGTACTGGTGGAGTGCATTCTCCCGGAACAAGTACTTCGTATCTCTCTCTTCAGACCTAGGAGTGTGTTATCCTTTTTACGTACTTAGAGGAAATCTTCGAGCTGGATCTTAGTAGTGGTTTCGCGATGGTCGATCGTGTGTGAGTATATCTGGATATTCTTGTTATATGTTCTATAAACATATATTGTGTATAGATGACTGTATATTCCCATTGTGGTGTTACCAAGGTTGTATTCCTTGGTGGTTTTGGGGTTTCCTACTGGGTATTGTTATACTCACCCCTACATGGGATTTTCCCGCACGTGTCGTGTCTTGTGAAGACGAGCGAACCTTTGACAAGATTCTAGGCGATCAAGACCAGATGGTGTTTAGTGAGATCAGACAGGCAGAGATGTGTTCCTACGGCTATAGATTATAGTCCGAGTACCTTTCTTTATAGGTTATACTTTTTTACAGACTCTATTTTGGTGGGATTTTACTTTTGGCCCAGGGTTTTACATTAATGTACTTTACTTTCCTGTCGTACTCTACTGGTTGGGATTTTAGTGTATGCATGCATTTCCTTTTTAAGTAGTTTTTACTTTTCAGCTTTGTGGGCTTGGAGATGTGAGTGTGTGTATACATTTTTATAAGAAATTCCTCCTATGTTAGTAGAATTCCTACTCAGTTCCAGTCACCAGCCCCTGGCCTATTGGAGGAAGGCTTGTAGAGTTGGAGATCGGGCCCCACTAGGATGGGTCGTGATATACCAGAACCACTTTAATGATGATACTGATGAAAAGAAAAGATTTTTTTAGAGTATAGATAAGATATGTTAATCAATGTGAAGTGATGAAGTGATGGATGGTGTTTTCTTTTATAATTAAATTGTGGGGAGATTTTGGAATTTCAAAAATAATAATTTATAATTAAATCAATATCAATCCAAAAACATCCCAAATTCCATGGATTCTAATATAATATGATATTAAAAAAAATTCATAAAAAATATATATTTTACAAAAGTTTTTGTGTTATTTTAATGATTATCATTTGGTTAACAATTAATTAACCTATTTTAATATTAACTATGCTAACAATGATTTTTTATCAAATAATTATGAAATTTTTAAATATAAGGTGTATATTTGACAATAAATGGTAAAATTATGATATATTAGAGTATATTTAATCCCATTATCCATATTTAATATTTTTTTTATTTTTTAATAATTTAATAAAATTTCACTTTTACCAAATATCATTAGTATCAATTTCGACATTAATCATTTGTTTATTTTTTTTAAAATCAAACAAACATAATATATTTTAACAAACTATATAAACTCATCCAAAACACTTCGTATTCATATATAAAATTTATGTCTGGAATTAATTATTTTAAAATATAAATATTCTAATAGATTGAATATCATTTATTTGGGATTTCATAACTCAATATTGTTTCATTGGGCTATATCGCTTTTTCATTGTCTTCTATAATCTATTATTATGTGTATATTAATTTTTAAATTATTTATTAAATATATACAATTATTTATTGAGGATTTATAATTGATACACATTATCAATAATTTGGTTAATTATCCATTCAACATTGTGATTATTCAAAGGGTTTTTGTTGCAATACAATTTCAATCTACATTGGTTATAATTGAATTTCCATTAGAGTAAATTATATGATAATTATTTAATAAACCCATTAATTTTATTCACCATTAATTATTAACCAAAACTATCAAGTAATTGTACCATTTTCCCAATCATTGCTATATATATCAATTAAGAATATGTTTTTAAGAAAATCCGACTTCATTTCTATCTTTTACAAGAAATAATTTCCCCCCCAATTCATGTTTTATATAATTATTTTACAGAATATTTTAAAAAATTTCATAATTATTTATTATAGAAAATTTAACATAATTTTAAAATAAGTTTTTTTAATATAATATTCATATATTCTTCAAAACAATTCTTTTGGGGTTTTACAAAAAAAGTGAATGGAATCTTGGTTTTGACGTAACCAGCGGGAACATTATTTCCTAACATCATGACAAAAAATTGTTTGGAATACTTATTTATAATTCATATAGGATAAATTAAAATAAAATTTCCATAAATTATTCTACTATATATTTTTTAGAATTTATTTTCAATATAAAATGGATATTATACACGAGAATTTTTTTACTGATATTTTAGGGAATTATTATTCATCCAAACCCACTACCTTTTATTTTATATATACTCTACTAGGGATCTGTTTAATTTATTGCATCCTTATTATTTACCTATATGTTTTAGTATTATTTTAAATAATAATATTGTTGAAATTACATTAATTGTTTCATATTTTAATTTATTAACTTTCCCTTGAATTGTTAACATTCATATGGACATTAAATATACCATAAATAGCCATTCCATTTTTAATGGATATGTTTATTTATTAAATCATATATCATTTATAAATTCAATGTATTATATTTAATGTAATTATTTATAAGGATAAATAAAAAAACGTCAATATTATTTAATGAACATCTATATTTGGTGATATTGAAATTTTTTCAAGAATTAAATCAATTATTCTAGATACAATGAATGATTTGAAAATTCATAATTGAGTGTTGCTCAGTTATAGAAAGACCATAAATGTATTGATATGTCACTCGATATAAATTATTTGGATATGTATAGTTAAATTTTCTTCTTATTTTTAACAATTAATTAGCTTAACACTATATTTAGGATAGATCTTGACAGTAGAGTTATCATGTTCCAGAAACATGATTTCCAATAATTAAACATCTTCTTCATTAAGAATTATGTTATTATTACCCATGATATTTTTCACAATGATATTATCTCTAGATGTATTGGATTATCATATTTTTTATTAAGTGTAATGTGTTCAATTATTTACATTTCTATATTCATTAGTCTTTATCTTATCTTGGTATTCAAGTTGTTTTTATGGAATTTTTTTTTATTTTTTAACAATCCATATTGACTATTATTATTGATTAATTATATCTTCTACTATAAATAATCCTTACTCAGAATTTGGGGTCACAATTAATTTTTTTCCTTTATCTGAAATCCATAGCAAGTAATATGTATGATATGAAATGATATTATAGGGGTAATAATGGTATTTTGAAAAATAATATACAGTAATTTTTTAAAAAACATTTATAGGGGAATCATTTATGTATATGATTACGAAAACTACCATAATATTACATACATCAAGATTCAATTAGTTGAATCATATTCCAATTTAATAATATAAAAAACCAGATCTAGGTTATAAATATCCAAGTCATAATAGTAAATATCATTATGAAAAATGCATTGAAATTTTTTTTAAGATACAATTTTATGAAATAAAATATTTTATAGAAAAATCACATATATATAATATATTCTCATTAATATTATTATATTATTTATAATATATAATGATTTATATAGATTTATATATTATTAAATAACTATTTTGACCATATACATTAATAAATAAATGAAAAAATTAAATATAGTTCATCTATTATAGTTAAATACAACTTAACTTCCATATTGTAATACATAGATTTAAAAATGCAAAGTAATATTTAGAAAAAATTATTTTATTCCATTAAATATATATTATTTTTAAGTCTTATTTTAAAGTCTTTTATATCATTTTTATATAATGATAATATCTTAAATGTAATGTTATTTTTTAAAAAAATTGTTTTAATAAATAACTGAAAAATAAATGATATTTAAAAATTCTAAAAATAATATATTAATATAAATTTCAGGTGATTATTTAAGATATAATGATCATTTTATAAATTTCACAAACTATAATCCAAACATATTTCTATGAAAGAAAATTAAAAATTATATTATTCATATTTTAAAAATGGCATTTTATTCTTTGTTTGGTTTAATTCATATCTAAAGTTATAAAAAATCAATTTATTTTAATTAATTAATTAATAATATTTTATATTTTATATTCTAATAATTATCATTAAAAATTGATAATTTAAATTTTTCTATATAAATATATCAATAATTTTAAAAAAAATCATTGTAATTAAATCTATTTTTGAATTCAATTCATTGAATTGTGTTTCCCTTAAATGTAAATATTTTCATTTTAACAATTTTTTCAGTAATGGTTTTCTTAATATTAAAATGATAATTTTCCATGGCTGATTTTATTTTGGTCATTCATGTAGAGTAGTGTTTAAAAATATAAAACTTAATTAAGGACAATTATGTACTAAAATTGTGGTATGTTATATCCACTTCCTCAATATCTAGTGTAGTGAAATTAATTTCTTCTCAAAAACCATATATATGATAGTAAAATTAAAATTGATTTTGAATTTATTAGTTGTAAGAGACCATATAATATAGAATGCCTTTTAAGACCATCATAAATTTAAAGGGTCCCAATATTATGAGGCTAGTTAAAAAGTTAAAATGAATCCCTCATATAATATAGAAACATAGTTTTTGTTTATAAATTTTTACTAACAAATATAATTTTTTTTCATTTTATGTATTATGACATAAGATATCAATATATTTCTTTTATATGTGTCAATGATGGTGAATTATATATAATTGTAATATATTATAATCATGAAGTTATTCATGAATACATAATTTACACCACTGAAATTAGATGAATAATGTAACATTGTTATTCAGAGGAGTTATATTATAATCAAAGAGTTGTTAATACATTCCTCTCATTTCATATGTATTGATCTATTAGTCAAAAAGATGTTTCCTAATTTTTCTCTTTGACTAGTATAGACTACTATATATATCATAATTCTAATTTGTGCTTTTATATCAAAAAATGGTTTATTATTTTTATGTTCTACTCAAATTTTTATACTCCAAACATAAAAACAAATGCAGTAAATTTTCAAAAACCACAATTTTAATATTTGGATTTTATGAAGAACTAGTATCGAACTCACTAGAGAATATAATTTATTTCGATTTTTTCTTATTCAGAAGTATTATAAATATATTACGAAATCTATATAAAAGTTTTTATTTTTTGAGGCTCATATGGGTAGCCCTGATTAATATTAGGAAGAATGTTTTCTTTTATAATTCGATGAAAAAATTTCCACTAAAGAAGAACAACAATAGGAATTATTAGATAGAAAAATCATCACAAAATATATATATACAAAAATCCACAATTTATGGACATTGTATGATCCATATTGAATATTATTTCACATATATATGTATATTAAAACAACATTAACACATTATAAAAATGTATATAAGATAGAATTCATTTAACCGTAATATGTTAAATTATATGGTTCTGAATATTTGTAATTGATACACATAGAGAAAATAATATTTATAACTTAATTTTATGGATTTTGTACAAAAAAATATACATTTTAAGAAATAGATAAAATTAATAAACTTTCATAGAGTCTCTAATATTGTAAACAACCAACCATGTACTCCTTATAATATTAATTTCTAAATTACTCTCCATATGGGAAACATGAAATGCTTCATTGTGTCAACTACCATTTTAAATCATATAAAAATTACACATCTACTATTAGTACTAAAAGATACATGGAATACATCCTTGAACTATAATACCCTGAGATTTTAGAATATATTTTTATTTAATTTTTTTTCTTTGATATCTTGCACAATATGTAACACCAATTTAAAATGAAACACAATAGACTATTAAAATATTATTATGATATAGTTATCAAGTAGTTGTTCAATTGGAATTTTTAATGAGACAAAAAAATTGTCACATATTTTTTTTATTTATGTACAAAATATAATCATTGGATATCAATTAATTATAAATTAAAAAATTCCACTAATATTAACATCATTGTCTTTAGACGATTTTTTGTACGTAATTGATTTTTATATAAATTAATTTAAGTAATCGCTGTTGTTGAATTATTTTTATCAAATGAATATATTTTCTATTAAATTAAATTAATTACCATTAAATTAATATTTTTTAGTCATGGGATAAAAATAAACAATTTTTTTAAACAAATTTGTAAAAATGTGTTTTGTTTTTTTAAGTTTATTTTTTATATTAATTTATACACTTATACGTAATGAATTCTAAATATTTAATTCAATATTTTTAAATTTGGATAATATATTTTTTAAAATATTACCCTTATATTTTTTAGGAATAATGGATATTAACTATGGTAAAATTTATCCCCATGGTAATGGGAAAATTGATTTAGTCTAAGTTAAATAAAAGTGACAAATCCATATTATTTCATCATAATTATTATTTGGTACAGGTAATTTAACTCATATTATCATTTGAAAAAAATTTATGTGATTAATGAAAACATGATCATTAAAATAACCTATATAATATTGAAATAAAAAAAGCTATAGTCTGTCACTTCCTTAGTATTAAATATATATTATGTGTCTATAATGGGATAAAACCAGGTTATGAAAATATATAAATGTATATATTGTGAATATTGAAATTAAATTCCAGTTTATATTTTATTTGTAATTTTAATTTATTAAAAAATTACCTCAAATTTTTGAAAAACTCAGGTACACTATTTTTTGAATTAAAATAAATGAATTTAATAATATAAAATGTTATATAATTTGAGAATGCTATAGTGTTACCTGATTTTTAACACTAATATAACACTTTAGTGATGTATAAAAGCGTTATATCCATATTATAATTATAAACCCTCCTTTTTCAGATTCATGTCCATTTATTTATGTATTTTTAGTGTATAAAATGACTTGGTTATGTTTCGGACAGTTTAGATGGATTTTGACATGTTTTTCAGTATTTTCTTGTAGGTTCAAAGTATGAGAACGGTTATTAGAAACCATGACACACCTTTAAAAAATTTTGATATGGAATATAAATGTCAATGAATGTTTCATTTTTGTTCAAAATAATATAGTTACGCCGGAGAAATGATGTGAGGATACATTCACATGAGTTAGTTGATAATCTACAGTTCGTGCATGTTTTATCTAACCATGTGAGCCATCTATGAGAGGTGTTTCTTGATGTTGTTGTTTCTACATAGTTAGTTTATAGTTTACCTAATCTTTCTCTGTAAAAATTAACTATTAAATTTTAAATCCAATATTTTTTAATCAAATTTGGATTTCCCCTTTATAAAATTTCCCTCTAATATGGTCAAAACACTAATTATTCTTCCTATAAAGTTTGTAGAGACAATTAATTTCATTCTAGGTGTAATTTTATGGTAAAAAAACTATGTTGGGGGCCCATATGTGTTGTTAAATTCTTATTTGTGATTATTTTATATAGATATGTTCTTTTTCCCAAAATTAAAATCACAGATCCAACACATTGGGGATATATCTCTAATTTTTTATATCAATATATGATGAAATATTATTGTATTAATTAAAGGAATAAATATACAAATTTTTATTTAGATGGTCTATTATGGGTTCTTGAGGTTGATTTTTTGTTTTTCATTTTCACCAATACTTGAGAGATCAGTGGATTTTCACACATGAAACATCTTAATTATAAATTTAATGCATGATTTGAAAATAATTTGAGTTGATTTAAATTTTTTAGAAACACTTATGAGAGTTTATAGAAATTTATATAGTAATGTTTTATTTTAAATTGTGGAAATTTGTTTGTTTAGTAGAAAGTGATTTTGGCTCATGAATTTAAAATGCTAATTTTATAACAAATTTTTTTAATTCATGGAAAAATATTTCTATAAATTATATAAAGAAAATAAATGTTTTATTAAAATGGGTTGGCATGATTTGGTATGGTTTTTCACATACATGGTTGTAGTGAGTTAATTATCATTATATGTGACCCAATAGAAGGGGAATGTGTTGTTGGATCACTAGGGATTGGTTAGATATTAATTAATTTTTAAAAGGACAAGAGATCGTTCATGTGTATGAATTACTACCTAGGGATGCATGTTTGGATTTTTGGAAAATTTGATATTGAATTTATATGAAAAATGGAATTTTATAGATGTATTTAAAGGTTTCTTTTATTGTTTAATATATTCCTTGAAAAATAATTTGGTTTATAAAACTATTTTTATTTGATCTAATCTAATTTATATTAATTTTACTCATTTTTATAAAAATTTCATATCATATTATGTACTAATGGATTGATTTCATAATTTATTGTGTACATCCTTTTGAATTTTATACTCACGTTGTTCATGGGAACAATGGTGAATATTTTGATGGTATCTATTGAGACACAGGTAAAGGCATGGTACCTCAACTATTTAGTGATTCTTCTAGATCATTTTTTCATGTCTTCTTAAGTTAGATCATGGATCAGGTTTGGAGTTTTTGGTTTGATGTCTTTGGTGTGTTTGAGTGTTTTTGTTTTGGTTTCTTCTTTTACTTTGTTTTTTTGGTTTTATTATACAATCAGTTGTATTTCCTTGTACTCTTGCATCTTATAATTGGTTTTTTTGGTTCTGGTTGTCTTGTTTTGGTTTAATTGTGTTCAAACAGAAAATAATCCCACATTAGTTTATGAATCCCATATTATTTAATTATAGCCTTCGCTGTCCTGGTGATTTCACTTATGGCTTGTAACACCCACTACCTATTCCTAATCTAATGGGTGAAGGGTGTAATGTTAAAATTGTAATTAGTCTGTTCAATCCTTGGGTATCAGTTCTGTTCAGTCATGTAGTTGTAAATTTTTTTATTATGGATACATTCTTCAGTATCTTCGCATGGTATTAGGGAGTATTATTTTTGGAACTAATAATTTATAGCACAAAATTAACAACTAACCTTTTTATGAAAAAATTTATTTTACTTTCAATTTTGGGTACGTTATTGCGACAAGACACTTCTATGAGTTGTGACATAATTTTCCTGGGATAATATGATGAGAGGAAAATATCATTCATTCATAGTAATGTTTTCCCACATGGAATTAAAAATTCATTTTGAGTAATGATTAATGATTTGGTGAAAAAGTGATGATTTGTTTATATAACTAAATTTTTTTATTTATTTTCAAAAGCATTGTGTCATTTTTAAAAAATCATTTGAGAGTGGAAGGTATTGAATATTAGAATTTCGTTTTCTGATATGTTTGATGTGGAAATTTTTTAAATTTACAAGTCTACAATTTTAGGCATGTGAGATTAAGTATATTTTTTTTGTTATAGATATTAGAATCCTCTAGGCTATATAGAGACACACAAGAAATTGATGTAAATAATGTGGTTTCACTTGAGTAATAAGTGAGCGAAATGTTAGTCTAGATTATTGTCATGATTTTTAAATCCATGAATTAAGAAAATAAAATGAATAATCCATATAAATTGGATCATTCAATTCATTTCCAAAATATTAATCCCCTGATATTTAATGGTTAATTCAAAGTCAGAGAAAGATGATCTTTGGAATATAGGTTGAATCAATTTCTTTATTTTCATGTCATACCATATGAGCAAATGGTGAAATTAAAATCTTATATGATGTATGGTATAGCATGCCAGTGGTGGGATTTATTAGTCGATGCTAAATTATAAAATTTCTTTTGATGGGGATATTTTGAAGATTTGTTCGAAATACAATTATATCCCAACACATTTTGAATTTCAAAAACATTGTAATTATTCATTTTTATGACATGGAATCACTCACAAACAAATTATGATGATAAATTTATAAATTTTGTTCACATTGCAATATAATTTGATGCAAGTATGTCTTTAAAGGATTTTTTTAGTTGGAGATGAAACAACAAATTATTTCAAAAAAATAAATGCAATATATAATGTATTATACATATATGGGTAATGGAGTGATGATTGAAAAAATTGATATCTCATGAAAATTATTTGGATAAAGAATGTCCTTTCTTAAGGGAATGGGAGGGATCTCCAATTTTAAAATTAATTAGTGGAGGGAAACCTATTCTATTAGACAATTATATATTAGAATCAAACTGTGGGATCAATAAATATTATTTCTCACCAAAGAATAAATTCATGATTTTTTCAATGTGATTCTTTTTACTATGTATGAAAAGATTATACAGAACCACAAAGATCATGTCACAATTTAATTATGATGGGACGCCTCTAGTGTTATTGATATATTTATCCATGGTGAGGTTCTAGATACAAATCTAGTGATTCTAAAAAATCATCAGCTTCAATGGGGTGATTTCATCCACATACATCTTATTAAAAGAACCAAGTAAGCCATGGTTATTCTAAGAATACCTTGAATCCGCAATCAATGCAGTCCTAATATGGAAATAAAGATTAAAATATTCTGAGTATGAAATTTTATTGATATTCGGAAGTTATCATAGATGATAAATCGGGACTTTTGATGGAGAGAGATGTGATTATTTTTTAATTCTATATTTATTCAATCATTTTTCGATACAACTGCATCCCATTCTTCTATTTATTATCGGGTTATTGATCTTTTGGGTTTACAAGATTAGATTATGACTTCTATTTTGAAACTCCAATCACTATTTGGATAATGAGAATTTCATGCCTTAAAATAAGCCACATGTTTGTTAATAATTGACGGGTCGGGGATGGTATTAGATTTTTTTAATAGAAAAGGATATCAATGAATTTATTATAGATTCAGATTTGTTGATGATCTTTGAGGCCCATATTGTTTTTTGATTATTATCGGTGTGTTTCAAATATTCTAATGGTGTCAAATATATCATTAAAAGAGACTTTGTAGTGGAAGAGAGAATAGAAGTAACCTTTATATTGGGAGTTGGAACAATATTTTAGTAGTTGATAGTATAGGATTTGAATTCCATGGACGAGATCAAAAATAGATATTTTCCAACTATAGTGGACAAATTCATTGATGTTTTTTCGAATAATTTTCATGGTTTTTGTTCAAAAGTTATGTAATGTTTATGATTGATCATTTTACTAGGGACCACTTGTATTATTATTATGTGTTATAGGATAGATGCAATTGAATTTATGGTATTGATATATTAGTTGGAATATTTTGAACGTAAAGGGTTCTTCTTTTCGAGTAAATATCTATAAGAAGAGATAGTTCTTTTGTATAGAATGCATCTGAAACGCTTAGATATTTTTCATATTATCGTAACTGTAAAATAGATACTATAATTAATCACCATCTACTTCCATACATTGATTATATTTTTGATCAATTTAAGGGATATTAGTGGTTCACTAAGACTGAATTTATTTTGGATATTAAAAGTTTTTAGTTATCATGGAGGGTATTTCCATGGAATCTTTTAAAATCATATATAGCCAATATATGTTCACTGCCATGACTTTTAATTTTACAAATTCACCAACAACCATTATAGAATTGGTTAATCAGATATTTCAAAGATATCTATTTTCATTTTTAAGTGTTTATGGATTATATATTGGTGTCATCACGAATAAATGAAAATCATGATCAAAAATTTTCTCTACTGTGGGATACCATGTGGGAGAATCATTTGTATGCCAATTTATCAGTGTTTTATTTATGGATACAAGAGGTGTGTTTTTTAATCCATTTCATTTCTGCATACAGTTTTTCTATAGATCCAAAAATTATTGAAGATATTATCAAATGGAAACTGCCAATGCATGTATTTTAGATACATTGATTCAGTGGATTTTTGACATACAATAGATGTTTTGAAATTGACTTTTAATTTCTGGAATCATAGATGGTAGCTTTGATAATGGAATTCATTTCTTTTCAATAGATTGATCAATGTCAAAAATTATTTCAATAGATTAAGGTTAGAATTACATCAGCAACTAGCATTATATATCAAGATTCTATATAGGATTATATATTCTATAGAGATGAATCAAGATTAGTTTTTGGATGAGTTATCATGCATAGAGATACTATGCTTTCTTATTTCTCACAAAAATCATGGATTCATGATAATAACCACCCAACACATGATTTATAATTGGATGTGGATTTCAATGCATTAAAAAATATCATCATTTTTTTGGGTTATAAATACCAGGTGTTTATAGATCATATGATCCTGAGACACATTTTATAAAAAAATCATTTAAATATAAACAAAATAATATTGATAGAATACATTCAAATTCTCAGAATTAAAATAGTGTATGCACTAGGTAAGGGAAATTTGGTGGTAGATGCATTATGGAAGAAGCCATATAATTATTTGGTGAGAAAATATTTAGATCAGTGGTAGAAAATATAATTCATATTATAATTTCACCTAGATTGTACAAAAAAATGTGACGTTGTAGTTTTCATCCCATTTTAGTTTCTTTCAATTTTCTTCCATCATGTTAAAGATTCTCAAATATCTGATTATGAATGTGATTCTATAATTTCACAACTCAATATTGGGGAGACCATTGAGGGAAGAAAGTTGAATTGGAGTTAACATTTATAGAGATATTATCACACTGCATTATTATTTTATGGATCAAATTATTTATGGTTACAAAAACACAAAAATGGGCGGTTCATCCAAGAACTCATAAGATGTATTAAGCAAAAGAAATATTATTTGTGGGTTTGTTGGAAAATTGATGTGGTAATTTTTGTTTCCAGATACCTCTATTATTAGCAAGTAAACGAAAAATACCAACAAACAACCTACATGTTGTAATATTTAATAATTCTTTTTTGAAAAATATATATTATTTATAAGTATTTAGTGATAAGATTCTCTATGATTGTTTGGATACACTATGGTATATTTTTAATTTTGGATCCTCTAATGATGTAATATAATTTATCTCAATTAATAAATCTCATATGATGGAGAACATGTCATACATATGAATCCAATATGTTTTAAAGAGTCACCGTATTCTAGTCTCAGTTGAATCTGACAGAGATCCAGGTGTACATATCATTTTTTATAATTCATTACGGAAATTTGATAGGACTTAGATTACTATGGTCATGGGTTATCAACCTCTAATCAATTGAAAATATTAAATAATGATATATACATAGGAATAAATTTATAGATCATGTGTAATTGAATTTTATGGATCATGGGAGTAGAAAATTCTATTGGTAGAAGTATCATACCACAAAAAACTATGAGGCCTCAATAAAAATGGAAATTTTGAGGCATTTTATTGGGTTAATTTTCCATATACACTTCTTTTTGTGTAAACACATAATAATTCACTAGTTTTACCAATCCTTGTTTAAGAGAAAACAAATAATATTTAGTTGATCAGGAATTGAATGGAAAAGGCTTATATTTTTCATAATTCTTATACATATCATCATCAATGCCCATTTTCATTCAAAAACAGTGACCTTGTGTTATTGATAATCAATCCAAGGATACAAAATTATCATTTTGGGATGTTTTGAAATTTATCTTCTGCATGCATATACCCTTTTGAGATACATTAAATGGTTGAAAATGTTTCTTATCGTTTTCATTTTCCCCTAAGGCTTAGTCTAGTGCATAATTTATTTAATATATCACGATTTAAAAGTATTATCCTGATTAGGACCCCGTGATTTGGTGGGATCAAACCGACCCAGTGAAGGATTCTATGTTTTCTCATATGACGGTAATGATTTTTGATTGGAAAGATAACATCTTTCTTAAACAAATTATTAGTTTGGTAAATCTTTAATGAAAACATGGTAATTGTAAAAAAGAATAATTATAGGGTGAGAATGAAAGGGTGGATCAATGTTAAATAAAATGTAGTCTATGTGGGGTTTTCAACATTATGGGGATGGAAAAACAAATGGAGAGGATAATGTAGCACCACTATTTTAAGGTACACATCCCATTATTTATGTATTTCATGTTTTTAAAATGATTTGAATATTTTTTAGGTTATTAAGAGGGTTTTGGCTATCTTTATTAGATTTTCTGAAGTTTTCATGTTTTATAATGGTTATTATAAACCATGAATCTCTTCTAGGATACCCTACTAGTGAAAACTTTGTTCAATAGGCTCATATACAGCGAGTGCTATGATTATCCAAATCATGTAGAATCCTATGAAAAAATGTCCACACCTTATATCACATGAGAGAGTTCTGAAAACAAACATGGAACCTAGTTTATATAAATTTTTGTGCAAAAATTGGAGCTATTGGATGATATAGTACCTCATGAATAGTTGGTGTATATTTTTTCAAACTATTCACCCTAACAATCATCCATACAAATTTTTCTCAGAAAATTTTTGATCTCGCTGGGTTTATCCAAATAAGAACTCTTTTTTCTCATATTATCATCATATGATGGACTCATATTCATATAGAAGGTATAGAGACAATTAAATTATATTGAGGAATGATTCTTATGTGAATATAAGGGAATTGGAGGCCCAGATTCATTTGTAGTTATCATTATTTATCAATTTCCTTATATCTCTTCTACTAACCCCTCTAAAAACATATATACAATCCATTAGGGATAGATCTATGTTTTTTATTTCATAATGTTTAAATATGGCCATTTGTATTGAAGGGGAAAAGATATATAGTTGTATTTCAGTGAACAATAATAGCTTATTGAATATGTTGTTCCTTTATTAATTTTAACCAATTTTTTAGTGGTAGGTGGATTATACCTCAACTAATCTTGATTAAAAATTGAAGTATTAATTTCACAGTGATTTGAATCTATTTTAATTTTTTTCAAACCCTTTTTTTATTAGATATGAACTTTATAGTTTTTTTTCATGGAAATTGTGAACCAAAATTTAGTTTCTTTGAAATTTAATTAGATAATGAATGATTTTTTTTTATTATATAATAATGGGTTTTTCATTACTTACAAAAAATGGTTTATTGAAATTTTTTCAATAATATAAATTGTTTTCATGTAATTTATTGGGATGTTTTTGGTATAAATGGTTGGTGTGAGTTAATTTCAAATTGATATGACCCTATAAAAGGGCTAGGTTTCATTGGGACATCTAATATTGGTTACCTTGTGAAGACTTGGTAGATTGATGAGAGATCAGTCATGAGTATGGAACTATCACCAAGCCCTACATGTGTTGATTAATATATATGGAATGGGAATGCCTAATGGGATTTGTGAAATGGTTTAAAAGTCTTGTATTATGGTTAATTGTTTCCCATGAAATGGATGATTGGTTTGGAAATTTATTTTTCACTGATATAATCTAATTTAATTGGTTTATAAACTGTTTTATATAAATCAGAAAACATGGCCTATCTCAATGGTGTGAGTTGGGTAGTCATTGGAGAAATCCTACTGAGTTTTATACTAACCCCTTATACGGCCACCTTAGTTTGTTTTCATATATTATCTATCTAGAAAACAAGAAAATTAACGTTATCATGCATTATTGGTGATTCTTATTGATTTCATGGTAATGGATTGTCAAGAAAAATCATGGAGTTGGTTCAGAGTTGTTGAGTTGATGTTATTGGTGTCATTATGTTTTGTGGGTTTTTTTACATTTATAATTTGATATTATTGTTGGTTTCGATATACATTGAAAATTATTTACTTCCACTCATGCTTCATTGAAGGTTTTTTGGACATCATTATATTTTTTTGGTTGTTTTATTTTTCAGAGGAAAATATTCCCTCGATTGTTTATACACCCTTGTAATTTATTTCTAGTATTTTGTGCCTCTCGGATATCACCTAAGACTTGTAACACCCACCAACTCTTCCCAAAATAATGGATGATGGTTTTTAGGTTTAAATATCATTGAAATTTTGTCCATTCGTGTCAAATTCAATTATTAGTGTAAATAATGAAATTAAATATATTCTATGAAAAATTATATTTTAATTAATTGGTTAAAAATAATAAATTTTTTGAAAATTGAAAATTTCAATAATATATATTCAAAATTGATAAACATTATGCATTTATTATCCAGTTTTTTCCTAAAATTTAATTTTATAACCCTTGAATTCTTAAAAAATGTGTTACAATAGTAATAGATAAAATTGGTTAACCAGTTAGTTAATAAAAAAATCAAAGTTACATTAGAACGATTCGAATAATTTTTTAAATAATGGAATCCACATCCATATGTATCCTCTAATACTTATCTTCTGGGAAGAATTTGGAAATAAAATTACTATATTATAATTTAAACATTTATTAAATTTTAATATATCTCCTCCCCTGAATTGTATAACGTAACTCCACCTTTCTCTTCTTTATTCGACAAAAGGTATTCTATATCAACCATAGCCTTTCTAAGTCATTTTTAATAATCCTCACCATAATTATAGTATATCTATACTTACAAAAATACAAACCCTAGGATTTTTAAGTGTGTATCTAATAGAGTCATTTCATAGAAGTGATAATAGTATTAATGGGAATCTATTTTTTTCATCCTCCTTACCACAAATAAATCTATAATAGTTTTTATAAAATAGAAATTTTATTATATTAAATTTACTAAAACTTTATTATTATTTTGAAAAATTCATTAACTACCATCTTTCATATAAATGGGAATTGAATGCATTGCTATTAATTACGTACATGTTAACAATCCCACCTAATGAATCAATTCATTTTTAATGACATGATTTCAAGGATGGTGATTATGATGGTTTTAGTTTTTATTAATAATAATTGTGACATAAATATTTGAATTTAATTATAATATAACCAATACCTTCATACCTTCTAATATATTAGAAAATTACATTGTCTCTCTTGCATACTTTTATACCACCATCACCATGAAGTTATGTGATTTTTTTAATTTATGTTTAACCTGGATTTTAATAATGATATATTTAATTAATAAAAATGATGAATGTGATATAAGAATAATTCTAAAAATTTGAATTGAAATTTACCTTTCTCTCATTCAATCTTTTAAAAAGTGAAAACATTTTTCATGCATATGTGTCACCTACCATCTCCATGAACAACATAATTAATTATTATATAATAAATTTGATTAATGAATCTAAATACTTATAAAATATATAATATATATGGAATTATATATCTATATAAATTATTATGGTTCTTTCTTATACTTATAATAAATCCATATTTGTTATAATGGAGTTTCTAACCCATATTGGAAAATTCAAAACATAGGTAAGGGTTTAATATTTAAAAATGTCTTTATTGGGACATATGAAATTTTATGTAGCACTCTTATTTTATGAGGTGTATATCATTACCATTTAAATGTTATATCATTATTATAATAATTTTCATAATATTTAATATTTTATTTTATGGTATCTATCCATGGGGATTATAGAACAAATGTTAGCAAATCAGTAAGTGTTTTAAGTTAAAATATCATTGTTTATCAGCATTGTTTTTATTAAGTTTTAGTGAATAAATATTATGATATACATGTCTGGAAACTCATAAATTTTATTTTAATATTATTATTCTTCAATACTTCATGTTTTACCTTCATTATCCTCAAATTATGATATCATTATACTAAAATAAATTCTTTTTTTGAGAAACGGGCTTTATTTCCCTATTCTTAAGAAAAAACATTTTTTTCAAATCATTATTCTAAAAAATCGTGAATATTATTAATACTATATAATTTTTATACATATTAATATTAAAAAAATTATCTTATTATAATATATAGTTTAAAATTCATTTTTTACATTAATAGACTTATGAACTTTTTGAATTTTTATGAAAGTGTGAATAGAATGATTGTATTTTATCATATACAACATAAACTGAATTTACCATCATCATTACTGCATAATTATTAGGTGATTTTGTTATAATTTTACATGGTAAATTTCAATTAATGTTTATTCAATATCAATTTTGTTAATTGTTAATATTACATAAATTATTTCATAATGAAAAACTAATTCTACTTAAGAAATATTCAATTCATATTTTTTTAAAAAGTACTCCCACAATAATATTTATTGATTTTAGTTACACTATAGTGTGTAAATGATCCAATGATACCATCATCATTCATTCTTATGGTGGATTGTGATTATGATTTTAGGATTTATATGAAAACCATTTATTTTCCATGGTTTATTCAATGAGGATATGATAAATGATTTATGATCTTGTGAAAATTATATGTATGGATTTTGATTATGTGAAAATTGAGTCTATTAACGACCACTTAAAAATTTGATAAATATGGATAGTTGATGAGGTAAATATATTATGAGAGGAACTAGCTTCCATGTCAATAAGATTAATTGTGTTATTCGATTTTATGGCCATAATATTAAGCATGTACCATACGCTCATGACTTTAAAATTTTTCTTAGACATGTTTTCATTTCCATAATATTATTTGTGGACCAAGAATCATGTCCATAATTAATTTAAAGTGGATAATTCCATATCCTTAAAAAAAATGAGTAATCCTATTTCTATTTTAAAATATTCACAATTTTATAAGAATAATATTTTTCTACATTCTTTTTTTTATGTTATGACTTTATAGATAATTTCATTTTATTTATTTATGATATTAGTCTTATAAACATCTATGATTTAGGTATTGACTGAAGAATATTATATATGATATTATTGGTATTTTTTTCAAATTATATCTTCATATCTCAACCAAATATTATCATGTTATGCTTATGTGATCTTTGATATTTCCCTTTTTTACACTTAATGCACATCTGAACACACCCTTTTTAGTTTGTCCTTCATTAGGTTATAAATAATAGTATTAAATATATAATTAATAACAAGAATACTATGTTAAAAAATTATTATAAATATTGAATCTCATTTATGAATTTTTTTTTAATCAAGTTTCCAAATGCACTATGGCATTACGATCATAGGCGCGTTCCTATTGTCATGTGTTGAATATTCAACCAAATGATGTAATATTCATTTATAAAAATTTTCTAGGTCAATATAAATCATATTATAGAAGGGTTTATTTAATCATTGAAGATTAGGATTAGTAAAAATAATTTAAAATACTTCGGAAAAGTTTATTTATATGATAACATACTAAAATCTTGTTAAGGAAGATTCTACGTGGGTTTTCCAATAATAAATCTCCATGTGGATATTGAAAGTGGATATATCCTTGTTTTAGACGCATCTAGGGTTAATAAAACAAATAATATTTTTTATAGTATATTTTAAATGCTATTATAGTGTACAATCAATGCTCACTTACCGTGCACCAGTTTTGAAACTCTCAAAGGTTGTGAATTTGAAACCAAAAAATGTATATATTAATCTTTTTATATTATTTGAATAGAAAATGAACCTGAATTAAAATGGTTTAGTAATTTATTTTAAATCAGTAATTATTATCACTAATATATGATCATTCACTCTATTTTTTGTAGCTTAATTCTTCCTTCAGGTTTATGGTATTATTTAATGGCTCAGTCCTAAAGAAATCATGTGAACAACGAATGTAAAAACTAATGAAATGACCTTCCTCATGAGAATGAAAAAAACAAAATAAATGGGATGAAATATCTTGTGAATATTCTCACTCTACTCTCTCAATATATTAATTTTTAAATAGCTCATGTTTACCATCTTATTTTACCATAGATGGAGAAACATGTTATTAAATCTTTTATATGAAAACATTCACCCTCTTTATATGGTTATTATGGTCCATTGGTTTTTGAGAAATGGATCAATGTGATGGATATTATTTTCTCCATTCATATGTCTTGAAACTATGAGAAAATTGTCTTGGTTGTCAATTTTTTGAAGGGAAACATATATATGGAAAAATAATACGAAAATAAAATTTTATAGGTTGAACTTGAATTAGTGGAATAGGATGTGTTTAATATGATATTTTTCAATAAATAATTTAATTTTTTATACATACAAAAATGGAGAAAGAATTCATTGATCTCACAAAGAATGATGATTAATACATTGGTACCATTGGGTATAATTTTATAAAAAATTAATGGAAGGATTCTGGTCAAATTAACCTACCTAGAATATAAATTGATTGATTAATTGTTATTCTAAAACTAAGGGTTTTGAAGGTGTTAGGCATTAAGATATTTGTAAGCATCGAAGAATTAGTTTGATGTTAAATAATTGTGGAATTTAATGTTAAAACCCATACTGTTCTAGTTGTAAATAAAGGAAAGATGGAATTTATTGGAATATTGAACGATAAATTACATGGAGGAAATAAAATTTGTCAAAACCATACATTCCAAAAAAATGTGGGAAGTAGAACTCAGGTGAATTCTTGAATGTAACAATAATATTTTTCATTCTTGGGAAACAAGAATATATCAAAAAAATATGTTCAATGTACTGTGAGGAGGATAGTCATTGAAATAAATAAAGGGAGAGATCAAAAGAATACTCCTCTCACATGTCAGTTCTACAAATGACTGTATTTTTTGAATTATGAAAATAAACACTATAATCAGAGAGGAAATGTGGTTAACAATCCACAAAAACATTTAAAGTCAATAGAAAAAAATGCTAATCCTATGAAATCCCAATCTGTTAATTAAATTAAGATTATTATGGAATATTTATCATCCACCCTAGAGTTATGTATTCTAATTAAGAAGGAAAATTAAAATCATATCATAAAGTGAGATTTCATATGATTCTGAGTATGTAATAACTCCTACTACATAAATATCATATAAACTTCTTGAATAAGGAAGTCTTATATGATATTCTAAAAACAACTTTTGATCATATATAGGTTCATGAATGTGGTAAATATAAATATTTTTTCGGATGATAAGATATTATTACAGTATTAAGGGGTGAATTATCATTTAAAAGAAAATATAATTTTTATGCGGATTTATTTTGGGAATCTATTTGGATAAATTAATTTTGGAATGATCTTCTATGTGTTAATAAAATTACTTAAAAATAATTTCTACTTATATATTAGAAAGATATGAGATAAATTAATTATAATCATTGTGTTTTAATTTTATAAATTAATTTTTTTATGAATTATTATGTTTATATATAATTATAATGTATAAGGATGATATTTAGGTGTTATTCTAGTAGTTTTAGAAATTAAGGTAATGTATTTATCTATATTTGTTATCATTTTCTAGCAATTTTAGTTTTTGAAAATATGAATATGTATAAGGTATGTATTAATAAGATTATCATTCATTAAAAAATTATTTTAGACCTCCTAAGAGGAAGCATTCATACATAATAGTCATTTTTTGGATCAATAGATGAGTTTTTTGTGGAAATTCATTAAAAGAATAAATTATACATTCCATGTAAGTATATTATATTTCATTTTTTCAACATGGTAATACTAATCCTAACTGATATGGGAAATTAAATTTAAATAAAAAATGTGTCCTATTATAGTAATTTATAATCAATGTATGGAATTCTATCCACACCTCACTAACTTATGGTTTTTACATCGTTAGTTTTTTCATGATCATTCACATTCTTATGATTAATGCTCTCCATAACACTCCCTGATTTTATGGAAATTATGTTCTCCCTCATTTCTATATTTTCTCATCAAAATAATTTTCCACTATATGGAAATGTATATATGTGATATTCTAGAATACTATCATATTTCTCTTTCCTACATTTCCATAGGATGTTTTGTTAACCCTTTTTATGACATTGGTTTAAAAAAAGTAATTATCAATTATCAATACCATGATTACCAAGAAAGAGTTAAAATTTCAAGTCCACATTTATTAAGGATTATATTATGTGAAACCATTAGATTTTTGAATATTTTTATAATCAAACAATTTTATTTCTTCCATATCACATGTTACGGGAAACACTGAGTTTAAAAGATCCATGATATACTATTAAATTATTATTATGTGAATTTTATTTCCTAGAAATTTTATTAGTAGGATTGAATAGATATTATAAATTATGTAAAAAATATTTGAAGATATATATAATAATAATTTATTATTTATAAATTAGTTACAAATAAAAACCAAAATCATCCGAATATTCAAAATGGAGTTTTTATGAAAAAAAGTTTAATTTTTAGAATTATTTATCTTAATAAATATAATAAAAAAATATTGTTAAATTAATTTAATTAAATATATAAATTATATATTCAATTAAATTTTTTTAAAAAAATTAATAATTTTTAGGAATGATATAGTACGAAACGAGGTTTTGTGATTTATCACTTCATTCTATAAACATTTATTTTCATTATGATTTTTATATTTATTTGTCAAATTAATTTCTTCCCCTAATAGTTAATTAATTTTATAAAATAGATTCCATATATTTAATCATGATATTCATGTTTATTAAATTTCAGAAAATAAAATATATACATTATTAATTCAAAAATGTGGCCAAATTTATCATTGCGATAGATGGTAAATAAAGTTAATATATCTTAAATATCTATGATATGGTCCTAAATTTTAATAAATATTGAATTTTAGGAAGTTAATTTTAACCATATAACATTATTTTGGAAATTTATTTTTTTAATGGACACTTTTACATTATGATTTCATTTTCAATATTACAAAAAATAATATATAATGTTTAAATCTCAGAGTTTTAAATATATCTTGTATGTCCCCATGATAGCAACAGAAATTTATTAGTGAATATAAATTTATAATTTAAATATGATGAATTTATATTCATATTTATATTTTATTTATACATTTTATTGATTAAAAAAGTACCTCAAATTTATGTGCACTACTAATACAATATTTATTCAATTAATAGAAATATAGAATAAATGATTTAAAAAATTAAAATTAATATAATATGATATATTTATAGATATAGATCAATATTAAAGAAAAATACAGCATTTGACTAATTATTGAAAGGATTAGAATTGAAATCTATATTCTCATTATGTATGTTACGTCAAATTAGATGAATTGTGTCAAAATATAAAATAATTATATTATATAAAAATTGAATATAATATTCTTTTAAAAAAGAATAAATATTTTCAAAAATGAAAAGGATAATATTATAGTTTCAAAAAAATATCTCCGGTCAATTAATTAACAAATTTTTACCTTTTTTGTAAAATTGCAGCCCCTTATGAGTAAAAATGACTTATATTGGTTAATGTAAAAATTGGTTTATGAAGTAATTAGTAAGAAAAATATGGTTTAAAATGAACTCAAAACCTATCCAAATTTTATTTTATTTTATTATTTGAACACCATAATTTTTTATATTTTAATATTATTTAAATTGAATAAATTTGTCAATGTAATTACTTCATTATAATATATAATCATTAATGGAATTTAAAAATTACCTTTCCCTTAAATTATAAATGGTAAGACCACCTTTCACATTTTTAAAACACACTGATCCTTTTAAAGATATTATAAACTAAAATACTAAAATTTTAACTTTTATAACCATATTTTTTTGTTGTTATTCACAAAATTCCAACACTAGGATCCTTGAGAGGAGATCTAAATGGGTTCTTTCAAAGAGTATGCAATTACCTTAAAATATCACTAATTTTTTCTTTTTCATTACCTTTTATAAATATATATTATTTATTAAAAAATACTAAATTAATTTTCATAGTTATACATAAATGTTGTTATTATTATTAAAACACCATTATCCACACTTTTTTTCATTAACTGTATGTTAATGTATCTCTTGTGTGTATGTTCAGCTTACAATATCTGCATAGTAATAAAATTCATTTTACAACACCATATGACATGGATTTATATCATAATGGGATTACATTATATATATTATAATTAATAATTAATAAAAAATTTGGAATTATAATATCACTTCAACATTCTTACCTTCCAATCCATCATAAAACAATAACATCACTCGTGTATATGTGTCGACTATAACCCACATGAAGTGATGTGATTTTGTTTCATTCCTATTTTATATTGATTATAATAAGGATATATTTAATAAATGTAATTGATTTATAATATATAATAATTATAATGCATTTTTTTAATTATTTATAGTTTTTCAATCTGTTGAAAAGTGAAAGAGTTGTTTATGTGTACAGACAGCCTTCCATCTACATGAATAGTGAAATCTATATTTCTATATCTATATATATAGATATATATAAATATTAACATATTGAATATATATGATATTTAAATAATTATTACTATTCTTTAGGTTATGTACCCATGACCAAGTTACAATGAACAAAACCTTTATATCAAATCATACATGAAAAATGAAGTAGATATCACATGAAACATTGATTTTAATGAATAATTGTTAATAAAGTTGTGATAAAATGTTATAAGTAAATCATATATTTGATTATATATATGATTATGGTTCTTAAATGAATTTATAATATATATATATATATTATACATGAGTTTCAAACACATACAATGAAAGTTGGCATTAAGATGAGTGTTTATTTTCTCAATGTGTCTTATTCTAAAATATGTTATCTTATAGATATATCTTCCTTTATATGGAATATATTTTTCCAATTTATATGTTTTATAATTTTTACCCTCATGGTATTTATTTTTAATGTTCTTTTTATTTATTCTGTTTTTGTGATTACAACTCAAGTTTTACCAAAACGGTTAGTGATTTAAGTCAAAATATAATTTTTATAAAGATTATTAGTGATTTTGTTTTTGATGATGTAATATTACGATTTAACTTTTAGGAAATGCATTAATATTATATTATTAATGTATCTCCTTGATAATACATGTTTCCATTTCATTCTCCTCACTTTATGTATGTAATATAATCTTTTAAAGAAAAACTGACTTTATTTCCCATTTTATGGATTTTTTTTCATCCATATCCATTTTTTTAAAAAAAATTATAAATTTATTTAATATTATCCTTTTTTTAATTTAATTTTTATCCATGATTTAGTTATTTTTAAATGGTTTGAAATTTAATCATCATATTTTTTTCCGAATGGGGTACTTTTTAACATTTCAGAAAAGTGTTAAATAGATATCTTTATTTTAACAAAAAATTATTTTATTTGAAAAAAGAAAAACGTCACAATAAACACGCTCAAAGGAAATAAGAAAACATAAGTAAGGGGATTTAGGGGTCTAAAATAATGCAATGTATGGGTGTCTGCCCAAATAAGATCTGCACATTCTGGGGGAAGACATCCCATGATAGAGAAAATTACCCAATGATCATCCAGAGAACTTCTTGTGGCTTTGAATTCTACCACTATTGGCCCATCAGCCTAGAGTGAAGAAAGAAAGATCCATTAAGAGAATACCTTGTACACCTCTGAATGAGATATTCAATTGAATGGGGAGTTTATGATTTTTTTTACACATGTGAAATGAAAAAAAAAATCACACCATCAAGAACAAACAATGATTTGTAGAATCCATTACAAGATTCCATGGTTATGTTAAAATATGTCGATTTCCATAATATTTTAGAATCATTTAATATTTTAAAGAATTGTTTTCAAAATTGAAATAGTATTTTCAACTAAGAATATTCTAGAGATATTTAAAAAAATCTATTCATCCAAAATAAAGTTTTTTATGTTAATTATGTCTTACTAGGGATATGATCCAATGATACCATACTTATTCATTGTATGGGTTATTTTTTTGAATTATGAGATGTTTATGAAACCAGTTTATTTTCCATGGGTTATATTATAATGATATAATGAATGATTTGTGGTCTTTTGACTTTTATTTTTTATGGATTTTGATTATGTGATGGTTGGGTACATTAAAGAAATCCAATACATCAGGTAAAGATGGATAAAATATGGTGTAAATATGTTATTTGTGGAACTCGTTTTCAATTTCCTAAATTTAAGTGTGCCCCTATATTTCATGTCTATATGATTAATTGTGGACCTTGATTTTATGTCTATAAGATTATTCATGGACCTTTCTTTCAAGTACAAATGATTATGTGTGGACCATTTTTCATGTCCATTATTTTATGCGCTAACCTATTTTGATATCCCTGACATAATGAGTAAACATTTTTCAATTTTTACATTGTCACTGTATTATATTATTATATTTTTTTACATTCTTATGATTATGGTGTTTTATCAAATATTTGGTTTTTTTATTAATTTATGACACATGCGTTATGAACATCCACGATTTATGGGGTGAAAAAATATTATAATAAATTTTCACTTAGGTTTGACATTCAAATGTTATTCTCAAGTTCCCATGCCCATATATTCATGCTATTCTTAAGTGATCATTAATATATCACATCTCTACCATTAGTGATCATATAAGATCTCCCTTTTTTATATTTCAAATCATTATGTTATAGAGATATTTATTTAGAAGTTAAGGTCTAAAAATAGTCTCGTATGGAAATATATCTATGGAGTATGTTAGAGATATTTTATGAAAAATATTTTCCTATATATAGACTGAAAATTTAACGTCTTAGACCCAGATTCCACCAAAATGGTGCCTTGAGCGTGGCTGGCCACATGGACTCAAGCACATCTCCCCAGATGACATAGGATTCTGAATAAAAGTGAAAGCCTAGGTAAGTCAGTGGGGAGACTATTCCCTCATTACTAGAGTATCATAATAGAAGTCTAACATAACATAAAAATGGAAGAAAAATAAATTGGAATTAACTAAAATTAAGACAGACAAGAATATATATCAATAACCAAAACTATATCATATTCAAAATGATGCAGATGATATAAGTTCCTATAAATAAAGATAAACATTACAAGGAAATAAAAATACAATGATAGTATTTAAAAAATAACAGAAGACAGAATGGTGTATGTATCCTCACAAGCCTAATCATGGTCATATGATCTCCTACTCCGAAGCCACAATCAACAACCTGTACTTGGGAACTTTTCCCTATCTTCACCTATAACAATATAATCTATTTGGGTCCCCAAGGTGGCCCCAAGAGGGTGCGAGATAATCATACCTGTAGGTAACCACACTGGGACTATACAATTCTAATAGAAATATAAAAAGTTCTAACAAGTGTAAAAAATGTAGTAAAATAACTTTGTATGCCCATGGAACAAATATAATGCTATATGTAATACCAATTATCTCCACAAGGATTCTTATAAGAAAATTCATCTCTTTACGAGGAAAATATAAGATAGTTAAACAAGTCACATAACCACACCGAACATACCATTGTATCAAGTAACCCATAGCCACTCTATATAAGAAGTAAAAAATCCCAGTGTCACACCGTATAGTGTTGTGTAGACATGAAGGGTTGATTCCAAGGTATCATGTACCACAGAATCTTTTTAATAAATTCATACCATGAAGATCTAGATCCAAGAAACTCATCCATGGAATCCACATTGAGTCCCATGAGAATCCAAGTTGAAACACGATCTGGGCACTGGTTGGAGTCCTTGGATCATGAGTACTAACATGTCCAACGTGATTCCATGAAAACCGAATCCACAGGGTATCCAGGTCTAAGGCATCCCATGAAATCAATACCCAATGGGTTTATTCGACCCAAGGAATCCCCTACAACATTCCCAATCCATGGGGAGCAATCCATGGAATCATTCAAACTGTCTGAATCATTCATTCAATTCATTCAAAATAATTATTTAAACCCATGTAAGTATACCCATTCACATAATTTAGTATAATCCAAGAGTATACCCACTCATTTAATCCATTTACCATTTATAATTCATATGGGGTTACCCTCCCATATTAACTATTAAAAATTCCAGTAAACATTTTATATAGTTTTACCCACCTATATCATCCATTTCATTTACGACATGCCACCAAAATAGATATGGAATCACAAGATATCAATATGGAATGATTTAGTAAATCTTCTAAATAGTTATTCAAAAATATTTGGGAAGTAACATGCTTCTTCTCCCTAGTAAATCATAGGGAAACACCCCATGGGTGGTTTATATAGGAATAAATAGGTCCAAACCATAAGGCGCACCCCACGGGTGACCATAAAATGATCTACGGTTAGCAATTCACCTAAACAAAACCTACATGAATCTTTACTATATCTGAATAAAACTACTGAATGTAGCTCACTCAAAAATGGGGTCTCCTAGAATTTCTTGACGCGTGGCATATCAGACGAATACCTAAAATGTACAAGAAAATTATAAAGAAATTATAAACAACTTACCTCATCACAGTACTAGACATCTCATCCAATATCTAATCTTATTTATTCTTGGTTTATGAGAGATCTGAATAATGGATGAAGAACTAGATATTATGGAATATAATTCAAAAATAAAATAATGAAATTAATGTTTTGAAGAAAAATGTTTTTTTAAAGTGGAATGTAGGCCTTACTGATGTGGATCTGATGAGATGATCAGTGATTGATGCAGTGGTCAGATGGAATACCAGGTTGAAATCCTATGTTATGCGCCAAAGTGAGCTCCCTATAGACAAGTTTTTATGTGTTTAAATTAAACAAAAAAATGGGTATAAAAGGATTATAGGTATTTAATATAAAATTTAAAAATACTCATCCAGAATTTCCGTATGGTTCACCCACACTGTTTCCCAAACAGTGTTGAAATCGTGCACCACTCACTGCTTCTAAGGGGCACACTGCATGATTACACTACACGATATGACTAATAGTGTGATAACCTTGTGGTAACACTCTATCAAAATACTTCTACATTTCAGACTCTGCATGTTCGGGAAGCCTCTACTACATGTTTACCCAAAACCATGCAAAATATATTACCTTCATTCACACGGTTTCACTAACCATATGCAGGCCATGCACAAACCTTGTGTCATTTCATTTTCGGCCAAAAAACATGGTTTCGGGCTTTAAAAAGCGATAAACAACTCCAAAACCCACTTGAACACATGGGGTACATATATAAGGCCTCAAAAATGAATTTAAAATGAAATAAAAAGGACCCATACCTCATACGAAAATTCATCTTCATTCAATCCTACCCCCAAATAGAATTTTTTGTTCAAATTCCTCTCTGAAGGGTGTTAAAGATTCTTCTTAGAACAAATCTGGCCATTGAGCAAATTCGTTGGCCTCCTGGTCTAATGTCTCATCCTTTAAATGGTCATACTACCATATCATTCATACAGGAGGAACATAACATCCTTGGATAACCCACGTTATCCTATCAATTATATGTATCAAATTCTTCTCAAAATATACATCAACCTGAAGGTCATCCTCATCGGGATGAAAAAAGTGAGACAGGTCTGAATGTTAACATTGTAGCTGAGATATGTGAAAGATTTCATGCATGGCTATATACCTCAATGGTGACTAAAACAAATTGGCTATCGACATTACTCTATCTAGTTTCTCAAGTGGCTCGACATATCTCGGTGAAAGTGTACCATATCTCATGGTCTTTTTATTCCCTAACCTCGGTGAAACATGAAATAAATCCTGATCTCCAACCATGAACCCTGGAGTATGTCTATTGTGCTTAACATATGCTTTTATATGAGGCTGAATTGTTGCCAACAGATTCTATATGAACTGGACCTACTCAAATCCCCCTACCCAAGACGATGTCCCAGTAATGTTGCCTCACCTACCTCTAATTATCCACTAGGATAATGGCTTATCCTACCATATAAATCCTCATAATGTTCCATCTTTATAGTCACCTGATAACTTTTATTGTTAGATAACTCATCCAAGGTAATATACCTCTCCCAAGAGCCCACAAAACCAAGGATGCATGCTCACAACATGTCCTCAAACACATATATCATGCTCTCTAGTTGGACATCCTTCTAATGGTGGTATGTTATTCTCAGAAGAACCTGTTTATAAGCACCCACTATAATCTCTACAAAAAAATATGCAAGGTAGTCATCCCTATAAGAAACAATTGAATGAGGGACCTAATGTTTTCAAACAACCTATTTAACATACAAATTTCCTAGATCATCAACATTGATGGTCTCCTGGACTAGAAAGAAATAATAAATCTTCAAAATACAATCAATAAAAACCCACACTAAATTATTACCTCGAGGTAAATTCAGTAAAATAGTCTCTAAATCCCTCATAACATCCTCTCATTTTCCACTCTGGGATAGATAAATTTTGTAAAATCCCATTTGTATCTGATGTTCCAGCTTCACATACTGATAAGCAGAACACCTCATAACAAGACCAGGTATGTCTCTTTTCATACATGGACACCAATACCGACGAAACATTTCCTGATACATTTTGGTGACATCGGGATGCACTGACCATGATGAACCAAGATACTCCATCTTCATATCCTCATGTATATCCACTAGAACACAATTTCCTTTTTGTATATGAAAGATTTCATCCCTTCTCAACATCCAAACAAGAGGAGGGTCTTCTCCAGCCACACACTCCCATAGAAGTAGTCCTTTTGAATCAAATATCTTAATCATCCTAACTCTTTACAGTATGGTATAAGTCATAGATAAGGATGATAGATAAGTATGTCCCTATTTTTAAGGCACCTCTAGATGCATATTAGAGAATAATGTTACAAGCTACCACTCACTACTAGCATGTTTCACCACCTTCATCATAGTCCTCCTACTAAGTGCGTCAGCCAATGCACTGTCGTTAATAGGTGTATGGGAAAGCTCAATGTCAAAGGACTATAGGTACTCTACCCACCTTCTCTATGTAACATTCATATCTCTCTATGTAAAAATATACATGAGTTATTTTTGGTTCGTGTATACCACAAGACACTCTCCTAGTAAATTGTGTCTCTAATATTGCAACACGATTATAACCGCAGCTAGCTCGAGATCGTGCATCGGGTAATTCCTCTCGTGATGACTGAACTATTGAGACCCGTACACCACAACTCAATCCCCTTGAATTAGAACTTCCCCCATTATAATATGTGAAGAATCATTGTTTACCATCTAGCATATTCCCTACTCTGCTAGTATCTGGACTGGTGTTGCTGTTAACCTTCCTTTAAGTTTCAAAAAGGATTCCTCAAAATATTTAAACCATAAAAAAAGTAGGGCCTTCTTAATCAATACAATTAATGGAGCTTCTATGTGTGATAAGGCTTTCATAAAACTTCTATCGTAACCATATTTCCCCAACTAACTCTATATGTCAAACTTATTATTGGGATGTTCCCAAGAAACTATGGCTCTGGCCTTATCTAGGTCCATTGATACACATGTCTCTGAGATAATGTAACCTAGTAAGTCAATTTGATCAATCCAAACGTGCACTTTGTGGTCTTTTCATATAAATAATACTATTTATGTTTATTCGAAATTCTCTCAAGAAGGATGGCATGGTCATGTTGATTGTGATAATACCCTAAGATACCTTCCATGAAAACCCCAAAAAATGAGTCTAGATTATTATGGAACACACTTTTTAACAAATATATAAAAAATAATTCCACATTTGTGGGACCGAACGGCATAACCAGATACTCAAATAGCCCATACCTGCAATAAAAGGTTGTATGAGTTATGTATTCAGGTCAAACACATGCCTCGTGAAATTATGAGCTCAAATAAATCTTTATTTATACTTGAGCCCCTCAAAGATGATCAAATAGATCATATATCAATGGAATAATATATTGGTTTTTAACTGTTAGCTGGTTTAGTTTCTAGTAGCCCACAAATAGATTAACTGTTATGTATTCATTTTCCACAAAATGGACTGGTGAACCCCATAGAAATGTATTGGTTCGAATGAAACCCTTCACCTATAAATCTTATACCTACCTCTTGAGATCATATAACTCTATCGTATCCATCCTGTAAAGAGGAATGGATATTAGTACAGCTCTTGGAACTGAATTTATGGATAACTCCTCCTCTATCTTAAAAGGTAACCCAAAAAATTCATCGATAAATACATCCTTGAAGTGCTCAACCACAAGTGGTATTTCTTCCTTACTCTCTCTTTGATCATTCTGAAACAATCTAGTAATTTGGTATATCATCCTTCCCATCCCATGATGCTCTGGTCTAGCTCAGCTTGCATGTACATCCCATTCACACATGTAAGTAAACACAACATAGTCTGTCGATGTGAAAGTCACTATTAGATGAGAGCAGTCAATATACTTTCGATAAGATAATAGAACATCCATCCACAAAATGAAGTCAACCATTGTCATCTTGAGTAAATAAAGATCCCAAATTATGTGAAACCCACTAACTATAAGGGTACACACCATACATAGGGTCACATCACCCTTTATAACTCCAAATGGTATTTCTAGCATTGAAACACCCTCATAATGAAAACAAAAAAGCATGTGGATTTTAAAACCCCATGAAGATATAAAACTATGAAACAACCCAGTATCGAAAATAGAAGATAAAATATTAGAATATACAAAGATTGTACCTCTCCAATAGAGATGGTTCAGGATCTTACTTCTATTTGGTCTATTTCTCTGCATAATTCTTGCTTGTCTTGTGGGCCTATGACACTGTCTTGTTATCATGATCAGATAAACCCTTAGATATATGAGAACCTAGTGTATAACTACCATGTACCAGACTGCCATTGTTATTCCCAATTTATCTTTCACTACTCCACCACCCATCCGGACATTGAGGTGAATATTCCTCTCCTTAACCCGACATTGGAGCTGTCCCCCAACCACTTATAGCTGGAGGCGAGGTCCCACAAAATGGCATAATGTGCCCCCTGCCTCATGTTCTTCACTCAACTGGGTCTCAATCGAACTGATTATTCATGTGGCATCATGAACCACACAGATGAAAATACACCAATCTTCCTGCACAAACATCATGACTATCAGCTGCCTCATTGGAATCCTAAAAAATGTGCAACCTACTTGAAGACATAGATCCATTGTAGTGAGAAATATAACTTACCTATTCTGTACATCTAGATTCCATCATGTTCTGGTCTGTGATAAGTTCCCAAGATATAATCTTAGCTATATAAGTAAAAATGAACATGTTACCTATGAATTTATAGCATGTCTGAGATCTTCCTCAATGTGTCTCTCCCTCGATAGCTCATCAGTAAGATACATCGACAAAAATGCAATAGATTTATAAAGCATGTCGAGTATTCCATAATCGTAATCGCGCCCTACTCGAGATTCTTGAACTAACTAACCCACTCTACTTGTACAGTCGCCGGGTAAATGTAGTTATAGAAGATGGTCTGGAAATCAGTCCAATCCATATATCGTAGATTTCCAGCCTAGTACAAAATGTGTCACCAGTGCTTTATCGCCCAAAAATTCATATAATTAGTGAGCTGGGACCTCGACTTTGGATGTGTCTCCAGATGCCCGAAAATTTCTAACATGGTCTCAATACATAGATCTAGAGAAAGTGAAGCACCATCTACCGAAAAAGTGGGAAGATTCTACTATTAGAACACCTATGTTAGCTCAGCCATAGATAAAACATGATGCATTTCCCCTGTAAGGTCTTTATATAATTAAATAATCCTTCACCAGAATTTTTACTCAACACCTATGTCCATAAAAGACCCTGGTGCCTTAGATGGCACTAAAGGTGGATAAACCAGTATCCAATTTCCCACCCTATATGATGAATTTTCATCGCCTCCCCCACAGCGTACCGTTGGATTTTTTATTGGTAGCATGTCTCAACCGGGCCATACACATGCCTCCAAATAGAATAACATCAAATTAAAGCACTATAAAACATTTTTCATGTAAAAAACAACCCAAAAAACTAGTGAAACCCACATCATTCTTCTAAAGTGGGTATTTTATAAATAAAATTCATCAAATCACTAGAAAATATACCTCTTTTCCACTCAATATCCGGGTCTAGGTCAATTATTTATCCATAATTTCATGTTTCCTTTCTCATTTCTCAATATGTTGTCTAGGAAATTCCAACATGGGTTACCAATTCAAAATCTATGATCTCCCATAACACCTCGAGAACCGAAAATTGGTACCCGTTAAAAACATACATATATCATGATTGTTTAACATTTATGTTTCATCGTTGTTTCACTTTCCAATTACAAAGGTCCCATACTACTTATAAATTGAATGGTTACATCATCCTTTATATATATTTCACCAAAACAAACACAATACTTGGAAAATATATCACATCATATATCAAAACAACATATAGTTACTATTGAATCCAAAATGGCATGGAGTAATTCTGGGTATCTGAATTATATAAACTTCTTGTATGATTCATGAAATGGAAAATCTTCACCTCATTAGGTTTCAACTAAAATAAAACCCAAAATTGGATCAATCGTAATACCAAAAATCATGTGCATAACATAATGGTGAAATCGAATCAATTGTAACAATAAAATATAGAGGAAAAACCAGTCGAGGTCATTTATATTTTCCATGTACACGGAGTAGCTACATTCATGCATAGTTTATCACCAAATCCCATTTACCTCTTACACCTGTCTAACATTACCAAATATGAAGGATAACAAGAAAAAAATCACCATTTGAAACAACTTTGTGACATCCTAGTCTCGAATGCAACCAAAATGGTTCCCTGAGCATAGCTGGCCATATGGACTCAAGCACATATCCTAAAACATAGGAGGTTTCTAATGATAATTGAGGGCATATGTGAGTCAGTGGAAATATTACACCCTCAATACGAGAGTATTGCTACAGAATTCAAACATACAAAAATTAACGAAAGAGAAATAAAAAACAATTGAATGAATGTAAGAATATATGGGTATATATATATATATCAATAACCATAAGTGTCTCATATACAAAATTATGTAGATGATTCAACTATATTGAATGAGTTGATATGTTTACATAGAAATACAATATAGTTAATGTATTCCAAAAATGAACAAAAGACCAACAAGTGTTCGTAGAATGCTATCCTCGTCTTGGTCATATGCTCCCCTACTCAGAATCCAAACTCTAAATGTTGTACCAGGGTTATTTCCCCTATCAACACCTATAACCATATAATATTTTTGGGTCCCCTAAGAGGTCAAAATAGGGTGTGAGATAAACATACTAGTAGGTAACCACCAATGGTCTATATAGTTCTAACACTAATATACAATGTTATAATGAGGGTAACCAAAGCAGTAAAGTATGTTTGTATGCCCAAGGCATAAGTTTATTTCCAAATGTAAAACATTTCTTCCCCTCAAGACTTCCTATAAAAATATTACGCTCCTATGGAGAAAGTTATATGCAAGGTAAACAAGTCACACAACTATGTAGTACATATAATCATATCAAATTACCCACATCCATGATGTTTATGATGTAAAAAATATAACATCCACATCGTATAGTGAATTGTATACCCAAAGGTCCAGATCTAAGGTATCATGTGCCAGTGCATCCATGAAAGAAATATAGACCACGTTGGGCCGAATCCAAGGTACTCATCCAAGGAATCCATATCGAGTCTCATGGGTGTCCTAGTGGAAGCTCGATCTAGGAACTGGTTGGATTAATTGGAGTATGTGTACTGACATGTCCTATGTTATTCCAAGAAATACAGTTCCCTAGGGTAGTAATCCTTGTGGCATCCCATAGAATAAACAGCCAAGGGGAATATTCGTCCCAAGGATTCCACTATCATGTTCCTAATACATAGAAATAGTTTATAGCATATATCAATCCATTCAATTAATTCATTAAATTCATTCAAAATATTCAAGTAGACCGATGTAAGTATACCCAAAAACAGAATCAATCACAATCCATGAGAATACCCACTCGTGCAATCCAGTTATCATTTATAATTAATATGTGCCATCTCACCTTTATTAAGCATTAATCATGCCCTTAAAAAATTTATATAGGTAAACCCACCTATATCATCCATTTAATTTACGCTATACTAACAAAATAGGTATCACGTCATAAGTAATGAATATGTAAGGAGGTAGTACATCTCTTAAATATTAATTCACAACTATTAAGGGATTAACGGTCTGCCTATAGCTCAGGAAGAATGACCACACACCACTTTGGTAGTTTATATAGGATAAATAGGTCAAATTCATACAGAAAACCCCATGGGTGACCTTGAAATGGGAAACAGGGGCTAATGCACCTATACAGAACCTACGAGAATCCAAACTAGGTTGGACAATGCCTATGACATGCCACTCGCTCAAAACGGGGTTGTTCATGAATGTATTATGGGAAATATATCAGTATAATTCCTAAAAAGAACCAAAAAATCCAATCGACGGTATAGAACACCTACCTTAGATCGGTAGTAGAGAGCCCTTCAAGTATTGAGTCCTGATTCGTCCTGGGTTAGGAGAGATATAAAGAACGAATGAAGAATTGAATATTAGGGAATATGATCTGAAAATAAAATAGCGCAATAATTTTTATGATGTAACATAAATGGATAAAATAGAATGCAGGACTTACCAATGTGGATATGATGAGAATATTAGTGATCGAAATTGAGGTCGGATGGATGACTAAGCTCAATTCCTGTTCTTGTTTCCAAATGGATATCACTAGAGAGGAAGTTATATGAATTGAATGAGAACCTAAAAATGGGTTAAAATTAAATTTAGGTTTTTAATTAAATTAAAAAAAACCATCCATCAGGCTCGCACGTTTTACTCGAATAGTTTCACAAACAGTGTGGAAACCATGTGTAGCTCACTACTTCTAAGGGGTACAACCCAATTTTACCCCACATGGTTTAAAAAACTGCGTGGTAATCATGCAAAAATTATCAATCAAAATATGGAAACATTTTAGACTTTACGCACGGCCATGCAGACCCGACTACAAGGTTTCACCAAACTATGTAGAATCTACTGCCTCCACTCGCACAATTTGACTAACTATGTTCATTCCATGTGAAAACTGTGTGGCATCCCATTTTCAGCACAAAAATTGGTTCAATGAATCAAACATGGCCCAAACACTGCCAAATCCTTAGTGATCAAAAGGTAAACATATGTAAGGACCTAACAAATAATTGAATCAAAAAATAAAATTATTTGTACTTCATAGAAAAACATGGGTTGTTATAGAAAATAAACTAATCCTTAATAGGTTTTGAATGCATAATAACATTACATGTTAAATATTCAATTAAAATTATCTAATATTATTGTATGGAATGACCATGAAACTATATTTTTTGTTAGTGTTGGTATTAGTTAATAGTTGTATTTTAGGAATAGAAATATTTGGTGAAAATCATTTGAACATGTCAATTTATAATATAATATACTAAAGTCTTGTTAAAGAATAAAATTATGTGATTTTTGTAGAAACAAATATATCAATGGATTTTTCATATGGTTATGGGTTTGGAGACGATTAATCTTGTAGTAATAACCTTGATATGAGTTGTTCATGCAAACTAGGACCATTATTCTGGTTCAAATTCAATGTTCCCTTATTTTAACGCTTTTTGAAACCCCCAAGTTATATGATTGAGTTAAATGATTTTTATTAATGAACCATTAGGAAGGATTTTTATATATAATTTTCATTGTTGTCCAAGGGTTCCTAATTTTTTTAGACATAGTAATGATATTCTTTAATATTTTATTGTTCGCATTGGTTTTTCTTGCTTAATGCTTATAAAATGTTTTTAGTTTTACTGAATGGATAGAACTTGATGGAATCTTGTGATGAATAAATTTGAAGGAAAATTCAAGGACTATTCTCATGGGAAAAAATGGCATAACAACTCGGGTGAAATATATTCTTTGATTTTCACTCATATTTCAATGGATATTAACTCTAACATAGAATATTTTGAATGTCAACATTCACTATAGATGGAGAAATATGTTATTGAATAATTTATGAAAAAATATATATCAAACATATATGGGTTTTATGATCCATTTTCTACTGATCAATGTATTAATGTTATGAAATATCTATTTTCCATTCATTAGTGCATAGACATTGAAAAATTTATCCTAGATATTTTTCATTTTCAAAAAGATATATATTAGTGGAGGAATCCTATAAAGAATACAAGGATAGTATATGTAATTGACATGAAAGAATTGGTTGTGTTTAAGAAGTTAATTTTTATTAATTACATCCATCATATTCTACATATAAAATTGGATATGGAATTACATAATCTTATGTCGAAGGATAATGGTTCATCTTGTATCTATGAGAAAAATTTTACAAGACAATAATTTTTTTATTCAAGTTAAATTAGTATCCTGAAAAAAAAATATTGATAATATAATTAGTGTTTTGAAACCACGTATTTGAAGGTGATTATCCATAATGAACTTTAGTGGCTATGATGAAATATTTTGATGTGCACTCAAAGTGTAAATTGAAGCTACAAAGAATAATGGATCTGGTGGTATGAAAAGTAATATTACATTTCATGGATTCTGATGTGTAATGTCACCTAAAGGGATTAAATTTTTTCAATCTCCTACATTCCAAAATTTTTAGAAGGATTACTCTAGTGAATTCAAGAAAATAATCAAAAAAAATCATGTGTTGAAAACCTATCAACTGAAAATGAGAATTTCCATGTAATATGAACAGTCCATTCAATGATATTAATTCATAAGGGACTCAATAGAATAATTATATCAAAAATAGTGATATAAATGAATTTAGTTTTTTAATTATAAAAATTAATTCCCTAATATAATTCATAAGAGGTTAATAAGTCACAAAAACCACTATAGTCAAAGTACTAAGGGGAATCTTTATTAATAAAAAAATATAAAGGGAGTCATTATAATTTGGGATGAGTAATCCTCTACCATAGATTTATAGATTTCCTTGAATAATCTATAAAAAATTATTATCACATAGTGTAATTTTATGTGATTATGATTATTTAATTTTTTCACTACATAGATCCCTTATAAATTTATAGAACAAATAAATAATATTTGATATTCTAGAATCAATATATTATCATCTATAAATTCATGGACAAACACAATAGAAATATTTCTGAAAAATATAAAACATTAATTAATGATTAAAGTGTTAACTATATTTCTGAATCATGTATAATCTTATGGATAATTTATTTTTGTAAATGATTAGGAAATATATTTTTCTGTATGAGAATTTATGAGTGATTTAAATTATTTCATGATAATTATTAATTTGATCATAAAAGTATATATAATAATTTTATACTAATATATATTTTTTAATTTTGAAAATATTGTGGAGTCCTATTCTAAACTATTTATAGAATGGAATCAGATGAAATTGTTGTCTAATTATTGAGTGTTTAGAAATTAAGAAATTTTATTATTCATTATTAGATAACTTATGATATCAAATTTAGATTTGGAAAATATTTCACAAAAGATGGAATTTATTATGAATATTAGGATTTTTATAAAAACAAATTTATTTTGTAATGAATGAATAATTCACTATGAATTGTCATCATTTGTAGAAAATGATGTCATTTTTTGGACATTGATTAAAAGTGGAAATTACGATTTCTATGTAATTATATTCCCTTATGATCTAATCCTATATTATGAATTAATTGATCAAAAAAATGAAAAGGGATATTGAATCAATAATGTGTTCATTTGAACTTTAATTACAACGCGTTGATGATCTTTTTTTAAAACAACACAAATTTATGGTTTCTTAGTCAATAACTGTCCCATTATCTATAAATTTATTGTTATCAAAATACTATATAACTCTAAATCAATTTTTGGAAATTAAATATTTTCATAATTTTCCATATTACTAATTCCCACAAATTTTCATCTCTCTGTGAACTATGAAATGTTTTTTTTCAGAAAATATTAATATTTCTATTTCCCTCATTTAAGGAGGAAATTTTATTAAACCATTTAACATTTTCAGTTTAGAAAATATATATTCAAAAAATGAAACCCTTGATTACCAATAACTACTTCAAATTGTGAGGATTAAATTTCTTAAAGGGGTAGAATTTTATACCCAGGAATTTTAGAATCTATTTCTGTTTAAATAATTATATTTTATTTCATTAGTTTTTGTTACACACTAAACCATGTTCTAATGAACCTCTATATGTTATTAAAATTTTTTTAAGTACCAATTATCTCTAATATATTGGATTTGGATGTCTTAATATGAGTAACTAAATAATGAAAAGGAAATCATATATTTTTATAAAATGAATTCACTTTTAATTAATTATATATAAACCAAAATATCATGTAAAAATAAATAATATGTTTTTTCTAAAGAATTGTTTTGCATGTAATGTATTTTTTTCATTAAAAATCAATTTAACCATAACTGTTGAAGGATTTTAATGATATATATACATACATACATATATATATATATATTCAATCAAATTTTTTGACAACTATTTAATATTTTTAGACACATGACATGAAGAAAATTTTATTTATGCCTGAAAATGTATTTTTTTATAGAAATTGGTTTCTTCACATATTTCATGTTTTTTTATATTAAAATAATATTCATATAGGTATTTAATTTTAAAATATAGATTTAAAATTTGGAATCATTAGTTTCATATTTTCTATATATTCCAAAAAATAGGTCTGATGAATAAAAATTATGGTAAAATTTATCTCCATAGTAAAGTGTAAATTTTTTTAGTATTGTTTAAAAATAAGTGATAAAGCGACATATTTCGGTAATAATTCATTTATGATCAAGTTAATTAGAATATTTTCACTTTATTCAAGAAATTTATATGGGGTATTTTCAATAAAATTGACTTATATAATATTTGATGCAATGAAAGCAAGAAATTGTCATTCTCTATGTTTTGTGGAACTATTTTGTGTCTACATAAGGATAAACTCAATTAATTATTGAAAATTTTTATTTTATTTTTTAATAATGATATTATATTTACCGTATTATATTATTTATAATTTTTCATTATTAAATAATTAACTAAACATCTTCTGTGACACTAATTGAAAATTTACTCAATTAATGGAAAATTAAAATAAAATATTTTCAAAAAATTAAATGTAATTTAATTTGAGTGAGTTATTGTGTTATATAGATTTATAAGTTTAATTTAACATATTATAGATGTTTAAAAGGATTATAATTGAAATCCATCATTTTTTATGTTATTTAATTAAAATTAAATGAATAAAGCCACAATTGACAATAATGATATTTTGTTAAAATAGAATTTTGTTAGATTTCATAAAATTCGTAAAAATATTTAAGGAGAATAATTCATATATGATATGGTGTAAAATTCTATTCTATGGTAATTTATTAATCAATTTTTACCTTTTAGGAAAATTTATATACCAAAAAATAAAAAATGAATTACATCTATTAAGGTTAAAATTTGTTGACTAGGAGGTCAATAAAAATATATATAGTCTAAATTGATACCAAACCCTATCAAAATTTATTTCATTGGTTTTATATAAACACAATGATTACTTATGTTTAAATATCTATCCATTTGGAATAATTTTGCATGATAATTAATTTATTATAGTTAATGGTTTTATGAAATTCTAAATGTTCCCCTCCTAAAATTATAAATGGGAAACCAAATTTATCCTATTAAAACCAAAATGAGTCTTAATGGTCTAAAATAGCATAAAATTACCATTATAACTTCCTTATTCACATTCTAGATGTGTTTTTCAAAAGAAAATATATCCCTTAGGATCGTTATGTGGATATTTAAAAATTTATTTCATAGAATAGAAAATCGCCTTAACCGATCAATTTTTTAAATAATTATTTAACAAATATAAATATATAAAATTTATCAAAAAATGATAATTAAGTTATATTAAATAAAATTAAATATTTTTTTTCATTAAATCACAATTATCCACACAATTTTCCATCAATTAAATGTTAAAATAACTAATGTGTACATATGGAAAATCATCTCCACATAGTGATACAATTAATTATCCATCACCATTTTACATGGAATTTAATTATTATTTCGTTAAAAATTATATATTTTACTTATGAAATAATTATACATCTATAATTATAATATCATATATATATTGTTACATTCTAATCTATTAGAAAATAGTGAAGTTTCTCATGTGTACGTGTGGACCTCCACCTCCATGAAGATATGTCAGTTGATTTTGATTTCTCATTCACATTGATGGTAGATTTAATTAATTCAAGTTATTTATATAATTTAACATTATTATTGAATTGGGTTTTATATATTTAATTATTTCTATCATTTTAATAGTAAAAACAACTTTCAAGTGAATGTACGACATACCATCATTATGATCCTTGGAAATTTTATTTTTATTAATACAAATTAGAATGACTCTAAATATTTATATAATTAATATATATGATATCTATATCATGGTTCTCATTTTAATATGATTTAACACTAATCAAGGTACATGGAGAAAAACTAATGATCAAAACCCTTAATGAAATAATGAAGTGGATATGACCCAGAAAAATGATTCTCAAAATGAATGGATAATAATTTGGTGATAAATGATTATAGGTAAAAAACATATCTTGTTAGTAATATATTATTATCTTTATTATATATTTTTTAAGAAATATATATTTTTCATACATGGTGTTATTGTTGGATATAGTTCCCAAAAACCATCTCATTTAGTACATCATTACATATCTATCATATTAAGGAAGGTTTTACTGTCAAATCATGATTATAATACAAAAAAATATTATAATGAGATAATTTACATAAAATATATTTTCCACTAAATGGAGATATAAGTTCCACAATATGATGATTTCTTAATGGTTTCATGATTTTAATTGTGATCCTTTTTCAATGGTTGGATGATACTGTCTGATGGGAAATAGAAAATACAAATTATCTAGGGCAAGAGGATCTTAATTCATAAAGAAAACATCTCATTATGTTCTCCCTTGTAAATTTACATGATATGAGGTTATGATTATAGTCCCATTAATAGGAGATTCAAGTTTATCTATGTTAATAGATATTCATATCTATACACATGTATATTGGTCCTTGGACATTAATATTTATATTAATTGATGTCATGACTCCTGAACAATTTTGTATTAATAAAAATTGTCACGACATATGTTCCTAGAAAAATATGATATTTTATATTACTCCTGAGTAATTTTAGTTTCATTAATAGGTTATCCCCATTTTTTGTGTAATTTTATGTTCATGTCTATAGATGTGTGTAGAGATCCTTAGACATTAAGATTATTATTAGATGATTTTATGACTCATATTCATTTATTTATTAATGAAAATTATCGGGAAATATGTTCATTGAGAAATATGATATTATTGGTGAGTCATGAGTGATTTTCATTAATGAATAATGTAAGAATAGAATAGTCCCTTCTATCCCTTGATAGAATTTTATATCTCAATCACTTTTATTGGAATATTAATACCTATATAAATCCATGTCCCCAGTGTTTGAAGGGAATTTGTTTTTTGAAATTTAATAAAATATTCATTAATCATCGATGTTTATTAAAATGGAATGAAATATTCCTGAATAGATATATTAAGATAATGGAGTTATAATAAATGGAAAAACATTTATAGTATGTTGGACTTCATTGTGATGTTGAATCATTTCAATATGGATATTTTCATGTCTTGATAGATGTTAACCTTGGAAATTAAGTGGTTTTTTATAAAGGAAATGAAAAATATGACTATAGGGTCACACATGAATTGTATCCAAATTATCCATTAAATTTTAATATTGAAATTTATATGTTTGAATAAATAATATTTATTTGGGTTTTTTGATCACCTTAGTTTAATAACAATTCATTAAAAAACTTGTTGAACAATAATAATAAATATTATTTTTAATTTTTTGAAAAAATAATATTTATTTTATTTATTATATAATAATTCAATAATATTTATATAATTAAATTTCCATTATTCAAGGACTGGTAAATGCCAATGATGGAAAACAAACCAATTTTAGTATAATTGATTTTCATTTATATTATTAATGATTCAAAAATTTCATGTTATTAATATTAAAAATAATACGATTACATGATATGATTTTGTTGAATAATATTAAATATGGTTGGGTGATAATGTCTGATTTTAAAAACCTAAACCTGATATAATAATCATCTAATTAAATCATATTGTTAATTTGAAAAAAAAATTACACAATGGATAGATTGAAATATATTGGTGTAGAGGGTGATATATTCCCCCAATCCTAGTATTTAGAAGGAAACCCCTTTGGTCACCATCCATCTTGAATAATACCATCATGATAAACCATGAATAATAAAGTGATTACGATCAATTGTTCTAGTACAGAATGTTTCTATTACATTTATTAGAGATTGTGGTACATGTGCCGATCAACACTAAAGGGATTCTGTAGTTGAATAATATAATGAAATGTTGATGAAACAACATCTATACCAAAAAATCATTTATTAAAGTGGGATTAATGCCGTGGTAATTCTATATCTTCTAATTAATTATTTATAAATTAAATTTAACGATCATCTCCCAACAGTTTTAACATGTTAATGTATTGTATTAATATGTTATTTTTTATTTGAAATGTTCTCCTGATTATGTAATTTAAAAATAAATCTTGTTTTGGGAAAAAAATTCATTTTTTTTACCTTCAGAGGATTCATTTTCTGCACTCATATCTTACAAGTGGTATCAGAGTAGTCAGATGATTAATTTATAATTATTTATTTTTCATAAATTTATTGCATGTGGTTTGAAAAGTATTTTACTTAAAATTATTCATATTAATTTTTTAATGTTTTTTCCTGTTATTCCCTTCATTTTGAAAAAAAACTAATAAAAATTTAATGACAAAAAATGATGAATCTTAAATAGAATTCTATATAGTGGTGCTAATGAATCTTCTAATAGAAACAAAAAGTACAAGTCACACACGTCGTGAGTACATGGCATGTAGTTTTTCTTCCCCCCGCTATATCACATAACAATGATGGATAAATTTGATATTATCCAATATAATATATGATAAAAGTGGATTTTTGTGACGATCAATATAGTTATCGAGCTTTTAAAACATATATATTAAATTATTTTTTATTAATATTTTTTATATTGCAAAAAAAACATGCCTACAAAGGTTAAAGGTATAGTGCCTTTTGAATCATAGAAACAGAAAAAACAGGTTCTTATGTTAACCATATCACGTCCCCCAATGTTATTCATAACTATAACCATTCTTACACATGCTATACATAATAAATTACTTTATAACCATGGGGAATTATACATAAGAAAGGATTATATTATATTATGAGTAAGGGTAAACAAGGGAGATACATATGTATAACATGAACATAAGTGTATGTGAACATGACCATAACATTTCAAAACCATACCATGAATATCAGTGACAATATTCATCATTCATAAAATAAATATTGACAGTTTATAAGATAAGGATAAAAAGTTAATAAAACTACATGACATGTGGGAGCATAATATTTCCATAAGACATTGAATTTTTTTGTACACATAAGCATTGAAAATCATTTCCATTGTAGTCTAGGTGCACAACAAAGGATAACATTATATAATGGGATCACTGAAAAAAAACTATCATAGTAGTCATGTTTTACTCCTAAGACCATCATAATAGAAAAAATTCACATAATGAACTATTTTCACACCCTATTCAAGTTCACTCTATCTCATTATATTTAAATAATTTACTAATGAATTGGAGAGAGATATTGGTTCTACATGTCAAATGATGTAAATAATATACATTTGTGTGAAATAATCATAAAACGACCATCATATCATAACCCATGAAATAAAATTGGTTCTAGAAAAATTTCACTATATCATTAGCTTTGGAAAAAAGAAAAGTTTCAAAAAAATGTCATCATTTAATCATAAACTAACCCCTGAAAAAAATATGGTTTCATAATAATTTTTAAATAGTGTAATCCATGGAAGAAAAATAGGTTTCATAATCATCATATAATCATAAATAAAAACCATTTATGGAAATTATAAGAATTTTTTCCTTGGATCATATCCTAAAAACTCACAGGAAATATTAATAGATTTCTTCATTAATGGAATTTATTTTGAAAGAAAATTTAAAATATTTATTAAGAAAAATATCCCATCCAAATTGTAGAACACTTCTTACAATATAAATAATTTTATAAGTCATTTTATTTTAATATAAAATTGTATGATTATAAAGAAATATTCAAATTAATGATTTTTCATGACTGTACAGAATTTCATTCATTCATTCCATGTTCCAACAAAGATTTATTCCACGTTACCAGTAAAACATAAACATGAATTGTTTGGAAGATTACAGTAAGATTGATTTTATTTTTTTTTAAATTATAAATGTGTAAAAATTAAAAAATAAACCATTTTAATAATGTAATGAACATTTTTTAAAACACTATATAAAACATTGTTTTGGAAGAATAATTATTTTTCATATGAAGAGAGAAAAAATACAATTTTTCATAATTATAATAACATTAATTAATGAGCATGGTATGAATCCAAGAGACCCAGGTTCAAACAAGGTATAGGTGAATTTCCGGGGGTACTATGGTGGTACTATTGAAGTTAATATAGCAGTTAATGTTCGATACTATAGCAGCCCGAACTATTCACCCAATTTGGGCCTTCAGGCCACTGGTTTGGGCCTACGGGACTCAAGGGCCTTCTGGTCATCAAAGGCCTTTGAGCCACAGGGCCTTCCAGCCACAGAGACCATGGAGTTGTCTATTTCACACAGAGAAGACCCCAGAATAGGATTAGAGCATCAAAAATAGCAACCACCAAAAGAAAAGCTGACTAGATATGAAGAATGAGAGGGTATGGCAGCCTCCATCGAGACCAGGAACTGTGCATCTTTGTACGGGGAAATTCTAGAAGATCACCAATGCAAGGTGGGAGATCGGTGATCAATGACACAGAATCCGGGGAGGGCCAGTTCTAGTGGGTTGGGCCTACGGGTCATGTAATCGGAATGGTATGGCTCGAGGCTTTCAGGTCATGTATTTTGTGTCAGTCGGGCCTTGGGCCTTTTGAATATGGGTCATGTACGGGTTTCCCTTCATCCATTCAAAGGAAGAATATACATAATAATAATAAAAGGTCTTGGAGACATTTAGAAAAAAATTAATGACTATAAAAATACTAAAAAATGTAGTGAAAATATGTATTATCCTGAAATTTCCAGTGTAAAATAAATTAAACGTGTTTCTAGAGAGATTGATGAAAATATTTTTTCTTCAAAATCATCAGTATAAAAAATCATAATAAATGATGGGATTGTAATATAAACTATGACAACCCTGCTTTTATTACAATCTTAAACATGATTTATTACATAAAACATGACTTGATATAACAAAGAAGATCAGGAGGTTTAGTGTCTCTGGGGATTAGGATCATTACATAAAAACTTGAAACATGAAATAAAACATCTTTATTGAAAACGTCCTTTACATGACCAGCACATTCCCTCGTACTTAGCATTGCATGGGATAACCTGAGGACATACATAAGAAAAGGGTTAGCTATAAAGCCCAGTAAGGGATTACACATGGAATAACATGAGGAGTACAATACATGTTAGACAATAGGAATATCAATATAGCATAAAAGAAGCATGAACATAAAGTCATTATAATGTATGATAATCATAACATTGAAATGTGGCAATAACACTTAACATGGAATTAGCATGAGCCAAGGCTCATTGCACATGGAGAATGAGTAAATCCTTATTGCACATAAAGCACGAGTAAACCCTCATTACACTTGAATTATCATGATTCAACAATCATTGCACATGACGTATCATGATACTATAATTTACCCAATTCATTGGAGCGCTATAAGGGAACACCCTTCTTAAACATTTCATTTTATGCATAAGTGTGCCACAGGGATCATAAAACATGGATTCATAAAACATAATCATTTATTCCACGATAAAGGAATGTAGAATTCGTACATGAAACATTATAATCTATAATTAAATGTTCATAAATGTGAATACCCTTGATGGAGAAATGGGCATGGTATTCGATACACAATGGAATTTGCTTAGAAAATCGGTGCAATTTCGGCAGCGTAACGGCGTGACATAAGAATTCATAAAAGTGGTTGATGATAGATAAAGGGGTTCCTCATCATATTTAAACGTAATGGACAGTAATGAGGTCATATAGATACATGTCCCAACAATTGAAATGGAATTTATATTCATGATACAAAAGTATTGCTTGAATGTAAAGGAGGAGAGAGATGTTCCTTTCGGAATTTCGGCATAGTAATGGGTGTACATGGGATGAATTTAATGAGAGGGAATGGGTCTCCCATCATTCAAACATAAATAGGGAAGTATGAACGAGGTGCGAAACCATACCCCAACATTTATAATTGAAATTAAAAGGGAAAAACAACTTGAAGAAAATTGGACAAAATTTGAGAAAGGAAGAAAAAACCCTTACTTGGAAGTGTGCTTCCAAAGGCTAGAGAGAGGCTTTTGAGAGGCTTCTTGGGAGCTTGGGGAACCTTGGGATGATTCTTGAGAGATTTTTTTAGAGGTTGGATGAACTCCAATGGCTTTGAGTGAGGAGGATGTGGGAGCTTGGGTGAGTTTATATAGAAAAGGTGAGGGAATTCTTTATTATTTAGGTTTGGGACCCCTTATATTAAATTAATCCTAACCACAAACCACCCCATGGTTTTTTCCCATGTTTTTTGGAAAAGGGAAGAGGAAAAAAATATTTTATAAGGCCAAAGTCCTAACTTCTTAAAATATTAGGGTTGCTTATGTGGAGGTGAGTCACACTCCCATGGAAATTAATTTAAAAAGGTAAGGTGTTGAATAAGTCTTGAGGGGTCCATTAATGCTTTGAAAAGTAAGTCAAACAAACCTAAAATCACATTATTTTAATTTCAAAACATATATTGGCCGAAAATAATGATAATTGTATTTTATTACATCACTATTGGGTCATTATGATGTCATAAAACACATTATATATTTAAACGGTATTTAATTTTTACTAAAACATTTGACTGTCTCAGAAAATTATGAAAAATTCACCATTGGATAAATTCGATGTCCTGATTCCAAAAATAACATTTATTTTATCTAAATAATTTTCGAAATATGTTAATTTTCACTTTTAAAATAAAAACTGACATTTATAAAAAATTCACGGGTTTTGACAAAAATGGCTTTCAAACTTTAATAAAAATTATAATTGCATTCATACAATTACATGATCACTTATATATAATAAAATTGATAATAATAATAATAATATTTTATTAATATATTATTTAATTCAAAAATCCTTTAATTTAATAAAATATATTTCTTAATTAAATAATAACTAAAAACACCATTTGTACTTTAAAAACTATTCACAATGTATCAATAATGAGAAGAAATTATATTCATTATTATATACAAAAAATATTGTACATGAATATAGTACTACATATTTGTTACATAACCCCTTAAAACAGCCTCATAAGACCTAAGGATAAGGTGTGCGCTAGTGACAGACTCTTGGGGTGGCTTGGATAACATCGATCGAGTGGTAATCTCTATCAAATTCCACTTTTCCCGTAGACGGTCATGTTCGAGCTTGACGTGATGAATCTCATCTTGGGCTTGGTCAAAGGGTAAATCCCAAAGATGCCACCTCTTTTCCAAGCTCCAACAAATGGGCTTCGTATGGGGCAATTCTACTGGATGAGGCCACCGCTTCCTTTGCCTAAGTAAAATTGGATGTGTTAAAGCCTTATATTTATACTAATCATGTGATCATTGTTCAACGACTATATTAGCGACGATCAAAATTCTTATCATAAAACCAAAGAAGTTGAAATTTTATAAAAACATTTTATTTAAAGAGACATTTAATAAAATCAAGAGGGATTTTCCATTAATGAAACTTTGGGTCGTTACAATATTCCCCCCTTAAGAAATTTCACCCTCGAAATTTTCATTTTACCACACTAAAACAAATGTGGGTAACTCAGCTTTATCATTTCCTCCGATTCCCAAGTTGCTTCTTCAAACTTTTGGTTTCTCCACAGCACCTTGATGAGGGGCATTGCCTTATTTCGTAGAACGTTTTCTCTATGATCTAAGATCTTCACTGCTTGCTCCTCATAAGAAAGATCGTCTTCCAATTGTACCACCTCATAAGAGAGTACATGTGAAGGGTCTGGTATGTACTTCCTTAAGAGCGATACATGAAATACATCATGTAATTTGGCCATAGTAGGCGGAAGATCTAGTCGATAGGCCACATCCCCGACACGATCAAGAATCTCGAAGGGGCCGATGTACCTTGGACTTAACTTTCCTTTATTTCCAAAGCACATTACCTTCTTCCATGGAGATATGCTTAGAAAAACCATGTCTCCAAATTTAAACTCAAGGTCTTGTCGACGGTTATCTTCATAACTCTTCTGTCGACTCTGAGCTACCTTGATATGCTGCTGAATGGTTTTCACCTTCTCCACCATTTCCTCACCATTTCTGGTCCAAAAAGCTTACGTTCACTGACCTCATCCCAACATTTCGGTGTTCTGCACCTTTTCCCATACAGGGCTTCATATGGTGCCATTTGGATGCTCGAGTGGAAACTGTTATTATAAGAGAACTGAACAAGAGGAATATGTTGATCCCATCCTCTTTTAAAGTCCTTTGAGAACGCTCTCAACATATCCTCAAGTGTTTGGATAGTCCGCTCGGATTGGCCATCAGTTTGAGGATGATATGTCGTACTGAAGTTCAGTTCAGTATTCAAAGCATGTTGATGACTCTTCCAAAACATGGAGGTGAATCTTGGATCTCGGTCAGACACAATAGATAGTGGTACTCCATGCAACCTTACCACTTCCCTAATATATATCCGTGCCAGTTGATCCAATGAGAAATCCTACCGAATAGCAATGAAGTGTGTAGTCTTTGTAAGACGATCCACAACAACCTAGATTTCATTATTGCTTTTGGATGTCCTTAAATGTCCGGTGACAATGTCCATGGTGATGTTTTTCAATTTCTATTCTGGTATGGGCAATGGTTGCATCATCCACTTAGACTTCTACCTCTCTTCCTTCACTTGCTGACACACCAGGCACATTGATGTATATTCGGCGATCTACTTCTTCATATTATCCCACCAAATGTTTTCCCGGAGATCTCGATACATCTTTTCCCTCCCTGGGTGAATAGAGAAATTGGAACTATGTGCATCATCCAAAAGTTCTTTCTTCAGCTCTGGACTTGATGGAACACATAGTCTTTTCCCAAACCACACAATTCCTTATTCATTAACATTAAACTCTGAGGATTCCCCCTTTTTTATAGCTTCACTTTTTCTTGAATTCCCACATCATTCTTTTGAGCATCCTTTAACCTTTCCAAAAGATACGGTTGAGTAATCATTTGTGAAAGGATTGATGATGTTCCCTTCTCTATGATTCCCATGTCCATCTTCATCAGGTCTAAGAAGATTGTATCCTTCTCAATTCTCATCATTGATAGAATCGTTGGATCCTTTCTACTTAGGGAATCTTCCACCTTGTTCGCTTACCCAGGGAGGTAATATATTGAATAGTCATAATACTTGAAGAGCTCTATCCATATTCTCTGGCGCATATTAAGCTCTTTCTGTGCGAATATATATTTAAGACTCTTGTGGTCAGTACATATCTCACATTTCTCTGCATAGAGATAATGCCGCCATATTTTCAAGGCAATGATCACAGCCGCCTACTACAGATCATGTGTTGGATAGTTTCTCTCATGGATTTTCAACTTCCTTGAGGCATAGGATATTAATTTATCATTCTGCATCAGTACACAGCCTAAGCCCTTCTTTGAAACATCACTAAAACAACAAAAAGTTCTCCACTTGTGGGTAAAGTGAGCACGGGCATAGTAATAAGCCTCCTTTTCAACTCCTTAAAGATTTATTCACATTCATCACTCCAATAAAACTTTACCAACATCCGAGTTTTCTTGGTATGAGGGTTGGACAATCATGAGAAATTCCTCACAAATCGTCAATAATATCCATCTAACCCTAAGAAGCTACGGATTTACGTTACTGATGTTGGCCTCGGCCAACCCTCAATTGCATCTGTTTTGGAAGGATCCATAGATATCCCATTTCTTGTGATGATATGGCCCAAGAATTAGACATCCATCAACCAGAACTCACACTTTCTGTACTTTGCATAGTGCTTATCCTTTCACAAATTCTCTAGTACAGTTCTTAAATGCTCCTCATGATCCTCCTTGGTTTTGGAGTATATTAGAATATCATCTATAAAGACTACCACAAATTTGTCAAGTTAATCTCTGAAGACTCTATTCATCAAGTCCATTAATATTGCTGGAGCATTGGTGAGTCCAAAAGTCATCACTATGAATTCATAGTGCCCGTATCTTTTACAAAAAGCAGTCTTGGGGACATCTTCCTTATTCACTCTTACTTGATAATATCCTGACTGCAAGTCCACCTAACGCTTCTTGTCCCCATGATACCCCTTTGATTCCTCGATCTCCATTTTGACCTTGAGGGAACATTGGAAAATTTCCTCATAGTTTTCGAAGTCACAGATTGCTAATGCTTTCTGCAAGCTAGTCTTCAGCCCACCAAAGAAGCAGTCAACTTTGCATTAGGGGGTAACGACAAAGCCAGAATCGTATCGTGCAAGCCTTGTGAAGTTTGCCTCATATGCTCCAACAGATTCTTCATCTTTTTTCTTGAGGTAAAGGAAGTCCCTTTCCATCTTAATCCGGAGGGTGCGCGGAAAATATTTATCGAAAAACATCTTCCAGAAATCCTTCTATTACAACACCTCGATATCCTCCTCAGGCTTTGTATTTTTGATCAACGTACACCATTGATCAGATTCACCCTCCATATGATAAGCAGCCAGTAGAACCTTCTCTTGTTCAGAACATTGAAGGATGGAGAAGATCTTTTCAATGGAGTTGATCCATTGTTCAGCGATCGTGGGATCTCCTGATCCACTAAAATTAAGAGGTGTTTGCCTCATGAAGCTCTTGATAGAGACTTGTTCCTTCTTAGGGGGGTTTGGACATTCCTCTTGACCCTTGTTTCTATTCAAAACTTGAGTTATTTGAGAGAGAAGCATGAAAAATTTCTCAATTCCCACTCCCATTGGATTGGGCATCTCATTAGTACAGTCATCACACTGATCTTCACCATGGTTGTTAGCCCGAGTCCTCCTATTACCGGCCATTGGCAAGAATAAAAGGAATGTTAGGGGTAACACATAAAGGGTAATCCAAAGAAAAAAGTTTATGACATATAAATAAACTTTTATTTCCTTACTCATGAGTCTATAGGCTTCAATCTAGGATTTTCATGATCTACTTTCTAACATATATTCTTAGGGTCATTTTTTTAATTCCCTTAATAAGGGTTCATACTAAACTTGTGAATTTATCAAAACATACCCCCCGGGAGAGTCGTAACCAAGAGTGCAGCAAGGCCTGGTGTCGTGCACCAGTTCCCGTTCGAGTCTAGCTCAATGCGGTGTTTTCGGGTTTTACCCCTAGGATACCTCTGTGCCAGATCCACCTCTACCTGCTCGTATCCAGACAGGAATGTATTTTCTTGATAACCCACCTACTCAATACCCACCAAACCTTAGGGACTTATTTATTGTACTTATTCTTGTATCTAAGGATTTACTAGGGTTTCCTAATCCCAAAAAAACTAAAACTATCCTCTGATAACAACAATGACAACCCTACTTTTATTACAAACATAAAAATGATTTATTACATAAAACTTGACTTGATAAAACAAAAAAGATTGAGAGGTTTAGTGTATTTGGGGCTTATGAACATTACATAAAAACATGAAACATGAAATACAACATCTTTATTGGAATCTTCCTTTACATGACCACTACATTCCCTCGTACTTAGCATTTCATGGGATAACCTGAGGACATGCATAAGAAAATGGTGAGCTATAAAGCCCAGTAAGGGAGTACACATGGAATAACATGAGGTGTACAATACATGTTACACAATAGTAATATCAATATAGTATAAAAGAAACATGAACATAAAGGAATGATAAATCATGATACTCATAACATTGAAATGTGGCAACAACACTTAACATGGAATTAGCATGAGCCAAGGATCATTGCACTTGAAGCATGAGTAAATCCTCATTGCACATAAAGCATGAGTAAAACCTCATTTCACTTGAATTAGCATGAGTCAAAACTCATTGAACATGACTTATCATGATAATATACTTTACACAATGCATTGGAGAGCTATAAGGGCACACCCTTCTAAAACATTTCATTTCATGCATAAGTGTGCCACATGGATCATAAAACATGGATTCATAAAACATAATCATTTATTCAATGATAAAGGAATGTGGAATTCATACATGAAACTTTATAATCAATAATTAAATGTGCATAAATCTTAACACCCTTGATGGAAAAATGGGCATGGTATTCACTACACAGTGGCATTGACATAGAAAATCGGTGCAATTTCGGTAGCGTAATGGCGTGACATAAGAATTCATAAAAGTGGTTGATGAGAGATAAAGGGGTTCCTCATAATATTTACAAGTAATGGACAGTAATGAGGTCATATTGATACATGTCCCAACAATTTAAATGGAATTTCGATTCATGATAAAAACGTATTGCTTGAATGTAAAAGAGGAGAGAGAAGTTCCTTTCAAAATTTCAGCATAGTAACGGGTGTACATGGGAGGCCTTTAATGAGAGAGAAAGGGTCTCCAATCATTAAAACACAAAGAGGGAAGTATGAGGGAGGTGTGAAACCATACCCAAACATTTATAATTGAAATTAAAAGGAAAATACAACTTAAAGAAAATTGGACAAAATGAGAAAGGATGGGAAAACCCTTACTTGGAAGTATGCTTCCAAAGGCTAGAGAGTGGCATGTGAGAGGCTTCTTGGGAGCTTGGGGAACCATAGGATGACTCTAGAGAGAGTTGGGCAGAGTTTGGACGAACTCCAAAAGCATTTAGTGAAGAGGAAGTGGGAGCTTGGGTGGGTTTATATAGGAAAGGTGAGGGAATTCTTTATTATTTAGGTTTGGGACCCCATATATTAAATTAATCCAAACCACAGACCATCCCCTGGTTTTTTCCCATGTTTTTAGGAAAAGGGAAGAGGAAAAAAATATTTTATAATGACAAATTCCGAACTTCTTAAAATATTAGGGTTTCTTGTGTGGAGGTGAGTCACACTCCCATGGAAATTAATTTAAAAAGGCAATGTGTTGAATAAGTCTTGAGGGGTCCATTAATGCTTTGAAAAGTAAGTCAGACAAAACCAAAATCACATTTTTTTAATGTTAAAACATATATTGTCCGAACATAATGATTATAGTATTTTATTACATCACTATTGTGTAATTATGATGTCATAAAACACATTATATATTTAAACGGTAATTAATTTTTACTCAATAATTTGACAGTCTCAGAAAATTATAAAAAGTTCACCGTTGGATAATTTCGACGTCCTGATTCCAAAAATAACATTTATTTTATCTAAATAATTATCTAAATATGTTAATTTTTACTTTTAAAATAAAAACTGATATTTATAAAAAATTCACGGGTTTTGACAAAAATGGCTTTCAAACCTTAATAAAAATTATAATTGCATTCATATAATTACATGGTCACTTATATATAATAAAATTGATAATAATAATAATATTTTATTAAAATATTATTTAATTCAAAAATCCTTTAATTTAATAAAATAGATTTCTTAATTAAATAATAACTAAAAACACCATTTGTACTTTAAAAACTATTTACAATGTATCAATAATGACAAGAAATTATGTTCATTATTATATACAAAAAATAATGTACATGAACATAGTACTACTTATTTGATACATAACCCCTTAAAACAGCCGCATAAGTCCTAAGGGTATGGTGTGTGATGGTGACAGAATCTTGGGGTGGCTCGGATAACATCGCTCGAGTGGTAATCTCTATCAACTTCCACTTTTCCCGTAGACGGTCACGTTCAAGCTTGACATGATGAAGCTCAGCTTGGGATTGGTCAAGGGCGAAGCCCAAAGATGCCACATCTTTTCCAAGCTCCGACAAATGGGCTTCGTATGGGGAAATTCTACTGGATGAGGCCATCACTTCCTTTGTCTATGTAAAATTGGATTTGTTAAAGCCCTATATTTATACTAATCATGTGATCATTGTTCAATGGATATATTAGCAACAGTCACAATTCTTAACAGAAAACCAAATAAGTTGACATTTTATAAAAAAAAATTTATATAAAGATACATTTAATAAGATGAAGAGGGATTTTCCATTAATGAAACTTTGGTTCGTTGCATAAAATCTACACCACTTTGGATTCTTTTCAATAATAAGAACCATTAATAATTAAAATTAAATTGAAAATTAAATATCTTAGAAATAAGAATAATAATTATATAAACATAAAAGTTGTTGTATATGCACCTCATAAAAGAATATTGGCTCGTATATTAACATTTCTCTCAAAGAGTAAAAATTGAGACAATGATCCCTTAACATAAGTATAAACATCTTTTTTGGACTTCAAAACCTCATATATAAATAATTTATGTTTATTTGAAAAAACCTATAGAATTTTATTTTTATATATAACTCCATATAAAATTTTCTTATGACCTTTTATGACTCATTTAGTAACAATTATGTTTTAAAGTCGTGTTTTAGTAAATATATACTTTGTTTTTCATCTATGTTTGGATTTGTTATTTTTGGTCCCCTTGATTTGATCATGGTTATAAAATATAATTTTTTTAATAATGTTATAAATATAATATATATTCAGTATATATTTTTTTGAGAATTATATAAGAATTTGAGATTGAAAATTAAATAAAAATTTTATGTAGTTGGTGGGTCGTACGGAACACATGAATATTGTTTCCATTTTTTCAATGGATTTAATGAATGAATGGTAAATGATATATTTCAACTAATGATGTTTCTTTATTCCAAATATATCATATATTTTCATTAAAACTACCCTTTTTAGCTTCCATGTAAAATGTTAATGAATCTCATCGCTTCACAATGCAGTAGTCTGACATAGACACGAGTGACATCATCAAATTTACAGGGAATGAAAAGTATAATATTAGATGTGATATAATAATTTTAGAAGAATAATAATATAATAAATATAATTAATATTTATTTAAACCTAAATTATATTCATCCATGATATCAGATTATGGAAAACGAATAACATTTATTCGTGAGACGTTAGTCTGCTATACACATGACTGCTTATTTTGTAACTAATTTGATGGAATAGTTGATGTTTTTATGTCATTGAATTAAATTATAAACATATAGGAATATGTAATATCATAATTATATTAAGAAATTATTGTTTAAAAATAATTTATGGAGGTGGAGTAAGAAATAAAATAAAATGTTTGGTCAGGGACGTTATCCCTTATTAGGAAAACATTGTTTGTTTACAACAAAGGATTCATATGATGGATTTTTGAAAACAATAAGGATTCTAGGATGATATGAGTTAATAAAAGAATTTATTTTTATAGGTATTGGATGATCCAAATGTTTTTTAAGTGCGCAAAATAAATGATAATGGGTGGCCTTTTATAAGTTAGTTGCATGACACATTTGTATTATTTGGAAAACAAAAAGGTATACCACTATTTTTACTATTCTAGAGGGTACAAAAATTAAAATATCTTTATTATTTAAGATATAATATCTCAAATGTTCCTAATATGTGGTTTTGACATATTTTGGGACATTTTAACCCATTTAATTTTAGTTTACCCCCGGTAAACCCATTTTTATTTTAAAAATAATAATGTATTTTTTCTATTTTTAATATTTATTTTCGTGAATTTTTTTTAAAATTATTATAAAATTTAAATTATTATTATTCCAAATATAAATTCCATTAAAAAAATTCCATTAATAGATGAGAAAATTGTTAATTTTAAAATCAATCTTTTATATGCGATGAGAAAGCAGTTTTTCCAATTAGAAATGTTAAAAATATTAAAAAACAATTATATCAAAAATCAATATTAAAATTATTATAATGAACTAAATTGAATTAATATATATAAATTTTAACTAATTTCACTTATAAAACCATTTAAAACAAAATATAACATTAAAAATAATTTAAATGAAGATTGTTTATTAAATAAAAATAGCAATCTTGTAAATCATCTACTTTTAGACTTGTGTAAACTTTTTTTATGATAATATCGGGATCTTTTCTTTCCTGGAAGGATCTCATTTTGTTAAAAATATATATAAATATTATGAAATATCCCAAAAACACACCATCCACTAATTATAATAATATTATGTTAAAAATAAATTTTATTTTATAAAATGTTATTTCTAAACATGTCATAAATTATATTTATTATTTCTCAAAAAATTAATAAGTAATAAAATTTCTTATAAAATAATATTTTACAAAATTATAATGTTTTTTCACAAAAAATCCTACCCATATTTTCTATTTAAATAAATAAATGATAATAAATTTATAAAAATTATATATTATTACTATTATTTATGCGTTTAATTTATAGGTTATAATAGTTTAATTTAAATAAAAATAAAAATAATATATCCCACAAGCTGTCAAACATGTTTAATTGATTTGAAAAAATAATAATTCATAAAATATTCACTGTTACATTCTAATCCTATATAAATGACAATTAATATATTAAATTTTCACATTGATATAATTAAATGAGGATACTTCGGCTGAATCATTTCTTTAGGATCCCATAGAGCTTCTTCAAACTAATGGGTTCTCTAAAAAATATCTAGGGGAGACGTATTAGTTTGAATAACTTTTACTCTACAATCCTCAAAGTCTAATGAATGCTAATAATAAGAGTTATCCTTCTGCAATAGTAAAACATATTTTTTCAGTTCATGTATAGGTTCATGTATTCACTTCCTCATGAGAGGTAGATGGAAAAAATCATGAACTTGATAGATGTTTAGTGGATGTGTCGATCGATAGGCTACCACCATGATACAATCAGGAATTTCAAAGGGCCTGATATACCTAGATAATAGCCTGAATATAATTTAAAATAACATTTCCACCATCCATAGAGAAATTCATAGAAAATAACTTTTCACCGATAATAAATTCTAGATCATGCCATTCATTTCCTTAATAATATTTATACCCACTCCAATATTCACCAATTATTTGATGAATAGATCTAATATTCATTAAATTTTATTCATTTATTTCAAATACCAATAGGTTTCTTTCTCAACCATAATTCCATCGCATTGGATATCTATACTTTTTTCCATATAACGATCCATCTGAAGTCTATATTAAATGATATCATTGTATGAAAACTAAACTAGATTATGTTATTGATCCCAACCACATTTGAAATCCATTGACTAATATCTCAACATATCAACTAGGAATTTAGTTATTCACTAGAAATAAAATCTACCTAAGGATGATTTGTAATAATGAAATTCAAATATGTATCAATAGAACATTGAATACTTCTCTTGTGCATTGAGTTAAACCTCAGAACCCAATCGATCAAAATAGAATGTTGTAATTGAATAAAATACTCATCTTCATTAATGTATATAATGGATGGATGATTACAAGATTCATATTCTATATTAGTGATGATATGAGATAAATTTATATCTAAAATATACTGTAACCCATACAGCATTATACCCATTTTATATTCAAGGGAGTTCGATGAAAAAATTAATTGTGGTTTCTTCCATTTCTGATTTGGAATAGGTAATTAATGTAACATCCCCTTATAATTTTTTCCATTATCTTTAATATACTGAAAAACCAATAATGAAGATACAAACTCTGTGATATCTACCTTAATTAAATCACATAATAAATACTCTTCTAAATCCCTAAACATATTCATAATTATAGGAATAATAGATAATGGTGAACTACAATCTTCCTATAGAAAATTATTATTCAAATTTTGTTTGTATGGACTACGTACAGGGTTTCTACTCCATATAATTATATAAATATCATAGTTTTTATCAGAAATATTTCTAACCATCTTTTAGATCACTATATCATCATTTAGGGCCGCTATAATAAAAACATGGAATTCTGTTTGAACATTAAATTGAGTAAGATATGATTTATACCATTCCTTCCATATTTCATTATACATAACTTGAAAATATAGAATTATAAGATCTTTTGTGATACTAATCATTGATAATCTAGCATGATCCTTTTTATTCAAGGCATCATCCACTGTGTTTTTCTTCCTTGCGTATTAATGTTTTGAGTAGTAATAATATTTAATCTTCTCTAACCATATTCTCTAGTGCATATTCATATTCTTCTGTGTGAATATATAATTTAATAATTTTTTTTGGTATATATAGAAAAAATTTCTTTATTAAATAATACGTACCTATCATTAATCTAAAAGACCATTTCCCCTAGAATGAAATAATGATATGGATAATTTTTACCATGATCCTTCAATTATATGGATTCATAAGATATAACAATCTCACTATACATAAGAACACATCAAATTCATTTATTGAATACACCATAATAGATTACAATATGTTCTCCACTATAGTGTTATATAAGAATATGTTTACTAACTGATCCTCTCTTCCATTCCATTAATATTTCCATACACTTATCATTATAGAGGAACATGGATCCCACAATGTAAAAAGTTTATGCAGATTAGATATTCATGTTATATTATCCAAAAAACATCAATAATACCCAAAAAACAAGAAAAATATGGATATCAATCACCATGGATTGTTTAGGCCAACATTAAATATCCTCATCCATTTATATATCTTCTGATATACACTATTTGATATTATATAACCTAAAAATGAATCATTTAGTTACCAAAATGCACAATTTAAAACTTCTACATATATTTTTCCTTCCAAAGGATCTTCAGTAAAACACTCAACTAATCTTTATAATTTTTAATAATATTTTCATAGATAATAATATCATATACTAAGACTATCATAAAATGATACTGTAAATCTCTAAAGAAATTATAAATAAAATCCTTGAAGATAGATGAGACCTTAATTAGGCTGAGAATAATCATTATATTTTCATAGTGTCTATACATAGTATGGATTGAGGTATTTCGAATATCCTCCTTTTCAAACCTTACATGATGATATCCAAAATGAATTTCACAATGGAATCATATTGATATTTGAACATTTGATCAAATAGATAATAAATATGTGGTTGAGGATACATGTTCTTGATCCTGATCCTATTCAGATGTAATTAATAAATGTATAGTCACTTCGATCCATCATTTTTTTGAACAATAAAATAGGTTCAACATAAGGTGTCAAACATTTATGAATGAATCCCCTCTCATCCATATCCTAGAGTAGCATTCTCAATTCCTAAAACTCAATTGGGGACATTTTATAGGTTTTATTTAATATTTATGTGGAACTAAGTATATGTTCTATTTAGAAATCAACATCATGTTTTAGTGAAAGGGTAACAAACTCTTCTGGAATGCAATAAAAAAATCCAACATGATAGGTGAATCATCGATTTTGAGTTTCTACCCAACCATCTTAGTTAACCTCACCTCTTTAATTAGAATAAATACCCATATAATGGATGTGATTATAATCATTTATTCATATTTATCATCACATTGAACGCTAATAATATATTAGTATAGAATATCAATTGAGACTTACATTATTAGGAAAATGATTTTTAGTTAGTCCAATAAAATCCAATACATTCCAAGGATAACATAAAATTAATCCACATGATGAATTATATGATTTTATGGAAGCATATTCTCCCAAACATCACCTGAAGAAGAATCATAGATATGAGATACACATATCATTCCATTTTCGGTATTTATTATTAATTCTATATCTAATCATTTGGGTGGTGTCTTGATAAAATTAAAAAATTATATAGATATTTTGGAATGGGTATTTCATGATTTATATAAATAATTATTAGTTCTAGAGTGTTTTGTAATAGTACCTATCACCACATTGTTATCGCACACCTGGTTAGAAATAGTTATCACATTATATTTACTCCTCTGATATCATAATAGGTTTTTTACATCTTTAATAATAGATAAAATTTATATTTGGGATCTGGTTATTATATATATCATACTCCTTTAATTTGAAACACTAGAGTGTGGGTGGTGAGATGTATGCATATTTATTTCTATTTACATTATTATCTAGATTCATTTCATCACTTTGGTAATAAATAGTTTGATGTCCATCCTTAAAACAATTGAAACACTTAATATTCCCATTAATATAATTATCTCAATCTATCCTTCCACACATAGAGAATAAGGGACCTCACATAATTATCTCTCATTGATTATAAGATTTTCCTTAGACATACATATTCATTTTCTTTTCAAAACCTTGTGATTGATGGGTAAAAAATATCTAAATTTCCACCAAGATAAAACAGAAAATATGTATTAATATCTATTTAAGTTCCTTATGGATAAAAACCTTCAAATATTGGGATTCAATTCACTTCTGAAGAGATCAATAATACCATCACTGTGGATGATAATTCCATAACCGTACCTCACATGACTTGTAAATTTTTCCCCATTTTTACAAATATATTCATCATCTTCTTTATTTATCTCAAAAAACACCCTATACATATTTATATTATTAATTTGAGGAATTTTCATATTAAAAATCTTGTTCTTGAACTCACCCAAATCTTTGGAGTTAATTTCATTATGTTCTCTTATATTTTTCATGAGATTCCACCATTGATCTTAATCTCTTATCAAATGATAGTCAATAAAAATGCAATTTTCTTTTTCTGAAATAATTAAAATGGAATATATATTTTCAAGGTTATAAATAAATTACAAAACAAATAGTGGATCAGAATATCCACTAATGTATGGTGGATGGTTCCTCCTGAAGGACTCAATAGAACAATGTTACCTCCTTTTTTTATGTTCAAAATTAATCATGAATATTGAAAAGTATGTGTACAGGAAAAACAATTTTTTTTCCAAATCCAATAAATTTTGTCTAATTAGGATAAAAATCATTGAATTATCAATTGAAAACTGAACGAACATAGACCATTCACGTTCAAGAAATTGACTAAAACCAAAAATACATAGTGTAAGAAAAAAAAACATACTATGGAACCACATAATAATGAAAAAGGAATTATAGTATATCTAAATCATGAGACCTTATCTTTAATATATGAAGCATTGAGTTTATCCTTATTAATTCATAATTTTAATATTTTTAAATTATTCATGATGAATCGTGAATAGTTTGGAAATTTTTAAAGCATATCCACTGAGAGTGTCAATCCAGATGTCTAGCAATGATTATTATCTTGAACCACTTGACAATAGACCCAATATCAATAAAAAAATTTCAAGGTTATTGACACTAGGAAACCATGTGTTAGTTCCAAAACCACATTTATTATATAGAATGGTATGTAATTTCATGGAAACCACTCACTATAATCTTTAAAAAAAATTATATGACTATTTACTATACGTTGAATCATCCTTAGACTTCTCATTAAACATTAAGTTAGGGAGTCATTTAGTATTATAATCATATTTTCCAATGTATAACTAAAGCGTTCCACTAATACCAACTCGTGATACCCATTAATTTAATATATAGATATTAAATCATTTTTTATGAAGATTTATTACATTATAAAAACACGCTTGAAAATCATAAAGGTATAGTTCCTTTCGAATTATGGGAACATAAAATGTTGGTTCGTATCTGAAATTTATTATATACTACTATATTCAACTGATATTTAACCCATAAAATATATATAATATATAATAATTTGTTTATATCTTGTGGAAGGAAAACATAAAAACTGGTGTACTCAGTTTCTCAACATGTGTAAATAAGGGTGATATGTATGAATAAAATGAACATAATTTTATGATATCATGAGGATAGTATTTTAATATAATACCTTTCTTATAAAATATCATATTATTGATAAATTTAATAAATATGTATATATCTTAAGACATGAAAACTAATGAGATAAAATAACACGATCTATTATTGTATAATTTTAATAGAAGAAAATAATTTTTTGTATGCACATAAACATAATAAATTATTTCCATAGTAGTCATGGATTATATGATAGGATATCATAGTGGAATGGATTTACTCCCTAATCAATCATAGTGGTCATGGATCACTACCCATAAAATTTTAGTAAAAAAAACTTACCTTACTGAAATGGGTTCACTCCCCATTCAATTCATATATATAACATGTGATATAAATCATTACCCAATTCAATATAGGGAGATATTGGTATCAACTATAAAAAAATTAAAATAATACTTATGTGTTATATAAGATCATAAAACATTAATCCTATCACATCCCATAAAATTAAATAGGGTTCACAAACATTTCATTATGTAATAATATGTGGAAGACGGAGAGGTTTCATAATCCTATAACCAATTCATCATAGTATAACCTATCAAAAGAAGCGGGTTTAATAATAATTCCTTCATGATGTAACCCATGGAAAAGAAACTGGTATCATAAAATTAATTAAATCATAAAAATAATTAATATAAATAACAATAATGGAATCCTTGGATCACATCTATAGTAATAAATATGTAACACCAATAGATGCCATTTTAGTTGGAGAAATGGTTGTAAATATTATTGAAAACATTTATTAACTAAATTATTCATTCCAATTTGGAAAACAAAATGTAAAATATATAATATTTCCAAAATAATTATCTAAAAATAAAAATGGAATATTATAAATGAATCATTAATGTAATGACTGGTCTCAATGGTGGATAATTGTTCTCCCGGAATACACTTGAAAACAAAGATTCTTTTCATAATTTTAGAAAAATGAAAACATTGATTTGTTAGAAAAAAATGAAGGGTAATTTAAGAAAAATTAAAAAAAATATATAAGAAAATTTCATTTGAATTTTTTTTATAATATAAAAAATTTAATCACTTTTTAAAAATATGATTTTGCAAGAAAAACTAATTTTTGACAAGAGGTGGAAATAATAAAAAAATCCCTTTTAAAAAATATTTCAAACTCTTGAGTGTATAAATAGAGAAAAATGAAGAGAATGAAATTATTTTCCTGTAATCGATAGAGGAGGATGACATTCATGTGTTTCTTTATATATAGATAATAATATTTCATTATCGGAATCATAATCATAAACATTCATGTTAAACAATGAGATTATATCAAAAAACATTTCCACTTTAGTATCTTTCGAATCATAAGTACAATTAAAAATTAAGCTAAAATTAAACATTAAAAATCATGAAATTATGAATATTCATGATATAACATTTTTAATAATTTATACAAACACTTTATGAGAAACATAATTGCACAATCAAGCATATGTCTCAATGATGGAAAATTGAGAGAAAAAACCCTCACCCCAAGTCTCCCCTTCTGTTGTAAAACTTCCAACCACATTTTTAAAAAATTTATGTGTATTTTAAGTCATTTATTGATCCATAAATATACACATCATATTATAGATTATTTTTTAAGGCCTTGTATTACGAGGTTATTAGCAATTCGATGTTAAAGTCATGTTTCGGGAAATATATGCTTTATTTTTCATGTATGTTTAGATTATTTATTTTTAAAAACCTTAATTTGATAATGTTTACATAATACATAAAATTTAAAACATGATATAAATTTATATATATATATATATATAATATATATTTTTCTAGTGAATTCCATAATATTTCGAGATAGAAAATAAAATACACATTTCACTGAGAAGGTGGGAAGCATGTATACATGAATATGGATTCTAATTTATTAATGGATTAAATGAAATAAATATTAATAATAAATTTACATTATAGAATATTTTTTATTCCATATATATAACATATTCAATCAAATATTTTTATAACTATTTAATATTTTTAGACACGTGACATGAAGAAAATTTGATTTATGCCTGAAAATGTATTTTTTATAAAAATAGGTTTCTTCACAAATTTCATGTGTATTTTTTATATTGAAATCATCTGCATATAGGTATTGAATTTTGAAATATAGAGTCCAAATTTGGAATCATTAGTTTCATGTTTTCTATATATTAAAAAAAAATTAGGCATAATGAATAAAAACTATGGTAAAATATATCTCTATAGTAAAGTGTAAATTTTGTTAATATTGTCTAAAAATAAGTGATAAGGCAATATGATTCTGTAATAATTCATTTAAGATGAATTTAATTATAATCTTTTCACTTTATTTGGGAAATTTATATGGGATATTTTCAATAAAATTGACTTATATAATATTTGATGCAATGAAAGTAACAAATTGTCATTCTCTATGTTTTATAAAACTATTTTGTGTCCACATAAGGATAAACTCAATTAACTAATGAAAAAAAATGTTCATTTTTTTATAATGATATTATATTTACTGAATTATATTATTTATAATTTTTCATTATTAAATAATTTACTAATCTTCTTGTGTGACACTAATTAAAAATTTTCTCAATTAATGGAAAATTAAAATAAAATATTTTCAAAATATTAAATGTAATTTAATTTGAGTGGGTTATTGTGTTATATAGATTTTTAAGAAAAATTTTACATATTAGTGATGTTTAAAAGGATTATAATTGAAATCCATAATTTTTTACGTTTTTTAATTAAAATTAAATGAATAGAGCCACAATTGACAATAATGATATTTTGCCATAATAGAAATTTGTTAAATTGCCTAAAATTCCTAAAAATATTTAAGGAGAACAATTCCTATATCATATGGTCTATAATTATATCCTATTGTAATTTAGGAATAAATTTTTACCATATATGAAAATTTATGTCCAAAAAATAAAAAAGGCATTGCATCTGTTAAGGTTAAAATTAGTTGCATAGGAGGTCAATAAAAATATATATGGTGTAAATTGATACCAAACCTTATCCAATTTTTTTTGGTTTTATATAAACACAATAATTACTTATCTTTAAATATTTATCCATTTGGAACAATTTTTCATGATAATTAAATTATTATAGGTAATGGTTTTATAAAATTCCAAAAGTTCCCCTCTTAAAATTATAAATGGGAAACCAAATTTCTCCTATTAAACCCAAAATGAGTCTTAATGGTCAAAAATAGCATAAAATTCCCACTATATCTTCCTTATGCACATTATAGATGTGTTTTTCAACATAAAATATATCCCCTAGGATCGTTATGTGGATATTTAAAATGTTATTTCATAGAATAGAAAATCACCTTAACCGGTCACTTTTTAAAATTAGTACTTACTTAATATAAATCAATAAAATTTATCCAAAAATGATAATTAAATTATATTAAATACAATTAAATATTTTTTATCAATAAATCACCATTATCCAAACAATTTCACACCAAATTAAATGTTAATATAACTAATGTGTACGTATGGAAAATCATCTCCGCATAGTGATACAATTCATTATCCATCACCATATTACATGGAATGTTATTATTCTTTCGTAAAAATTTATATATGTCACTTATGAAATAATTATACAGCTATAATTATAATATCATATATATCTTATTACATTCTATTCTTTTGGAAAATAGTGAGGTTGCTCATGTGTACGTGTATACCTCCACCTCCATGAATATACGTGAGTTGCTATTGACTTGTCATTCACATGGATGGTAGATTTAATTAATTCAAGTTATTTATATAATTTAAAAATTATTATTGAATTTTGTTTTATATATTTCATTATTTTTATCATTTTAATAGTAAAAACAACTTTAATGTGAATGTATGACCTACCATCACTATGAACCTTGGAAATCGTATTTCTATCTATGAAAATTCCAATGACTCTAAATATGTATATCACTAAAATATATGATATTTATATCATGGTTCTCATTTTTATATTATTTAATACTAATCAAGGTACATGGACCAAAACTAATGATCAAAAACATTAATGAAATAATGAAGTGGATATCTCCCCGAAAAATGATTCTAAAAATGAATTTTTAATAAATTGTTGATAAATGATTATATGTAAAACAACATATACTATAATTAACATATTATTATAATTTATATATATATTATAAGAATATATATTTTTCATACATGGGGTTCATGTTAGATATAGTTCCAAAAAACCATCTCATTTAGTACATCATTACATAATTATCTTATTAAGGAAGGTTTTACTGTCCAATCATGATTATAATTCAAAAAAAATATTTTTATAAGATAACTTACATAAAATATATTTTCCACTAAATGTGGATATAAGTTCCATAATATGATGATATCTTAATGGTTTCATGATGTTAGTCGTGATCCTTTTTAAATGGTTGTATGATACTATCAGATGGTAAATAGAGAATACAAATTATCTAGGGCAAGAGGTTCCTAATACTTTAAGAAAACATCTCATGATGTTCTCCCTAATAAATTTACATGATCATAGGTTATGATTTTAGTCCCATTAATAAGAGATCCAAATTTCTCTGTGTCAATGGATGTTCATATCTATACACATGTGTATTGGTCCTTGGACATTAAGATTTCTATTAATTGATGTCATGACTCTATAACAATTTTCTATTAATGAAAATTGTCACGACATATGATCCTAGAAAAATATGTTATGTTACATGACTCATGAGTTATTTTAGTATCATTAATAGGTTATCCCAATTTTTTGTAAAATTTTATGTTCATATCTTTGGATGTGTGCAAAGATATTTGGACATTAAGGTTGTTATTACTAGATTTGATGACTCGTATACATTTAATTATTAATGAAAATTATCGAGAAACATGTTCATTGAGAAATATGATATTTTTGGTGAGTCATGAGTGATTTTCATTAATGAATAATGTAAGAATATAATAGTACCTTCTATACCTTGATAGAATTTTATATCTCAATCACTTTTATTAGAATATTAATACCTATATAAATCCATTTACCTGGTGTTCGAAGGGATTTTTTTTTTATAAATTTAATAAAATATTAATTAATCATAGATGTTTATGTAAATGGAATGAAATATTCATTAATATATATATTAATATAAAGGGGTTATAATAAATGGAAAACATTTATAGTATGTTTGACTTCACTCTGATGTTGGGTTATTTCTATATGGATATTTTGGTCTCTTGATAGAAGAAAACCTTGGACATTAAGGGGTTATTTATAAAGGAACTGAAAAATATGACTATAGGGTCACACATGAATTATATCCACAATATCCATTAAATATAACTATTGAATTTTATATGTTTGAATAAATAATATTTATTTGAATTTTGTATCACCTTAATTTATTAATAATTCATTAAAAAATTTGGTTAAACAATAATAATAAATATTATTTATAATTTTTAGAAAAAATAAGATTTATTTTATTTATTATATAATAATTCTGTGATATTTATATAATTAAATTTCATTTATTCAAGGACTGCTTAATGCCAATGATGGAAAACAAACAAATTTTAGTATAAATGTTTTTTATTTATAATATTAATGAATCAAAAATTTCATGTTAGTAATATTAACAATAAAACTATTACATGATATGATTATGTTTAATAATATTAAAGAAGGTTGGGTGATAATGTGTGATTTTAAAACCCTAAATCAGATATAATAATCATCAAATAAATCACATTCTTAATTTGAAATTTTGTTTACAGAATGGATAAATTGAAATATATAGGTGTAGAGGGTGCTATATTCCCCCAATCAAAGTATTTAAAAATAAAACCCATTGGTCAACAACCATGATGAAGAATAAGATCATAATAAACCATAAATAATAAAGTGACTAGGATCGATCGTTCTAGAACAGAATGTTTCTATTACATTTATTAGATATTGTGGTACATGTGCAGATCAACACTAGAGGGATTTTGTAGTTGAATAATATAAATAAATGTTGATGAAATAACCTCTATTCCAAAAAATCATTAATTAAAGTGGGATTAATGTTGTGATAAATCTATATCTTCTAATAAATTAATTATAAATTAAATTTGACGATCCTCTCCCAATAGTTATAACATTTTAATTTCTAGTATTTATATGATATTTTCAATATGAAATGATCTCCTGATTATGTAATTTAATAATAAATCTTGTTTTGAGAATAAAATCCAATTTTTCCATACCTTCAAAGGATTCATTTTCTGCACTCATATCATACAAGTGGAATCAGAGTAGTTAGATGATTAATTTATAATTATTTATTTTTCATAAATTTATTTCATGTGTTTTTAAAATTCTTTTTCTTAAAATTATTCATATTAATATTTGAATTTTGTTGTCTCTTATTCCCCTCATTCTCGGTAAAAAAACTAATAAACATTTAATGACAAAAAATGATGAATATTTAATATAACTCCATATAGTGGTGCTAATGATTCTTCCTATAGAAACAAAAAGTACAAGTCACGCACTTCATGAGTACATGTCATGTAGTTTTTCTTCCCACCACTATATCACATTATAATGAAGGATAAATTTGATATAATTAGATCTAATATTTGATAAAAGTGGATTTTTTTGTCGATCAATATAGTGACCATGATTTTAAAACATATAAATTACATTATTTTTTATTAACATTTTTTATATAGAAAAAAATATGCATATAAAAATTAAAGGTATAGTGCCTTTTGAATCATGGAAACAGAAAAAATTGGTTCTTATGTTAACAATATCATCTCCCCCAATGTTATTCATAACTATCACTATTCTTACACATGCTACACATAATACATTACATTATAACCATAAGAAATTATACATAAGAAAGGGTTATATCATATTATGAGTAAGGGTAAACAAGGGAGATTCGTATGTATAACATGAACATAAGTGTATGTGAACATGACCATAACATTTCAATACCATACCATGAATATCAATGGTAATATTCTTCATTAATTAAATAAATATTTACAGTTTATAAGATAAGGATAACAAGATAATAAAACTATATAACAAGTGGGAGCATAATATTTTGATAAGACATTGAATTTTGGTGTACACGTAAGCATTAAAAATCATTTCGATTGTAGTCTAGGTGCTCAATAAAGGATATCATTATTGAATGGTTTCACTCAAAAAACCAACATAGTAGTCATGTTTTACTCCTAAGACCATCATAGATGAAAAAATTCCCATAATGAACTATGTTCACACCCTATTCATGATCACTCTATCTCATTATATTTAAATAATTTACCAATGGATTAGTGATAGATATTGGTTCCACATGGATAATGATGTAAATAATATATATATGTGTGAAATAATCATAAAAAGATCATCATGTCATAACTTATGAAATAAAATTTGTTCTATAAAAATTTCACCATATCTTTAGCTTTGGAAAAAATAAAATTTTCAAAACTATTTCATCATTTAAAAATAACCTAACCCCTAAAAAATCAAGTTTCAAAAGAATTTGTACATAGTGTAATCCATGGAAGAAAAATAGGTTTCATAATCATCATATAATAATAAATAAAAACCATTTATGGAAATAAAAATAATTTTTTCCTTGGATCATATCCTAGTAAGTCATATGCAATAGTAATAGATTTCATCATTGATGGAATTTATTTTTAAGGAACACTTACAGCATTTTTTAAGACCAATGTCCCATCCAAATTGTAGAACACTTTTTTAAACATCAATTATTTTCAAAATAATTTTATTTTAAAATAAACTTGTATGATTACAAAGAAATTTTAAAATTAATGAATTTTTATGACTGTACAGAATTCCATTCGTTCATTCAATTTTCCAACAAAGATTACATCCACATTACCAGTAAAAGATAAACAAGAATTGTTTGGAATATTACATTAAGATAGATTTGATTTTTTATAAAATTATAAATGTGTAAAATACAAATAATAAACCATTTTTATAATGTAATGAATTTTTTTAAAACACTATGTAAAACATTGTTTTGGAAGAATAATTATTTTTCAGATGAAGAGAGAAAAAAGGAAAAAAATTCATAAATATAATAACATTAATTAATAAGCATGGTATGAATCAAAGAGACCCAGGTTCAAATGAGGTGGAGGTGAATTTCTGGGGGTACTATGGCAGTACTATTGAAGTCACTATTGCAGTTTATGTTCGACACTATAGCAGCCAGAACTATTCACCCAATTTGGGCCTTCAGGCCACCAGTTTGGGCCTATGGGTCTCAAGGGCCTTCAGGTCATCAGTGGACTTCATACCATAGGGCCTTCGGGCCACAGAGACCATAAAGAATACTAGTTCACACAGAGAAGGCCCAGAAAAGGATTAGAGAAACAGTATTAGAATCCAACAAAAGAAAACATAACTAGATAGAAAGAATGGGAGGGTATGGAAGCCGCCATCGAGACCAGGAACCGTGCAGCTTTGTACGGGGAAATTCTAGCTAATCACCAATGCAAGGTGGGATCTCGGTGATCAATGAAATAGAAGCTGAGGATGGGAACTTATAGTGAGTTGGGCCTATGGGTTATGTAATGGGAATGGTATGGCATGAGGCCTTCAGGTCATGTATTGCGTGTCAGTCGAGACTTGGGCCTTGGGCCTACGTGTCATGTACGGGTTTCCCTTCAACCCTTAAAAAGGGGTATTATCCATAATAATAATAAAAGGCATTCGGAACAATCAAAATAAAATAATGAGTATAAAAAACTAAAAAATGTAGTGGAAACATGTATCATCATGAAATTACCACTGTAAAATAAATTAAATGTGTTTCGAGGGAGATTGATGAAAATATTTTTTCTTCAGAATCATCAGTATAAAAACTCCAAATAATTGATGATATTGTAATATAAAATCTACACCACTTTGGTATCTTTTGAATCATGAGAACCATTAATAATTAAAATTAAATTTAAAATTAATTATTTTAGATATATGTATAATAATTATATAAATGTAAAAGTTGTTGTATACGCACCTCATAAAATAATATAGGCTCGTATCTTAACATATCTCTCAAAGAGTAAATTTTGAGATGATGTTCCCTTAACATGAGTATCAACATCTTTTGTGGACATAAAAATCTCATATATAAATAATTTATGTTTATTAGAGAAAACATATTGAATTTTACTTCTATGTATAATTCCATATACAATTTTCTTATGACCATTTATTACTCATTTAGTAACAATTATTTGTTAAAGCCGTGTTTTAGTGAATAACTACTTTGTCTTTCATCTATGATGGATTTGTTATTTTTAGTCCCCTTGATTTGATCATGGTTAAATAATATAAATTTTTAAAATAATGTTATGAATATAATAAATATTCAGCATATATTATGTTTTGATAATTCCATAGGAATTTGTGATAGAAAATTAAATAAAAATTTTATATAGATGGTGGGTCGTACGGAACAAATGAATATTGTTTCCATTATTTCAATGGATTGAATGAATGAATGGTAAAAGATATATTTCAACTAATTATTTTTCTTTATTCCATATATATCATATATTTTCATTAAAAATCATTTTTAGCTTCCATGGAAAATTCTAACAAATCTCATCGCTTCACAATGCAGTAGTCTGACACATACATGAGTGACACCATCACATTTACTGGTAATGAAAAGAATAATATTAGATGTGATATAATATATTTAGAAGGATAATAATATAATAAATATTTATATAATATATCATTATATTCACCCATGAGATGAGATTATGGAAAACAAATTACATTTATTCGTGAGGCGTTAGTCTGCTATACACATGACTGCTTATTTTGTAACTCATACGATGGAATAGGTGATGTTTTTATGTCATTAAATAAATATAAAAACATATAGGAATATGTAAGATCATAATTATATTATAAAATTATTGTTTAAAAATAATTTATGGGGGGGAGTAAGAAATAAAATAAAATGTGTAGTCAGGGACGTTACCCCTTCTTAGGAAAACATTGTTGGTTTTCAATAAAGGATTCATATGATGGATTCTTGACAAAAATAAGGATATTATGATGATCTGAGTTAATAAATGAAGTAATTGTTATATGCATTAGATGATACAAATGTTTTTTAAGTGTGCCAAATAAAGGATAATGGGTGACCTATAATATGTGAGTTGCAAGATACATTTGTATTATTTTGAAAACAAAATGGCATACCACTATTTTTACTATTCTAGAGGGATCAAAAATTAAAATATATTTATTTTTTAAGATATAATATCTCAAATGTTCCTAAGATGTGGTTTTGATATATTCTCGTTCATTTTAACCCATTTCTTTATAGTTTACCACCGGTAAACCTGTTTTTATTTTAAACACATTAATTAATTTTTTCTTTATTTAATATTTATTTTTGTGAAAACTTTTTTTTTAAATTATTATAAAATTTAAATTATTATTATTCCAAATATATATTCCATTATAAAAATACCATTAATATATGATAAATTTTTTTATTATAAAATCAATCTCTTATATTCAATGAGAAAGCATTTTTCTCAATAAAAAATGTTCAAAATATTAAAAACTATTATATCTAAAATTAATATTAAAATTATTATAATGACCTATATTGAATTAATAGATATAAATTTTAACTAATTTGACTTATAAAACCATTAAAAACAAAATAAAACCTTAAAAATAATTTAAATGACGATTTTTTATTTAATAAAAATAGAGAACTTGTAAATATTCTACTTTTAGACTTGTGTAAGCTCTCTTTATGATAATATAGGGATCTTCTCTCTCCGGGCAAGATCTTAGTTTGTTAAAAAGTAAATAAATATAATAAAAAAAATCCAAAAAACACACCATCCACTAATTATGAGAATATTGTTTTAAAAATAAATTTTATTTAATAAAATATTATTTCTAAACATGTTATAAAGTTGATTTATTATTTCTCACAAAAATTAATAAAAATCAAATTTTTCGGAAAATAATATTTTTGAAAAATATAATGATGTGTCAAAAAAATTCAGAAAAATATATTATATTTAAATAAATAAATTATGATAATATTTTAAAAATTATATATTTATACTATTATCTAAACGTCTAATTTCTAGGTTATAATAGATTCATTTAAATAAAAATATAAATAATATACCCCACAAGCTATCAAACATGTTTAATTGATTTTAAAAAATAATAATTCATAAAATATTCAGTGTTACATTATAAACCTATATGAATGACAATTAATATATAAATTTTACACATTGATATAATTAAATGAGGATACTTCGGCTGAATCATTTCTTTAGGATCCCACATAGCTTCTTCTATCTAATGGGTTCTCTAAAAAGTGACTAGGGGAGCGATATTAGTTTGAATAACATTTAATCTACAATCTTGAAAGTCTAATGAATGTTAATCATAGGAGTTATCCTTCTCTGGTAGTAAAAAATATTTTTCTAGTTCATGTATATGTTTATGTATTCACTTCTTCATGAGAGGTAGATGGAAAACATCAGGAACTTGATAGATGTTTAGTGGAAGTGTCGATCGATAGGCTACCACCATGATACGATCAAGAATTTCAAAGATCCTGATATACTTAGGGAATAGCCTGAATGTAATTAAAAATATCATTTCCATCTTCCTTATAGAAATTCATAGAAACAACTTTTCACCAACAATAAATTCTAGATCATGCCCATGATTTCCATAATAATATTTATACTAACTCTACGATTCACCAATGATTTGATGAATAGATCTAATATTCTTTAAAATTTATTCATTTATCTCAGATACCAATAGGTTTCTTTATCAACTATAATTCCATCACATTGGATATCTACACTTCTTTCCATATAACGATCCATCGAAAGTCTATATTAAAAGATATTATTGTATGAAAACTGAACTAGATTATGTTATTGATCCCAACCACATTTGAAATCCATTAAAAAATATCTCAAAATATCAACTCGGAATTTAGTTATTCTATAGAAATACAATCTTTTTGATGATTATTTGTAATGATTAAACTCAAATATGTATCATTAGAAAATCGAATACTTCTTTTGTACATTGAAGTAAACCTCAGACCCCAATTGATCAAAATAGAATGTGGAAATTGATAAAAATGCTCCACTTCGTTAATGTATATTATAGAAGGATGATTATGAGATTCATATTCTACAATTGTTATGATGTGAAAAAAAAATATATCTAAAATGTACAATAACTCATATAGAATTATACCCATTATATATTCAAGGGAGTACGTTGAAAAAATTAATGGTGATTTTTCCCATTTCTATTTTGGAATAGGTAATTAATGTAACATCCCCTTATAATTTTGTCTTTAATCTTTAATATACTGACATAACAATTACAAAGATTCAAACTCTGTGATATCTCCCTTTATTAAATCACATAATAAATAATGCTTCAAATCCCTATACATATTCATAATTCTAGGAATAATAGATGATAGAGAACTATAATCTTCCTATAGAAAATTCTAATTCAAATTTTTTTTTCTATGGACAACGTACATGGTTTCAACACCATATAATTCTATAAAGATCATGGTTTTTCTCATAAATATTTCTAACCATATTTTATATCTCTATATCATCATTTAGGGCTGCTATAATAAATACATGGAACGCTGTTTGAACATTAAATTGAGTAATATATGATTTATACCCTTCCTTCCATATTTATTTATACATTACTTTAAAATACAGAATTATAAAATCTTTTGTGATACTAATCATGGATAATCTAGCATGATCCTTTTTACTCAAGGCATCATACACTGTGTTTGTCTTCCCTATGTATTTATGTATTAAGTAGTCATAATATATAATCATCTCTAACCATATTCTCTGGTGTATATTCAAATTCTTCAATGTGAATATATAATTTAATAAATTTGTGATTGGTATATATAGAACACATTTCTCTATTAAATAATTCATACTCGTCATTAATCTAAAAGACCATTTCCCCTAGCATGAAATGATTATTTGGATACTTTTTACCATGATCCTTCAATTATAGGGATTCATAAGATATAAAAATCTCATTATACATAAGAACACATCACATTCCCTTATTGAATACACCACAATAGATTACAATACGTTCTCCACTATAGGGTTATATAAGACTATGATTACTAACTGATCCTCTCTTCCATTCCATTAATATTTCCTTACACTTATCATTATATATGAACATAGATCCCTCAATGTAAAAATTTTATGTGGATTAGATATTAATGATAAATTATCCAAAAAACATCAGTAATACCCAAAAAAACAAGAAAAATATGGATATTAATAACCATGGATTGTTTAAGCCAACATTAAATAGCATCATCCTTTGATGGATCTTATGATATACCCTATTTGATATTATATAACTTAAAAATGAATCATTTTGTAACCATAATACACAATTTATAACTTCTACATATAGTTTTCCATCCAAAGGAACTTTAGTAAAACACTCAACTAATCATTATTATTTTTAATAATATTTAAATAGATAATAATATAATATACTAAGACTATCATAAAATGATAATGTAAATCTCTAAATACATTATTAATAAAATCCTAGAAGATAGATGGGACCTTAATTAGACTGAGAAAAATCATTATATATTCATAGTGTCCATAAATTGTATTGATTATGGTATTTGGAATATCCTTCTTTTCAAACCATACATGATGATATCCAAAATTAATTTCACAATGGAATCATATTGAGATTTGAAAATTTGATTAAACAGGTCATACATATGGGGTTGAGGATACCTTTTCTTGATCCTAATCATATTCTGATCTAATTAATAAATGTATAGTCACTTCGATCTACCATTTTTTTAACAATAACATTGATTCATCATAAGGTTTCACACCTTTTTGAATGAATCCCTTCTCATCCATATCCAAGAGTTGCATTATCAATTCCTATAACTCAATTGGGGAAATTTTATAGGTATTATTTAATATTTATGTGGAACTAAGTATATGTTCTATTGAGAAGTCAACATCATGTTTTAGTGAAAGGGTAATAAACTCCTCTGGAATGCAATAAAAAAATACAACATGATAGGTGAATCATCTATTTTGAGTTTCTACCCAACCATCATAGATAAACTCACATCATTAATTAGAATAAAAACCCATATAATTGATGTGATTATAATCAAATATTATTATTTATCATCACATTGATAGCTAATAATATATTAGTCTAGAATATCAAATGAGACTTCCATTATTTCGAAATTTATGTTTAGTTTGTTCAATAAAATCTAATACATTCCAAAGATAACATAAAACTAATACACATGATGAATTATATGATTTTCTGGAAGCACATTCGCCCAAACATCACCTGGAGAGGATTCATACATATGAGATGAAAATATCATACCATTTTCTTTATTTGTTAATAATTCAATATCTAATCATTTGGGTGGTGTCTTAATAACATTAAAAAATTCTATAGATATTATGGAAGGGTTATATCATGATTTATATAAATAATTATTAGTTTTATAGTGTTTTGTAATAGTACCTCTCACTACATTGTTATCGCACACTTGGTTAGAAATAGTTGTCACATTAGATTTACCCCTCCAGTATCATAAGAGGTTTTTTACGTCTTTAATAATAGATAAAATTTATATATGGGATCTGGTTAGTATATTTTTCATACTCCTTTAATTTGAAACACTAGAGTGTGGGTGGTGAGCTATATGCATATTTATTTCTATTTACATTATTATCCAGTTTCATTACATCACTTTGGTAATAAATATTTTGATGGAAATCCTTAAAACAATTGAAACAAATATTATTCCCATTAATATAATTATCTCAATATATCCTTCCAGACATAGAGAATAAGGGACCTCACATATTTATCTCTCATTGATTATAAGAGTTTCCTTAGACCTCCAAATTCATTTTCTTTTCAAAACCTTGTGATTGATGGGTAACAAAGATCTACACATCCACCATGATAAAACCTAAAATATGTATTAAGATCTATTTATGTTCCTTATGGATAAAAACCTTCAAATATTTGGTTTCAAGTCACTTCTAAAGAGATAAATTATACCATCACTATATATGATAATTCCATAACTATACCTCACATGTCTTGTAAATTGTTCCTCATTTCTACAAAAATATTCATCATCATCTTTATTTATCTCAAAAAATCCCCAATATATATCTTCATATAATTAATTTGAGGAATTTTATTATTAGGAATCTTGTTCATGAACTCACCAAAATATATGGATTTAATTTCATTATGTTCACTTATATTTTTCATGAGATTCCACCATTGATCTTAATCAGTTATCAAATGATTGACAATAACAATGAATTTTTTTTCAGAAATCATGAGAATGGAATATACATTTTCAACGGTATAAATAAATTAACAAACAAACAGTGGATCATAATATCACCTAATTTATAGTAGATAGTTCCTCATGAAGGACTCAATAGAACAATGTTCCCTCTTTTTTTTTCTTTTTTTCTTTTCAAAATTAATCATGAATATTAAAAATTATGTGATCATCAAAAACAATGTTTTTTTCAAATCCAATATATTTTGTAAAATTAGGAGGAAAATCATTTAATTATCAATTGAAAAAAGAACTAACATATATTATTCACGTTCTAGAAATTGACTAAAACCAAAAAAACATAGTGTAAGAAATAAAAATCATACTAGAGATGTAACATCCCAGGTAAATAAAGAATAAGAAATTTTTATATTTATCCATATTTGTGAATAAAATTTTTATATTACTTTCAAGGGAACGATATACTCAATGGCGTACCCAATAAGCAACAACGAGTTTCTTTGAAATCTTGCGTTCCACTCTAATAATTAAATAAAATTATTTTAAATGGTAGTTATCGCCTAGACGTTGTAATGGTAGGAATGAAAATAACTATATACAAAATTATTATATATGTTTGTAAAATATTTTTAATTTTATCAAATAAATGTTAGAGGCTTAAAATGCAAACGAATCCAATTTTAAGCATAAATCTTCTAATATACCTTAAACGTTCGATTAACTTCATTTTGAGGGAGAACCCTTTTTAAATATAATTTTTACAATTTTATATGTTTTATTTGACAAAATAAAATCCTTCTCTAGAATCTGGACATCAAAATTTACTTTGTGTAAATTTGTTTTTATTTTTCTGATAAAGATCATTTTTAGTGAAAATGTTGCATTTTAATTAAAAACCTCCTTTTAATATGATTTATTTATATGGATAAATTATATTTTTAATTAATATTAAAGTTTATTTATAATATATTTTTAACATTGAATCCAATGGTGGTCATTGGAATTAATTTTCCTTTGAAATCGGACTTAAAATAGTGTCAATCTTTTAATAGATATTGTTTCTTAAAAACACGCTTTTGATTTGACAACGAGAATTAATTATTAAATTAATTAATTCAACTTATATTTTTTGAAATTTGGTAAAATATACATCATTTTTTGAATTCAGAATATCAAATATAGATTAGGGTGAATTTTTGGAATTTTTCTGAAAAACATCAATTTTGATGAATAGTGAAACCACTAAGTGGTAGTTAAAGAAACTGATTTTTCATTTAAATAAATTTTTACCACTTTTGTGATTTTATTTTCAAAAATCAGACATACATGGTTGTCATTAGGAAGTAAAATGTTTTTTAATTAGATTAAAATAGTTTTTTGGTGAATAGCAACTCATAAGTTTCATTAATCGCGATTAAAGGTAATTCGTGTAATTTAAGGTAAAGATAATGTTATAATAATATGAAATGACCATGACACATGTCCTACCCTTATTTGATGAGTCATGGTCACCCATGAAAATCCATGGGTCAACTTGGGGACTCCATGGAGCCACTTTGGTAGGAAAATGACATTAATAACTTTTTATTTAAAGTTAAAATAAAAATGTCACAAACATGTATTGTTTTATTAAAAAAAATTTACATGAGGTTATACAAGTAATATATTTGACTATAAATATTAATTAGAAATATAAAAATATTTCCTAAATCATGATAGTTTTTTTATTATTTTTAGACATTAAATAAATTAAATTATTTATGACGCCATGATGATGCTGTGATTACCTTATTATTTAACGATTTAAATAAAATGAAATGATAATGTAAAATATAAGACCTAAACTTATAAAAAAGATATTTTATTTGTGGATTTAGAACTCTTATCACCTTTTACTCGAAATATATAATTTTGGGACATTTATAATTCGAAAATCATTTTATAATAATGTAAAAGTTTATAACTTTCCAAGAGTGCCCCTCCTCTCCTCTTATAAAAGACCCCCACCTCTACCACCTTATCCACACCTCTCAAGACTTTGGCTCGGCCAAACCCTGCCCATTTCATCTATCCACATACCAATCTTAATCATTTATGCTTCACCTTTGGAATAATTCTCTTCAAGAAACCCTTTTGGTTCAAACCAAGAGGAATTACCCAATTTTAGGGTAATGTCTTCACTTGTGTTCTTTTGATTTATTTTGCTTCTCCAACCCCCTAAACTCTGTTTATTTATTTCTTTTGTAACAACACAAGTATCTTATATATACTATTATGTAGTTATGGTGAGTATTCCAGCTACACTGACACACACCTCCGTCTAATGGTTAAAGAACATATTGTTTCTGTGGATGGGGAATTACTACCTCACGAAATGATGATTGTTCAATATTCTTTTAACACCTTCAAAGGTGGCCCTTAAGATGTCACTATATTTATATATGATATATATGTTATTTATTTTATCTATATGCTTCTTAATTTTATATTTAAAACATGCCTTTATGCTTTTCATGTTGTGCAAATGCGATAATTTCATACGAGTAAGTGTGGACTACCGCCCCCACATGTGATGTGACTCGTTCATGCAATACATGGAATGTATAAAGAATGAAATTAATGAAAATATGTGACCTATATAACATATATATTATAATTGAATTTTAATATATATATCTCTCAATTATTTCTAATTCCATTAATAAGACAATGAAATGAAAGTAGCGTTCAAGCATACGTACGGCTTACCATCTCCATGAACGGTACATTTCATTTCTTATCTTCAAATGTTATGTACTATTATAAGTACATATATATATTGGATATATATGTCATATATTACATCTAAATTATGGATATCTTTCTGGAATTATAATATATATATATCTCATTTAGTTTTAATTCCATTAATATGACAAAAAAATTGAAAGTAGCATTTATGCGTACGTACGGCCTACTGTCTCCATGAACAGTGCATTTCATTTTTATTATATCCAAATGTTATTTAATAGTATAAAATGAATATTTACTAGATATATACGATATTTAAATCATTAATACTATTATGGAGATGATTTTCTTATAACTACATGGACAATCATTTTCAAACAAGTTCATTTTTGACTCATGTACCAATCATCGACAAAAACATCTGATATGAAATCACATTATTAAACAATTATTATAACATTATAATATGTGATATGAACTGAATTATAATCTTTAAAATAGACCTTATGAAATTATAAATTGACCAAAGTTAATTATTGAGGAATATAAAGAAACAAACAAGACAAGTCGGACTTGAGGTAAGGGATCCTACCTCTCTCTTTCTTTTTAAGCACTCTCTTTTATGTCATTTCTTTTAAGCTCATATTTCTTATGTTTAGGGATTTTCATTTATATTCAACTTGCTGTATATTTTTTTTAATATGATGTGAGACCCTATTTGATCTCATCAATCCATTTTTGGATGTTTTAAGTGTCGTCGTTAGGCTGCCGAGTTTTCATAAGGGATTTTTCATCTCACTTTTACTCACGTGACATTTATTCTATTTTTTCCACCATTTACATTGATTGGTGTATGTACTGCACATTATTATACTTTTATGTATTATAATTTCAATTATGGGTATTTACATCTTCATTGTATGACCCTTCTTCCTTGGGGTTTATGTTTCGAAAGTTACCCCAGTCGGTATGGGAACCTTTCACCCTCCCCTTTTTAAAAGACTTCTTTTGTTATGTCTTTTAATTCACATACTATTATGTGGGGATATGTTCTTATATATCCTTATTGATGTAAATTTTATGTCCAAGTGATTAGATACCATTTTTTCTCTCATCAACTCATTTTCTGAATTTAAAAGTGACGCTGTTAGGCTGTCAGAATTCTGTAAAGGAACTTCTTAACCCACTTTCAATTCATTGGGTTAAACCTTTAATTATTGATTTTATTATGCCAAGATTATGTATGTAATATATATTTTGTAATTTCCACAAACCATTGTGTGGATATAATATTTATACACCCAATAATCTCCTTGATAAATTCTTACGTCATTTAGAAGAACTTGTATGGGAAATCATAAATCAATCTCATTCATTTAGTTAAATATCTATGTCACTGGTTTGGTTTTTCCAAGAGTATTTGTGAATGACGTCTGATTTTTTTACACTTAATATCCACTTATATTTGGTGTATTCATATTTTTTACACATAGTCATTTAATTGATATATCCTTAATCTAAGGATACCGACGTTGTAAGGAACTTCATATCAATCTCCTTTTATTGAGGCATATTTTGTTTTATACCCAACTTTCTTTTATACGGTGTATAAACCCATTTGAATTCTACTTTTATTCGAAATCAATCTTTCCTATATGAAGCATTTTACTAAATGACGAAAAGTATGTTTCTTTTTAACATACGCGGTGACAATGACCATTCCGCCGCCGCGAGTATTATTTGATCTTTGGCTTCCTCAACAAGCCATTATATTTTTAAAAGTAAATATGTTCCATATACTCTTTTATGTAATTTGTTATTGAAAATGTTTTTGATAATGTATTTGTTATGTCAATATATTTAGGTGATATATTGTGCTTGAAATGTGGAAATTTTTTCTTCCCTTTATAATTGTTTTATATGTTATGATTTTGTAAAGGTACTTGGACATTTGACGGGTGGTTACGTGATAAACCATATGACGGGTGGTGCCGTGAATACCAGGATGGGTGGTTATGTTATAACCTCTAATTCATTGGGTATGGAAGTCGGCCGTATGGCTATTCCATTAAGTATGTGTGGAAGTCGACCATATGGTTATTCCATTTAAGTATGTATATGTCCCAAGTTACCATTATGTGTTAGGTGTTCTTTATATGGGTTTTATTGTAATATTTTTGTTACAAAAGGGTAAGTAATGATCTTTTATTCATTGAAGTGTTTATACTACTTCGTAAAGGTGAAAAGTATTAATTTGATAAAGTATTCATGGTTTACTTGTTGTTTTGAAAAAATAACAGTTTTCCTTCTTTGTGTATCCCTTACTGAGCTTTTTATGATCCTCCCAAGTTTTATTTAAATGTTTTTCACAGGACATAATGTGTAATAGGGTAAAGGATGGGATCAAGGAAACTTCATGCTATCTAAAACATGGAACTAGACATGTTTCTTTTTAAGAGTTTTTATTTATTGGAATCATAGTAAAAGTGTCTACTTTGTAATCTTTTGAGATGTAATATTTATGTCCTAATTCTCTAAAACTATAAACCTGAAAAGATCCTCTATGTGAATTATTCATTTAATTCAATAATAAGTAATGTTTTAAGGTTGGGTCCTTATAGTTGGTATCAAAGGTCAGTTTAGATAACTTTAGAGGTTAGGGTATTCTCTAAGAATAAGTGACATTAACATAAGATCTAGTATTTCAGAAAGAGTCATAGTTTTTATATAATGTGAATGAGTACATATATATTAGTGTTTATCTACCTCATTAGTACATGATGATTTTGTTGATATACTCACACCGACATTTTTGGTTTTAGTAAATGGATGGATCTAGCAGGAACCAAAGTGACAATGGGTTTGAAGGAAACTGCGGTGGTTCTCTGATTAAGAGACTGGATGAAATGGGGGATTCAATGAGAAATCTCGTGGGTATTCTAAACCAACTATCAATGAGTCATGATAAACCACTTGAACCTTGGTAATTTATGTAATGCATCATGTACAAGATAACCAATCGATGTGGAAGTTCAGGTAATAATTATAAAGGTAACCATTAGGGTTTATATGATCTTTACTTTTGGGGTAATTATGGGTTACTATATGTTATGATGGAAAATGAAAGGCATGACATAAACATGAGGTTAAAATATGTTATGATTATTTTTGAAGATTTTATCTCGTTTTGGGTAATGTTTTAAGAATTATATAGTTTTTGAAAAAGGACAACACGCACACCGTGTGACAACCAGTCGTGTCGGACAAAGCTGTGGGAATCGAACCCACAACCAATGTGAGATTGGTATTTATCACCTACCACTGGACTACGTGATGTCCCTGATTAGTTTGACTAACTATTTTTAGTTATATGTTCTTATGAATCTATAATATGTTGATTTTGGGTTATCTATTGAAATTATTAACCTATCATGGAGGATATGTGATTAGGTTAATTACTTTTCAGTATGAGACTTTAAGAGTAACTGATGTTATTTGGAGATAAATGTTAAGGTTTATCTTGGAAGACTATGTGATTAAATCCTTCAGAGATTGGGGTTTTAGTCTTAGTTTTGTTTACTTTGAAGAATTTTAGGGATAGTTGTTTATTGAATGGTCTTTGTTGAACTTTGGGTATTGTTTGACAAGTTTTGGAGATTAAGAACAGATTTTGATTTATAAAGGATTATCCTTTTTGGGTATTATCTGATCTCATACTAACCTTTTTGGTTTTATTTTTGGTTAAGGTCCAAAGACATGGGAAGTATATAGTTCTCTTTTTGGATTAGGTGATTCTCTATAAGTTGATTATAGCTCTCTTAATGTGAACAAGTCATCCTAAATACTCGTCTTTTAGAGAAAATATGAGTTCATGTCAGAAATATAGTAAAATTTGAAAGTCAACATGACAAGTAATTATGTTTCCTTATGTTTTAGTTAAGATCATAAATAAATTCCTTAATGAAAATTAACTGAAAACAAAAATGTTGTCTGTTAATTTTTCCTACTGGGGAATCAAATACCATTTAACCCATCACAAGTTTTTGATTTTCTTGTGGTTAACTTTCTCCTAAACATGTTTTATATCACTCTCCATCAGAACATGACCCTTTGTTTTCTCCTCCATGTCCATGTTTTCCTACATGGAATCCTAGTATGGGTTAACTCAGGTGACCTTTGAACTTCCCTTTGGTACTTTTAAAGTGATAGTTTAATTTACTCTTTTTCCGATGTGGGGCTTTCAATGAAGTTTCCAAGCCCAATTTTAATATTGCGAGGATGCAATTCCCAAAAGGGGGGAAGGATGTAACACCCCAGGTAAATAAAGAATATAACCTTTTTATATTTATCCATATTTTTGAATAAAATTTTAATATTACTTTAAAGGTAACACTATGTTCGATGGCATACCCAATAAGAAACAACGAGTTTCTTTGAAATCTTACGTTGCACTCTAATAATAAAATAATATTATTTTAAATGGAAGTTAACACCTAGCCGTTGTATTGGCGGGAATGAATGGAACTAACTAAAAAATGATTATATATGTTTGACAAATATTTTTACTTTTACCAAATAAATGTTAGAGGCTTAAAATGAAAACGAATCCAATTTTAAGCATAAATCTTCTAATATTCTTTAAAAGTTCGATTAACTGCTTTTTGATGGAGAACCCTTTTTAAATATACTTTTTAAAATTTTATATGTTTTATTTGTGAAAATAAAATCCTTCTTTAGAATCTGGACATCAAAATTTACTTTGTGTAAAAAAAAATTATTTTTCCGATAAAGATCATTTTTAGTGAAAATGTTGCATTTTAATTAAAAACCTCCTTTTAATATGATTTATTTATATGGATAGATTATATTTTTAATTAATATTAAAGTTTATATAGAATATATTTTTACCATTTAATCCCATGTTGGTCATTAGAATTAATTTCACTTTGAAATTGGACTTAAACTAGTGTCAATCTTTTAAAAGATATTGTTTCTTAAATAACACGCTATTTGATTTGACAGCGGGAATTAATTATTAAATTAATTAGTGAAACATATATGTGTTGAATTTTGTAAAATAGACATCATTTTTTAATTTGGAATATCAGATATATCTTAGGGTTAATTTTTGGTATTTTTCTTAAAAACATCAATTTTTGATGAATAGTGAAACCACTAAGTGGTAGTTAACGAAACTGATTTTTTGTTTAAATGAAACTTTACCACTTCTATGATTTGATTTTATAAAATCTGACATACATGGTTTTCATTAGGAAGTAAAATTTTGGTCAATTAGATTAAAATAATTTTTTGGTGAATAAGAACTTTTAAGTTTTATTAATCGTGATTAAAGGTAATTAGTGTGATTTAAGGTAAAGATAATGTTATAATACTATGAAATGAACTTGACACATGTCCTACCATTATTGTATGAGTCATGGACGACCATGAAAATCCATCGGTAAACTTGGGGACCCCATGGAGCCAATTTGGTAGTAAAATGACATTAATAACTTTTTATTTAAAGTTAAAATAAAAATGTCACAAACATGTATTGTTTTACTAAAACAATTTTTACATGATGTTATACAAGTAATATTTTTGACTAAAAACATTAATTAGAAAGATAAAAATATTTCCTACATCATGATATTTGTTTTATAATTTTTCAGACATTAAATAAATTAAAATATTTATGACACCATGATGATGCAGTGATTACCTCATTATTTAGTGATTTAAATAAAATGAAAACATAATGTAAAATCTAAGACCTAAACTTGTCAAAAATCTATTGGATGAGTGTATTTGAAACTATTATCACCTTATCCTCGAAATATATAATTTTGGGCTTTTAAAATCCGAAAATCATTTTATAATAATGTAATGGTTTATAACTTTCCAAGAGTTCCCCTCCTCTCCTCTTATCAAAGGCCCCCACCTCTACCACCTTACCCACACCTATCAAGCCTTTGTCTCGGACAAAACCTGCCCATTTCATCTATCCACATCCCTATCTTCATCATTTAATCCCCACCTTTGTCAGAATGTTTTTCAAGAAACCATTTTGGTTCAAACCAAGAGGAGTTACCCGAATTTAAGGTAATGTCTTCACTTGTGTTATTTTGATTTATTTGGCTTCTCCAACCCCCTAAACTATGTTTATTTATTTCTTTTGTAAAAACACCAGTATCTTGAATATACTAGGATGTTGTTATGATGAGTATTCAAGCTACACTAACACACACCTCCGTCTAATGGTTAAAGAACATACTGTTTCTGTGGATGGCAAATTACTGCCTCACGAAACGATGATTGTTCAACACCTTCAAAGGTGGACATTAAGATGTCACTATATTTATATATGATATATATGGTATTTATGTTTTCTATATTATTATGAATTTTATATTTAAAACACTCCTTTATGGTTTTCATGTTGTGCAAATGTGATAATTTCATATGAGGAAGTGTGGACTACCGCCCCCTCAAGTAATTTGACTCGTTCATGCAATACATGGAATGTATAAAGAATGAAATTAATGAACATATGTGACCTATATAACATATATATTATAATAGAATTATAATATATATATATATCTCTCTTTTTTTTAATTCCATTAATATGAAAATGAAATGAAAGTAGCGTTCATGCGTACGTACGGCTTACCGCCTCCAAGAACGGTACATTTTATTTCTTATCTCCAAATGTTATGTAATATTATAAGTACATATATATAATTTATATATAAGTAATATATTACATCTAAATGATGGATATCATTCTGGAATTATAATATATATATCTCTCATTTAGTTTTAATTCCATTAATATGACAAACAAAATGAAAGTAGCGTTCCTGCGTACATACGGCCTACCGTCTCCATGAACGGTGCATTTCAGTTTTATTATTTCCAAATGATATGTAATAGTATAAAATGAATATTTACTGGATATATATCATATTTAAATCATTAATACTATTCTGGAGATGATTTACTTATAACTACATGGACAGTCATTTTCAAACAAGTTCATTTTTGACTCGTGTACCAAACATCGACAAAAACGTCTGATATGAACTCACATTATGAAACAATTATTATAAAATTATAATATGTGATATGAACTGAATTTTAATATTTAAAAGAGGTCCTTATGCAATTAGAAATTGACCAAAGTTTATTATTCAGGAATATAATGAAACAAACACGACATGTCGGACTTGAGGTAAGGCATCCTACCTCTCTCTTTCTTTTTAAGCACTCTCTTTTATGTCATTTCTTTTAATCTCGTCTTTCTTATGTTTGGTGATTTTATTTTAAATTACTCTTTCTGTATATTTTATTTTAATATGATTAGAGACCCTATTTGATCTCATCAATCCATTTTTGGAAGTTTTAAGTGGCGAAGTTAGGCTGCCGAGTTTTCGTAAGGGATTTTTCATCTCACTTTTACTCCCGTGACATTTATGCTACGTTTGCCACCATTTACCTTGAGTGGCCTATGTAATGTGCATTATTATACTCTTGGTGTATTATAATTTCAATTATGGGTATTTACATCTTCATTGTATGACCCTTCTTCCATGGGGTTTATGTTTCAAAAGTTACGCAGGTCTGTAAGGGAACCTTTCACCCTCCTCTTTTTAAAAGACTTATTTTGTTATGTCTTTTAATTCACATAATATTATGTTGGGATATGTTCTTATATATCCTTATTGATTTAAATTATATATCCAAGTGATTAGATAACATTTTCTCTCTCATCAACTCATTTTCTGAATTTTAAAGTGACGTCGTTAGGCTGTCGGATTCCTGTAAAGGAACTTCTTAACCCACTTTCAAATCATTGGGTTAAAACTTTACTTCTTGATTTTATTATGCCAAGATTATTTATGGAATCTCTATATTGTAATTTCCACAAACCTTTGTGTGGATATAATATTTCTACACATAATCATCTCATTGATAAATTTTTACATCATTTAGACGAACTTGTATGGGAAATCATAACTCAATATCATTTCATTGAGTTAAACATCTATGTCATTGGTTTTGTTTTTCCAAGAGTATGTGTGAATGTCCTCTGATTTTTTTACACTTAATATCCACTTATATTTGGTTTATTCATATTTGTCACACATAACCATGTAAGGTATTTATCCTTTATCTAAGGATACCGATGTTGTAAGGGACTTCATCTCAATCTTCTTTCATTGAGGCATATTTTGTTTTATACACAACTTTCTTTTATACAGTGTATAAACCCCTTTGACTTCTACTTTTATTCAAAAGGAATGTTTCCTATACGAAGCGTTTTATTAAATGACAAAAAGAATTTTTCTTTTTAATGTACGCGGTGACAATGACCTTTCCGCCGCCGCGAGTATTATTTGGTCTTTGGCTTCCTCAACATGCCGTTATATTTTTAAAAGTAAATAAATTCCATATACTATTTTATGTATTTTGGTATTGAAAATGGTCTTGATAATGGATTTGTTATGTCAATATATTTAAGTTATATATTGTGCTTGAAATGTGGAATTGATTTATTTCCTTTATAATTGTTTTATATGTTATGATTTTATAATGGTACTTGGAAATTTGACAGGTGGTTACGTGATAAACCATATGACGGGTGGTGTCGTGAATTCCAAGATGAGTGGTTCCGTTATAACCTCCAATGCATTGGGTATGGAAGTCGACCATATGGCTATTCCATTAAGTATGCGTGGAAGTCCACCATATGGTTATTCCATTTAAGTATGTATATATCTGAAGTTACCATTATATGTTATGTGTCCTTTATATGGGTTTTATGGTAATATTTTGGTTACAAAAGGGTATATAATGATCTTTTATTCATTGAAGAGTTTATACTACTTCATAAAGGTGAAAATTATTACTTTGAAAAATTATTCATGGTTTACATGTTGTTTTGAAAAAATAACAGTTTTCCTTCTTTGTGTATCCCTTACTGAGCTTTTTATGCCGACCCCAAGTTTTTTTAAATGTTTTTCACATGACTTAATGTGGAATAGGGTCAAGGATGGGAATAAGGAAACTTCATGCTATCTAAAAAATGGAACTAGTCAAGTTTCTTTTTAAGAGTTTTTATTTTATGGAAACATAGTAGAAGTGTCTACTTTGTAATCTTTTGAGATGTAATAGTTATGTACTAATTCTCTAAAACTCTAAACCTGAAAAGATCGTCAATATGAATTATTCATTTAATTCAATAATAAGTTATTTTTTAAGGTTGGGTCCTTATAGTTGGTATCAAATGTCGGTTTAGATAACTTTAGAGGTTAGGGTATTCTCTATGAATAAGTGACATTACCATAATGGCTAGGATTTTAGAAAGAGTCATAGTTTTTAGATAAAGTGAATGAGTACCAATATCCTACTGTTTATCTTCTTCATTAGTACATGATGATTTTGTTTATATACTCACACAGAAATTTTTGGTTTTAGTAAATGGATGGATCTAGCAGGTACCAAAGTTACAATGGGTTTGAAGGAAACTATGCTGGTTCTCTGATTAAGAGACTGGATTAAATGGGGGATTCAATGAGAAATATCATGGTTATTCTAAACCAACTATAAAGGAGTCATGATAAACCACTTGAACCTTGGTAAGTTCTGTAATGCATCATGTACGAGATGACCAATCTATGTGGATGTTCAGGTAATAATTATAAAGGTAACCATTAGGGTTTATATGATCCTTACTTTTGAGGTAATTATGGGTTACTATATGTTATGATGGAAAATGAAAGGCATGAGATAAACTTGAGGTTAAAATATGTTATGATTATTTTTGAAGATTTTATCTCGATTTGGGGAATGTTTTAAGAATTATATAGTTTTGGGAAAAGGACAACACACAGACCGTGTGACAACCCGTCGAGTCGGACAAAGCTGTGGGAATCGAACCCACAACCAAAGTGAGACTGGTATTTATCGCCTACCACTGGACTACGTGAAGTCCCTGGTTAGTTTGACTAATTCTTTTTAGTTAGATGATCTTATGAATATAGAATAAGTTGATTTTGGGTTATCTATGGAAATTATTAACCTATCATGGAGGATATGTGATTAGGTTAAATACTTTTCAGTATGAGACTTTAAGAGTAACTAATGTTATTTGGAGATAAATGATAAGGTTTATCTTGGAAGTCTATGTGATTAAATCCTTCAAAGATTTGGGTTTCAGTCTTATTTTTGATTACATTGAAGAATTTTATGGATAGATGTTTATTGAATTGTCTTTGTTGAACTTTGCGTATTATTTGAAATATTTTTTAAATTAAAAATAGATTTTTTTATAAAGGATTATCATTTTTGGGTATTATCTAATCTCATACTAACCTTTTTGGTTTCAGTTTTGGTTAAGGTCTAAAGACATGGAAAGTATATAGTTCTCTTTTGTGGATTAGGTGATTCTCTAGAAGTTGGTTATAGCTCTCTTAATGTGAACAAGTCATCCTAAATACTCGTCTTTTGGAGAAAATATGAGTTCGTGTAAGAAATCTAGTAAAATTTGAAAGTCAACATGACAAGTAATTATGTTTCCTTATGTTTTAGTTAAGCTCATAAATAAATTCCTCAATGAAAAGTAACTGAAAAAAAAAATGTTGTCTGTTAATTTTTCCTACTGGGGAATCAAATACCATTTAACCCATCACAAGTTTGTGATTTTCTTGTGGTTAACTTTCTCCTAATCATGTTTTCTATCACTCTCCATCAGGAAATGACCCTTTGTTTTCTCCTCCATGTCCATGTTTTCCTACATGGAATCCTAGTATGGGTTAACTCAAGTGACCTTTTAACTTCCCTTTCTTTCTTTTAAAGTGATAGTTTAATTTACTCCTTTTCTGATGTGGGGATTTCAATGAAGTTTCCAAGCCCAATTTGAAAATTGCGAGGATGCAATTCCTAAAGGGGGGAAGGATGTAACACCCCAGGTAAATAAAGAATATGACATTTTTATATTTATCCATATTTGTGAATAAAATTTTAATATTACTTTAAAGGGAAAACTATGCTCGATGGCCTACCCAATAAGCAACAACGAGTTTCATTGAAATCTTACATTGCACTTTAAAAATAAAATAATATTATTTTAAATGGTAGTTAACGCCTAGCCGTTGTAATGGCGGGAATGAATGGAACTAACTAAAAAATTATTATATTTGTTTGTCAAATATTATTACTTTTATCAAATAAATGTTAGAGGATTAAAATGCAAACGAATCCAATTTTGAGCATAAATCTTCTAAAAGTATGATTAACCACTTTTTGATGGAGAAACCTTTTTAAATATAATTTTTTACAATTTTATATGTTGTATTTGAAAAAATAAAATCCTTATATAGAATCTGGACATCAAAATTTACTTTGTGTAAATTTTTGTTATTTTTCCGATAAAGATCATTTTTAGTGAAAATGTTGAATTTTAATTCAAAACCTCCTTTTAATATGATTTATTTATATGGATAGATTGTATTTTTTAATTAATATTAAAGATTATTTAGAATATATTTTTAAAATTTAATCCAATGGTGGTCATTGGAATTAATTTCACTTTGAAATCGGACTTAAACTAGTGTCAATCTTTTAATAGATATTGTTTCTTAAAAACACGCTATTTGATTTGAAAACTGGAATTAATTATTAAATTAATTAATGCAAATTATATGTTTTGAATTTTTCAAAATAGACATCATTTTTGAATTTGGAATATCAAATATAGCTTAAGGTGAATTTTTGGTATTTTTCTGAAAAACCTCAATTTTTTATGAATAGTGAAACCACAAAGTGGTAGTTAAAGAAACTGATTTTTCATTTAAATGAAACATTACCACCTCTGTGATTTTATTTTCGAAAATACAACATACATGGATGTTACTAGGAAGTAATATTTGGATCAATGAGATTAAAATAATTTTTTGGTGATTAGTAACTTTTAAGTTTTATTAATCACGATTAAAGGTAATTAGTGTAATTTAAGATAAAGATAATGTTATAATAATATGAAATGACCTTGACACATGTCCTACCCTTATTGGATCAGTCATGGCCGACCAAGAAAATTCATGGCTCAACTTGGGGACCCCATGGATCCACTTTGGTAGGAAAATGACAATAATAACTTTTTATTTAAAGTTAAAATAAAAATGTCACAAACATATATTGTTTTACTAATGAAATTTTTACATGGGGTTATACATGTCATATTTTTAACTATAAATATTAATTAGAAATATAAAATTATTTCCTACATCATGATATTTTTTTCATAATTTTATACATTAAATAATTTAATTTATTTATGACACCATGATGATGCAGCGATTACCTCATTATTTAACGATTTAATTAAAATGAAAAAATAATTTAAAATATAAGGCCTAAACTTCTCAAAAACAAATTGGATGGGTGGATTTCGAACTCTTATCTCCTTATCCTCGAAATATATAATTTTGGGACCTTTAAAATCCGAAAAGAATTTTATAATAATGTAAAAGTTTATAACATTCCATGAGTGCACCTCCTCTCCTCTTATAAAAGGCCCCCACCTATACCTCCTTACCCACAGCTCTCAAGCCTTTGTCTTGGCCAATATCTACCCATTTCATCTCTCCACATCCCTCTCTTCCTCATTGAAGCCTCAACTTTGGAATAATGCTCTTCAAGAAACCCTTTTGGTTCAACCCAAAAGGAGTTACCCGATTTTAAGGTAATGTCTTCACTTGTGTTCTTTTGAATTATTTTGCTTCTCCAACGCCCTAAACTCTATTTATTTATTTCTTTTGTAACAACAACAGTATCTTAAATATACTAGGATGTTTTTCTGAGGATGATTTGAGATACACTAACACACACCTCCGTATAATGGTTAAAGAACTTACTATTTCTGTGGATGGAGAATTACTACCTCACGAATCGATGATTGTTCAATATTCTTTTAACATCTTCAAAGGTGGCCTTTAAGATGTCACTATATTTATATATGACATATATGGTATTTATGTTTTCTATATTCTTATGAATTTTATATTTAAAACATGCCTTTATGCTTTTCATGTTGTTCAAATGCGATAATTTCATACGAGGAAGTGTGGACTACCGCCCCCTCAAGTGATGTGACTCGTTCATGCAATACATGGAATGTATAAAGAATGAAATTAATGAACATATGTGACCTATATAACATATATATTATACTGTAATTATAATATGTATTTCTCTCAATTATTTTTAATTCCATTAATATGACAAAAAAATGAAAGTTGCGTTCATGTGTATGTACGGCTTACCGTCTCCATGAACGGTACATTTCATTTATTATCTCCAAATGTTATGTACTATTATAAGTACATATATATAATGGATAAATATGTCATATATTACATCTAAATTATGGATATCATTCTGTAATTATAATATATTTATCTATCTTTTAGTATTAATTCCATTAATATGACAAAAAAATGAAAGTTGCGTTCATGCGTACGTACGGCCTACCGTCTCCAAGAACGGTGCATTTCATTTTTATTATCTCCAAATGTTATGTAATTGTAACACCACAAGGTTTTCTAAAAATAAATTGAAAATTCTTGAAATTTTGTTTAAGGTATATATTTATAAGTATCCTTTAAACATAATTTTATTTCTTCTATGTTTTGAATTTCAAGAAACTGTCATCTACAATTGTGTTCAGTATGTTATTTAGAGTCTGATGGAACAAACTTGTTTTTTTGGTGAATAGTAACCTTCCCTTATGAATAGTAATATGAATAGTAATATGACCTCATGAATAGTAAATAATAATATTATTTTATTTTCCCATGGCAATAGGATAATGGGATCTTAATTAATTTTCCAATGTCACATAAAACTAATTGCACTTCAATTTTGTTATTTTTAGAATTAACTGTGACCTTATTTAAAAATTAAATTAATAATATATAGAAAATTATTTTGAAAAAATGGAGTTCATTTTTGAATTCTTCACATCGAAAAATGGTTGGGGTAAATTTTTGGTATTTTTCTGAAACTCTTGAATTTTCGGTGAATAGTGAAATACGGTAAAATACCGTATAATCAATTTATCAGTAAAAATGAACTATTTATGACATCATAAGTGATTCAGGGCCACTTGCTTCGAAATCACATGATATTATCACTATTTAGGGCCACTTTATTTGAGATTATTCATAGTCTTGATAAAAATATTATAATAATAATTAAAATAATCTAAAATACCTCCCCTCCTCCACTATAAATACCACCCTCACTCCCCTCTTCCTCTCACACCTCTAAATCCTTGAGAATTGTCTAATTTCTGCCAAATTACCTCCCCAATATTCTTCTCCACGTCCTAGAGCTACTGCTCTCACCAAAATACCAAAATCAAAGCCCTTAAGAAGGATCTCAAGGAGAAGAGATCAAGAGGTAAACATCCTCTTTCATTTCGATTCTTTCCTTCCATTTTATGTTATTCTCTTCCATTACCTTTGTCTTTTGTTGGGATATTTCATTTAATATTTCCCCTTACTGTCCAAATTTTGTTTGAATGATGAGATATTCCATTCCTCTCATCAATCTTATTTTTATGAAATTTTAAGAGACGTCGTTAGGCTGCCGAATTTTTGTAAGAAATTTCTCATGTTTTCTTCATTTCAAGATTCCCTTCTCTTCATTCTTCACCCACTCTTATCCAAGAGGCATGAAATCTCCAGAATCATGTATATTCTGGATTTTTTCATGTTTATGGAAAATTACAAATCATTATTCCTCTCTTCTCTCACTTATTTAAAGAATCAAAAAACATTGTCCATTTGTGTCGAATTACCGATATCGTGGATGATGTATTTTCAATCTCCATTAATTCTTTCAAGTCTGGACATGAAACCATTTATATGGTTGAACCAGGTTATAATATATTTTTTATGAATCATATAAGGTTCTGGAATTCTTTTGTACTCATGATTCAAATTTATAAGACTAAATGAGGTTGTAATTATCAAAGAACCACTTAAATTATCTAAACGAACATAATTAATGTTTTAACTTATAAATCATCATCATATAAAGCACCAAAGTGATAAATGGTATAATTTATGGTACTAGAATTATGTAAATACTACTCCATTTCAATTCTGGAGTTTCACTTCCAATCAACAAGAAAGATTCATCATGAACCGATTGTGAAAATCACAAAAGAACTCACCCAAAATAATGCAAGGAACAAAATCCTAACAATTAAGGGGTGAAATGAGGTTATGAAATGACCATATAAGATGTTATAAACATGAATATGTTTCTGTAAAGTACTAATAACACTCTTTTAACCATTATACAGGAGTTTTAAACAATTTTGAAGTAATACAAGCCCAATGTAAGGGAATTCTTAACCTGATTTCCATTCGTTGGGTTAACATTCTACTTTATAATTTATGTGCTATTTAAATTTTTTGTGTGATGGGTTTTGTTTATATTATGTTTCATTATGTGTATTTACAGATTATATACATATTCCATCAACTCAATTGAGTCTCACTTCAAGTATATGATGTTTATAAGGGACTTTTCTTCTAAAATCCTCTTTTAAAATTCTAATTTATAAGATTCAAAGGCAATGTTTTTATGCTATTGTTTATGTTGTATGATTATGTTTTGGTTATTGGGTATTGTTTATGATGAAGGGTGGGACCTATATTTACATCCAATTCATTGGGTATGATTAAGTTGGAGGTCGGCCGTATGGTTACTCCAAGTGTAACTGCGATGGTTACACAATGTAAGGTAGCCGTGAGGGTTACAAATTTTAAGGTAGCCAAGATGGTTACAAGATTATGTAAGTAATGCCCCAATATAACTCTATGATTATAATTATGTTTGTGTGGATCTTGTGTAAATCTCATGTTACGCTAAGTAATATTTTATGGGTGGAAAGCATGTCTTTTGAAAATGTTTTCATACGACATGTGTATTCATGGACTAATGTGATTTTTCCTTCTTTTTCGTATCTTACGGAGCTTTTGTGCTCATCCCAAGTTTTTAAATGATTTTTCACAGGTTAATGGTGAGTAATACAAGGAAGGAAGACATGTTAAATGTTTAAGAATTGTCAAGGAGTCTTGTTTTATGTTTTAATGTTTTATATTCTGAGGAAAATGGAAACTGATTTTATGGTATCCACTATGTAACAATGTGTAATGTTATGAATGATTTGTCTTAATTATCTAAAGCTCTGAACTTGAAAAGATCCTCAATGTATAATGAAGTGTTTTCTTAAATAAATTCAAGATTATGTATGAAATAAGTGCGGGTCCTTATAGTTGGTATCAGAGGATGATTTAGATAACTTTAGGGGTTAAGGTGATGCTAATAGAATACCATAAATAATTCTCACCCTATGTTTAATTTATTATAGCATTTAAAGATTACCATGTTGCTTCATCTTAGAAATGTTTGTTTAGAATGGTTGCCCGCAGAAGGAACATGGATGTTGAAGAGGATAGGCACCGACAGAATGACATCCTTCCTGATCAACAGCCTGGAATGGTAGGGATTGGAACCGAGCAGTTTGTGACAGTAATGGCTCAGCTAACACAGGCAATAAATGGTGGTGGCATCCATGTAAGAGGACAAATAGAAGTACCCCAACGGAACATGATAGTGGTGGAACATTTTATGAGACAACATCCTCCTGCATTCAATGGATCTTCTGACCCAGTGGCAGCAGAAGGATAGATTAAAGCCCTTGAAAAGATATTTGATGTTATGGGATGTTCAGAAAATTAAAAGGTAAGTCTTTCCATTTATTGTTTTGAAGGGGAAGCTGATCAGTGGTGGTCAATGGTAAGGAATATCAGGGGTAGAGAGGATTTTGATTCCTTAGTATGGGATGAATTTAAAAGTCTTTTTCTTGAAAAATATTTTCCTAAGGTGGTGCTACTTAGAATGGAGAAACAATTCCTTGAACTGAAACAAAAGGAGGAAGATTCAGTGGCTATGTATGAGGCGAACTTCACCCGACTGGCGAGGTATGCTCCAAATCTTATTCTGGATCTCGATAGCAAAATCAACCGCTTTTACTCAGGATTGAAGCCAAGGAATCGAAGGGCGTTGGCCTCCCGTGAATTCAAAAGTTAGGATAAACTTGTCCGATGTGCTGAGAGGGTAGAGATGGAGTTTGCTGACGATCACATGCAATTTGGAAACAAAGAGAAGAAGAGGTCAAATTGGAAAGCAATGGGTAAGAATCAACCAATGAAATATGATGGTATGAAAATACAGTCTCCAGTTTGTGAAAAGTGTGGCAAGAAGCACCCTGCGGAATGTCTTATCAAAACTGGGAAGTGTTTTAAATGTGGTAAGTTTGGACATATGGCCTGAGATTGCAATGAAAATGATCCAAAGACTAATCCTGATAAGCAAACTGTAAAGTGTTTTAAATGTGGTGAGATGGGTCACTATGCAAATGCCTGTCCAAAGAGGGATCCAAATAATGCAAAGAAGCCAGACTACAAGCAGAAAGGTGTAGTGAGATCCTTTGTGACTACGTCAGCAGATGTTGGGCCATCCAATGAAGTTGTATCAGGTACTTTGTTTGTTCACTAAGATTTTGCTAAATATTTGTTTGATACGGGGTCTACACATTCCTTCATCTCTGAGAAATTTTCTAGTGAATTGGAAATATCACCTCAACAAATGATACCTGAACTTGTTGTTAAAACACCAGGGGGAAATGTTATAGCAAAGAGGAATTATAACAATATTTCTATTGTCGTATGTGGAATGACTTTACCTGCAAACCTTGTTGTTTTACCCTTAGTCGAGTTTGAAGTTATTCTGGGGATGGACTGGCTTTCTGATTATCATGCTAAGATTGACTGTAGAGCAAAAAAAGTTGTTTTTCAGAAAGAGTTTCAGTTTGTATACAAGAATGAACCCATACAATTGATAACATATTAAGAAGCTGAGAAACTACTGAAAGATGGAAATGAAAGTTATCTGGCTCATATTGTTGAAAACAAGGGAACTATTCAAATCAATGATGTGCCAGTGGTAAATGAATACCTTGATGTTTTTCCTGAGGAGTTACCCAGTGTCATACCTAAACAAGAAGTCGAATTCACAATTGACTTAGTTCCTGATGCTAAGCCAATTTCAAAACCCCCATATCGTATGGATCCAATAGAACTTCTTGAATTGAAAAATCAGTTGCAGGATTTGCTTGTCAAAGGCTTCATTCATCCCAGTACTTCACCATGGGAAGCCCCTGTTTTGATTGTTAAAAAGAAAGATGGTTCCATGAGACTTTGTATTGATTATAGAGCATTGAATAACATCACTGTTAAAAACAAGTATCCTTTGCCTCATATTGATGACTTGTTTGATCAGCTCCAGGGAGCTCAGTACTTTTCCAAGATTGACTTGAGATCCGGATACCATCAGCTGAAGGTGAAGGAGGATGGCATCCCGAAAACATCCTTTCGTACTAGATATGGGCATTATGAATTTGTTGTTATGCCATTTGGGTTAACTAATGCACCTGCTGTATTCATGAATCTTATGAATAGAGTATTTCATGAGTTCTTGGATAAGTTTGTGGTTGTATTTATTGATGATATTCTGGTTTTTTCTAAAAATAAAGAGGAGCAGGAAAAACATCTAAGGGTTGTTTTACAAACTTTAAAAGAAAAGAAACTATATGGAAAATTTAGCAAGTGTGATTTTTGGTTGCAACAAATTTCTTTTCTTGGGAACATTGTAAATAAGGATGGAATAACAGTTGATCCTACCAAAACAAAAGTAGTTGATGAATGGCCAAGACCCACAAATGTTACAGAGATTCGTAGTTTTCTGGGCTTAGAAAGTTATTACCAATGCTTTGTTAATAACTTTTCATGGTTATCTAGCCCAATAACTATGTTAACAGGGAAAGGGGTTAAATTTGTTTGGACAGAGGAATGTGATGTTTGTTTTCAAGAACTAAAGAAGAGATTAGTGAATGCTCCAGTTTTGGAATTACCTTCCCGGAATGGTGAGTTTTTCATCTATAGTGATGTTTCTTTGAAGGTACTTGGTTGTGTTTTGATGCAAAATGATCAGGTAATTTCCTATGCTTCGAGACAACTTAAACCTCATGAGTTGAATTATCCCACACATGATTTGGAATTGGCAGCTGTGGTTTTTTCTTTGAAAATATGGAGGCATCATCTATACGGAACCAAATGCCAAATATATACTGACCATAAAAGTCTTAAGTATATATTCACTCAGAAGGAATTGAACATGAGGCACAGAAGATGGATAGAACTGATAAAGGATTATTACTGCACGATTAATTACCATCCTAGAATAGCAAACAAAGTAGCGGATTCCTTAAGTCGAAAAAATCATGCATCATTAACCATGCTACGTTTGGAATGTGATACCTTGATTAATGATTTGATAAATTTTGGCTTAGAAGTTGTTGGTGCATGGAATATATCTGTTTTGTTTCAGGTTTCAGTGCATTCTTCGTTGTCAGACAGAATTATGAAAGTGCAGAGGGAAGACCGTGAGCTACAGAAAAAGGTAGAATTGGTTAAAATGGGTAAGTTTCCAGAATTTAATCTTGATAAAGATTTTGTTTTAAGGTTTGGAAAAAGGTTGTGTGTGCCCTGTGATTCCCAGCTGAAGAAAGAATTGTTCTGTGAAGATCATAGTTCTCCATTTTCTGTTCATCCTGGAAGTACTAAGATGTACAGAGACCTTCGGGAGTATTACTGGTGGAATGGGATGAAAAGGGATATTGCTGATTTTACAATGAAATGTTTGACATGTCAGCAGGTTAAAGCATAGCAACAGTTACCTAAGGGGATGCTTCAGCCTTTGCCGGTGCCAGAATGGAAATGGGAGAATATATCCATGGATTTTGTGGTTGGACTACCAAAGACATCTCGAGGTAACAATGCGATATGGGTTATTGTTGATCGGCTAACAAAGTCTTCTCATTTTCTTTCTATTCGAGATACAATGACATTAGATCAGCTTTCTCGATTGTACCTCAAAGTGATTGTCAGGTTACATGGAGTTCCTCTTTCCATTGTGTCTGACCGAGATCCCAGGTTCACTTCTAAATTTTGGAAGGGACTTCAGAAGTCTTTGGGCATATAGTTGAATTTCAGTACAGCTTTTCATCCTCAATCAGATGGGCAGTCAGAACGAACGATTCAAACATTGGAGGATATGCTTCGAGCTTGTTCAATGGACTATCAGGGAAGTTGGGATCATCATCTTTCACTAGTTGAGTTTTCTTATAATAACAGTTTCCATTCCAGTATTCAGATGGAACCTTTTGAGGCCTTGTATGGAAAGCGGTGTCGGACTCTTGTGTTTTGGGATGAAGTCGGTGAAAGAAAGTTGATGGGGCCAGAATTAGTAGAAGAAGTGGCTGAGAAAGTGAGGATGATCCAGCAACACATGAGGACAGCTCAGAGCAGGCAGAAAAGTTATGCAGATAACAGAAGGAAAGACTTATCTTTCAAGGTAGGTGACCATGTTTTCCTTAAAATATCTCCTTGGAAAAGTGTGATGCGTTTCGGTAAGAAAGGGAAACTAAGTCCACGGTTCATCGGTCATTTTGAAATCTTGGATAAAGTTGGAACAGTTGCGTACTGCGTAGCTTTGCCTCCAAGCTTGTTTCAGGTACACAATGTTTTTCATGTTTCGATGTTGAGAAATTATGTTCCAGATTCATCACATGTCTTGAGGCCGGAAGAAGTTCAGCTAGCAGAGAACCTTTCTTATGAAGAAAAACAGGTTCAGATTCTTGATCGAAGAGAACAGGTATTGCGGAATAAGGTAATCCACCAGGTAAAGGTTTTGTGGAGAAACCACATGGTTGAAGAAGCAACATGGGAGTCTGAATATTCTATGAGGGAAAAATACCCTCAGTTGTTTAATAAGTAAATAAAATTGCGAGGACGCAATTTCAAGAAGGTGGGGATAATGTAACATCCCAAGGTTTTCTAAAAATTAATTGAAAATGCTTGAAATTTTGTTTAAGGTATATATTTATAAGTATCCTTTAAACATAATTTTATTTCTTCTATGTTTTGAATTTCAAGAAACTGTCATCTACAATTGTGTTCAGTATGTTATTTAGAGTCTGATGGAACAAACTTGTTTTTTTGGTGAATAGTAACATGCCCTTATGAATAGTAATATGAATAGTAATATGAATAGTAATATGACCTCATGAATAGTAAATAATATTATTATTTTATTTTCCCATGCCAATAGGATAATGGGATCTTAATTAATTTTCCAATGTCACATAAAACTAATTGCACTTCAATTTTGTTATTTTTCGAATTAACTGTGACCTTATTTCAAAATTAAATTAATAATATTTAGAAAATTATTTTTGAAAAATGGAGTTCATTTTTGAATTCTTCACATCGAAAAATGGTTGGGGTAAATTTTTGGTATTTTTCTGAAACTCTTGAATTTTCGGTGAATAGTGAAATACGGTAAAATACCGTATAATCAATTTATCAGTAAAAATGCACTATTTATGACATCATAAGTGATGAAAGGCCACTTTCTTCGAAATAACATGATTTTATCACTATTTAGGGCCACTTGATTTGAGATTATTCATAGTCTTGATAAAAATATTATAATAATAATTAAAATAATCTAAAATACCACCCCTCCTCCACTATAAATACCACCCTCACTCCCCTCTTCCTCTCACACCTCTCAAGCCTTGAGCATTGTCTAATTTCTGCCAAATTCCCTCCCCAATCTTCTTCTGCACGTCCTAGAGCTGCTGGTCTCACCAAAAGACCAAAATCAAATCCCTTAAGAAGGATGTCAAGGAGAAGAGATCAAGAGGTAAACATCCTCTTTCATTTCCATTCTTTCCTTCCATTTTATGTTATTCTCTTCCTTTCCCTTTGTATTTTGTTGGGATATTTCATTTAATATTTCCCCTTACTGTCCAAATTTTGTATTAATGATGAGATATTCCATTCCTCTCATCAATCTTATTTTTATGAAATTTTAAGAGACGCCGTTAGGCTGCCGAATTTTTGTAAGAAATTTCTCATGTTTTCTTCATTTCAAGATTCCCTTCTATTCTTTCTTCTCCCACTATTATCCAAGAGGCATGAAATCCCCAGAATCATGTATATTCTGGATGTTTTCATGTTTATGGAAAATTAAAAATCATTATTCCTCTCCTCTCTCACTTATTTAAATAATCAAAAAACATTGTCCATTTGTGTCGAATTACCGATATCGTGGACGATGTATTTTCAATCTTCATTAATTCTTTCAAGTCTGGTCATGAAACCATTTATATGGTTGAACCAGGTTATAATATGTGTTTTATGAATCATATAAGGTTCTGGAATTCTTTTGTACTCATGATTCAAATTTATAAGACTAAATGAAGTTGTAATTATCAAAGAACCACTTAAATTATCTAAACGAACATAATTAATGTTTTAACTTATAAATCATCATCATATAAAGAACCAAAGTGATAAATGGTATAATTTATGGTACTGGAATTATGTAAATACTACTCAATTCCAATTATGTAGTTTCACTTCCAATCAACAAGAAAGATTCATCATGAACCGATTGTGAAAATCACAAAAGAACTCACCCAAAATAATGCAAGGAACAAAATCCTAACAATTAAGGGGTGAAATGAGGTTATGAAATGACCATATAAGATTATATAAACATGAATATGTTTCTATAATGTACTAATAACACTCTTTTAACAATTATACAGGAGGTTTAAACAATTTTGAAGTAATACAAGCCCAAGGTAAGGGAATTCTTAACCCGATTTCCATTCTTTGGGTTAACATTCTACTTTATAATTTATGTGCTATTTAAATTTTTTGTGTGATGGGTTTTGTTTATATTATGTTTCATTATGTGTATTTACAGAGTATATACATATTCCATCCACTCAATTAAGTCTCACTTCAAGTATACGATGTTTATAAGGGACTTTTCTTCTAAAATCCTCTTTTAAAATTCTGTTTTATAAGATTCAAAGGCAATGTTTTTATGCTATTGTTTATGTTGTATGATTATGTTTTGGTTATTGGGCATTGTTTATGATGAAGGGTGGGACCTATATTTCCCTCCAATGCATTGGGTATGATTAAGTTGGAGGTCGGCCGTATGGTTACTCCAAGTGTAACTGCGATGGTTACACAATGTAAGGTAGCTGTGAGGGTTACAAATTTTAAGGTAGCCAAGATGGTTACAAGATTATGTAAGTAATGCCCCAATATACCTCTATGATTATAATTATGTTTGTGTGGATCTTGTGTAAATCTCATGTTACGCTAAGTAATATTTTATGGGTGGAAAGCATGTCTTTTGAAAATGTTTTCATACGACATGCGTATTCATGGACTAATGTGATTTTTCCTTCTTTTTCATACCTTACGGAGCTTTTGTGCTCATCCCAAGTTTTTAAATGATTTTTCACAGGTTAATGATGAGTAATACAAGGAAGAAAGACATGTTAAATGTTGAAGAATTTTCAAGGAGTCTTGTTTTATGTTTTAATGTTTTATATTCTGAGGAAAATGGAAACTGATTTTATGGTATCCACTATGTAACAATGTGTAATGTTATGAATGATTTGTCTTAATTCTCTAAAGCTCTGAACTTGAAAAGATCCTCAATGTATAATGAAGTGTTTTCTTAAATAAATTCAAGATTATGTATGAAATAAGTGCGGGTCCTTATAGTAATAGTATAAAATGAATATTTACTGGATATATATGATATTTAAATCATTAATACTATTATGGAGATGATTTACTTATAACTACATGGACAATCATTTTTAAACAAGTTCATTTTTGACTCATGTACCAAACATCGACAAAAACATTTGATATGAACTCACATTATTTAACAATTATTATAACATTATATTATCTGATATGAACTGAATTATAGTCTTTAAAATAGGTCCTTAAGAAATTAGAAATTGACCAAAGTTTATTATTCAGGAATATAAAGAAACAAACAAGACAAGTCGGACTTGAGGTAAGGGATCCTACCTCCCTCTTTCTTTTTAAGCGCTCTCTTTTATGTCATTTCTTTTAAGCTCATCTCTCTTATGTTTGGGGTTGTTATTTTATATTACACTTTCTGTATATTTTATTTTAATATTATTATAGACCCTATTTGATCTCATCAATCCATTTTTGGATGTTTTAAGTGGCGTCGTTAGGCTGCCGAGTTTTCGTAAGGGATTTTTCATCTCACTTTTACTCCCATGACATTTATGATACATTTTCCACCATTTACTTTGAGTGGTGTATTTAATTCACATTATTATACTCTTTTTGTATTATAATTTCAATTATGGGTATTTACATCTTCATTTTATGACCCTTCTTCCATGAGGTTTACATTTCGAAAGTTACCCAAGTCGGTAAAGGAACCTTTCACCCTCCTCTTTTTAAAAGACTTATTTTGTTATGTATTTTAAGTCACATACTATTATGTTGGGATATGTTCTTATATATCCTTACTGAGGTAAATTTTATGTCCAAGTGATTAGATACCTTTTTCTCTCTTATCAACTCATTTTATGAATTTTAAAGTGACGCCGTTAAGCTATCGGATTTCTGTAAAGGAACATATTAACCCACATTCAATTCATTGGGTTAAACCATTACTTCTTGATTTTATTATGCCAAGATAATGTATGGAATCTCTATGTTGTAATTTCCACAAACCATTGTGTGGATATAATATTTCTACACATAATCATTTCATTGATAAATTCTTACGTCATTTAGACGAACTTGTATGGGAAATCATAACTCAGTCTCATTTCATTGAGTTAAACATCTATGTCATTGGTTTGGTTTTTCCAAAAGTATGTGTGAATGACCTCTAATTGTTTTACACTTAATATACACTTATATTTAGTGTATTAATATTTGTCATACATAATCTTGTAATTGATTTATGCTTAATCAAAGGATACCAACGTTGTAAGGGACTTCGTCTCAATCTCCTTTCATTTAGCCATATTTTTGTTTTATACAAAACTTTATTTTATACGGTGTATAAACCCTTTCACTTCTACTTTTATTCGAAAGGAATATTTCCTATACGAAGCATTTTACTAAACGAAAAAAAGTATGTTTCTTTTTAACGTACATAGTGACAATGACCTTTCCGCCGCTGTGAGTATTATTTGATCTTTGGCTTCCTCAACAAGCCGTTATATTTTTAAAAGTAAATAAATTCCATATACTCTTTTGTGTATTTTGGTATTGAAAATGGTTTTGATAATGTATTTGTTATGTCAATATATTTAAGTGATATATTGTCATTGAAATGTGGAAATTTTTTCTTTCCTTTATAATTGTTTTATATGTTATGATTTTATAATGGTACTTGGACATTTGACAACTGGTTACGTGATAAACCATATGACGGGTGGTTCCATGAATACCAGGACGGGTGGTTACATTATAACCTCTAATGGATTGGGTATGGAAGTTGGCCGTATGGCTATTCCATTAAGTATGTTTGGAAGTCGACTATATGGTTATTCCATTTAAGTATGTATATGTCCCAAGTTGCCTTTATATGGTATGTGTCCTTTATATGGGTTTTATGGTAAACTTTTGGTTACAAAAGGGTATGTAATGATCTTTTAATCATTGAAGAGTTTATACTACTTCATTAAGGTGAAAATTATTACTTTGATAAATTATTCATGGTTTACTTGTTGTTTTGAAAAACTAACAGTTTTCCTTCATTGTGTATCCCTTACGGATCTTTTTATGCTCACCGCAAGTTTTTTTAAAATTTTTTTCACAGGACATAATGTGGAATATGGTCAAGGATGGGAACAAGGAAACATCAAGCTATCTAAAACATAGAACTAGACAAGTTTCTTTTTAAGAGTTTTTATTTTATGGAAACATAGTAGAAGTGTCTACTTTGTAATCATTTGAGATTTAATAGTTATGTCCTAATTCTCTAAAACTCTAAACCTGAAAAGATCCTCTATGTGAATTATTAATTTAATTCAATAATAACTAATGTTTTAAGGTTTGGTCCTAATAGTTGGTATCAAAGGTCGGTTTAGATAACTTTAGAGGTTAGGGTATTCTCTAATAATAAGTGACATTACCATATTGGCTAGGATTTCAGAAAGAGTCATAGTTTTTAGATAAAGTGAATGAGTACATATATCTTAGTGTTTATCTTCCTCATTAGTACATGATGATTTTGATGATATACTCACACTGACATTTTTGGTTTTAGTAAATGGATGGATCTAGTAGGCACCAAAGTGACAATGGGTTTCAAGGAAACTATGGTGGTTCTCTGATTAAGAGACTGGATGAAATGGGGGATTCAATGAGAAATATCATGGTTATTCTAAGCCAACTATCAAGGAGTCAGGATCAACCACTTGAACCTTGGTATGTTCTGTAATGCATCATGTACGAGATGACTAATCTATGTGGAAGTTCAGGTAATAATTATAAAGGTAACAATTAAGGGTTTATATGATCCTAAATTTTGAGGTAATTATGGGTTACTATATGTTATGATGGAAGATGGAAGGCATGAGATAAACTTGAGGTTAAAATATATTATGATTATTTTTGAGGATTTTATCTCGTTTTGGGGAATGTTTTAAGAATTATATAGTTTTGGAAAAAGGAAAACACGCAGACCGTGTGACAACCCGTCACGTCAGACAAAGCTGTGGTAATCGAACACACAACCAAAGTGAGACTGATATTTATCACCTACCACTGGACTACGTGAAGTCCTTTGTTAGATTGAATAATTATTTTTAGTTAGATGATCTTATGAATCAAGAATAATTTCATTTTGGGTTATCTATAGAAATTATTAACCAATCATGGAGGATATGTGATTAGGTTTATTACTTTTTAGTATTGGACTTTAAGAGTAACTAATGTTATTTGGAGATAAATGTTAAGGTTTATCTTGGAAGACTATGTGATTAAAAATATCAGAGATTTGGGTTTCAGTCTTAGCTTTGTTTACTTTGAAGAATTTTATGGATAGATGTTTATTGAATGGTCTTTGTTGAACTTTGGGTATTGTTTGACAAATTTTGGAGATTTAGAATTTTTTTTTATAAAATATTATCCTTTTTGGGTTTTATCTGATCTCATACTAACCTTTTTGGTTTTATTTTTGGTTAAGGTCTAAAGACATGGGAAGTATATAGTTCTATTTTGTGGATTAGGTGATTCTCTAGAAGTTTATTATAGCTCTCTTAATGTGAACAAGTCATCCTAAATACTCATCTTTTAGAGAAAATATTAGTTCGTGTAAGAAATATAGTAAAATTTGAAAGTCAACATGACAAGTAAGTATGTTTCTTAATGTTTTAGTTATGCTCATAAATAAATTCCTCAATTAAATGTAACTGAAATCAAAAAAATTTCTGTTAATTTTTCCTACTGGGGAATCAAATACCGTTTAACCCATCACAAGTTTGTGATTTTCTTGTTGTTAACTTTTTCCTAAACAAGTATTCTATAACTCTCCATCAGAACATGACCTTTTTTTTCTCTTCCATGTCCATGTTTTCCTACATGGAATCCTACTATGGGTTAACTCGGGTGACCTTTGAACTTCCCTTTCTTTTTCTTTCAATGTGATAGTTTAATTTACTCCATTTCTGATGTCAGGCTTTCAATGAAGTTTCCAGGCACAATTTTAAAATTGCGAGGATGCAATTCCCAAAAGGGGGGAAGGATGTAAAAATCCAGGTAAATAAAGAATATTACATTTTAATATTTATCCATATTTTTGAATAAAATTTTAATATTACTTTAAATGGAACGCTATGCTTGATGGAGGACCCAATAAGCAACAACGAGTTTCATTGAAATCTTACGTTGCACTCTAATAATACAATAATATTATTTTAAATGGTAGTTAACTCCTTGCCATTGTAATGGGGGGAATGAACAGAACTAACTACAAAATGATTATATTTTTTGTCAAATATTTTTACTTTTATCAAATAAATGTTGGAGGCTTAAAATGAAAACGAATCCAATTTTAAGCATAAATCTTTTAATATTCCTTAAAAGGCCGATTAACCACTTTTTGATGGAGAACCCTTTTTAAATATACTTTTTACAATTTTATATCTTATATTTGACAAAATAGGATCCATCTTGAGAATCTAGACATCAAAATTTACTTTGTGTAAATTTTTGTTATTTTTCCGATAAAGATTATTTTTAGGGAAAATGTTGCATTTTAATTCAAAACCTCCTTTTAATATATTTTATTTATATGGATAGATTATATTTTTAATTAATATTAATGTGTATTTAGAATATATTTTTACCATTTAATCCAATTTTGGTCATTGGAATTAATTTCACATTGAAATTGGACTTAAACTAGTGTCAATCCTTTAATAGATATTGTTTCTTAAAAACACGCTATTTGATTTGACATCGGGAATTAATTATTAAATTAATTAATGCAACTTATATGTTTTGAATTTTGTAAAATAGACATCATTTTTGAATTCGGAATATCAGATATAACTTAGGGTGATTTTTTGGTATTTTTCTGAAAAACTTCAATTTTTGATGAATAGTGAAACCACTAAGTGGTAGTTAAAGAAACTGATTTTTCATTTAAATGAAACATTACCACTTCTGTGATTTGATTTTCGAAAATCCGACATAAATTGTTGTCATTAGGAAGTAAAATTTGGTTCAATGAGATTAAAATAATTTTTTTGTGAATAGTAACTTTTAAGTTTTATTAATCGCGATTAAAGGTAATTTGTGTAATTTAAGGTAAAGATAATATTATAATAATATGAAATGACCTTTACACATGTCCTACCCTTATTGGATGAGTCATCGAAGACCAAGAAAATCCATGGGTCAACTTGGGGACCCCATAGAGCCACTTTGGTAGAAAAATTACATTAATAACTTTTTATTTAAAATAAAAATAAAAATTTCACAAACATGTATTGTTTTACTAAAACAATTTTTACATGGGGTTATACAAGTCATATTTTTGACTATAAATATTCATTATAAATCTAGAAACATTTAATAAATCATGATATTTTCTTTATAATTTTTAGAAATTAAATAATTTAAATTAATTATGACACCATGATGATGTAGTGATTACCTCATTATTTAACGATTTAAATAAAATGAAAAGATAATGTAAACTCTAAGACCTATACTTGTCAAAAACCTATTGTATGGGTGGATTTCTAACTCTTATCACCTTATCCTATAAATATATAATTTTGGGACCTTTAAAATCCGAAAAGCATTTTATAATAATGTAAAAGTTTATAAGTTTCCAAGAGTGCCCCTCCTCTCTTATAAAAGGCCCCCACCTCTACCAACTTACCCACACATCTCAAGCCTTTTTCTCGGCCAAAACCTACACATTTCATCTATCCAAATCCCTATATTCATCGTTGAATCCTCACCTTTGGCAGAATGCTCATCAAGAAACCCTTTTGGTTCAAACCAAGAGGAGTTACCCGATTATAAGGTAATGTCTTCACTTGTGTTCTTTTCATTTATTTTGCTTCTCCAAACCCCTAAACTCTGTTTATTTATTTCATTTGTAACAACACCAGTATCTCCAATATACTAGGATGTTTTTATGAGGTGTATTATAGATACACTCACACACACCTCTGTCTAATGGTTAAAGAACATACTGTTTCTGTGGATGGAAAATTACTGCCTCATAAATCGATGATTGTTCAATATTCTTTTAACACCTTCAAAGGTGGCCATTGAGATTTCACTTTATTTATATACTATATATATGGTATTTATGTTTTCTAAATGCTTATGAATTTTATATTTAAATCATTCCTTTATGCTTTTCATGTTGTGCAAATGCGATAATTTCATACGAGGAAGTGTGGACTACCGCCCCCTCAAGTGATGTGACTCGTTCATGCAATACATGGAATGTATAAAGAATGAAATTAATGAACATATGTGACCTATATAACATATATATTATAATGGAATTATAATATATATATATATCAATTATTTTTAATTCCATTAATATGACAAAGAAATGAAAGTAGCGTTCATGCGTGCGTACGGCTTACTGTCTCCATGAACGGTACATTTCATTTCTTATCTGCAAATTTTATGTACTATTATAAGTACATATATATAATGGATATATATGTCATATATTACATCTAAATTATGGATATAATTCTTGAATTATAATATATACCTCTCTCATTTAGTTTTAATTCCATTAATATGACAAAAAAATGAAAGTAGCGTTCATGCGTACGTACGACCTACCATCTCCATGAATGATGAATTTCATTTTTATTATATCCAAATGTTATATAATAGTATAAAATGAATATTTACTGGATATATATGATATATAAATCATTAATACTATTCTGGATATGATTTACTTATAACTACATGGACAATCATTTCCAAACAAGTTCATTTTTGACTCATGTACCAAACATCAACAAAAATGTCTGATATGAACTCACATTATTAAAAAACTATTATAAAATTATAATATGTGATATGAACTGAATTATAATATTTAACATAGGTCCTTAAGCAATTAGAAATTGACCAAAGTTTATTATTCAGGAATATAAAGAAACAAACAAGACAAGTCGGACTTGAGGTAAGGGATCCTACCTCTCTCTTTCTTTTTAAGCATTCTCTTTTATGTCATTTCTTTTAAGCTCATATTTCTTATGTTTTGGGATGTTATTTTATTTTCCTATTTATTTATATTTTATATTAATATGATGAGAGACCCTATTTGATCTCATCAATCCTTTTTTTGATGTTTTCAGTGGTGTCGTTAGGCTGCCGAGTTTTCGTAAGGGATTTTTCATCTCACTTTTAATCCCATGACATTTATGCTACATTTTCCACCATTTACTTTGAGTGGTGTATGTACTGCACATTATTAAACTCGTTTTGTATAATAATTTCAATTAAGGGTATTTACATCTTCATTGTATGACCCTTCTTCCATGGGGTTTACGTTTCGAATGTTACCTAAGTCGGTAAGGGAACCTTTCACCCACCTCTTTTCAAAAGACTTAATTTTTTATGTATTTTTAATTAACATACTATTATGTTGGGATATGTTATTATATATCCTTATTGATATAAATTTTATGTCCAAGTGATTAGATACCATTTTCTTTCTCATCAACTCATTTTCTAAATTTTTAAGTGACGCCGTTAGTCTGTCGGATTTCTGTAAAGGAACTTCTTAACCCACTTTGAATTCATTGGGTTAATCCTTTACAACTTGATTTTATTATTCCAATATTATGTATGGAATATATATGTTGTAATTTCCACAAATCGTTGTGTGGATTTAATATTTATACACATAATCATCTCATTGATAAATTCTGATGTCAGTTAGACGAACATGTATGGTAAATCATTAATGAAACTTATTTCATTGAGTTAAATATCTATGTAATTGGTTTGGTTTTTCCAAGAGTATGTTTGAATGAACTCTCATTGTTTTACACTTAATATCCACTTATATTTGGTGTATTCATATTTGTTACACATAATCATGTAACTGATTTATCCTTAATCTAAGGATACCGATGTTGTAAGGGACTTCATCTCAATCTCTTTTTATTGAGGAATATTTTGTTTTATACACAACTTTATTTTATACGGTGTATAAACCCCTTTTAATTCTACTTTTATTCTAAAGTATTCTTTCCAATATGAAGCGTTTTACTAAATGACAACAAGTATGTTTCTTTTTAACATACGCGGTGACAATGACCTTTCCACCGCCATGAGTATTATTTGATCTTTGGCTTCCTCAACAAGCCGTTATATTTTTAAAAGTAAATAAATTCCATATACTCTTTTATGTATTTTATTATTGAAAATGGTTTTGATACTTGATTTTTTATGTCAATATATTTAAGTGATATATTGTGTTTGAAATGTGGAAATGTTTTCTTTCCTTTATAATTTTTTTGTATGTTATGATTTTATAATGGTACCTGGACATTTGAAGGGTGGTTACGTGATAAACTATATGACGGGTGGTGCCGTGAATACCAGGATTGGTGGTTACGTTATAACATCCAATGCATTGGGTATGGAAGTCGGCCGTATGGCTATTCATTAAGTATGTGTGGAAGTTGACCGTATGGTTATTCCATTTAAGTATGTATATGTCCCAAGCAACCTTTATATGTTATGTGTTATTTATATGGGTTTTATGGTAATATTTTGGTTAAAAAATGGTACGTAATGATATTTTATTCATTGAAGTGTTTATAATACTTCATAAAGGTGAAAATTATTAGTTTGATAAAGTATTCATGGTTTACTTGTTGTTTTGACAAACTAACAGTTTTCCTTCTTTGTGTATCCCTTACTAAGCTTTTTGTGCTCACCCCAAGATTTTTTTAAATGTTTTTCATAGGACTTAATGTGGAATAGGTTCAATGATGGGAACAAGGAAATTTCATGCTATATAAAGCAAGGAACTTGACAAGTTTATTTTTAAGAGTTTTTTTATGGAAACATAGTAGAAGTGTCTACTTTGTAATATTTTGAGATGTAATAGTTATGTCCTAATTCTCAAAAACTCTAAACCTGAAAATATGCTCTACGTGAATTATTCATTTAATTCAATAATAAGTAATGTTTTAAGGTTGGGTCCTTATAGTTGGTATCAAAGGTCAGTTTATATAACTTTAGAGGTTAGGGTATTCTTTAAGAATATGTGACATTACCATAATGGATAAGATTTCAGAAAGAATCATAGTTTTTAGATAATGTAATTGAGTATGTATATCTTAGTGGTTATCTTCCTCATTAGTACATGATGATTTTGTTGATATACTCACACTAACATTTTTGGTTTTAGTAAATGGATGGATCTAGGAGGCACCAAAGTGACAATGGGTCTGATGGAAACTGTGGTGGTTCTCTGATTAAGAGACTGGATGAAATGGGGTATTCAATGAGAAATATCGTGGTTATTCTAAACCAACTATCAAGGAGTCATGATCAACCACTTAAAGCTTGGTAAGATCTGTAATGCATCATGTAAGAGATGACCAATCGGTGTGGAAGTTCAGGTAATAATTATAAAGGTTACCATTAGGGTTTATAAGATCCTTACTTTTGAGGTAATTATGGGTTACTATATGTTATGATGGAAAATTAAAGGCATGAGATAAACATGAGGTTAAAATATGTTATGATTATTTTTGATGATTTTATCTCGTTTTGGGGAATGTTTTAAGAATTATATAGTTTTGGAAAAAGGATAACACAAAGACCGTGTGAGAACCCGTCGCGTCGGACAAAGCTGTGGGAATCGAACCCACAACCAAAGTGAGACTGGTATTTATCGCCTACCACTGGACTACATGAAGTCCCTGGTTATTTTGACTAATTATTTTTAGTTATATGATCTTATAAATCTAGAATAAGTTGATTATGGGTTATCTATGGAAATTAATAACCTATCATGGAGGATATCTGATTAGGAAAATTACTTTTTAGTATGAGACATTAAGAGTAACTGATGTAATTTGGAGATAAATGTTAAGGTTTATCTTGGAAGAATATGTGATTAAATCCTTCAGAGATTTGGGATTTAGTCTTAGTTTTGTTTACTTTGAATAATTTTATGGATAGATGTTTATTGAATGGTCTTTGTTGAACTTTGGGTATTGTTTGACAAATTTTAGAGATTAAGAATAGTATTTTTTATAAAGTATTATCCTTTTGGGTATTATCTGATCTCATAATAACCTTTTTGGTTTTTGTTTTGGTTAAGGTCTAAAGACATGGGAAGTATATAGTTCTCTTTTGTGGATTAGGTGATTCTCTAAAAGTTGATTATAGCCCTATTAATGTGAAAAAGTCATCATAAATACTTGTCTTTTGGAGAAAATATGAGTTCGTGTAAGAAATCTAGTAAAATTTGAAAGTCAACATGACAAGTAAGTATGTTTCCTCATGTTTTAGTTAATATTATAAATAAATTCGTCAATGAAAAGTAACTGAAAAAAAATTTTGTCTGTTAATTTTTCCTACTGGGGAATCAAATACCGTTTAACCCATCACAAGTTTGTGATTTTCTTGTGGTTAACTTTCTTCTAAACATGTTTCTATCACTCTTCATCAGAGCATGACCCTTTGTTTTCTCCTCCATGTCCATGTTTTCCTACATGGAATCCCAGTATGGGTTAACTCGGGTGACCTTTGAACTTCCATTTCTTTCTTTTAACGGGATAGTTTAATTTACTCCTTTTCTGATGTAGGGCTTTCAATGAAGTTTCCAAGCCCAATTTTAAAATTGCGAGGATGCAATTCCCAAAAGGGGGGAAGGATGTAACACCCCAGGTAAATAATGAATATGAAATTTTTATATTTATCCATATTTATGAATAAAATTTTAATATTTCTTTAAAGGGAACGCTATGCTCGATGGCGTACCCAATAAGCAACAACGAGTTTCTATGAAATCTTACATTGCACTATAATAATAAAATAATATTATTTTAAATGGTAGTTAACGCCTAGCCGTTGTAATGGTGGGAATGAATGGAACTAACTAAAAAATTATTATATATGTTTGTCAAATATTTTTACTTTTAACTAATAAATTTTAGAGGCTTAAAATGCAAACGAATCCAATTTTAAGCATAAATCTTCTAATATTCCTTAAAAGGTCGATTAACCGCTTTTTGATGGAGAAACCTTTTTAAATGTACATTTTAAAATTTTATATGTTGTATTTGACAAAATAATATCCTTCTTTAGAATCTGGACATCAGAATTTACTTTCTATAAATTTTAGTTATTTTTCCGATAAAGATCATTTTTAGTGAAAATTCGGCATTTTAATTCAAAACCTCATTTTAATATGATTTATCTATATGGATAGATTATATTTTTAATTAATATTAAAGTGTATTTAGAATATATTTTTAATTAATATTAAATTGTATTTAGAATATATTTTTACTATTTAATCCAATGGTGGTCATTGGAATTAATTTCACTTTGAAATTGGACTTAAACTAGTGTCAATCTTTTAATAGATATTGTTTCTTAAAAACACGCTATTTGATTTGACAGCCGGAATTAATTATTAAATTAATTAATGAAACTTATATGTTTTTTAATTTTAAAAATAGACATCATTTTTGAGTTTGGATTATCAAATATAGCTTATGGTGAATTTTTTGTATTTTTCTGAAAAACTTCAATTTTTTATGAATAGTGAAACCACTAAGTGGTAGTTAAAGAAACTGATTATTCGTTTAAATGAAACTTTACCACTTCTGAGATTTTATTTTCAAAAATCTGAAATACATGGTTGTCATTAGGAAGTAAAATTTGGTTCAATGAGATTAAAATAATTTTTTGGGGAATAGTAACTTTTACGTTTTATTAATCGCGATTAAAGGTAATTAGTATAATTTAAGGTAAAGATAATGTTATAATAATATGAAATGACCTTGAAACATGTCCTACCCTTATTGGATGTGTCATGGCCGACCAAGAAAATCCATGGGTCATCTTGGGGACCCCATGGAGCCACTTTGGTAGGAAAATGACATTAATAACTTTTTATTTAAAGTTAAAATAAAACTGTCACAAACATGTATTTTTTTACTAAAACAATTTTTACATGGGGTTATACAAGTCATATTTTTTACTATAAATATTAATTAGAAAGCTAATAATATTTCCTACATCATGATATTTGTTTTATAATTTTTAGACATTAGATAAATTATATTATTTATGACACCATGATGATGGAGCGATTACCTCATTATTTAACCATTTAAATAAAATGAAAAGATGATGTAAAATCTAAGACATAAACTTGTCAAAAACCAATTGGATGGGTGGATTTAAAACTCTTATCACCTTATACTCGAAATATATAATTTTGGGACCTTTAAAATCCGAAAATAATTTTATAATAATGTAAATGTTTATAACTTTCCAAGAGTTCCCCTCCTCTCCTCTTATAAAAGGCCCACACCTCTACCACCTTAACCACACCTCTCAGGCCTTTGGCTCGACCAAAAACTACCCATTTCATCTCTCCACATCCATATCTTCATCATTGAAGCCTCACCTATGTCAGAATGATCTTCATGAAACCTTTTTGGTTCAAACAAAGAGGAGTAACCTGATTTTAAGGTAATGTCTTCACTTGTGTTCTTTTGAATTATTTTGCTTCTCCAACCCCCTAAACACTGTTTATTTATTTAATTTGTAAAAACACAAGTATACTAAATATACTAGGATGTTTTTATGAGGAGTATTAGAGCTAAATTTACACACACCTCCGTCTAATGGTTAAAGAACATATTGTTTCTCTGGATGCTGAATTACTGCCTCACAAAACGATGAATGTTCAATATTCTTTTAACACATTAAAAGGTGGCCATTAGGATTTCAATATATTTATATATGATATTTATGGTATTTATGTTTTCTATATGCTTCTGAATTTTATATTTAAAACATTCCTTTATTCTTTTCATGTGGTGAAAATGTGATAATTTCATACGAGGAAGTGTAGACTACCGCCCCCTCAAGTGATGTGACTCGTTCATGCAATACATGCAACGTATAAAGAATGAAATTAATGAAAATATGTGAACTTTATAACATATATATTATACTGTAATTATAATATATATATATCTCAATTATTTTTAATCCGTTAATATGACAAAGAAATGAAAGTAGCGTTCATGCGTACGTACGGCTTACCGTCTCCAGGAACGGTACATTTCATTTCTTATCTCCAAATTTTATGTACTATTATAAGTACATATATATAATGGATATATATCTCATATATTACATCTAAATGATGGATATAATTCTGTAATTATAATATATATATCTCTCATTTATTTTTAATTCCATTAATATGACAAAAAATTGAAAGTAGCATTCATGCGTACGTACGGCCTACCGTCTCCATGAAAGGGGAATTTCATTTTTATTATCTCCAAATGTTATGTAATAGTATTAATTGAATATTTAATGGATATATATGATATTTAAATCATTAATACTATTCTGGAGATGATTTACTTATAACTACATGGACAATCATTTTCAAACAAGTTCATTTTTGACTCATGTACCAAACATCGACAAAAACGTCTGATATGAACTCACATTATTAAAAAAATTATTATAATATTATAATATGTGATTTTAAATGAAATATAATCTTTAAAAGAGGTCCTAAAGAAATTATAAATTGGCCAAATTTTATTATTCGTGAATATAAAGAAACAAACAAGACAAGTCGGACTTGAGGTAAGGGATCCTACCACTCTCTTTCTTTTTAAGCACTCTCTTTTATGTCATTTTTTTAAGATAATCTTTCTTTTGTTTGGGGATGTTCTTTTATAATAGTCTTTCTATATATTTTATTTTTATATGATGAGAGACCCTATTTTATCTCATCAATCCATGTTTGAAAGTTTTAATTGGCGCTGTTAGGCTGAAGAGTTTTCGTAAGGGATTTTTCATCTCAATTTTACTCCCGTGACATTTATGCAACGTTTACCACCATTTACATTGAGTGGTGTATATACTGAACATTATTATAACCTTTGTGTATTATAATTTCAATTATGTGTATTTACATATTCATTTTATGACCCTTCTTCCATGTGGTTTATGTTTCGAAAGTTACCCAAGTCGGTCAGGGAACCTTTTACCCTCCTCTTTTTAAAAGAGTTATTTTGTTATGTCTCTTAATTCACATAATATTATGTTGGGATATTTTCTTATATATCCTTATTGATGTAAATTTTATGTCCATGTCATTAGATACCATTTTCTCTCTCATAAACTCATTTTCTGAGTTTTAAAGTGATGTTGTTAGGATGTCGGATTTCTGTAAAGGAACTTCTTAACCCATTTTCAATTCATTGGGTTAATCCTTTACTTCTTGATTTTATTTTGCCAAGATTATGTATGGAATCTATATGTTGTAATTTCCACAAACCTTTGTGTGGATATAATATTTCTACACATAATCATCACATTGATAAATTCTTACCTCATTTAGACGAACTTGTATGGGAAATCATAACTCAATCTCATTTCATTGAGTTAAAAATCTATGTCATTGGTTTGGTTTTTCCAAGAGTATGTGTGAATGACCTCTGATTGTTTTACACTTAATATCCACTTATATTTTGTGTATTCATATTTGTTACACATAATCATGTAATTGATTTATTCTTAATCTAAGGATACCGTCGTTGTAAGGGACTTCATCTCAATCTCCTTTCATTGAGGCATATTTTGTTTTATACAAAACATTCATTTATACGGTGTATAAACCCCTTTGACCTCTACTTTTATTCGAAAGGAATCTTTCCTATACGAAGCGTTTCACTAAACGACAAAAAGTATGTTTATTTTTAACATACCTGGGGACAATGACCTTTCCACCACCACGAGTATTATTTGATATTTGGTTTCCTCAACAATCCGTTATATTTTTAAAAGTAAATAAATTCCATATACTATTTTATGTATTTGGAATTGAAAATGGTTTTGATAATAGATTGGTTATGTCAATATATTTAAGTGATATATTGTGCTTGAAATGTGGAAATGCTTTGTTTCCTTTATAATTGTTTTATATGTTATGATTTTATAATGGTACGTGGACATTTGACGGGTGGGTACGTGATAAACCATATGATGGGTGGTGTTGTGAATACCAGGACTGGTGGTTACGTTATAACATCCAATGCATTGGGTTTGGAAGTTGGCCGTATGGCTATTCCATTAAGTATGTGTGGAAGTCGACCGTATGGTTATTCTATTTAAGTATGTATATGCCCAAAGTTACCTTTATATATTATGTGTTATTTATATGGGTTTTATGGTAATATTTTGGTTACAAAATGGTATGTAATAATCTTTTATTCATTGAAGTGTTTATACTACTTCATAAAGGTGAAAATTATTACTTTGATAAAGTATTCATGGTTTACTTGTTGTTTTGAAAAACTAAAAATTTTGCTTCTTTGTGTATCCCTTACTGAGCTTTTTATGCTCACCCCAAGTTTTTTTAAATGTTTTTCACATGACTTATTATGGAATAGGGTCAAGGATGGGAACAAGGAAACGTCATGATATCTAAAACATGGAAGTAGACAGGTTTATTTTTAAGAGTTTTTATTTTATGGAAACATAGTAGAAGTTTCTACTTTGTAATCCTTTGAGATGTAATAGTTATGTCCTAATTCTCTAAAACTCTAAACCTGAAAAGATCATCTACGTGAATTATTCATTTAATTGAATAATAAGTAATGTCTTAAGGTCGGGTCCTTATAAGAGAACCACATAATAATTAAAAGGAATTATAGTATATCTAAATCATGAGACCTTATCTTTAATATATGAAACATTAGGTTTATCTTTATTCATTCATAGTCATGATATTTTTAAATTATTCATGATGAATTGTGAACGGTTTGAAAATTTTTAAAGCATATCCACTAAGAGTGTCAAACCAGGTGTCTAGCAATGCTTATTATCTTGAACCATTTGACAATTGATCCTAGATCAATGAAAACATTTCAGGATTATTAACACAAGGAAACTGTGTTTTAGAGCCAAAACCAAATTTAGTATATAGAATGGTATGTAATTTCATGGAAACCACTCATTTTAATCTTTAAAAAAGTTATATGACAATTTACTATATGTTGAATCATCATAATAATTCTCATTAACAAATATGTTAGGGTCTCATTTATTATTATAATAATATTTTCCAATGTATAACTAAAGATTTCCCCTAATACCAACTCATGATACCCATTCATTTAATACATAGATATTAAATAAATTTTTAAAGAAGATTTATTAAATTAAAAAAACACGCTTGAAAATAATAAAGGTATAGTTCCTTTCGAATTATGGGAATATAAAAAGTTGGTTCGTTTATGAAATTTATTATATCATACTATATTAAACATAAATTTAACCCATAAAAGATATATAATATATAATAATTTTTTTATATCTTCTGGAAAGTAAACATAAAAACCAGTGAACTCAGTTTCTCACCAAGTGTAAATAAGGTAGATATGTATGAATAAAATGAACATAAGTGTATGATATCATGAAGAGAGTATTTTAATATCATACATTGCTTATAAAATTTCATATTATTTAGTAATGTAATAAATATGTATATATCATAAGACATGAAAAATAACAAGATAAAATAACACGATCTATTAGAGTATAATTTTAACAGAAGAAAATAATTTTTTGTATGAACATAAACATAATCAATTATTTCCATAGTAGTCATGGATTATAAGAAATAATATCATAGTGGAATGTATTTACTTCCCAATCAATCATAGTGGACATGGATCACTACCAAAAAAATTTAGTAAAAAAAACATACCTTACTGAAATGTGTTCACTCCACATTCTATTCATATATATCTAATTTGATATAAATTATTACCTAATTCAATAGAGGGAGATATTGGTATCAACTGTAACATAATATAAATAATACTAATGTGTTCTATAAGATCATAAAACCTTAATCCTATCATATCCCATGAAATTAAGTTGGTTTCACAAACCATTTATTATATCATAATTTGTGGAAGATAGAGAGGTTTCATAATCCTTCAACCAATTAATCATAGTATAACCTATCAAAAGAAGCCAGTTAAATAATAATTCCTTCATGATTTAACCCATGGAAAATAAACTGGTATCATAAAATTAATTACATCATAAAAATAACTAATATAAATCACAATAATGGAATCCTTGGATCATATCTATAGTAATAAATATGTAACACAAATAGATGTCATTTTAGTTGGAGAAATACTTGTAAATATTATTGAAAAAATTTATTAAGTGAATTATTCATTCCAATTTGGGAAAAAATTTAAATATAAAATATTTCAAAAAAATTTCTCTAAAATTAAAAATGGAATATTATAAATGAATCATTAAGGTAATGACTGGTCTCGATGGTGGATAATTTTTCTCCTAAAATACACTAGAAAACAAAGATTCTTATCAAAATTTTTGAAAAATGAAAACATTGATTGTTTAGAAAAAAATGAAGAGTCATTTCGAAAAAATTTAAAAAAATATATAAAAAAATTTCATTTGAATGTTTTTTTATATTACAAAAAAATTATACAATTTTTAAAAATATGGTTTTTCAAGAAAAATGAATTTTTAAAAAGAGGTGTAAATAATGAAAATTTTTCTTTTCAAAAATATTTCAAAGTCTCGAGTATATATAGGGAGAAAAATGGAGAAAAATAAATTATTTTCCTATCATTGATAGAGGTTGAGTACATTCTTGTGTTTCTTGATAAATAGATTATAATATTTCATTATCTGAATCATAATTATAAACATTCACATCAAACAATGAGATTGTATCATAATATCATTTCCACTTTAGTATCTTTTGAATCATAAGTACCATTAAAAATTAACCTAATATTAATCATTAAATATCATGAAATTATGCAAATTTAGGATATAACATTTTCGAAAATATATACAAACACCTTATGAAAAACATAACTGCACAATCAAGCATATGTCTCAAAGATGGAAAACTGAGATAAAAAACCCTTACTTCAAGTCTCCCCTTCTATTGTAAAACGTCCAACCACATTTATAATAATTTTATGTTTATTTTAAGTCAGTTATAAAGCCATAAATATACACATAATATTATAGATTATTCTTTAAGTCCTTGTATTACCAGGTTATTTGCAATTCGATGTTAAAGTCATGTTTCGGGAAATATATGCTTTATTTTTCATGTATTTTTAGATTATTTATTTCTGAAACCCTTAATTTGGTCATGTTTACATAATATATAAATTTTAAAACATGATATAAATTTATATATATATATATATATCTCGTATATATTTTTCTAGTGAATTCCATAATATTTCGAGACTGAAAATAAAATACAAAATTCACTAAGAACGTAGGACGCATATATGCTTGAATATCGATTCTAATTTAGTAATGGATAGAATGTAATAAATTTTAATAGTAAATTTACCTTATAGAATAATTTTTATTCCATATATATATCATATTAAATCAAATATTTTGACAACTATTTAATATTTTTAGATGCATGACATGAAGAAAATTTGATTTATGCCTGAAATTGTATTTTTTATAAAAATATTTTGCTTCACATATTTCATGTATATTTTTTATATTGAAATCATATACATATAGGTATTGAATTTTAAAATAAATATTCCAAATTTAGAATCATTAGTTTCATATTTTTATATATTCCAAAAATATTCTGGGCCTGATGAATAAAAACTATGGTTAAATTTATTTTCATTGTAATGTGAAATTTTTTTTAATCATGTTTAAAAAGAAGTGATAAGGAAATATGTTTCCATAATAATTATTTTAATATGAAGTTAATTAGAATATTTTCACTTTATTTAGGAAATTTATTTGGGCTATTTTCAAAAAAATTACTTATATAATATTTAATGCAATGAAACTAACAAATTTTCATTCCCTTTGTTTTATAGAACTATTTTGGGTCCACGTAGGGATAAAATCAATTAATTAATGAAAAAAAATGTTTATTTTTTTTCATAATGATATTATATTTACAGTATTATATTATTTATAATTTTTCATTATTCAATAATTAACTAAACTTTTTATGTGACACTCATTAAAAATTTACTCAATTAATGAAAAATTAATATAAAACATTTTTGAAATATAAAATGTAATTTAATTTGAGTGAGTAATTGTGTTATATATATTTTTATGTTAAATTTAACATATTAGTTATTTATAAAAGGATTATAATTTAAATCTATAATTTTTATGTCATTTAATTAAAATTAAATGAATAGAGCCACAATTGACAATAATGATATTTTTTCATAATAGAATTTTGATAAATTACCTAAAATTCATAAAAATATTTAACTAGAACAATTAGTATATAATATGTTCTATAATTATATCCTATGGTAATTTATGAATCAATTTTTACCTTATAGGAAAATTTATATCCCGAGAAATAAAAAAGGCATTACATCTGTTAAGGTTAAAATTAGTTGACTAAAAGGTCAATAAAATATATATGGTATAAATTGATACCAAACCCTATCGAAATTATTTCGATTGGTTTCATATAAACACAATAATTACTTATCTTTTAATATCTATCCATTTAGAATAATTTTTCATGACAATTAATTTATTATAGGTAAAGGTTTTATGAAATTACAAAAGTTCCCCTCCTAAAATTATAAATGGGAAACCAAATTTCTCTTATTAAAACCAAAATGAGTCGTATTGGTCAAAAATATCCTAAAATTCCAATTATATCTTCCCTATGCACATTCTAGATGTTTTTTAAACAATAAATATATCCCCTAGGATCATTATGTGGATATTTAAAAAGTTATTTCATAAAATAGAAAATCTCTTTAATCGATCAGTTTTTTAAAATATTATTTACCAAATATAAATCTATAAAATTTATCAAAAATGATTATTAAATTGTATACAATACAATTAAATATTTTATCTTCATTAAATCACCAGTATCCACACAATTTACCATCAAATGAAATGTTAAAATAGTTAATTTTTATATATATAAAATCATCTCCACATAATGATACAATTCATTATCCATTAACATATTACATGGAATGTTATTATTCTTTAGTATAAATGATTTTTATTTATATTATTAATGAATCATAATTTTCATGTTATTAATATTGACAATAATACTATTACATGATATGATTTTGTTGAATAATATTAAAAATGGTTGGGTGATAATCTGTGATTTTAAAACCTTAAAGCAGATATAATAATCATCTAATTAAATCACATTCTTAATTTGAAATTTGTTTAGACAATAGATATATTTAAATATATAGGTGTAGAGGGTGATATATTCCCCCAATCCTATTATTTAGAAAGAAACCCCATTGTTCACCAACAATCATGAAGAATACAATCATGATAACCCATGAATAATTAAGTGATTAGGATCGATCATTCTATCAAAATATGTTTCTATTAAATTTATTTGAGATTATGGTACATGTTCAGATCAACACTAGAGGTATTTTGTAGTTGAATAATATAAATAAATGTTGACTAAACAACCTCTATTCTACAAAATCATTAATTAATGTGGGATTAATGTCGTGGTAATTATATATCTTCTAAAAAAGTAGTTATAAATTAAATTTGACGATCCTCTCCTAACAGTTATAAAATTTTAATGTATTGTATTAATATGTTATTTTTTATTTGAAATGTTCTCTTGATTATGTAATTTAATAATAAATCTTGTTTTGAGACTAAAATCCAATTTTTTCATACCATCAAAGGATTCTTTTTTCTGCACTCATATCCTACAAGTGGTATCAGAGTAGTCAGGTGATTAATTTATAATTATTTATTTTTCATAAATTTATTGCATGTGTTTTGAAAAGTCTTTTACTTAAAATTATTCATAATAATATTTGAATGTTGTTTTCTCTTATTCCCTTCATTCTGGATAAAAAAACAAATAAACATTTAATGCCAAAAAATGATGAATCTTCAATAGAATTCCATATAGTGGTGCTAATGATTCTTCCTATAGAAACAAAAAGTACAAGTCACACACTTCATGAGTACATGGAATGTATTTTTTCTTCCCACCACTATATCACAAGACAATGAAGGATAAATTTGATATAATCAGATCTAATATTTGATAAAACTAGATTTTTGTGTGGATCAATATAATGACTGAGCTATTAAAACATATATATTAAATTATTTTTTTATTAACATTTTTTATATTGCAAAAAAACATGCCTACAAAGCTTAAAGGTATAGGACCTTTTGAATCATGGAAACAGAAAAAACTGGTTCTTATGTTAACCATATCATCTCCCCCAATGTTATTCATAACTATCACCATTCTTACACATCCTACACATAATACATTACTTTATAAGCATGGGAAATTATACCTAATAAAGGGTTATATCATATTATGAGTAAGGATAAACAAGGGAGATGTGTACGTATAACATGAACATAAGTGTATGTGAACATGACCATAACATCTCAAAACCATACCATGAATATCAATGATAATATTATTCATTCATAAAATAAATATTGACAGGTTATAAGATAAGGATAAAAAGTTAATAAAACTACATGACATGTGGGAGCATAATATTTCCATATGACATTGAATTTTGGTGTACACTTAAGCATTGAAAATCATTTCCATTGTAGTCTAGGTGCACTATAAATGATAACATTATAGAATGGGTTCACTCAAAAAACAATCATTATAGTCATGTTTTACTCCTAAGACTTTCATAGTAGAAACAATTCCCATAATGAACAATGTTCACATCCTATTCAAGTTCACTCTATCTCATTATATTTAAATAATTTACCAATGGATTGGTGGGAGATATTGGTTCCACATGTCAAATGATGTAAATAATATATATGTTCATGAAATAATCATAAAACAATAATCATATCATATCCCATGAAATAAAATTGGTTTTAGAAAAATTTCACCATATCATTAGCTTTGTAAAAAAGAAAATTTTCAAAATCATTTCATCATTTAATCATAACCTAACCCTAAAAAAATCAGGTTTCATAAGAATTTTTACAGTGTAATCCTTGGAAGAAAAATATGTTTCATAATCATCATATAATCATAAATAAAATCCAATTATGGATATAATAAGAATTGTTTCCTTGTATCATATCCTACTAAGTCAAAGGCAATATTAATATATTTCATCATTGATGGAATTTATTTTCAAAGAACATTTAAAACATTTATTAAGAAAAATACCCCATCCAAATTGTTGAACACTTTTTAAAACATAAATAATTTTCAAAATCAGTTTATTTTAAAATAAACTTGTATGATTATAAATAAATATTCAAATTAATGGGTTTTCAAGACTGTATATATTTCCATTCATTCATTCCATGTTCCAAAAAATATTACTTCCATGGTACCAGTAAAAGATAAACATGAATTGTTTGGAAGATTACATTAAGATTGATTTCATTTTTAAAAAACTTATAAATGTGTAAAATTAAAATAATAATCCTTTTTAATAATGTAATGAATTTTTTTTAAAACATTATATAAAACATTGTTTTCGAAGAATAATGAGTTTTTGGATGAAGAGAAAAAAAATAAAATTTCTCATAAATATATTAACATTATATAATGAGCATGGTATGAATTCAAGAGACCCATGTTCAAACCAGGTGGAGGTGAATTTCCGGGTGTACTATGGTAGTACTATAGAAGATTCTATAGCAGTTAATGTTCGATACTATAAAGCCATAACTATTCACCAATTTGGGCCTATGGGTCTCAAGATCCTTCGGGTCATCAAAGGCCTTTGGGCCACAGGGCCTTTGGGCCACAGAGACCATGGAGTAGCCTAGTTCACATAGAGAAGGCCCTATAATAGGATTATAGAAACAACAATAGCATCCACCAAAAGAAAAGATATCTAGATAAGATGAATGAGAGGGTATGGCAGCTGCCATCAAGACCAGGCACCGTGCAACTTTGTATGGGGTAATTCTAGCTGATCACCAATGCAATGTGGGAGCTCGGTGATCGATGAAACAGAAGCTGGGGTGGGGCAGCTCTAGTGGGTTGGGAATATGTGTCATTTAATGGGAATCGTATGCCTCGAGGCCATCGTTTCATGTATTGCGAGTCAGTCGGGCCTTGTGCCTTGGGCCTATGGGTCATGTACGGGTTTCCTTTCAACCCTTATAAGGGAGATCATCCATAATAATAAAAAAAGGCCTTCGAGATATTCCGAAAAAAAATTAATGATTATAAAAAAACTAGAAAATGGAGTTGAAACATGTATTAACATGAAATTACCAGTGTAGAATAAATTAAATTAGTTTCTTGAGGGATTGATGAAAATATTTTTTCTTCAGAATCATCGGTATAAAAAATCCTAATAAATGATGAGATTGTAATATAAAATCTACAACATCTTGGTATCTATTGAATCATAAGAACCATTAATAATTAAAATTAAATTGAAAATTAAATATCTTATAAATAATTATAATAATTATGTAAATGTAATAGTTGTTGTATATACACCTCATTAAAGAATACTGGCTCATATCTTAACATATCTCTCAAAGAGTAAAAATTGAGACAATGATCCCTTAACATGAGTATCAATATCTTTTATGGACTACAAAACCTCATATATAAATAATTTATGTTTATTAGAAAAATCATATATAATTTTACATGTATATATAATTCCATATACAATTTTCTCATGACCCTTTATTACTCATTTATTAAAAATTATGTGTTAATGTCCTGTTTTAGTAAATAACTACTTTGTTTTTAATCTATGTTTGGATTTTTCATTTTTGGTCCCCTTGATTTGATCATGGTTAAATAATATAAATTTTTTTAATAATGTTATAAATATTATATATCTTCAGAATATATTTTGTTTTTATAATTCCATATGATTTTGAAATATAAAATTAAATAAAAATATTATGTAGATGGTGGGTCGTACGGAACACATGAATATAGTTTCCATTTTTTCAATGGATTAAATGAATGAATGTTAAATGATATATTTCAACTAATGATTTGTATTTATTTTATATATATCATATATTTTCATAAAATCAACCCTTTTTAGCTTCCATGTAAAATGCTAACGAATCTCATCGCTTCACAATACAGTAGTCCGACATAGACATGAGTGACATCATCTAATTTATAGGGAATGAAAATTATAATATTAGATGTGATATACTAATTTTAGAAGAATTATAATATAATAAATATTTATTTAATCTATCATTATATTCATCCATGAGATGAGATTATGCAAAACGAATAACATTTATTCGTGAGGCGTTAGTCTGCTATAAACAAGACTTCTTATTTTGTAACTCATTTGATTGAATAGGTGATGTTTTTATGTCATTAAATTAATATAAAAACATATAGGAATATGAAAGATCATAATGACATTATTAAATTATTGTTTAAAAATAATATATGGAGGTGGAGTAAGAAATAAAATAAAATGTGTGTTTAGGGACGTTACCCCTTCTTAGGAAAACAATGTTGGTTTTCAACAAAGGATTCATATGATTGATTTTTGAAAACAATAAGGATTCTAGGATGATATTAGTTAATAAAAGAAGTTATTTTTGTAGGTATTGGATGATACAAATGTTTTTTAAGTGTGAAAAATAAAGGATAATGGGTTCCCTTTTATAATTGAGTTGTAGGACACATTTCAATTATTTCGAAAACAAAAAGGGATACCACTATTTTTACTATTCTAGAGGGATCAAAAATTAAAATATAATTATTTTTTAATATATAATATCCCAAATGTTTCTAAGATTATGTTTTTACATATTTTGGGTCATTTTAACCCATTTCTATTTAGTTTACCCCTGGTAAATCCATTTTTATTTTAGCCACAATAATTAATTATTTCTACTTTTAATATTTATTTTCATGAAAACATTTTTTGAAATTATTATAAAATTTAAATTATTATTATTCCAAATATATATTCCATTATAAAAATTCCATTAATAGATGGGAAATTGTTAATTTTAATATCAATCGCTTATATGCGATGAGAAAGCAGTTTTCTAAATATGAAATGTTCAAAATATTAAAAACAATTATATCAAAAATCAATATTAAAATTTTTATAACGACCTAAATTGAATTAATAGATATAAATTTTAACTAATTTCACATATAAAACCATTTATAACAATATATAACCTTAAAAATAATTTAAATGAAGATTGTTTATTCAATAAAAATAAGGATCTTGTAAATCTTCTACTTATAGACTTGTATAACCTATTTAATGATAATATAGGGATCTTGTCTTTCCTAGCAAGATCTTAGTTTGTTAAAAAAGAAAATATATATTATGAAAAATCCAAAAAACACACCATCCACTAATTATTAGAATATTATTTTAAAAATAAACTTTATTTTATAAAATTTTATTTCTAAACATGTCGTAAATTATATTTACTATTTCTCACAAAAATTAATAAAAAATAAATTTTTTTAGAAAACAATATTTTTCAAAAATATATTGAATTTTAAATAAATATCATAACAATGTATTCTATTTAAATAAATAAATTATAATAAGTTTTTAAAAATTATATATTAATACTATTATCTAAACATTTAATTTCTAGGGTATAATAGTTTCATTTAAATTAAAATATAAATAATATATCCCATAAGCTATCAAACAAGTTTAATTGAATTGAAAAAATAATAATTCATAAAATATTCTCTGTTATATTCTAAACCTATATAAAGGACAATTAATATATTAATTTTACACATTGATATAATTAAATGAGGATACTTTGGCTGAATCATTTCTTTAGGATCCCACATAGCATCTTCAAACTAATGGGTTCTCTAAAAATGACTAGGGGAGTGGAATAATTTGAATATCTTTTACTCTACAATCCTGAAATTCTAATGAATTATAATCATAGGATTTATCCTTCTGCAGTAGTAAAACATTTTTTTTAGTTCATGTATAGGTTCATGTATTCACTTACTCATGAGAGGTAGATGGAAACATCATGAACTTAATAGATGTTTCGAGGAAGTGTCGATCGATCGACTACCACCATGATACGATCAAGAATTTCAAGGATCCAGATATACTTAGGGAATATCCTGAATATAATTTAAAATATCATTTCCATATTCCATAGAGAAATTCATAGAAATAAATTTTCACCAACAATAAATTCTAGATCATGCCAATGATTTCCAGAATAATATTTATACCGAATCATAGATTCACCATGGATTTAATGAATACATCAAATATTCTTTAACATTTATTCATTTTTCTCAGATACCAACAGGTTTCTTTCTCAACAATAATTGGGTTGCATTAGATATATAAACTTCATTACATATAACGATCCATCTGAATTCTATATTAAAAGATATTATTGTATGAAAACTGAACTAGATTATGTTATTGATCCCAACCACATTTGAATTCCATTGAAAAGTATCTCAACATATCAACATGGAATATAGTTATTCTCTAGAAATAAAATCTATTTGAGTATGATTTGTAATGATGAAACTCAAATATGTATCAATATAACATTGACTACGTCTCTTGTTCATTGAGGTAAACCTCAGACCCCAATCGATCAAAATAGAATGTAGTAATTGATAAAAGAACTCCACTTCGTTAATGTATATTATTGCAGTATGATTACGAGATTCATACTCTATAATAGTGATGATGTGAGATAAATTTATATCTAAAATATACTATAACCCATATATCATTATACCCTTTATATATTCTCGGAAGTTCGATGAAAAAATTAATGGTGATTTTCCCATTTCCATTTTGGAATAGGTAATTAATGTCACATCCCCTTATAATTTTGACTTTTATCTTTAATATACTAGCATACCAGTTATGAAGATACAAACTCTATGATATCTCCCTTTATTAAATCACATAATAAATACTCTTTCAAATCCATATAAATATTCATAATTTTTGGAATAATATATAATGGAGAACTATAATATTCCTCTAGAAAATTCTTATTCAAATTTTGTTTTTATGGACCACGTATATGGTTTTAACAAGATATAATTCTATAATGATCATGGTTTTTCTCATAAATATTTCTAAACATCTTTTCGATCTCTATATCATCATTTAGGGATGCTATAATAAATACATGGAACGTTGTTTGAACATTCAAATGAGTAAGATATGATTTATACCCTTCCTTCCATATTTCATTATACATAACTTGATAATACAGAATTATAAGATCTTTTGTGATACAAATCATCAATAATCTAGCATGATACTTTTTACTCAAGGCATAATCCACCATGTTTTTCTTCCCTATGTATTTATGTATTGAGTAGTCATAATATTTAATCATCTCTAACCATATTCTCTGGTGCATATTCAAATACGTCTATGTGAATATAAAATTTAATAAATTTTTGATTGGTATATATATAACACATTTCTCTATTAAATAATTAATACCTATCATTAATCTAAATAACCATTTCCCCTAGAATGAAATAATGATTTGGATAATTTTTACCATGATCCTTCAATTAGAGGGATTCATAAGATATAGCAAGCTCACTATACATAAGAACACATCACATTCAATTATTGAATACACCAAAATAGATTACAATACGTTCTCCACTATAGGGTTATATAAGAATATGTTTACTAGTTGATCCTCTCTTCCATTCCATTAATATTTCCTCACACTTATCATTATAGAGGAACATAGTTCCCTCAATGTAAAAATTTTATTTAGATTAGATATTCATGATAAATTATCCAAAAACATCAATAATACACAAAAAACAAGAAAAATACGGATTTCAATCACCACGGATTGTTTAGGCCAACATTAAATAGCCTCATCCTTTGATGGATATTCTGATATACCCTATTTGATATTATATAACCTAAAAATGAATCATTTCGTAATCAAAATGCACAATTTATAACATCTACGTATGGTTTTCCTTCCATAAGAACTTTAGTAAAACACTCAACTTATCCGAATAATTTTTAATAAAATTTTAATAGATAATAATATCATATACTAAGACTATCATAAAATGATAATTTAAATCTCTAAAGATATTATTAAAAAAATCCTTGAAGGTATATGGGACCTTAATTAGACTTATAATAATCATTATATATTCATAGTGTCCATACATAGTGTGCATTGTGGTATTTGGAATATCCTCCTTTTCAAACATTAAATGATGATATCCAAAAATGAATTTCACAATGGAATCATATTTAGATTTGAACATTTGATCTAATAGGTCAGAAATATGGGGTTGATGATACATTTTCTTGATTCTGATCCTATTTAGATCTAATTAATAAATGTATAGTCACTTTGATAAATCATTTTTTTAACAATAACATAGTTTCAACATAAGGTTTCACACATTTTTGAATGAATACCTTGTCATCATTATCCTCGAGTAGCATTCTAGATTCCTACAACACAATTGGGGAAATTTTATAGTTTTATTTAATATTTGTGTAGAACTAAGTATATGTTCTATTAAGAAATCAACATCATGTATTAGTGAAAGGGAAATAAACTCTTCTGGAATGAAATAAAAAATTCCAACATGATAGGTGAATCATTGATTTTGATTTTCTACACAACCATATGAGACAAACTCACATCTTAAATTAAAATAAAAACCCTTACAATGGATGTGATTATAATCAAATATTCATATTTATTAGCACATTGATAACTAATAATATACTAGTTTGGAATATCTAATGAACTTCCATTATTAGGAAATTGAAGTTAATTAAGTTCAATAAAATCTATTACATTCCAAAGAAAACATAAAATTATTCCACATGATGAATTATATGATTTAATGGAAGCCCATTCTCCCATAATTCACCTGGAGAAGAATCATTGATATGAGATGCACATATCGTACCATTTTTGATATTTATTATTAATTCTATATCTAATCATTTGGGTGGTGACTTGATAACATTAAAAAATTCTATAGATGTTATGGAATGGGTATATCATGATTTATATAAATAATTATTAGTTCTAGAGTGATTTGTAATAGTACCTCTCCCCACATCGTTATCGCACACCTGGTTAGAAATAATTATCCGGTTAGAATTACCCATCGGATATCATAAGAGGGTTTTTTACATCTTTAATAATAGATAAATTTTATATTTGGGATCTCGGTAGTATATTTATCATACTTCTTTCATTTGAAATACTAGAGTGTGGGTATTGATCTATATTCATATTTATTTCTATTTACATAATTATCTAGTTTCGTTACATCACTTTGGTAATAAATAGTTTGATGGCCATCCTTAAAAAAATTTAAACACTTACTATTCCCATTAATATAATTATCTCAATGTATCCTTCGACACATATAGAATAAGGGACCTCAGATATTTATCTCTCATTGATTATAAGAGTTTCGTTAGACCTCCATATTCATTTTTTTTTAAAACCTCGTGATTGATGGGTAAAAAAGATCTATATTTCCACCAAGATAAATACTAAAATATGTACTAAGATCAATTTATGTTCTTTATGGATAAAAACCTTCAAATATTTGGTTTTAAGTAACTTCTTAAGATATCAATCATACCATCACTGAGGATGATAATTCCATAACCATACCTCACATGTCTTGTAAATATTTCCTCATTTTTACAAAAGTATTCATCATCTTCTTTATTTATCTCAAAAAACACCCTATACATATTTATATTATTAATTTGAGTAATTTTCATATTAAAAATAGTGTTCTTGAACTCACCCAAATCTATGGAGTTAATTTCATTATGTTCTCTTATATTTTTCATGATATTCCACCATTGATATTAATCTCTTATCAAATGATTGGGAATAAAAATTAATTTTTCTTTTTCTAAAACAACGAGAATGGAATATATATTTTCAGGGGTATAAATAAATTAAAAAAAAATAGTGGATCAGAATATCCACTAATGTATGGTGGATGGTTCCTCATGAAGGACTCAATAGAACTATGTTCCCTCCTTTTTTTCTTTTTTTATGTTAAAAATTAATCATGCATATTGAAAATTATGTGATCATGAAAAACAATGTTTTTTTTCAAATGAAATAAATTTTGTCTAATTAGGTGGAAAATCATTGAATTATCAACTGAAAACAGAACAAACATAGATCATTCACGTTCAATACATTGACTAAAACCAAAAATAACAGTGTAAGAAATAAAAATCATACTAGGGAACCCCATAATAATTAAAAAGGAGTTATAGTATATCTAAATCATGAGACCTTATCTTTAATATATGAATCATTAGGTTTATCCTTATTCATTCATTGTCATAATATTTTTAAATTATTCATGATGAATTGTGAATAGTTTGGAAATTTCTTAAGCATATCCACTGAGAGTGTCAATCCAAGTGTCTAGAAATGCTTATTATCTTGAACCATTTGACAATCGATCCTATATCAATGAAAACATTTAGGTTTATTGAAACTAGAAAACCATGTGATAGATCCAAAACCCCATTTAGTATATATAATGGTATGTAATTTCATGGAAACCACTCACTATAATCTTTAAAAAAATTATATGACTATTTACTATACGTTGAATCATCCTTAGACTTCTCACTAAATAATATGTTAGTGTCTCATTTAGTATTATAATCATATTTTAAAATGTATAAATAAAGCATACCACTAATACGAACTCATGATACCCATTCATTTAATACATAGATATTAAATCATATTTTATGAGGATTTATTACATTAAAAAACACGCTTGAAAATAATAAACGTATAGTTCCTTTCAAATTATGGTAACATAAAAAGTTGGTTAGTATATGAAATTTATTATATCCTGAAATATTCAAAAAAATAACCCATAAATGATATATAATATATAATAATTTTTTATATCTTGTCGAATGTAAACAGAAAATCTGGTGAACTCAGTTTCACAGAAAGTGTAAATAAGGGAGATATGTATGAATAAAATGAAAATAAATGTATGATATCATGAGGATAGTATTTTAATATCAAAACTTCCTTATAAAATATCATATTATAGAGCAATGTAATAAATATGTATATATGATAAGACATGAAAAATAATGAGATAAAATAACACGATCTATTAGAGTATAATTTTAACAGAAGACAATAAATTTTTGTATGGACATAATCATAATCAATTATTTCCATAGTAGTCATGGATTATAAGAAAGGATATCATAGTGTAATGGATTTACTCCCCAATCAATAATAGTGGTCATGGATCACTACCAATATAATTTCAGTAAAAAAACATACCTTACAGAAATGGGTTCACTCCCAATTTTATTCATATATATCTCATGTGATATAAATCATTACCCAATTCAATAAAGGGAGATATTGGTATCAAATATAACATAATTAAAATAAAAAAATGTGTTCTATAATATCATAAAACATTAATCCTATTATATCCAATCAAAATGAATTATTTTCCCAAACATTTCATTCTATCATAATTTGTGGAAGACAGAGAGGTTTCATAGTCCATTGACCAATTCATCATAGTATAACGAGTCAAAAGAAGCATGTTTAATAATAATTCCTTCATGATGTAACCCATTGAAAAGAAACCGGTATCATAAAATTAATTACATCATAAAAATAATTAATATAAATCAAAATAATGGAATCCATGGATCATATCTATTGTAAGAAATATGTAACACCGATAGATGTCAATTTTGTTGGAGAAATAGTTGTAAATATTATTGAAAACATTTATTAAGTGAATTATTCATTCCAATTTGGAAAAACAAATTTAAATTGTAAAATTTTTCCAAAAAAATTCTCTAAAAATAAAAATGGAATATTATAAATGAATCGGTAATGTAATGTCTGGTCTCGATGGTGGATAATTTTTCTCTTGGAATACACTTGAAAACAAAGATTCTTTTCATAATTTTAGAAAAATGAAATAATTTATTGTTATAAAAAAATGAAGAGTCATTTCAACCATAATTTATAAAAATATATAAGAAAATTTAATTTGAATTTTTTTAAAATATAAAAAAATTAAACACTTTTTAAAAATATGGGTTTTCCAGAAAAATAAATTTTTGAAAAGAGGTGGAAATAATGAAAAATTTTCTTTTAAAAAATATTTCCAACTCTTGAGTATATATAGAGAGAAAAATAGAGAGAAAGAAATTATTTTCCTATCATTGATAAAGGAGGAGGACATTCATGTGTTTCTTGATATATAGATAATAATATTTCATTATCAGAATCATAATCATAAACATTCACGTTAAACTATGAGATTGTATCATAAAATAATTTCCACTTTAGTGTAATTTGAATCTTATGTTCCATTAAAAATTAACCTAAAATTAAACCTTAAATGTCATGAATTTATTCATATTCATGATATAACATGTTTAATAATATATACAAACACCTTATCAAAAACATAACTTCACAATCAAGCAAATATCTCAATGATGGGTAATTGAAATAAAAAATCCTTACCTCAAGTCCCCCCTTCTGTTATAAAACTTCCAACCACATTTATAATAATTTTATGTTTATTGTAAGTCAGTTATACATCCATAAATACACACATCATATTATAGATAATTTTTTAAGGCCTTGTATTACCAGGTTATTAGCAATACGATGTTAAAGTCATGTTTCATGAAATATATGATTTATTTTCATGTATGTTTAGATTATTTATTTTTGAAACCCTTAATTTGATCATGTTTACATAATATATAAAATTTAGAACATGATATAAATTTATATTTATATATATATTGTATATATTTTTCTAGTGAATTCCATAATATTTCGGGATAGGAAATAAAATACATAACTCACTGAGAAGGTAAGATGCATGTATGCATGAATATGGATTCTAATTTATTAATGGATTGAATGAAATAAATTCTAATAATAAATTTACATTATAGAATACGTTTTATTCCATATATAAAACATATTTTCATTAAAAACAACCTTATTACATTGCATGTATATCATGAAGTTATTACATCACTTCGTGAGGAAGTAGTCATCCGCACATAGGAGTTACATTGTCATATTCTCACAGGACAGAAAATATTAATGTTTATGGGAAATAAAAAACAAACAAGTATAAAAATATAATAAATATTATATATAAACATTAAATTCATTATTATAGGTAGTGGGGATAGGTGGTAATGGAAAAATAATATCATTAGTTCATAAGGTGGTATTCCACCACACACATCATTAATGATTTTGTAACCCATTTTATGGAATATGATATGGATTTATATCATGTACATAAAATATAAACATACTATTTTTTTAATATATACATGTTTTTATATAATCATGGATTAACTATAATTAAATATATAGAGAGGGAAATAAAATAAAACACATGGTTAGAGATGTTTCCTCTTCATTGAAAAACATCTATTAGTTTGCAACAAATGGATTATTATGATGGATGTATAACTAAAATATGGATTACAAGATGGGAGTATGGAAGTAATTATTTCATTTGGATAGGTATTTTTGGAACCAATTTTTTTTAATCATGAACTAATGAGGATAAGAGGTGGCCTTTTATAAGTTAGATGGGTGGCACAAAAGTAATTTTTTTAAAAAATGTATTACCTATATTTATATAATAAAAAACTACCCAAATAGAAATTTTTAGCCATTAAAATATAACGTAAAAATAATTATATCTAATTTTTTTTTGAAAAAATTTTGTTAATTTTATACAAATATATTTTTAGTTCAACGCCAAGTAAACCAATTTTTTACTTTAATAGTACTAAATATTTTTTTATAGTTTTTTACTTTCCATAATTTTCAAAAATTATGTTGACATAATTATATAATATAAATTACTTTGATTCAAAATATGAAATCCAATTAGTTAAATTGTTTTCAAATAAGTTGAATAATTTGATTTTCCAATTAATCGTACAGAAGTGAAGAGAAAATTATTAAATGTTTAAAAAATATATCAAAATTAAATATGAAAATTATTTAAATGGACTAAATTGGATTAATTGATATATAATTAAAATAATTTTACATTTAATAACTTTTTAAATTAATAATAAATTTTCGAAAAACATTTGAGGAAAATTAATTATTCTATAAAAACTTGAAATGTTTTATTATTTACTGAAAAATTGATCTTTCCATAAAAATATCCAAAATTAGAACTTTTATAATTCTGGTAATGTGAATATTATTTATTTTTATTTAACTAAGTATATTCTCTTTTTGTCTCTAATATAAATTTTATGATAGTGAACAAAAATAAATAAAAATCCAATTTTAAACAAAAATATTTTTGAAACATATAAATACTTTTCTAAAATTTTAATCATATTTCACCAATATATTTTTTTAATATAAAATTTCTAAACCTAATATTTATAATGTCTCTATTACTAATAATATCTCTAATATTAAAAAATATTATAATAATAATTTTTATTTAATAATTTGTATAATATATTATGCTTTTTATCAAAGTAATTTAAAGAATTCTTGGAGAAATTAATATTAATTCATAAAAACAAGGGGTGTTAAAATATAGATAGGATGGAAAAGGCCTTGAATGACTATGAACCATGTAACCACTATACAAGAATTTTAGTACCCTTTTTCTCATTTTAGACGGAACGTGGTTTCTCAGGAGTCTCTTGTTTTTGATACATGACATGCATACTTCCATGTCTCCCAATATAAGGTAACACACCATGTGTTCCCTATACATGATGTGTACCTCAAACATAAAAAATGAATTAAAAATAAAAATATCAATTCTTGTGTTGTAGACATGGGATGACGAAAATTACACACCGGGTACTAGTTTTTAGGTTTCTTCATATACTTCAAGAAGTGTTTTCCATATTTAAATGGATAAAATAATATAATGTATAATTAAACATATTTATTATATATTTCATGTGTCATCTATTAGATTTGTCATTCCATGTCGTATGATTAATAAAAATTTAGTAAATTAGTTTCCATGATAAAATGTTTATTAACAAAAAACATTTCCTCCAATTACACTTATGTACTATTCTAGTATTATGTGAAATGAATATTTTTAACTTTATATATGATTCTGAGTAAACTAGGGTTGGATGGAATTAGGATAAATTTATTTAATTTAATTATCAATTGGGGAATTATAATAATTAATTAATTAATCAATATAACAGATAACTATATTTAAATTAAATGATCATTTCTTGAAGTGTTTATGATCGTTCAATTCGACCACAACTTATGTCTAATTGGTTTTATTTTATTTTATTATGGCTAAATTATTATTTATGATGATCATGTTAACCCTGACTATTAAATTTGTAAAGTCTTGTGTGTAAGTATTTTTTATCAACCCCACTTTACAAAATCCACTGGATCCCCTCACCTACATGTAAGTAAAATATTATGTAAGGATTGATCTCCCAATATAGTAGAGGTTGTCCTATTTGTAAGAGCCTAAATGAGACCAATCATGGTGATTCATATAAGAATAGATTGAATTCTACAACATGAAAAAAATGTGTCCAGCAGTTTTCCACCGATGTCCAATGGTAAGTTTTTCATCCTCTATATAAACTAACCGACAGATAATATCATGATCATTCCGATTATATTTTATTTTAATCAATTTCAAGGTAAATTAATTATATTTTGGATACATCGTGATCATCTGATAAATGAATTAACATGAATTCGAGATAGAATAAAGTATAATTGAATTTTTCATAATTGTATAATTATACATGATTAATAACATATGTGGAATATTTAAATATTAATAAGGAATTTAAAAGTATAAAATTGGAATTATGTTTAAATATAAAAACCCCTCAATTAAAATAATTATTCATCTTATAGTTCCACTATGTAATTCTACATCAAACTCTTAGTTCAATGTACATCACCATCCCATGTTTAGGTGCCAATAATCATTATGTAAATTTTACCTCGATGATAGTTTATGGAATAACTTAGCTAAAATCTAGGGTTTACTACCCAAGAATGTCATGGTGATACTATGACACCATGGTTGAGAAAATATTAAAACAAATTTTTACTTTCAGGGTCCTCTTGACAAATAATTGAATTATGAGTAAACGAATTTTCAATGATACCCCATCCCAAAACAATTCATATAACTCGATAGGACAAGTTATGGGTTATGAGAATTGGAATATGGATCTTGTCCCTAAGAATACCTAAGAGAAAAGATATTCTGAAAAAGATGGATAGGGCTATCGCTTTCGGAAAAATTTACAAGGACTAATAATAATTTAATTAAATTTAAATTTATTAATATATTTTTTAATAATAATAAGTACTAATTATATACACATAATTAGTATAAATATAAAATTAACTAATATCCAAAATATCATTACAATATATACAATATATGGATATCCTTTTCACTAATAAATATTTCAAGGAATGGTTTAAGAACATGCACATTATACACTGCTATGAAAAAAAATATTCAAGCTAGAAGTCCCACATTAAATGTACATTTAAAAATATTCTAATTTAAAAAAATTATCTATATTTTTGAATCAGTTGGAAAATTTTATATCCTGAATAGCGCGAAGGCCTTTATTTTTATTGATATTTTGATAACCCACCTTTTAAGAGATGAGAGGGAACCCTTAAAAAGCCCATAGGCTTAGAGATTACATTTCCCATACCCTTTATGATACATTACAAGACCCAATGGACTTAGAGAAATCAAGCAGGCTATATCTACAAGGAACTACCCCCCCCCCCCTGAAGCTCTATCTTCATGTTAGCTCTCCACCATCGCATGGTCGTCTGACTAAGCTTCTGGAGCAATCACAAGCTGGTCCTGATGGTGTTTCCATACCCTCTAATTCTTCCAAATCCATTGGTTATACTATGGGGAGTGCACCTTCTCTGAATCCTTATTTGCGAATAAACCTTTTTTGTAGAGTATGTTTAGGGAAACTGCACTGATCCGGAGGCCCAAAGGCCTTGAGGTGGCTCGAAGGCCTTTAGGTGGCCCGAAGGACTTGATGTGGTCAGAAGGGCTTAAATGTGGCCTGAAAGACTTATTGACCCAAAAAACTTGGTGGCTCGAAGGCCTTATATACTCCAAGCCAAAACTGGGGTCCCAAGGTGAATAGTTTTAAATGCCACAGTACTGAACATTGCCTGCTATAGTACCTTCTACAGAAACCGCAATACAACTTCTACAGTATCCACACAGTAACTTCTAGAGTGACTACTATATCAACCCATCAATATGCCTCCACCTGGTAAGATGTTAAATGTTTCATTATATCATTCAGATATAAATATTATTCTTATGGAATATGTGAATGTAGAAGTTTAAAGCACCATATCTCATCCTAAATAACTATATCAGGAGAAGACAAGATTAGAGAGATATATGAGATCTCTAATACATTGTTCATGTGAAATCATATAGTGTTTTTGATGGATGGGGCATATATATTTGAGATGATATGCTACATTGAGCACCAACATATCTTGGATTTTAAAATACCTTATAATCTTCACAAAGATATTATTCTATCATAATTACCTAAAAAATATTTTTTTTTGTGAAATCAATATTAATAATATTGAGAGGCAACTATCTAATAATAATAAACTTATTTTTCAAGTTGATAAATACATGGGTAATAAAAAACATTTTCATGAACCAACCAGGGAACCATGGTAACCAGATAACCGAGCAGACCCTTACATTGCTCAAAGGATATTTCCAATCCCTCCTGGTTGGAAACTATCACCTTCCATCATACGACATGAAACTGGGAACAAATTTTTCACAAAACATAGTAGATGTAAAATAGATGAGACGGTATAAAAAAGCTCCAGTGGGAGTAAAGTACTAGAATACAATAAGGAGTTAAATTACCAATATACAAAAACTGAAGTATGATAACTTGAAAATAGCCCCATGGTCCCTGAAGATACGTATCACTAAGTCCAATATTGAATAGCACGACCACCACCAACAGATCCCTTCCTATTTCTCAAATTTGGGAGAAGAAAGTTTATAAAAACCCAATGAAAAAATTAGGTTATGATCATAATCCCAATAAGATAACACCAAATATTACATAATAGATTCGAAACATATATTATCCAAATAAAATAATTCAATTGTCAAAATAAACTAGTTTGCAAATTCAAAAATAATATTTAAACAAAATATGATACATTATTTAAAAATGATGTAAAAATATTTTTAAAGAAATAGATTCACATAAAAGTTGTGTAATATTACAAAAACAATGGCTTAAATAAAAAATTTACATAAAATAGTTAATGTAAATTCAGAAAAGGAATGAAAAACATTTTTACAACATTGGAAAACATTTATATCTCCAACATAAATAAATAAGGGAGTAATATGATCATATGACATGTAGGTAAGATAGTTTTAACTAACTATAGGATTCCACACACTCTAAGTGATAATAGAAAATTGAGTATACTCATGTCCCACTAACATTTTATAGAGGTGACTCATCACCCGCCCAAGGGGATGTGACCCTCTACAGATATGTTTCAGAACATTTTATTTGTGTAGATTGCATCTATATAACTCACCAACTACCAAAGGATTACATTCTCTATAACATGATGCACAACATATTTTATGAATGCTAAATATACAATAAATCACATTATTATATTTTAAAAATTCCAATTTCTATCCATTTAAATCCAATATAGGTTTTAATAAAAACATTTACCTTCGACAAGATAAAACCTATAGTTCTATATCAAATCATTTTAAATCTATTTTCACAAGTTTTAAATCCATTAAAATACAATTCCATATTTTTCACAATTAATTTCAACACTTGAATTCAAAATTTTAATTGAAAACATTTCCATCAAATCAACAATTTGAATTCAATAATTTAAATTCCCCAAATCCCACAAACACACCAAAATTCAAAGAAATTTTGGGTTTTTAATAATATATGAGCCAATAACATTTCGAATATCCAAATTCACATGAATTACGTTTTTATCAATTTAATTAAAATAGGATGTCACCAATTTAATTTAAATCAAATAAATAAAGCAATTTAATAATAATAAAATTTTCTAATTATGATGGAACAACATTTCTCAAGGACAACTATGTTAGTAATCATGATAAAAAACCATGTGTTTTTCAATAAACCACCTCACAACCCAATTATCGTAAGCGTTGACAGGCCAAAACTAAACATTTATCAACGGTTCCTAGGACCAACACAATTTATTTTATTCCAAAAGAGAATAAAATATCACATGCAATTATATTTTATCCATTTAGGATAATCCTAAAACTATTATTTTAATAAATCATTTAAAAACAACTCATATTCTAGAAGATATAATTTAATAAATTGATTAGTTATATTCTAATATTTATCCATTATACATTATCATTTCATAATTAGTATATGATAATTTTGTACCAAAAATTACCTTTTTAATATTTGATGAAATTACCCATTAATTGTTTTTTGATAATTATTTAGGATAATTCACATAATTTTTCTTTTATAATTCAAATCAATTTTCATTTTAATAATATTAATAATTAACCATTGCAAATGTTATTTTAAATAAAATTTTATTTATTGAGTTTATCAATATATCTATGTATATGAATATATATGTATATATATTTACATATATATATGTACATATTTATTTTTATATATCATTTGATAATTAATATTAAATATTTTAATTGTTAAATTTTATAGTATCATTATTATTATTATTATTTCCATTATTCAAGTACCTATTATTTTTTAAAATATATAATGCATATAACAAAAAAGGAGACAAATTATAATAAAAAACTAGCCTAAGGAAGAATAAACGAGAAAGGGGGTTCGCACTGGCTGAGGGAGGAAGACAAGCCCACATAGATACCAAAAAATATCGAATCGATTCTAGCTTCACGGAAGGGTTGTTCTCGGCCTCATAAGATTTATTTCTAGGTAGTGGAAACACCCAGTATATTAAGGTTCTAAAAATGTTTTTGGGGAAACCATCATGTGAGCTAGATGAAAATATTCTCCCAGTTTTTAATTCATTGTTTTGTTATAATCGTGATGTGAAGTCATATATTTAACCTCATTAATTTGTTCCTGAATATATTGAGTCAAAAAACAAGTAGATTTAATGATTTACCAAGGATCCATGTGAAATAATGGATGAAGGGGGTTGCGTGGTCATGCGGTGCAAGAAGTGTCAAAATAAATGATTTCATTTAATTAAATTTAGATTTTAAATATTAAAATATTTAATAATTTAATTAAAAAATTATATAATATCTATTTTTCGTTTCTAATAACAATTTATACCCTACCTAGGTAAAACACCCCATTTTGGACCCAACTATTGTCTCAAATACTAGATACGACACACCCTTTGAGAGATAGAAATAATTTAATATTAAAAAAACTAATTAAGTAATTAATTAAAAAAAACTATATTTTTGTGATATAGGCATCAAAAAGTCTGATTATTACAAATGTTTTACACCACCTATGGTAAAAACCCTATCTCAAGACTATCGATGGTATCATTTTTCTCATATGACACACTGTTTTAGATTTAGAAAATATTTTTCAATAAAAATTGTTTAGTTAAAATTACTAAATTTAATATTTTTATTCATCCTTTGATGATGATTTTTGGGTCCCAAAATCTCATAATAACATAGTATCGAACTCTAAAATATGTAATTGAATGTTCCATGATGATAATTGCAATTTAAAGCCTTTAACACATAGATCTAAAATTCACTTATAAATAATTTTTCTACTTAAGATATTAATTAGTTTACGCAACAAGGTATAGAAATACCTGAAACAGTAATTAGATGTCACATCCACCCCACTATATTAACATTATGTCCCCAAAAGGCTTACAAGAAAATGCACCACGTCAACAATATGAGTTCACTACTCTATTGTCAGTGCTTCCCTCTCCCACACCTCATTATAATCCAAACCATAATTCTATAGCACATTGACTAGAAGTATCATCCCCCAATGATGTTCCATGGTCCTGTAATCAACAACCATGAGTAGTCGTTCAACTACAAGAAAAATCTGGTTTAATCTCAAGACCATTCCAGATCAAAATGTGAGATAGATCAGATAGTTAATTTCATAGTTATGATACATTGAACACAATATGTATCGATTTCCTCTATGGTGGTAGTTCTAAATGGTAAGAAACATTCCTCTCCTGGTCAAATACCTCAAAAGGACTCACAAAATGAGGAGAATGCTTCCCTTGCCTCCCAAGAAATCGATGTCCCTATCGGGATAAAGCCTTCAAGAATACATGGTCTCCCACTGAATACTACAAAGGTCTATAGATATGATCCACATAAGACATGTATTAGCTCTGTGATATCCACATCCATTGAGGAATCAATAGAATCATTGATGTCATTTCCTATACTAAAAATGGTCTAACAAAGGTACATTTACCAATCTTTGACCAATAGAATAGATATTTACAAGGCCATCTATAAAATGCATCAATATAATCCATTCTAATCACTGACTAGTAAATATTTTTATAAGAAAGCTCAAACAGTCTCATATGATTATCCCAATAACAAAAAAAAGTCATGAACACAAGCATGGAGCATGTCTTTATGAATCTATATATTTTGATCTATCTGGTCATCCAACTACGAATGGTACACCATACTCAAATGAATGTGAGATCCCAGTGCCACTTGAAGGCCTCTCTAAAGGGAAAATTTGAACTGATGACCCCTTTTAGAAACTATATCATATGAAACTATGTGAACACAAAAAAACTCTTTCATATAGAGATTTGCCAAATATTCTACATTGTTTGTATATCGAATGGGTTTAAAGTGAGCAGAATTAGTCATCCCGTAGATCACAACCCATTTCACATTCTTCTTTATCTGGGTACATTTATACCCAACCACAAATTCCATAGAGATTGAATCCCACATCTATTTATGGACTAGAAGTAGCTGCAACAAACCCAAATGTTTTTTAGCTCGACCTTCACCTATTGTCTGGTGTAATAATGAGAAAGAAACTCATCAATGTTAGGTCTCATCCCTATGCACTAGAATGATAGCCTCACATTGTAGAACATTATAGTGGTTCCTAGGTGTACATCTTATTTGGAGTTATGGAAATCCCCCATCAAAGATATCCATGTTGATAACAGCTTACCTTAGTGATTTTGAAAACATAAAACACTCTCATTGGAGAATGACCAACAGAAAACTATCTCCCAACCACAGAGAGAGTCTCCATTTCTACAGAATTCATCATCAAGATGATGTTCATTAAGAATCATCTCAAGAAGTGAAGTTATCAACTAAAAACTATCCAATGAAACATCATACTCTTTCTCTTGAAATTCAATAAGAAACAATGTGTATGGAGCCATTAAATTCCCCTCTTTTGATGATTCCTTCACTGCCTGGGTCTGATGTTTCCAACTCAAAGAATCTACAATGAAATTAACATTCCCCATTGTATAGGAAATTTCATTGTAAATAGTTTGTATGTAGTCCCTAACACCTTTTTCAGAGAAAAAAATCATTTTGAGATAATATACACCTCATGCTTTTGTAGTATGATTACGCAGGAATCCTTTATCTAAAAAGGCAATGCTTCCACCTCCAAAGAGTATGCATCACCAAATCATGTTCAAGGACGTGGGTTATAAAAGATTTCTTGTGAGGCCTATACTGAAGAAATATATAGGCTATTACATGATTTCCATTCCTATGATCACAACACCAGGATGAACTTGATGCTTCACAAAAGAACAAATGGCCCTTACCGACCACTATAAGAGTCGACACTAGAGATGTAGTCAAAATAAATTTCAGTTTAACAAAATAATTCTAAAAATTGTCATTCTAGGAAAACATCACTGAATTCTGAGTTAGAGAAGACATCATATAATTAAAATTTGATAAGTCATTGAAAAATCCATGATAGTATATGGTTAATCCATAGAAGATCTGAATCTCTTAAACATTTCATGGTTATTACGATTTCATAACAACATTAAAATTTTCTGGGTTGACCGCGATTCCTTGTTTTGACACCACATTCCCACTGAGATTCAGTTCTTGAATCGATAAATAACCTTTTGAGAGAATGGTATAAATTCAATGATTCCTTCAAAAATCCATTATGCATATAAAATTATACACATGATCATGCTCAGACATAGAGTAAATGAGTATGTCATTCACAAGGACATCCAATATAGTATACAGATACTCATGGAAAATCTTGGTAATGAAATCCATGAACCCTTTATTAGAATTTTTTGATCCAAAGGAAAAAAATAAGGTACTCATAGTGATTTGAAATTCTCTAAAAGGTGGATTTTTTAATGTCATATTTATTTATCCTCAACCAATGGTAACCAGATCGAAGTTCAATATTTTGAAATCACTTTTCATCTTTCATCCATTCAAATAGATCCTCAATCCATGGAAATTGATATTTATTCTTCATCATAACTCGATTGATATTTCGGTACTCAACATATAGGTGAAGAGAACCATCATCTTTCTTAGTAAAGAGAACTAGCACTTCCCAAGGTGACACACTTATGCATATAAATCCTATGTTCACAATATCATCCAACTGGAACTTCACCTATTTCAACATAGCTAGTGACATGTAGTATGAAGAAATTGAAATTTGTTGAGTACCATGAAAATGGTAAATATAGAAATAAAACACTCCTACCAGTGGAAACCCAGGAATCCAGAAGAAAACCCATCAGAAAAAAAAGATTGGATGGAAGTCACTACTCAAAGATTTTCACTTCAGATCAGAAGAATACATAGAAATTAATTTTCACAATTCTAGATAAAAGGTTCGGGCTCTTCTCGAACTTCCGTCCCATTATTCTTGAAAGAAAAGAGGCACACCACTGGTTGTAGTAAGTTAGACCCATCAATGATAATAATCAATTCCAAATGTAATATATATGATCCAATCCATCCTAAATATGATGTCATGCTATTTCATGTAGAGAACTAGAAAACATCAATGAAGCTTGACAATCGATAAAAAGAAGACAAAAGCAGGACTATGTAGGCCTTAATCTCTCTTCAAACCAAGGGTGTTGTAATATACATTGCATAAGATAGTTTCTACATAAGAAGATTAATTATGTTAATAGTACATGGTTAAATAAAGGTTTGAGATGCACTAGTATTAAAAATAGTATTCACTAATGATGAAGCTATGATAATGGTACATATCACGGTCACTAGACCCACGTTAGCTTCCTCTAGAGACTCTTCTTCCATTTGATGAAGCATATTTCCAAATGCCTAGGGCTGGAACCCTTTTTTACAATAAGAATATGATTTCCCAATAGTTTTATAAGGTTTTTATTATCTCGTTCCCCTACAATGAGTAAACAAATTGTTGAAGAACATAAATAAGTGACCTAAACATCCACAGAAGCCACAATTTTGGGGTGCCGTACTAAAAACCATCATTGAATGCCCTAGTAGAACTCATTTTTAGCATGTTAATGTGACTATTATAGGTAATAATAGAGGATAACGATAACCCAATTACCGAGAACCCCTATGAGATTCATGAAACATCCTATTTCCATTAATGGAAATCTTGTTTCCCCTAAGAGAAAATAGAACTCTCATCATCTTGGACATTACTACTAGGTCCATCTCCACCATCATCACCATATACAGTACACCTTAATAAGCGGAAATATTCGGTAAGAAAACATGAGAACATATATTTGTTCTATTTCCTTACTCGAAGAATCAAGAATTCATCCTATAATAAGATAAAATCTAAGGTGAAAACTAAATGAATTCTGCAATGCAATTTGAATACTCAGTCATGGTTTTTTCATTCTTCTCATGATTGAAAAACCCCACTACCGTGGACAAAAATATTGACTAGTGATATAACATTTTATTGAATTTAACATTTTTGTCCATAAATGTTAAGACTTCATGTTTCGTCGCTATAAAAATTGGGTCCCACCATCTTATGATCGGTCCCTCTTGCATGAATGTGTCACACTTTACATTTTTTTTAAATGGTGTCTCAATGAAATCAAAGAGACAATATTTCATGCCCGACCATTCCTAATCATTTTGAGGATCAGTGGAGCCCTTAAAAACTTGTGGATTAAGGTGATGGAACTCTTGATAATTATTTCAAAGAACATACCCTTGAGTCCCATAGCTATAGCCTGGATGGGAAATATAGGTGGTTCCTATCCCCGAGCATGGACAATATGTACGATTACCTCACCTAGATGTGGATCCAGAATAGGATTTTCTTGATGAGGTTCATTAACATCCTCTTAATGGATCTGATTCAAATATCTTCTTAGAGGAACGATTCTACATAACATTAGTAGACAATGTTGAAAAGAGTAGGTAAAACTCAAACCGATAAATGATAGAAGTTAATCCTAACAAAAAGAACAAACAATATTTGGATTACACTATATAAAAAAAATGTGGAAAATATTATATCTAAAACATAAGGATTATTTCGTTAACCACCCCTACGAAACTTAAGGTTCATTGAGGTGTGATCTGGACAGTCACTCAATTGCCATTACCTCCTTAGTCCTGTCAAGAATAATCAAATGAATATTATCGACATGGCAAAATACATAACCTCACATTGATACCACTTTTTCATGAACCATACTTAGTACCATGCTAACGTGATAATCGAGCCAAACCTAACATGGTTGAAAGGAATTCCTGATCCCCATCGGTTGGAAACTAGTAGCTAGCGTCATGAAAAATGCAAGTGGGAAGGAATTTTCCACAATAAAAATGAGGATGTAAAAGAGATAAGACATTATTCATAATAAAAGAATCTCCAGTAGAAGTAAAGTAAAATAATAAAACAAGGAATAAGAAATCCCTAAGTACTACAACCAAAGTACTAAAATGGAAGAATAGTCACAGGGTCTCTAAGGACTCAAATCCCCATGTTCAAAGATTTTGTGCTGGATCCACCTCTAAGAGATCACTTTCCTTTTCTCAAACCTGGAAGAGGAATGTATATAACGTCTGAAGGAAAAATTTAGTTGTGATCTTAATATCATTAGGATACCACATAATATTCCATAATTGATTCCATATATAGATTACCAAATGATAAGATCTCGATTTTCAAAATAAATATGATTGGTAATTACAAAATAATATTTAAACCCAAAATGTTATACATTTTAAATATAATGTAAATATACATTTAAATAATATTATTTACTTTACCAGAGATGGAATGTATCTAAAATAATTGTTTAAATAAATTAATTACAAAGAATAGTTTATGTAAATCCAGAAAAGGAATGTAAATTAGCATTACAACATTGGCATACATTTATATCCCAAATATGAATAAATAAGCGTGAAATATGGCCATCTTCAAAGTAGTTGTGATAGTATTAACCAGCATTATTATTCCACAATCTTTAAGTTATTACTACAAAATGAGTATACTCACATCCCCCTGACACTGGATAGAGGTGACTCGTCACCCGCACATAGTGGATGTGACCCACTGCAAGAATATTTTAGAACATAGTGATAGCTTATAGTGTATTCATATAACTCAAAAATTACCTAATTCTTTCATATTCTTTTACGTGATGGGAAAATTATTTTAATATTTCTTAAAATATAATAAATCCCATTATTCCATTTAAACAAAACGAATTTTCTTCATTTTAAAACCAAAATAGGTTTTTATCCAAAAAGGCCCTTTCGACTGGATACAACCACTAGATTTATGTCAAATAATTTTTAATCCATTTTCATATGTTTGAAATAAATTTAAAACCAATTTTATCTTTTTCACAATTAACCTCCAAAGTAAAATGAAAATTTTTAATTGAAAAAAATTCCATCATATCCGTATTTCAAATCAACCAATTTCTATAAACATGAACTAATTAGGTAGAATTGGGGGTTTTATAAATTATTGGGGTGAAACCGTTTTAAATTTAATGATTCACTAAAAACATATTTTTATCAATTTTATTGTAATATATTGTTAGAAATTGAATATAAATCAATAATTAAAATAAACCAACCAATTTAAGAATATCTAATTTAGCTAATCAGGATGCAACCACCTACCTCTAAGTCATTGATGTCAGCGATTATGATAAACCACCCTATGTGGTTCAATACACATCCTCATATCCCTATTATGAAAAGTGTCAAAATCCAAATATATATCTTCGTCAATGGTTCCTATAACCAATACCATTTATTTTAATTCATAAGGAAATAAAATATCACATTTGATGATATTTTATCAATTGAGGATAATCATAAATTATCATTTTAGTTTATAATTTAAAAACAATTCATGTTCTATTAGATATTCTATAATAAATTGAATAATTTTATTCTATTAATTATCCCTTAAAAGTTTAGATTTCACAATTATTATCATCTAGTTTGTTTCCAAAAATATTCCTTTTAATATTTGGTGCAAATACCCTTTAATAAATTTTATGATAATTATTTATGATAATTCTTGTCATTATCATTTGATAATTAAAATCCATTATCATTTTAATAATATTAAAAATTAACCTTTTAAAATGTTATTTTTAATAAAATATCCCTTAATGAGTTTATCAATATATCCATGAGTGTGTATACATATATATAAATATTCATACATACATACATACATATATATATCATTATATAATTATTATAAACTTCAAATATTGATAAATTATATATTTTCCATAATATTATATATATTTTTTCTTTATTCAAGGCCCTATTATTTTTTAATATAATGAATATAAGGGAAAAAGAATAAAAATATATAATAATAAAAAATAAACCTATGGAAAACGAATTCGAAATGGGGTGCACACCAACTAAGGGAGGAAGACGAGCCCATAGATCTGCCAATAAAACCTAGAATCGATTCTAGCTTTACCGAAGGCTAACTTGTGGTGTCATTAGTGTGATTTCTTATTAGAGAAAACACCTGATATATAAATGATATTAAACATGTTTTGTGGGGAACTATCATGTGATTAAGATGAAAATATTTTCCCCATTTTTAATTCATCATGTTAGTCAAATCTTGATGTGGAGTCAAAGATTTAACCCCATTTTTTGGTTCCCAAATTTATTGAGTGACAAATGAATAGAATGAATTATTTACTTGGGATCCTATATGATATAATTAAGGAAAGGGGGTGAATGGGAGTGAGGTTGATGAAGGATCAAAAAATAAGATTTCATTTAAATTAATTTGGATTTTATGAATTAAAATAATTAATTATTTAATATAAATTAATTAAAACAAATGCCCATTTCACATAAAAAATTAACACCTTCTTAAGTAAAACCCCCCATTTCGGACTGAATGGTGTTCATTGATATCCCAAACAACACACCGTTTAGAGATACTAATTATTTATCATTAAAAAATTCATTAAATAATTATTTAAAATAACATGGGTTATTTTTGTGAGTGAGGCGTCCAAAAATTCGATGCCTATAAATTTTATACCCCTCTAAGGGTAAAAACTCTATCCCATACCTAGTGAATGATTAAGATTTTTTATACAATACACCATTTTGGTGTTATTAAATTATTATAAAGAATAATTTTTCGCTTAAGAATTTAAAATTTAAAATTTTAATTCAGTCTTTTCTGTGGATTTTATGACCAAGAAATCTCACAATAACTTAGTATCCAACTACAAGATTATTTAATTGAATGTTCATAAATGATAACTTTAATTTAAATCCATTAAACAAATTTATCAATTTTTTTTGATAAATCAATTTTTTAACATAACATATTAAAAATGTAAAACAATATGATTTAGAAATACATGAAATAGTAATGGGATGATACAAAACATTTATCCTTATGGTGATCAATAAGACGAATATCAAGGAAAAGATGCCAAAGATTCAGCTATAGTCTAATTCTCTAGAGAACATTCCCTCCAAGAAGTTGAATATCCCAAGGTAAGAAAAGGAATAAGATCTGGTATTTTTTTCATGTGGAAATTGAGGCCACTAGAAGAGAAATTAAATATATAAATACAATTACGGTGGACCTTCAGGTGCCTTTATTATTAAGCTTAATCAATCCACATCTACTAGTTTGTAATTAAATTCTTCCAATAGTACCCACATTTTTATTTGTATATAGAAAAAAAGTGTATTTTTGAAGATTACAAGATATGAGGGGGGTTATGGGGATTCCTGTTGATAAATATTGGCTACATTTTCTATTAGATACTACCTTATCATATTTAATACTATATTTTTTTCAATAAAATAAAATTAGTTGTATATTATTAACAAGAACATTAATTTTATTTCTTATTTAGACATGGATAGATATTTTAACTAATTGAAAATAATTTTTGCTACTTTTATAATGATTATTTATGGTATGGTGTGTAACAATTGAATAATATAGATGATTTATTAAATTAAAAATCTAAATATTTGAAATTTATAATGAAAAAAGTACACCAGACTCACATTTCACCAAGTTTTAACATTACCATCTTGGTCACATAAATGAGAAGTTTATGATAATTCTCTATAAAGGTAGAAACGTAAACTATTTTGATCATAAGACAACAGATATATTTCATTTTTTTTATAAGGTCAAATGACTAAACCATTCTTCAATGTTCAAGGGGATATGGCCACATGACATTTTGATTTGGTACACAATGATGTGGGAATACCTATTCAAATAGGGGATAGAGGTGGGTACACATACTTTATTTTCTTTACAGATGACTTGAGGAGGACTAGCTAAATATTCTAAATGAGGTGAAATTTTGAATCCATAAAGATGTCAAAATTGTTAAATAATGAGTTTGAGAATCATATTGGTGAAAAGATAATGAAACATAGATCATATTGAGGTGTTGAATATCTTAGAAAATACTTTATTGAATTTTTTTGGGGGTATGATATTTTATATCAACACACACGACCTTATAAACCATTTTAGAATGGTTCACAGGAAATGATGAGTTATACTTTGTTGGACATGGTATAGTATATTATGAGTCACATTAGTTTTCTATTATTCATTTGAGGATATGAATTATAGAAAGAATTGTATATTGTAAATTTATTACCAGTTAAAGTAGTAAATGATATACCGTTTGTGTTATGGAGTGGAAAGAAAAATTTTGTATTACATGTTTGTGCATTGGTTTGTGGGAAATTTGTTAAGGATATCCTATTATGAAAACAACCTAGAGGAATGAAATGTTAGATTATATAGTATACTAAGGAAATAAAGTGATTCTATCTACATAACACATTAGAAAAGAATGATAATTTTCCATCACAATTCTTCTTTCTTGAGAGGTTGAACATCCTCATGGATGTTAGTTGGAGTATGACTGAATCAAGTTAAGTCGATTCCTAGGAAACACAAGAGTTGGTATAAAAACATATTCCACAATTCCACATGGTAGATGATTTTATAGAATAATATGTACTATATAAGAGTGAATGATATGTGATAGAACCATAGAGACCAGGTTTTCTAGTCAATGATAACGGAGACCAATTGTTGGCTGATTATGATAATCCTCTCCCCTATAACATGATAATAGATATCTCGTAATAATTTTTGGGTTCTAATTGATCCACCAGTTAATGTAAATCATATTAGGTGTAAACTGGTATTCGAGAGAAGTGAATATATATAACATAAAATTAATGACTATAACGATTTTATAGTGGATAATGTTTTTAGAAAACATCAAGGAATTGAATATGAGAAATCTGTTTCTATAGTTTATATGAAAAAATTCATTAGAATTCTATTTAACAAAGAAAAATACCATGAAACTAAGATTATGAATTTGGATATCCAAATTTAATTTATTCATAGGACCGTTAAATATCGTTTTTACTTGACAAAATAAGAAGTGTGTGTGACTCTAGGTAATGTCTAAATGATAGCCAAGTACCATTGATCCAATTATGGATTATTGAAATCATACAGGTCATGGGTCATTCAATTCAATGATTCTATAAAATAATTTAGATTCATTAATAAGTAATGTTATCCATGTGCATACAATTGTTTTAGTGGGAGCACAATAGTTATAATTGTTTTATATGTTGATGAAATTTTACTAATTATAATCTATATACTATAATTAAGAGAGATTATGTAATGTTATAGAAACTTATTCTCCATGAAAGACTTAGTAGAAGAAAAATATAATCTAGGGATCACAATCATGTGTGATAGACCCCTAAGGCTTAATGGACTATGTTAAGGGGCATACATTTACCAGATAATATAGAGATTTAGTTTGGAACAATCCAAGAGGGGATTAGTTCCAATGTTATATGTTATATATCATTCAATGAATATTTTTCCATATATCCTAGAGGAACGGGAGAGAATTAGTAAGATCACATATTAATTAATGGTAGGATCCATCATGTATTCCTCGTTATGGATAATAATTTATATTTCCAATTCCTTATTAATGGCATGTACAAATCAAGAAGATCTTGGTGAATGGTATAAGAATATTGTCAAGTTTATAAATACGTGTCTTTGATGAATTTTAGATATGATATTAATTTATGAAATATATTATGAAATACTAATCATGGGTTACATAAATTACACCATTTAGAAAAAATGTCATTACTTGAATCCATAATCTAGATTTATATTTTTCTTAATTGACTGCATTCTAAGCACAAATGTTTCAAGGAAACTAATTTCTATCGATTCTACTATAGAGCCTATGTATAGTATGACATATGATATAGTCAAAGAAGTAGTTTGGAATCAAAAAAATTCCATCAGAGTGATGTGGTACCTAAGTGTAAGGATCTTGTCACATCCTAATTCGATCACACTCTAGTGGTGGATCTCTCTAATGAGTCTGGGATACACTAAAAGTTTAAGAATAGAAATTACAATTTTTCACTTTTGAGTGATTTTGTTTGAAATGTGATTTTATAATGATAAAAGTATCCGTGGAAGAATGAATAGAGTAAGTCTTAATAAAATATTTTTGTTAATAGAATAATTAGTAACATGTGTTACTTAGTGGACCGCATGATTTTCCAGTCGGATCTAGTGCATGCTGGTGTGTGTTGGAGTTTTCACCCCTAAACCAACTCGTTTAGTTCATGAATACATTTATTTATTAATAAATATTTATTTCATTTCAAAAATTTATTAATATTCTATATATTATTTTTATTTTATAGTTTCAATTAAATAAATATCAGACTAAATGTTTATAGGAATTCTATGATATTATGGGAACAAAGAGGTGCCACGATATTATTCTTCAACATTGTTCTATGATCGAATGTTATTTACTAAAGGGACACATAAAATATAGGGTATCAGGGGTATTAGGATTACAAAAAATTGATTCATGTTATCATGGTATATTATTACCATAACCTCCACAAATATGGTAATATGAAGATCCCCATTAACTGGAGATCCAGGTCTCATTGTTTGAAGGAATTTCCTATCTTTGAATGTGTTTATTATTCCTTAGAAATTCTGATATTCATTAATATATTTAATGACTAGATATTTTTTTAGGATAATAGTGAAAATATATTTTCATGGTGCGTCATTAGTGATATTGAATTTTTGGATAATGCGTGAAAGGATTTATATATTTTTCCCTTGAATGATATTAATATCATTGGCACATTGATGGGGATGTAAATGACTATATAAATCTACAAACATAGTTTTTGTTGGTTGAGTATATTTCAATGATATTAATCAATGATTCATCAAGTGTACATGTTGATCACATCAAAAAATCTTCTAAAATAGAGATAACACGACAAAGTGATGATGTTACTCAGTAAGCATTCATATGTGGCTGGAAGCCATTTTGATGTAAACTTATTTCTCTATATATTTCATGGAATGTTCTTAATATTTAACCTTGTACTTTAGGAAGTTAATCATAATTCCACTCATAATGTGGACTTGAGTGTCACACACTATGTGTATATGAAATCATAGTTAATTCTATTATTGAATTTAACCTTATAGAATATCATATAGTTATTCAGGTTTAGATGATTGTTATAATTTAATTATAAGAAATATGATAGAATATGTGAGTTAAATAATTATAATAAATATTATTTTTTTGAGTATAGAAAATATAATTTTTTTTATATTTATCAAATAATAATTTAGTGATATTTATTTTATTAAATAGGAATTATTTCTGTATTTATAAATGTCAATGAATGAATGAAGTCCAAGATTAATAATGTGAATAATACAAATGAAATTTCATTATATTACAATGCTTTTCCAATTTGAAGAAATGGGTTATATTATTGATATTATTTTTATGGAGGTATTAATTTAAGAATTTCATACATTTTATGGGTATTCTGTGTGATTTTATATCCCTATTACATATATAATAAAAATTTAACTATATCACATTTATAATTGTTAATTTGGTGTGAACAATGAATATAGAGATATATAGAGATATAGATAACTCCCTAATACTCCCCTATCAATTCAAAGAGAGATAACCTAGGATTATTTATCATTCTTGAAGAATTTTATTGTGATTAACCACAAAAAAACAAGTTAATATATAAGTCATGTAAGAACCATTAATTTCATAAACATTGATTAAAAATTATCATTCACATGTAGATCACCACCAGAAGGATTTTACAGGTGAATCTACGAGAATAATGATATAGTGATAAATTCTACTCCATTATCTTATAAAATATAAGTGTAATTAATTATTTAGTTAGATATATATCTTCTCATTAATTAATTGAATATTATAAGTGAAGATACTCTCCCTATGCTTATTATGCTTTAATAGATTCCATTAATATAATTTTTTTATTGCAAATGAACTCATGATTATTAAAATAAAATAATTCATAGGATTTAAGAGTAAAAAAGAGTTGTTAATACCATCAAAGAGGTCTTCAAAAACAATCAAATTCAATCATTCTAATGTGTTTGAAGGAAGATAATCATAGTTATGGGTAGTCATCCCATATTTTCTTATTTTGGAAATATGTAATGATTTTCACCTGTAATATTTTATGACGATTATACACTTTCCTATTACAAGATATATAATTATTATACTCATTTTCATTATCTGTAGTGTTTTAATTGATGTTATTATTTCATTGGGATTGTGATTAGAAAGATATCAATGTGCTAACTATTTTATGTAACAATCTCATTGCTTATCAAGATTGTTTGTGATTGTGATTTCCATAATGAAATAATATGATCAACCACTCAAGAAAATAAATATTTTTTTATAATTATTACGTTCTAATACATTTTTCTATCAATTATTGTCACATTATGTAATCAATATTCTAAAAGATCATTTTAATGAAAAAGGACGTTATTTCACTCTTTGGTAGAAAAACATTTTTCTTCAATATTAATTTTTGTAAATATTCATTAATTATTTTTTACAATATTATAAAATAATTTATTAGTGTCATATTTACAAATTATTTATGTTTTAAAATAATTTAATTAAAAATAATATATTTTTTCTATTTCCAAATGATCTCATTTTTTACATTTTACAAAATAAAAAAAAGAACGTTCTTCCTTTAACTTCTATGACATAAACAGAATTAATTTAAATTTTGGCCTCTAAATTCTTTTAATATTCATATACATGTATCTATGGATCATTTTAAGTAAAAAATCATAATATTTTTTTTAAAATTTTAGATTTTAGAGATATTATTTCAAAATGAAAAGGGTATTTTCCTCAATAAATAATACAGTTATCTTTTAAAAAAATCTCATCCAATATAACATCATTTAAAAATAATTATGTTACACTAGATATATGATCCAATGGTACAATAAATTTTTTTTTCTATTGGTGGTTTAAGATTATTATTAGGATGTTCTTATGAATCCTATTTATTTTCTCTGGTTATGTTTTGAAGTTAAGATGAATTATTTTTGTTCATGTGAAATTAATAACAAATGATAATGATTATGTGATTATGGGGTCTATTAAACCACTCTAATGAATTTGGTAATGATTAATATCCAAATAGTTAAATATTTTATGTGAGGAAATAATTTTCATAACCATAATATTCTGAATATATCTCTATTTCACGTCCGTATTTTTCTATATGTACCTATATTTTCTTCGCATAAAATTATGCAAGGACCTAGATTCCATTGCATACATTTATATGAAGTATTTATTTTGTTACCATAACATTATTTGTGAAGATATTTTAATTAAAATATGTTCACGATCTTATAATATTTTTTTCCTTTCATAATTCAATCTTTTTGTTTTTCTTTATAGTTCATTTCATAGATTCCATAATGATAAATGTCCTATGAACTACCATGATTTATTCCATGTAACATGATTATAATATATGATATTCTTAATATGCTTTGAATTTTTTATTATCATCTTATTGTACCCTTTTGATCATTCTTTTCATAATTGATCAATCATTTATCATTTTTTCCACTATAGATCATCTCAGGTTATTATTTTATATGTTTGGACTCATTGGGTTATGAAGAAAAGTATTATTTAGGATATGTATTAGAATTTTACAATATGATAATATAATTATGGATATTATTGAATAACTATAGTAATGTAATGATTATATATTTAATCTTCAATTATATGAAACACTTTGTAATCTAGGATGGATATTAATGTTATTTATTGAATATTCATATTAATTGTTGTAATATTTATGAATGAAATGTTATAGGTCTATATATGAGTAGTTTTGATAATTGTTTATATAGTATTCAATATAATATATCAATAAAATCAAATGTAATTAATTTAACGAAATATATATTGTATTTATTCATCACATAATTGACCCATTTCATAACATGAGAGGAAACATCTTCATTATAGTACTTATGATTTTCCCTATGGAAAATTTAGTTTCTATTATATGGGATATATTATACACATTTTACACCATCACTGCCGACCAATTGGGAGAAATAATGAACTATACAACCATTTTTATCAGTAGTGATTTTTTTAATTTTTATCAAGACATAAAATTTATTGTTACCTTGTGAAACCATCAATGATATTTGGATAATAATAGAAAGTATCAAGAAAACAAATATAGTATAAGAATTTATTAATACATCTAAAATGTATGTGGAGGGATTTCAGGGAATATAAAATATTCCTATTTCATTTCCACTCAATAATATATTAAATTTATTGTACAATTAAATTATGGTGTGGTAGAATAAATGATATTAACAACTGTTTATTATAATTAAGAGGATCATTACTATTACCTTATTAAAATTGATGAAGTATTATCAACAGATTATTCTATATAATCTCCCACCACTTTATCTAAAAGTTCAATACATTTCATCTAATAATTTATATATAAATTTATGCATTATTTAATAGAAAAAATGGATGTTTCTGGGAAATGTACATAGTTTTATATTGAAGAAAATGAATAAAAAATTAATATTAATATTAAATATTATATTAATAATTTGATGCATATAAATTTATCCACAATTAATATTGTATAAGATGATATGTTATGTTTGATCTCATCAACATCGCCTATGTTCATTTTGGTTTTCAAATTATGGAAGAAATGTGATGGTGGTATAACCTCTTCTTACTCTCAGAAGCCTTTAATATCAATAGTTTATTCAATAAATTATAGGTGAACTGTCAAATTTATATCTCATGAATAATCATTTTATAAAAAATAATATATAAATTAATTATAAATGTAATGAATATAATTAATAAAATCATCTAATTAATGGGTAACACATATTGGTATTGTCACAAACCGAATCATTTCCTCACTATTACTGCCACCAAACCCAGCCCGTGGAAAGTCCCAAAAGGAATTACATATCCCCATGGGATAGAACAAGTGCTTGGGTAACAATGATTTAGTTTTTGGAATGATTTACCTGTGTATGAAATCATAAAAACATTAAAAACAATCCAGATTATAAATATGAAATATTTGTGCCAACCTAGTCTTAAGAAAAAACCAGAACTGAATACATTGGTTTGAAGACAATTAAAGTGGTCCAAATAAAAAAAATAAAATATCACGACAACCCCAAGGACTCCACATGACAAGGGGTCATCACCCACACGCCGTCTCCACAACTCCGCACCAAGGATGTGAACTAATACCCAGAACTTCCATCACCCATAGCCTTCCCTTTTCCCGAGTCAAGCATAATAATGTCCACTTACACCGAAGGGGTGTAGGTAGGGTGTGAGCCTATTCCAAATATTATTCCACCCTATGATTCCAAATATCATTCAATAAAATGATAAAAATCAAGTAGTTTTAATACGCAAAGAAAAGAAGTGATAAATTCCAAGAAATACAACATTCAATTGAAAACAATTTTCATGCTAAAAATTTCAGAATGTTCACACATTTAAATAAAAATGTTTTCTAAGGTAACTTACTTCCAAATACACCCCAATATAAGGTTAAATACTACAAATTGAATTAGCAACAAAATCGGGAACACCCTTAGGCACTAGATAGTATCAGGCCCCATGCACCTCATACGTCGTTGTAAAGTAACCATAGTAAAATTAGTTCTCATGCACGATCCACTAGTAGGGAACATAAACATAACCTAGTGGTCTAAAATACTCATCCACATAGTTTAGTTAGATTTCTCATTATCCATATTCTAGGTGAAAGAAGGACAAAACCCATATGGTCCATTATCCATACAACTACACATCCACCCCACTTAGGTACTCGGGCTTCCCCCTTTGTACTCAAATGATTTTAGCATGAAAACATATCCATATTCATGTAAAACACCACTAATTATCACATAAAACATGTAGAGTATCTATAAAATTTTATAAAACCTCAAACACACAACAAACTATTTGATTTTTAATGAAACAATTTCTCAAAATCCAGCAATATTTGGCACACAAACCCCCTTAAGAATCCCTCTTAAACAAAATTTACACACTTATAAGTCACCAAAACCATATAGGTAGCCCAATATATTTCAATGAAAACAAAAAATCAATTTTAGGGAAGCCTCATTTAATAATGATGTGATATCTTTTTAAAACCTCCATTTTCACCCAAAAGTGGCACCAAAACGTCATTTCTTTACAAACACCATTAAACCCCATTTTTTCAGAAACAAACAAAGGTGATAAAGATTCGAAACATTAATTCCATCCCTAATTCAGTTCAATAAAATCAAATAAATAATTATAGGGAATCCCTTAATGATCCAATAAGATATTTATATGAAAAAACCCCAACTTCACAAAAAATTGGCACTTAAAATTCATTTGCATTAAAATTTTCACTAAAACCAATTTTTTACAAAACATTAAAATATAATAGATATAAAAACACCATTAAAAAAGCTTATAGGACACAAATATTTCATTCCAAAAGGAGTCACCTAAAAAATCAATGGAAACCCTTAAATTGATGTATGAAAATCAAGTCACACCACCGCTGCACCAAGAGAGACTTCAATCAAACCTAAAACTACATTAATTGAACATGAAAACCCAATGATAAACCCTAGGTTCGAATCACTCCCCCTGGTCATTTTGAACTTCAATGAAATTGAAAGAAACATCATGGAATGTGGGGGAACTAAGGAGGAGAGACACTTACTTGATATTTTTTTGAAATTCCTCCACTAAATTCACCTTATAATGGGATTCCAAAGTGGTTTTTAGATACTCGGAAGACATTCATGGATTATAGGTTCTAATAGGATGAGGAAGGGTCTAATTAGGAACTGGAATGTAGGAAAATAGTAAAAATTGATAGAGTTAAGAAGGAATGAAGTTACCTCTTCAATTTTGGCCGATTTGAGAAACCCTACAATGTTCTGCACTAATTAACATTAAAAAAGTGCTCCAAATAGGGTTAAAAGAGGCTGGAAGTGTGGCTCAGTTCAGTGATCTTGGGTGACACCTTGAATCACTGACAAATATTTAAAAATTAATATGTTATTAAATAAACAAAATTGATTTTTAAAACAAGAAATGTGCTTTTGGGCTGGCCCAATCCCCTAAGTAGAAACCCAAATACACCTTATTTATGGATTTATAAAGGCTCCAAATTGACATGTTGGTGTTAATATGTTTTGGGAGGCCAAGTAGGAATTAGACTGGATGAAAATATAGAAAAAAGAAGGAGTTATAAAAGAATTTTTTTTCAAAATCTGGAATTGGGATAACGGTTTGGACCAATTCCGGAAAAGTCTTCCATTCGTCCAAAAAAGCATGGGAAACCCCCAAAACAAATAAATAATGGAATTTAAATTAAAAATACCTTTAAAACAAGTCATGAATTTGACAATTCTACCCATAATGAACGAATTTTTTCGCAATAAATTCAACCTAAAACATGATCGAAAAAAAATAATGGGTACTCTTCCTTGACACATGATTTCCACTACCATGTCTCATGTGCATCATTCCCATGCTGCCAACAATCCTGGACCAACATAATGGACTTCCCTTGAAGAAAAATCTCCTGGGAGTCCACTATTTTCACTGATCGCTCAACACTAGACAAGTCAGACTCTATCTTTAGTTCATCCCACCTCAGCACATGGGATGGATCCGGGTTGTATTTCTTTAACTGGGATACATGGAAGACATAATGGATGGATTCCAACTAATAAGGTAAAGTCACACCTTCCCAATATTATCGGTGATCTAAAATTGCCCAACTTTCCATGGTGTCAGCATCCCTTTCTTCCCTAATCGACGGTGGCCCAGATGAGGGGCCACTTTTAAGAATACCCTGTCAACCACATAAAACTCTAGGTCACGATGCCTCCAGGTAAAATATGATTTATGGAAACTCGGAGATATCAATAAACAATGCCTGATAAAATAGAAATTCTCAGGAATCTCCTGCACTAGACTCGTCCCTAGTAGTGATGTCTCACCTACCTCATCCCAATATAGGGTGACCGACAAGGATGACCATAGAGAACCTCAAAACGATCCATTGGAATTAGGGATTGGTAACTGTTATTATTAGAAAACTCAAACAACCCAAAATGTCTATCCCAATAATATCAAAAGTTCATGACACATGCACGAAGCATGTCCTCCCAAATCTGATTCGCCCGCTCTGTCTGACCATCCGTCTGAGGATGGTTTGCCTTGCTCATTTTAATCTGGGACCTCAAAGACTTTTGAAGGACATCCAAGAACTAGGAAGTTAAATGGGGGTCTCTATCATAGTTAATGGCAGATGGAACCCCCTGGAGTCTCACAACCTCTTGAATATACAAACGGCCCAACTCATTCACTTTAGTTATATCTCTGATCAGAATGTAGTGAGTAGATCTGGTCAGATGATCAATCACAACCAAAATAGATTTCACACCCTGAGGTGTATGATTTAAGCCAAAAATGAAGTACATGGTGACCTCGTCCCACATCCATGTAGAAATAGCTAATGGCTGGAGAAAACAAGAGGGTCGTTGATTCTCTGCATTCACTTTCTGGCATGTATATCATCTCGACACAAATTTTGTAATGTCTCGTTGCATACCAAGACACCAGAACTATCATCACACATCATAAGACATCTTGGTGTCACTAGGATGGACCTCCCATTGAGACAGGTGGTTTTCCTCCATCTCCACCTTCCACAGAGATAACGACCCTACAGAACGGCAATTGAATCACAAGATGCCCTCAGGAAACGAAGACCAATTAGAGGATGTATCACCACCATAAAGAAACTACTTCGACCATTGAAAAAGATCCTCACTGGGTTGTTACCACTAAATCAAATTCAATAGAGAAGGAGTCAACTAGACGATCTCCAAGAACGCACATATACTTTGATCTCTGGTCTTCACATGCATATAATAAAAGATCCCCATCAAAGTCCACTCATCACTGGACATCCTCAAAGCCTGCACTGGAACTCTTCTACTCAAAGTGCAGGCCACCACATTACCCATTCCTAGGGTATATACAATGTCAAATCTTAACCCCTTCAAGTACTCAATACAACAACATTTCTTCAAGTTGAATTCCTTCTATGAGAAGATATAGGCCAAGATTTTGTGATCAGAGTATACCAAAAACTTCTCCCCAAAGAGGTAGTGACTCCAAGTATTAAAAGCATAAATCATGACTACCAACTCCAATTCAAGGGTTTTGTAGTTATTTTCATGTGTTTAGAGTTGATGAGAGTCATATTCCACCACGTGACCATCCTAAATAAGAACTCACCCAAGACCCATACCTAAAGAATCAAAATAGACCACATATCCCTTTCCATTCTCTAAAAAATCTGCACAAGGGTGGTATTCAACCTCCTCTTCAGCTCCCCAAACAATTCCTGAAATTCTGGGCCCCATATAAACTTCCCCCCTTTTCGAGTTTGTGCGGTCATCAGTGAAGCAAGTCGAGAGAAATCTCAAACGAATCTCCTTTAATAACCTGCCTGGCCATGGAAAATTATAATCTCAAACACATTTTTTGGCTACTCCTATAACATAACCACACTAATCTTCTTGGGGTCCACTGAAACCCCATGATTAAAGATCACATTCCTCATAAATCTTACTTCCCAGATCCAGAAATACACTTTGACAACTTTTCATAGAGGTGGTGATCCCACAATGTTCTCAAGACGATCCTCACGTAATGTTCGTGTTCCTCCTCAAAGCCAAAGTATAATAGAATATCAGCCACAGACTCCAAAATAAAGTAATCGATAAACTGGTGGAACACCCAATTCATGAGTACCATAAATACCACTGGAGAATTGGTCAATCTAATGGGCATTAACAAATACTCAATGTTTCAATACCTGCTTCGGAAGGTTTTCTTTTGGATGTCTAAGTCCATCACCCTGAGCTGATGATAGCCCGAAAAAATTTATAGTTTTGGAAACCACTTATCCCCCTTAAACTGATTGAAAAAATCATCTATTCTGGGAAAATGGTATTTTTTCTTAATTACTACCTTATTCTTCTTATTGTAGTCAATGCCCAACTGGAGGGATCTGTCATCCTTTTTCGCGAACAATACAGAAGCAGCCCAAGGAGAGACGTGCGGGCGAATGAATCCTTTTTATTATAAGTCATCCAACTATATCATTAATTCCCTCAGCTTGGTCAGGGCCATGAGATAAGTTTGAATAGATAACAGCTATGTTCCTGATGCCCGATCAATCGAAAACTCTATATCCCGCTCCAGGGGAAAACCTGAGAAATTATCTGGGAATACCTTTAGAAACACATTCACTACATGAGGTAGTGAAAAATCCGGGGAAATACCAGCATCCTCAAGCAAGAGAAATGATAACTGAAAGATAATACATTCTAACTCTGAGAGTGGTAGTCCTACACGACACGACCGAGGATCCTCTTCACCACGAAAAACACGACGACTCCCATCAGGATACTTGAAACTCACACAATGACTGTAGCAATCGATGTGTGCCTAGAAGTGTACTAGACAATCAATTATGATTTTGACATCAAACATATCTTTGTCTTTGTCCAAAAGCTCTCACTCCATATCGACCCCTGACATTGAAAGGCACATGACGAGCACGTGAGACCTTTCTCGTTCTTCTTTTCCAGTGGCATAACCAACTCCATTGCAAATTACATCAACTCAGTTAGAAAATTCAGCATGTTCAAAGAATGGGAATAAATAAATGAAATAGTAGTGCCAGTATCAAAATGAGCAGTAGCAATAGAATATGCAATGAAAACGTTACCTCAAACTTTTTATAGTCCCACTCTGATTTTACTGGATCCAGATCCGCCACCTAGAGATGACTGGTCTCTACCTGAGGATGACTGCTAGTCTGTGGTTATTCCAAAAAATAGTTATGCCTAGAAGATGATAGAGCCCTGCCACCACGGACACCAAATCGAGATCCCACAGTCCTTGACGGATCATACTATGATGGCACTCCTCTTAAATAAACTACCATGCCCCACTCGGAAGTGGACGTGCCACACCGCAGATGCGCGATAAATTCCCCAAATATCCGTACTTGTAACAAGGATTTTGAGTATGTGTACATACTAGTCGGATGTTACTAGGCTTCCCACGCTAATTTCACATGACCGAACTTGAATCATAAGACGTAGATGAAAACTGCCAGAAAGAGTGGCCTGAACAGCCACCTCCCTTCATCACATGATCCTCCCACTTAATTTTCTTCTCAAAGAAGATGCCACTTCCCACTACTGATACTGGAACAAAAAACCCCACCTGAACATTATGATCAATCTCCACCATGCACACCCGATCAATGACCTCAGCATAGGTCCTCAACTTAAACATGAATACGTGAGATTATATCTCTGGTCTCAATTTTCTCTCAAACCATTAGGCCTTCCCCTACTCATTGGAGACTATTTCTGGAGAATACCAAACCAACTCAGTGAAATAGTTGGTGTACTCTATCACAGATAGATTCCTATGAACAAGGTCTATGAACTCTCTAGACATAGAAAAAGTCAACACCTCAGGGTAGAACTTTTCATTGAAGATGGACTTGAAATCTCTCTAGTGCATATGCTCATTCTTCCCAGTTTGAAGCATTAACCCCCACCACTAACGGTTGGGAACCTATAATAGAAAGGAGGCACACTTCACCCTTAGCTCATCGCGTGTTTCCAGGAACTCAAACATACCCTTGATCTTCTCGAGCCATTCCTCTTCTTCATGGGGTTCTGAGCTACCTCTGAAGGTTGGAGGATAGTTTTTCAAAAACATCGGTGTTTTATCTTTTCTAGTACTTGTCTATTATACCCTAATATGAATAGGAGTAAGATCTGGTCCATGTCCCAATTCATGGATATCACAGACCACAACCTCAATGAGCCTTTTTTCAATCAGTGTGGGAGAACTCTCTCTAAGTTATTTTTGTGGGCGCATGGGAGCTTTCTGGGGAGGAATGTTGCTAAATAATGAAACAATCACAAAACAAAAATCAATACCACAATTCTTGAAAATTTTAATCAATTACATCAAATATAAATAAACGAAAAACATTTCAATAATAAAGGAATCAACTACTCCACCCCCACTTAGTGTCCATGTCTGGTCACCTGCCCACATGCCTCACCTAGAAGTGAAGTCAATTAGATAATTCCAATGACCCCTAGTGACTCAAGGTCTGTAATGAGATTTGCGGTTCAAGAACCCTAATCTCAACCAAAACCCTGAGCCCCGACAATCCTAGCTCTTGCCTATCCAGACTCATCCCAAAATAATATCATAATCCAAAAAACATTAACCTCCTCTGATATCATTTTGTCACAAAAAAAATATGGTCACCACTATTACCGGCACCAAACCTAGACCATGGTAAGGCCCGAAGGGTGTTTCCTATCCCCACGGGCAAGCACAAGTTCTCGGGTATTAGTGATTTAGGTTTGGGAATTATTTACCAGAGTATGAGAGCCTAAAACATTAAAATCAATCCCGAATATTAATCAGAAATTTCCATGCCAAACAAGTTTTTAGAAAAAAAACACGAACTAAATACATTGTTTTAAATAAAATAAAAGTGATCCAAATACAAATAAAGACAATATAAATACATCCTCAAGACCTCCGAACGACAATGGGTCATCACCCACAAGTCATCTCCACAACTCCGCACTAAGGATGGGAACTAACACCCTGAACCGCCATCACCCCTAGCCCTCCCTTTACCTGAGTCAACCATAATAAAGTCTACTTACACCAAATGGGTGTATGTTGTGTTTGATTCTATAAACAATAGGACAAAAACCAATTATTCCAATGATCATACAATATATTATGTAAAAGAAATTTGTTTTAATATGCAAAGAAAAGCACTGATAAATTCCAAGAAATGCAACATTAAATTGAAATCAATCTCTAATATAAAATTTTTATAATGTTCACACTCTTAAATAGAAGTGTTATCTACTGTAATATACTTCGAAAACACCCCAATACAAGGGAAAATACTATAAATACAATGATCCACAAAATCAGAAACAACCCTAGGAACTAGATATTCTCGGGCCCCATCCACCTTGTACTTTAGTGAAAAGTAACCATAGTAAAATCCATTATTGTGCATGAGACACTAGTAGGGAACTTACCCATAACCTCTTGGTCCCAAATCATCATCCTCATAGTTTATTTTTAGTATTATTTATCCAAATTCTTGGTGAAATTGGGACAAAACCCATCTGGTCCACTAGCCGTACTAGTAATCATCTGCCCTACCTAGGTACATGGGTTTCCCCCTTTGTACTCAAATGATTTCAGCATTAAACACATATCCATATTCATGTAAAATATCACTACTGGTCACATAAAACAAATATAGTATATATCAAATTTTATACCGCTTAAAACACCCAACAAACACTTTGTTTTTTAATGAAACAATTTCTCAAAATCCCGCATTGTTTTTCACACAAAACTTTTTATGAACCACACTTGTACACTATTTGCACACTTAGAAGTAACCAAAAATATAAAGGCATCCCAATAAATTTAAATGAAAACAAAAAATCAATTTTAGTTATACCCCATGTAAAAAATAAGTGATAACTTCGTAAACCCCCATTTTCACACAAAAGTGGCACTAAAACATCACTTTCTTTACAAACACCATTATACCTCATTTTTACATAAACAAAACAAGGTGATAAACCTTAAAAACATTATTTTAATCCCTAATATAGTTCATTAAAATCAAAAAAATAATTATATGTAATCTCTTAATGAACCAATAAATGATTTATATAAAAATCCCCAAACGTCACAAAAAATTAGCACTTAAAATTCATTTTCTTTATAATTGTCACTAAAACAAATTTTTGTCGAAACATTAAAATTTAATAGATATGAAAATACCATAGACACATCAAATAAGTCACAAATATTACATACCAAATGGAATCAACTAAAAAATCTAAGGAACCCATGAATCACCGTAACAAAATCATGTTGCACCACCGTCACACCAAGTTGGACTTAAATAAAACCTAAAACAACGTGAATTGAAAAATAAAACTAAAGGTTAAAACATAGTATTGAAACCCTACCATCTGCTCAATTGAAACATCAATGAAATTGAATTAAACTTCATGGAAATTGGAGGAACAAAGGAGGAGAGACACTAACTTGAGATTTTTTGAAATTTCTCCACCACATTCTCCATAAAATGGGTTTCCAAAAGGGGATTTGAGAGACTTGGAGGGATGTACTGGATTTTTTCATCCAATAAGTGGAGCCTAGGTCAAATTAGGAACTATAATAGAGGAAAAAAGTGTAATAATTGTGAGATTTAAGTATTAATGAAGTTTCCTTTTCAATTCTACCAATATGCGAAACCCTATGATGATCTACACTAATTCACCATGAAAAAGAGCACTAAAGAGGGGGGAAAGGGACTGGGCGTGCGGCTGGGATCGATGGGATTGGGTGAAACTTGGAATCACCAAAAAATCCTTAAATAACATAATTTATTAAATAATGAAATTGATTTTTAAAACAGGAAATGGGCTTCCGGGTAGGCCCAATCCCTTAAATAAAAACCTAAATACACCTTGGTTATGGATCTCTAAAGGCTCAAAATTGACATCATTGTATGAATAGGTAAGAGGAGGGCGAGTAGGATTTGTAATGAATGAAAAATGTTGATAAATTATGAAGTTATAAAAAATAAAAATTTATTTCTAAATCTGGAATAGGGCACACTGTTTGGCCAAATTCCTGAAAACTCACCCATTCTTCAATAAAAGCATGGGAAACCCCCAAAAAAATAAATAATGGAAATTAAATTAAAAATACCTTTATAATATATCATGGATGTGACATGTGGGATTTCATATTCATCATTTTCTACTATATATATTGAATCCAATATCAATTGGTAGAACAAATTGTTATGAATCATTTCATCCATGTGTTTTATCCAGTTAGATATATTGATATTTGAATAAAAAATGAAATAACTATTCTTCTAATGGAATGATAAAAAGTATTTAAAATGAGTCTATCAACATAATGAATATCTATATATATATTCTCTTTCGGAGCCCACTTATGTGGTATACGATGTTTGTTCAGTAGCATGTTTTTTCATTTGTGAAATAGCAACAATGTCATTCATATGCATTGAATTTATATTATAATGGGATAATGGTAACTAAATTATAAATATGTTTATGTATATGTATTTTCATTTAATATAAAATTTAATACATTTCACATCACTCTAATGTATATCCTCACACTCAAAAATGGAATATGGGATGGGGAATTTTGGTATTTCACTGTTAATGTTAGATGTTTAATCCCAATCCACTACTAAATATATATATGAAAAATTATGAATAATGAATAGACAAATTGACATGTATTGAGGGCTACCTACTCCACTGAAATTTCAAATTCTATTGTATGTTAATAATGTATTTCATCACCCACTCGTAGAACTCAATATTACTCACAAATTGATGAAAATGTATATTCACATGGACTGAAATTGAAAAATCCACTTTAAATGTGATTCCCTAATAGATTTCACATAATTACACACTTAATTCAGTTCTATGTACATTCAGTATATAATTTTTTGTTTAAAAAAATCCACATTAATCCTAATGATATAATAGATTAAAAAATAATTAAAATATTAAATCATATTATATTAATAGAAATACCATTACCTAATCTATTAAATCTTATTATACCTCATACAATTTGAATACATATCAATTTAATTATATTTATTATGATAAAAATATTTATTACTCTCCCTTATATTCGTAGTTTATTCCTCTTCTATGTTCTCAACTTTAATATAAATATATATCCCTTATCCTTAATATATAAAATTTTTCTTTCAAACATCAAATTAATTATTAAATCATAGCATAAAATGACCATTTTATTTCTAAGGCAGTAAATGAGATCCAACAGTTCAAAAAAGAGACTCTAACATCCACCTAAATAATAATTTATTTTAAATCTATGATGGATAATTTAAAATTGATTACATAGTTATGAAATCAATACAAAATTATTTCTTTATAATAATTTGAATGGTATTTACTCATCATGATGATCACATATTTCTATAATTCTATAATGAATGTACTTCAAGTGACTATTTTGTGATATTCAACATTTAATACCTTATAATCATTCTAGGAATATTTTATCAACTTTAATAGTTCTCTAAATGTTTAAATGGGGTTTCACCCATTTTACAAACTCTTATTCTTCATGATTTATATTATTTTCATCCCACTATGAATCCCATTGGTATAATAGAGTCTCTTATAGTGACTATAAATCAACTGCATAACTGAAAAAAATTATATTATTATTCCTCATGTTTCAAAAATAACAATTATGATGAAAAATAACTATTTTAGAATATATATTTTTTATAATTTTTATAGATAGATTGTATAATTTATGTTATTGCATTAAATAGTGGTTGGGTGAGCAGAATACTTTTATCTGAATATGGTATCCATAAAAAGACAAACAACACAACCATATTTTTATTTTAACTATGTCAATTTATGGTTTCCAGTGTATTAATGTATTATATACACATGAATTAATTAGAAGAAATTAATATGGGGAATAAGGATTATATTTTATGTACATTTTAACACATTCTGATAGAATCCTATCCTAAAATTAAGTCCTATTTGAATATTCCATATAACATAATCATAAATAATCTCTAATAATTTTATCAAATGTATTTTAAAGGATGAATTTTGACGTGGAGTTTGTTCCCAAATCATGAAAAATATACTCAATTTAAAAATTCATTATCCGAACAAACCAAATTCTCAATATTTGTGGATGAATCATAGTGGGGTAGATAATATTCTAGAACTCTTATCCCCATGGTGTGTCACAACCAAACCATTCAATAATTGGATAATAACATGAAGAAAAATTATTTACTATACTATAATTATGTGGAAATGTAATCTTTAAACATTAGAAATGACTATATGATATAGATTGATAATTATCCCACCTTATAGTTGAAATTTCATGATATTTTAAAGTGAATTAACTCTTATATTATAGTGTATAGTTGGTATCATCAAACCATTAGGGGAGACTATTATAAAATCATCAAAATAATTCATCAAAAATTAATTTAGTAAGATCCAAATACCACACTTTGTAAAACATCCATCTATTTCTATTTTATAGTAAATATTCTTAATTCAGATTATATGTTAGATTTTGATTCATGTGATTTAGTATGATAGAAACTCTATTCTACATAATAATTTCTCACACAATAGTAATACAGGTAAAATGAGAATTCTCATCGCTATTCGGGAAGCCGCTTTGATCCAGAATGGTTCCTGCAACAATTCGGTGGCGGACTATATGATCCTTCGCCGTCTTCAAGTTGAGGCCATTTTCTTGAAACGGTTGCGCACCTTTGATATTTTCTGGAGACCTTCATTTCCAGGTTGGATTAAAATCAATGTGGATGGTGCCTTTAAGGGAAATCCAAGTCCCGCGGGATGTGGAGCTGTCTTCAGAAATCATCATGGTCACATCGTGGGATGCTTTTTTGGAGGCTGTGGTTTTGCATCCTCTCTGGAAGCTGAGATGCTAAGTGTTATTCATGCCACTGATTTTTCCCTTCGACATGGGTGGAACAACTTATGGATTGATAGCGACTCTACTATTGTTGTTCAAGCCATTTGGATGGGAGATTTTCATCTTGCTTGGCCGATTACTATGCGCTGGATGAACTGCCTTCAATCTCTCCATGACGTCAATTACATTGCAACTCATACTTACCGTGAAGCTAATATGGTTGCGGATGCTCTCGCTAACAAAGGCATTAATCAGGCTATAACCTGGATGGAGGAGCTCCCAGAAAACCTGATTCTGTTGCAAGTCAAAGATTGTAATTTGATCCCGTCTTTTAGACTCTTGTAATCTTTCTTTTCTTTTTGCTAATAAAATTGCTTTGGTCTTTTTTCCAAAGCACCACCTTCTGATCATGTTCAAAAACATATCTATCATCCATCAAATCAAGTAAAATCATAGATATTTATTATTACCTCACTATGTAATAAGAATAAGTTTTATTTGATTTTTAAAAACAATTGATTAAAAAATAAAGGATATGATATTTGTTGAAAACCTACATTCAAAAAGACATAAACACATTAATAAAAAAGAAAACCACAATTATATATGATTGTAACTATATATGTTTTGGAATCACAAAATTCTATACTCCCTCATTCACTAATTGTCCTAAGGTAAGAGGATTGAGTTCTGATTCATCTCATTGTAATAATTATTAAGGATATAAATATTATTTGCGATGTCATGTGTTTTGGTTTTCTATGTTTTAAACCTAATATAGCAGACATTCCAACATCCCTTACCACACTCATAATATACATATCATTATAATTTTCTATTATTTTAAATTTTTTCCTTACCATAGTAAAATATTGTCAAAAAAAACTCAAGGGGTTATAATGTAGTATTAGGAAATAATTATTGTGACATTAATGATATGAATCATATATTATGCTAGATTTTAATATAATTGATATTTTTTGGGCTATATTCTAATTGGAACTGAATGTATTTATTTAATTTGATTAATTTCGTGTTATTGGTTGGTGTCATTGTTACTAGACATATTATTCCACTAAAAAATGAAATTTTAAAAAATGTGAGAAGAATAAAAATATATTTTATTAGTAATATATTATGGAAAATGATAGAGAATGAAAATAAATTAAAAAAATGAAAAATATTATTGATGAAATGGATTAAAATTTTTCATTATATTATCTTGATTATAATACATTTTTAAATTATTGTATTGTTAATATTTTAGTTAATCTTATTTATATTAAAACATATTTAATAATAATATAATCAATGACTTTCTGTTATATGTTTTGGATATTTTTTATGAGTCAAAATGGAGTATTGGGGGAGAAATTCCTTATTTGAGAAATTATTATTTTATTAATTTTTAATGAAATAAATTTTTTCCTAATTATGTGATCACATAATATATTGGTTTATCTAAAACTAGTTGACATAAAAAATATCACACATGTTGGATTGTATAATACATTCTTCTATATAAGATGAGAAATTAACTATTATTACACATTTATATCCATTGTTTTAACAAACCATTGAAAATTATAATCAACACCCATTGTTTATTTGAAACTATGGAATCCCATTCAACTTCATGCACTCCTGACTGACCCCTCTACCCTATCCTGTCCTGATCAAGATTGAATCCTCCATCCAATATTTTGTCTCGGTATCCTCCTTCATGCCAAATCTCCAGATCACATCTATTTATCCTTCATCAAATCTAGAGTTTCCTTGTTATGAAAATATCTCCCCCACCCTATCATCTATAGCCATGTGTCCCACCCTACCTCTCCCAATCCCTCTTTTTATTGCGATTTCACTGGATTTATTATTGTTTTTTTAGTTGACATATCATGTCAATCTATCATCATGAATTATTATCCATCTTTTATATGATTTATCTTTTCCATGTCACCATATTTTGTTAGGTTAGACCCTATATCAACTGTTAACCTAGAACTTTTGGTAATATTCTATTGGTTTTGGAGATAATGGGTCTCTCAGACTAGCATTGGGAATATTTCAGAACTTTCTATAGAAGATGATGTATATTTGGAAATTTTTCTTTTCATTACACATTTTTGAGGCCAGCGTCCTTTATCATTATCTATTAATGCATTTTAATTATAATTTTTGTAATTTTTAGGTTCCAAGTATTTTTTTGCACACTATTCTTCCTCGAAGTGTTATCTATATGTCAATTACACAGAGGAAATAAATGTGTATTCATAGGTAGTCATATATATATATATATATTCCCCATTTATATTTATTCACTTATGGCAGTGAATATATATACATTGGGGCTTGGACTGCTTAGGTATATATATGGAAAATTCATTTTCATGTAAGATAGAATGGACGTATTCATGTATAAAAATTTATATAAGGACCACCTTGTATATATTCATCCAGGTGAATATGTACATATGGGATATGTTTCCTTATATATATGTGACGTTTTTTTTTGTGAAAATGGAAAATTTGATATTCGATTTTCCATCATCTAAAGTTGAATTCCATGAGTTTGAGGTAGGATCACTATGACTAAACTTTTAATTTGAATTCTATAATTTCTTAATAGCTTTAATATTATGTTTTCATTAGTTTATTAAGTATAAATACTATAAAAATTGGGTTTTATCTTGGTATTAGTCTTCTACTTTTTTACATGTTTCCCTAATTTCAAAAACAAGTTCACTATTTTATAATAATATTTACAATCATGCCTTTAAATGAACCGCTATTCTAATATCATCTTAGAGTAGTCACCCTTATATGGTTTGGAAGAATCACATTGTATATTATTTTATATTATTTATAATTCTTAAAGAAAAAATTGTGTTTTTTTCTATTTCACTTTTACTGAATGTACATCATATAATTAAATTCTCTTACTCATTGTTACATTTAAAAAATAAATTGTCATTTAGTCTGTAAATTTATTTTGAGTTGGAATATAGTGGATTCACCATAATATAAAAAATAGTGCCTCCAAAATTATTCAACTCTTACAATTTTTTAATATCATCTGATTGTTATATTTAATTAATTAATGTAAGAAAATACTTCCACATATCTATTATCATTTCTTTGTTGTTTTATTTATTTATTTTCAGTAAATTTTTAAAATTTTAAAAATAGAAAATTTTTTACGAAAAAATGTTCTTGTTTTCATTTCCACCACATATAAATGGTATATTTATAGTATAAAATATTTATTTCACATTAAACAAACTAAAATGAAATAATATATCTGAATCATTTCTAAAGTTTTATTTCTAATGTATTCTTTTAACATTTTCATTAGAACTCTTTATATTTTAATAATATGTTACATATGTAAATTTTGTGTAGTTTAATTTCCTATTCTATTTATTAAGATCTAATTTATTTTTTTTTCACTTTCCCGTATTCATTTAACAATTCCATCAAATTATTATATTTACAATATGATCTAGACTTATTTCACTATCTATAACATTTATAATAATAATTTTTTAATTCTTATTTTTAATTCTCAACCATATTTTTAGGAAATTCTTCCAAAAGAATATTTTATTCTATTGAATTTTTACTAATTTGATTTTTATGATTCTTCTTATAAATAGAAAATTTTCATCCTATGTTATTTTTTAAATTATGTTATCAATAGATCATCATTTAGTCAAATATATGTGTTCATTATTTGAAAGTATTTATATTGATAATTCCTTGTCAGAGTTTCAATATATTCTGATTCAAGGATGTTTATAATTTTCTATTATTATATTATTTAAAAAAAATTCATTACTATTTTATTTACTATCCTTATCAAAAAAACTAAATATATATAACATCACTCTATCATCTGATTTTCTTAAAATGGTTGTTTACAAAAATTTATGATAAGTGACTCTGTAAATGTATCATTATTAACAGTTTATCCTATGGTATATGACAATTTCCTCAAAAATATTGTAAAATTTTATACTAAGTTCACAATTCATCAAAAAAAGTAAAAATATATGATAATATAAAAAATAAAATTAATATTATTAAATTAACCTGAAAATATCTCTATGCATATATATTGAATATGGGCATGCTCACACATCTTCAGAAATAAAATAATATTGTTATTCTTATTCATAAAACCATGAATTCAGTCATTTTTTATAGTATTTTCATATCAATTTAAATTATAAATCCATATATTATAATGTGATCCTTATAAATAAATGCAGTTTTATATCCACTGTAAAATCAATTCATCATTTTCAACAACTAAACACTCTCATCACGCATCACTCCAGGTATAATATCAATATGGACCATATTCATACCTATATTTCTCCACATATCATAAACAATATATTAATTTGTATCTGGTTTTTATGTTTCTTCTACCATTTTATATTTTTCCAAAACCATCAACACTGATTATCAAAAAAATAAAACCTCTAATGGCTAGGTTTCAACACACCTCATTATATTATTATCAATAATAATGAGATTATATGGATCAAGTATATAATATTCAATTAAAATAAAGGAATCATAAAAAATAATATTCTATAATGTTAGAAAATATACTATAATCTATCCCAATTTCTATGTTTATGGATCTAGTCTGTACCCTTTTCTTCTCCAAAAAAATACTGATTGTTTATTTAGAACATAACTAGGAATATTTGGCATACTATTTCCATGTTTTTTACCACACTTCTTTGAAGCACATTACATATTTATATGGAAACAGTAATCCTTATGCTACACCATCCATTGAGGCATATTTATTTTAAAAAATTAGATCCAAAAATCAACGTATCATCATTGACATTGAATTGACCATCATGGAAGCTATTGGGTGATGTCCTGGGTCTAATGATATTTTTTACACAAGGAAAATGTTAAATTTAGCATATTCCATTTTACCTAAAGTTAAAAAAAATTTAATTTTCAATAAAACAATAATCAATTTAAGAAAACTAATATGGTTTTTTACCATAGATAGTTAAATCATATGGGATGAAATACTTTGACCTATTGAGTGTGTGTTTTTTATTTTGCATCCATTTATGAGTAACAAATAATCGTTTATTTTATATTTAAATTTTATTCAATTAGTTGAGTGTTTGAGTAATGTTACTCTTGATTTGTTCTATATATTCAGTGGTAGCTAAACACTTTGAAAATATATCAATAGTAAATAGGGAAACTGTAGTTTAGTTTTTGAGATCTACTTTTAATATAATATAAGTAGGGTATCATATGGTTTTAGGATTCAAAATGACTAAAATAAACTGATAAAAAATTTATATTGAATGATAAATTATTTTCCAATAAATATTCAATTTTATTTTCCATGAAAATTATATTTTCTATTAATAAATATTCTTTCATATTTTCTAATGGTAAATTAATTTCATTACCTGTACACAAAATCATTAAAACACAAAAATATCATTACGAATTTGATACAATAATAATGTGACTTCAATTTTAATCCATTAATTTGGATAATAGTAGTATATAATTAATTCCATAATTTACATGATTATTATATACATTTAATTTTTCAGTTACAACTATATTTAAATGCGTTGATTTTTTTTACAAAATTTTATAGTGAGGTAAACATTTTTATCATGTGTTAAATAAAAAATAATAACAAAAATTGATATGGTATATATTTCATTCTAGCCAAAATATAATTCTTGAAAAAAAAATTACATTTCGATTGTTATTAAAATAACTAATATGCATATCATGTCTCATTTTAATGAAATTCCAATTTAATGTGGTGTCTTATTGTATATATTTATTTTCCTTTTAACATTATATAGACTTTTTAGGAACTGTATTTAACATTAATTTCTATTTAACATTATTACCAATACCATCTTTATTGTTTCTTTATTTATATTTTATCATAATTAGACAACCATAAATTTGTTTTTTTAACCACTATAAATAAATTCATAATCATTATTATAATTATTATAATTACAATAACGAACATAAATATTAATTTTCTAATATAATTATTGGGTATTTTTTTATTTAATAAATAATGAAACATATTCCTTTATAATGATTATCACGTCGAAATAGTTTTTCATACATCCTCATACAAAACATTAGTGTATAGTTTTACATATAACTTCATAAACATCATTAGTGTATGTTTTCCATTAATATAGATAACAATGATGTTTTCCTAAATAATAAAATTAAACACTTCAAGGTGCTCATAGAATATCACTGATTATATATTACTTTCAATATTGATTATAATAAATACAACTAACACATATAATACATTCAAAACATTACAAATAAATTTGAATGTTTCTACAATTCAGTAATATAATTTATATAGTTCATTCTATATTAAATCAATAAAATTTATGTTCTGCATACTATGTTACATTTTATAATAAGAATATTCTTGTGGTATATATTTTATTGATTCTAATTCATTATTATCTTCGATTAATGTTAATATACATAATACATTCACAACATTATGAAAATATTTTGATGTTTTGATAGTGAACTATGATATGATTTCTGTGGTTCATAATATATTTAAGTATCATAAAATTCCAATAAAATATATCGAATTATCGTCAAAAAATTTCTTGTTTTACTAATTGCACAATTCTTTTTCTATATTTTTGTATAATTATTAGTGTTTATAGTTGACAATTCACCATCATTTTTCATTAAAAATATGTAATCTAAGTAATATCAAATTAAAAATTAGATCTAACAGATATTCTCAATTGTTTATTTCTACTATATCCAAAATATTACATGTTTCTCTTAGTTTTTATTTTTTAATTCATTATATATTTTTCATTATTACTTTTTATGTTAAATTTTTCTTGGAAAAGTTGAAAAACACCATGATAAATTTACATTGTGATGGCTCATCCCACAAAAATACACTTTTGGGTTTTTTTTAAAAAAAGCCTTGAAACCAAATATATTCATATAATATTCATTTGTGTCACATAATATGATTTTAAATTTATTTTAATTCCCAAAAAAACACTTGTTTGCATCCTAATATCCATCATATCTCTTTATTATAGTTCCACCTCCAAGACAACCAATCCTCATAAAAATCTAGCATTAGGACCATGAATCAACAAGATAACCCCGCAATTCACTTCATGAGTTGATTTATATCCTTCTCTACATCACTTCACTCCAATTTGTTTCTATATATACTAACCAACAAACCAAATCCTCTAATACCCATTTCAATCCATTACATCCATTATTAGACACAAAAATATTCAAATAACCATTTAACAAGACCCTATATAATAATTATCTCAATACACTCTCCAAGGATTATATAAAACTAGTGAAACACCCTTCCAAATGAAAATGAATATGAACCCCATCAAAACAAGAATCTACTGGTTAGAAAAAAAAATAGTGCCAGCCCAATCCTATCCAAACACCAACCAAATCCATCGCATTAAAATTCTACAACCTCATGTCTTCTTTAAACCTTATTCATACAGATAATTCATCCCCTACTCATCCTAGAGTTTGGTTTTACACTAATTCAACCAATATATTTTCTTATTCATCACAAAACCCATTAACTAAGATGAGGTTGTAAATCCATAGATGTGAATGATGAAAATGAATAAAATCATGGACATGTGGGTTATGTAGTAAATTGACATGGAAATAAGATCATGGAAAACTATATGATATAAATTTGGATCACATTATCCATGTTTTATTGGAGTAATATAAGAGATTATAGTAGAGTTTATATTGAATCATGAGTTTACCATATTAAAAATGGAATAATGGTTGGATCAAAAACATTAAAACCTATTAGTATTATACATTAGTGATGAAATTTGTGTAATACTACGAATATATTACTGTGAAATTAAATCCCATCAGAGTTAACATATGGTCATTCTGGTCCTCCCTTACTGCAGACCCAGGGAATAGGTCGAATATATCAAAGGGGTAGAGCACACAATTAATGAACACTGTCCTCTAGATTAAATATGGATCTATCACACACTCTTTTAATTATAAGTTTGGTTCATATAGAACATTGAGTTAGTTAGATGAACTTATACTATATATATTTTATAGTTTGGGAAATATTTACATCATGGGAGAGTTTTAATTATATATTACAGGATACCAAAAGTAGTTGGAGAAGAAAAATGGGTGAATTGTGGCCATTTATGTCACATTATTCAATTATAATATTATAGTTTCTTGATTAACCATTGTTTTCTAAGTTGGCATTTTTATTAATAAAAGAATGGGGTGTCTATGGAATGTTATGTGAACTTACTTCACACACAAGGATGAGGATGATGAGGGATATTCATTGGCTACTGCATATTTCATACCTCCACTACCACTAATTAAAATACATGCCTCTACTACCTTGTCCATAGCACATTCAATGTCACATCCATAGTTAAAAATGTAATTTTTTTATAAATTATAGTATGTGATAGAGCTTAAAAAATGAAATATTTGTCACTTCATTTATCTTATGACCCTCTACATCATCTACCTCAAATCCCAATACCTATGACAGTAACCCATACACATCAACCATAATAATACCCACCACATTTCTCCATTCCCACAAAACACTTTTAACATATCTTTCCATATTCATTCACACCCAGTATCGTCCCACATCTATACCAATTATAATATACATATCAATATATCCATATACCCATTATAGTCACTACACATGAGACACTAAATATTAGAGATATTCAACTCTTTAATACTAGTATAAGGAACAAGGATTATCTCAATATCTAAGAGGTGTTAAAAAATCAGAATATTGAGTTTACCCCTACTACAATTGAAGGCTCCACCCCCAATATATCATTCTAGTTTTGAGTTTTATAAATAGATTAATGATTGTGTGAAGTGGTAAAATTTACCTCACTCAAAAAAGTTGTACATGATATAATTAGATTATAATATGCAATTGAGTGGAGTTGTGTGTTTCCCCCACCTACATGAGACAGGGGATATGATTTATTAGAGCATTCGGTAACAGTTTTTTTGTGGAATACGAATGATATTATCACCATTTGAATTATGGAAATAGATGGTCTACTGGTATGGTTTAAAACTTGGCTCTATGATACAATATTCATGGTCAACTGTGGGAATAACTAGACCCAATTAAAAAGAAATAGGGACCATGGTTTTGCCATACCATGTCCCAAATTTATGTTTATAGTTTTTTGAACTATTTCTAGATTTTAAGACCATGTTAATATAATAATTTTTTATTTTTTTCATTTTTTTGGGAAATAAAATTATTTTATTAAGGTATGAAAATTATTTAATGGAGTATATTTATATGTTACAAATGTTTATTATTTCCTATTATGATAAACATGATGATTTATAAGGTATTTGGTTGTAACTAATTCTGTGAATAAATCGTAAACACTATACAATGTATAAAACAGTCTAATTTTATATATCCTAACTAAATAATCTATTGGTTGATGTCACTAGGTATCTCTATTATCATTCACCACTAAAATATATTATAAATTAATATGATCAAATGCATCATTCCATACAAATTATTCCAAATCTGGTAAATATGTCCTTATTTTACACATGACATTTAATCATACATATAAATATGCTGAGATGTCACATCCCATACATCCAGTTATATTTCAATTTAGGAAGAGAGATAATAATCCCTAGGTCTCCCTTTAAGTAGGCCCCATGATGGTAATAATGAGAAAGGGTAAAACAATATCACATATTGGAGGCACGGCCCTCTAATATAAAATATGATGAGGTGATTTTAAAAACAACAATTGGAAATCTATTGAATAAAATAAAAATATGTGCCGATGACCATCAGACAATTCTTTTATAATGATTATTCATAAATAAAAATTAATCCATAGTGAAATACCAAAATGGAATGTCCAATAACAGAAACTAAATGATAACTCTTACCCAAAGATAGTAACATCCAGCCTAATTCCCAATGTCCTCCTAGATACCATAAAATAGTTTATATATAGGCTGAGAATAAGATATATACCTAGTAGGGACATAAAGAATCGGTAAGTGTGCATGTGAAAAGATCACATTTATGTGCTCATGAATAGAAAACCAAACCAATATTCACCAAAAATGTCAAATATCCATTCCCTTCCTCCCCATGTCTCGTACACCAGATAAGACATCCAATATTGTAGTATATCAACGAGGTCATAACAAATCATGGAAGCCTTCTAACTCTTATGAACTTATTTTCTTCTCTTATTCACCGACACAGATGGCATGATTCTCTCATCCATTCAGTACATGTCACTTAACTTATGTGATTCTATGATATGGATTGAGATGCATCCCATCATTACCAACCCTATAGAGTTCTAAAATATAGTTCTAGCATCAAGTATCATCGCATCATGTCTTCCTCGAAGACACATGTGATATCATAACACATTTCTCTTGATGAAACTTGGGATACAACTTCACATCTAAGATCATCACATAACTAGAGAATAATGGATATCATTAACATGAAGGACATCAACCACATAACATCCTCCTACCACACATGAAACCCACGAAATAGCACAATACATCACATATTTCTTGGAGACACATGGTCTATCACACCACATCTCACATGAATACACCATGTCCATAAATGATAAATAAAGAGTTTGGATGATCGAGTATCCATTCATCCATATCACCACTATAATAAATATTTGGTAAAAACACTAAGAACCTAGAACCTCTAATCTATGGTGTGGCATTCAAAATCAGGTGGGTCTCATATAGAAATAACATAAAATAAATGATATATTTTTTATCCCACAATATCCATCCTGTGGGTGTATATAAAGTGACCTAGAATACCCCACCAAAACCACCTCACCACACATCAACAATTCCAACCACTGCAAATGTTTTATGAAACACTCCACTAAACCCCCACACGACTAATGGAATTTGACATCTACTTACTTAGACAATTCATTCACATTTACAATTACAATTGATTTAATGTTTATATCATTTTATATAGTTTCCACACATTTATCTACATCCCATATGATTTATTCAACAGCATATTTCATTTCATATTTACATCACAATTTAACCCCATGATAATTGGGAAACTATGACAACCACTGCCAAGTTACAATCCCCACATATAATAGCTACTGAATCCCCATTATTCTAGCTGACCATCTAAATAAAAATATAACACATCACCACAGTTTTGGTACAATTACCATTACACCACATCATACAAAAAACCACATTGTGCAATGCTTGCACCCAGAACAAAACTCACAAACATCACAACTATCATTCCATAAAAACCTAAGAGTAACCTAAATTAGATATATTCAAACCAAACACCAAATAATAGCACAAAACACTACATGACCCAACCAGCTACCACCCTCTCCACACCACAACCAACAGCACAAAGATAACACAGGAAATCCAACACACGTAATAGGAAGACATCCCATATTCCAAAATGTATTCTCAGGATTTCATTATATTAATTATTTTTTAGCCTATGTATTATCATGAAATACAATTACATGGTAAACTTTTTTGATATCCAAATATATATTTCTTCACCTTTTATTATGGTGTGATTTCAGAATAATGCAACAAGGGTAAAAAATCATATAATTTAATTCACAAGAAAGGATCCCAACATCCATTGTTTTTTTAAAATAATCATCATGGAATAATACCATCAAAAAAAGTTATCAAATAAATCAAAATATGAGAAATCACCCCATCCCAATAAATTTCTAAAATGAAAAATAAATATTTCAATTATGCTTACTCTTACTATACATAAAATTGAATGAAAAATTATAATATCCACCAACATAATAGTATATCTGTGAGAATCAGGATCCCCTATCTCGATGAACCTTTCAGATCTCATTGTGCATCACAAGGTGAAGATGTTACCACTCTAGAATAAGAATTGTATAGTGAAGACATGGATCAACAAGATCCACAATATTTTTTCAAAAAATTTAACTAAACACTCACCCAGATCATAGAGAAAACCACATAGATAAAATTCATAATAAGTATTAAAAAAACATGGGATAAAATGAAAGGAACCTACCATTGATCACCAATGAACAACCACTATGTAACACCCCAAAAATAATAAAAGAGTAACTTTTATTCGAAATGATAGTACATGCAACACAAAGAATAAAATTGCATATAAAATATCAACAATTCATCTTATATTTAATATTTAAAATAAATATAATATATTCTATATCATTCAATTTAAGGAATAATAAGTTAACTAGAATCACATTTAACATATATATTCTTTGATAACTCATGCTACTCAAAAGAAAATGTTTTACTGAATAATAATATATTATTAAAATGATATTATATAATATAATAAGATATCACCGAGAAAATAAATTAGAGTTTATAAATAGATTAAAATAACTTACGAAAATATATGGTTTACAAAAATTGAAATATAATTCATTGTTTTCCAATTAATTTGAAATTAATATAAAAAAATAATTCAATATAATGGAAATGTGTTTATTCTCCCAAAGTTTTTTTATAAAAAAAATAAAATTAACTAAAATTCGTGAATTATGTTAATAATATATATATATATATATTAATTATTATATAATATATTTTCTCTTAAATCTAATTGATTTGAATGGAATAAAATAAGAACAATCCCAATTTTACACATACAAAGTAATATTTTTCTAAAGGAAATTTTGCTGCCTTTTGATAAAGAACCTTCATTAAAACTATATTTTGAAATTTTTATTAATTTAAAAATCCAAATTAAAAATAAATTTTTAAATATTTATTTCAAAACTATCATAATTTGTTTTTAGGTATTTTTATAAGAATTTTTATATTTTCATGTAGTATGACAAATACTGGATTTTAATTGATAACTTTTCTTCATATAATATATTTATATAGTTGAATTTTATTATAATTATTTTTAAAGTATATTTTTTTTATTTTATAAATTAATTAATTAAATATATGTAAATTTAATTTATTGAACATTAATATTATACAGAAAAACATTTCAAACTTTACAACATTTTACATTAAAAACCAGCTTTGTCATACCGCCTATGGGATTAAAATTAATTAATTTCTAAAACATATGTGATTGGAGTTTAAAAAAATATAATCTATATTTGGAATCAAAATAAATTATAAATTCTAATATTTTCATCTTTTTCTTACAAAAAAAACGATTTTATTTAAAATTAATTTTAGCAATTAAGAGAAAATTATCTTTATAGTGGACTATACTAAAAACATAAGTTCCAACATGACCTATAAATTTGTACAAAATCCATTGGATGGACATATTTCAACCATTACCTACCTTGTCTCATATTTTAACTATTATTGGAGCCACATGACATGAAAAAATAACTTTCGAATTCCTGATTAAAAAAATTAACAATAATGTAACTCCTCTTCCACTATAAAAGGCACTCAAGCCTCCCATTTATTCAGAACTCTAAATAAATTTGGATCATCCAACACCTTATAATTAAGCTAAAAAAATTTCTCCCCACTTTCTAGAAGACTCAATTTTTGATGAAATCATACCAAGGATGAATTTTCGAATAACCCAAATGAGTAAGCCAAATAAGAGGAAATGTTCTTCTGTTATCACATTTCTTTAATTTAATTCTACACCACATCAATAGAATTTATTTCATGATTATATAATAACTTCAGTATAATAATTTTTTGAGATGTTTTTAGGCCAATATGTTGACCAACACTTTCAAACACATCCATCATATGGGATACAAAATCTTCTTTCATATGTACGGTGGAATACCATCTCACGAAGAGACATCATTTTGTTTTCCATTACCAATTTTAATAAATTTAAATGATGATGGATTTATAATATATACATTATATTTATTACATTTATAATTTATTTATTCTTATATAACTTTATATATGACCATACCATTATGCTTTCCATAGTTGGGGAATATGATAACATAGTTTTTGGATGTGTGGACTACCACTTCTACAATGTAATGTGATTCAGTGATGCTATACATGGATGATATTAATGTTGGAGTTAATAAACACAGATTACATATATAAAATAAATAAAATATTTTAATAATATATATATATATATTATTTCTCATTCTATTAAATATTATAATGAAATGGAAGTCGCATTCATGTGTATTTATAACCCACAATCATTATGAACGGTGCATTTCATTTACATTATCAAAACACTATCAATAAAAAAAATAAAAATAAAAACAATATAAATATAAAATACATCATTTATTACATTCGAAAAATTATGAAATATTTATAAATGTAATATGGAAAAAAAGAACAAGTCAAAATATATTCGATAAAATAGGCAATTAACATCTAAAATAGTTATAATAATGAAAATTTACTAACAAAAGGGTTATTATATATTTTAAGAAGATATTATATGATATAATAACTATTAATATAGTTATTTATAAGATAGTGAAATTACTAAAACCATTAAATAGTAATGTAATGTATGTTCACCCAAAATTTAACATGTTTTAGTCGATTATTGTCTCACTTAAACTTTTTGTGAGGAATACCCCATATTCACTACTTATTTATTTTGGGTGGTGTCTATACTATAGACTTATTATTCCATATCATGAATAAATTCATATTAATAGTATTTGGAGTTTAATTTGAAGTTATTTCCTTCCTTCGGTTTACTATTTCAATACAACCAAAGTGGTAATGAATTTTTGTCAGAATATGCCTTATTTGAGAGGTTTGTAATGTTATTCTCCTATCTGGTTTTTGAGGTTTATATACTACTACATTGACATTTTATATAATTAATATCCTTTTTATGATTTTATTTCATGTTTCATTTAAATTTATTCCTTCATGGTTTTTATGATTCACATGATTCAATGTGGTATGTGACAATTTAGAAAGATTTAAAATTATTTTCCTCAAAAATGTTTTTGATGATATTTAAATGGAATTTATATTTATCCTCATAAAAATAATCTATTTTTTAGTCATCCTTCAATGAGGATATTTTATTATTTCTAACAACCTTGTTCTTACAAAGTATATATTATGATTTATTTTTCCAAAGATAGTAATGATGTTCACTTCCTTGATTCATTTTTTTAGTGCCCATGAAATATTAAATTTATTATTCCAATTTAATATAAATATCTACCCTAAATATCAATATTATTTAACATTGATACGATTATTTCAAAAAACATATACCTTTTTTTACATACGGTTTTTTCATTTAATGTTATTTTAAATCTACAAAATTATTGATAATTTTGTATCTTTTCCTCAATGTTGATATTTGATAATGAAAATTTTTCATGAATTAAATTTATTATTTGATTTATTAGGAATTCTTTGTACATGTATGACATGGGTGGTGTATGATTATATAAATACCCAAGATACATCATTAGTCTCATGGGATGATTCAGTTGGCTATCCTTAGATGATTTTTCAACCAGTTTGTCACAAATTTTCTTATGAAAGGACTTGATGGTAAATGTAACATGTACCTAGGAAACATTACGTCCAATAATTAATCATTCCCTATATTCAAATTCTTTTATTATTTATCCATGAATTTTCATATTTGTATTTTTATAGATATGGATTTCATTTAAATTTATTTTATTAAATGTAATGAGTATTTAGTTATATTATTTTACATATTTATTATTCATTATGAAATTATTGGAATGTAATGTGTTTATATTTATTTACCTTTACTTGTTTTTTACACCCTCCTTCTCATTTTACTGATTACATGGAATGTGTGTTCAATTTTTTACCATACCACTTTGTTTACAAACTTCCTCAAAGTATTGTGATTACATGGAATGAGTGTTCAATTATTTACCTTTACGTATTAATTATTATCAATAATTTATTGTTTATTAAATTATACATATCCCTTACAGATAATTTGATCTCACTCTTATTTTTTTTCTTTCCCCAAGATAAAAAATTGTTCTAAGAAAGAGAAACAAGTATATTCTATGTGGTAATAACATTATCATAAAAACAATTATGTTATAATTAGTGTATTAATTATTAATACAAAATTCATATATGTATCTAGTTTAACAGGTCTAATATACTCATTGGTCCTTCGTTATTTGATTCATTGTAATCATTCCAACGTAATGGAACTATACATCGAATACCGGCCTCTGTGGTTAGGGCGTTATATTTGGTGGTAGAGGAAGTTTAGTAGATACCTTGGGATCTAAATTTATTAATTCTTATAGTATAGAACATACCATTAAGGTAGACTATGAGGATAATTATATAATAACCTTGTAAAAATTATTTATGTTACTGATTATGTAGGTATTCCTAGAAATTTATCCCTTTTTGGATATTATAAGTGGACATGGTTCATGCACAATTGTACCTAGGGGTAACAAACACGAAAGGGTGTGTAATGCCCAATTCAATAGTATTTTGATAATATATAATGATCCTTATTTCACACTTGGTTTGAAAATCTGAAGGGATATGATTAGGATAATTCACAACTTCATTACAAACAATTTTAAGTGTTTAGAATATATAATGATAATGAATGGCCTAGGATAATCCTTAGACAAAGGTGGGACCAATGTTGAGTTAAAATAGATGAAGTATTTATGTATTGAATTTGAATTTAAACCCATATTTAAAATTCCATTTTATGATTAAATTTTAATGATGTCCATCATATTTATTTTGGTGATGATAATAATATAATTAATAAAAAGGAAAACCTGCATGTTGGGTGAAACCCCATATCTACAAAAAGAAAGTGGGGCCTAAACCCATAACTAATGTATGATAGGAGTTTCATGCCTACCAATATTCTATTTGATATCCATATTTGGTTTTAATATTTTTTAGATATTCAATTTGATAAATAATTTTTTACAATGAAATAATAGTGTCTTTTTTTACGGTTAGATATTAATTTTTTAACCATATTGGATTTGGATAATTTTTTGAGACAAATAGAATGACTTTTCACTATTTTATATGCCTTATGATTTTGTAATAGTTTATTTTAGTGCTTCAAGAATCAATGTTAATATTTTGATATCGATATCTAGAAGTAGTGGGTGAATTTGAAATTGATCATAGCATAAAAAAGGATAAAAATTGTGCTTATGAAATAAAAATTTGATAAGTATGTATATTTATTAATATTATTACGAAGTAAAATAATTACGCAACATTATTAATATGATCAAAAAAATGTCTTCCTAGATAAATAATTATTTTTGAACCTATAGGATTTTAAGTCTTTATATATTTATAGCATTGAGGCCCTCAAATTACCGATGGTCGTTCACTTATTTTTGATTAATAACCTCAATAACCTCAATAATATTTATGTTTTCCCTCTATGTATATATATCCACTTTCCACAATTGGTATCGTACTTAGATACCAAGTTATATGTTATTACATGTGTCCTTTGTACTTACCATCCAATTTTATGAAGATGATGTTTTCTTAAATCTTATCACAAAGTGATATTTCTACAAATAAATTTTCAAATATGAAATCCATGATTTATGATATTGTGTTCAAATTGGGAGGATGTAATTTATATACAGTGTGGAGAAAGTAACACATCAAAAACTCTAAAAGCGGAACTTTTTTTCAATAGAGTGAATGAAAAGAAACACCAAATGTAGAAACAAATATATAATCTAGAGATTTTATGGTATATTTTAAATTTAGACAAAAAAATAAAATTATATATCATGAAACTCAATAAATAATAAGTTTTATTTTTCCACACACGACAATGACTTTCTTTGATAGCTCCTACTACATCCATGACAATGTTTAACTAAAAAAAATATTTTATTAAAATATTATTAAGTAATAAAATAATAAATATCCTAGTTATTAAATTAGTGTTTATGAATGTGAATGACTAAATTTTGAAAACATATGCTTTATAAAATATATAAAATGAATTCAATTTTTACCAATTAATTAGAAAATAATATAAAAACCAATTGAATATAAATGAAATGTTTTTATGCTCAAAAGGTGTTATATTTTTATAAATTAAATTATTAAATATTACTGAATGATATAAACGAAATATATATGTTATATATTCAATTAAATATTTTTTACATTCCTCTAATATTGGATATAAATTCTAAAAGAACAAATCCAACTTTACACATAAAAAGAAATATTTTTTAAAGGAACGTTTTGACCTTTTTATAGAGAACCATCATTAAAAATAAATTTTGGAAATTTTACAAATTATATATATGAAAAAGAACATCATTTGTTGAATATTAAAATCAAAATTAACTTAGGGTAATTTTTTTATTTTTATGAGAAGATTCATTTTTTGATGAATTGAAAAAGAAACGAAACATTAATTGAAAATATTTTTTTAATCTATTTTATTTAAATAGTTGACTTATATTTTAATTTTTTGAGGTATATTTATTTAAATTTTATATCTATTAATCCAATTTAGGACATGGGAATCAATTTCACATTGATATTATGTATAAAAATATTTTATACATTTTAATATTTTACATTAAAAATTCACATTGGAATCTTGTCTACGAGAGTAAATTTAAACTAATTTCTACAAAATATTTGATTGGAATTTGAGAAAATGGATTCTGTATTTTGAATAAAAGAAATTTATAATGTAAAATATTTTCAACTATATTTTTTATAACATTATTTGTGAAGGTTATTAAAATTAATTAAAATTATTAAGAGAAAGAATGCTTAATAAGGGACTAAATCATAAACATACAGACCAAAATGACCTAGAAACTTTTCAATAATACATTATATGGACATATTTCTACCCTATAATCCCTTGTATATAATGTGGACCATTATTGGAGACACATTACAAGGAAAATCAAGGGTGTAATTCCTTCTCTAAATAATTCACAAGAACATCAGTCCTCATACAGTATTGAAAAGCACTCAACCCTCCAATTTATTCATACCGTCCAAGTGATTCGGCTCATTGAAACCCTAAAAATTCAATATACCAACTTCCCTACCCTATTCCTAGAAGCCTCAATTTTTTCATAAATCCAACCAAGGAGGACTTCTGGTATAAAATAAAATATGTTAACTGAATAAGAGGTTACATTCTTCAATGATATCTTTTGTTTCATTTAATTAAATTCCACATAAAGTATTTTTAAATAATTATTATATAATAATCTAATTAACCTAAATATTATTAAATTTTCTTATGATAAAATTTGGACATGAAATTTCCCACACATCCAAAAAATGGGATACACAATCATCATCCGTGTGTGTGGTGGGAAACCACCTCACAAAATGATTTCATTAATTCTTCCATTACAGCCATTCAAGGTTGGTGGTGGGTGACGACACACCTATACCGTGTAACCCCTTGGGCCTAAAAACCCAGTGTACTTTAGAGAATACACACGATCTAGGATGGCGATTTGCGGAGACGGAGACTCACGGCGACCCGTGGCTTGGCAATGGGGTTTTGCTGCGTTGAAACCCTAGATGAAGCTCGGGGATGACTTCCCTCCCCTTACAAAAGGTGGGAGGGGGCGAAGAAACGGGTCTCACAGCCTCCAACCCCATTGAAACCTTTCATTCCTTTCTCAAACCCAAGTTATCTCCCAGATTTCACGACAATTTCTTTATACCTGAAAGTTCCTAATCTTCATCAGGGTGATCCTCAGCTACCGATCTCTTCATCAGAGTTCTTGGAAGCATCTATTCACTTGGAACTAACACTAGTAGAATGTTTTGATCGGATAAGGCCTCTGGTCGATGATTTCAACCGCTTCATATTTTCTAAGTGTGATTTGAAAGAATGTACAATTGTGGGGATTCTCAACAATCTCCAATTCATGATTCGGTATTCCTCAGAACATGATTTTATCCAAGCCTGGTCCAGTGCCCCCTCGTAGATGCAATGGATGTCGTCTCTTCCTCCTTTGCTGGTCATTTGATTTATGCCTGAATCGTGATCCGTCAACCATTACGGCATGGGTTAGTCTTCCTCAGCTCCCTCTTCCTTTCCATAATCCTGCAATTATTCGCATAATTGGTGATATGGAGGGGAGATATCTCTGTTATGATGTCATAACATCCAACATAAGTAATCTTGTGAATCCTTGTCTCTGTGTGGAGGTGGATGTCACAAGGCCCTCAGTCAATTGGGTATGGATTTCCGTTTGTGAAGAGTTCAGATGGAGGAAGCCCGTGGTTTTTGAATCGTGGGTTAGTTACTATTATACCTATTGTCATCTGGGGCATATGGCTTCGAAGTGTCGTTCTGAGGTGCTGAACATAAGTTCTTCTAATCAGAGGGAGAGGGTAGGCAAGTCCCCCAGGACGAGGTTTATGTCTATTGGAGGTTTGGCTTCTAGAACAACGGATGATGCAGAGAATCGGGTTGCAGTACCTTCTAGGAGCTATGTGGCCCCTTCAAATACAGAAGTGTCTGCAGTGTTCAGTAGGCTCCACCATGATCTTCTGTTGGGTGATGGGGTGCTTCAAGCTAGTGAAAAGGAGGCTTCTGGTTCTTGAGAAATGGGATGTACAGTAGGGGTTAATGCGGTTGTGAGGGAGTTACAACATGAGGTGTGTGTGCCTGTAATTATGTAAAAGGCATGTAATTGGTGTAAGGGAGCAGTGAATGTGGCTTATGGAATGTTGGATGATTTCGGACGTGGTAGTGGTCCTATTGAGGTTTCATATGTTAGAAATGGGGTGCAAGGAAGGGTTGTGATTGATGGGGATGTGGGATCCATATTTTCTACTAGAAATTGGTTCCAGGAGTTGGAGAAAGAGCTTGTTGAGGAGGACACTTCAATGATTGAGTTTCAGCATGATTCTCCTTTACAGGAGGGTGGAAATGGATCAAAAGATGTGAAAAAGGGACTTTGGTTAATTCGGAGTCCCCGGAATAGCTAAGGTGACTTGTTTTGATTTACTCCAATGGTCAATTCCAGAAGAGTAGTGGAGGGGAAGATAAATTTCAGAAGGTGATTATCCATGGGAAATGGGGGAATTGATCTGAGAGTGACCAAGAAAACCATGGTTCTATGATCAAGCCTTCTTTTATTAATGTGGTCTAAGTAGGAAAGACTAAGGTGATTGGGACTCAATTAAATCTTGACTGCTCCACCGTGATGCAGATCAAGGAAAGATTACTCCTATATTCCAAAGCCATTAGCCACTAGGTCCTCCGGTGGCAATGAGGAGCTCTTATCCTCGGAACGGGTGAATCTATGAAGGAAATATGCTAAGGTTCTGAAGCATTATGATAGCTCAGAATGGGAAATGGCTACTCTGGAGGAAGATTATGGAGATGGGTATGTTTTTTGGGACATGTAATTTCTTTTCATTTTGGATTATGGTGCTTGACTACTATCCTTTTCTTTTATTTTAATAAACGGTCAGGGGGTTATCCCCTGGATGAGCTTTTCTGGTATTAAGGGTGGTATTAATAAATAAAATTGAAATATATGAACTAAATATAATAATTTAATTATAATTTAAATATATATCATTTACTTTTAATTTATAAAATATGGTAGAGAAATTTATATACAGGTCACACATATGTTTTACCTACCATCTCCAAGAATAGTTCATTTCATTTCATATCTACGAACAATATAGATAATTATAACTAAATATATAATTAATTTAAATAATTCATAAATAAAATTTTAAATTATATATATAATCAAATCATGACCGATGTAATAGGAATAAAATAACATGTTAATGCATTCTAGAGAAATAATCGAATTAACATCTGAAATAGTGAAAATAATGAATTATAACTAACCAATGGGTAATAAAATATTACAATAAGATAATATACTAAATATTAAATATTAATATTGGTCTGTAATATGTTATTAACATTATTAGAACTATTATCTAAAAATTTAAGTGATGGTTACCCAAAAGGAAATGTAAGGTAACCGATTTTTATATCACTTATACATTAGTCATGCATACACAATATTCGCTAATTATTTACTTTATTTGTTAGTTATAATTTCCCTTTTTGATTTTTATATCCAAAATACATATATATTTGGGGTATTTATAGTTTAATTTTAAATTATTTATTTCATGAGGTTTACGTTTAAAATGTTACAAAAGCAGTAATAGATTTTTGTCGTAGTTATTCATTCTTTGAAAGGCCTGTTATGTTATAACCCTATTTTATATTATGATTTGTATATATTGATTCTTAAAAATTTAATATCATGAATCTAATTAATATCATTATATTAGAGGTTTTATTTAATTTTATTCTTTCCTAGGGTTTATGATTAAAATGATTCAAAGTTGTTAGGGGGACTTTAGATTGTTTAACGATTATTTTCCCCAAAAATGTTTTTAATGATCATTTAAGGGAACTATCATTCGTAAATTTTAACATCCCTTATTGTTAATTATGCCTCATTGTGGATATTTTGTATTGATAACATCCTCATACTTCCTATGAGTAACATCCCAGGAAAATAAAAAATATGACAATTTATATTTATTAAATTTTTTGAATCAAATATTAATTTTACTTTAAAGGGGATGTTATGTTTGATGGAATACCATATACACAACAACAAGTTTAATTGAAAACATATGTTTCCCACAACGTTGAGTTATACTAAAAAAATATTAATATAATATCATCATTTTAAATACTAGTTAACGTATAGTATTTTTATTGCCTGGAATGATCAAAACTAACCATACTATGATTAAATATGTTTTTAAATGATTTTACACTTATCCAATATGTATTAGAGGCTTCAAATGAGAATGAATCTAATATTAAGCATGAAACACTCTAATATTCATTAAAAGGTTGTTTGACGACATTTTTGATGGGGAACACTTTTTAAATCTAGTTTTAGTCGCTTTTATATGTTCTATTATAAAAAATAAAATTTTTCTTTATAATAGGTATATCAATATTTATTTTGGATGAAATTTTTTTTTTTCTGATAATGTTCATTTTTTAATGAATAGTGAAAAATACTGTATTTTAATTCAAAACTGCCTTTTAATATAATTTATTTATATGGTTAGATTAACTTTCTAATTGTTTTTAAAGTGTAACTAGATTATAGTTTTACCATTTAATCCAATTTTGGTCATTATAAATAATTTTACTTTGAAATTGGACATAAACAACTGTCAATCTTTTGATAGTTATTACTTTTAAAAACACGCTTTTTGTTTGGACAGTGTGAATTAATTTTAAATTATTTATTACAACATCTATGTATTTATTTTGTTAAAATATAAATCACTTTTTAATTCTGAATATCAAATATATATTACTTTGATTTTTTGGTATTTTTCGGAAATCATAAAAATTTTGATGAATAGTGAAAACACTGAGTAATTGTTAAAAAAACCAAACTTTTTATTTAAATGAAATTTTACTACTTCTTTCAATTGAATTTAAAAAATACTACATACATATTGGTCATCAAAATGTCAAATGTGGTTCAATAAGATGAAAATATTTTTTGAGGAATAGTAACTTTTGACTTTTATTTCCCACAGTTAAATGTAAATACGACAATTCAAGGTAAAATTAATATTATAATAATATTAAATTACCCTAACATGTGTCATAATCCTATTGGTAGATACATTTCTGACCATTGACATCTTTTTGTTGATTTTGGGACCCCATGGAGCAACTTAAGAGTGATAACGACACTATATATTAATTAATTTAATGTAAAGACAAAAATGGCATAAAAATATATATGTTGGTAAATTAATTTTTTACATGGGTTTTTTAGTTTATCACTTAAACTATAAATATTAATTTTAAAGATAAAAATATTTCTTACGTCATCATTTTTTTCTAATTTTTAGACATTAAATAAATAATATTATTTATGACACAATAATGATGCAGTGTTTTCATCATAAATAAATTATTTATATAAATATGATTATAATGATTGAAACTATATGAAAAACCTATCAAATTTTTATTGGATTATTTTATTTTTATCAAGATTCATCTTATCTTCAACTTTAATAAGTTTTTGACCTTTCGAAACTGAATATAATTATATAATAAAATAATATTTTCAATCTACCCTAAAGAGCCCCTCCTACCCCTTATAAAAATACCTAACCTCTAGCCCATTATTCACACCTCTCAGGCCCCTTGGATCGTCCAACCATGGGCCAAATAAGAACTCATGATCCCTCTATTACACCTAGAAACCTTAACTTATATAGAAATCACTTCAATAAATCCTTTTGGTTCAAAACCAATGGAGTTGCCTGATTTATATGTAACATCTTCTCTTAAGTTATTTTATTTTATATTACTTCTCCAACCCCCTAAACTATTTTTATTCCATTATTTTATTAAAAGCCAGTATATTTAATATAATAGGTTGTTTTTATATGATATATTCTAACTACACTTACACAGACCACAATCTAATTGGTAAATAACATAATGTTTCTGTGGACGGTGAACTAGAACCGCACGAAACAACGATTGTTCAATCTTCTCCTATCACCTCATAGGATGGTAATTAAGATGGATCTATTTTTACATGTAATATATATTATATTTATATTGTCTCTATACTTCGTTATTTTTCATTTATATCATAACTTTACTATTTCAATAATGGGAAAATACAATAATTTCATTTGAGGAAGTGCGGATTATCGCCCCCCTCAAAGTGATATAACTCATTCATGTAATATATCGAATGTATAAAGGATGGAGTTACTAAAATTATATATGATATTATACTGTAATTATAATATACCTATGTATCATTTAGTATTCATTCCATTAAAATATATAATAAAAATGAAAGTAGCATTCACGCATACGTACAGCTTATAGTCTCCATGAATGGTGCATATCATTTCTTATCTCCAAATGTTATGTACTATTATAAACAGATATATATACTGGGTATATATGATATATATGATATCTAAATCCCAAATATAATTTATTAGATAATTTAATTTTGACAACATGAACAACTTGTAATTATAAGAAGTTCATTTTTTACTCGAGTAACAAATATCGACCAAATGACCATTATTAACATAAATGATTTCATGAAGTTTATAACATGGTATTAGGTGATATAAAAGGAATAAAAATTTAAAAATGGTTCTCAAATAAGTATAAATAAAATTTACTTTCTAATTCAGGAGATTAAAGAACGAACGAGTCATGTCAGACACGAGGTAGTGGGTTTCTTTACACACTTTTAATTTCATGATATTTCCATTGTTCAATACATATTTATTCCATGTGGTGTATTGTGTACTGACATTTGATATATATTATCATGATTCTATTTATATTCGTGGTATTCTGTGATTCCATTGGTGGTTATTAACTTTTGGTCTTACGACTCGATTGATTACTTCGTGGTAAAGGGTTTTCATCTCACTTTTTATTCCGGTGAGATTCATGGTATATTTTCTACTATTTCTTTTTGTGTGGTGTATTTACTACACATTATTATATTATTTGTGTGAAATAGTTTAATTTATGGGTATTTCCATTTTCATTTTATGATCTTTGTTTCATGTGGCGTATGTATCGAATATTACCAAATCGGTAAGGGAACATTTTAACCCAATTTCCATTCCTTGGAATAATCTTCGAATTCTAAATTATGTCATGAAATGATTATATGTAGAATAATTATTTATAAATTTATGTAGTAATTTACACTCCCCTTTGTGTGGATATACTTTTGATACACATAATCACTCCATTGATAAATACTCAAGTCATCGATATGAACTTGATAAGAGTAATTTTAACTCATTTTCTATTCATTGAGTTGAACATCCATGTCATTAGTGTTTTTTTACCAAAATATGTGTGAATGGTGTTTGATTGATTTACACTAAATATCCAGTCATATTTAGTGTATTTATAATTTTCACAAATTATTATGTAATTGATTTATCCTTACTCTAAGGATACAATTTTTATATGGGATTTCGTCTCAATTTACATTCCATTGAGACTTCATTGTTTTTATGCAACAAATCACTATTACATGGTGAATATACTGTTATTTTTTATATTATATCATGAATACTTTTATTCTCATGATATTATAAAGTTCTTATTAAATGTTATTCATCAATTATTTGTATTCAAGCTTATCTCATTTTGTAAAAATATCTTTAACGAAAATATTGTTTTAAATGTTTTAAAGATTTATTCTTATAAATATTTCTCATTAAAGTACATATTTTCAAAATAGTTTTTAGTATTTCTTTATATGGATATTAATCTTTTCAAATGATAATTCATTTCAACGTTTCAATGTTTTTTTCAGACACTTTGATTCAAAAAACTCTATATTAAATTTTTTAAATGGTTTTTGAAAATTCGTTGATAAAGAATTGATTATGTCAATATTTTGAAATAATATATTGTGAGAGAAATGTGGAAATTATATCTTTCCATTATTCTTGTTTTATGTGTTATGAATATGTTATGGTTCTTCAGCATTGTTAATGAATATGGGTGGTTTTGTAAAAAACCTAGGGTGGGTGAGCCTAAGATAGCTCTCAAATTCATTTCGTAATGTGAAGAGGTAAACATTTATGTTTCTACAAATAGATTTATGGAATATACTGTGATGGGTATTTCAAATGTAACTCCCTATGTTTTGATGAATGCTACAATGTATGTTTGATATAGCTGTCACATGTTACATTTATAATTTATGATTTCTCTGTGTTATTCATAAATCTTACAGTTTCATGAGGTATTTTTTGACTGAAAAGTATGGTTTCATTTATTTTTATATATTGATGGGTTCATAATTCCTTTCCATATTTTATAACCCTTATTGAACTTTTTATTCTCATCCCATGTTTTTTAATGTTTTCACACGGCATAAAGATGAATAGGGTCAAGGATAAGATCAAGGAAAAGTCATGCTGTCTAAAACATGGATCTAGAAATGAATCTTTTTTTCAAGAGTTTTTATTTTATGAAAAAATGAAACTGAGTATAAGTGTCTACTTTGTAATTTTTTTTAGATGTATTTTAATAGTTATGGCTAAATTATTATAAACTCTAAACCTGAAAAGATCCTCAAAGAAAATTATTAATTTAATTCTGGATTTTGTAATGTTTTAAGGAAGGGTCCTTATATTTGGTATCAGAGGATGGTTTAGATAACTTTAGAGGTATGGGTTTTATTTAAGCATAAGTGAAATTACTATAATGGTTAGCATATTAGAAAGAGACTTAGTTATTTTAGATTAATTGAATGAGTTTAAGATGACATGAATAAGTATATCTCAGTATTTACTCTCCTTATATAATATTATATGATGATTTTACTTATATACTCACACTGACCATTTTTGTTTTAGTAAATGGCTTGATCTAACAGGGACCATAGTAATAGTGGATTTGAAGAAAACTTTGACGGTTCTACGAATGAGAAACTGAATGAAATGGGAGTTGCAATGAGAAATCTTGTGGTTATTCTCAACCAACTATCTAGAGTCATGATTAACCACCAGAACCTTAGTGATTTTTGTAAGGCATGTATATGGGAAAAAATAATCCCTACGGATGTTCAGGTAATAATCATAAAGGTAAGTATGTTCAAAAACCTATGTTTCAAGGAAGTGGAAAGAAACACAAATGAAAATGCTTCAATGGGACTAGAAGATGATCTAGATGTGGGAATCTAGGTCATAAAGCAAGAACCTACCCTGAAAAAGGAAGCATCTAGTTGGCTCTAGGAAAGGGAATGATGTTCTTTCTAAGGGATCAATTGAATGTTTTAAATGTGGTGTGCATATTAATTAGACAAATATATTTCCTATGAAGATGTTTCTGGAATGGGATCACCAGGATCATAAAAATATATGTTTACCAATACCTAATTTCATTCTGATTGAGGATAAAGAAACTAGCAATGAACAATGAAAGGTATGGATTATTTCTTGACATATGATATGATATTATTGAATCTTAGTATATCATTCATGATTTTGTTTGTAGGAATGAATTATTTCTGAATTAGTTCATCAAAAATGGTTAATGAATCCTCAAGAATGTTGAATGAGTAAAAGGTCAACATATAAGGGTTTCAAGAGTTATGGTTTTTTTAATCTGATGAAATGATTAAAAGTATTAAGGATCTTTTGATGAAGGGATTACATTGGAAGACTTTTTATAGTATGTGTAACCTGGATGTTTGATAAATGAATTTTTTTCCAAAGAATAATTATCATTTCTTTTGATGATTAATTTTGGAATTTTATTTTGGAAGAATCTATGTTTTTATTATTGACATATGGTGATTTCAGTTATTTATGGAAATGATTAAGCTATCATAGAGAATATGGGATTTGGTTAATTACACTTTAGAATAAGTCATTAAGAGTAATCGATTTTATTTGGAGATAAATGTTAATATTTATTGTGGAAGACTATGTGACTAAATTTTTCTGAGTATTGGGATACAATATTAGTTTGGGTTACTTTTATGATTTTTTTGGAAAATGGTTTATTGAATGGTCTTTGCAAAACATTGGGTATTGTTTGTTGAATTTTGGGAATTAAGATTAGCATTTCATTTTATAAAGTATTACTCTTTTGGGGGATTATCTGATCTTGTAAGAAACGCCTTGGTTTTGGATGATGTATAAACAAATGGGAAATATATAGTACATTTTTTGGATTATTTGATACACTAGAAGTTGAATCTAGTTATTTTAATGTGACCATGTTATTATGAATACTCATCACTTGGAAAAAAGATGAGTTTGTTGTAGAAATTTATTAAAAGATGAAAATCTACATGACATGTAAGTATCATTCCTTATAATTTTCGTTAAGATTATAAATAAATTTCTCAACTTTATGAAATGTAACATTAAACCAAAACATGGTCTGTTAACTTTTCCTATTGGGGAATCAATGACCGTTTAACCTATCACATTTTTGGGATTTTCTGGGGGTTAGCTTTCTCTTAATAATGTTTTCTACCACTCTCGATCAAAACATGATGGTTTTTTTCTCTTCCATATCAATGTTTTCCTACATGGAATCCTAGTATGGGATATCTTGGGTGACCGTTGTATTTATATTTATTTATTTGAAAGTGATATTTTTATTAACTCTTTTTCTGATGTGGGACATTCAATGAAGTTTCCAATCCCAATTTTAAAATTGTGAGGACGAAATTCCCAAGAGGGGGGAAGGATGCAACATCCCAGGTAAATAAATATTATAACATTTCCATATTTAATAAAAATTTGAAATTAAATATTAATTTTACTTTAAAGGGGATGTTATGTTCGATGGTATAACTGATATGCAACAACATGATTCATTGAAAACTTACGTTGCACACAACATTGTGTTATTGATGAATATATTAATATAAAATTATTATTTTAAATGGTAGTTTATGCATAGTTGTTTTATTGGAAAGAATGAACAAAACTAAAAATATATTGATTAAATATGTTTCTTAATCGTTTTTACATTTTCCCAATAAAGTTTAGAGGCTTAAAATAAGAATGAATCCAATATTAAGCATGAAACACTCTAATATTGATTAAAAGGTTGTTTTACCACCTTTTAATGGAGAACCCTTTTTAAATATTTTTTTTAACTTTTATATGTTATATTTGACAAGATAAAATTCTTCTTTAGAATCAGGGTATCAATATTTAATTTGTATGAAGTTTTGGTATTTTTCTGACAATGTTCATTTTTTAATGAGTAGTGAAAAAGAGTGTATTTTAATTCAAATCTGACATTTAATATATTTCATTTATATGGTTAGATTATATTTTCAATTGCTTTTACAGAGTAAATAGATTATATTTTTACCATTTAATCCAATTTTGGGAATTTTAGGTAATTTCACTTTGAAATTGGAAATAAAAAAGTGTCAATCTTTTGATAGTTATTATTTCTTATAAACACGCGTTTTTGGTTTTGACAGTAGATTTTTTTAAATTAATTATTGAAAAATCGATATTTCTAATTTGATAAAATAGAAATAATTTTTAAATTTTCAATATCAATTATAGTTTAGTATATTTTTATGGTATTTTTCAGAAAATATCCAAATTTTTATGAATAGGGAAACCACTAAGTAGTTGTTCAATAAACCAAGTTTTTCATTTAAATGATATTTTACCACTTTTTAAAATTGGATTTCAAAAATACAACATACATGGTTTTCCTCAGAATGTAAAATGTGGTTCAATAATCTGAAAATAATTTTTTGTGAATAATAACTTTAGACTTTTATTTTCCATGGTTAAAGGTAAATAGGGTAATTCATCGTAAAAATAATATTATAATAATATTAAATTACACTAAAATTACTTATAATCAAATTGGTTGATAAATTTCCACCCATTGGAATCTTTGGGGCTATTTTGGGACCCCATGGAGCCACTTAGGAGTGATAGTGACACTTTTTGTTAAATTAATCTCAAGTAATGACAAAAATGACTTAATCATATATCTTTTAGTAAAGAAATTTTCTACATGGGTTGTATAAGTTATCTCATAAACTATAAATATTCATTTTAAAGATAAAAATATTTCCTACATCATGGTATTTGTTTAATAATTTTTAGAGATCATACAAATAAAATTATTTATGACACAATAATGATGTAGTGTTTAACTCATTAAAGAATGATATAAATAAATAAGATTATAAAGAATAAAATAATATCCAAAACCTGTCCAATTCTTATTGGATGAATTTATATCGAACAAGAGTCATCTTATCTTCGACTTTAATATGTTTTGGACCTTTAGTAAAAAAATATAATTATATAATAAAATAAATTTATCAATCTGTCCAAAAGAGCCCCTCCTCCCTTTATAAAAAGACCTCACCTCTAACCCATTACTCACAAATCTCAAGCCCCCTGGCTCGTACAAATTGTTTCCAAATAATCTCTCAATATCTCATTCTTCCATCTAGAAGCCTCCCCTAAGGAATTTGGCACTTCAATAAATATTTTTTGTTCAAACCAAAAGGAGTTACACAATTTAAAGGTAATGTCTTCTCTTAAGATCATTTCTTTTTTTTACTGGCCCAACCACCTAAACTCTATTTATTTCATTATTTTATTACAAAAATATTATCTTATATATATGAGGTTTTATTTATTAGAATTATTAAAACAACTCTTACACACACCTCCAACTAATGGGTAAAGAATATATTGTTTTTGTGGACGGTGAACTACTACCTCACGAAATGATGATTATTCAATATTCTCCAATCACCTTTTATTGAGGGGATTAAGATGGAATTTTATTTTCATGTGATATATATTATATTTTTATTTTCTATATACTTATTTATTTTTGATTTATATCATACCTTTATGGTTTCCATAATGGGTAAATACGATAATTATATTTGAGGAAGTGCGTACTACCTCCCCCTTAAAGTGATATGACTCGTTTAGGCCATATGTGGAATGTATAAAGGTTAGAGTTATTGAAATTATATATGATATTATACTGGAAACATAATATACCTATGTGACATCAGTTTTTAATTCTATTAAAATATGAAATAGAAATGAATGTAGCATTAATGCATACGTACGGCTTATCATCTCCAGGAACGGTGCATTTCATTTCTTATCTCCAAATGTTACGTACTATTACAAATACATATATATATATATGGAATATATATTATATATATGATATCTAAATAAGGAATATCATTATGGATATAATATAACTTTGACCACATGAACAACTTTTGATTATAAGAAGTTCATTTTCGACCCAAGTACCAAATATCGTCCAAATGGCCATTATTAACATAAATGATTTCATAATGTTTATAACATGGTAATAAGTGCGTTAAATGGAATAATAAACATGAAAAATGTTCTTAAGAAATTATAAATTAACTTTATACTATTATTTAGGAGATTAATGTATGAACGAGTCATGTCAGACATGAGGTAAGAGGTTTCTTATCTCACTTTTAATTTCATGAGATTTCCATTGTTCACCACATTTTTATTACATATGGTGTATTGTGTACAACCATTTGATATATATTATTATGATTATATTTATATTCATGGTATTTTGTGAATCATTTGGTGGTTATTATCTTTTTGTCTTATGACTCCATTGATTTCAACGTGGTAAGTGGTTTTCATCTCACTTTTTATTCCCGTGAGATTCATGTTATATTTTCCACCATTTACTTTTGTGTGGTGTATGTAATGCCCATGATTTTATTCCTCATGTAATTTAATTTAATTTATTGTTATTTACATCATCATTGTATTATCCTTCTTTCATGTGGTGTATGATTCGTATGTTACCAACTCGGTAGGGGAACTTTTTAACCCAATTTCCATTCCATTAGTTAATATTATAATTATTTATTATGTCATGATATGATTATGTGGGGAATCAATGTTTATTAATTTATGTTGTAATATCCAATCCCCATTGTTTTTATATACTTTTGTTACACATAATCACTCCATTGATAAATTCTCAAGTCATCGACGTGAACATGAGACTTGTAATTTTAACTCAATTTCAATTCATTGAGTTAAACATCCATTTCATTGGTTATGTTCTTAAAAAAATTTGTCTCAATGTTATATGATTGATTTACTCTAAATATTCAATAATATTGAGTGTATTTACATTTTTCACACATTATAATGTAATTGATTTTTCCATAATCTAATAATACAGTTTTTGTAAGGGATTTCGTCTCAATTTACATTACATTGAGACTTCATTGTTTATATTCACCAATTCAATATAATATAGAGTATATACTATCCATTGGTATATTATATCTTGAATCCCATTGTTAAAAAGATATTATAAGGTTCTGATTAAATGTTATTCCTATATTATTTGTATTCAAGAATCTCTCATTTTGTTAAAAACACTTTAACTAAAATATCATTTTAAATGTTTTAAAGATCTATTCTTTTAAATATTTCTCATTAATGTCCATGTTTTCAAAATGGTTTTTAGGATATATTTATATAGACATTAATGTTTTCAAATGATAATTCTTTTAAAATTTTCAAAGTGGATTGGGAAACTTTGATTCAAAAATCCCTTTATTAAAAGTTTTAAATGGTTTTTGAAAAGGATTTGATAAACAATTGATTATGTCAATATCATGAAATAATATATCGTGATGGAAATGTAGAGATGTTATCTTAACCTTATGCTTATTTTATGTGTTATGACTACATAATGGTTCTTCGGCATTGTTTACAAATACTGGTGGTTCAATGATAAGCCTGGGGTGGGTGAGCCCATGATAACTCTCTAATGCACTGGGTAATGAGACAGAGCTAATCATTAATGTTTATTCAATGAGATTTATAGAATATATTTTGAGGGGTATTCCAAATTTAACTCTCTATGTAGCTATTAATGATACAATGTATGTTTGATATGGATGCCAAAAGTTACATTTATGATTTATGATTTCTGTGTGTTGTTCATAAATCCTAAAATTTCATTAGGTATGTTATGATTGAAAAGTAAGGTCTCATTGATTTGTATTTATTGATGGGTTAATGTTTCCTTTCCTTATTTTATAAAAATTGATGAGATTTTTATTCTCATCCCATGTTTTGAAATTTTTTAACAGGACTTAATGATGAATAGGGTCAAGGATGGGATCAAGGAAAAGTCAGGCTATCTAAAACATGGAACTAGACATGAATCTTTTTATTAATAGTTTTTATTTTATGAAAAAAATTGAAATTGAGTAGAAGTGTCTACTTTGTAATTTCTTTTAGATGTAATGTAATAGTTATTGCCTAATTCTCTAAAACTCTAAACCTGAAATAATCCTCAATGTGAATTATTAATTTAATTCAAGATTATGTAATGTTATAAGGATGGGTCCTTATACTGTGAATGTTTATTACTTTATTTCTCTAGGGGATGTTGTGAAATTTTCTTCATTGATTTAGTTTTATAGTCCACATGAAATATTCAATTTAGCGTGACTATTTGATATTTAATTTTCCTTAGATATACATTTAATTACTCATGGTTAATATTATTTCATAAACTGTATACTATTTCATCCTATGATGTTTACTTTGAAATCAATTTGATATTTGGAGAATTATTGATAAATTTTCATCATGTACACAATACAGAAATTTAATATAGAACATTATTCATGAATTAAATCAATTATTTGGTTTATGAGGAATTATTTGGAAAATAATGACATGGGAGGTACTAGATATGGATATCCCCCTGATATATCGATGGACTTATAGGATTACTGTGTTGGCGAGCCTTAGTGGGTTTTCACACAGTATGTTATAAACTGACTTGTGAACAATCATGATGGTAATGATACCATATACCTACGAGACATAGAATCCAATAATTAAGAATTTCCTTCATTAAATTTCTTTAATTATTTATCCATCATATTTTCAATTTTAAAGTATCTATGTATGAATTTCATTATGATTTCATTGATTAAATTGAATGTGTTTTTTGTTTTTTTACTTTCTATTTTGATTATACCTGATCTAGTAATTTGAATGGCATGGGTTTTCAGTTATTTACCTATCCTTGTTTTTTTATGAACTCTATATTAGTTTATTTTTTACATTTAATTTGTTTTAAGTTATTTACCTTGTCATATTTTTTACCCACTCACTCTCAATTTCTTGATTACATGGCATGTGTGTTTAGTTATTTAACTTGTGATATTGATTATTATCATTGATTTATTATTTTTTCCGCTATACATAACCCTTAATGAGTATTTGATATCACCCTTATTTTTTCCTCATTTAACCAAGAAGTGTTATAAGAAATTTATAAATGGATATTCAAATTTGTAATAAAGTTATCTGTGAAATAAATATGTTGTAATTAACATATTAATTTTCAATACAAATATCATGTATGTATCTATTTTTTCAAAACTAATAAACACTTTATTATTTTTGGATATTAGTACTTATAATAGTTCCAATTAAACAGCAGTATAAATTGACTCTGGGATTTTGGGGTCCGGGAACTGCACACACGACCCCTGTATCAAAGTTAGGGAAGAAGGTCTGAATGATCTCCCAATATCATATAATGTGCACCACAAACTAAGAGGGATGATATCATAATAAAAAAAGGATCAACCAAAAAATATATATAAACAATAATAGAGCATCACAATTTCTAGTATAAATCCTCTTTTCAATCTATGAACCTTAGGTACCAAACAAATACATAAAAAAATGAATTTTACGGCTATAAATTCATTTCCTGCTAAAAATGATGGATATGTTGTGGGGAAATTACATTCTATGTAAATCCATATATTATAATGTAAATACTATATTGATACCCATCCCAAAGTATTGTAAAATTCATAAACCACTAGTTTCTCTAGATTCAATCTAAAATCATAATACATAAACACAACTTGTATAGAATAAAAGAATCTCTGGAGTTCTTCTACAAATCCAACATACACATAACCACCTTAATCCTCCTAAAAATAACAAAGACTAACCCTATTAGAAAAATAATGATTTGGGAAGGCAATAATAGTTTATTATATACCACTCTAATTATTCTTATATCCCAAGAATCTAAACAAAATATGAATAAAATTAAATAGGTCTGAACAACTACATCGTGGGATGCCTCTTGAGGATTTCATTTTATCTCAAAACTAAAACCATTAACAAACTAAAAACAAATGGCCCAAAAACAAATTATGAAACCTCATCATATTCTCACACCGGGTAAAAACCACACCATATGATACAATCCACAAGCCACTACCCTCCGCACATCCATCTTCATTATCACCAAAAACAATACACATCCCCAACCAGTCACTTCCATAAACAACATCCAAAACATCCCAAGTAGAAAAATATCAGAGTTCCTTATACATATAAAGATATTATATTCACAGGGTGGTAATGTATCTCCCACAAAATTTTAATTTCTTCAATATTTAATACATCATTGTTAGGATTCATGTCATTCACATTTAATATGATGGATGTTTTATCACACATCACAGTTCAATGAAATAACACATATCCTAAAATTGAAACACCCCAACAGCAAATCATTTTAATAAAATAATATAAAAAATAAAAACACAAAATATATCCAGTGCATGGAATTAATTTCCATCTCTCACACCTATGTATTATCATCTATTCCATGATGTCTCCAAAACACCTGAAACAAGGGAATGGTAAATCTATTAAACACCTTCTTTTAAGGATATTGGATTTCTATTGTCCACTACATGAATGTTGTCTCATCCTGAACATCCTACTCTCCCATGTCAATGATGTTAGAGACATCATGATAATACTGAATATTCTGGGACACATAAATGATTCTCTAGTTCCCCTATAACCACAATGTCAATTCCAACTAATATGAAATCATACAAACACTCCAAAAAAATTAAAGGATCCATAAATCTATAACGAAATCTTACACCCCATGAAAAAACTCTTCTACCCACATCGTGGATATACCCTCAAGAAAACATGGTCTCTAGCCTCATACTCAAGGCCCCCACCTATGATCAATATAGGCCTTCTGATGGTCCTTTTTGTCATTCATCCTCAATTGAACCAACTTGATCTTATTTATATGTCTTGATAACAAACGACTTCCTTTAATTTTTTATATAACCAATCTCATTACAACACTATAGAAAAGGACACAACCACCCATAGAACACCTATAATTGTTCCATATCAATGGATGCGTGATATTTTTTATGAAATCTCTACAAGTGGTACGTTTCATACTTAAGATCCACAAAAATCAATTAATCAATCAAGTATCATATCCAATAATGTATGGATGGTCCTCTCTATCTTCAGTTTTATTTGTTTATGAAAATAAATTTCAAGGTGAAACTAGGAGCCGAAATCATATTGAATCCCCTTGAGAACTATGAGGTAAAATGAGGAACCCAATTAAATATAATGGTCTTTGATACCCCATGAATCCCAAACACCTCTTACGTAAATATTCCAGCCCAAATATCAATGTTACATGACTCATAGATCACGATAAAGTGATCCAAATTCATCAACTGGTCCACTATCACCAAATCTACATCATAGCCTCCATAAGCCTAAAGAAAAATAGGGACAAAATCCATCAATATATCCTATCATTTCATCCTAATAACATAAAATCACTACAACATACCTTTAGGTACATGGATCTAAACTTTAACCTACTGATAAACCAGATACTATTCTAGAAACTCTACCATCGACCATTTCATCCGCATGTAGAAATTAAGCCTCATAAAGCCTTCATATATCATTGTTACAATGGGATTTATCGCTAATGGCGATCTATAAAACTCACAAAGGACTCCCTTGAGAATTTACTATTGTAAAGAACAACGGACCCATCATGATCACATTGTTCTGTTCATCCCACTATATAATCATTGTGTCCAACATGATCACATGTCATCTCTCTCTATAAGTCTTCATATTGATAATACTCTATAATCTTCACCATGGTTGACTAGACTATCATCTGATAATGAAAACCATGAACCATACTCTCTCCAGTGTCAATATTCATTTCCTCAAACTTCTCCATCTATTTCCAAATATCCATAGACACTTGGACCACATAACAATGGGACTTATGATTCAACACAGTAATAAAACAATTCATGTTTCCTATGGTATAAGGCATCTCAAAATAACAATCATGAAGAAACTCCATCATCATATCTTTAAATGTAGTTAAATATAGCTTATATAAAACAAATTTTTGTCTCTTTTGGGTCATGTAAACCATAATGTTATTTCTAATTAGGTAAATCCAACAACAATTTAGAACCATCAAAACTGCTGCTAACTCAAGATCATTGGGGAATTTGTACCCCCATGGGAATATAATTGAATAGACCCATAAAATATCACTTTTATTATAAATGTCAATTTGAATTCCATTTTTTTTATGGAAATAATCATAGAATACCTCAATCACTACACCCACTCAGGAACCTAATTCACCAGAGTGGTGCCAAAATGATATCTTAGCTAATTTATATTTTACTTAGAATGATTTTTTAATAGAAAATCCATTACATTCTTACAAAATGTTTTATTGTGGATAAAAATAATTGGGGATTTTGTAAGAAAAACATTGATAATAACCTGACATTAGGATACAACCTCAATCCTCAGCAACAATCATGGGAATTTCTCATGAAATAAAATGACTGAAAATTAAACAATTCTATGGAAACGTCATTCTAAAACACCAAATTTCCATTTAAATGTACTAATCACATCGAAAAAATATTTTTTTTATTCCCATAGATTTGTTTGTGATTAAGGACATTAATAATTCCTTGAGATTGTATCATCTTAACATAGATTCCACATAACACTTGCCCTGAGCTGGTGGGACACATGGCCTCAAGCACCCTTCATGTTCAGAGGCTACCGAATAGTAGTGAGGGTATAAAGGTGATACATTAGGGAGACTATTCACTATACTCAGAGTATCACAATGAATATCCATAATAACCATACAACAAAAATAGAATATATTAATAGACATAATATGTAAAGACATTAGGGATAAACAATTAAACAAATGAATTATAATAAAAAATAATCTAGGAAGTTTGACAAACATTTATTCAATGAAAGATTATATAAAAAAGGTAACATGTAAAATTCTTATTACATCATTATATAAACAAGTAAAAAAATTTAAAAACTTCTCTATTTCCACCCTAAGTATATTCTATATCCTCTGCTCGCATGCTCTATCAATAAGAGAATTATGTAAAATATCAGTAGTATGGGAATTACCGTATCAAAACATATTGAAAAATAATCTACTTGGGTACCAAAGGATACCCAAGTATAGTGTGAGATAAACTCCTAGTATTTCGCCACTAACTATGTATATATGTAATCTAAGTAGTGTTCAAAACTATACATTGTGTAGGAATAAATTAAATAATAGACAATGTTCAATAAATCAAAAAATCTTGCTCATGTACCGAAAGGACACCTAGCGGCTCTACCTATTTCATATTATATCTAAAATGTTCATCTTATCAATATATATATATATAGTGATACTATATATATATAGTTATATATTTGACCCTCCTATATAAACCATGTATGCGTGGATGTAAGTGTCCTTAAACCTAAAATAATAGTTTCTAGATGGACCAGGGTAAAACATAAACATCCCAGACTAGTTTATATGAGACTATAAACTCAATAAAAATGTTACTTTCCATACATCCCATAAATAGTGAGACATATCATGCTTGCTACTTGGGATGGTTAGTGTTCTGTCAGTTCAACACACAAAACAAGTGACCCAGTGCATCAATTTCAACATCCAAGTTGTGTAAATGGTTTGAGACATCATTCTAAACACCGAATGTAAGGGAGAATTACACTATCATGATCAAAAAAACCATTAACATATTACCATATCCTATACCAAGGAATAATTATATTTAAAAAATGAGCATGATTCATTACCTCTCATTCATCGAATTCATCAGCGTCAAATTTAACCAAGGCATTACAATTCACAATGAGAATTTAAAAAAGTATGAAAAAATGGTATAGCCTTACCAACATTTATAATTAAATACATTTAAATAATTCATTTCATTTATAGAAAACAATTCACCATCAATAATTCATCGCATATAATCTATCTTATTAATTAACTAAATCCTGGAATTTTTATTTATAAGATCCAATGAGAGCGTAGAAGGTTCCTTTTCCATGTAGAAAATTACCTAAATGGGTAATTCTGATAAGATGTTTGGACAAGAACATAAAAGGTTCCTTGTTTTTAGTAAGAAATTAAATAATTGGGGTATAACCATTTATAATCTAAGTTGAATTCATAGAAGTAATTCCAGAAAGTTATGAAATTGATTTCAAAGGGGAAATCAAGTTGGAACACAGAAGTGTTTTTTAACACTGAGGAAAACATTATGTAATTAATATATATCAATTAAAGTGTATAGACCAATTTGATATGAATAACTCCATTATACAGAAACACATATCAAGTGACGATGCACAAAAAAAAGCAATGAAATGCCAATAATTTTTGTGAATACAATGAAACCCCCAACCTTCATTCCATTCACAACTGTTCATCCGATGGCAAAATCATATTTGTATTTGGTTGAAAAAAATATAAGAATCATTACCACAACATGAAAATACTTGAAAAAAGATTTCACCCAAATATCACCATATATTTGAAGTTTAACATAGAAGAAATTTATGGTGGAGGGATAACATACCTATAGTTATCCAACACCGTCAACTGATCAGGATTTGAACATCAGATCAGAGAGATATCCCAATCCATAGGTCGGGATGAGATGGAAGATCAATTTGAGATAATAAAGGGTTGAACACTTGACATGGAGGATATAAAGATGAGGGATTAGATTTCAGGGTCATTATGGGAATTTTGTATGTTGTACCCTCAAAATAGGGTCTATATGATTAAGGCCCAACGATTCCCAAACCATTCACACACTATTATCAAGATACTCCAAAAAAATATAGACCATACATAGATAAAGAACATGGTTTCCCAAACCATGTAAAAAACCGTATGAAAACTCACCATCAAATGTCATCATTTTTCTTCATGGTCAAGCACATGGTGTCACATTGTTTTAGAAAAATCATGCAACTCCTACTGCACCTCTGCCTCAACCCACATAGTTAATAGAGACAATATACGGTGAGTGGTATGGACACTATTAAACAAGTGGCTAAGCTATTTTTCTATAAAATAGGGTTTTTGACTCTTAAATATATCTCAATACCCTCATTACCTTAATTAATCCATTTTTTAACATAAATGAGGAAATTTAAAGGAATTTTAATTAAACACTAACATGTCGTACCGTTTTAAAAATATTGGTTAAACAACCATCCCTCCATAAAGAAACTTAACATTTAGTTTGCCTTATGAGGGTAATGTGGTGTTGTCAGCAAAGAGTTATGGCCACTGAGATTGTATTTCCACTTCACATTCCCATGTCTCATCACATACTTGGCCATGCTCCTATAGCACCTGTTATAGTGGAACAGATCTTCCACAGAGTGTCTTTATGATCTAATCAGTAATAAAATGGTGTACTTCTCAAATGAAGCATAAAAGTTAAATTCAATTTCTACATGATGAAATACATGTTACAGGTCTATATTATATCACTGAATATGACACATGAAATACATTCTGCATTGAACAATATTTCTAAGAATGTTCTAATAGTATGACACTGATTTGATTCATTTCAAAGCCTCAAAGGTTCCAGCAAACCTCAGTGAGAGCATGCCTAGTCTCAGAATATATTTATGACACATCCTTTGTGATACTATTAAGAAAACATAGTCTCTGAACACAAAATCGTGATGTCCCTAGTATCTATTGGCATATGACTTTTGTCTAGACTGATCGGTGAGCATTCACATTTTGTTAAAGTGGAGTTACTCTATAGTAACATGCATGATAAATGGTCCAATAATTGATTCCCACCCTACCACTGTCTAGTACATAGGTGATCCAAATGTCCTACTATATATGGCTTTATAAGGATCAATCTCCATGGTAGCATGAATGATGATAGTATAATATAACTCAACATGGGAATGTGTTTCTCCTCAGAACACCTAAACTCAAGGAAACATGCATATAGAATATATTATACCACCTAAATTGACCACTCCATATATTTACCAGTCTGTGGGTGATAGGCCATTCTAAAAAGAACCTTTGTACCTAAGGCCATATGAAACCACTGCCAAAACCAGGACATAATGTGTAGATCTATGTCTAAAATGATAGAACAAGGATCTCCATGTATATGTGAAAAATACATTATGTATATCCTCCCTAGATCATCTACTAAGATGGTCTCCCTCACAATTAAGATGCGTGAGACCATCATAAAATGATCAATGACCACCCATAGTGTATTATTACCCTGATGTGATCTTGTTAAACCAATCGCAAAATATATTGAAACAACGTCACATATCAATTATGGAATATATAACAACTGTAAATTCCTAACAATATGCTAATGTTCCACGTTATCTACAATCAGGTGTAATTTTTAGTGATGAAGATGATAATCTCATGGTTCTTACACATCCAACAATACCGGGTTCATAGATCCTGATGCATTTTGGTGAAACTTAGTTGAACCACCCATGTTGAGACAAGTAATTCCCATATAGTCTCCTCTATGATGCTTACTGGTTTACATAAAAAATAAATAAATAGTAATGTGTTATCTCCATCCACAGTCTTACATGAATATGTATCTTCATCTATAACACATTCCCTTATGAAAAGGACTTTAGTATTTGGTAGCTTTATCATTCCTTCCAATTCCATAGGGGTATATGTAATCACTATGTATGTGATGATATCCTAACCATGATCCTTCTGAACCTCAATTGGAATCTCTATGAATAAGTTCATGATCCAAAATTCTTTGTTTTCCTCCTAAAACACCAATGTCTAACTCTTTTGGCTCAGAGAATAACCTACTGTAATACTTTTTTCGGGCGAGTAGGTAGGCTTCAAATCAAATGACGGTAAGTACACAACCATCATGCACTGTCTGAGATTTATATCCCACTATTTAATGATCCAATTTAGGTTTTTTTATTATTCATTACCAAAAAACCCTCTCCATGTAGATAGTGAATCCAACAGTATAGTTCACATACAACAATAGCAAACTTGAGATCATAAATTGGGTAATTCCACCAGTGAGGCCTCCGCTGATGATACCTGTACAAAATGACTCACTCATCATATATCAAAACAAATCCAATCTCAATTCCTGATGGTTTATTGTGTATACTATAACTCATTCAAATATTAGGAAAAATCAGTATTGATGCTAAGGTCAAATGGCCCTTCAGCTTCTGAAACGCTACTTCAAAACCTTTTGACCTAGTGAATTTCATATGTTTCATTTTCAAGCTCATAAGTGGAAATAAAATACCTGATAAATTACATAATATAAATCTATAATACCCAACCATCACCAAGAAGGTCTATTTTAGAAAAACAATTATTTGGATACTCTCTAAAAACTACATCTCTCGGTTTTTGTGGGACTACTAAAACTCCTGACTGTAAGAAAATGTTTTCTAAGAAGGGTAAATTTTTTATCCAAAATTGAATTTTACTAATTTTTAAATAGAGATAATTATCTCCCTATGTATTTAGCATAATCTCAAGATGGTTGTCATGATCTTTTTAGGATCTTCAATACACTAAGATATCATCGAAAAAGTCTACAACAAATGAATTGAGGTATAGGTGAAAAATCCATTTCATATGATCCATAAAAACAATATGTGTGTTTGTGAGTAAAAATGGCAATAAAATGTACTAATATAAGGAATAATTTGTCCTAACAGCTACATGAGGTGTGTGTGATGACCAGACACACATCTAATGAAATCCCTACCTCAAATCTATATTTGAAAACACTCTCACTCATTGGAGATGATCAAAGAGACTATATATCCATGGAAGTTTATATAAATTAATGACTATAAGTTGGTTGAACCATCTTTAATCCACCAAATTCCTATGGGTATTGTCTTCCTTCTTGGAGAAATAGATAGTTTATCCCCTAGGAGAAGTCTCGATCATATAAATCCTTTATCCTTTAGATCCTCCAACTGCTTCTTGATCTCTAGAATCACCAAAGGAGTTATCATATATGGATGAATGGTAACAGGTTATTATCCTAGAATAATCATTATTGTGAATTATACCCATTTCATTAGTTGTACAATGAGAGGTTTTTAGGAATTACATCCATGATAAAATCCATTAATGTTTGGAAAACAATGGATTGTAACCCCTGATCATCAAGGAAAATACTGGTGATCTGACCTGTCATGCTACCCGACATTTCCACTCAGGCCCAGAGGTACTCCCACTAACATCTCATTATCCCTAATGCAAGTTACTAAATTTCTATAGTGATGTAAACTTCACTCCCTTATGAGAGCAGTCAATATAATCTCTATAAGAAACTAACCATCATATCCCAATGATTTCCTTAGATACTGTGAATTGGAGGATGAAAAGTTTCCATACGAATAGGTATCCTCCTACCTTAATGGGATAATTCTAAAAATTGGGACCACCCTCTAATTGGATACCAAAGGGGGTATCAAGAATCATAATTCTAGGAAAGTGATTGATCCTGATGCCAAAACTTCCTCTAAGAATCATATATTTAAATGTGTGAGATGTGAGTGTGTAAAATAAAGTATACAAAAAAGTGGATCTACTAAAATGGAAACTTGTACAGTAGAAGGTCTAGTGCTATTCACATATGGAATTGGTTCACACACTAAGATTTTATGTAATCCCACCTAATGCCTACAAGAAATAATCTTATAGGTTCACACACTAAGAGTTTTTGCTGGCCTCGATTAAATTCTATTTTAATATAATTAATGAACTAAATATTATTTACTTGATGGAAGAATAATTTTATTTCTGTTATAATTATCACAAAATTTAAATAAATATTTTTTCAGTGGATTTGGAATGAAACTTATGTATTTATTTTATTGAATATTTAATAAATATTTATTTTCTAGTTTGTGAATAAAATATTTATTTAAGAGAATAAAATATTTATTCGGGTGTTCAATAAATACATGTGGAGTTCAAATTGACCAAGACCATATCTATTGAGCGAATATATTTATGAGTTGGTAAATATTATTAATCTATTTTTTGCAGGTTAGCGATCCACAAAATAATAATACTCTTTTTATTTTGATGTGGCATGAAATTTTATTAATGGTCATAATTACATTAAAAGCATGCCGTGAAAATATATTTTATAACCAAAATCCAAACTCTATAAATAGACGGTTACGTCTATTGTGTAACTCATTCAAAACCAATTCCTTGTTTGGAAAAAGAGAATTGTTATGAACAATGAATAATCTCTCAACTCCTTCTCATCTCTCCCTCTAAAGAATGAGAAACCCAAAAGAAAATTTCTTTACAACCGAATAATGACAGATGAAGAATGAAAAATGCAATGCTAAAACCTACAAAATGAGTGGGGTCACTCAGAGAAAATTGAAGCACGTGTAGGTCACCACAAGTGGGGTTGTACCCTTGGATCCTCAGAACCATAATGAAGGCAGTTTGGATGGGACATTTTAGAAAACCAACAATCAAATATAAAAAATGTTCCAAATCCCATGTGCTTATTTCTAAATATATTAAATAAAATAATTATAAATTTTACATGAAAGGTCCTCGCACTTTGTTTCAGGAAACTATTATTAAAAGAAATTTTAATATATCACCCACTACTACATGCTTCTGCTATACCAAGAACCAAAAAATGGTATGAGGGAGATCACATTTAAATTTATATTTATTTATTCAATTGTTGTACTATGTTAAATTATGGTTAGATTTTGTTTCATGTTATTTTTTCTTTAATAAAATTTGAAATAACATGTTATCGACATATTAATCATGTTTTTTCTGTGTTTCATTTTAATAAATGTTTATGAAAAAATGAAGAATGAATGGAGATGCAATCAGGAAGTACCAAATCATTAGTAAGTAAAACTCGGATACGCGGCATTTGGCTAGAGCACAAGTTTTATACCTTTACAAAATGCATCTAGACGTGTCGAGTAAATAATTACATGTGGTTCTTTTATTGCGCTTTCTATGTTTACTGGGGAAACCTGGAACACAGAAAGTAGATAATCAATGTGTAATTATTATGTACACACCATGTTGTCTAGCCATGTCAATACACCGAATCCCCGGGAATGTGACTTGGATATATGATAATCGAGGTACATGAAGTGTAGCTACATGTACACTCCATGTAGTCTCCCATTAATGGACAAAATAAAATTTAAAATATATTTGAAATGGCATCATTAAAACAATATTTTATTCATCTGAACACAATTGTGTGTTCAAAAATTTAATAATGGTTTTAAAAAATATAAGTTTTCAATTAATTTATTATATTTAATATGTCATTATTTGTTATGATTTTTATTTTCCATTAATTACATTAATGATGTGTGTCCCCAAATAATATTGGATTATCATTAAGATGGAAGAAAATTAATTAGTTAATTAAATAAGGTTTATTTGAAATAATAAAAAATGAAAAATAAAACGAATTTTATCAGTTTACATTTGTGTATTTGATTCTTGTGGGACAATTCATGAACATGACAAAGACATACATATGTGTTTGAATTTATTTAATTAAATTTATTGAATAGTTTTTTAATTATTTAATATTAAAATAAGACATGGCTCGTAAGTCATACCTCCCTCCATTATTATCTAAGCCATGGGTGTCCAATGATATTTATTTAATTCCCTTTAACCAATCATTTGGTTCCCCTCAGTTGCGTGTGAATAATAAATATTTGTAATTAATTGATCATCCCATGGAGCATAGGGATGGATCCAGATGGAACCATAATGATTCCATGTTATTGATACATATGTGGAAACGTCGAATAATGTAGCTCATGTATAGTATAATGTAATTAGTTATTACCACTTGGCCATAAGTTGATTTAATTCACTCTCATTAAATCAACCACTAGATAATCCCATGATCAGGGAATTTAATTAATTATTTATTTTTTATCTAATTAATTATAATTATATTTATTTATGCAATTCTATGATCACGTAAAGGAATAAATTAATTTGTAAATATGGAATTTAAATAATATTGATTATGTAGAACTGTTTTATCAAAAAATTGTTAATTAATTATTTAAACATCCTCCTAAATATTAACCAGACATTTAAATGGTAAAATAAGATAATAATTCATGCATAATAAAATAAAATCCCTCAATCTAATATTAATTTAGTCTTAGATTCATGTTACAATATTAGGAACAAAACTCAATAGAAATATGTGTTTGACCAACCCTTGTTGGGATACTTACTTTTATAAGGTCAGTTCTTATGGATTTTCTAGTTAACATACCCATTTTACATTATGAGGAGTATCCAGTACAATATTTTGTGTAATTTTATTGCAAGTTTTGGGAAAATGAAAGTTACAAATTTTTGAGTGGAGATTCCACTCAACTGATCATGGTTCTTCAAGCTCTTAGCCGGAAAACAACTTCCTACCAAAATACCATCAAAATAGCTTGACCAACCCTTGTTGGGGATATGAAAATGGTAATATGGATCCTTCCCACACTGCCATAATCATATTTTTATTATTTTATAAAAACCACATCGTGGGAGAGTGGCATATTTACAAAAAAGAATCCATGAACAACTTGGAAACACAACATAAAACAAAAAAAAGAGATAGATGAGCCATTGAAATCAAGTTTAAACCTATTAGAAGTATTGCTCTGCAAAAGCTTCCATAAAAGCCTTGTTACCTCTTTGTCCAGATATTTTGTAATGAGATCCTCAAACCAACATAGAAACTTATCCCATGCCTGTAATAACTTTTCCATGTTTACCTTCCTTACATTAAACCCTCTTGTCATGAATCGATCTTGCTTGTCGATCCACGCTGTTTGCACCTCGCTAGTACCCACTCGAAGAACTCTCTCATACAACTTCCCACAATCTTCTTCTGATGAATTGAATGGAATCGTTGTCTCCAACATTTTCTCCTTAGAATTAATGATAACATCCCACCATTACTCCATTGAAGCCATGAACCTCATCATATCATCCCCCTAAATATTTTCCATAACGACCAATCGATCCCCTTCATTATTTTTCTCCTTGGAAGTATCTATACCACCTAGTACACCAAATTGCTGAGGAATTTGGTTTTTGCTTGAGGATCTAGTGATAAAACATCTAGGAAAGAAGGAATAATCTTTCCTCTTCCATACCTTCTGATAGTGATTTATAGACCCCTCCGAGTCAACTATGGTGTTTTCCCTTTCGTAGAGGATAGTCTGATATAATCCTCCCCCATTTCCACATTAATTGGATCCTCTAGGGACTCAGAATCAGACTCCCTAACCAGATCATACTCCTCCTCATCCCCTACTTCAACCTCAGGATTCTCTTCATCTTCCAATACTGAAAAACGGTTAGGAGAGAGGGATGACATTTTTCCAGCCTTGACCATCTCAGCATATGATAGGACAACCATCAGGGTCTTCCCCAGATGTTGAGTCAATAAGGTTTTCCTTATTACATTTCCATTCCTTTTTTTTGAAAATAAAAAACACCTTATAGTTAAGAAAATATTATTTTTACCCTCATAAGAAAAATTTACTTCCATAAGGAAATTTACCCTAACCTAGATTTTCGTATACAGAGAAATATTTTTCTTAATTTCAACTACCGGATTCATACCGAAAATCCCGAAGCCATATAATGAAAAGATTTGGAGCATTCTTTTTTTAGGATCCGAATTCTTGATGTGATCTGTAATGTAGTTCTAATCCGAATTCTGGACTCCGAACTCTTAAGTAGTTCGACTCCGAACTCTGAAGATGTTTGACTACGAACTCTCAAGTAGTTCGACTCCAAACTCATTGCTAGTTAGACTCCAAACTCTGAAGTAGTTCGACACCGAACTCTGGAGAAGTTCAACTCCGAACTCTGAAGAAGTTCGACTTCGAACTCTCAAGTAGTTCGACTCCGAACTATTAAGGAGTTCGACTCCAAAATCTTAAGCAGTTCGACTCCGAACTCTTTAGTAGTTCGACTCCAAATTGTGCAAGTTCAGAATCAGATCTCTGGTGAAACCAGACTCCGAATTCCTATAAAATAGAATCCGAATATTTCTTAACATAGACTTCTAACTTCTTTTTGGTTAGACTCCGAACTTTTTACTTGCTTACACTCTGAAATATTTATTAGCTTTTACATATATATGCTTCATTTCAAAACGATGTCGTACATTCAGTTTTACATGGTTTGTTATAAAACGATGTCTTCTATTCTGTTTCTAATGAACCGTTGGTTGAGTTACACGTGTACAGGTCCCTCCGAATTTCATGCAAAATATGACCGTTAGAAGAGGGAGATGACCGTTGTAAATTTTCCTATAAATAGGAGCTCTATTGAAAGAGCTCGACAACAAGTTGATCGATCTAGAGAACACATGCTATTAAGGTGATTTCTAGAGAGAGAAGCTTTTCATGCCTTGTGCGTACTGAACAGTTCGTTCAGATTGCTTCGTGTGACTCTGGATGTTGGTGATTACATTTGAGGACTTCTGGGGATAGGAAGACAGAGGTGCCGACTACCTTGAAGTTCGAGGGTTTCCTTGCTGAGGAAGACAGAGGTTCCAACTACCTTGAAGTTGAGGGCTTGCGGGGATAACAAGATAAAGATTCTGATCTTCGTATCAAGGTCTTATCCCGGTGTGGGTAAGACAGACTTACTTGAAAGTATAAATCAAGAGACCTTTATCCAAGGTTGTTGGATACCCATATCTTTTGGTTAAAAGAGTTATTGTCTGTTACTTGTAGTTTTACTACCTGTTTGTTTCCGCTGCATATTGTATTGTAAGGAAAGAATAACCTTCTTGTATTTCCTTACACTTGTACTCGGATTAGTTTAAGATTATATAAGCTTTAAGGTAGAATCTTATATTGTAACCCTTGGTTCCAATTCTCCAGTTGGTGTTAGAGGTGTTGTGAATTTTCTTATTTTAACTTTATTAAACCTAGATTTTCCTTGTCTAAGGAAAACATTGTTATCTATAACCAACTTTAAAGGTTCTAAAGGAATTTTTAAAGTGTACAATTCACCCCCCCCCCCTCTTGTATATTGAGCATCTACATCGTTATTTCGATCCTAAAATTGGTATCAGAGGAGGTCTCTAAAATACTCGTACTCTCGTATAATTTTTTCTTGCTCTTTGTCATTCCGAACTTTATCATTCCAAACGTTATCATTCCAAAAAATTTCATTCTGAACATTATCATTCCGGACATTATCATTCTGAACTTTTTCATTCCGAACATTCTGGTTGCGAACTTTTTCTACTAACTAGTTTTGTTTCCCAAGTTATTTTAGAATGGAAGGAATCAATGTTGGTTCTACAGACAGTCTAAATCCTACAAGACCACCAATCTTTGATGGTAATGACTATGTGTACTGGAGAGATAGAATGAAGACTTTTGTTATCAACACTGGAGTGGACAATTTCGTTATGCTTACTGGTGATTATAAAAATCCTGATAAGGAAGTTAGAACTTTCACTAAACAGGAAAAGCAAGAGTATCAACTCAATTATATGGTACGCAATACTTTACTATGTTCAATGACTAGACTTATATATAGCCAAATTTCTTCTTGTGAAGCAGCTAATTGTATCTGGAAGAAGTTAGAAGTTACACACTTTGTCACTTCTAAAGTGATTGAAACTAGGAGAGATATGCTTAGAGCTGAATACCATGGATTCAATTTTCCGTATGGTGAACCAATCTACAAAGTTCAACAAAGGTTTGTGACTATAGTCAATAGCTTATAGTATATGGGTGAAAAAGGGGTAGATGATGAAGCCCTTGTAGATAAGATAATTGATATTATTCCCAATGAGTGGGAATGAAATAGAACAACTATAGATGCGAATAGGAAGGTCACTCAAATTTCTCTTGATGATCTATTCAGAACTCTTCTCCAACATGAAACCAGAATGAAGAGAGATGCTGACAACATCAAAAAAGAAGAATGGGAATTACCAGAACTGAAATTTTCAGGACTAAAATTCTCAGAATGAGAACTTCCGGAATAAAAATCTTCGTACTGAAAACTTCTGGAATAGAATTTTTTTACTGATAAGTTTCGGAATGGAGATTTTCGGAATTGAGTTTTTGTAATGATATTTTTGTACTGGAACTTTCGTAACGATGTTTTTTTCTCTTCAAGAAGAATATTACCAATTACGAACAATATTTCTTGTTAATCTGTAAGTTATGATTTTCTTACTTATAGTTTTTTAATCAAATTTTTCTTACTGGTATTTTCCTTGTTTTTAAAAGTTCGGATTCTAGTTTTTCCTCAAATCAGAAAGTTTTCTTTAAAAAAAACCTCAAAAGATCAGAGTCAAATTTTACTTGTGGGATTGTTCTCAACCGTCAGATCAGATCAAAGCTTTTTCAAACATTAGATGGATTTTGGAAGACCAATGGTCAAATTCTTTGCCTATATAAATGGGACCCCGAGACTTGTCCCACATCGGTTTTTCCAAGCTTTTTCATCTCGAAGCTCTGCTTCTCTTCTTAAGGTTGGTTCCGAACTTTGTGAAGCTGATCCGAAACTTACAGATTACTTCACTCCGAATGTCTGTTGAAGAAACTTCTCAAGATATGTAAACTATGAAACCAATCTCAAAGAGGTTAGTTTTTAGGGAAATATTAGTTCACCCAGATTTTTATAAGCTTGATTCTCTTATTTCAAAGAATATTAGACTGAATAGATGGGAAGATGTCTCCATAGAAAAGTCAGATAAACAGGATCCGGTGTATACTGATTTGTTGATAGAGTTTTACGAGTCTGTTTCCTTCCTGATGGAAGATGGTTGAGAGAGGTTTGCTTTCAAGTCGTATATGAAGACTTATAATATTTCTTACACTAAGGTCGCGAGCCTGGTTGGTTTATCATATGAAGGAGAAGCAGAATTCTTCTCTCAAAAACTTCCCGATGTGAAAGGAAGCTTCAATAAAGATAAGGCACAGAAGTGTCTTGTGCTTTAGGATTATTCAACAATTATAATTTCACATCTCACTCCGAATAATAGAATCCTTCAACAATGGGTGCAGGGTTTTCTGGTTCCAAGAAGAGGTGATAAAGACATTCTGAAGAAGAGTGATATATATGTCTTAGATTTCTTGGTATATCTAAGAAAGATAAATCTGATAAGGCATGTCTTGGTTTAGATCAAGAATATCAAAGAAGGAAATTTTAGAGCTCAGATGATCATGTTTCATGCCTTATTATCTAAGTTGATATTTCGATGCTTAGAATCCTTCAAGGTTGCATGAAAATCAAAGATCCGGAATTGCAAGCTCATGCTAGTCAGTGATGATACTCTCAAGAGGATGAAGATGGGTTTTTTCAATGAATCTGTAGAATTTTACCCCTATCTATGGAATAGTTTGAAGAAGCTTAGAATGAAACACAATCTCCGGAACCATCCAAAAAGCAAAGGAAGAAGAGAAAGGCTTAGGAAGTGGTTGCTGATGAAGAAATTCCCCAGGCTAAAGAAACTCAATCTGCTCCCCCCAAGCCGAAGAAGAGGAAAACATATACGGATGAAGTAGCAGAAAAGTGGAGGGAAGATAAATAAATGAGTAAGGAGAGGGATCCTCAATTCAGACTGGACCCTGCCGAGGCTAAAGCCTTAAAGGAAAAAGCTGCTGAGGAGCTAGAGAGACAAGCGAAGGAAAAGAAAAATGAGAAAGAAGATGTCTGAAGCTGAAGTGGTGTGATCTTTACTGAAAGATACAGAGTTGGCTTCTAAAATGCTTCTAGTTCCGGAATCTTTTGGTGTTGAACCTTTTTTACCAAATACTCAAGCTAAGAACTATGTCATTCCAGAAAAGGACAAGGGTAAAGAAATAGTTGTAGAAGCTGAGAAGGATGTTGCTGAAGCGGTAGAGGAAGAAGTTGAAGAAGAAGAATAAGAAAAGGAGAGTGAAGATCTGGATACCTTGATCAAGCAAGTATGGGACTAAAAATATAAGTCTGAATCCACAAAGTTAGTTACTATATGTAAGGGAGATGAGGAAGCTAGCAAGAAACATCAAGAAGAAGAAGAATAAAATATGTCATATGATGAAGAAAAATCCTATGATAGGAATTTTCTTGAGGAAGGTCAAGAAAAACAGAAACTAGATGAAGAACAGATCGTTCATGTTTATGAATCTGAGGAAGTATCTCTTAATGTGGAACCCATTACAAAATCTAATAAGGGGAAGAAAGCTCTCATGAAGAAACTTATAAAATATCTCATCAAGAGGAAAGAGGTTAGAGGTACCTCTAGAAGGAAGCTGGTGCCAGTTGAAGAAGATCAATCTCAAAGAGAAATTTCTGATTCGGAATCATCGTCTCACGGGAATGATATTGTGGTTCAGTCTCTGAGAAAGTTGGTGGACACATTTCTGATTCTTCCTACAATAGATTCTAGATTCCAGATGCTGCAACAATCTATGAATCAGAAATTGGATTCATTATCCATGGTCATGGATAAGTTTGTGAAGTTGGAAGCAGAACAGAAAAGTTTTCTGATTGATTATGATATAAATAGAATGTCTTGCAGTAAGGTAGAAAAGTGTTCTAAGAGAGTTGAAGAATACTTGTCTATGTATGATAATTTTCAGAACGATGTGAAAGAAGCGTTTGACACAGCAGATAAAAGGGTTAAGAATCTTGAAGATGAGCTGATTATTGAGCAGAGTAACCAGAGTCAACAAGTGAAGGAACTGAATTACAAGGAAAATTCTCCTACTCGAAATCTTATAAATGATAGAAATCTCTGGATTGAGCTTGAGAAAAAATTCATTCAGTAAGATTAGTTGTTAAAGTTGCAGAAAGAAGCCTTTGAGGCTCAGGCAGAGGCTTTAAAAGCTCAAGAAGAAAAGGTAAAAGCCTTGGAGAGGCAATGAGAGGAAGATCAAAGAGACTTGAAGAAACTCAAAGCCTTGTTAAAGAATCTCATTGCAAAGGAAAATGAAGATAAATGAACCTACTCCGATATTTTGTTGTAATTGTCTTTCCATGTAAAAAAAATTTCCAAACTCTAATGAAATGGTTATCTGGTTGGTTGTATCTTGTTATATACTAATCTTTCAGGTACCATAATTTTTTTTCCATTCCATTCAATTCTTTTTGAAAATCACAAAGGGGGATAAGGAAAAAGAACTACTCCTAAGGTGGAGAAAGGAAAAATTTCTAAGAGAAATATCTTTAAAGAAAGGGGGATTTTCCCACTACGATGTTTTTCATTCTTACAATAATGAAAACTCCACTCTGGAAACTCAGAATACAATCCTTAGAGTTTCAATGCCTAATGGGGAGTTAGTTGTATTCACTTCTATCCATGAACAAAGGGAGAAAAGTTTAAAATTTAAAAGTCTAATGAATTTTTTCAAAATACTTATATGTTTTTTCGAAAGGATGTTTGTGCTTTCCAAAAGGGGGAGATTGTTGAGTCAATAAGGTTTTCCTTATGACTTTTCCATTCCTTCTTTTTTTGAAAATCACAAACACCTTATACTTAAGCAAATATTATTTTTACTCCCATAAGGAAAATTTACTTCTTTATGGAAATTTACCCTATCCTAGATTTTCTTATACATAGAAATATTTTTCTTAATTTCAACAACCGGATTCATACACAAAATCCTGGAGCCATATAATGAAAAGAATTGGAGAATTTTGTTTTTAGGATCAGAATTATGGATGTGATCTGTAATGTAGTTCTAATACAAATTCTGGACTCCGAACTCTTAAGTAGTTCGACTCTGAACTCTGAAGAAGTTCGACTCTGAACTCTCAAGTAGTTCGACTCCGAATTCATAGGTAGTTCGACTCCGAACTCTGATGTAGTTCGACTATGAACTCTGAAGAAGTTTGACTCCGAACTCTGAAGAAGTTCAACTCCGAACTCTCAAGTAGTTCGACTCCGAACACTTAAGGAGTTCGACTCCGAACTCTTAAGTAGTTCGACTCCGAATTCTTAAGTAGTTTGACTCCGAATTCTGCAAGTTCAGAATCTGATCACTGGTGAAACCAGACTCCGAATTCCTATAAAACGGAATCTGAATATTTCTTAACATAGACTCCAAACTTTTTTTGGGTTAGACTCCAAACTTTTTACATTATTACACTCCGAAATATTGATTAGATTTTACTTACATATGATTAATTTCAAAACGATGCCGTACATTCAGTTTTACATGGTTTGTTATAAAACGTTGTCATCTATTCGGTTTCTAATTAACCATTGGTTGAGTTACACGTGTACAGGTACCTCCTAATTTCATGGAATATATGACCATTGGAAGAGGGAGCCGACCGTTTGAGGGTTTCCGATAAATAGGAGCTCTTTTGAAGGAGCTCAACAACAAGTTGATCGATCTAAAGAACATAGGTTGTTAAGGTGATTTCTAGAGAGAGAAGCTGTTCATTCCTTGTGCGTACTAAACCGCTCATTTAGATTGCTTCGTGCGACTCTGGATGTTGGTGACTATATTCGAGGACTTCTGGGGATAAAAAGACAGAGGTGCCGACTACCTTGAAGTTCGAGTGCTTCCTTTTTGAAGAAGATAGAGGTTCCAACTACCTTGAAGTTGAGGGATTGTGGGGATAGAAAGACAGAGATTCTAATCTTTGTATCGAGGTCTTATCCATGTGTGGGTAAGACAGACTTTACTGATAGTATAAATCAAGAGACCTTTATCCATGGTTGTTGGATACACTTCTCTTTGGGTTAAAAGAGTTATTGTTTGTTACTTGTAGTTTTACTACTTGATTGTTTCCGCTGCATATTGTATTGTAAGGAAAGGATAACCTTCTTATATTTCCTTACACTTGTACTCTGATTGGTTTAAGATTCTATACGTTTTAAGGTATAATCCTATATTGTAAACCTTGGTTCCAATTCTCTAGTTGGTGATCAGAGGTGTTGTGAATTTTCTTAGTTTAACTTTGTTAAACCTAGATTTTCCTTGTCTAAGGAAAACATAGTTATCCATAACCAACATTAAAGGTTCCAAATGAATTTTTAAAGTGTACAATTCACCCTCCCTCTTATATATTGAGCATCTACATCGTTATTTCGATCCTACACCAGATTCTCTAAATTCATAGACTACTCAAAAACTCGACCGCTGAATTGAGACTAAGGGTTCTGGTCCTCCCAATCCTTGGTCGAAACACTGGACAGGGCCACCGGCCTGGTAGAATCAACCGCAGGGTGAAACTTCCTCACCACTAACTCATCCTCAAGTCCCTTACATGCAGTTCCCAAGCCAATGGATGTCTTAACTCCACCCAGATCCTTCAGTAGATTATCGAAATCCACATCCACATGAGGACCAGACACCTTAGGTGTAGCATTCACGACTTATCATGAAAGACTCCCCCTCCCCGAAGCAGAAGGGGCCTCTTCAGAGGGGGTAGAATGTCAGGGCATCTCCACCCACTGTTGAACAGAATAATCATGCTCCTGCACAACACTAGGCTCCTCATCCTGGGCAGGAGGAGCAAACAGCACCTCCCAGGACCCCTGTTTGCACATAACAGAGCCTGACCCTTCGACAGGGCAAGTTCCCCCACCCTCAACCTGGTTTGTGACACCTTAATCTGCCACTAGAATTTCCACAGAAACCATTTCCATTGACTACTTCGACACTCCTTAACTAGTGACCATGCCTATTGCAGAAGGAACAAAACAAAGACCACGATTCATATAGAATATTTTGAGCATACCTATATTTTCCCTCAACCATGATCCAAACCCTATAGGGAGGAGGCCGGGAGAGATCCATTTCAACGCAAATACATGCCACAATCGTGTGCAGCATGGAATCAGTCCGCCAATCAGCACAAAGGAAATGGCCAGTTGAATTGCCTATTGAACATAGGAGAGCCTGATTTTGGAATGGCAGCGGTAAGACTGGAAGTTGTATCCAGTTTTTTTGAGAATTTTTATATGAACTACATTGGGAAGTATCTTTATAGTCTTCTTATCCTCATTCTTCATGTTTATAATTATATGAAGCATGAAAATCCTTCAATCATTATGCTGATCAAACATAATGGAAAAACAATGAGCATTAAGCCCAAAGATTCTTCACGCCCTTATAAGAAGAAGAAGAATATAAAAGGGGAATCCAGTCAATATGTTGTAGTCTATTTTTCATATGGAACGAAGGGCCACTAGAAGAAAAACTGTATCCGGCTAAAGAAGGAAGGGGAGGCATCAGATGCATTTTTTATCAAGTGAAATTTATCTATTTTTGCTAATTTGGTGTTAGATACATTTTATGGTGCTCACATATGTATTAAAATATATGTACAAAGTAGATTTAAAAATATCAACCAAGGGGAGGTTGACCTACGAGTATCCAATAAATCTAAACTTCATTTTGTAGCTCTCAGGGACGACCAACTCATACTATTGACCAGAATGATCTTGGTTTTCAAGGTTTGTTATTATGTGCCTTCTGTTACGAGAAACCTTGTTTTTTATCTAGAATAGATACAGATAGATTCATTTTCATATTTGGAAATAAATGTAGCTTCTTTTATAAAAATATCATTTTTATGTTAATTCATATTTACATAACGGCATTTACGTGTTAGATTACGTGAACCAATTAATAAAAATCAATAAATATGTAACTTCACATGACTCATACCACAACTAAAATTGACATCATCGACAAGGTCATGTAAATGAAAAAAACATGACCAAATTACATACTCATGGATTTTTAGATTCATTAAAACTAAAACCACTTTTTGTATGTAACACAAGTCTACAACGAAAATTATCAAAAACCCATTTAGTGGGAAATTTGAAAGGGCTAATTATACTCTTAAATTATTTCATACTAATGTGTCTGTACCTTTTTCTATTGATGTAATGGGTGGGTTATCATACTTCATAACTTTTACTGATGATGTTAGTATAAATGGAAATATTTATATAATGATGATTAAGTCAGATTCTTTTGATAAACTCATAGAATAATAGATAAGAGTTGAAACCCATCTTGGTATGAAGATCATGAAACTCCACTCAAACCGAGGTGTATAATATCTTAATCGAGACTTCATTGATTACATACGAGAGTTCGGGATCCTATCACAACTCACTCCTCCTTACACACCATAGTGGAATTGTGTATGTGATAGGAGGAAACAGACCATATTAGAAATGGTGAGATCAATGATGAGTCACAAATGTCTTCCATTATCCATTTGGGTATATGTGTTACAAACTGAAACACACATACCTGACCAATATTCAACTAAATTGATAAATTATACTCCATATGAATTTTGGAGTGGATGAAAAACCATGTAATCTAATTTATATTTATAGGGAATCCAAGCCATTATTAAGGCCTCTTTTGTTGAGTAAAAATGTGTTTTGACTATCTCATTAAAAGTTTTTGATAAGGAAATAACAAATTACTTATTGTCTATCATGTATTTTGTTTCACAATGTGACCATATATGTTGTCTTATAATCGTAGTCACATACTTTTTTTCATCGTAACCACACTTGCTATTGATTCTACATCATAATTATATGCTAATTGTTTTCAATTATATTCGCATATATTGATTTAAAATTGTAATCAAGTATTTTTATAATTGAATTGTATCCATATTCAACATAACCCTATGAATCATAACCAATAATCGTAAAAATGATAAGTATTATATCTTAATCCTATATAGTAACTAGGCTATGTATTGAATAATAACCATGCATCATAACAAAGTTATGTATTGCATTGCACTCACTCATCATAACCTAGATAAGTATTGTATCACAATCATGCAATGAAACCAGATTGTTTTTTGTACATATTAACCACGATATAAATCATAACCATGATATGCATCTTATCCATGTTATTCATCGTAACCTTGTTTTGTATTGTAACCACTATATGCATCGTAATCATGACATGAATTGTAAACATGTTATTAATCCTACTCATGTAATGCATTATACTCTTATTTTAATCAAATACAACATATTTGTTTCTCATAATACTTGTTTCACACTTTTGTACTTACTGTTTTACTTCAAAAAATGATGTCATTGAATTATTAATACACTGATCAAAACAATGTCATGTATTCTATTTGTTTTGACCGTTGTAATGCCAGGGGTTTAAGTCCCACTATGTTTTTATGAAAAATATGACCCTTGTAAGAAATTTGACCATTGGAACCTGGGGACAATAATTAGGAGGTCATTCGAACCATAATTTAAATCTTATTCTTATATCAAGTTTTAGAGAGAGATAGAGTGACTTCTCTCTTGATTCGGGCGAAAGACATGAAGATACAAGAATTGAATAGTTTATTCCAAGTATTTTTATTTCTATTTGAGCTTTATTTTGAATTGTGAGTCCAATCATTGTGATAACGATCACAGGCTTCCGGGGATAGGAAGACGTTATACCAATCATTGTATAAAGGGCTTTAAATTGTGTTAAAGGCATAGGTTCTGATTACCTTCTTAATCAATGTATTTTAGGGATAGGAAGACAATAGTTCTAATCATCGTATCGTGGTCCTGCCAAATAGGGGGTAATACATACCTTTTATCCTAAGTGAAAGGATACCCTACTATTTGGGATAGTAGAATTGTAATACCTTTACATTTTTGCAGCTATTTTTAATATAAATAGAATACTTTTGTTTCTTCGTTATATTTGAATTATTTTCAACTATAACTGTTTCAATTATGATTAATTCAATACATATTGTTTTATGTGATTCTATATGATGTATAATAGAATCATTTACATTTTTATGACTCTGATCATTGTATTTATTTCATATACAATTGTTCTTTATTACATGTTGTATTACATCATATCATATCCATTGAATCCAAGACCTATATGGTCATTTGTATTGGTTGAAAATTATATCTGTTTAAGACCTCATAAACTATGTTATTTCTTATGAATTTATATAAAAGGTTTTTAAACCTACAATTCACCCCCTCTTTTATTGTTCCATCTCATATAAATATAAATCCATATTACGATCCAACAATTAGTTTCAGAGGAGGATTCCACTAAATTGTTTACATGATTTATTTTATTATTTAGACTATTCTATTTCAATTACAAATCATTTTTTTATAAATACATACTACACAAACATGTAGAGTGGATTAGTATTTTTTATAGGATGGAAGGAATGAATGTTGAATTAATTCATAATATCAACCCAGCTATTCTATCTTTTTTATGGGAATGATTATGAGTACTAGAGATATTGAATGAAGACCTTGTTATTAATACCAGAGTGAAGAATTTTAAATCCTTACTGGAGATTACAAAATCCAAGACAAGGGAGTCAGAACCTTCACAAACCAAGAGAAATTAGAATATCATCTAAATTACAAGGTACACAATACATTGTTGTGTTATATGAATAGAAATACATATAGTCAAATATCTATAGGCGAATCAGCCAATAGTATTTTAAAGAAATTGGAATTCAAAATTTTTGGTACATACAAAGTTATATAAACAGGAAGATCCATGCTCCAAGATGAATGTCATGATTTTGTCTTTCCCTATGGAGAACCGGTATATAAGATTCAACAAATATTTATGACTATTGTCAATATTATTCAATCCATGGGAGAATAGGGTCTTGTTGATAATGTGATTGTGGAAAATATAATTGTTATAATTCTCAATGAGTGGGAATAAAAAAGGACAGCTATTGATGAGAACATGAAAGTTACTCAAATAACTCATGATGAATTATTTTATAATCTTCTTAAAGGTGAGACAAGAATGAGAAAAGATGCATATTTTAATAATAAGATTATTGGTAATGGTTGTGTATATTTTACTACTATGTCTAATTCTAATACACCAATAAGGGTAAGATGATCCAAAGATAGGAAAGATATTGTTATATCATAATCCAGTGTAAGTTATCATTTAAGGAATGAATTAGACAATATTTCTCCAAAAATGAACACAATTTTGGGAAGTAATGACATTCAGTACAGATTCAATAAAAAATTAATAAAGTACATGAATTACATAGAGGTAACATGTTATTAATGTAAAAGAGTAGGTCACATTAGTCTATATTTTCCATTTAATAAAAGAAAATACAAGAAGGATAAAGATTCTGAAAGAAACAAGAAACAGTATTACATGTCTATGACAAATAAATTATTGAATGAAAATGATAATTGGAGTGAAATTAGTGGTGATTCATCAGACAAATCATCTAAATATGAATATTCTGGTCAAAAGATTACAGGACTCAAAGATAGACTACCTACTGGAAATCATTTTCTCATTTCTAAGTTATACAATGAAGAATATATTACAAATTTTTCTTTAAATGAAAATTACCCTGATGTGATATATTATTCATCTTCAGATGAAGAATCCTTATCAAAAGAGGAAATTTTCCTTCTATTAAATAAGTATCCCTATTTTCCCAATTAGTTCAGAATAAAAATTCAAAACTTCAGAAAAATCCTGATAAGTAAAATTATAGATTATATAATATTACAAAAGTTGTATCATAACTTCCAAACGATATTGAGAAGAATACTCTTTATTTTAAAAATATATCATAAAACCTTATGGAAATAAATTATGAGAAGTATAAACGTTCTTATGACTTTGAACAACATTTTTTAATGAAAATGTTTTTGCAACAAGAAATAATTCCAAAACAATTTATTTTGAGAATGATAATTTATTCATTACACTAAAATTTGATTTCTTTTCCTGATAAAAAACATTTGTCAAACATTACTAATGTAATGAACAAAATTTACAAATTGTATTCTCAATTTCTTCCTCTGAGTAATAGTTTTGGATTTGGTTATACTCATTCAAAACCTATTTTTAGTCATAACTATTTTGTTCCCAAAGTGACCCATTCTGCACTAAATGTCAATGTGGGGGACATTGGGAAATAAATTATTTTCTTAATAAAACTCAATATTAATTTTTTCATAATGTTCATTTTGAAAAACAAAAATGGATTCATAAAGTTCATTTATCTAAGAATTCTGGATCCAAACAAGTTTGGGTTACGATAACTATTTGTTTCATTTTCATGAAAATAGAAATTGTACAACCAATAATATCATTCGGTACATGGATTGTTTTTTCCTGATATATCACTAGAAACAATTATTTCATTGAAAATATTATTTAAATGAATGGTTGAAGAGTGGCCTTTGTAGATAATTCTCATAGAAATATATTTGTTATTGGTAACATAGTTATTTTAGAAAAAGTTTTAATTTCAACTGTTTTATTTGTTAAAGGTAATGAGCATAACCTTATAATCATAATTCAATTATTTTATGAAGGATATCTTGTGAATTTTAGGAATGATAAATTTTTACTTGACAATTCCAATGATGAATTCATTATCTTTGACAATGGGCATGGGAATGTTTATAAAATCATCTTAAAGGGGAAAAATTATTAATGGTAAAAAAAAATAAAATTAGATTTAAATATATTAATGAAATTACAACTTCTAATTAATTACAGCTACTGCACAAGGATATTTTAGTTCCTACACAAATTGTAAGCATCTGAGGCAAGTATAATGTATTTTTTTTAGTTGATGACTACACTACATTCACAGGGTTCTATTTTCTATAAAATAAATATTATGAATTTTATTATATTAATACTTCAAGAGACCAAGTTAAAAATGAGAAAAACCTACCACTAATAACTATTCATAGTGATCGTGGTGTAGAACTATCAAAATTATGATTTTGAAACATTTTGTTGTAAGAAAGGTATTACTCACTACTTTTTATCTCTATGAACCTATAAGAAAGATGGTGTTGTTGAAAGAAGAAATCATATTCTTCAGAAAATGATAATAACCATGTTGACTGAATACTAAATTGTAAATTATTTCAAGGATAAAGTTTTTAGTGCTACTCTTTATACTATAAATCATGTTTTTACTATACATTTTCTTAATAAAACACCTCATGAATTTTGGATTGTATGAAACCCTAATGTTTTATACTTCATAGTATTTGGATGAAATTTATTCATATTGATCACAAAATATAGTCTACATAAATTCATAGTTGAATCCAAAGAAGGAATCTTTCTAGGTTATTCCACTACTCCTAAGTCTTATAGAGTTTTCAATAAAATCTCCTGTACTATTAAGGAAACAGTTCGTTTTAAATTTTATGAAACTGACTCCATTGTTTTTAAACATCCTCTAACAACATCAAAATATGTGTTTTCCAAAATTGATTATCATCCTTCGATTGAAAACTTTTCTAAAAGGGGGGAATACTCAAGAAAATTCTTCTGAAACATTTACCCCAGAAAACATTTTATCTTATGTTGATGAATAGGTTTTACAAAACCCAAATCAAATTTTTCATAAGAATCATCCTAGTGATAATATCATTGGTAATGTAAATCAACTCATAAGGAATATAATTTCCTTTAGAAATGAAATTGAAAACCTTTCTTTTCTATCTCAATTTCAACCAAAAACATTGAATGAGGCCTTAGGTGATGAAGATTGGATTAATGAAATTAAATATGAAATAAATGAATTTGTAAGGAATCATGTCTGGTCCCTTGTTGAAATACCAAAAGAAACAACTGTAATTGGTTTAAAATGAGTTTTTAGAAAAAAAATGCTATAAAATAGGATTCATTATAAGAAATAAAGCATGACTTCTTGCTAAAATCTATAATCAACAAGAGAGAATAGACTATGAAGTAAACTATGCTTTGGTAGAAATCCTTGAATATATTCATATTATATTAGAATTTTCAAGATACTATAACTTAAAACATTTTTAAATGGATGTAAAATGTTCTTTTCATAATGGTTTTGCAAAAGTAGAAGTATTTTTAGAACAAAATCCTAGTTTTGTTGATTCAAAACATATCGATCATGTTTCTAAACATACCAAATCATTATGTGGCCTCAAATAATCCCCTACTACTTGGTATGATAGACTTAAATGATTTTTTACAAAACAATAAATAAAAAGGTACTACAAACCCAACTATTTTTATAAAAATTTAAAACAAAAACATTTTTATTGTTAAAATCATTGTTGTGACATTATATATGCATCAACTCAGCAATATCTCTCTGATTCCTTTTCTAACATAGTGAAATATGATTTTGAAATTAGTATGATGGTTGAGATAACATTATTTTTAAGATTTCAAATATCTCAAAAACTAGAAAGAACCTATATATCCACTGGCATAAATATATCAAAGACATACTCAAAAAGTATAGATATGACAATAGTAAAACTATAAGCACTATAATCAGTACCTCAAGTACGCTTGATCTTAAGAAGGTGGGAAACCATTAGATCATGCAACTATTAGATGTAAGATATGAATTTTGTTATACGTAACTGCTAGTCATCCATACATAATGTATTCAGTATGATTATGTGAAATATATCAATCTAATACAAAAGAATAAAATTTAAATGTAGTGAAAATGATTTTTTTCTACATAGAGGGAACTATGGATTTAGGACTATTCTATTCTTCTAGAAATGATATCATTTTGAAATGATTTTCAGTTGATGATTTGGTGGGTGTAGAATGGAATGAAAAAGTACTTCCAGAACATGTCATTTATTAGGAAATTAATTATTTTCTTGGTCATTAAAGAAACAACACTCTGTAGTACTTTCCACTTCTTAAGTTGAATATGTAGTAGCTGGAAGTTGTTATGTTGAAGTGTTGTGGATGAAACACACACTCAATAACTATGGCATGAGTTTTTCCAAAACTCAAATACTCTGTAATAATACTAGAGCCATTGATCTTAGTAAAAACCTTGCACATCAGTCACGTTCAAAACACATAGATATAAGGCATCACTTTTTTAGGGATCACACATAAAAAAGAAAAAATATTTTACAATTCATTGGAATTCAATAACACTTGGTGACATTTTCAAAAAAAACTATTATCTTTATATATATATATCTGAATACAGTAAACAAAAACTATAAATTATCCCTTTAAATGAGCCATTCACACATTTTTTTAAATTCATCTCATTACAATGAGTTACTCCTTTTCAATGGTGGGTATACATTTCTTATTTATTTTACAGTTTATCAGTTTCACTTATTAGTTTTACAGTTTATCAGTTTCTTTTTTAGTTTTATATTTTAAAAATTTCAGTTATTAGTTTTATAGTTTATCGGTTTAACTTATTTTTTATAGATTATTAGTTTCACTTATTTGTTTTATATTTTATCAGTTTCACTTTAATTTGTTTCATTGTCCATTTTTCAAGTCTATCGGTTTCAAATTTTAATCGGTATCACCATCATCAGTACTAGATAATCAGTATTAGATTATTCTAATGGTACTTTATTATCAGTACCAAATTATTTGATTTTAGCAGTTTTAGATTTCTTATTGGTTTTACCATTTTAGTTGTATTAAAATAACAATATATTGAAACCAATACATCTATCTTCATACTCTAACATGTATAACATTAAAAAACCTGCTTTGATGATTTTATTTCAAATATTTTTGTTTCAATTATTTCTTTTAACTTCTGATCAGTTTCATTCTGAATAACATTGTCTTTTAAGGAAACCATCAAGAGTTCAAAATCATTCTCAAGCATTTTATCTTTTATGATCTAATCATGACCGTAAATTTCTTGTTAAAAATAAATAGTACATACCTATCCCACATTGAATTCCTCTTTTTTTCCTCTTAGATATTTATTCTATGAAAATATTCAGCAGGTTTTCTAATCATTGTTACCATGGTTTTTCTAATCAAAGATCTACTCAACTTTCATAACCAGTAAAATCTTAAGGTTCGAGTAAGTATTTCATGAATGAGTCTATACATCATCTCCAAAGTATATGTATCAAAAAAAATTTCTCTCCTATGAAGTTTTTAGGTGAATGGTTAGTCTCATGATACCCTTATGAGACCTGTGAATTATCTTTGGAATGGATAATAAGTTTCCAAGGAATCGAATCAATTTTTGTTGAATGACAGGATACATACCAAGATTTAATGTATCATGATAAAGTGTTATGATTTTGTAAATCAATGTAGATAGACAATGGTATTAAGATTACTTTTATGATTTATTATAAGAAGTATACAACCTCTAAAAAACAAGAAACTCCATTTCTATGTGTACAATCTGAGTGAGATTCCCTATGTCCCTCTCATAAATTAATGGAATCTGATGGGACTTTTGATAAGAGTAAAGATAAAGAATCACTTTTTGAGATTCATGAGGACAAGAAAAAAATGAGTCATTAATTAGAGGATAATCAAATGATTGCCCTTTGGTGACAAGGTTTTTAGTACCAAGAAATTATTATAAAGAAACATTTAAATTTGTAGATGTGTATGTGCTTGATTATTTGGAGAACATGATGAAGTTCAACCTTATGGGATTAATTTCATAAGGATTAATAAGCTCAAATGCAATGCCTTAAAATCACAACTGGACCTGTTTCCCACTATTAATCAGTATGTTTTTGAAATAATGCTTCATCTTGTGTAATGTTGCAATCAAGACTGATCTGACTTCCTTTAAAGAGGAATTAATTAGTAAGGATATGGTAAAGAGCCTTAAGATAGGATTCTATCATGAATACAAAATGTTTTTAAATGTTCCCGATGCTGAGAAAGAAAAGTATTTCGTTTAAGGTAGTGATAAACCTTTTAATCCACACAATACAACATCTAAAAAATAAATTTATTTAAGACTACAAATTAAAATGCTTTAAAGAAACAAAAATATGTATCCTATGATGTTGTCATAGAATGGTTGAAAAACAGAAATAATGGAATGAAAGGGATCCTCAATATGTATTGGATCCTTCTAAAGCTCTGTCTTTGAACATAATATCAGAAGAAACATTGAAATAATTAGATAATGGAGAAGATAAAGGATGAAGCTATTGACGCTGATAGCCTTCTCAGAATAGTTGTGCATGTGAAAACTGGATATGTAAAAAGGGATCCACCTGTTCAGAATCAATCGGTTCCAACAGAGAAAGGAAAATAGAAACAAGATTCTAAACAATTGGATACCAAATATCTTATTCAATGATATGAAGAAGAAGAAGACAATGAACAACAACAAGTGGAATAATAACAAGGTCAAAATGAAGAATAGTATAAAAGGAAAAGGTTTAAAACAAGAGAAACATTTCAGGTGAATCCTTATAAATTACATCCTTCTCATTTCTATCTTCATATCATAATACTTCCAAATAAGTTTCTCAAAGAGTTATATACAATAAATTCATTTAGATTTCTATAAGATAAGATGAAGAAGAGGAAGAATATGATAAGAAGAGTCAAAATCCAATAATAATCAGAATCATCCATCTCAATTGATCGGTACTAAAACTCATTTCGGTGATCTCCTAGAATACCTAGAAGATATATATTATGAAATAACAATAACATTGATGAAAATTATGTACATAGAACAAGCAATGAATATATTTGAGAATATGATACCGTTCTTTAAAAATATTGAATATAGGTTAGAAATTATTTCAAATGGTCATAATGATTGAACGTACTCTATCAACATTCGGATGTACATGTTTCTTAGCCTTGAAACCAATATCTAGATATTCTAGAAACATGATGCTAAGAAAATTAAGGCCTATAATAAGGTTGTCATCTTGTTATAATATGTTGATGATAGTATCATGAATCATATGGACAAGAAGGATGAATTGGTTCCTCAGGTAAATGTACTCAATTCTATTTATCAAAAGCGGGTTGTTGAAATCAATGAAAAACTAGAAGTTATTCCAACACCCAGTACCTCACAAGGAATATCCTCTGATGAAGTTGTTGGTCTAAATTAACTATTGGAGAATGAGAGTAATGAGGTTGTTTTAATCTAAAATAGAGTTTTGATCATAGAGAAGGCCTAAAACTCAGATTGTATGATATCAATTATCATGAAGTAATGCTTTAAGCCTAAGAATAAATCAATATTATTATACGAAAAATGATCAAGAAGAAAGAAATGGTTATTGTTGAACAGGATGTGATGTTAAGGGCCTTTCAAGAAGCTCATGACAAACAGATGGAGGATAGAAAAGAGTTAAACAATATGAAGCTTATTTTGTTTAATATTTTTTATAATCAAAAGGTGAAAGAATGATTTTTGAATTCTTGTTGTTATTAAATTTTATTTCCTTCAAAATATTATCTATATTTCATACTCTATTTCACAAACCCTTTGTAGGATAAATTTTTTTCCCATAATCTCTTTGAAAATCTCTAAGGAGGAGAATGTTTTTGAAAATAATAATTTGATGAGTACCTTATTAGGGGATAGAAATCACAAGTAAAAGTAAAGTGAATATGAACCCTAGTGATTTTTAACCTTGGGTGGAATTAGTCTTATTCACCACTACATTCAAAATAGTTACTAAACTCAGGGTTAAATAAGTCTATATTATTTATATTCATTTTTTCTTTCCCAAAGGGGGAGATTGTTGAGTCAAAATGTGTTTCAACTATCTAATTGAAATTTTTTTGGTAATAAAAAATTACTTCTTCTTTATCATGTATGTTGTTTTACAAGGTAACCAGATATGTTGTTTTTTAATTGTAATCACATACTTCGTTTTCCATCATAACCACTCATGTTGTTGATTCTACATCATAATTATATGCTTATTCTTTTCAATCATAATCATGTATATTGTTTTACAATTGTAATCAATTATTTTATGTCTTCAGTCATAAGAATATGAATCATAACCCAATACATTTTAATCATATGCATCGTAACCATATGAATTATAACCATATGAATGGTAAACAAGAATCATAACCTGGAGAATAATTTTATCTTTATCATGTATCAAAACAAAGCTAGGTATTTTATCTTAACAATGCATCATAACTAGGTTAAGTACTGCATCATAATAATTTATCGTAACTAGGATAACTAGTGTATCATAATAATGCATTGAAACCAGATTATATTACACATATCGTAACCATGATATAATTCATAACAACTATATGCATGTTATCCATGTTAAGCATTGTAACTATGTTTTCTCTCATAACCACTATATGCATCATAATCATGACAAGCATTGTGAACATATTATTAAACATACTCATGTATGAAATTGTACTCTTATTTTAATCCAATGTATTATACTTTTTTCTCATAATATTTGTTTCATACTTTTCATACTTTCTATTTTATGAATAAAAATATGTCATTGAATTCGCAATACAATAATCAAAACAATATCGTGTATTCTGTCTGTTTTGACCGTTTTAATGGTAGGTGTCCAAGTCGCTTCAATTTTTATGGAGAAATATGGTCGTTGGAAGAAATAATATCCTTGGAACGAGAGGCATAGAAATAGGAGGTCATTCAAATAATAATTTAAAACTTTTACATAGATTAATTTCTAGATAGAGATAGAGTGACTTCTCTCTTACTTCGAGCAAAATAATTGAAGATACAAGATGTTAACGAATTGTTCCATGTTCTTGTATTTATATAATTGAATTGTTTTTCTTTGTGTGTATGATCAATTTTATAATGATCGAGGGATTCCGAAGATAGGAAGACGTGTTTTTTATCATCGTATCAAGGGATTTCAAATGTTTGTAAAATAGAGGTATTGATTACCTTCTTAATCGATGGATTCCAAGGATAGGAAGATAGTCGTGTTGATCATCGTATTGTGGGATTACCATGGTGGTGGTAAGACAGACCTTTTATACTAGTTAAAAGGATACCATACACTTTGGGATAAAATAATTTTAATACCTTTACATTTATGCAGCTATTTGCAATAGAAATAGAATCATTTTTTTCTTCTTTCTCTTTTTATTTTATTCAATTATAATTGTTTCAGTTATAATTCATTCATTACATATGGTTTTTAGTGATTCTATATGTTTTATGGTATAATCAATTACATTTTTAGTACATTGATAATTGTTTTCATTTCAAATACAATTTTTCTTTGTTACTTTTGGTATTACATCATATCATATCCATCGGATCCACGACCTGTTTGGTGATTTGTATTTTTTGTGAATTGTATTTGTTTAAGACATATTAAACTATGTTATTTAATAATAATTTAAATAAAATATTTTTAAACCTAGAATTCAACCCCCCATCATATATTGTCCAATCTAATATACATTTACATATATATTACGATCCTGCATCTTCAGGTAACAGACGTTCACACTGAGGAATAAAGTGTACCTTAATTGGATACCCCAATAAATAAAGGTATATTACCGATACAACCCCTTAGAAAAAATGGTTATAGTGGAAATACATGATAAATTCTTTGAGAGATATAACATATCCCAAAGAGATAGTGGGAGTGACACAAAATTAAATGAAGTCAAGGCTCAAGGCACACAAAATTTGGTACAGGATCAGATTCTACAAATCACCATGGAATAAGAAACTATTCTAGAGACACAAGAACTATAGAGGAGTACCTGAGAGGTTAGAGAACAATAATGTTATGTTTTTCTAGTCACCAATTACAGTTACTTGTTATTATTTATAATAGTCACACACTAACATAAAAGGAAGATGGAGATGGAATAGATGATGCCTAGTGGCAAGAACCCATGATTTCTGGAATGGCTCACATGTACCAAAATCAAGCCTAAATTTTTGTATATCCTCCAGTGGATGTAATTTTTTTTGTTTTAAATGGGTATTCAAGAAGAAACTGGACATTGAAGGATAAGTTAGTACCTATAAGGAATGAAAAGTTTCAAAATGGTTTAAACAACATCATGTTAATGACTATTATGTAACCTTTTCACAAGTTGCAATGCTAAAATCCATCAGAATTATACATTCCATTGTGGATTACCCTGAATATGATGTTTGGGAATGAATTTCCAAATATCCCTAATTAATGGGAACATTGATGAAGATGACCACATGGAACAACCTGAAGGGTTTGTGACTCCAAAGGATGACAATAAGATATGCAAGTTGAAAAAAATCCACTGATGGGTTAAAGAAAGAATCCATGTCCTAGAACATTCTGTTGGATAAATCCAGAACATAATATGGTTTTATAAATACTGAATGTGAGCCTTGTATCTATAAATGGTTTAGTTGCAGTCCCATAATTTTCTTAATAGTATATGTAGATGACATATTACTTAATTTAAATGATATACTAGTCTTCTAGTCTAATAAGGAATGGTTGAATAAATTATTTTCCACAAAAGACATGGATGAGGTAGCATGTATTCTTGGGATAAATATCCATCATGATAGATCTAATAGGTTTCCCGGCCTATGTCAAAGTATATACATTGACATGACACTGAAGAGATTCTGTATGGAAGAATTCAAGAGGGGATTTTTACCTGTGAAACATGGAACTCGTATTTCAAAGAAGACGTTTCTATATACCAATGAGTATAGGAATATAATGGATAGGATTCCATATGAATCAATGATTGGGTCATTCATGTATGTTATTCTATATAATACACCAGATTTAAGCTATGCGTTAAGTTTAATAGGATTATATCAAGTTGATCAAGGTGAATTCAATTGGATGGAATTCAATAATATCCTTAAGTACCTAAGACATACTAAGGATATGTTCCTTGTTTATAGAAGAGATGAGGAACATGTAATCAGAGGATATACAAATGTTAATTTCCAAACTAATCAAGATGACATGAAGTCACACATACGATACATCTTCACAATTAATGGAGGTATGGTGAGGTGGAACAGCTCAATGCAAGGTGTGGTGGTAGATTTTATCGTAGAGTCTGAAAATATTACATCTTATGAGGAAGATAAATTTGTAGTTTGGATGTGAATTTTCGTCCAAAATCATGATGTGGTACCTAGTAGTAATGATCCCATAACACAAAATTATTATAATACTGCATCAGTGGATCCTGCAAAAGAGCGTAGGTCACATCAGCGGATGAATAACACACTACATAAGTATCGTATCTTGAGGGATTTTTTTTAGAGAGGTGATGTTGCAGTGAATAATATTTCCACCAAAGAAAATGAAACCGACCCCTTGAGTGAAGTCTTAACTCAGAAAAAACAAGATTTCCAAGTGTGGTCTAGTGGATTGAATGTCGTAGGCTGTTGGATATAGTCTATTTTGGAGTTTTTTAGAGTTATTTCCCACGAAAAAACTATTTGTTCTTTGATAACATGAATATATGATGTATTTAATATTAAATTAAACATTTTATTATATATTGGTCATTATTCTGCATGACCCTAATGTAATTATTTCTTAGATTATTTTTTGCATTGTTAATGTCATAGTATTTCACCGTTATGATGAGTACCTTGATGTGATATAGAAATGATTTTATTGTAGTTAGGTTGTTGGATAACATACCATGACTGGAGAAATAGTATGTATACTATCAAGTGTGATTACTCATAAGAAGAGAATACTTATTCTGATGAAGTTCACACTTGGTAATCTCAAAGATGGGAGATTATGAGAACAGGCCCTCCAGTATGAATTCTGCATTTTTTGGTTACATTGTATATTCTAATTTTTTTGACATGTTTAATGGTCTTTAGACTTTATTATTATCATCAATTCATGTCACAAATAACACACATAGATTTTATGACTAAAACATAAAGGCCATATGTTGGTGGGAATTAAGGAATGTTGGGTGTGTCATAAATGACATGTTATTAATTGATATGTCAATAAAGGATATTTCCCTTCCAAATTCATGGATGTTGATATATAATCCCTTTGATTTAAATAGAACCATCACCCTAAATTTCATGTTTATGTTGTAGCGATGTGTTTTTTCAAATATTCAAAGAATGATGTATCAAGCATATAGGTTGATGACATCATCATTCGAACTACTTGATGAGATTGTGTGAGAGAGGGATTATATTACACAGTGAGAATTTTTATGTCGTTGTCTTCATTGAGACTTTAACTTCGTTATTTTTGGTTCCATGATCTTTTACTAGAATGTAATATCAAACTTTGGTAAATCCCACCAATTTCCAATGAGAAAGAATCCTTGAGGGTCACCCACTAAGTGTTTCTGGTGGTCTCAATTAATTTATATTTTAATTTAATAAATTTAATAAATAAAAGTCTAATGACTGAGGAGTAATTTTACTTTACTTATAATGATATCATAATATAAATAAATATTTATTCACCAGATTGTGAATAAAATATTTAAATTTATTTTATTGAAAATTTGATAAATATTTATTTAATATTTTGTGAATAAAATATTTCATCAAGAGAATAAAATATTTATGTGGGTGGTCAATAAATACAAGAGGAGTCTAAATAGACCAAGACCATATTTGGTGATAAAATTATTATTTACGAGTTGGTAAATATTATTTATCAATTTTGGGGAAGTTAGTGCACCACAAAATAATAGAATTATTATTATTATTATTATTAGTATTATTATTTTGTGGCTTGGGATTTCATTAATGGTAATAATTATATATAATAAATATTATTCAATTAAAATTTTAATTGAAAATCCCAACACTATAAATAGACGATTATATATATTTTTTAATTCATTCAAAAACAATATCTTTTTTGGAAATAGAGAATTGTTACACACGTAAAATTTTCTCTCGAATCCTCTCTCCCTCTCCTGAATGAGAAACCCAATAGAGAATTTCATCAAACCTGAAGAACGATATATCAACAACGAACAACATAAGACATTGGATTCAATGTGCTTGCAACTGGATAATGAGTGGAATTTTTCATAGGCCATTGAAGGACATGTGGATCAATAATAGATGGATTTCACACTTGTGTCCTCACAAGCGCAAGAAAGGGAATCCAGAAGGACATTTTCAGATGATCAAAAATCATAATCAGAGAAAGATCATATGCCCAGTTATTTATTTCTTTACATATTAAATAAATTAATTATAAATATGACATTCAATATCCTCACTCTTGGTTGTAAAAATGATTATTAAAATAAAATTTTAATGTATCTCACCACTACACACTCTCATTACACCAGAAAGAAACAACACCATCTTACAAATCAAGTGGAAACCCATTAACATCACATTAAAAATTTCAAACAATTCAATTAAGACTATTTTATTCTCAATTTATAGTTTAATATTTACTAAACTTATTTCAATCCCTTCCAAATAAGAAAAATAATGATATCATTACAATATCAATTTAAACATTATGAAACAATTTTTCCACTATCATGATTCAAATTTTCAATGTCATTAAATAATGATATAATTATCAAGGAACCAAGACCAAATGAATATTTTTTATAACCCATACCCAGAAAGTCCCTTATAACTACCTTTCAAACTATGCATAAAACCTATGTATTCATGGGAAATGAAAATAGGAGTATATGGAAGGGAGATTACATTAATCCAATCCATTCATCCAGATGAATTAATTTTTAGGAACTCAATATGAAAAAATGGTGGGTGGGGATATATTGAGTTTAAGATTCGGGTTAATGGAGAATATTTATCAAAAACCCTATGAAATCAAGATGAATATGCATTTGAATTTATTTTAATCATGCACTATTAGAAATAAGATCGTGGTATTTTGACCATCACCATTTCTTTTACCAAAGCATGGTGTAAAAAAGAGTTTTATCCCAATATGAATAACAGCCAGATGTGGTTACATCTACATATCCTTCTTCTAAGAGAAGGGGTCATTAAGAATAATTCTTAAAAGTTCTTCCTCAAAAAATATACTCCCATGATATGTTCAACATACAAATTTATCATAAAATAAATCCAGACCAAAAAACTATCAAAATGGTTGTATTAACTATTTCCACCACTGAGGAACCACAAAAAACCTCATTTGCATTCCCAAATCACTCAATACAAATAAAATGACCACGAAAACAACCATTTGAAATTTCTTTGTAGATAGCTTCACATATTCGGGGATCCATTCTGAAAACCCCATTTGAAATGTACTGTGTAGTTGTTTCATATGTTGTGGTGAATCCAGAACCCCAAAATCATGACCCAATATAGGAAATACATCACCCTCACCCTTTTAATGACTCTAAAAATTGAAAAAAATTCAATGGTTTGGATTCTGGAAATCTATACCCGAACATCAAACACCTACAAAACAATTATAACCCATGAACATTAAAACCAAACCTGGAGAGAAGGGAATGGAAAAGGGTGATCCAAAAAACACCACAACAGATAAATCCCATGAATATAACCAAAATGGATAAAAAAAATTTATTAATTAATATATGGTAAAACTTCGATAGACACTCCCATGGGATATACCCCTCCAACAAAAGTAAGGACACCAATAAGCCATCATGGATGATATAACCATCTCAAAAGTTAGATAATAGTCAAAATAATTAGATCATCATTATAATTCATGAACATATAATAAAAACATTGGATATATTGAGGAAATATTTGAACCTTATTTATAGGTGATATCTGTTGTGCCACAAAGTTACCATTAGACATGAATTAATGATATAACCCACCCGCACAACACAATCTATTCTCATTCATAGATCTCCATAGGAATATACTCAAAGGTTAAATCAACTTAAATATAATTATCACCCTAATGGATTATATAGGATTCATCATTATATTAGTTGTGATGAAGTGACAATTTAAAGACGTCATGAATCCATATCAATTATCCGGGAATTTTTATCAAATACATGAAAGAAATAATAAGCACCAACACCTCAAAAATCCAAAAAAAACATCAGAGAAATATTTATACCATAAACAAACCATAATACCCATAAGGATAAATCAAATTAAATAATACATAACATCCAATGTATAACACTAAATTTATAATCCTATTTTCAATAATGGATTTATATAAATCTTATAACTTGTTCATCTTGTAAAAAATCAATTGATCCATCTCTATAATGCATTGAACTGGTCTTGGAAAATGATTTTTTTGGCATCCCGACTATATTATAGTATAATGTTCAACATATTCATCATTCGTAGAAGACATCAAATGAGGCCATAAAAATTATGTGGAGAAAACTTTTATTGTAATAAAATTTTATAATGGCAGGTTCATCTTGTAATAATATCAAAAAATATATATATTTCGGATGAACATGTCTTCAAGAGTCTGAATTGGTGAATTTTTAGGATCACATGCCTTTGGGTGAAAAATGTTATAATGAAAAACTAGTATCCACAGTCTTGATAAATTCCTCCTCACACCCTAGATATTAAAGGAGAATCATATTCATTTTTATTCCTCCCCGACGCTCCAAGAATCCTCAACTCCGCCTCTAAATACTAGCTCAATAAAACCACTACCATGATCAACTCCCTAATCATGAATAATTGAGTCTAAATTGATAAAAATATCATGATCAAAAATATTACATCATATTTTCCTTGATAAACTAGTAATGAACCATTAAAAAATCCTCCTATTTCTATAGTGGATAATCAAAAATACTAAATCAATCTAATGAGAGTGTGGGTATCACAGTTAATATTCTAGAAGATTAAAAATATGGATAAATTTTATAAAAATGAACAATTCAACATGGACAAACAAGAGATCACAAAGAGTTAGATAGATCTTTTCCATGCTATGATGTAACACCCCAAGATTTCATAGTGTGTTATTTCTTCAAAATAAATCAATAACTTGCACTACACGCAACACTAAGTTCAAGCGCACCATGAATTACCAAAACAGCCGCTCAAAAGAGGTTATGAATAGTATTAACAAAATTTTAATCTTTATATAATCCTTTTAATTTTAGAATCCATATTATGAGTTTCTTAGACATAATGTAAGAACAAATTCATATTCAGTATTGAACTTTTACCAACTTTTAATAGTAAACCCTTTTTAAATACAATATTTTATACTTTTTGACTAAATGGGGACATCAAAAATTTAAAATCAAACATCCCAAGCTTCTATGGTACGTTTTCCTTTGAATAATACAGTAGCATGTGTTGTACGCAACTTCGAGTTCTAACACACACCACAACCAATCAAACTACCCGTTATGAATAGTAATACATACTTTTTGAAATTATATATATTTTATATTTCAAAATGGACTTCATTTTTGGATTCGTAATATCTAATTTATCCTAGGGTGAAATTTTGGAACTTTTCGGATTACACTTATATTTTGATGAATAGTGAAAATTACTAAATTTTTATTAAAAACATCTTTTTTAATCGAAATAATTTATATTCGTAAATTTTGAATTTGAGTGGTTTTAGAGTGTATATAGAATATATTTTTACCATTTAATACAATTTTGGTCATTGAACATAATTTCACAATTAAACTGAATATAAACAAGTATCAATCTTTTGATAGTTATTATCTCTTAAAAACACGCGTTTTGTTTTAACAACGGGAATTAATTTAAAATTAATTTCTCCAATTTTGTGTTTTGAATTTGGAAAAATGGATTCCATATTTGTAATCAGGATTTTCAAATTGTGTAAATAGGTAACTTTTATTTTTAGAAATTTTGAATAATTACTTCTGTAAATATTTTATTTACAATGGTTAAAGGGTAAATCCGGTAAATAAGGGTAAACAAATAATATTATAATAATATAAAATTACCCTAAAACGTGTCCTATCCTTATTGGTTGATACATGTTCGACCATGGAAATCTTTGGGTTAATTTTCGGACACCATGGTGCCACTTGTAAGTGATAGGGACACTTTATTTTAATTAAGTTAAAATGAATACAAAAATGACAAAAGCATATATTTTTAGAACACTAATTTTTACACAGGGTTATATATTATGTATTTTCGACTATAAATATTCATTAGAAAGATAAAATGATTTATTACATAATTATATTTTATTTATAATTTTTAGACATTAAATAATTTAATTTATTTATGACACAATGATGATGCAATAATTACCATAATAGTGAAAAATTAAAATAATTAATATTATAAATACCGAAATAAATATAATTTGAGACTTTTAATGAATTACACTAATTTTATAGGATAATATGACATATTAGGATTTATTTAATTGACTTTTTTCGAAGTAATCATTCTGTTATAAGTTTCACAAAAATCAACTATTGAATAGTGTCAAAATTGACATAAAAGAGTTTTTAAAACAAATATTATATTATTAATTGATATTAAATTCATAAACATCTAAGGTTCGTCCAAGAGAACTATATCATGATATTTGTATCATTAATGGAACACTTTGGGGTTTCTTGGATTTATATTGTAATTTTATTAACTATATAATATAAAAATACAAAGTGACATGGTAAATGTCAAACTAATTAACTAAGAGTAAAAACTAAAAGATAAGGTTAATATAGTAACCCAAACCTGTCTAAATTATATTAGAAGAATTTTTTTCGACCTATCCCCACCTTAACCTTTAAATAATCAACTTTGGAGCCATTATAAACTGAATATGAATTTATTATAAATTAATATTTCTAGCTTTTCTAAAGGTGCACCTCACCCCTCTTATAAAAGGGAAATCCTCCTTCTCATTACTTCACACATTAAAAGCCTTTTGGTTCGGCCAAACTCTTCCCCAATACTCTCCCAACTTCCCTCACTACAACCTAGAGGTATTAGTTTGATCAGAAAGCCAACCTAAGTAGCCAATTTGATCAAATCAAAAGGAAGTACCCGAAGAAGAGGTAATGATTTCACCACCCTTTTTCAAGTTCTTTTCTTCTTCCACTTCTTCATTCTTTGTTGTTACCAATCTAAAATAATAACTACATTATATTATATATACTGTGATGTTATTATAATTATGGTACAACCATATTCAGTATTCTATCCACCCTTTGAATAACATGTCACCATACGTGCGTACGTACGGCTTACCGTCTCCACGTCGTGGTGTAATTGTTATTCAATATATTATTATTTGAATGGGTATAATAATAATTTTTAATTAATTTAATTAATAATAAATATAACATGATAATGATTCTGTATATATGATATACCATCCAATTATATATTATTTTAATATCAAAAGAATGATATTTTCGCTCGTGCGTACGTACGGACTACTGTCTCCACAAACGCGATGAGATTCATTTCCCATCATATCCATTCAATTATAATTATCATTTGATGATTTAAAAATAATTTTTAAGGACTTGATATCATTCTGGATATGAAAAAGATACAACCTAACCATTAAAAACATGGATTATGTAAAAAACATATAAAAGAAAACGAGTAAGTTAACACCCGAAACGACGATAATTCTAACATATTATTAACAAAGAAATGTTAAAAGATCATATATGATATAATATCAATATATATGATTCTTGTATAATTTAATAACAATTATTTCACCATTATACAAGAGTTTAACCTACCCTCCACCAAGGAAAAGTACAAGGTAAGGATTTATTTCACAATCTCTTCATTATCTGAGGTTGTTTATACGCAATTATCTACTAGGATCTCTTTATCAACCACATCCATGTTCCTTAAAAATGAATTTAAAAACATATTTACTATTTACTAGAAAATGGGTTAAACTCATTTATACCCTTATGTGTTTTTAAAGGAATCTTTCTGTCGTTTTCCAAACAAGGCATTTTTAACCTTTTCGACAAATTTAAGGTAAGAATGTCTTTTTTTTCACTTATACGGTGGGTGCGGCTATTTACCGCTGGTATAAAATCGTCAATGTTTCCCTTACAAGCTTATAAGAATGTTTTCAAAGTAAATGTTTTATTTTATAATTATGTGACTTTTAAATGATTTCAAAATGAATATTTTATGAATTTGTGAGCGGTACTCTTTATCAAGATCATAATTTTAAATGTTTTAAAGATTTATCTTTCTAAATATTTTTAATTAATGCCCTTGTTTTCAAAATAATTTTAAGGATTTATTTATATGGACATGAATGTTTTAAAATGATATTTCTTTTAAAAAGTTTCAAAGTGGTATGGGACACTTTGATTCAAAAACCTCTTTTAAATTACTTCCTTTATAAATGTTTGACTTTTCAATGATTTCGAAAAAAGAGATATTTCTCTCAAATAGTTTTGATTTTCATCTATGTCAAAATCCTTTGATGGATTTTAAGATTATTTGAAGTTGATTTATTATGATACAAACATTTTTATTGTATTGAAGGTTTTGTGATATGTTTTATTGTGGATGTGTTATTTTTATACCATTCATGGTTTATAGAGAAAGTATTGACATTTCGTATGCTATTTTTAATACGAATGTTTATGTTATGTTTATACCTTTTCATATGGGAATGCATTGGACTTAATATGTGACGGGTGGAGCCCTCTATAGCTCCTCGATGCATTGGTAGGTCTCATGAGACAAACTAGTGTCTTGGCACAAGGCCTTGGAAAAATCTGATTTCTAGTCTTGGCATGAGGCCTCGACTATGTGGTTATGATAGTCTGGCATTATGCATTCCATCATTATGAAAGTGGTTATTGATATTGAATGTGATTATTCGATTAGTAGAATATCCATGTGGATAAGTAAATGGCATTATTTCATTTTATTTTTTCCATACTATGTTGACGTTCAAGTTTAAAAAGGCTTTTGTTTTAGTTATACATTTCCTTAAATGTTTATTCTTATTTATGAATGTTTCCGCTATATTGGTATCCTTACTAGGCATTTGAGCTCACCCCTTTTCTATGATTTATTTTTCCCAGGATGTGAAAAAGTAATTTATGAATGACCTGCAGAGATAGTATGTGGGGATATGAGTGTGGGATATGGAGACTATGTTGTAGTAGTAGTTTTTCACCTTATGATTTAATGTAAAACTTTATGAATATATCTAGTGTTTCCAAGGCTACTAAACCAATCGGTATTTCGAGATTTGATCTTTCTTTTGATCATGCCAATTTTATTTAATAATGCACCGACTCTAGGTAACTAGGGTCGGGGCGTTACAGTTGGTATCATAGGAAGTTTGGTAAAAACCTTGGAAGCTATATTTAGATAAACTCTGATTAGAGAAAATAGATTTAAGATGGACTATGAGGATTAGTATAGAATAACTTCCTAGAATTTTGGTATTGTAGAGATTTTCTGAGTTTTCTGAGCAATATATCCCGGTTTGGATATGAGAAGGTACAGGCGGCTCTGGAAGAGATGTACCTAGGGGTAAAACCCGAAAACACCACTTTGAGCTAGAATCGAACGGGAACTGGTGCACGACAACGGGCCTTACTGCACTCTTGGTTAAGACACTCCCGGTAGATATGCTTAGGATAATTCTCATTTTCTTTACAAACCATTATTAAGGGTTTATTAGTATATACTTCCTCAAAGGAGAAATTTTTATGATTATGGATTATATCCATAAATTATTTAATTTATGTTATGTGTTTTACAAGTTTGGGATTAGGTATTGTTATTCATAAATTAATCTAGTATATGCCATTGTTTAGAAATGGATCCCAATAGAAGGAATTATAACTCCAGCAATGCACATGATCCAAAGAGAAAGAAGGATCATATATTTCATGGTCTTAAGCCAGAATTTATAAGAGAAATACTCTCCCATGTATTATCATCATATAAAGAAATAATATCATGTGTTGATAAGATAAGTAAAGAGTTTACAGAGTCCTATGGATTTGAAGGGAAGCAAGAGAAGAAAAGGATGGAAGAGAGAAATATGGATAAAGGGAAGAGGGAAAAGAAGAATTTTCCCATACGTGATAACTGTGGGAAGAAACACCCTGGAACTTTCCTGAAACTAATTGGAGTTTGTTATAAGTGTGGAGGAAAATGGCACAATGTACATGACTGCAAGGGTAAGAAAATGGTTTCAAATGTACAATGCTTCATTTTCAAGGAGTTTGGACACTACGAGAACCTATGTCCCAGTCATCAAACTATGCCGCAAATTATGCTATTGGATAATAATCAAGTTATGATACTACCACAGATGAAGAGGAATGATTAGATTTGTTATGTTGACTATGTCAATTGAGTGTTGTTTCAACAATGTACTTGTTATAATAATTATGGAGTATATAAGGATTGTACTGCAGTACTATTTCATTAAGTACTTGAGATTGTGTGGAACAAATAAAGGTGACTCAATAGCAGGATAAATTTTGTGGAAAATATGTGGTTGAGAGAATGATAAACCATAATATAGATCTGATACCGAGGTAGTGATTTTGGAATAATACATGATTGATTTGGATAAATTATATTGTATATTCTTGACTACTTTGAAACTGATTAATCATTTGTATATTCCATCATTGTTGGGGTTTAAAACATTTTTGGATTGAAGGAGTATATCTATTATTCTTTAAGGAATAAGGGATCATGAATGTAATCAATAAGGTTTTATGGTAATTCAGGATGTTGCAGTGTTTTAAATGAATACATGATTAAGGCGTTCACATGTTATTACGCGTAAAAAAGGATCTTTATTTTTTTTACCTTCCTTATAAATTTTGGACTGAAGTATTTTGGATAGTTCTAGTTTGGATTGTTTTGGATTTCCATAAAAGGACAACCCAGAGGTCGGGCGACAACCCGTCGCGTCTGGCAAGGCCACGAGACTTGAACCCACAACCAAATGGCGATAAGTGTGTATCACATACCACTGACCCATGTGATGTCCGGGATAAAATAATGAAGTTTTTTTTAAAGATTTGGTAGATGAATTATAAATTAGTTTTTTTGGAACCCCATACGAATAGGATAAATAGAATATTTTTTTTTTATCTATTATCTTTTAGAGTGAAAGATGAGTTTGTGGCAGAAATTAGTTAATGGATGGAACTATACTTGCCAAGAATATATTTTTCTTCTTCTCTTATTCTATGATGAAATTAATTCATATACTTTTTTAAGGAATCCTAAAACCAAAAATGTGTTATCCTAATACCCTATGTTTTGTTGAACCGATGGTATTTCAAATCATCATAGATTGATGAATTTAAGAACCTCAATTTTACACTTGTTTGTGATTGATGACCTCAATCACTACCTATAAATATTTACGTTTTTCCTCCAATTATATGTCTCTAATTGCAACTAATGTCCTCCTAATCGAGATCATAATTTGGTGGCGACCCTTTCATTTCACTTTTCCTTATATTAAGACTAAATTTTAGTAACCCAATTTCCGATGTGGGTTTTCCCACAAAGATACTTTCTATTTTCAACCTTTTATTTTCGAAGAACAATTTCAAATTGTGAGGATGAAATTTATTGAAGGAGGGGAGAATGTAACACCCCAAGATTTCATAGTGTGTTATTTCTTCAAAATAATTCAATAACTTTCACTACACGCAACACTGAGTTCAAGAGCACCATGACTTACCAAACAAGCTGTTCAAAATAGGTTATGAATAGTATTAACTAAATTTTAAACTTTATATAATCCTTATAATTTTAGAATCCATATTATGAGTTTCTTAGACATAATGTAAGAACAAATTCATTTTCAGTATTGAACTTTGACCAACTTTTAATAGTGAACCCTTTTTAAATACAATATTTTAACCATTTTGACTAAATGGGGACATCAAAAATTTATAATGAAACATCCCAAGCTTCCACAGTACATTTTCCTTTAAATAATACAGCAGCATGTGTTGTATGCAACTTCGAGTTCTAACACACACCACAACCAATCAAACTAGCCGTTATGAATAGTCATACCTAATTTTTGAAATTATATATATTTTATATTTCAAAATGGACTTCATTTTTGGATTATTAATATCTAATTTGTCATAGGGTGAAATTTTGGAACTTTTCGGATAACACTTATATTTTAATGAATAGTGAAAATTACTAAATTTTAATTAAAAAAACTTTTTTAATTGAAATAATTTATATTGATAAATTATGAATTTGAGTGGTTTTAAAGTATATTTAGAATATATCTTTACCATTTAATACAATTTTGGTCATTGGACATAAATTCAAAATTAAACCGAATATAAACAAGTATCAATCTTTTGATAGTTATTATCTCTTAAACACACGCGTTTGTTTTAACAACGGGAATTAATTTTAAATTAATTTCTTCCACTTCTATGTTTTGAATTTGGAAAAATGGATTCCACATTTGTAATCAGGATGTTAAAATTGTGTAAATAGGTAACTTTTATTTTTAGACATTTTGAATAATTACTTCGGTAAATATTTTATTTACCATGGTTAAGGGGTAAATCCGGTAAATAAGGGTTAAAAAATAATATTATAAAAATACAAAATTACCCTAAAACGTGTCCTAACTTTATTGGTTGATACATGTTCGACCATGGGCATCATTGGGTAAATTTTGGGACCCCATGGTGCCACTTTTAAGTGATAGGGACACTTTATTTTAATTAAGTTAAAATGAATACAAAAATGACACAAGCATATATCTTTTAGAAAAATAATTTTTACATAGGATTATATATGATGGATTTTAGACTATAAATATTCTTTAGAAAGATAAAAAGATTTAATACATAATTATATTTTATTTATAATTTTTATACATTATATAATTTAATTTATTTTTGACATAATCATGATGCAGTAATTATCAGAATAGTGGAAAATTAAAATAATTGATATTATAAATACACAAATAAATATAATTTGAGACTTTTAATGAATTACACTAATTTTATAGGATAATATGACATATTAGGATTGATTTAATTGACTTTTTTCTAAGTAATCATTCTTTTATAAGTTTCACAAAAATCAACTATTGAACAGTGTCAAAATTGACATAAAAGAGTTTTTAAAACAAATATTATATTATTAATTGATATTAAATTCCTAAAAATCTAAGGTTCAGAAAAGAGACTAATATCATGATAGGTGTATAATTAATGGACTATTTGGGGGTATATTGGATGTATATAGTAAGTTTATTAACTATATAATATAAAAATACAAAGTGACATGGTAAATGTCAAACTAATTAACTAAGAGTTAAAACTAAAATATAAGGTTAATATATTAACCCAAACCTATATAAATTATATTGGTTGAATGGTTTTAGACCTATACCCACCTTAACCTTTAAATAATCAACTTTTGAGCCATTAAAAACCGAATATGAATTTATTATAAAATAATATTTCTAGATTTTCCAAAGGAGCCCCTCACCCCTCTTATAAAAGGGCACTCCTCCTTCTCATTACTTCACACCTTCAAAGCCTTTTGGTTTGGGAAAACTGTGCCAAAATACTCTCCAAACTTACCTCACTACAACCTAGAGGTCTTAGTTTGATCATAAAGTCAACCTAATGAGCCCTTTTGATCAAATCAAAAGGAAGAACCCGAAGAAGAGGTAATGATTTCACCACCCTTTTTCAAGTTCTTTTCTTCTTCCACTTCTTCGTTCTTTGTTGTTACCATTCTAAAATAATAACTACAGTATCTTATATATACTGTGATGTTATTATAATTATGGTACAACCATATTCAATTTTCTATCTACCCTTTGAATAACATGTCACCATACGTGCGTACGTACGGCTTACCGTCTCCACGTCGTGGTGTAATTGTTATTCAATATATTATTATTTGAATGGGTATAATAATGATTTTTAATTCATGTAAATAATAAATATAACATGATAATGATTCTGTATATATGATATACCATCCAATTATATATTGTTTTAATATCCAAAGAATGATATTTTCGCTCGTGCGTACGTACGGACTACCGTCTCCACGAACGCGATGAGATTCATTCTCCATCATATCCATTCAAGTATAATTATCATTTGATGATTTAAAAATAATGTTTATGGAATTGATATCATTCTGGATATGAAAAAGATACAACCTAACCATTACAAACATGACTTACGTAACAAAACATATAAAAGAAAACGAGTAAGTTAACACCCGAAACAACGATAATTCTAAGATATTATTAACAAAGAAATGTTAAAAGATCATATATGATATAATATTAATATATATTATTATTGTATAATTTAATAACAATTATTTCACCATTATACAGGAGGCTAAACTACCCTCAACCAAGGAAAAGTACAAGGTAAGGGTTTATTTCACAATCTCTTCATTATCCGAGGTTGTTTATACGCAATTATCTACTGGGATCTCTTCATCATCCACATCCATGTTCCTTAAAAATGAATTTAAAAACATATTTACTATTTACTAGACAATGGGTTAAAGTCATTTATACCCTTATGTTTTTTGAAAGGAATCTTTCCGTCATTTTCCAAATAAGGCACTTTATCCTTTTCGACAAATTTAAGGTAAGAATGTCTTTTTTTAACTTATACGCCGGGTGCGGCTATTTACTGCCATTATAAAATCGTCAAAGTTTCCCTTAGAAGCTTATAAGAATATTTTCAAAGTAAATGTTTTATTTTATAATTATGTGACTTTTAAATGATTTCAAAATGAATATTTTATGAATTTGTGAAAGGTACTCTTTATCAAGATCATAATTTTAAATGTTTTAAAGATTTATCTTTCTAAATCTTTTTAATTAATGACCATGTTTTCAAAATGATTTTAAAGATTTATTTATATGGACATGAATGTTTTGAAATGATATTAATTTTGAAAAGTTTCAAAGTGGTATGGGACACTTTGATTCAAAAACCTCTTTTAAATTACTTCCTTTATAAATGTTTGACTTTTCAATGATTTCAAAAAAAGAGATATTTCTCTCAAATAGTTTTGATTTTCATCTATGTCAACATCCTTTGATGGATTTTAAGATTATTTGAAGTTGGTTTATTATGATACAAACATTTGTATTGTATTGAAGGTTTTTTGATATGTTTTACTGTGGTTGTGTTATTTTTTTACCATTCATGGTTTATGGAGAAAGTATTGACATTTCGTATGCTATTTTTAATAGGAATGTTTATGTTATGGTTAAACCTTTTCATATGGGAATGCATTGGACTTAATATGTGACGGGTGGAGCCCTGTATAGCTCCTCGATGCATCGGTAGGTCTAATGAGAAAAACTAGTGTCTTGGCACACGGCCTTGGAAAAATCTTATTTGTAGTCTTGGCACGAGGCCTCAGCTATGTGGTTATGATAGTCTGGCATTATGCATTCAATCATTATGAAAGTGGTTATTGATATTGCATATGATTATTCTATTAGTAGAATATCCATTTGAATAAGTAAATGGCATTATTTCATTTTATTTTTTCCATACTATGTTCAAGTTCAAGTTTAAAAAGGCTTTTGTTTTAATTATACATTTCCTTAAATGTTTATTCTTATTTATGAAAGTTTCCACTATATTGGTATCCTTACTGGGAATTTGAGCTCACCCCTTTTCTATGATTTATTTTTCCCAGGATGTGAAGAAGTAATTTATGAATGACCTGTAGAGATAGTATGTGGGGATATGAGTGTTGGATATGGATACTATGTTGTTGTAGTAGTCATTCACCTTATGATTTAATGTAAAACTTTATTAATATATCTAGTGTTTCCAAGGATACTATACCAATCGGTATTTCAAGATTTGATCTTTCTTGTGATCATGCCAATGTTATGTAATAATGCACCGACTCTAGGTAACTAGGGTCAGGGCGTTACAGTTTTTATCAGAGGAAGTTTAGTACAAAACATGGAAGCTAGATTTAGATAAACACTGATTAGAGCACATAGATTTAAGATGGACTATGAGGATTAGTATAGAAGAACTTCCTAGAATTTTGGTATTGTAGAGATTTTGTGAGTTTTCCGAGCAATACATGCTTGTCTGGATACGAGCATGTAGAGGCGGCTCTGGCAGAGATGTACCTAGGGGTAAAACCCGAAAACACCGCTTTGAGCTAGACTCGAACGGGAACTGGTGCATGACAACGGGCCTTGCTGCACTCTTGGTTACTACACTCTCGGGGGATATGCTTAGGATAATTCTCATTTTCTTTACACACCATTATTAAGGGTTTATGAGTATATACTTTCTCAGAGGAGACATTTTTATGATTATGGATTATATCCATAAACTATTTAATTTATGTTATGTGTTTTAAAAGTTTGGTATTAGGTATTGTTATTCATAAACTAATCTAGTGTATTCCATTGTTTAGAAATGGTGCCCAGTAGAAGGAATGATAACTCCAGCAATGCACATGATCCAATGAGAAAGAAGGATCATATCTTTCTTGGTCTTAAGACAGAATTTATAAGAGAAATAGTCTCCCATGTATTATCATTATATGAAAAAATAATATCATGTGTTGATAAGATAATTAAAGAGTTTAATGAGTCATATAGCTTTGAAGGGAAGCAAGAGAAGAAGAGGATGGAAGAGAGAAAGATGGATAAAGGAAAGAGGGAAAAGAAGAATTTTCCCATATGTGATAGCTGTGGGAAGAAACACCCTGGAACTTTCCTAAAAGGATTGGGAGTTTGTTATAAGTGTGGAAAAAAATGGCACAAAGTACGTGACTGAAAGGGTAAGAAAATGGTTTCAAATGTACAATGCTAAATTTTCAAGGAGTTTGGACACTACGTGAACCAATGTCCTAGTCATCAGACTATGCCACAAATGATGCAATTAGATAATAATCAAGTTATGATTCTACCACAGATGAAGAGTAATGATTAGAGTTCTTATGTTGATTATTTCAATTGAGTGTTGTATCAACAATTTACTTGTTATAATAAGTATGGAGTATATAAGGATTGTACTGCAGTACTATTTCATTAAGGACTTGAGAATGTGTGGAACAAAGAAAAGTGACTCAATAGCAGGATAAATTTTTGGAAAATATATGGTTGAGAGAATGATAAACCATAATATAGTTCTGATACCGAGGTAGTGATTTTGGAATAATACATGATTGATTTGGATAAATTATATTGGATATTCTTGACTACCTTGAAACTTATTAATGATTTTTATATTCCATAATTGTTGGGGTTTAAAACATTTTTGGATTGAAGGAGTATATCTATTATTCTTTAAGGAATAAGCGATCAGGAATGTAATCAATAAGGTTTTATGGTAATTCAGGATTTTTCAGTGTTTTAAAAGAATACATGATGAATGTGTTCACATGTTATTACGCGGAAAAAAGGATCTTTATTGTGTTTACCTTCCTTATAAATTTTGGACTGGAGTATTTTGGATAGTTCTAGTTTGTATTATTTTGGATTTCCATAAAAGGACAACCCATAGGTCGGGCGGAAACCCGTCGCATCTGGCAAGGCCAAAAAACATGAACCCACAACCGAATGGCGACAGGGGTGTATCACCTTCCACTGACCCATGTGATGTCCGGGATTAAATAATGTAGTTTTTTTTAATGATCTGGTAGATGAATTATAAATTCATTTTTTTGGAACCCTTTACGAATAGGATAAATAGAATATATTTTTTACCTTCTGTTATCTTTTAGAGTGAAAGATGAGTTTGTGGTAGAAATTAGTTAAAGGATGGAACAATACTTGTCAAGAATATATTTTTCTTCTTCTCTTCTTCTATGAGGAAATTAATTCTTATACTTTATTTAAGGAATCCTAAAACCAAAAATGTGTTATCCTAATACCCTATGTTTTGTTGAACCGATGGTATTTCAAATCATCATTGATTAATGAATTTAAGGACATCAATTTTACACTTGTTTGTGATTGATGACCTCTATCACAACCTATAAATATTTAAGTTTTCCTCCATTTATATTTCTCTAATTGGCACCAACGTCCTCCTAATTGAGATCATAATTTGGTGGTGACCCTTTCATTTCTCTTTTCCTCATATTAAGACTAAATTTCAGGAACCCAATTTCTGATGTGGGGTTTTCCACAAAAATACATTCTATTTTCAACCTTTTATTTTCGAAAAACAATTTCAAATTGCGAGGATGCAATTTATTGAAGGAGGGGAGAATGTAACACCCCAAGATTTCATAGTGTGTTATATCATCAAAATAATTCAATAAATTTCACTACACGCAACACTGAGTTCAAGCACACCATAACTTACCAAAAAATCCATTCAAAAGAGGTTATGAATAGTATTAACTAAATTTTAAACTTTATATAATCCTTATAATTTTAGAATCCATATTATGAGTTTCTTATACATAATGTAAGAACAAATTCATTTTCAGTATTGAAATTTTACCAACTTTTAATAGTGAACCCTTTTTAAATACAATATTTTAAATGTTTTGACTAAATTGGGACATCAAAAATTTAAAATGAAACATCCCAAGCATCCACGGTACGTTTTCCTTTGAATAATACAGTAGCGTGTGTTGTACGCAACTTCGAGTTCTAACACACACCACAACCAATCAAACTAGCCGTTATGAATAGTAATACATAATTTTTGAAATTATATATATTTTATATTTCAAAATGGACTTCATTTTTGGATTTTTAATATCGAATTTATCCTATGGTGAAATTTTGGAACTTTTCGGATAACACTTATATTTTGATGAATAGTGAAAATTTCTAAATTTTAATTAAAAACAACTTTTTTAATCGAAATAATTTATTTTGATTAATTATGAATTTGAGTGGATTTAAAGTATATTTAGAATATATTTTTACCATTTAATACAATTTTGGTTATTGGACATAATTTCTCAATTAAACCAAATATAAACAAGTATCAATCTTTTGATAGTTATTATCTCTTAAAAACACGCGTTTTGTTTTAACAACGGGAATTAATTTTAAATTAATTTATGCCACTTCTGTGTTTTGAATTTGGAAAAATGGATTCCATATTTTTAATCAGGATGTTCAAATTTTGTAAATAGGTAACTTTTATTTTTAGACATTTTGAATAATTACTTCGGTAAATATTTTATTTACCATGGTTAAAGGGTAAATCCGTAAATAAGGGTTAGAAAATAATATTATAATAATAAAAAATTACCCTAAAACGTGTTCTAACCTTATTGGATGATACATGTTCGACCATGGGAATCTTCAGGTCAATTTTGGGACCCCATGGTGCCACTTGTAAGTGATAGGGACACTTTATTTTAATTATGTTAAAATGTATACAAAAATGACACAAGCATATATGTTTTAGAAAAAAGAATTTTCAAATATGGTTATATATTATGGATTTTCGACTATTAATATTCATTAGAATGATAAAAAGATTTACTAAATAATTAAATTTTATTTATAATTTTTAGACACTAAATAAGTTAATTTATTTATGACACAATTATGATGTCGTAATTACCATAATAGTGAAAAATTAGCATAATTGATATTATAAATACCCAAATAAATATAATTTGAAACTTTTAATAAATTACACTAATTTTATAGGAAAATAGGACATATTAGGATTGATGTAATTGATTTTTTTTTGATGTAATCATTCTGTTATAAGTTTCACAAAAATTAACTATTGAATAGTGTCAAAATTGACATAAAAAAGTTTTTAAAACAAATATTATATTAGTAATTGATATTCAATTCCTAAAAATCTAAGGATCGGCTAAAAGACTTAAATCATTATAGGTGTATCATTAATAGACCACTTGGGGGTCGATTTGATGTATATAGTAAGTTTATTAACTATATAATATAAAAATACAAAGTGACATTGTAAATGTCAAACTAATTAACTAAGAGTTAAAACTAAAAGATAAGGTTAATATTGTAACCCAAACCTGTCTAAATTCTATTGGGTGAATGGTTTTAGACCTATCCCCACCTTAACCTTTAAATAATCAACTTTTGTGCCATTAGAAACCGAATATGAATTTATTATAAATTAATATTTTTAGCTTTTCCAAAGGTGCTACTCACCCCTCTTATAAAATGGCACTCCTCCTTCTCATTACTTCACATCTTCAAAGCCTTTTGGATCAGCCAAAATCTGACCAAATACTCTCCCAACTTCCCTCACTACAACCTAGAGGTCTTAGTTTGATCAGAAAGCCAACCTAAGGAGCCCTTTTGATCAAATCAAAAGGAAGAACCCGAAGAAGAGGTAGTGATTTCAGCACCCTTTTTCAAGTTCTTTTCTTCTTCCACCTTTTCATTCTTTGTTGTTACCATTCTAAAATAATAACTACAGTATCTTATATATACTGTGATATTATTATAATTATGGTAAAACCATATTCAGTATATTATCCACCCTTTGAATAACATGTCACCATAGGTGGGTACGTACGGCTTACCGTCTCCACGTCGTGGTGTAATTGTTATTCAATATATTATTATTTGAATGGGTATAATAATGATTTGTAATTCATGTAAATAATAAATATAACATGATAATTATTCTTAATATATGATATACCATCCAATTATATATTATTTTAATATCAAAAGAATGATATTTTTGCTCGTGCGTATGTACGGTCTACCTTCTCCACGAACGCGATGAGATTCATTCTCCATCATATCCATTCAAGTATAATTATCATTTGATGATTTAAAAATAATGTTTAAGGACTTGATATCATTCTGGATATGAAAAAGATACAACCTAACCATTACAAACATGGCTTACGTAACAAAACATATAAATGAAAACGAGTAAGTTAACACCCGAAACGACGATCATTCTAAGATATTATTAACAAAGAAATGTTAAAAGATCATATATGATATCATATTAATATATATGATTCTTTTATAATTTAATAAAAATTATTTCACCATTATACAGGAGGTTAACCTACCCTCAACCAAGGAAAAGTAAAAGGTAAGGGTTTATTTCACAATCTCTTCATTATCCGAGGTTGTTTATATACGCAATTATCTACTGAGATCTCTTTATTATCCACATCCATGTTCCTTAAAAATGCATTTAAAAACATCTTTACTATTTACTAGACAATGGGTTAAAGGCATTTATACCCTTATGTGTTTTTAAAGGAATATTTCCATCATTTTCCAAACAAGGCACTTTTAACCTTTTCGACATATTTAAGGTAAGAATGTCTTTTTTTAACTTATACGGCGGGTGTAGCTATTTACCGCCGTTATAAAATCGTCAAAGTTTCCCTTAGAATATTATAAGAATATTTTCAAAGTAAATTTTTTATTTTATAATTATGTGACTTTTAAATGACTTCAAAATTAATATTTTAAGAATTTGTGAAAGATGCTCTTTATCAAGATCATAATTTTAAATGTTTTAAAGATTTATCTTTCTAAATATTTTTAATTAATGTCCATGTTTTCAAAATGATTTTAAGGATTTATTTATATGGACATGAATGTTTTGAAATGATATTTCTTTTCAAAAGTTTCAAAGTGGTATGGGACACTTTGATTCAAAAACCTCTTTTAAATTACTTCCTTTATAAATGTTTGACTTTTCAATGTTTTCTAAAGAAGAGATATTTCTCTCAAATAGTTTTGATTTTCATCTATGCCAACATCTTTTGATGGATTTTAAGCTTATTTGAAGTTGATTTATTATGATAAAAACTTTTTTAATTGTATTGAAGGTTTTGTGATATGTTTTACTGTGGATGTGTTATTTTTATACCATTCATGGTTTATGGAGAAAGTATTGACATTTCGTATGCTAGTTTTAATACGAATGATTATGTTACATTTAAACCTTTTCATATGGGAATGCATTGGACTTAATATGTGATGGGTGGATCCCGCTATAGCTCCTCGATTCATCGGTAGGTCTCATGGGACAAACTAGTGTTTTGGCAGAAGGCCTTGGAAAAATCTTATTTTTAGTATTGGCACGAGGCCTTGGCTATGTGGTTATTATAGTCTGGCATTATGCATTCCATCATTATGAAAGTGGTTATTGATATTGCATGTGATTATTCGATTAGTAGAATATCCATGTGAATAAGTAAATGGAATTATTTCATTTTATTTTTTCCATACTATGTTGAAGTTATATTTTAAAAAGGATTTTGTTTTAGTTATACATTGCCTTAAATGTTTATTCTTATTTATGAATGTTTCCGCTATATGGTTATCCTTATTGGGCATTTGAGCTCACCCCTTTTATATGTTTTATTTTTCCCAGGATGTGAAGAAGTAATTTATGAATGACCTGCAGAGATAGTATGTGGGGATATGAGTGTGGGATATGGAGACTATGTTGTTGTAGCAGTTTTTCACCTTAGGACGTATTGTAAAACATTATGAATATATCTAGTGTTTCCAAGGCTACTAAACCAATCGGTCTTTCGATATTTGATCTTTCTTGTGATCATGACAATGTTATGTAATAATGCACAGACTCTGGGTAACTGGGGTCGGGGCGTTACATATGATGTACCACAAAGGGAGATATGTCATACTCATAATGATCCATGTCACATAATTCTAAAGGAAGAAAAATAATCTATTGTGACAATAATTGATTTTTATCATCGTTAGACCATCATTATAAGGAATCTCCTAAATAAACTCAATAACACAAAACATACACCTTATAATCCATTATATGGGGATCCTCCTCTATTTACACTATGAAAAAAATTACTATAATCTAAAAAAGTAATCCCTTATAAGAAAACTACTATATAATGATGCATTGTGAAGGGAACTTCCATCCCTGTATATGAATCTCCAAAATTACTCATAACACTATCGTGTGACATTCTTATTTGTAAATCAGCTAAAAATTTACCCTCCCCTAGGATTATAATTCATTAAAACATTTTTTTTAATAATTCCGTGTATTGTTGTTGGTGAAATATCAAGTCATGTCGGGAGAAGACATACACAATTCTTTATGGGATTCCTAAAATTCGTAAATATTTTACTCATGTGATGGTGTCACCAAAACATCATGAAAAAATACTTCAAAATCAATATCATGGATGGTATCACTACATTCATGGGGTCACGATATCCAATACATATAATAACTTACCTCTGCAGCTACATCCTGGAATTTCATAATCCATTCTTTAATGAATCACATCAAACCTAAAACTAATATCCCTCTTCCAAAAAATATTTAACTAGGGAACTTTAAAGCATATAATTTATATAATCAATATTTTTCTCAAACTATTCAATATATAAGTAGATCTCAACCACTATACTTAAAACTATTATAGGAGTGACAATACATGTTGAGTTTGGTATGAAAATCTAATAAAATCATAGAAGAATGAGAATACTCCACTATTCTTCTATAGAGATGGGGTCGACTGAGAAACCAATTCCTAGATCATAATATGATCTAAAAATACTCTATATAGTTAAACTACATTCCCCATGAAAAAAAAATCATTATCCTACAAATCACACCTTTTTATCTTTCCAAATAGTTATTATAAATGTGAAAATCCAAAAATATCCAATATATTCTATATAGAATATTCTTTATACGTTGAATACATAAGGATATTTATGATTAGAACCACCATGAACTGATAAAAAATATTATAGAACACTAAATTTATTATTATAATTAACAAAATATGATATTTTATCACAATTAATGATATAAAAATTATAAAATTCCAAAAACTACATAATAATTCATTCCTTTATATATATTCATCCTCCACCTAAATCTCATTATATCTTGATGATATATATATCTTTATGAACCAACTAAATTAATTTAGCTACGAAAATAAATAATCAATATATGGAAGATAGTAGAAATTATTATTTATCTACTTGTTGATTGAAGAAAATTTGTATATAGACATATGCAGACATTCATCATCATAGATAGAAAACTAGTGCACCCATAGGTGACACACTAGACTTAATAATACATCATATAAAGGGAACATATATAAATTTTCTAAACTCTATTAACATAAATGTCAAAGTATGATATAGATAATTTAAAAACAGAGAACCACCCTGCTATATTTCGATCTCAAACTTGATCTCCTACTAAGGGGGTATTGAAAAAACCTATTCAGGAAATACATGAGATTAATCCTCAACCAATATTTGAAACACTACCCACTAGACTACTTATGATCTCAATTTCAAATCAACACACTTGGAAGGTAATGGTGGAACATGACTATGAACCATCTTTTGGTTTTTTTGGACAAATAAACACAAAAGAATAACAAATAGCTTTATAGAATATGATCAACATCATGATGAAATCAATAAAATCTTTCTCCAAAGATAACATATCCATTCTAATGACTATGTATTTTGGTTATATTCAAAAATATAGGAAATCAGTACATTATTACTATTTACCTAGATTAATCTCATAGTGTCTACATACATTGTCGAAATTATCTCGACATCAAACTGGTATACTCAACCCCAAGGACCCTAGATGTCTATTCATCTCATTTTCGTAATCTTTTAATGGTTCATTTCAAATAAATAATGAATTAATCCTATATATAATAATGGATGAACCCATGTAGAAAAAGAATACAAGGTTAACCTGAATGATGTATGAATTCCTTGGTGATGGAAACTCTGAAGCATAAATAAGACCACTACCTACCCATTTAGCTCTATAAAAATTATTATTATAACCTTTATTAAAAAACACTACTCCCAATGTATGAAAACTATCATGGGGATATATTATTCATTTGATGGATCCTATAAACTGGTCATATGTTGGCACACCATACTACTTCATCATCAGCCAATGCTAAAATATTAGTGGAACTTAAAGAGGAACATGAAAAGTATATTGTATCCTAATAAATACCATACACTATTATCACTGATTACCATGGAATATATAATAAGGGAAAACATGTGATCAATTTTTTTGTCAATAATATTCTCCACCAATGAAAAAATGTGATTAATACATATGGGATGCATGAGCTATCCAAAAACTCCTAGGTATATGAAATTACAGATTACGTACCATACACATATTATGTAGGTAATCCTAACAAATCATATCGCTTGATGAAGTGATTCTACTATCCTACTTGGAAAAATAACTTCTATCAACATTAGGTTTAGATATGTCAGCATCGAAAACAATTTGATATATATTTGTATCTCTTACTGTAAATCATCCTTCATATTACCTTCACTAGTCTCTTCATTTGGATTCATATCCAAATGATTTCATAGAAGGTTCCTGAAATGGAACATAAAATATCAAAAATGGGAACAACCCTATGAAAGGGTAAGAAACCCATGATGTATGTTCACCTTTTCAATCAAAAAAGAAACTAAAATAAAAACTATCCTCAAAGAATATCCCATTAAACATCCTACTACTTCGGATACCAATGGAAAACGAAAAAACAATGTATTGCAACCCCATGTAACATTATCACCACCAATGAAACCCATTTCTCCATTCAAGCACAAATTGAAATGGACAATATCTATACCTCCTCCAACTGGTACTCTTTATCTGAATATGAATTGGAGCCATCATAATTATGCATAGACTATATTTGTAACTATTAGAGTGTCCTCCTCCATGTTTCATTGGTATCAACATCAACCATATAGAGATATATTAGAACATCCTACAAAAAACATTAATATGTAAATGATGAGTATATTTATCGAGATCCCTACATGGAAAATAAAAATATATATTACGGACCCCAAAAATAGAAATATAGAATATTAAAAATGAGGTAATGGATGTTAAGATTTACCCAATCATCTACCCATTTCATAAAATGGTAAAAAAATATTGATTCATGGATTTGACAAATATCACAACCATGTAATAACATTTTATCCTTTTTTATAATCAAGAAACATTAATGACCATGCATTAGTTCAATAGATTGACCAAAATAATAATGTCATATCTAAATCCCATATTTACATCAAATATGATACTCACATGACACTGATTGTCTACCAACCCATGTTTTCATCATCTGTATCTTCCTTTAAACTCATTTGTACTCCACAACATGATCATTTCATGAAACTATTTCAAGACCCATCATCTTAATGAAACCCATCTCATGCTGAAAATTATGGAAGTGAGATAATGATGCATAAATATAGCCTCTAATAAAACCTGGGTTGGTTATATGTCATGAGGGTATATCATACAATTTAATGGGATGAATAATATAATGTCTCGCCCCTTCTCATTGGCTGGAGAGGGTATTGAGATGTTACTAGGACGTAAGTGACATCTCCAAGATGCAAAAGGATATCATTAAATTTCCATAGATACATTTAAATTTTTTTGGATGATTTTCCTTTGAATATAAGAAACCAATCATCAAATTATACCAAAATAAAACACTTCAAGATTCATGATTAAAATGAATGACAATCCAAACATTTCATTTATATCAAAACATACCAAAGTGTACCACAACGGAAGACTGACTGACAATAAATAAACAAAAAAAGACAAAACTATCAAAACACAAAGACAATCAAATGACTTCAACGATCCACATGCTATAATGTACAAATCCGGAAAAAGACCCAAGTATCATGAGGTAGTACTAAATTTATGTGATACATTACCTTTTCTCGTATCCCAATAGATGATATATGAAAAACCACCAATGTACCAAAGCAGGGGAGAGTACTAAAACTCATAAGGTTCTCTATGATGTCTTCCTAACTCATGAAACTAGGATAGAACATGTTATCAACATTTATATAAACAATTTATATAAAATTGCTTCTAAATAGTTTATAGAAAAATATAAACACAACCCAAAGTAAATTTTTTTCCATGGAAAAAACATAATAAATTCTTTATATAACTTAACATTACATTTTTGAATAACCCATACCTTTACAAATAATCATACATCCAACCATTATTGAAATCATTGAAACTTTTTATACTCATGAGTTGTGAGTTATCCTTCCACTAATCCATCACTTAGGGTACCACATTGATGGAAGTACTTCATGCCCATAGATGTCCCAAACTTTTGATGAAGGTAATTCATGCCCTTATCCATTCCAATGTATATAAAAACACACAATAGAACCATTAAATCTCATGGAAAATCTATGTTTGTTCTAACCATTCAATTAAACATCATTCTTTTAATTGAAAAAAAATCCTTGTAAAAAACAAAAAATTATCTTCAAATCATATTATCAAAACACATTCTAATAACTACCCAAATTTCCCAATTTACACAAAACATCACTCATGTGGGTTTAAAAATTTATTTCATAATGGGTAAGCAATTAATTTCAATCGAAGAAATCAATTTAAATCCAATCCTTCATTGTTATCAAATAGAAGAGTCAAGTGTGAATCCACCTACCTTGAGAGACATTGTGAAAATGAAGAATGAGATGATGAGCATTCATGAAACTGAGTTAAACATCCAAAACCCACTTAGATATATTCCCCTATCATAAAAAAATTAGAATATGATCATATTTTGAATCCAAAAACATTATATTTTCACAAATTGGGAATAGATCTATGAATCAAAGATAAAAGAAATGGTAGATATAAAAAAAATCAAGAACAAACTAGAACAATCACTTACCACGAATAATGAAATACTAATCACCACGGGAAGTCTTAAAATTGACTATGGATTGATCAGATAAACTTCCAGGACCATTAGGAAATAAAAATCATGACTAAGAGATAGATAGGGAAAAAAGTGATTCAAAGAAAAAACTGAGTGAGTTGCACTTTTTTAGGATGTAGTTTTTTACCATGCAAGATTTAGTTGCGCAATTAAGAAAACAAGATGTTATCCAATTCCTTGAGGTTGAACATAACACAATTTCTTTTCACTTTAACAAAATTTTGCACCAACTGTTCCAAATATCACTATCCATCAAAACTAAAACATGACATAATTTCTCCTTAGTCTCTGCATAGTTTGAATAAATTATATGGAACTCGTGAACCTTCCATTTTCCCCTCTCAAACGTTGAGTGATTTATTTTAAGTGGTTCATGGTTTAGAAAAACCCTTTACCACCCATGAACCTATATAAACCCCGCCACAACACTACAAATGTTCTAAAAACTCTCCCAAACATCACCCATATACTTAATTTACATAAAATCATAAATAAAGTGTTTAATACCAGAAATATAGGGTGCAAAATTCCCCCAAACAATGGTATTTCCATCCCAAGGATGTAGAAAATAATCACTAGCTTGATAGAGTTCTGAACATTTAACATTCATTTCTATTTCTCTTTCCCAAGTCACATCATAAATCTGAAAATGCTTCCACAAAACCCACACTAGACCGATGCTTTTTCCTACAATAATATTTCCTTCCAAACCATAATATACATTGAGATATGTAGTAATCAAACATCCAACACTAGGTATACATGATCCTATCTGATCAAATTTATAGGATTATTTTGATACTTTTTCAACTGAGATATATGGGACCCATTATTGACCAGACTAAAAAATGGTGGAAATGTAAGCTGAAATGACACCACTCCAACTAATTATAGTATCTCAAAAGTGCCTATATAGTAATGGGATAACATTAACTTCATTACAAAATGACATTGTTCAATATTTGAAGAGATATTCTTGAACACATGCTCACTTACCATGAACAAAAACAACCATCAATGAAGATCCACATATAACGTTTAATGACTCTGCATTGTCTCTATCTATTTTCTAATCAACTGAATCTTCTCTTCTGTATCTTAGACAAGTCTTAGCCAAACTAGTAAATTCTACCCTATTTCCACCCAACAATGTAGAGAACGACATAGATTACCATATAATGATTCAAAAGAAGCCATATATATCTTGGCCAGATAGTTGTTGTGATATAAGAACTCCACTAATAACACATGATCTTCCCATGGGCCACCAAAATACATTACACAAATCCCACATCACGTCTTTCAAAATTTATATCATCCTTTCATATTTCCCATCCATATAAGGATGATACACCATAATCATATTCAACTGAGCCCGAAGGTCTTTCTATAAGGATTTCCAGAAATGTGATATAAACCTTATATCTCTATCTGATATGATGAAAATTGGTATTCCATTTATCTTTAAAACTTACCAGATATAGATTTTAGATAAATCCTCCACCGTATATGTATCAAAAATATGAATGAAATGTGATGAATTTTTGATCCAATCCACAATCAACCATATAGAATCGTGTTTTTAAACAATTTGTTGGAGACCTATTACAAAATCAATAGTTATCTAATTTCATTTCCACACAGTAATAGGTAATGATTATATCATACCTTCTGGTGAATGAAGTTCTACCATAACATGTTTACAAGTTAAGAATCTTGAAACAAACTCATCCACCTTTTTTTCATTTTAACCCACCAAAACTGCATTTTAATCGTCTCATACATCTTTTTTATTCTAGGATGGATAGCCTATCTCGAATAGTGGTATAAATGAAGATGTTAAACCTGAGAATCCATAGGTATAACCAAATGATTAATGAACCACAACATAGAACTCCCATCCAACGTCTATCCCTCAATGGTGTCTCTACCATTGAGATTTGACCTCATTGCCATAGATTGTGCATTGAAAGTTTGTTCCTCTTTAACAATATATACTAAACCAAGAACTAGAAAAGATCGATATAAAACATCAACTTCAACTTGGTCTTCACATTCCATGTTTAGGTCGTCAATGACCGACATCAGCTACCACTCATCTGATGCTTCTTTTTCCAACTGAGTATATGACTTACTTCTTAATGTCTCTTCCACCATATTTTCATTATCTAGTTTATATATTAAGACAAAGTAAAACATTTGGAGATACTCCATCCATATTATTTTCCTCAGATTCAAATTCCATTGTGAGAATACATGTTTCAAGATCTTATGATCTGTTAACATAGTAAATTTCTCACCAAAGAGATAATGATGCCATGTTTCAAATCATGCATGACTGTAGCTAAATATGAAGAGTGTTTTGGGTAGTTCTTATCGTGGGACAATAACGTCCTTAATACATAATTAATAGAAATATCTCTATTCATGAAAAAACACCCCAACCCAGATCACAAAGCATCACAATACACCACATACCCTTGTGTTGATTCTGGAAAAATCTGGATAGTTGATGATCTAAGAAAACCTTTAGCTCATGGAAATACTTTTGGAATTCTTCACACAATTGGATTGGAAAATCCTTTTTTTAAAGCTGTCATACGTGATGATATTCATTAATGTTACAAACAAGGAATCAATAATAACTAGCTAGACCAAGGAAACATCATATCTAAGATATATTCTTAGGATATTTCTAAGAGATAACATCTTTTATCCTCTCTGAATCCCCTAAAAAAATATCCTCGAAATTAAAATGTCATTAAAATGTTCTTATTGCATCCAAAAATCTCACTTTGATAGTTTTTCATACAACCGATGGCCTATCATGATTCCAAAAATTATTTCCAGGTACTTCTCATTCTTAGGCCTTGTCCTTGAATACAATAATATATCATAAAAAAACACAAAAAAAATATATCCATATATCCTTGAAATTTATGGTTCATGAGTTACATAAAGACTATTGGTGCATTCGTATGACCAAAAATAATTACCACATATTCATAATGGCCATATCTTATTCTGAATGCTATTTTTGGAATATCCACCTTCTGAAATCACAATTGGTGATATCCTGATCTCTATTCAATTTTAGATAACTAATAATCTCTAATAAATTGATAAAACATATCATCAATGCATGACAGTGGATACCTATTTTTTATTGTATCTTGGTTAAGATTACGATAATCCACACAGTGTTTTAGAGTTCCATATTTCATCTTCATGAACAAGATAGGTGCTACCCATAGAGATGTACATAGACAAATGAAAGTCATACTTTATAGCGCTTCCAAATCAAATTTCAACTCCCATATTTTTTTGGTGTTATTTTATAAGATACAAGTGATATAGGATTGGTCCTAAGGTTGATATCATGCATAAACTTCACATATATTACTAGTGGTAACCTATATAAATTTTTTGGGAAACATCTAGAATGTTATCAATGATACATGTAATAATACTACTCTTAGTATCTTCCATCGATGCCAATTTAAATGTTGCCAACTATTAAGAGATCGTTCCCACTTCAGGTTTCAACTACCCCGTTGAACATTCCTTTAGACTTTGTTCTCCTAAAAAGAGATTCTCTACGCCATATTCATTCTTGAAAATAATTGTTCTACTTTAACATTTTATGCGTGCCTTGAAGATTATCAACCACTTCGTACCCATAATTACATAATATACATTTATCTCCAACATAAATAAATCAAATTTCATTTAAACTTAATCCATAGTTATATAACATGATCTAAAACAAAATGATTGAAATTATCTTTCCCAAAGAATAGTTTAAAATTTTATTATAGTGGGTCTCATCTCATGTTATAAACATAGAAAATAAATAGTATGAGAAGAAATAAAGGAATGTAATGAATCGATGATAAACAGAACTTCCATAAGGGTAGAATTCAAATTAACTGTACCTTTCACCATAGATGGTCTAACCTAATCATCCACAATCGCATACTCGACTCTATATAATGTCATTGTCACTGCACGTTTTTTTTTTCAAACATGAGATTTCCCATGTGGATGACTCATGGTATTACTCAAATCATAATGTATAACTGAATTCTGCTTATGATATTGATTCTTCAATCCATGCCTCGTCAAAGCATATGATGCCTATGATACCTGATAAGTGCCTGGAGAAATTGACCTTAGCGCACTGCAATAAAAGAACTGAAGATGTCCCATCTTATTGTAATTATGGAATTCCCTTAGTGGTTTCATACAGTCTCACTTCATTGGGTCAAACAAAACACCTTGGAAACATCTCATTTTTGTCGTGGATCTCATAAAGAGATTCAACAATCCAAATATCTGATTTTAAGTCATACTCCCACACTGGAAAAAGGCTTCCTTATTCTTCTTTCTCCCAGCATTAGAGTTTCTACCATTTTGAATGGGAATCATTATACTTTCCCTTCCCAAAACTCTTGAGATGTTACTTTCAGCCAATACCATTCTACAAACCATATCAGTATAATCTGTAATACAGATCATGAAATTATTCAAAACAATATCCTATATCAACCCATATTAAAAGATGTGTTCCTTAAAGGACACACTAGTGGAAACCTCTGTCAAAAAGTAACACTAAATTAATAAATTTTGCAATATTATTTGTGATAGAGTGGCTTTTCCTCCATCGGAATAAGTCCATTGTTTTATAATTCATGAACACTTGGGGATATAATTTTTATTGAAAAATCCTAAAAATCCTCTCAACTAATTCCTCGATCAACTTTAGCCTAGAAAAAGAGATCCCACCACTGGAATTCATGATATGATATCATATACATCGCGGTATAGAATTTTAGATATGCTAGTTTACCGATGAAATAAAAGATATGATTCAAATTTTTCAACCACATTTAATCCATTTTTGTTTTAGAATCACCCTATAAGATGGGTGTATTCTTCTTCTTGATCTAGATAGAATGATCTACTTTCCTCTATTAATCCCCTCAGTTCCCTATATCCACAACCTGAGACCCTTGGACAATACTATGAACTAGATTTGGGTTCACTTGTGTCTTAGGTGCTACCACATTCTCAGAATCGTATTCTAGTTGGATCATAGGATGCCTTTCAAGTTCCATATATAGATAAAAAAACACCCTAAGTCTAACTCTATAGAAACTGATGTCTTATCATTTTAAATTATATCATATCAACTATAACATGTATGCTATCTGAAATCAATCTTTTCCAAATTCATCCTTTTTTTAAAATATTTACTTCTTTTTGAATATAAAACAATATTCAAAATTTCACAATTATAGTCTTTTTAAAAAATCATTCTTTTTGAATACAATTTCAAAAAAATTTAAAAAATATTTCCTTGTTTTTGAAACTCATCATAAATCATTACTCTTAAATGAAATATGGAACCCAAGAGGGGATTCATTCCTCTAATTTATTTCATTCTCATTCTCATGGGATAAACCCATGAGAATGAGATGTCAAAATCCTGAAAGTTCCTCTAGAACACTTATGTAACCAACTCCCTAGTAACTTGATGATCAGAATAAAATGGTTAGCTACATCTTGTTATTCTCTAAATTTCACTCCCCAAAAAAACATACTTTATTCTATGATCCCAACTCATGGAATAGAGATTAATGAATTAAACACCATGACCGACATAACTAATAAATACTTGTTCCACATGTAAATGTCCAAGATAACACCACATGTCTCAAACATACTTTTGGTCCAAACAAAAATTATACCATTGGTAATATCCCGACCCACCTCATTGGCTTGAGAGGATAATGAGATGTTACTAGTCCTTAACCAACATCCCTATGATGCTAAAGGCTTAAAATAAATTCCAAGGGATTCAATTACAATTTGGGGGAATATTTTCCCATTGAAGATAAGAAACCAACCGTAAAACCCAAAAAAACACTACTTGATGCATGATAAAAATAAAGGAAAATACAAATATTCCATTAATATAAAAAAACCAAAGAGTGGCACATTGAAATTAATACCATCCCCATGTAATTATTGGAAAACTAAACTATCAATGCTCAAAGACAAGTAACTGATTCTAAGGATCCATATGATTCATGATCCTACTTCACCAAATAGCCCAAATATCAAGATATAGTACTAAATATGTGTGATACATTCCATGTACCCCTATACCAATAAATGATAACTTTAAATGAACCAATTTTCCAAATTAAGGGTGAGTATTAGAACTCAGCTGGTTTTCCCTGAGGACTTCTCAACTCACACCACTAGGATCGAACATGTTAACAAAATTTATTTTAACTATTTATATAAAAAATCCTAAATAGTAAATATCAAAATATAAATATAATGTAATTTATAATTGTTTCTTTTTAATGAACATAAACAATTATTTAAATAATTTAACATGCTATTTGGGAATAACCCATCCATTTACACACAACCATATATACAACCGGGAATGAAATACATTGACCTCCTTAAACTCATGAGTGGTGAGTTTTCATTCCAATAATCCATCACTTAGTGGGCCACTTCTATGGGGGTACATCACACCATCATCCATCATAAACATTTAATTGGAGTACTTCACACCCTTATCTGCCACAATGCATATGAATACATGCCATAAAACCATGAAAACTCATTAAAAATACAAGCATGTTCAAACCATTCAATTAAAAAATTTATATTTTATTGAAAACCATCTTTACATGTTGAACAACCAAAAATTATTTTTACATAAACATTTTAAATTAATATTATCAAAAAACTTTTTAATAACACTCCATATTTACCAATTTCGACAAACCATCACCCATGAGGGTTTCGAAAATTATTTTATTGTGGATAAGAAATTAATTTTGATTTAAGAAATAAATTTCAAACTAATCCTCAATGTTCTAAAATAGATGATTTGAGAGTTAATACACCAACCTCAACAGTTTCGGTGAAAATCAAGAAGGACCCAAAAAATGTTTTTGAAACCGGGTTAAATCTCTAATAACTAGCCTAGATCTCTGCCACTATCATAAACCAATCCAAATATAAACATATTTGGGATCCAAAACATTATAGCTACTCATAGTGGGTGTAGATAAATGAATAAAACAGAATGGGGATATTATATTTAAGAAAACCCCAAGAAAAAGAAGAACGATCACTTACCATAAGGGATATGCTTCAAATCAACAAGGGAAGCCTTTAGATCACCTCTACATCAATGGGAGAACCTTATATGACCTTTTAGAAAGAATTTTCAATATTTTGAACGAAAAAGGTGTAAAAATTAGTTATTTATAGAGAAAATTGAGTGAGAACCACTTTTTAATGAGGTTGTTTCTTGTTGAACTATGTTTAGCTATGTAGTTAGGAAAATTGTTCACCAACCATCTATTAACCACTACCATTAGGATGAACCCAACATTTTTGGATCACAAGGTTACCAACACATGTACTAATCATTCCAAATCTCACTATCCAATAAAATAAAAATATGGCACATTTTCTCCAAGGCCTCAACAAGGTTTGGACAAACTGTGTGCAACCCATGCAGCTTCCCTTTTTCCCTTTTCTAACTGTGCATTGTTTCCTATAAGTGTTTCATGGTTTCAAAAAACCATCAGCCACCCATTAACCTATTCAAAAGACCTAAAAACTCTCAAAATTTTCTCAAAACTCTACCAAACTCCACCCATATACATTATATACATAAAATTCATAAAAAAGGGTTTCATACCAAAAACTGAGGGTGCTACAAATTACCCTCTTTATAGAATTTTGTGAAAAAGAAAATAAAGGGTGTAAAAGAAATCATACATATAATAAATTATATATCACAATTCAATAATCTAATGTTATAAAAATTTTGGATCTCTATTGAAACAATAATAACCAAATGAAATCCTCAGAAGAATCTTTAATACCCAAACTACTATTGATAAAGTCTACAAGCTAGTAATGTATAAGATGGTCACTAACCATGTCATGTGGACCAGGAAAAATGTTTTTTAAATTATAGGGTGAGGAAAATATGCATAATGAATATGATTCTTCCAAGATACTCTTGTAAATATTTAGTTATAGAATACTAAAACATAGTGAAAAATGTGGTAAAACATACTTTTTTACTAATAAATTATTCTATAATTCTATCAGTCACTGTGGATCTCTCACCAAGATTCTAATACATGTAACAATATAGTATAAAATATAACAAATAATGTGTTTGTACCCTACATCCACTTCCCCACTATTTTCAACTCTTTCCCAAAAGTTATACATCATGATTTATACCTTTATAAAAAATACTCATGCTTGAAAGGAAATTGTTTTAAATCCTATTCCTATTGTTCCACATAATATCACCATAATAATCAAAAAAATATTTTATATTAGTTGTTTTCTAGTGTCAACACAACTCTTATGTGATTTATTATTCATCAATACATCCTAAATCATAAAATAAATACCCATAATATCTCATAGGATTGGATATTTTGAAATACATCTGTGCTAAATTTACAAAATCCATTTCCTAAAAATAAAAATATATATAATAAATATATCCTATGTGCATATGATGGAATAATAATACATATATGATAAGGGAACATAATAGAGGGAGTAGTTATCCAACCAACCTAACTACCCTATAAAAGCACCCCATAGTCCGCTAATTGTTTTTTACCTATCAACATTAGTGGGGTTTTGTTTGAAAACACGTTACATAATAAATAATATATCTTATAACCACTCTAAGAGAATATACCTTGTATTTTCCTCAAATGTTGTTATTTTTTCTTATGCAACCAGTTTCCACCACTAAAGACTATATAACTAAAAATAACTAAATATTTTGAAGTGACTTTTAATTCATTCATATGAAAATAATTTATTTTAACATAATTCATAACAAAATTCCATTAAATCTAAGTATATTCTTATGTTTCCAAAAATTCCTATTTTTTTATCATTTCTACATTTAATTATTCCATGAACTCCATGGGATCAATTATTTATCATTACTTACCCTTACATAATTTTATGTAATCTTGGATTGTACTAAGAAACTATAAATGATATATAATAGATGAAAAAATTGGTTAATATAGGAGTGGGGGGAGGATGTATAGATTCAATAAACCAATCTATCTAGTCTTTAGTGAAGATAAATTAATATTATAAAATTAAAAAATTACAAAAAACAAAAAATTGGAAATCCCAAGTTCACCATGCCTCATCAGTCTTAATGGAATACTTGAAAATACCATGCATATCATAGTCCACCTCACCCTATGAGGTGACAACAACATCCACTAACTCAGGAATCACTGAGCACTTCTTAGATTTAAATACTCCATCCATGGATAACATCATGTCAAATTAAAAGACTGGAATCCAAAGAAATTGAAAAGTAAACCATAGAACAAAACACAGTTAACAGGGAATCTTGACCCAATAAAAAATGCACCAAGACTATAAATAAAAGAAACATATATCTATCCATAACAATTTTCATTAGTATACATCTTATTTTCATACTTCCTTAATTAACCAACTCATCTAACATACTTTATAGCCATAAGAAACCCATAGAATTAACTACAAATATTATCGTTTTATTTAAACAAGATTTAATAGATTCTTATATTTAAATAAAATATAATGAAATTTGATGAAAATTATACATTATTATTTAATTATTTCAATCTATATTTAATAAAATATTTATGAATTGTTCCATTTATAAACCTAAAAACATGATATACAATAGCATAAAAATATATTTCATCCTATTTATAAAATGAAGAGTCAGTCCATTAATGGGACATAAACATGTATTTTCACTACAACCAAAAAAAATCTACAATTACATACACATCAATCGTTATTATGTTTAATTACATTATTCCCCAATTATATAATGAATTATAACATTAGAATTCAACATTAAAAATACAGAATCAATCAGTCTCCTACCACCATTTTAAAGCATTAAATTACACTATGAATGAAATATCTATCAAGTAACAACCACCACTTAAATTGAATTAATATATTACAAAACATATCTCTATTAATCCAATATAATCCATAAACAAAAAAATATAAAATTTAGGGAATCACGGGGAGTAATGTATAAAGTAAAATAAAGGGTGTGTATCTTTATCGAAATATTTGATCTAGTGAATTAAATGATTAGGATCTCAAGGGGCATGATTGGAGGTAGATTCAAGGTAGAGTTGTCAATATAAGGTTAAGATATAAGATTAAGAAAATAACTTAAGAGATATGAATGTTATGGATTTTAAATCCCCCTGAATCATGTGGCATAAAAAATTGGATCACGGATGTTTGGTTGTGAGCACTGCCTTTACCATGAAATTTTGTAAATATAAAATCTTTTTTGACCTATAATTGCTAACACAATTATGTGGTGACCTTTATAATACCCCATTATATATGAATACAACACCATAAAATGTTACAAGTTTTCCCTCCATAAATTGTCCTAAGAAGCCATAATCCCCAACTATGTTTCTTACAATACCTAATCCAAACCCAAAAACCAAAAAATGGTAAGAAAATATATTTCCTTTATCATCCTACATACTAAAATCACACAAACAACCTCTAAAATTTAATTGTCAAAAAATCAACACCACTCCATTCACTCTGCATTTCCAATATACAAATTTCTCTTATAAGGGGATCAAAAATGAAAAACCATTTGAAATATATTTTGAAACTATTTTACTAGCGATAACACACCAAGGAATACACATCCAACCCAAAATAGAAAAAACAACATGTTCATCACCCCAAGAATGCCACGTGCTGCTTGAAAAAAAATATATATTAATTTTGGAAATATAAACCGTTACAATAATTATAGAAATTCATTAATTAAATTAATTTAATGAGATAAAACAACGGTCTCATTTAAATGTTTACAACCAACTTCTCAAATAGAATCATCAAATTTTCATTCACGTAGTGTATCGAGTATAGTCTAAACATGAATATAATAATTAAAAACATTTAAAAATATTATTCTACCATTTACGATATATAGTTGACAAATTTTGATATAAATTGATTTTGATATTAGCAAAGGCCTATAAATAATCAGTTTTATTGAAATTAATAATTTTAGACATTATATCAACTATTTTCATTAAATTAACTTGATATGATGTGAAATTTTTCACTTCAATATTTATTAGAATTTAGGACATTGGAAACCATCATCTAATATGAAAATTTTATATATTACTAGATGATCACAATCCATTGAAGGTTACTATAAAATGATAAGAGCATTTTATCATTGAGAAACTAAAAACATGATAAAAAATCCAATGCTTCTTTTTACATATTATGTAAGATGGGATTGTTGGGTTTTTATAATATAGTTTAATGAATTCAACAATCCTTCATAATATCATAAAATAAAAGGTTAATATGATATTTAGAAATCTATTTTCACTTTATGAATAATGTTTAAAATAATTTTGAAATTTGTTTAAGCTATATATTTTAATAATTATTGAAATCATATCCTCTAAGAGAGAGAAGTATTGTTTGGTCTGATACCCCTCTATATTGAGGATAATTTCATTGCAACATTAAATGAGTTCTCTGTGTTAATAAATAATTTATATTTATAACAAAAATCATAATAATTAATATATATTCCATATAGGATTTATTATTACTCTATATGTTAAAAAAATTAAGTTATATTTGTAAAAAATAGTGATAAATAAAATTTTGAAAAATGCTAACTTTTTTCCCTATTAAGAAATCCCCTTTAGAAGAATAATTTTAAAATATAAAAATTATTTTTTAATCATCATTTCATATTATAAATTCCATATATTATTCACCATGATTGTCCCAATAAATATATAGACCCCACTTTAGTTGAAATATGGTCAAGAAAACAATAATAACTAAACAATATATGATATTTTATAGTAATGTTCATTACATATCATAAAAAATAACACCCTAGTATCTATAGTTTTTATTCTTTTTGGATATTTTTTTATTATAGTTTACATTTTTTAAAAGATTATGAATATTTAATAATAATTAAAAATCACATAACATCATTTAGGGAATATAATATATCATGTTATTCATCATAACCATTGGAATAGAAACATCAAAATTACTCTTTGTTAATTAATTATAAGATGTAAAACATTTCATATTTCAATAAAAGATAAAAATTGTGAAAAAGATTTTCATGTGGATGTAAAAACATAATAAGGTCATATGAATAGAAGATAAGTTAATCATGTCTATTGTAGAAGAACCATAAACATGAAAATAGAATAAATAATTTCCCATATCATGATAATGATGAATATTAAAACGGAAATGTTGGAAAATAATCCAAATTTTAGAAACATAATATTGAAATTTGACAAAGGCATTATTATAAGAAATAAATTCTTATGTCAAGGTTCATATACAATAACACCAATACATAGTTTATTGGGTTCACCACACGTTTAATTGGGCACTTTTGATTTTGTTCACTCTAAATTTGTATATATACTTTTTATTAGATTCATATCCTACTCCCACAAAAATAATTTATTGTATTCACTATATAATCTCATTCATATAATTCGATGATATATGACTCCTTAACAAATGCATTGGTGTTGAATATAATTTTTAGGCCATCTGGTGCATAATCGTAAAATGAATTGATTTTTTACATTACAAATAAATCGTACATAAATTCTTGAGAAACCCATGGAAAACAATTATTCCATTTATTTAAATGATTCATCACAAAATAAACCTTCATAAATTGGAAAGGATGAAAGAAAAAATTCAACAAAAAATTCAAAAAAATGATCTTCGATAGTGTTATATAAAATGGATCTCCTAAACTATTGTGATGAAATGATCCACATGAAACCCTGTTTTCAAAATGTTCCCATCATTTCCCTAAATATACCAATATCAGAAAAGGAAGAGGCTCCCTCCAAACTTGCTTATGGGCGTTTCCATCCATCTATGCTCCATTCACCAAATATTTTTTCATTTCCATAACCCAGTCCCTCCCTCATCTATTAGGCTAAAATTTTTAGAACAACCAATATTGAAAAGAATATATCTTTTTATACCCATATTCTCCTCCTACCACTTTCCCTCCTAATCCTAATATCACTATATAGTAGAGCTTTTCAACCTCATTGGGGGGGGACTCCTGTTCTCACCATTAAATAAGATGCCTTTATGGCTAAGTCATATTTCCATTAGTGGACATTGGTGGCTAGGTTATTGCTATAATTTTTTCAACATATGATGTAATAAAAATTAATAGGGTAATTTATGATAAAATAATTGATGGGGGTCTCAATTATTACTTAGAAATCAATTTTTTAAGTAGTCTCCAATGTATATGATTTTGTGATGGGGAAGCCTAAGATCTCTAGATCATCTAGAATGCGACATTTCAATATTTCATATTTGATGATAGGGGACTATTAAATATGTGTCCCTTACTAGTGTGTTGTGTGGAAAATCTTCTTTGGTATGCCCTCCCATTCCAAAAAAAAATTCTTATGAATATTTTGGATTTTATTGGATTTTTACCATTATGTTGATGATCGTAACCTCATATTTCTTAACACAAATACAACCCATATTTGTGTTGATGTGGATATATAAAATACCCTTCTAGATACCATTTTTCTCTAGAATGGGGAATCAATATCATCCTAAAATAATATTTTAAAACCTCCCATTATTTTTTTGATTATAATTTTTGAATCAATGAAACTCATATTAAAATTTATAGAAGAATTATTTCATAATCATGGTCTATTATCCCATTTTTTATTCAGATATAGGTCCTCCATACTCACATATGAGGGGTGATATTTTTATAATATTAGATCAATAATTTTTGTTTCTCCTCATAGGGTGGATGTTGCAATATCTTTTTTATCCCCCTCTGATGTCCCTTTCTCCCATTCTATTCTAACCACAACATCAGATATTTCCAATTACTCATTATTTTTCACGTTAATGTTCTATTAGAAAAGGGTGGTTATCATCTTATCTGTAACAACTTGGCCCCGCCCACCAGTTGCACCGCAGACATGTGGTCCCCACCCTAGGACCCACCCACATGCCTAAACGGGCCAATCTGACTAATGATAGTCCCCATAAACCAACACATGTCCTTTCCAGTGTGTTTTGGCCTCACTCACACACACCCTGAGAAACGGTCCTGGAGTTCATTGATCTTGATCACTACTCCAAGCCAAGCATTCTTAACTATGGAGTTCTAATCAGGCATGCTCCTGAAAATGAAGGTTCACCTTGTTGATATGAGTCATATAATTTAGTCATTTAACCCTTTATCATTTTGGTGTGATTAGACACTAAATGAGGCCAATATTAATTTTTAATATATATAATATTAATGTTATTTGTTATTCATAAACACCATTTTAGTGCATTTTACAGTTTAAACATCATTTCACATTATGATTGTAATTCCTTCTAAAAATGCACTATTATGTGGTACATATTTTAACATCATTTAAAGTATCCGATGATTCATCTAATTCTAAGTAATGTAATTATACTTATTTAAATTTTACATTTTGGGAAACTGATCTACACTTCAAGATGAACATGTTTTATTCAGGTATCAACGGAGGATTCATAATGTATGATAGAGATAATTGGTGGTGAATGGAAGTAATTCTAGAGAAGGCCGATTGGACACCAGCCCACTGATGAGAATGTGGGACCCACACTACAAACCCAATGAAGAAAAAATTTCATGGGGTGCTATAATAAATATATAGGAACAAATAATTCTACAAAATGTAGTGCTAATTTGGCCTCCATTGTGGCTATTTAGGTAGACCAATTTAGAGATAAAATTCTGGGCCAGATTCTGCAGCCCAGAAAAACAACCCACTAATATAATCATATCTCCAAATCCACAACTCTCAAGGGGACCAAATTTTACCGGCAGTTAGGAGACATCTGGGGATCCATTTTTATTGTTTATGGTCCACTCTAATTCGTCCATCTAGAAGGTCGTCAAAGCACATCTGTTATGTGGATGAAAGTTGGATGCCACCTCGGGTCAAGGGTGGAAAAATCAACTCTCCCTCAACTTTCCACCAACCTATGGCCTACCAAAATTAATTGAGGAGACTTGGACTGTTTAAGTATTGACCCAAGGCTCCAAAAATAACTATTTAAGGTAGTGGTGGTGGAGGAGTTGGGGATCTTTGAGCTTTGTTTCATTTTAATGTTATGCTGCCAATTTGATGTCGTAATCACATTCCTTCAATTGTTAGTTCCTTGAATTACTATAGTTTATTTATAAAAGTTCTTCATCTTCTCTTTTTATATTATTCTTCTTATCACTTTGATAACATTTCCTCATGGTGTGAACTTTTTCATACCCGACCTTGTGAGAATATCACAAAACGGTAGATTGGTTGTTTTTTTCATTGTTTTTTTTACTTCTCCAATTCCTCCTTCGTGAGTCTACTTTCCGCTTCCATTGAAACAATGGGATCAATGGAGGGCTAAACCACGTATGGGTTGATACAAGGGAGTATAAAGGGGCTGTATTGGATTTTATTTCTCACTCCATTAATGGATAATCAATTCTTTTAAATGAGATTTTTATTTGATAACTTTAAAACTTCTTCATCCTTATTGAATTTAAGGTCATACATTTCAAGTACACCAAGGTAACTCATTCCATTAGATCATAATCTTCCTAATACTCTAGAGTCAAAATTTAATCCTATTTCAATGTAATGTCTTCAAAGAAACCAACTCATAAACCCAGGTGGGAACCAAACTGGAAACCCAAATGAGGCAGCCCCAAACATGGGGAATGGAATTGATCAAACCATGAATGACTACCTCAAACCTTCCTAGACCAATTCCCCCTAATGCATTAGATACAATCCCATAGTATATTCTAACTACATCTTTAATCCCCATGTCCTAAACCACCTTCCCACATTCCATGGAAATGGAGTATGAAATGCCCTACCTTCACATTAAGGAGTTCAATGACATTATAGAAACCATGTGTCCCCCACATCAACTAGAATCAGCTAAGATGATGTTATTTCCTTTTTATTTAAAGGATTGAGCTAAAAATTGGATAAAAAATTTGATACCATCATCCATCAACTCTTGGGACCAACTACAAAGATAATTCTACAAAGGGTCTTTCCACACCACAAAACAATTTCACTTAAAAAGAGCATCCAAAACATTTTTGAAAAAGAGGGAGAGTCATTCTATGAAACATGGTGGAGGTTCAATGATACAGTAAAAATGGTTCCACATCATGGTTTTTCTATTCCAGAACAAGTGATAATTTTTTATGAAGGGTTGGGACTGGGGAACAAACAATTCATTGACATGATGTGTAATGGAACAATTAAAAACAAAACCCCCAATGACGCTTACGAGTATCTAGAAAGCCTTTCTAAACAAAACCAAGCATGGGGAACTTCACCTTATTCTGAAAAGATACAATGGACTACTGTAATTCATACACTTAAAGAAGAGGAAATCCTTAGGGATAAACTCGCATCACTCTCTAGGAAGGTTGAAGAGATAAAGCTTAAGAAAGTCCATGAAATCCAAACTGTAGACCCTGTTTGCACAATTTGTGACAACCATGACCAGAATATAGACAACTACCCATACATTCCATCCATCAAGTATGTTTTTTTAGAAGGACCCCTAGTGGAAGTAAATTCCTTGAACTTTCAAAAGCCTTAATACCAAAAAAAACTTCAACCCAAGGTATAATAACAACTGAGGCTTCTGCTGGAAGGATAACCAGCAATCTAGCCAACCACAGGGACAAAATCCTTACCACCAATAGAACTACCAAACCCATAACCAGTTACAAACCCAACTTATCCAACACCAATATCCACTGGTCCATTTTCAACAAACCATCCCACCTCCAAAATATCCCCCTGAGATAAACAAATCTTCTCATGCACCAAACCAAACTGTTCCACAAATCCTACTAGAACAATAGTGCAAAAAATTGGATAGGATGAACTTGGAAGTCTCTTTCCTAAAACAAGAACTTCAAACCATAAAAACTGGAAAGGCGCCCATGCCTACTCAGGCGGTACCATCCTCAACTCCTAGGGGAGAGTCAAGTTGCACTCAAACAACTCATGAACATCTAATGGCTAGGACTATTTTATGAAGTGGGAAATCAATTGAGAAACCTAAACAACTAATTCAGAACCCACCTGAAGATTCAAAATTGGATGAAAATTCAGATGAACCAAATGATCAAATAGAAAAACATGATAACATTGTCAAAGAAATAACTATTCAACAAACAACCCCACAACCTGCACCATTTCCTCAACGCATGAAGGGGAAAACCAAGCCTGAATTGAGTGAAATATTTAGGGAAATCTTCTCACAAGTCAAGTTGAATATTCCCTTTCTCAATGCAATCCAACCCATACCTTACTACTCAAAGTACCGTAAGGACTTGTGCACTTTTAAAAGAAAATATTCACATAAAACAAAGTCCTTTTGGCTGCTAATGTGAGTACCACCATTCAAGGGACCATTCCTCCTAAGTTTAATGACCCGGGTTTCCCTTACATCAATGTTGAACTAGGAGAGATCAAAGTTTCCAAGGCCTTGTGTGACCTAGGTGCTAGTGTCAATCTAATTCTCTATACTATTTACTTCCAGTTAGGCCCAGAAGAACTCCAACCCACATCTATCACACTTCAACTTTCTGATCGTAGTATTAGGGTTCCAAAGGGTATTTTAAAGGAAGTTTTGGTAAAGGTTGAAAACTTCATCTACCCTGCTGAATTAATTGTCCTTGAAAACCATCCAAACTTAGGAAATAAGGAACAACCCCCAATCATCATTGGTCATCCTTTTATTGCAACAATCAACTCTGTTTTCTATGTTTGAAACAGGAACATGACCATCACCTTTGGATACATGAGTCTAAACTTGAACATCTATAATGCAAGCTCACAAATAGGGGATGACGGGGATATTCATGAATTAAACATGATAAGAAGCATTGATAATGAATCCATAGAACATCAAGGAATATTTGATGGATGTTTAAGTCAGGATGAGATTGATTTCCATTGTTCACATGAAATATTTTAATCTCCGTGGCTTGAATCATTTTTAAATTGCTCTTATGATGAATTCTTAGGTCCAACAATCAGTGAAACCTTTGAGGAAACCAATTTCATAGAGACCAATAGAACTTCTGTCCCTAAATCTGATCAAGATAATATAGTAGCTGAAACTTCTACATATGCGGAATCAATCCTATCTAAAACTCACGGAAACAAAATTGATCTTGATCTAATGTCCCAATCTTCTACTAAAATTCTGAACCAACCTGATCTTGAATTGAAGGAACTTCTTGTTGCACTCAAGTATGCCTTTCTAGAGGACAATCAGACATATCATATTTTCATTTATTCTTCTCTTGAATCCAATCATGATAGGATGATTCTAGATGTCCTTAGAAAACATAAGAAAGCCATTGGATGGACCCTATCTGATATTACGAGGATTAGCCCACTTATCGGGACTCATAAGATTGTTCTGTAATCTGATTCAAATCCATGTCGTCAACCTCAACGTCGAATCAATCCTAATCTCATGGAACTAGTGAGGAACGAACTTCTGAAATTATTAAAAGCTGGTATCATATATCCCATAGCTGAGAGTGAGTGGGTTTTCCCAATCCAAGTGGATCCCAAGAAGGTAGGAATCACAGTGATAACCAATAAGGGTGGAGAGATTCTTCCAACTAGGGTGAGTAGTGTATGGAGGGTATTCATTGACTATAGGAAGCTAAACCCATTCACCAAGAAGGACCATTTCCCCTTACCATTCATTGAGCAAGTCCTTGAGATAGTGGAAGGTCATTCCTTCTACTATTTCTTAGATGGGTACTCAGTGTATAATCAAATTGAGGTCTCCATAGAGTATCAAGGAAAGACTACATTCACATGTCCATTCGAAACCTTTTCTTTCGAACACAATCCCTTCGGGTTATGCAATGCCCCTGGAACCTTCCAGTGGTGCATGATGGGAATATTCTCAGACATGGTAGGGGATTTTCTTGAGGTCTTCATGGATGACTTCTCTGTCTTTGGGATACATTTGAAGGATGTCTGAGTAATGTAGAAAGATCCTTGTCAAGATGTGAAGAAACGAATCTAGTCCTAATCATGGAAAAATTCCATTTCATGGTTAAAGAATGACTAGTTCTAGTCCATCTAGTCTCAAGTAGGGGGATTGAAGTTGATAAAGCCACAGTTGATATCATTATTCACCTTCCATCACCCAATACTTTCAAGGAAGTGAGTTCCTTCTTAGGACATGTTGGTTTCTATAGAAGATTCATCAAGGACTTTAGTTCAATCTTTCGTCCCCTTTATTCTCTACTAGTAACGGATGCTCCATTTGATTGGACAGAAAGTTTTGAGGGTTCATGATCAACCCTCAAATCCTCTCTCACCTCTCCTCCCATTATGAAATCTCCAAATTAGAACCTTCCTTTTGAACTTATGTGTGATTATAGTGACTTTGCTGTGGGAGCTGTGTTAGGAAAATGTTGTGATAAAACTCTTTATGTCATTGTTTATGCAAGAAAATCCTTAAATGATGCCCAAATCATCTACAACACCACTGAAAATGAGTTACATTCTATTCTGTTTGCCTTTGAGAATTTTAGGTCCTACCTCTTATGATCCCCCATCACTATGTTCACTAACCATTATGCACTAAAATACCTCTTCCAAAAACAAGATGCTATGGATAGACTGATTAGGTGGGTCCTTCTCTTACAAGAATTTGACCTCACAATCAAGGATAAAAAAAGGGCATTTAAAATGTTGTAGCTGATCACCTCTCTATGATTGAATTCAAAGAAAACTAAAATCAACTTTCATTATCTGATTCATTCCCTGATGGACTCCTATACTCTGTGAGTGACTGCCCTTGGTATGCCGACATAGCCAATTTCTTAGTTACAGGAGTCATCCAAAAATTCTTAGGGACTCAAGATCGAAGGACATTCCTTTCAGATGTTAGGAACTATCTGTTTGATGATCCATCCCTCTATTTGTTCTTCCCTGACCAAGTCATTTGATGGTGTTTCCCAGAATCTGAACAAGAGTCCATCCATAAATTTTTTCATAGTGAGGCAAGTAGAGGTCATTTTTCCTCTAAGAAAACATCTTCTAAGATTTTTCAGTGTGTTCTCTTCTGTCCCACTCTTTCAAGGGACTCCTACACATTTTTTCAAAGCTGTCCTAGGTGTCAATAAGTAGGTTCCATCAAAAAAAGAAATCAAATTCCACTCACTCCCATCTTATTGATTGAAATCATTGACTGCTAGGGAATCGATTTCATGGGTCCTTTCCCAAACTCTAGGGGATACCTCTACATTCTCTTAGTTTTTTATTATAACCCAAAATGGTTTTAGGCCATTCCCAAAAAATCCAATGATCATCAAACTATTATTAGATTCCTAAAATAAAACATATTCTCTAAATTTGGAATTCCTAGAGCTATCATTAGTGATCATGGAACTCATTTTTGCAATCTTCCATTCTCATCAATCATGGAAAAGTATGGAATTTCTCACAAAGTATCCACTTCTTACCACCCATAGAACAACGGTCAAGTTGAGTTAGCCAATCGAGAAATTAGACAAATTATTGAGAAAACTGTCAATCCTTTTCAGAATGATTGGTCCAAGAAAATCTTGGATTCTCTTTGGGTATATCGTACATCATACTAAAACATCTTAGGAATGTCACCATATATTTTGGTTTAGGGAAAATCATGTCATTTACCTAATGAAATTGAGAATAAGGTGTTTTGGGAAATTAAGAATATGGATTATGACCTCTCATTGGCTGGAACAAAAAGGAAATTTGATCTCAATGAACTGGAGGAACTAAGTATGGAGGCTTATGAAAATTCAAGGATCAATAAAGTTAGTGTTAATGCCTACCAATATAGGAATATCAAAGTCAAACATTTTCAACCAGGAAAATTTATTCTCTTGTATGTTTCAAAACTACATTTACACCCAGAAAAGTTAAGGTCTAGATGGTATGGTCCATACATAGTGCATAAGGTGTACCCCCATGGGGCTGTAGAAATTCAAGATCCCACCAATAGTCAAACCATTAAAGTTAATGGTCAAAGAGTCAAACCATTTTTTCAAGCGCATGCCCTTTGGGTTATGCAATGCCCATGGAACCTTCCAGCGGTGCATGATGGGAATATTCTCAGAAATGGTAGGGGAGTTTCTTGAAGTCTTTATGGAAAACTTCTCTATCTTTTTGGATACATTTGAAGGATGTCTTAGGAATGTAGAGATAGTCCTGTCAAGATGTGAAGAAAATAATCTATTCCTAAACTGGGTAAAATGCCCTATCATGGTTACAGAGGGACTAGTTATAGGCCATATAGTCTCAAGTAGGGGGATTGAAGTTGATAAAGCCAAGGTTGACATCATTCGTCACCTTCCATCACCAAAAACTTTCAAGTAAGTGAGGTATTTCTTAGGACATGCTGGTTTCTATAGAAGATTCATCAAGGACTTTTGTTCAATCTCCCATCCCCTTTGTGCTCTGCAAGTAATGGATGCTCCATTTGTTTGTACAGAAAGCAGTGAGGGTTCATTCTCAACCACCAAATCCTCTCTCACCTATCCTCCCATTATGAAATCACCAAATTGGAACCTTCCTTTCGATCTTATGTGTCATGCCAGTGACTTTTCTGTTGGAGCTGTGTTAGGACAACGTTGTGATAAAACTTTTTATTTCATTGCTTATGCAATAAAATACACAAATGATGGACAAATAAACTACACCACCACTTAAAAGGAGTTACTCGCTATAGTGTTTTCCTTAGAGAAGTTTAGTTTCTACCTCTTAGGATCCACCATCACTCTGTTCACTGACCATTCCGCACTAAAATGCCTCTTCCAAAAACAAGATTCTAAGGCTAGACTGATTAGGTGGGTCCTTCTCTTACAAGAATTTGACCTCACAATCAAGGATAAAAAAGGGCATTTATAATGTTGAAGCTGATCACCTCTCTATGATGGAATTCAAAGACAACTCAAATAACCTTTATTTATCTAATTCATTCCCTGATGAACTCCTATACTCTGTGAGTGACTACCCTAGGTATGCCGACATAGCCAATTTCTTAATTACACGAGTCATCCATAAATTATTAAGGACTCAAGCTCGAACAAAATTCCTGTTTTATGTTAGTAACTTTGTGTTTGATGATCCATACTTCTATAAGTACTACCATGACCAAGTCAGTATAAGGTGTGTCCCATAATCTGAACAAGAGTCCATCCTTAAATTCTGTCACAGTGAGGCATGTAGAGGTCACTTTTCCTCTAAGAAAACATCTGCTAAGATTCTTCAGTGTGGTCTCATCTGGACCACTCTCCCAAGTGACTCCTACATAGTTTTTTAAAGTTTTCCTAGGTGTCAACAAGTAGGGTCGATCACAAAAATATTTCAAATTCCACTCACTCCCATCATAGTGATTGAATTCTTTGACTACTGGGGAATTGATTTTATGGGTCCTTTCCCAAACTCTAGGGGATACATCTACATTATCTTAGCTGTTGATTATGTCTCAAAATTGGTTTAGGACATTCCCAAAAAAATCAATCATCATAAAATTGTGATTAGATTCCTAAAAGAAAACATATTCTCAAGATTTTGAATTCCTAGAGATATCATTAGTGATCGTGGAACTCATTTTTGCAATCATCCATTCTCAGCACTTATGGAAAGGTATGGAATTTCTCAAAATGCATCCACTAATTACGACCCACAGACCAATGGTTAAGCTGAGTTAGCCAATCAAGAAATCAAACAAATTCTTGAGAAAACTAAAAATCCATCTAGGAAATATTGGTCCAAGAAACTCTTGGATGCTCTTTGGAGATATCATACAGCATACAAAACCATCCTAGGAATGTTACCATATAGGATGGTTTATAGAAAAGCATGCCACATGCCTGTTGAAATTGAGCATAAGGCCTTCTGGGCTATTAAGAAAATGGATTATGACCTCTCATTGGCCGAAACAAAAATGAAATTAGATCTCAATGAACTGTAGGAACTAAGTATGGAGGCTTATGAAAATTAAATGATCAATAATGCTAGAGTTCAATCCTACCAATCTAGAAATATCAAAGTCAAACATTTTGAACCGGGAAAATTTGTGCTCTGGTATAGTTCAAAAAATCATTTACACCTTAAAATTTAAGGTCTAGATGGTCAAGTCCATACATAGTGCATAAGGTGTACCCCCATGGGGTTTTAGAAATTCATGGTCCTAACAATGGTCAATCCTTTAAGGTTAATGGTCATAGAGTCAAACCATTCATTGAACCATTCCAAAAACAAGAAGTTGATGAAGAATTGTGTGAACCCACCTTAGATGACGAAAATAATTAATCAATTAGGGGTCCATGTCAAGCTAATGACGTAAAACAAACCACCGCAGGGGAGGAAACCCATGGTTTTCAAGTGTTCTATCATTTTGTTGTTTTAATCAACTTTATATTTTAAATAGTATTAATTAATAATTTTGGTATTTAATAAAAAAATAAATTGGTGAACTGTTATTCTATTATTTATATGGATGGGTATGAAAGGAGAGAGACATATTCATCTGTGTCACGTGGTATGATCCTTGAGTAATACCTTACCGAGAAATTTAAAAAGAAGACAATGTATCATCAGTTTATTTTATTATAATTTTATGTGTTTGTAGGTTAAAATAAAAATACCAAAAAAATAAATAAAAATATAATAATAAAAAATGCCACATCATAGGTCATGGAGAAAACCCTGTCACAACTAGCAAAGAAATGGGGATTCGAACCCGAGACTGAAGGGAGACAGAGGCATGCGCTTACCACTGACCTATGACTTTTTATTCTTCCTTATTCTATAATTTTTATATATATACTTATATTTTACTTTCTTTATTATATATATATATATTTTTTGTTTTTTTATCTTTTTTTCCTTTTTTCTACTAGGGAACTCTGCAATTGTCGTGGATATCAAAGGGAAAAATTGGAAGAACAAGAACTTCAAATTCAACCATTGTGTGACTTCATTCCATGGTCCTCATATTTCAATTTCCTTTTTGAAATTCCTTTACTTGCCTCTACTCCTTCTAAATTTTAATTTCTTCAAGAACATCGGATAATGTTATTTTATGATGGGGGGGAGATAAAATTAAAAAATGCTTTTGTGTCAAAAAATGAATGATTTGAAAAAACAATGTGTGTAAATGGAAGGAAAAATTCTATTAACTTTTAACATGGTAATAGCTTTTCACACTTTGAAACTGAATATCAAATAATTTAGCATTTCCTAATTTTGATTTTAATCCATGTATAATTTCATGAGAATAGATTTTGGAAAGTGTGGCTTTCTAATGTGATATTTCATGGTTTATATTTTCATCCAAATAAAAGAAAATCACAATGCATATCCTTTAGATATTGGGGTATTAGTTTGAGTTCATGGGGTCCCCCAAATAAATAGCATAGGTTTGGTGATCATTTTATTTTCAATATGAGTATTCAATAAAAATTAAAAAATAATAAATTTGGGATTAGAGCAACGAAATGACCAAATGCATGGCTTTCAGCACTTGGGGATCGTGACTCCATTGTTTTCTGGTCCAGAGATAGTATGTTTATCTCTATTTTTGGTAATTTGAATTTTTTTTGAAAGAGTTAACTTGAGATGATTCCTGAGTATGTGGGATTCACTTGGTTCCCTGAGGTCTTTGAGCCTGGGAGTCATCAGCAAAGTCTCGCTACTGGGGTTGACACTTTTGAGTGCAATTTCAATTACCATGGAAAAATTGAAAAAAAAATACAAAAAAATACAATATAAAAACAAATTGAATACTAATATTAATATTGAAATGTGATTCCACCTATCACTTCCTTCATTTCCCACTTGAATAAATATGAACCCCGTGTCTATTGTGATACACAACACATCCTCATACTTAATTGATATTGGATGAAATATGGCAATGAATATGAACAAAAGAATGGGCTTGGGATTGAGACCTTCTTATGAAACTATCTTGTATTAAACTATTTTTATGGGTTTCATGATTTTTTGTTATAAGGTTTTTTGGTGATCATTATGTATTAAAATGTTTTTGGAAAAGGGAATTCGAATTTCATATTTTTGAGAAAGATTTTGCTCGGGACTAGCAAAACTCAAGTTGGGGGTGTGATTAGCCACTAAATGATGATAATATTCATTTTTAATATATATATTATTAATGTACTTTATTATTCATAAACACCATTTTAGTGCATTTTAAACTTTTAACATCATTTCACATTATGATTGTTATTCCTTCTTAAAATGCACTATTATGTGGTACATTTTTGAACCTCATTTAAGGTACCCAATGATTAATATGATTTTAAGGAATTTAATTATCCATATATTAATTTGATATTTTGGGAAACTGATCTGCACTTCAATATGAACATGTTTCATTCAGGGGTCAATGGAGGATTCATAAAGGATGATGGATATATTTGAAGATGAATGGAAGAAATTCTAGAGAAGGCAGATTGGACACCAGCCCACTGATGAGAATGTGGGACCCACACTACAACCCAATGAAGACCAAATTTAGTGGGATGATATAAGAAATATAGAGTAACAAATAATTCTTTAAGATTCAGTGCTAATTTGGCCTCAATTGTGGTTATTTAGGAGGCCCAGGTTAGAAATAAAATTCTGGGCTAGATTCTGCAGCCCTGAAAAACACCCCACTAATCAAATCATATCTGTGAATCCACAACTCCAAATGGGCCCAAAATATTCAGGCGGTTAGCCGAAATTGAGGGATCTAGATTCTTATTCTATGTTCCACTCTAATTCGGCCATCTAGAAGTTCTTACAAGAATGTTTGTTAAGTGGATGAAAGTTGGATGCCACCTCAGGTAAAGGGTGGAAAAATCAACTCTCCCTCAACTTTCCACCAACCTATGGCCTACCAAATTTAATTGAGGAGACTTGGACTCTTGAAGTCTAGACCCAAGGATTAAAAAATTACTATTTAAGGTAGTGGTGGTGGAGGATTTGGTGATCTTTAACCTTTGTTTCGTTTTAATTATATGTTGCCAATTTGATGTTGTAATCGCATTCCTTCAATTGTATGTTCCTCGAATAACCATAGTTTCTTTGTAAAAGTTCTCCATCTTCTCTTTTTATAATTTTCATTCTTATCACTTTGATAAAGTTGCCTCAATGTGTGAACTAGTTCATACCAATCCTTGTGAGATTATCACACAACGGTGGAGTGATTATTTTTTTCATTGTTTTTTTACTTCTCCAATTCCCCCCTCATGAGTCTAGATTCTTCTTCAATTGACACCATGGGATCAATGGAGGGATAAAACAATTATGGATTAATCAAAGGGAGTAGCAAGGGGCTTTATTGGAGCTTATTTATCACTCCATTAATGGATAATCACTTCTATTAAATGATATTTTTATTTAATGACTTTAAAACTTCTTCATCATTGTTGAATTTAAGGTCACACATTTCAAGTGATGATAAGAAACGTTACCTTGGAGTGATCAAAACATTGATCCTTCAAGTGTATAGGTGATTAGTATTAGAGTGTTTAGGAATTAAACTAGTAAGTTATTATTTTGTTTGATCTCCTTAAATGAACCCATCTCAAATATAAGAAATTTAAATATTTTTACAAGAAAAAGAATGCATCCAATACACCCCTTGTAATAAACTAGGATCAACCCTTATCATAATTTGAATTAACTTAAGACTTTTAGTGTTCACTTATACCCATATAAAATCAATCCAAAGTTGGCAACTCAATAGCCAAAAATAGTCCATAGAATGTACGTGTCCATAGGTTACTTCATCGGTCTCTGAGGATTCAACAACCCAAGCTAAACTACAAAGACCGTTCAACCTTATTCTCTTGGGTATATTTGAGCATGAATCAGGGGGTGATGACCCCTCCACAAATCATGTGATGATTTTTGGTGTTGAACGCGATGAAGTTGATGGCACAATGGCACCGCCCCACGGCCACCACCACCTCGCGACCTCTATGCACTCACGGCACCACCGCGGCTGAGCTGCTCCGCGGTACCCACGGCCACCGAGCCCCGTGACTCTACCACTCGTGGCCCCACCATTCCACCCACGACAACCATAGTCCAGGCCATGCTACTGCCACTGACTAGGCTGAGCCGCTGTTGTCGTCCGCTGATCTATCGCCGATGTCCGTCGAGCCACCGCTGCCGTCCACCGAGCCGTTGCCGTCGTCCTCCGGGCCACCGCCGTCCCTCCAAACCGCTGGCAGAACCGCCTCGGTTGTGCTGCCCGTGCCATCTCCGAGCTACCTCGGGCCGATCCAAACTTCTCCACACCCTCGCGGCACCCCTGTGGCCAAGCCGCTGTTCGCAGCCGAGCCGACCCGCGACCTCCACCGCCCCGTGGTACCTGCTGCCCTCATGGCCTGCTGAACCGCCCATGGGCTAGGCTACACCATGATCTAGGGTTGACCCAAGAGGTCGGGCTGGGTCAACCCAAACTGGGATGACCCAGGCCAGGTCGGGTCGGGTCTGCCTGATAGGGTCGGACCGGACCCGGACCTTATATGACCCATTTAATTTACTTGGGCCATAACTTTGGCACCAATCGTCCGTTTGATGAACCGTCAGTGGCGCTGGAAATCATGGAGCGAGACAGTCCCTTCTAGTTTACCCCACTTGAGTTTTGGATTCAGATGAGGAATGGTAAGGTTGGATCGAGCACAAATCCAACCGGGCCCCCCGGACTAAAATGCTAATAAATCACAGACCAGGCTTCCGATCGACGTGATGTCTCTTGCGTTGGGACCCCTATGACTTGGCGGACCTTTGAGATGATTCTTCATGGAACTTTATAGAAATTGGAGTATCGACTAGTAGCTCATGTAGAATATCCCACCAAAGACGAGTGAGAATAGTGCGGGAACCCAGTAACTGGCTGAGACTTGACAACTGCTGACCATTTCGACTCGTAGTGACTTGAAAGGCCCACTGGGGAGCGTCTATGTTTGAGGCGGTAGACCCAAGGTACTCGAGAGGAGGAGTAACTCAGTAGTACACGAGGAGGAGAGCCACTGTGTGGTGTGGAAGACCCACGGTACTCGACAGGAGAAGTACCTCAGCAAGTCATGAGGGGGAGCACCTCTGTCTGACGCAGCAGACCCATCATGGGGAGTGCCTTTGTGTGACATGGCAGAGCCATACTACTCGACAGGCGGTGTTCCCCGGTAGTCCAAGATTATTGGGAATATCCTCTATGTGACGTGGCTAGCCCACTATACTCGATAGATAATGGGGTTCTCTAGTAGCCGAATTGTTTGACGATGTGACTAGGGATGTTACATATTACTACCCATAGAATAAATCCTACTATGAGTTGAGTCAGTACCTCTATGTTTTCCTCAAGATTGAGATGGAATACTTGATAACTTAGGTATATGTATGGTCATATACCTAAGTAGGTTTATCTGTTGATTTCGTACTTTGTGGTTTATACTTTGTGGATTTTGTGAGACCATGAGGATCTCGGGGTCCCTACTGAGTATCTTTATACTCTCCCCTACATAGGATATGCCCGCACTTCATTGTGTTTGGTGTACACGATGGAAAACGCTGACTAGGGATGTGAGTACCAGGACTGGATGGTGCCCAGAGGTGGACTATATGGTGTGTTGATACGCGAATGGGACCGATGGACGTAGAGTTCTGAGGAGGCGATTTGTACCTAACCTTTAGTTAGGATCCTCAAAGGAAGACCCAACATTGGAATTTCCCTTTTATTCAGTAGTATTGTATCACAGTTGTACTTGTACTTTCCAGTTATGCTTGAATTTTGGCCCCTTTTACTTACTGCACTCACTCCATTTAAAGTACAGTTTACATGTGTTCCTATCTTTTTTTGTGTTTGGTTACATGTGCTTACAGGTTATAAAGGCAATTAATTCCTAGTTTTAGGGAATATGACTTTGGTTCTAGTCGTCAGCCCATGGACTATGGATGGCGGGCTTGGGGTAGTCACGGCACGGGCCCCGGGGGACGGGTCGTGACAAATTGGTATTAGAGGAGTTGGTTCAACCGTAAAACATAGGACTCTGAACATTATTTTAATGTAAAATAGTGTTAATTGTACTGAGTGTGGTTATCAGTTTAGGGAATCCAGTATTGGAGCGGCGGACGACATATACATACACCAGGACCCTGACTTCTGACTTCTGACTCGGTGCATAAAAACACTGATTGAGTGTGTGTTTCCAAGAGTTTTATTTGTTATCTCTTGAGTCGGATCACCATATATAACTTATTGAATGTGGTGCACCTATTTATTTTCAGGATTCCTCCACGTAGACAACCAATTAGGGTTACGAGAGTAACATGCACTAATAGCACAACAAACGATGAGGCCTCAGTGTAGGGACCTCTTTTAATAGAGGCACCATCTAAGGAACCAACAATGCCATTACCCTTTGGGCCACTGATGCACCCATCCCAAGTAGTAGAGAGTTCACACCACATGAGCGTGTTTCAGGAGTTTTAGCTCTAGAGGCCACCCAGGTTTAGGGGAGAGATGGGCCCACAATCTACTGAGGATTGGCTGTGGTGAGAGTCTTTTGACTTGTAGGAAAAATAGGCTATCTCATGGTGATACTTGTATCCAGCATTCTATAGGTAGTAATGGGTAGAAGGTAAAGCTTATTGCTCCAGTTTCACAATGAGGTGATGCTTCTTCGGGCAGAATTTGAGAGCCTGTTTCGGGCAGAGTTTGTCTGAGTGACTCTTCGTGCAGTGCGTATATAGGTGCTTCTTCATCTACAGCAGTGCAACATGACTATATCTCAGTACTCAACGAGGTTCACTGATATCTCACACTACTCCACTGATATTGTGCGAGACCCTTTTTAGGGACCAGACCTTTGAGCAGGGGATCAGGAGGGAGATCAAGGCTTCAATGATCTCACTCTGCATCCCGACGTAGGTGGGGGAGTTAGAGAGATCCCTCTTGGTGGAGAGTTTCCTTGCCAACCATTCACCAGTAGCGAGACACACTACCATTCATCATGTTGTAGAGTCTTCTACATCTGGAAGTAGACAGATGTCGCAGAGGTCCAAGAGGACCAGACCTATAGGTGGATGACCGCATGACTCATGATCGGTTTTTCGGGGCACCCAAGGTGGAACCATTTAGTCAAGGATCATGCAGTGTTACTCATGCGGAGGGCAGGGTCACATGGATCATGACTGTCCGACCCCTCATACAGATGATCAACAGACAGTCGAAGGACCACCTAGACAGAGACAGAGGATCGATTGAGGAGGTCCTCATGGAGAAGGTGGACGTGGAAGAGGAGTTGGTCGTGCAGATGGTGGTGGCTGACGATTCTAGTTGTTACCACCACTACCACCTAGAGGTCCACCCTGACCGCAGGGAGTAGGCAGACAGGGGAGAGCTCAGCTCCAGGCAGTTGAGGCCTACGATCACGGTCCTCCGGATATGATATGAGTAAGATCTGTGTCTACTCCACCTTAGCAGTAGTACTTATAGACAGAGGTGCCATCCATTTTTTTATTTCCACTACCCTCGTTCGCAGCTCGGAGATTCCAACGAATCTGTTGGCTCGATCCTTACGGATAGAGAATCCTACAAGATCATATTCTAAAATTACACACTAGTACCTGCAGTGTGAGCTTACTCTAGGTGTCGAGAGATTTGGCTAGGATATCTTAGTAGCGGCGTCGAGGCCTTAGGACGTCATCTTAGGTATGGACTAATTATCTATAGTCCATGCTCAGATTTACTATATTAGGTGCAAAGTGTGTTGTGTCTGCACATATGGAACTAGATTTACCTTCACTGGAAAGAAGGGAGCCTTTGCAGCATAGGATGGACTTACCTAGAGGAGAGTGCAGTCAACTACTCATCAGTTGGCTAGACATACCCTCAGAGCTATTGATGTGGAGAGTCTGAGCTATCCTGCAGTGGTGGACCAGTACGCGGATTTTTTCCCGGATGATGTTTCGGGTCTACCTCCTCAAAGAGAGGTAGGCTTTTATATTGACATGTACCCAGGGATGGAACTGATATCTACACAGCATATAAGATGGCCCCCGCGGAGCTTCGTGAGCTGTCGGTACATCTGGAGGACTTACAGGGGAAGGGGTTCATCTGGCCTAGTGTTTCACCTTGGGAAGCCCTACTTTTGTTCGCCGAGAAGGGGGATGGGAGTTTGAGAATTTGTGTCAACTATCGGCGCCTGAACCAGATGAACGTGAAGAACAAGTACCCACTCTTGAAGATTTACTACCTCTTTGATCAGCTGAAGGGATCACAGTGGTTCTCGAAGATAGACCTCATATCATGCTATCACCAGCTCAGAGTGTGAGATGTGGATGTATAGAAGACGACCTTCATATGTCAGTATGGCCATTACGAGTTCTTGGTTATGCCATTCGGTGTGAAAAACACTCCAGCGGTGTTCATGGGACTCATGAACATGATCTTTCAGCCATACCATGATCACATTATAGTAGTCTTCATCAATGACATTTTGATATACTCAACTACTAAAGAAGAGAATGCCTATCATTTTTGTGTATTACTGGACACACTCTGAGAGCACTATATTTATGGTAAGCTCTTGAAGTTCAAGTTATGTAATTGAGATATTCACATTATAGGACATGTCATATCGGAGGTTGGAGTTGCAGTGGATCCCACAAAGATTGAGGCGGTACTTGCTTGGATTCACCCATGTGTGTGACAGTGGTAAGAAGTTTCCTGGGTTTGGCCAGATACTACTGAATATTTGTGCAAGATTTATCCAGAGTTTCAGCACCACTATCAGCATTAACAAAGAAGGGGAAAGCCCTCATTTGGTCAGAGAAATGCCAGTGGAGTTTTCAAGATCTGAGGCAGAGGCTGACTAGTGTCCCCATCTTGAGGCTGACTAGTGCCCCTATATTGAGGCTTCTAGAGGAGGGCGTAGGGTACTTAGTTTACTACAATGCATCAGGGACCGAACTCAGATGTGTCCTGATGTTGGAGCGAGTAGTGATCGGATATGTTTCTCGATAGCTGAGACAACTCGAGAACAACTACGCTACCCATGACCTAGAGTTAGCATCAGTGCTCTTCGCCTTGAATATGTGGAGACACTATCTGATTGTTGATCATATTACCATGTACTCTGATCACAAGAGTCTTAGGTATATCTTCTCTCAGAAGGACTTGAACCTAAGACAGTGATTTTGGCTGGATTTCCTCCAAGTCTATGACTTCGAGATAGACTATACTCTTGGGAAGGAGAATGTTGTAGAAGATGCACTCATTTGGAGGTTTGGTACACAGCTGCTAGGCGAGGCGACGGAGAATCTGGCTGCTTTACAGATATCCTTTGTGGGTAGAGATGGAGTAGATTTTCTTCAGTCTCTTACAGTCACTCCCCCACTCCTTCAGCAAGTCTGGGAGGCACAACATGGGGATGCTGACTATGAGACACGATGTGTTCAGATATCTACAATACAGGCACCCGATGGATTTTATGAAGGTGGGGAGCACATTATCTTCTTCAGAGGACGTACCATGGTACCAGTGTCACTTCAAGAAGAAGTGATGAGGGAGTTCTACACTTTCCCTCTAGAGGTACATTGAGGAGTGGAGAGGATGTACCAGGATCTCTGAGGACAACATTGGTGGTTGGGAATGAAGAAATCAGTAGTAGAGTTTGCCTCTCGGTGCCTCACTTGTCAGCCAGTGAAAGCGTAACATCAGGTACCAGCAGGATTGGTTCAGCCTTTAGAGGTCCCAGAGTGGAAGTGGGATGGGATATCCATGGACTTCGTGATAGGACTTCCACATACAGTCATGGGTCATGACTCGATTTGGGTGATCATTGACCAACTCCCCAAGTCATCCCACTTCCTAATGATCAGAGAGCAGGGTTCAGTAAATATCATGGGATGGCTCTTTGTACAGTATATTGTGCGGCTAAATAGATTTTCCACAATGATTGTATCTGATTGGAATGCATGATTTACTTCCCAGCTATGGAAGGGGTTGTAGGATGCTATCAGGATGCAGTGTCGTTTGATCACCACCTTCCATCCTCAAAAGGATGGCTAGACTGAGCGGACCATTCAGACCCTCGATGACATTATACGTGGATGCATCCTCGTCTTCGGTCATAGTTGTGAGGATAACTTGACTTTGATGGAGTTTTCATACAACAACATCTATCACTCCACCATTGGGATGGCACCTTTTGAGGCAATGTACCGGCGACCATGCAGATCACCCTTGTGTTGGACTGACCTAGGGGAATCAGCACTAGTGGGACTAGAGATGGTACAGGCTACCACAGAGAAAGTGCAGATCATCCAGGAAAAGATTAAGACTGCACAGAGCAGGCAGATGTCATATGCAGATAGGATATTGAGACCTCTAGTGTTCGAGTATGGTGACCACACTTTTCTACGGGTCTCACCGCGATGAAGATTGTGGAGATTTGGATGAGGTAAAAAGTTTTCTTCAAGGTTTATCTGACCTTTCCAGGTCCTTAGTAGAGTTGGCAAGGTGGATTACCACTTAGCTCTTCAACCTCAGTTGCACAGGGTGCGTGATGTCTTCCACGTATCCCAGTAGAGGGGATACGTGCACGAACCTTCCCACATCATCTACCATGGTGATCTGGACATCAACGACAGCGTGACCTTTTCAAAGGTTCCAGTTGAGATTGAGGATCGATAGGAGCGGTTCCTACGTGGGCGGTCGATAACTCTGGTGTGCGTTCACTAGCACCACATGAACCTCCAAGAGAGAACATGGGAGCGAGAAGCTCTGATGCATGCTCAGTATCCCCACTCGTTTACCCAGTTTGAGTTGTGGCTTATGGGGATGAAAATTCCTAAGGTGGGGAGAATGTAAAGACCCAGAATTTCCATGTAATGTTTTTAAAAATATATAGGAATTTTAAGTTTCTGAAAAATTGACAGCGCGTGATTCTAAGGCCCAAAGTGCGCATAATGAATTTCTAAACATTATTTCTGGTAAGTTCAGTAATGGTGTGAGTGGGTTTTTCTAACTTTTGAACCAGAGCTCAGAATTGAAATCTAAGGGCGCTGTTTAACTCACAGCGCTGGTATTCACTTATGGATACATTTAACTAGACCATAGTATGTCGAGGGTGGAAGTTAGCTTTTCACATATTCATGATAGAATAAAATAAAAATAAAATTGTTTAACTTTTATTTTTATTTTTTATTCAATGTGGATGTTGATAAGTGGGGACCACCAAACCTAAAACTCATGTGAGAGGTTATGATGGTAGGGACCAACCGAACTAACCTCCCATGAGAGGTTATAGAGGTGGAGAGTACCAGAGGCTTAAACCTCTTGAACTCCCCTCTTAATAAGGGAGAAACCACTCAACTCCCTCTTTATGGTGGTGTAGCCTCTTGAGCTTCCTCCACATTAATTATACCAACGCCATACTTTAATTAAGACAATTAATTTTGTTCCAACATGAAATGTTCCCATATAATTTAATTTGAAAAACATTAATTATTAAGTTAGCTATTTTTATTTTAGTGGGATTGAGGGAAAGGATTGGAAAAGGGGAGATTTCTTGGAGAAAATCTCTCCAATGAAAAATGACGACATTGACTCCTTATCCTTCCACGAAACATTCTTTGACAAAGAAATTCTTCAGCATCAATGAACCGACGATCGAGGAAACACCAATGTCACCGACATCTATATTTTCCCAATGACTTCATCTCCTTTCCCATGAACAACCTTCAAAGAATCAAATGAACGAGGTAGGGGTTTATTTGTGTATAAATATTTTTCCCATGTTCTTCACTTGAATTATTTTCAGTATTGGGAATAAATTGTTGCGGGAGGTTGTAAAGCATGACATTCTTCTTCAAGTTCTTGTTGAGCCATATGCTACCACCCAAATGCAGAGGGTACGGGCCAAACAAACATGGCCCGACCCCTCTGAAAATCTTGTGTTGATTTGTGATGCTGAATGCGACGAAGGCGATGGTGCAATGACATCGGCTTGTGGCCACTGCCGCCACTAAATATCTACGCCCTCTCGGTACCCCCATAGCTGAGCCGCTCAGCGGCCCCCACGGCCCATGCGCCCCACGGCTCCGCTGCCAGCGGCCCTGTCGTGCTGCACATGGCTGCCGTCGTCTGGGCTGAGCCACTGGCACCGACCGGGCCAAGTTGTCACCAACGTCTTCCGAGCCTCCGCCCTCATCCACCGATCCTCCACCGTCGTCTGCCAAGCAATCGCCATAGTCCGCCAAGATGTCGTTGTCCCGCGAACCCGCCGGCTGAGCCACCCCATCCGCGCCACCCGCGGCCTTCCGAGCCACCCCAGCTTAGTCCTTTGTGGCCCTCCAAGACGCCCTTCTCGTGCCACTCGTGGCCTCTCTAAGCCACCTCGGGTCGATCCTTACCGCCCCGCACCCTCGCGGAACCCCCACGGCCGAGCTGCTGTCTACTGCCGAGCCGACCCACGACCTCCGCCGCCCCGTGGTACCCTCGCCCTACTGAACTTCTCAGCAGACCTGCCCACCTAGTGGGTTGTGCCGCACCACGAGTCGGGCTTGACCCGAACCAGGTTAACCCAGGCCAAGTTAGGTCGGGTCTGTACGACAGGGTCGGACCGTACCCGGACCTGATATAACTGATTTACTTTACTTAGGCCATAACTTTGGCAACAGACATTCGTTTGATGAACTGCCAACGTCTCTAGAAATCATGGAGTGAGACCTTCCCTTTGAGTATACCCCACTAGAGTTTTGCATTAAAATGGGGAACGGTCTGGTTGGATTGAGCACGAATCCAACTGGGGCCCCGGGAAGAAAAGGCTAATAACTCACAGACCGGGCGTCTGATTGACGTGTCATCTGTTGCATTGAGACCCCTATGACGTGGCGGACTTTGAGATGATTATTTGTGGGACTTCTTGGATGTTGGAGTATAAACCAGTAGCTTGTGTAGTGGATGCTTCGGGAGATGGGTGATCATAGTGAGGTAACCCAGTAGTTGGAGGAGACTTGACGACTGCTAACCATTTTGATTCGGAGAGACTTGACAGGCCCAGTGGGGGTAACCTCTGTGTGATGCGGCAGACCCATGGTGGGGAGCACCTCTGTGTGATGTGGAAGACCCCTGGTACTCGATAGGAGTACATCAGTAGGCCATGGGGGGGAGTGACTTTATATGACGTGGTAGACCCACGGTACTCTACCGGAGGAGTACCTCAGAAATTCATGAGTGGGAGGACCTCTATGTGACATAAAAGACCCATGGTTGGGATTTCCTCTCTGTGACACAACATACCCATGGTAATCTATAAGAGGAGTACCTCAGCAGTCCAAGATTAGTGGGAATCACCTCTGTGTGACACGGCAGGCCCACTATACTCGATAGAGATGGGGTTCTCTAGCAGCCAAAGTGTTCGATGGTGTGACTAGGGATGTTACTTCTTACTACCCCTAGAATAAATACTTTTGTGAGCTGAGTCAGTACCTGTATGTTTTCCTCGTGATTGAGATGGATTACATGATATCATAGGTATATGTACGGACATATACCTAAGTAGGGTTATCTGTTGATTTCATACTTTGTGGTTTACCCTTTGTGGATTATGTGAGACCATGAGGGTCTCGGGGTCCCTACTGAGTATCATTATACTCACCCCTGCATGATCTATTCCTTCACTTCATTGTTTTTGGTGCAGATGACGAATAGAACTGACTGAGAACGTGAGTAGAAGGACTGGACGGTGCCTGGAGGGGGACCAGACGACTTGTTGATACGTGGAGGAGACAGACAGACATGGAGTGATGAGGATGCGATCTGTACCTACCTTTCAGGTAGGATCCTCGTAGGATGACCCAGCATGTGACTTTCCCTTTTCTTCAGTTGTATTGTATCAGATTTGTACTTGTACTTTCTAGTTGGGCTTATATTCTGACCCCTTTTACTTATTGCACTCACTCTATTTACAGTTCAGTTTACTTGTGTTCCTATCTTGTTGTGTGCTTGGTTACGTGCACATACATGTTATAAAGGCAATGCCTTCCCAGTTTTGGGGAATACTCCTTCGGTTCTAGTCACCATTCCCTCGCCAATGGGAGGTGGTCTTAGGGTCGTCACGACACGGGCCCCGAGAGACGGGTTGTGACATTATCAGATGGATTAATTTTCTCTTCTATGCTTGTAAAGACCTACATTCATGACAAGATGATTGAGTTTCCTTGAACCTCCCTTTATATTCATCTAGTGTATGACAATGGAACATAAAGTGTCACAACCCTCCCCTTATCCAATAATTTTTTATGTCATATAATTATAAGTTTTTTAAATAGATGTTAGGTTATTATTCTCTATTTTCGTGTTATACTAATTATCTTCTTACAACGTCATCGTCTTTTCCTCATGCTACTGATAGTTGGAATTTATTTCCCAAAATCCTTGAGAGTGTTCGACGTTAGTTGATAAGTCTAGATGTAACCCTGTAGAATGATTTCAATCATTATTTTTTATTCCCTTGAATTTAGTGCATATATAAATTCTTAATTTCAATTTTAATGAGATTCATAATAATTTAATCTCTCACATGGTGGTTCATGATCTAAATTATCAATATAAGATAATTACTTATTATTTTCACTGGAATGTGCTATTCAATTTCATTCCATATGGTCCCTGAAACTATGAAACATGACTTTCTTTTGAAATATAACATAAAAATGTTGAAAGGTAATGTATCATTCAAAATTAATTCCATAAAATTATACATTGTAGTGCACTATTACATAATTTCCATCATTTAAGGGAAATATGATTTGATGACTAGTGATTCATTATTGTAATATATTTATAGTTCCATGGGTTTCACATACATAGATATAACATTTTTAAAATTAATATTTATTACAATAAGAAAAAAATTCCTATGGACCATAATTGTTTTTTTTTGTGTTTGGAAACTATGTACAAAATATTCTATTTTAAAAAAATATTTTCAAAATTCCCCAAAAATATATTCCCATTTAGTAATATTTAGAAAAATACCCTACCTAAAACCTTTCATCATAACCTGGGATAAGTAAAAATAAGAAATGGAGATATCAAATTCTTAGTGAGGGTAAAAAAGGAAGATAAATTCATATAACATGAACATATAGGAATGAGAACATGGGAAGAAAATTCGAAAAAAAATTCCCTAGAAATTAAATAACATAATCTTGAGTCATAAAATAGATATTGGATGTTCATAAAACATAAAACCCAAGAGAATCAAAGAAAATTACCCATGACAGTATAACATTTTCAAAAGACATAAAATTGTGGTATACACATAAGCATAGAAAATAATTTCCATTATATTTTGGGATCACTACCAAGGATAGAAAAGTGGAATGGGATCACTCCAATAAAAATCATTGTATTCGAGGTTAACTACCAAGATTATAATAAAGGATAAATCCTCTTAGTAAATGTGGCTTACTCACTATACTGGTGTTATTTATCTCATGAGATATAAATCATTACCCAATGAATCAAAGAGAGAAATAGGTCCCAAACATATCATAATAAAAACCAAAATTATATGTTCCATAAGATCAAAAAACATTAATCTTATTATAAATGATAACATGAAAAGGTTTTCATAATCATTTCAACATATCATAAGTTTTTTTAAAGTGAATTTTTTCATAATCATTTCAATATTTAATCATAAAATAACTGGTGAAAAAATAATCTGATATCATAATACTTTTATAATGATATAACCCAAGAAATAGAAACATGTTTCATAAAAAATCAACATAAAACATCATAAAAACAATAATAATTGTATTCTTGGGTCATATCCCCATTGAAGCATTAGTATCCTCAATGGATGTTATCATAGTTGGGCAATGATTCCCAATGAAAAATAACATGGAATGTTTCTTGAAAAAAATAGCATTTATTTGATACTGAATATTTAAAACCATACATATTTAAATTATATTAGAAATAATATTCATTTAAAATAAAATTAAAACTTATAATGTAAGGTTAAAAAATCATAATTTTTTTGTTCTAAATGATAATATCATTTCTGCATTAAAATATACATTTGAAAAAATAACACATTTATAAATTTATTTATATTGAGAATAACTTAAAAACATAAAAATAAAATATTCAAATAAAATAATGTTCATGAAGGCCAAACAATTTATTCATCTTATAAATGTAAAATACAATGATTCCATTCATATTTTTGATTAAAGTATAATGAGAATAGTTTGGAAAATGACATGGAGATTCATTTAAAAACTTTTTTAATGTAAAAAATGTGTAAAAATATCATTAAATAGTAATTATAATAATTATAAATACATTTTGGAAGATATTTTTTAAAACAAAAATTAGAGAAAAAGTGTTTTTGACTGAAGATAGAAATAGAGATGATTTTTCATAAAACATTTATTAAATATTTTAAGTACCAATGAGTGTGAAAATAGTAATATTACATGATAATATAATTAATAACTAGATCACAAGAAATTTAAATAGAATTCTTGGTTGTGATATCATAATGTTTCAACATTGTATACATAATCATAATCAATCATGATAAATGATGAAATCTCAAAACATAATCATTACAACATTGGAAACATTTGAAACATAATCCCCACTAAAGAGATATCATATATTTAATATATAATCACTATAATTTTTAGGAGAATCAACTAAAAATAAAATTCATGGCATGTTTACACACAATATAATAGTAATATTTGGTAAATATAGAATGTGTATCAAGGAAGTAAAATGTTAGACAAAAATCCCTCACCACTTTAATAATATTGTTTATACTAATACCCAATATTATAAAACATGACATTAAATTATTAATATCCTGAAAATAAGAATATTCATGATAAAACATCTCAATGAGGAATTATATACACCACACAAATGAAAGATGTTGTGAATTTCCATATTTCTCAAGGAAATAAAACAGAGACTATAAACCCCTTACCTTGGTTCCCAACATACAACGTAAAAAATAAAAACTACTATATAATAAATATTATTTCATTAATAATATATTATTTAACCATAAATATATATATCATAAAATATATTATTAACTTATGAATTTTTTTACCCATTTATTACTAATTCCTTGTTGAAATCAAATTTCAAGTAATAACCGCTTTGTTTTCCATGTATGTTTTGATATGTTATTTTATGTCCTATTGATATGATCATGTTTGGAATATATCCTAAATAATAATTATGACACAATAATAATATTTATAGATCAATTATTCTTATATGGATAATCATGAATGCCAGTTTTGAGAAATGATGTGTGTTATGATCGTGAGGATGCTAGGACAAATGTGTGCATGAGTAACATTTCCAATTTCCAAAAATCATTATATAACGTAGTTATGTAACATTTTATCATTAAATAATGACCATAATATAATATAATTTATTTTAAATATACTCATACAAATCAACCATGTTGTTGTGTGATGGAAAGTGAGGGCCACCTCACTTTGTGAAGCCAGCAGTCAACACGTACATGAACAACATTATCATCTTTTAGTGAATAAAAAGGTAAGAAGTAAAATGATATATTTTAATTTAACAATTATAAATACAAAATTAAAATAATTATTATGTACTTTATATCTCACATATTCTTTATTTTTCTACAAATTATCATCCAAGTGAAGCATGTGTGAAAAAAATAACATCGATTCATGTGGCGGTAGTCTGCTAGACAGATGAATCATATTATCGTATCCCCAAACGAATAGAGAATAAAAATTTATATATATGATATAATGAATCCATAGATATTTTTTTATATTAATATCATATAAATACTTTATGTATATAATTGTAATGTCTCGCCAATTCTCATTATCTTGAGAGCACAACGAGTCATTACTTGGCCTTAAGCGGCATCCCAAAGATGCCAAAGGCTGGTAATAAATGCCAAAGGGCTTAAAAACAATTGGGGGACGATTTAAATTTTTTGAAATAAACCAATAAAACAACCAACCATTCATTATATGATTCATGAACAAATTAAAAACAACTCAACAACATCATGTCTCTCAAAACCACATAAAAGAACGCAATAGTGGAAGAATAACAAAGTGTCAAAGTACACAGCGGATAAATGATACAAGACTCTCAAAATACCACAAGACACTATTCTCCAAAATATAAAAGCTCCACAATCTCTGAATTTCCTAAACATCACGAGTAGTGATAAAACGTGGGAAACATTACCTTTGAACCTGTCCCGGAAAATAGAATCAGCAAAATAACTAAAGTGACAAAGCAGGGGTGAGTATAAAACTCAGTAGGTTTTCCCCAAAGACTTCCCTACGCACGCCACTAGGATAGAAGATTAATAAATATTTACAATAAACATTTTATTTAGAACATTTTCCGAAAATAGTTTATAAAAATATAAAAAAGGTTTCCCAAAACCATTTATAACCAAATGTATACAAGTGCAATTGAATCCAATTTTCCAGTCAATTATTATTTTAGAAAAATAACTAAACAAGCTTTAAAACCATTTCACAAAACCACCTTTCTGGAATACCCAAACATTCCACAAACCCATCCAACCAACGATGAATTCTACATTATGATAGTTCTATACTCATGAGCAGTTTCTCATAGATCTACCAAGTCATCAAAAGGTAATTATTACCCATGTGCCATTTAACCCTTGGTGCTGAGCCCAATGACATATTTCAACCAATCCCCAAAAATGAAATTTGAATATTATATCCTATGTTCTATTTAACCGTTGGCACCGAGAACAAGGTCATATTTCAACCAAGCCCTATAAATTCAATATAAACTCACACACCAGTTTGCACAAGGACCATGCCAAAACACCTTTTCAATAAAAATACCCTTTTATTAAAAACCAATTCCATCAAAGTCATTCCAATAACTAACTATCTCAATTAAACACCATAATTTTTTTGAAAACAAACTTTTCATTAATAAATTTAACAATTATATTAAATCAATAACATATATAATCATTTTATATTCATGAGGCTAAATCAGTTTTCACACCAATTCGCCCAGATTTCACAATTATACTAAAACCATAAATCATCACTAAAGAATATTTATTCCATGATTGTCAAAGCCAATACCTTTCAAATAAAAAATTTGTAACTATGAAAATCAATTATAGCAATAGGAGTAGAGATATAAGCCTCCAACCTCAATGGATTTGACAAAAACCACATTGAACGAAGAAAGATCCAGAAAATAAGGTCGATTCTCCAAGAAACTGCCTTAGATTACCTCTCCTAACAATACTGAGGCAATATCTCATCATATTTGGCCTCTAAGTACCTATATCTATTCATAATGGGTGTAGATATAAGAAACAAAGAGAATAAGGGATTTATATCTAAGTAGATCTATGAAAACAAACAAGAACGAAGAAGAACGATCCCATACCTCAAGAATCTGACTTTAATTCGCCAGGGGAAGCCTTCGGATCATTTGAAGAACAATGGGAGAACCTTCTTTGGCCTTATAAGTAGAAATATCCCAATTTATGGCCATTTGAGAGAAAAAAAGATCCACTTAGAGGAAAGAATATGTGAGATGCACTTTTTTAAGATCTCACTTAAGTGCCCACACGACTAGTTCGCACGGTTAGAAAACCCATGTAATAACCATGTGTTAGACACTACCTAGGTAGACCCTAACATGACTTCCACACATAGTCTCTCTAATTGTTCTCTAACTATGCGGGATATGATGCCTCAAAAGTACCAACTATGCACGGTTTAGCCGCACAGATAAACAAACCTTGGGCCACCCGTGAAACATCTCTTTTTCCTCAAAACATCCTTCAAAGTTCCCCTAATTATACCATTAATAAAATTTAACTTTATGAACATGAAAATAATCAATTAAGGGTTACATACATTAAATTGGGGGGACTGAATTCTCCCCACCATTCGACTTTTTGTCCCCGGAAAGTAGAAAAACATCACCCAACTGAAAGAGTTCCAATCACCACTACTTCACTTCCTTTTCATGTTCCCAAGTCTCTTCATGAATCTGACCATACATCGAAAAACACGCACTAAGACGATGTGTTTTTTATGAAATAAATTATCTTTCCTATACACAATCTATACTAGGATATGTATCAACGAAGCATACTTCTCAAATTCAATGTGATCCTATATGATCACATGGTTAGGATCAGGCTGACACTTTTTCAAATGAGTTACATAGAACACATTATGCACTGAACTAAACCTTTGTCGAAATTCCATCTGATATGACACCTCTATGACCCATTTCAGTATCTCAAAAGTTCTTATGTATATATAAGATAACATTCCCTAATTTCTGGAAAAAAATGTCCAAGCCTTGGAGATATCCTCAAGAAGACGTGATCACCCCTAGCGAATGACAACGGTCTTTTATAGTGAGTTGCATAAGTTTTCTGAAAACTATGAGCCGTCTCCATCCTCTTTATGATCAATTGGATCTTATTCGTTGTTTCATGGACAAGGCTCGGCCCAACTAGTAATGTTTCACCTGTTTCCACTCTAGTATAGTGGATAATAACAAGAATGACCTTATAATGCTTCAAACAAATCCATGTGTATCGAGGCTTGATAGCTGTTATTGTATGAGAACTCCACCAAAGGGTATATGATCCACCCATGAGCCACCAAAATATATTACACAACCTCCAACATGTCTTCAACATTTGTATTGTCCATTCGGATTTCCAATCTGTTTGAGTATGATATGGCGTGATCATAGTTAACTGAGTCCGAAGAGCTTGTTGTAAGGATTTCCAGAGATGATATGTGAACCTAATATCTCTCTCTAAGACAATTAAAACTGGTATTCCATGCCTCTTTATCCATTCTTAGATATAGATTTTTGAAAAATCCTTCACCGTATGAGCTTCATGAATAGGTACAAAATGGGCCGTCTAGGTTACCCGATCCAATATCACCTATACAGAATCGTGTTTCCAGACCATTGTTGGTGGACCTGTAAAAAAATCCATTATTATCTTCTCCCATTTCCACAATAGGATAGGAAATGACTGAAACATTATTTCTTGTCTCTAATTCTCTTCTTTAACCTACTAACAACTTAAGCAAAACAAGATGAACTTGTGTACCTTCCTTTTCATGCCACTCCATCAAAAATACACCTTTAACGCATTGTAAATATTATGTATACCTAGATGTACAATGCATTTGGAATGTTGGTAAGAATGAAGGAGTTGTTCCTGACATGACATAAGTACAACTATCTGATCTCTTAAACACAAAACTGAACTCCTATCAAGTTTTTATCCCTCAATGGTCTCCCCACCAATGGGTTTTAAACTCATAGCTATAAATTCCACATTATATGTTGGTGCCTTGTTGATCACATTTACTGAATCCGGAATAAGGGTGGCTGAAAAGAAAACTGCAACACCACCTCGGTATTCACATTTCACACAAATTTTGGCTAGGACTGACATCAACTGCCATTCATCTAAAGCTTATTCCATCAACAGAGTATATGACTTTCCACTCAATGCTTCCACCACTGAATTTCCATTTTCTCGTGTATACAGCTAATCCAAGACAATCATTTGGAGAAACTCCATCCATATTATTTTCCTCAGATTCAAATATCATTGTGAGAAAATGTGTTTCAATCATTTTTGGTTCGTGAACATAGTAAATTTCACACTAAAGAGATAATGTCTCCATGTCTTCAAAGAATGGATGACTGCAACAAACTCCAAATCATGTGTTGGGTAATTCATCTCATGAAACCTCAACATCATTGAACCATAAGAAACCACATGGTCTCCATTCATGAGAACACAACCCAACCCTGATCCTGAAGCATCATAGTACACCACTTATCCCTATCCTGATTCAAGAAAATTCCAGATAGGTGCCAATGTAAGCCGATCTTTCAGATCCTGGTTAGACTTCTGACATTTCTCTAACCATTGTAATGGAGTATTCTTCTTTTTCAAACCTATCATTAGAAAATCTAGTCATTAAAAATAATGAAAAAATCATTAGTAATAACTAGATAGTCCAAAAAAACCTCATATCTCGAAGATATTCATTGGTGGTTTCCACGAGATAGCAACTTCTATCTTTTCTGGATCCATAGAAATTCCTTTTTTCCGAAATGACATGTCCATGAAAATGAACATCCTATATCCAAAAATAACACTTAGATTACTTGTCATATAAACAGTGATCTCTAAAGATTTGTAAGACTGTTTCCAGGTGCTCCTCATAGTCTTCCCTTGTCTTTGAATACACCAAGATGTCATCCACAAATACTACAACAAATGAATCTAGATATTTATGAAATATCTAATTCATCAAATCCATTAAGTTCTTTGGGGAATTAATTTGACCAAAAGGCATGACTACATATTCATAGTGTCCATATATGCTTCTGAAAGATGTCATTGGAATATCTTCCTTCTGAACTCACAATTTGTGATATCCGGATCGCATGTCAATCTTGGAGAACCACTAAGCTCCCCATAATTGATCAAACAGATCATCAGTGTGTGGATTTAGATATCAATTATTTATCATAACTTGGTTAATCTTAAGATAATAAACATACAACCAATGAGTTACATCTATTTTCAACACAAACAAAACTAGTGCAGCCCATAGAGATGTACTCGGTGGAATGAAACCCTTTATTTCCAGCTCCTCCAACTGCACATTAAATTCCCATAACTCTTTTGGTTCCATCATATAAGATAGATATGAAATAGGAATGGTCCTCAGACATAGAATAATCATAAACGCTACTTCCCTTAGAGGTTGTAACCATAAGAATTTCATGGGAAATATATATGAAAATTGATCCAAAAGTGCTGCAAAACTATTTTCCTCGATCTCTTCCATTTATTCCAAAATCGACACATCCAACTGATAAGAGATCATTCCCACTGCTGGTTCCAACAATCTATTTTCACTATTCTTTACCATCCTCTCTCTTCTATGTGATATTTGATGTCATCCTCATTTATAAAAATAACTGTTCTCCTATAATAGTCGATTTGAACCATGAAAAATGTCAACCAATCCATACCAAGGATTACAGCATAGACATCTATGTCCCACATCCTGAAGTCCCATTATAGATAATATCCTTCAACAATTATAACACATGCTCAACACACAATAGCTTGACATTATCATTCACCAAGTGGAGTTTTCAGTTTTAAAAATAAAGGAATCATTTCTAACATTAGACATAGAGAATAAATAGTATAAAAGAAATGAAAAAATGTGATGCACTGGTATCAAGGAGAACATTCACAGTTCTAGAATTCAAAATAATTGTACCTCTCATGGAATATGGTTTAGCTTCATCAGCGACAATCATCTACTCAGATCCATACAATTTCTTTGTCTCTACGCTATTATCCTTGTTTCCTTGATGAGATTTACCTAGTTGAGGAGTCATGGTATTTCAAGAATTTCCATGGTTATATTTTTTATGATTAGGAGACTGATTATGCTGTTCTCATTATGTCGAAACATACAATTCTTGCAACGGTTGAGAAGTGTCTCAAGCACCTTACCTTGGAGCCCTACGAGAATAGTTCTAAAGATGTCCCATATTGTTGAAATTATGAATTTCTCTATATTGTGTTGTACACTCTCTCTTTATGTGGTCAAGCGAACCACAATGAAAGAAACCTACTTTTCTCTGGGGTCGTGGATGATGGTTCATTGATCCAACCGTCTGATTCTGATTTCCACTTCCACCTTGGAAATAGGTTTCTCATTTCTGCTTGATCCGAGTGGATGAGTTCCCACCATTCCTGTAGGTATCATCATTCATCTCCTATCAATCATGAGATATCACATTCATCCACAATCACTATATTAATAATCTATGTTAAATATGTAATACAGATCTCTGCAATGTTAGATCAGATCTCCTATCGTAGCCCGGAATAAAAGATGCATGCCCTCAAAGAGGAACTTACCCCAACCTCTAGTGAAAATGGGATAAATTCATGTATTTAGATACATACTATATGAAAGAGATACTCTCTGGTTTTAGGATGACGAAGTATATCATTTTTTGGATCTTGAAAATATATGTATAGAATTTTTTCGGAACATTTATTCAAAATCCTTCAATGTATGACCTTCATCCAATTTAGAATGCACTGAAAAATCCCACCACTATCATTAAATATCCTCAAGCATATATGTCTCCATATTGACTTTGATCTATGATGGTGTGCTGATGAAATAGAAGATCTGATTGATCCTATTCAGCCACACCTCTGCCATCTTAGATTTATAATCGCATCAGAAGTTAGATGTGTTTTTCTACATGAACTGAATGGTATAATCCACTTGTTGTGGCTCATTCCTCTGGTTCCCATATCCACATCATGAAAATCTTGGACAATACTCTGATCCATCACTTGGTTCACCAATGGTTCAGGTGAAACCACATTCTCCCTAGCTTCTTTTGGATGGTTTCAATGACACCTACCGGGTACGATTTTCTAAACTAACAACGAACTCTTTCAATACCCCTCTCTAGAAACTGTGTATTATCATTTCAATTTCCATCACATCAACTATCACACCATTTTTTCCAAAAACTACATTTTTCCATGTTCAAACATTTTTGAAAATAAACTATTGGTATTGAAAATCGAATCATTTTCAAAATATGCTAAGTATCCTCATTAAATAATATTTCATTTAAATCAAATTATGCATTTTTTAAATATTTACATCTTTTCAAAAAATCATAAATTATTCCTCGTAATGTGATATGCAATGTTAATTGGAATTCATTCCTCTATAATTCATGCCATGCTCATCCCATTATCTAAACCCATGATAATGTGATTTCCAACATCCTAGAAGTGTATCCAAAACACTTATGTACCTAATAACATGATAACTTGAATTTCATCATAAATGGGTTAGATAAGTCATTTTATGCTATACATTTCACGTTCTGACAATCCTAATCATGTCTATGATTATAACCCAATGAATAGACGAAAGGGAATTCCAACTTGAAGACTAAGAACACTGGTGATTTGTACCACAGGGGACGGATTAGACTGATAAAATTTATAATGACCCACCATTTCTCATTGTCTTGAGAGCACAACGAGTCATTAATTGGACATAGGAGACATCCCAAGATGCCAAAGGATCAGAATAAATGCCAAAGAATTTCAAATAAGAGTGGGGGATAATTTAAAATTCCAGAAATACACCAATAAACCGGCAAAAAATTCATTATAAGATGCATGAACTTGTGAAAGACAACTCAACCACATCATCTATCTCAAAAACCACATCAAAGTATGAAAAAATTAATGAATAACCAAGTGTAAAATTACATAGCGCTTAAATGACAGAAGACTCTCAAATGACAACAAGACTCCATGCTCCACAAGCTCCAAGATCCACAATTTCCAAACAGCCCAAACTTCCTGAGGTAGTTCTAAAAATGTGGGAATCATTACCTTTTCCCCAGAAACAGAAGATTTAATCTGCAAAATCCCCAAAGTTACAAACAAGGGGTGAGTATAAAGCATAGTAGGTTTTCTCCAATGAATTCCCTACTCATGCCACAAGGATAGAATAGTTAGCAACATTTACAATAAATATTTTATATAATTAATTTTCTCAAAATAGTTTATTAAAAGATATAAACTAGTTTCCCAAACCCATTTACAACCAAAAGAAGACAAGGGCAATTGAAACCCATTTTCTAACATGATATTTTTCCAGAAAAATAACTAAACAATCTTTAAAAGCGATTCACAATATACCCTTTTTGGCATACTGAAACATTCCACAAACCCATGTAACCAACTATGCATGTGATGTTATGATAGTTCCATACTCATGAGAGTTTTCTCATTGATCTAACAATTCTTCACTATTTAATTTTTTACCATGTTCCATTTATCCTTTGACACTAAGCACAAGGTAATTTTTCAACCAAGCCCCAGAAATACAATATAAAGATTATATACCATGTTCCATTTAACCTTTGGAACTAAGCACAAGGTCATATTTCAACCACTCCCCAAATATGCAATATGAACTCACACACTAATATGCCCAAGGATTATGAGAAAACACCTTTTCAATAAAAACACCATTTTTATTGAATACCAATTCAATCAATATGAGGTCAATACAAAATGATTTCAATAAAACAACATTTTTATTGAAAACAAAATATTCATCAAACCAATTAACAATTCCATAATATCAATAATTTAAAATAATTATTTTAAATTCAAGAAGATAAATAACTTTTTACAATAATTCTCTAAGATTTTCCAATTCCACTAAAACCATAAATCATCACTGAATAAGATTTATTCATTACCATTCCAAATCAATCCCATTAAAAATTACAATTTGAAACTATGACAATCAATTATAGCAATATGAGTCGGGAGAGAATCCTCCTACCTCTACGGTTTTGAAGAAACAACAACAAATGAAGAATGCTCATGAAAATCGGGTCGATCCTCTATGAACCCACCTTAGATTGCTTATCCTAATAATATAGAGGAAAAATAACATCATATTTGGCATCCAAACACCTATATATACCCATAACGAGCATATATATAAGAAACCTAAAGAATAAGAGATGTATATCTAAGTATATCTAGGAAACCGAATAAGAATGAATAAGATCGATCAAATACCTCAATAACCCGGCTTTGATTCACCATGGGAAGCCTTCGGATCGCCTCTATAATGATGGGAGAATGTTATTTGGACTTAAGAGAAGAAAAGTACCTAGAAATAGTCACATAGGAGAAAAAACAATCAACAGAGACACAAAAACATCTAAGAACCACTTTTTTAAGATCTCACTTAAGTGCCTGGGCGGTTAGTTCTCACGGTTAGACAAACAGTGCATTAACCATGCATTAACCACTGTATAAGAAGACCCTCGCACGACTTTATCAGACGGTCTCTCTAATTTTTCTCCAACCGTGCGAGATCCACTGCCTCAAAAGGAATAACTATGCATGGTTTGGCAGCACAATTAGATAAATCGTGCACCACTCATGCGACTTCCCTTTTGCCTCAAAACAGTATTCAATGTTCTCCTGAATCTCCCATTCATCGCCCTTAACTTTATAACCCTGAAAAGGATCAATTAAAGGTTACATACTCAAAACTGGGTGTGTTAAAATAATCATTGTGATACACTCATATTTCATGAATATGTTTAAACATAATTTATGTATTTTGAAAGGATTTTAATCAATTATCCCATAAAATTAAAGGTTTTATTAAAATATAAGGAATATAAGTAGATGAATTAAAATAGAACTAAATTTATAACAAAAATTACTTATGGTAATTTAAATTTTAATAATATTTTTTAATTAGGTCTTAAGAAAAGATATTTTGAATGGTTTTATTTTATTATAGAATTTAATATGGAGTTTTAATAATTATTTTTATTATTGTATGGTATTTGTTTGAACATTTTCAAATGTATTTTATGTAAAAAAATCTAATTGGGATATGCCTCAATATCATACTAGAAGGATTCATATCTATAAGAAACTATGCTCAACCATCCATGAATAGCTCGAGAGAAGTCCGACCCAACGGTGGGTGAGGAACTATAGTACGAGGAGCGACCCATGAATAGGTGTGCCTATGAATACGTAGGCTGCGTAGTGTGTTGCAGACCAGTTTTTATGTGTTTGGGATGTAACTGGGAGACCATCCTCATAGAAGGCGACCAATAGAGGGATGTTGTGAGTTTACTTATTATGTAGAGAGAAAATACTTTCTCCTCTGTTGTGGGGTTTTTCCTAGTGGGTTATTATTCATCACTAATGGAAACAGTGCCATATTGCTATTCCCCAAATGCAACATCTTAAAAAAACACGTGTATATCCATCTATACTACTAGATTCCAATGCTCGATCCTGACTCTACCTCTACAACACATAGGGAATCACTGTTTATATCCCTGGAGAACACTAAAATCAATCTTATCAAAACTGATAATTTCCTTGATCTATATGGATGATCTACATGGAATTTGAAGACACTCATGAGACTAAAATAAAGTTACCTGATTCATGCATACAATCAGATGCTCAATCCAGATGATTCTTATGATTAATGGGATTCTTGAGGCCACCTACACCTTCAGCATTAGTATCACCACTACATCACTTGATGAGAACCCCAGATTCATTACGTATCGCATTGTGCTGGAATAATAAAGTATGAGTGCTAAAAAACTGTACTTCTCCCATTTTGTACATGATAATAGAGAATTTGAACACACAATATATTTATATGTTTTAAAATAATTCACTTGCAGTTATTGTGGAAATTTTAAAAACAGATATATAACGATTTGGTAAGATTCATTTTCTATATAATATAGATAAATTGACCCCTTTGTAAATATTGTTTTTCTAGACCCACTGTGGGGAGAGATGACACCACCTAGAGGAGAAGAGATGAAATAGATTTAATTTTTTAATTTTCATTAGCATGTTATTAAATTCTTTTTAGGTCTATATTTTCTGTAATTTTAATCTAGTTTTATTTTATTTTAAAGATAACACAAGAATCATTTTTCTTTTTTTGTTTTACCAAATAATTCTTTTTCTTTTTCTTTTTTCTTCTTCTTCTACTTTTGGGTTTTTAGTGTCGTCATTCCATTTATACCCCGTCATTCTATTTTTATTTTTTTGATTTTATGTGTTATTATTTAATTTTTTTATATTTTTCCTTTCCATCAATACTAAAAAATTTCCCTTTAATAGTATTAGCAATGACCATTATCACTGCTAGAATAGTGATGACTACATGAGTAATGTAAAAAGCCCTGTCCTTTTATCAATGCTAAGAAATCACTAAAAATGGGGTCCTTTATCAGTGCCTATAGAAGTGGAGATAAATTTTACCGTTATCCACACTTATAAAATCTCTCATAAATGTTTCCTTTATGATATATTTTAAAAGCGATGATAAAGCGTCATGTAGTACTGTGATGTAATAGAACATCGTAGCAATAGAATCACACCATATATCAATAAAAACAAGTCCCAATATTCGATTTAAATGAAATTAAATTTATAACCCAAACAGTAGTAAAATCCCAGACACTATTTGTTTTTTTAAATCTAAATGCGTGAAACTTTTTTTAATTAGATATTTATAACCAGCATTTAAGAATAATTTTTTTTCTTTTATGATTTTAATTACAAAAAAATGGTCTTCTACGGTTGTGATCAGTACGTTTTTTGGAGTCTGATATAACCAACATTTTTTTGTGAATAGTAACATACCCTTATGAATAGTACTATGAATAGTAATACGAACAACATGAATAGTAAATCATATTATTATTTTATTTTATTAATGATATAAGATAATGATATGTTGATTAATTTTTGAAGTTTTTAAAAAATGAGTTATAGATTTAAATTTGTTTGAATAAATTATGATTTTACTTAAAAATTAAATTAATAATATTTAGATAATTACTTTCACAAAATGGAATTCTTTTTTGAATACTATATGTTGAAAATATTTTATGGTGAGTTATTATGATATTTCTGAAATTCATTAATATTTTATGAATAGTAAAATATGATAAAATACGATAACTGCTAAATAATTTTTTTACTACATCATATGTGATGCAAGCCTAATGCATGACCACTTGGTTTGAACTCACAAGTAATTCTTACTATTTGGAGTTACATTAATCAAGACTATTAATAGTCTTGAGAAAAAAAAATTATAATAATAATATATTGTATAATTTATTGTTATGTAAATATTTAAATATCACTCAATTACAATTCTTGTGTTTCACTTCAAATCGAAAATAATATCCATCATGAACTGATCATGGAAATCATCTAAATAATGCATCTGAAATAATGGAGAGAACAAAATACTAACAATTAATAGGAAAAATTATGTAATGAAATGATCATATCATGTCTTATAAACATGAATATGTTGTTGTAAGATATTAATAACACTCTTTTAATAATTATACCAGATGTTTAACCAAGTTTGAAGTAATAAAAAACAGATGTAATGGAATTCTTAACCAAATTTACATTCTATGGGTTAAAATTATACTTCATTATTTTTGTGGTATTAAATTTGTTTGTGTGATTAATTTTGTATATATAATGTTGAATTATGTGTATTTACAGTGTATATACATATTCTATCCACTATATTATGTCTCGTCTCAATTAAATGATATTTTTAAGGGAATTTTTTTAAAAAAATCCTCTTTTAAAATTGTGTTTTAATAAATTCAAAAGAAATTATTTTATATAATTATTCATGTAGTGTGATTATGTTTTAGTTCTTGGGAATTGTTTATGATGAAGGGTGGGACCTAAATTTCCCTCCAATGCATTGGGTATGTGTAAGACGGTGGTCGGCCATATGGTTACTTCATGTATAACTATGGTGGTTATATAGTATGGTTTCCACGAGGGTTACATTGTAAGGTAGTTGTGAAGGTGACACATTATTTGGTATCCAACATGGTTACAAGATTATATTAGTAATGCCCCAAGTAACATTTAAGGTTCAATTTATGTTATATATGTTATGTATAAATCTCATAGAAATCTCTTGTTTCACAATGTAAGCTTATATGGGTGACATGTAAGTTCTTGTAAATGATTTAATTCATTATAATTACTCATTTACTAATGTGTTATTTAGTTATTTTTATATCCTTTACTAATCTTTTTGTTCTCATCCAATGTTTTTAAAAGATTTTCACTGGTTATAAGGATGCATAAGACAAATAAGGAATCCATGTTAAAAGTTATGAAGATTTTTCAAAGAAAAAATGTTTTATTTGAAAACTTTTATATTTTGGAATAAATGTATACTATTATTGTGGTATCATCACTATTTGAATTTGGAATGTTATGTATGTTTTATAACCAAATTTTATGAAAATATAAATTTGAAAAGATCCTCAAAGTTAATAGAAGTGAGTTCTCGACTAAAATTCAAGATTATGTAACGTAACAAGGGTAGATAGTTATAGTTGGTATCAAATGAAGGTTTAAATAATATTAGGGGTTAGGATAATATTAATAGAATACAATAAATTATTTATACACTATTAATAATTTAAAATTTTACAACATTTGAATATTAACATGATGCTTCATCAAAGATATGTTTGTTTAGAATGGTTTTACACTAAAGAAGCAGAGATGTTGAAGAGGAGAGACACCGATAGAACAATATCCTTTTGAATCTGCTGCCCAGAATGGTAGGGATTGGAACCGAGAAGTTTGTGACAACAATGGTTTAGCTAGAACTGGAAATAAATTCTGATGTCATCCATGCAATAGAACAACCATATCTACCATAAAATAACATGATGATTGTGGTACATTTTAAAAGACAACCCCCTCCAACATTCAATGGATCTTCTGACCTAGTAGTGTCTGGAGGATGGATTAAAGCCCTTGAAAAGATATTCAATGTTATGGGATATTCGGATAATCAAAATTTATGTCTTTCTATTTATCATTTTGTAGATGAAGATGATCAGTGGTGGTCAATGGTCAATAATATCCGGGGTATAGAGGTCGTGGATTCCTTAGAGTGGATTAATTTAAAAGCATTTTCCATAAAAAAAATTCCAATGTTTTTTACATATAATGGAGAATAAATTCCTTAAATTGAAGTAGGAGGAATATTCAGTGCCCGTTTATGAAGATAACTTCACTGTACTAGAGAGTTATTCTCAAAATCTTATTCTGAATATTGTTAGAAAAATCACCTCTCTTAGTGAATATTGAAGCCAATGTATCTATGAGCATTGGCCTCCTGTGAATTCAAAAGTTATGGAAAACTTGTCTGATGTGCTGAGAGGGTAGATATAAAGTTTGTTGATGATCACAGGAACATGGACAATAAAGAGAAGAAGATTCCCAAATGGAAAAGGATGGGTGAAAATAAATTAAATAAATTTAATTGTAAGAAATTCAAGTTTCCATTTTGTCAAAATTATGGCAAGAAGCACCCAGGGGAATTCCATACCAAACTATGAATTTTTTTTGATGTGGTATGTTTGGACATGTGCCCGGATATTTTAAAGAAAATGATCCAAACACTAATCCTGATTAGAAAACTATTATGTGTTTAAATTCTGGTCAGATGGTTCATTATGAAAATCCATGAAAAAAAAGAGATCTTATTAATGAAAAGAAGTCAATATTTAAGAAGAAAGGTGTATTGAGATCCTTTTCAACTACGTCAGTAGACATGAATCCATCCAATAATGTCATATTAGGTACCTTGTTTATTTACTCATATTTTTCTAATGTTTTGTTCGATATGGGGTCTACACATTCCTTTATTTTAGAGGAATTTTCTTATAAATTGGAAATATAACTTCAACAAAGTTGAAAAAATATTATTCTTATAATACCATGGGGAAATATTATTAAAAAGATGAATTATAAGAATTTTTCTATTGTGGTGTGTGGAAATAATATACAGGAAAAACTTGTTATATTTCTTTAGTAGAGTTATATATCAATATGGGAACGTATTAGATTTCTCTATTTCATGCAAATATTGACGATAGAGATAATAAGTTGTGTTTTAGAAAGAGTTTTAGTTTTACAAAATAACAGAACCAATTCAATTGATAACAAATCATGAAGATAAGGAACTTTTGAAACATGGAAATGAAATTTATCTTGCTCATATTGTTGAAAACAAGGGAACTATATAGATTAATTATGTTCCAGTGGAAAATGAATACCTTGATGTTTATTTTGATGAGTTACCCAGTGTTATACATGACTGGGAACTCTAATTCATAATTAACATAGTTCCCGATGTTAAGAAAATATAAACATCCCATATTAAATGGCTCAAATTGAACTTAATGAATAGAAAAATAAATTGCTTGAATTTCTTGGTAAAGGCTTTATTTTTCCAAGCACATATTAATGGGGTTTTCCTATTTTGTTATTTAAAATTAAATATGGTTCCATGATACTTTTAATTGATTGTATAGACTTGAATAACATCACTATTAAAAACAAGTATATTTTTCCTCATATTGATAACTTGTTTGATCAGATCTAAGGACCTCAGTAATTTTCCAACATTGACTTGAGATCTGGATACAATTAGGTAAAGTTGAATGATGATGGCATCCTGAAAAATACTTTTTGTACTGTACATCGAATTATGAATTTTTTATTGTGTCGTTTGGGATAAATAATAAAGCTATTCTATTCATGGATCTTTTGAATTGAATATTTAAAAAGTTATTAGATAATTTTTTGGTTTTATTTGTTGATGAAATTATGGTATTTTATAAGAGTAAATATGAACATGAAAACAAATATAAGGAAGTATTTTCATTCCTTTAACAAAAAGAAAAAATATTTAAAATTCAAAAAGTAGGATTTTTTGTTTCCATCGATTTCTTTTCATGGGCACATCATAAATAAGGATTGAATAATATTTTATCTTGCCAATAATAAAATTGTAGATTAATGGATAAGTCTAAAAAATGTGACTAAGATTCATATTTTTATTGGATTAGCCTGTTATTGTTGACGGTTTATTAAAAAAACTTCACAGTTTTCTATATTCTAAACTATGTTAACGCAAAATGGTGTAAAATTTATTTGGAGAAAAGATTGTGATTTTTGTTTTTAGAAACTAAAGAGATTGGTGAATGCTCTAGTTTTTTCATTACCTTCTTAAAATGGTGAGTTTTTCTTCTACATTGATGCTTTATTGAAGGGACAAGGTTGTGTTTTGATACTGAATGATCAGGTAATTTCTTATACTTAAAGGAAACTAAAACCTCATGAGGTAAACTATCCCACACCTGATTTGGAATAGGAAGTTGTAATTTTTTCTTTAAAAATTTGGTGACATCATTTATACGGATCCAAATTTCAAATAATTACTAATCATAAAATAATAATGTATACATTCACTCGGTAGGAATTAAACATGAGGAAGTGAGGATGGATTGAACTGATTATTGATTATGATATCATAGTCAATTAACATCTAGGAAAATAAAACAATGTGTTATATGTCTTGTGTTGTACTCATCATGGATCATTTACTACATTACACTTCGCATATGATCTTCTGATTACTGATTTGATGAATTTTGGCTTGGAAATTGTTGGAGCAGATAATACCTATGTTGTTTAGGTTTTATTATAGTAATTGTTATCAGACAGAATTTAGAAAGCACAGAAGGAGGACCGTGAGCTATAGAAAAAGGTAGAATTTGTTAAAATTGGTATGTTTCTAGAATTTATCATTGATAATGATTATTTAATGAGATTTAGAAAAATATTGTATGTGCCTTGTGATTCCTATTTGAAGAAAGTCTTGTTGTGTGAAGCACATATTTCTCTATTTTCAATTCATCCTGGATGCACTATGATGAACAGAAACCTTCAAGTGTATTACTCATTCGATGGAATGAAAAAAGATATTGTGGATTTCAATGTGAAATATTTGACATGTTAACAGGTAAATGTAGAGAAACAATTACCAAAGGGGATGATTCTGCCTTTTCTAGTGTTATAGTGGAAAAGAGAGAATATATCAAAGGAATTCGTGTTGGGACTACCTAAGACTTATCAAGGTAGCAATGCAATTGTGTTATTGTTGATCGGCTGACTAAATATGAACATTTTCTTTATATTTGAGATATAATGTATTTGGATCAACTTTCTTGATTGTACATCAATGATATTGTATTGATACATGGATTTCCTATTTCCATTGTATCTGACTGGGATCCTACATCCACTTCTATCTTTTTTAAGGGCCTTTAGACGTTTTTGGGGATAAAATTAAATTTTAGTACATCTTTTCATCCTCAATCATATGGAAGTCAAAATGAATGATTCAGACTTTACATGATATGATTTGAGATTGTTCAATGGAGTAGAATGGATGTTGGGATCAACATATTTCTTTATTTGAGTTTTATTACAATAACTGTTTTCAATCCAGTATACAAATGGCACTGTTTGAGGAATTGTATGGGAAGCGGTGTAGAACTCTATCATTTTGGGATAAAGTCGAGTAAAGGAAGTTTATGGGACCAAAATTAGTAGAGGAATTGGATAAGAAAGTGAAGATGATCCAACGACACATGAGGATGTCTCATAGTAGGCAGAAACGTTATGTAGACAATAAAAGGAAAGACTTTTATTTTAAGGTAAGTGATCATGTTTTTATTAGAATATCACCATGGAAAAGTGTTATGAATTTTGGTATGAAAGGAAACCTATGTCCACGGTTCATTGGAACTTATGAAATTTTGGATAATGTTGGACTAGTCCCCTATCAAATATGTTTTCCTCTGAGTTTTTCTCAAATACATATTTATTTTTATGTTTCAATGTTGAGAAAGTATGTTCCAGATTTATATCACATATTGATCCTAGATGAAATTCAATTGGAAAGGAACCTTTCTTATGAAAGAAACCAGTTTAGATTTATGATTGAAGGGATCAACTATTGTAGAATAATGTAATCAACCAGGTGAAGGTTTTGGGGAAAAACCACATGGTTGAAGAAGCAACATGGGAGTGTTAAAATGCAATGCGGGTAAGTCACCCTCACATGTTTAATAAGTAAATAACATTGCAAGGACACAATTTTTGGAATGTGGGGGTAATGTAACACCCTATGTTTTTCAAAATAAATTGAAATGAATGAAACCTTGTTTTAAGTATATATATATATAATTATCCTTTTAACATAAATTTTCCACATTTATGATTTGAATTTCAATAAATAGTCATCTACGGTTGTGATTAGTAAGTTATTCAGAGTCTGATAGAACCAGCTTGTTTTTGGTGAATAGTAACATACAATTATGAATAGTACTATGACCCTCATGAATAGTAAATAATTTTATTATTTTATTTTATTAAGGATATATGATAATTAGTTGTTGATTAATTTTTCATGGTGTTAAAAAAAGAGTTATAAATTGATTTTTTCAATAAAGTTTTATTTTATTTAAAATTGAAATGAATAATATTTCGGAAATTATTTTTAAAAAATGGAGTAAATTTATGAATTCGACATGCCGAAAAATGTTGAGGGTGAATTTTTTTATGTGTTTTCTAAAATTCAAGAATTTTTATGAATAGTAAAATGTGATAAAATATGATTAATGTTGAATACTTATTTTATTGCATCATAGGTGATGAAAGGCTTATGCAATCCCACATGGTTCGAACTCACATAAAATTATTACTATTTGGGGTTTCATGAATCAAGATAATTCACAGTCTTGAGAAAAAAATATTATAATAATGATAGATTTTATAATTTATTATTCTGGAAATTTGTATATACCACTCCATTCCAATTCTAGTGTTTCACATATATTCGACAAGAATATCCATCATGAACCAATCATGGAAATCATGTAATGAACACATCCAAAGCAATGGAAGGAACAAAATACTAAAAATTTAAAGTATAAATGATGTAATTAAATGATCATATAAGGTACCATATGTAACACCCCATGATTTCATAGTACGTTGTTTCTTCAAAGTAATTCAATAACTTGCACTACCCGCAACACCGAGTTTAAGCACACCAAGACATACTAAACTAGTCATTCAAAAGAGGTTGTGAATAGTATTAACTAAATTTTGACCTTTTTATATTCCTTATAATTTTATAATCCATATTAAGATTTTCTTATACATAATGAATAAAAAAATTATTTTTTTCAGAGAAAAGAAATATTTTTTTAAAAAAATGCAATTTTAACGTATTTTAATGGAGAACCCTTTTTAAAAACAATATTTGAAACTTTTATATATTCTATTTGACAAAATAAACTTCTTATTTAGAATAGGTACATAATAATTTAGTTTCAATAATTTTTTTGTGTATTTCTGATAACTTTCATATTTGGGAGAATAGTGAAAAATACTATATTTTAACTAAAAACAAATTTTTTAATAAAAATAATTTTTAGTGGTAAATTATATATTTTAATGGTTTGGAAGTATAAATAGATTATATTATTACCATTTAATCCAATTATATTCATTGGAAATAATTTCACATTGAAATTGATCTTAAACAAGTATCAATCTTTTGTAAGTTATTATTTCTTAAAAATACACTTATTGGTTTTGACAATGGGAATTAATTTTAAATTAATTAGTGAAACTTATATGTTTTTAAATAAGTAAAATAGAATTCAATTTTTGAATTTTTAATATCAAAATTATATTAGGGTGAGTTTTTGGTATTATTCTGAAAACATTCAATTTTTTATGAATAGTGAAAAACACTAAATTATAGTTTAAAACCAAATTTTTATTTAAATAATTATTTATTTTATTTAAATTTATTTTAGGTAAAAATATATATATAATATCTATATGTTCTATGTAATTAATTGGAGTGAGTTTATAGTAATTTTAGATATATAAAAATTTTATTGAACTTTTTACTATCTTTTACCCACCCCCTATGAGCATTTGCAAATTTACATAAAACATAATTTTACTAATTCTGTGAGTTGAATTTAAAAATTCTGAGAGGCACGGTTCTAAAATTAAGTAAAATTTTGTTCAATATGATGAAAATAATATTTGGTGAATAGTAACGTTTTACTTTTATTTACCACGGTTAAAAGTAAATAGGTTAATTAAGGGTAAAAATGATATTATTATTATTATTACCCTAAAACATGTTCTACTTCTATTTCATAAGTATAATTAGACCAAAAACAACCTTTTTAATAAAATATTATCCTTTTGGTCAACTTGGATTTCATTAGGACATTTATTATTATTTTATTTAAAGAAGAGTTAAAAGAGTTAAAATCAATTATTAATAACTAAAACATTTTTAAAATATAGTTATACATAATATAAATTCTACTATAAATATTTATTATAAAGATAAAAATATTTCTTACATAATGTAATTTTATTTATAATTTTTATACATTAAATAATTAATTTTATTTACCACACAATGATGATGCAATACTTACCGTATTAATGAATGATTAAAATAGTTGATATTATAAATATCCAAATAAATGTAGTTTGAGTCTTTTTATATATTAAACTAATTTTATAGGTTAATATGACATGTTAGGGTTGGTTATATTAATTTTTTCTATGTAATAATTTTTTTATGAATTAAGAAAAAACAAAACACCAAATACTGTCAAATTTGACATAAAAGATTTTTTAAAACAAATATTATATTATTAATTGATATTCTATTCCTAAAAATCTATGATTAGAGAAAAAGAAATATATAATGATAGGTGTATCATTAATGAACTACTTGGGGATATCATAGAAATATATTGTATGTTTATTAACCATATAATATTAAAATACAAAGAGACATGGTAAATGTCAAACTATTTAACTGAGAGTTAAATCTAGAAGATAAGGTTATTATAAAGACCCAAACCTATATAAAACCTATTTGTTGAGTAGTTTTATACCCATCCACACCTTATCTTTTAAATAATTCATTTTGGAGCCATTAGAAACCGAAAAAGAGTTTATTATAAGATAATATTTATAGCTTTTTCTAAGGTTCCCCTCACCCCTCTTATAAAAGGGAACTCCCCCTTCTCTCTAATTCACTTATTCAAAGCCATTTTTCTCTTCCAGACCCTTCCCAAATACCCTCTAAACTTTCATCCCTTAATCGTAGAGGCCTTAATTTAGTCATAAATCCAAACTAATGAGCCCTTTTGATCAAATAAAAAGAAAGAACCCGAAGAAGAGGTAAATATTTCATCACCTCTTTCTAGTTCCTTTCTTCTTCCACTTCCTCTTTATTTGTTGTCTCCATTATAAAATAATAAATCCAGTATCTTCAATATACTGTGATTTTTTTAGTAATATGGTACAACTATATACATTATTCAATCTATCCTTTGAATGACATGTCACCATAAGTGCGTACGTACGACTTACCATCTCCAAGTCGTGGTGTAATTTTTATTGAATACATTATTATTTGGATGGTTATAATAATGATGTGTAATTGATATAAATAATAAATATAACATGATAATTATTCTATATATATGATATAACATCCAATTATATATTATTTTAATATCAAAATAATGATATTGTCACTCGTGCGTATGTACGGATTACTGTCTCCACGAACATGATGAGATTCATTCCCCATAGTATCCATTAAAGACTAATTTTCATTAGATGATTAAAAATAATTTTTCAAGACTTAATATCATTATTAATATAAATAAGATACATCCTGTCCATAAGAAAAATTACTTACATAAAAAATCATATAAAGGAAAACGATTTAGTTAACACCCGAAATGACGATAATACTAAGATATTATTAACAAAGAAATGTTAAAATATCATATATGGTATCATAATAATGTATATGATTCATGTATAATTTAATTATAGTTATTTAACCATTATAAAGGTGGTTAACCTACCCTCAACAAATTAAAAGTACAAGGTAAGGGTTAATTTTAGAATCTCTTTATTATATGAGGTGGTTTTTACCTAAGTATCTACTTGGACCTCTTTACCATCCAAATCCATGATTCTTAAAAATGTATTTCAAAACATTTTTACTATTTAAAAGAAAATGGGTTAATGTAATTTATAGCCTTATTTTACCTTATATGTTTTGAATGGAATCTTTCCATCATTTATCAAACAAGGTACATTATGTCCTTTTGGACAAAATTAAGGTAAGAATGTTTTTTTAACTTATACAGTGGGTGCAGATATTTTATGTCGTTATAACATCGTTGAAGCTTCCCTTAAAATATTATAACAATATTTTCAAAATAAATTTATTATTCATAATTATGTGAATCATAAATGATTTCAAAATATAAAGAGATATTTCTCTAAAATAGGTTTTGATTTCATTTTTTCAACATCCTTTGATGGATTTTAAGCTTATTTGATGTTGATATATTATGAAAAAAAAAATCCATTTTTTATTGATGGATTTTTTATATGTTTGAATATGGATTTGTTATTTTTACACAATTCATGGTTATGGAAAAATTATTGAAATTTCGTATGCTAGTTTTAATATGAATGTTTATGTTATGTTTAAACCCTTTCATATGAGGAATGCATTGGACTTAGTAAGTGACGGGTGGATCCCGCTATTGCTCTTCGATGAATCGGTATGTCTAATGAGACAAACTAGTGTCTTGGAACAAGAACTTGACAAAATCGTATTTTTAGTCTTGGCACAAGGCCTTGACTATGTGGTTATGAAAGTCTGGCATTATGCATTCCATCATTATGAAAGTGGCTATTAGTATTGCATGTGATTATTCGACTAATAGAATATCCATGTTAGTAAGTAAATGGAATTATTTTGATTTATATTTTCCAAATTTTGATAAAGTTTTTGTTGAAAAAAATCTTGTTTTAGTTCTATACATTTACTTAAATGATTGTGGTCATTTATGAAAGTTTTCGCTATATTGTTATCCTTACTTAGAATATGAGCTCACCCCATTCTATGTTTTATTTTTTCCACGATGCGAAGAAGTATATTATGACTGACCTACAGGGATAGTCTATGGGATATCAGTGTTGTATATGGAATCAATTTTGTTGTTGTTTTCCATTTTATGAGGTAATGTAATCCTTATGAATGTATCTAGTACTTCCAAGTCTACTAAACTAATCGGCCTTTCGGGACATGATCTTTTGTGATCATGTCAATGTTATGTAATAATTCACTTACTCTATGTAACTAGGGTTGGGGCATTACAGTTGGTATCATATGAAGTTTAGTACAAACCTTGAAAACTAGATTTTGGTAAACTCTAATTATAGAACATATCCCTAAGATAGACTTTGAGGATAAGTATAGAAGAACTTCCTAGAATTTTGGTATTGTAGAGATTTTGTGTGTTTTCCAAGAAATACATCCATTACTAGATACGAGCAGGTAGAGGCGGCTCTGGCACAGATGTACCTAGGGGTAAAACCCAAAAACCTCGCTTTGAGCTAGACTAGAATGTGAATTGGTGCCTGATAACGGGAATTGTTGAACTATTGGTTACGACACTCCCGGGGGATATGATTAGGATGACTCTCATTTTCTTTAAAAATAATTATGATGGATTTTCGATTATATACCTCGAAAATAAATATTTTTACGATTATGGATTATATGCATAAAATATCCAATTTACATTAGGTATTTTACCTGTTTGGAATTATTCATTGCAATTCATAAACTGACCTAGTGTATACCATTGTATAAAAATGATGCCCAGTAGAAGGAATGTGAAATCCAGCAATATGTATCATCCAAAGAGTAATAATTATCATATATTTCATGGTACTAAGCCACTATTCATAAGGGAAATAGTCTCTCAAGTATTCTCAACATATGATGAAATAATATCATGTGTTAATAGGATAAGTAAATAATTCTCCGAGATCTATGGATTTGAAGGGAAGCAAGAGAAGAAAATGATGGAAGAGAGAAAGATGGATAAAGTGAATAGGGAAAAAAGGATTTTCCCATATGTGATAACTATGTAAAGAATCACCTAGGTAAATTATTGAAGGGAATGGGAGTTTTTTATAAGTGTGGAGAAAAAGGACACCAAGTATGTCATTGCGAGGGTAATAAATAAGTTTCAAATGTATAATGCTTCATCTGCAAGGAGTTGGGACACTACACGAATCAATGTCCAAATCATCAGAGTATACCCCAAATGCAGTTATTGGATAATAATAAAGATATGATACTACCGAAGATGACAAGGAATTATTAGATATATTATTTTTTTATTAAAGTATTGTGTCATTTGAGTATTGTATTAATGATATACATGTTATAAGAAGTATAGAGCATATAAGTATTATACTACAGTACTATTTTATTAAGGACTTGAGATTGTGTGGAACCAAGAAAAGTTACTCAATAGCAGGTAAAATTTTTGGAAAATATATTATTGAGAGAAAGATCAACCATAATATGGTTTTGATACCGAGGTAGTGATTTTGGAATAATACGTGATTGATTTGGATAAATTACATTGGATATTCTTGACTACCTTCAAACTTATTAATGATTTGTATATTCCATCATTGTTGGAGATTAAAATATTTTTAGAAAGAAGGAGTATATATATCATTCTATAAAGAAATAATTGAGCATGAATGTAATCAATAAGGTTTTATGGTAATTTAGAATATTTAAATGTTTTAAAAGAATACTTCATGAAGTTGTTACTATGTTACTATGTGGAAAAAAGGATCTTCATTGTTTTTACCTTCCATATAAATTTTGGAATGTGAGTTTGGAAAGAAGTATTTTGGATAATTCTAGTTTCACATTATTTTTGGATTGCCATAAAATGACATCCCGGAGGTCGGGCGGCAACTCGTCGCGTCCGGAAAGGCCGTGAGACTTGAACGCGCAACAGAAGGGCGACAAGGGTGTATCACCTACCACTGGCCCATGTGATGTCCTGGATTGAATAATGTAGTTTTTTTTAAATTCCTGGAAGATTAATTATAAATTCATTTTTTTGGAACCCTATAAGAATAGGATAAATAGAATATTTTTGTAAGTTCTATTATCTTTTAGAGTGAAAGATGAATTTGTGGTATAAATTAGTTAAAGGATGGGGCTCTACATGTCATGTATATATGTTTTCTTCTCTTAATCCATGAAGAAATAAATTATTAATCTTTTGGAAAGGGATCTTAAAACTAATAATGTGTTATCCTAATACCTTATGTTTTGTTGAACCAATTATATTTTAAATCATCATTTATTGATGCCTTTGAGGCCCTCAATTATACAATTGTTTGTGACATATGACCTCAATAACTCCTTATAAATATTTATGTTTTTCCTCAAATTATTTGTAACTAATTTCCACCAATATTCTCTTAATCGAGATCATAATTTTCTGGGGATTTCTACATTCCCCTTTTACTCTTATTAAGACTAAATTTTATTAAAACAATTTCCGATGTGGGTTTTCCCACAAAGGTATTTTCTATTTTCAACCTTTTATTTTAAAAGAACAATTTCAAATTGTGAGGACGCAATTTATTGAAAGATGTAAGAATTTAACACCCCAAGATTTCTTAGTACGTTATTTCTTCAATGTAATTCAAAAACCTGCACTACACGCAACACCGAGTTCAAGTGCACCATAACATACCAAACATGTCATTCAAAAGAGGTTATGAATAGTATTATCTAAATTTGGAACTTTATATAATCCTTATAATTTTAGAATCCATATTATGAGTTTCTTAGACATAATGAGAAAAACTAATTCATTTTTTTCATATAAAAGAAATATTAAAAAAAATCAAGTTTCCCGCCTTTTAGTGGAGAACCCTTTTTAAAACCAATATTTGAAAATATTATATATTCAATTTAACAAAATAAGCTTCTTATTTAGAATCAGGACATAAGAATTTAGTTTCAATAATTTTTTGGTGTTTTTCTGATAAGTATTATATTTGTGTGAATAGTGAAAAATATTATATTTTAACTGAAAACAACTATTTTAATCAAAATAATTTGTAGTGTGAAATTATAAATTTTAATGGTTTGGTAGAATAAATAGATTATATTTTTACCATTTAATTCAATTTTATTCATTGTCAATAATTTCACTTTGGAATAGAACATAAACAAGTATCAATCTTTTGTTAGTTATTATTTCTTAAAAATAAACATTGGTTTTGACAACAGGAATTAAATTTAAATTAATTAATGAAACTTATATATTTTGAGATTGGTAAAATATAATTAATTTTTGAATTCAGAATATCAAAATTAACTTAGGGTGAATTTTTGGTATTTTTCTGAAAACTTTCAATTTTTTATGAATAGTGAAAACACTAGGTTATAGTTTAAACAAGAATTTTTATTTAAATAATTATTTATTTTATTTAAATTTATTTTAGGTAAAAATAGATACATAATACCTATATATGTTCAATTTAATTCATTTGAGTGAGTTTATAATAATTTTTGATATATTAATATTTTATTGAACTTTTTATCATCTTTTACCCACCTCCTAGGAGCGTTTTCTAATTTACATAAAACATAATTCTACCACTTATCTATGTTGAATTTAAAAATTTTGAGAGTCATGGTTAATATTATTAAATGTGGTTCAAAAAGATGAAAATAATTTTTGGTGAATAGTAATGTTTTCCTTTTATTTACCACGGTTAAAAGTAAATATGGTAATTAAGGGTAAAATGATATTATTATTACCCTAAAACATGTTATAATTCTATTGGCTAAGTATAATTAGAACACAAACAACCTTAGGAAAAAATATATTATCATTTAGGTCCACATGGATTTGATTAGGACATTTATTATTATTTTATTTAAGGAAGAGTGAAAATAGTTAATATCCAAGTTTAATAATTAAAATATTTTTAATATAGGGTTATACATAAGATAAATTTGACTATAAATACTCCATAGAAATATAAAACTATTTAATACATAATGGTATTTTAGGTATAATTTTTATGAATTAAATAAGTAAAGTTATTTATGAAACATTGATGATACAGTAATTATCGTATTAATGAATGATTAAAATAATTGATAATATAAATATCCAAATAAATATTTTTTTGAGACTTTTTATGAATTAAACTAATTTTATAGGTTAATATGACATGTTAAGTTTTGTTAGTTAAATTTTTTTCGAAGTAATAATGATTTTATAAATTTAGAAAAAACAAAATACCAAATTGCTTCAAAATAAACATAAAAGAGGTTTTAAAACAAATATTAATTTAATAATTTATATTCTTTTCCTAAAAATCTATGGTTCGGACAAAAGACATATATAATGATATATGTATCATTAATGAACTACTTGGGTTTCTCTTAGAAGTATATATTATTTTTATTAACCATATAATATAAAAACACCGAGAGACTTGGTAAATGTCAAACTATTTAACTAAGAGTGAAATATAAATGATAAGGATACTATAGTGACCCAAACATGTCTAAAACCTTTTGGTTGAGTGATTTTATACCCATCCCCACCTTATCCTTTAAATAATTCATTTTTGAGCCATTATAAACCGTAAATGATTTTATTGTAAAATAATATTTCTAGCTTTTCCTAAGGTTCCCCTCACCCCTCTTATAAAAGGGAACTCCCCATTCTCTATAATTCACATATACAAAGCCATTTTCATCAGAAAAACACTTCTCAAATAAACTATAAACTGTCCTCCATTAATCCTAGTGGCATTCCATTAGTCACGAAGCCAACCTAAGAAACCATTTTGATCAAATCAAAAGGAAGAACCTGAAGAAGAGGTAAATATTTCATCACCTCTTTCAAGTTCCTTTCTTCTTACACTTCCTCTCTCTTTGTTGTTTCCATTCTAAAATAATAACTCCATTACCCTCTATATACTGTGATGTTATTATAAATATGGAAAAACCATATTCATTATTCTATCCATCCTTTGAATGAAATGTCACCATACGTGCATACGTACGGCTTACTGTCTCCACGTCGTGGTATAATTGTTATTCTATACATTATTATTTGTATGGGTATTATAATAATGTGTAATTGATATAAATAATAAATATAAAATGATAATAATTATATATATGATATACCATCCAATTATATATTATTTTAATATCAAAAGAATGATATTTTCGCTCGTGCGTACGTACGGATTACCGTCTCCACGAACGCGATGAGATTCATTCCTCATCGTATCCATTCAAGACTAATTTTCATTAGATGATTAAAAATAATTTTTGAAGACATAATATCATTCTGAATATGAATAATATACATCCTATCCATAACAAAAATTACTTACATAAAAAATCATATAAAGTAAAATGAATCAGTTAACAAATGAAATGACGATAATACAAAGATATTATTAACAATGAAATGTTAAAAGATCACATATGATATCATATTAATGTATATGAATCTTGTATAATTTAATAAAAATTATTTAACCATTATGAAGGAGTTCAACCTACCCTCTACCAATGAAAAGGATAAGGTAACGGTTAATTTTAAAATCTCTTTATTGCTCGAGGTTGTTTTTACGTAAGTATCTACTGGGACCTCTTTATCATCCACATCCATGTTTCTTAAAAATGTATTTGAAAAACATTAATACTATTTAATAGACAATGGGTTAAAGTAATTTATACCCTTATTTTCCATTTTATGTTTTTAAAGTAATCTTTCCATCATTTTCTAAACAAGGTACATTATGTCCTTTTTGAAAAAATTAAGGTAAGAATGTTTTTTTAACTTAAACAGGGGGTGCGGCTATTTTCCATCGTTATAACATCATTAAAGATTCCCTTAAAACATTATAAAATATTTTCAAAATAAATTTCTTAGTTATAATTATGTGACTTTTAAATGATTTCAAAATTTAAAGAGATATTTATCTAAAAATAGGTTTTTATTTCATCTATGTCAAAATCCTTTGATTGATTTTAAGCTTATTTGAAGTAGTTTTATTATGATACAAAACTTCCATATTGTATTTAATGTTTTGTGATATGTTTGACAATGGATGTGTTATTTTTACACTATTCATGGTTATGGATGAATTATTAACATTTCCTATGCAAGTTTTAATTCTAATTTTTATGTTATGTTTTAACCTTTTCATATGAGGAATGCATTGGACTTATTATGTGACGGGTGCAGCCCGCTATAGCTCCTCGATTAATCGGTAGGTCTAATGAGAAAAACTATTTTCTTGGCACAAGGCCTTGAAAAAATATTATTTGTAGTCTTGGCACAAGGCATTGACTATGTGGTTATGAAGGTCTCGCATTATGCATTCCATCATTATGAATGTGGCTATTGATATTGCATGTGATTATTTGACTAGTAGAATATCCATGTGAGTAATCAAATAGCATTATTTTGATTTATATTTTTCATATTATGATGAAGTTTATGTTGAAAATGATCTTGTTTTAGTTCTATACAATGCCTTTAATTTTTATGTTTATTAATGAAAGTTTCTGCTATATTGTAATATTTAATGAGAATCTGAGCTCACCCCTTTCTATTTTTATTTTTCCCAGGATGCGAAAAAGTATAATATGACTGACCTACAGGGATAGTCTATGGGATCTCAGTTTTTTCTATGGAAACAATTTTGTTGTTGTTTCACATTTTATGATATAATGTAAACCTTATGAATATATCTATTACTTACAAGGCTACTAAACTAATCTGTCTTTCGAGACTTGATCTTTTGTGATCATGCCAATGTTATGTAATAATGCACCGAATCTGGGTAATTAGGGTCGGGGCGCTACACTATAAACATGAATATGTTTCTATAAGATATTAATAACACTCATTTTACCATTATAAAATAGGTTTTGACATGTTTGATGTAATACAAACCCATGGTATGGGAATTTGTAACCTGATTTCAATTCATGGGGTTAAAATACAAATTTATTGTTTATGTGGTATTAAACTTGTTTATGTGACGAATTTTGAATATATTATATTTTATTTTTGTTTTTACTATATATATACATATTTAATCTACCCTATTAAGTCTCACCTATGTTATATAATATTTTTATGGGACCTTGCATTAAAAAAATCATCTTTCAAAATTCATTTTTTACGAAATTCAAAAGCAACATTTTTTTGGAATTATTAATGTTTTGTGAATACGTTCGTGTTCTTGGGCATTGTTTATGATGAAGGGTGGGAAAAATATTTCCATCCAATGCATTGGGTATGTGTAATATAGAGGTCAGACATATGGTTTCTCCATGTGTAACTGTGATAGTTACACAATAAGGTTGTTGTGAGGGTGCTATTGTAAGGTTTTCAGGAGGGTTACAAATTATAAGATAGCTGAGAGCATTACAAGATTATGTAATTAATTATCCTTGTTACAATTATTGTTATACTTATGTTATATAAGTTTTTTTGGAAATATCATTGAAATATCTTATTTCACAAAGTATATATCCGTTAAAAGTATGTTTTTTTTAAAGTGATTTCATACAATATAAGATTTCATTAACTAATGTGTTCTTTCCTTGTTTTTAAACCCCTTAAATAGATTTTTATGATCATCCCATGTTTTTAAATTATTTTCATATTTTATAAGGATGTGTAAGACAAATAATTAAGACATGTTAAATGTTATGAACATTTTTCAATGAAAACATGTTTTATTTGAAATTTTTTATACTCTAGATGAAATGTATACTATTTTGTTGTATCTTTACTATATAAATGTGGAATGTTATATATGTTTTATATCCCAATTCTCTAAATCTCAAAACATGAAAAGATCCTAAATAATAAAGGAGCTGAGTTATTGACCAAAATTCAAGATTAAATAATTTAATAAGGCCTTGTCGTTATAAAAACGCTATATTTTAGACATTTCAAACATTTGTCTAAACAATTACATAAATACAAATTATTACATACATTCAAAAACATCAATGTTACATTGTATTTTAATCCTAACCTAACTCATGCATTTACCGAACAAACAACCCATAATCAAACAAAATAACCCACATTTATAAGAAATTTTTTTGTGGTAGTAATAATATGAAGAAATAAATTAACAAAAAGTGTAAATTTTACTAAAACTTATGCCCAATTTTAATTAAAAGGCTCACTTAGAGTCATTTTGATCACACTATTCATCGAAATGAGTTGTGTAAAATTCCAACACATCTCAAATGACTTGTGGATCATTTTCCTAATTTATCAAAACAATATGATTGTGTTTTCCCAGTTTTGAGTATATCAGATGTCTTTTTTACTGAAATTCCATTTTAAACATGAGAAGTGCTATTTTGAATCATTTTGATCACAAAATGAATCGATTTAAAATGAAATAGTTTCCTACATGTAAAAATTGACTTAGTAATCGTTGTCATTAATTATCACGAAAACTCCAACGTGTTTGATTGGTTTCCAATGAGTGATAATATTTGAACTAAAATGTTGATTTTAAACTAATATCAAACACATTGTGTCATATTGGGCACATCGTGTAATCGATTGTGGTGAAACATATTACTTCGAATCAAAAATTTCAAATAGATTATTTTCATAATGTATCAATGTAATATGATTTTTTTTTGTGTAAGAATGTTTACCATTTTACTAAAATTGATGAAAATTTTAAATTAAAAGATAATATTTGAGTCATACATGTCAAACTGTGCGTTGGATTTAGGTACAGTTGATTCCTACACATCATAAATGAATTATGGATCATTTTTATAAATTATCAAAACAACATCAATGTGTTATCATAGTTTTCAGTACTTCAGTTAAGTCTTTTAAAAATGTCATTTTAAAATTGAATCTTGAAATTTTACTCATACCAATAAAATTGTGTATTAGATTATGGTGATGTCGATTATTACACATCACAAATGAAATATGGATCATTTTCCTGAAGAATTTAAACAATTTGAATGTATTTTTCTTTATATTGAGTTGGTGAAGTAGAATTTTTACTAATATTTATGTTAATTTAAAATAATAATTCACACTTGGAATCATATAGATCACATTGTGTGTCTGATTGAGGTATGATAAATTCATCCACATCTCAAATCACTTATGGATCGTTTTACTAAGTTATCATAACAATCAAAATTTTTTTCAGTTCTGTGTTTGTAAGTTTGTTTTTTTACTAAAATTGATTTCAATTTTAAATAAATACACCCTTAGAGTCATACTGGTCACACCATGCATTAGAATATGGTGCGGATGATTCATACACATTCCAAATCACTTATAAAGTGTTTCCATAAACTATAAAAACAATATGAATGTTTTCCTCAGTATTGCGTATTCCAGATATCTTTTTTACTAAAATTTCATTTAAAACATGTAACATTAAATTTTGACACATTTTGATGTAATCATGTATTTGTTTTCAATGAAACAGACTCCAACACATCAAAAATGGATTATAAATCATTTCCATAAATTATCAATAAAATATGAATGTGTTAGATTGGTTTTCATTGAGTGCCAATTTTCAATCTAAAATTTCAATTTTAAACTGCTAACAGATACGTTGATTCAGTTGTATTCTTTTCTAATTAAAATATCAATTATAATTAGAAATAAGTACATGGAGATACACTAGTCACATCATTAGTCAAGTTATGATACTTCTGAATCCTACACATCCCAATGCCTCAAAAAAATCCTAACTATCAATTTTTCTACGATTTCAATTTATATTTTTTGTCGACCTGCCAACGTAGTATGAGCATCTTTGAACAAGTCACATAAAAAAATGAATACACATATTTACGAAAACAATTATTATAGGTAATAATAAAAGTAAATAAATTAAACATATATATAAAACAATAAAATAATTCTATGGATAATGATTATACTGTGAAAATATTAAGATTAACTTTGTGAATGGGTAGTAGAGGAAACTTGAAGAAGGTGATAGATATCTACACTAAGGGAGTGAAATGTTTTGTGAGAGAAAAATTTTATGGATGTTCTAGTGAAGAAAGTCCTAAAATACAGACAGATCACCCCAACTCGAATATAATAATACACCAATATAAGAAAACAATTATTATGTTACTAATACTAAAAAATAAATTAAACATAAATATAAAACCATAAATTAATTATATGGAAAATTATTTTACTATTCAAACATCAATATTACCTCTGTAATTGAGAATATGCAGCGTTATTGATCATTCTACAATGGAATTCCAGGTAACTTGAAATAAAGTGATAAATTAACCACTAAAGCGGTGAAAATGTTTGAGGGAGAAGAATTTCGTATATGTTTTGTTGCACAAAGGCATGAAATATGGACATATCACCCCAACTCGAACAAAAAAATCCCCTGTATAAGAACACAATTATTATGTGAGTAATACTAAAATGAATTAAATTAAACATAAATAGGAAAAAATACATTAATTTTATGTACAATGATTTTACTATGATAAAATAAATATTTACTCTATGATTGTATAGAGGTAGCGTCGTTTCTCTTCCTGCAAAGGTAGTGGATGTAACTTGAAATAAAGCGATAAGTACACCACTATATGCGTGATTGGTTTTGAGGGAGAAGATGTATGTGGATGTTTTTGTGAAAAGGACATGAAAGATGGATAGACCGCCCAAAATCAAACAAAAGAATCCACATGTTTAAGAAAAAAAATTATTATTTGGGTAATACTAAAAATAACTAAATTAAACATAAATATAAAATAATAAATTAATTCTATGGAAAATGATTTTACTATTCAAACATCAAGATTGTCTATTTGATTGAGTAGAGACTACGTCAATACTCTTGTTACAAAGGAATGGCACATGCATAGAAATCTTCTAAAATAAATGAACTCCACAAGGAATAATGAAAATTAAATATACTTTTTTAATATAATTTTAAAGTAAAATAGAGAAAGTATATCGTAACATTACATTAACATCATTTCAAATGGTTTCCTTTATTATAGTTTTTTTTAGGGGGATTGTAACAGTATTTTGTATAGAAGACATTGTCTTCTTGAGTATTCAAACATTTCATTTAGATTATATTAATTCATTAGAGAACATATAATATTATTAGGAAAACCATAATATATTAAAAAAACATTTTTACCATCTCATTGAACTCTCTTTTATTAAAGGATTCTAGGATTTGATTCCTCTATTTCGAATCCATATACTCTCTTTGTGTCCCCCTATAACATTCAAGACATTTTCTAAATTGGGTTTGAATTGAACTAATTTTTATGTCCCAATTAAAGGGTCATCCTTGATTAAATATAGAATTTAAATATATTGAAAACAATATTGGCTCGTTTTCTCAGTTTTCTCAATGTGATGTTTGTTATAAACTAAAATGATACTTATATATTAAATAAATTAACTAAAATTAATACAGGTCACACTGTGAATTAGATTGGGGTGTGACGGATTACTAAAAATAAAAAATAAACTATGGATCATTTTCGTAAAGTATAAAAAATATCTGAATGCCTTTTCTCAATTTTTAGTAGATGATTTGTCCATTTTACTATAATTGATGTCAATTTTAAATAAAAAGATGCAATTTGAGTCATATGGGTAAAACCATAATACAGATTGAGGTTAAGATAATTATTAAATGTCACCAATGGCATATGGATCATTTTCATAATGTATCAAAACAATCTAAAAGTGTTTACCTAGTTTTGAGTACATCAGATTTATGTTTTACAAAAATGTCAATTTAATATGCAAACCCACACTTTTGATTCATAAACATCACATTCTGTGTCGGTTTGATGTGATACTGATTCCTACACATAAAAAATGACTTAGGAGTCAATGTCTATAATTATCAAGAAAATCGGGGCACATTTTCTTTACTTTAAGTGAGTGATAGTTTTTTAACTAAACTGTAGATTTTAAATTGTTAATGGACACATTGTGTCATACTGGGAACATCATTCATCATATTTATGTTTGGTTGACTCATACATGTCAAAAAAACTGATCGATGATTTTCCTATAGTATAAAAATAATCTGAACTTATTTTCTCAATTTTGAGTAGGCCATTTTTTCATTTTATTAAAACTGATGTCATTTTTAAATAAAAAGATTCCCCTTGAGTCATACCAGTAACATTGTGTGTCAAATTAAGGTATGATTGATTCTTACACATCTCAAATGACCTACGGATATTTTTCTTAAAGTATATAATCAATAAAAAAAATTCACGGTTTTGAGTACATCAATTATTTTTAACTAATATTTCATTTTAAACCATTAATTATATCTTTGACATATACTGATCACCTTGTGTATCATTTTGACATGAGACTGATTCTTACAAGTCACAAATGTCTTTTTAATTGATTTCCAAAATTATCAATAAAATAGGATCATGTTTTCGTATTTTTATGGACTAATATTTTATGGACATAATTGTCTATTTTAAACTAATAACGTACATACTAAATCATATCAGTCACACCGTGTGTCAAATTGATGTGCGACTGATTTCTACACATCTCAAATGAATTATGGATTCATTCTATAAGTTTGGATGGATTAAAGAGATCCATAAAATTATTTTCTAATCATATAAAACTATATCATTTTTTAATGAAATAAAACCTTATAAAAAAACCAGGTTTCATTAAAAAAAATATAAAAAATCGTGAACCAATTATTTTATTAATGTTATATTCAGATCATTAGAGATAAATTCAAGGATAAAAACGATACTATTTCATTATTATCTATATCCCCATGTAAAATAAAATTAGTTAATTTAATAACATACAACTGTCAGTTGAAATTGCACTATAGCAACCCAAGACCCCCTGGGGTTCCGCAACACTATAGTTGTGTATTGTGATTCTTTTGTCTCCACCATCTCCATTTATTTTCGGTCCTCCCCTCTATCATTTATCTGATTTTGTGGATCATTTATCTTTAAAAAGTTAATTGTAATGGATTTGTTGTGTTAATAACTAATATAAATGGTGTAATTCTCAAAAATGATAGGAATTTCCCTTTTTAAATAACATAATGAAGTACAGGGTGAAATGCCTCCCATTTACTTCACTATGTTCTCCAAAAGGGGAAATGCATCACATTTGTGATAATTAATCCATTAAAAATAGTTATTAGTTTTATGCATCTATTACCACTAACTCCATCTAGAGAAAATCTCCACACAACCGTAAAAATTATAGAGTAATGGGTGGGAAAGAAATACAGAGGGTGGAGATAGATGAATCGAAATACACAACTATAGTGACGTACAACCAGAGGGTCTTGAGTTAATACTGTGTAATTTCATCTAATGAGTGTAGGTTACTGAAATTAATTTATTTGATTTTATGTGGATGTATATTTCATGATGAATTACTTCCATTTTTATCCTCAAATTTATCCACATGTTTCTAAATAAAGCATTAATAAAATAACTGGTTGATGATTTTTTATATTGATTTCTTGATGAAACATTGTTTCTGAAAATTATTTAGTTTATTAAAAAATTATTGGGTTTTACATGATTGGAAAAATAGGTTGATGGAGGTCTTTACTTCATTTACACTTACCTTGATAGGCAATAATCCCGACTGTGGTTCATACCATCCATTGTAAAAAACTATAAAATGAAGGCCAATGTTCATTTTCTACATAGATAAGTAATATGAATCTACCAAAATATCACATATATATGTATATATATATTTTAAATATACATGTATTATATTAGTGACTTTATTTGAATATATATATATACACACACACATATATATATATATATATTATCATATTTAAATTTACTAAAATATACAACATATTTTTCAATATATATATTTATAATGCAATTTCATCTAATGAAAAAAAATACTATTAAAAATAATTATTACATTATATTAATTATAAATAATTATTATTTTGGGTAATTATGTATAGAATATAATTATTTTTATTATAGAAAGTTTAATTATTCCAAATATATATATATAGTTACAAAATTTTATTATTTTGAAAGTATCATGTTTTTAAAATATTATATTTGTAAATTAAGTAAAAATTATATTACTATTAATAATATATATATACCTAAAATGTATATATTGACCTAAAATGACGTATACCTTAAAATAATATCCAATATATTGAATTTGGTAACTTTCATTCCATTTTTTGGAAAAAAAATTATAGAGAAACCTAAGGATTCTAGGGAGGTCATCTACTACATATTGACCAATCCTTGATATTACAGGGATATCCATAAATAAGATGGAATTAAAAAATAATACACATTAACAAGAAATATTAGAAAGAAAGGAAAAAAATACAACAACCCTTGCAACGTCTATCCCATACACATTTAAACACACACTAATATATATTTATATATATATATCATTTAATTTATAATACACATAATCAAAAAACAAATGCACATTTAAAAATAATTTTTGATGAAAATAAATATAATTCCCTCCTAATTTTGAAATCCAGAACAAAAATATGTGGATTATTAATTATAAAATCCCCCTTGCATTATAAGTTCTGAAAACGAATATAAATATATTGAAATATATATATTTTTGTATTTATTTATAAAATAAATATTAATGGAAAAAATATAACCCTTATAGCAGAATATCAAGAAATAGTAAAATAAATATCACACCATACTAATTTTAGAAAATAGAGATCCATTGGAAATAAAAAACATGGTATCATCCATACTAAGAATTATTTTAATATAAAACAACACAATTATGATAAAATAAAATTTTATGGAAAATCCGTTAATCATAATATTAAAATAGAATTTAAAAAATTTAATTACCCTACATGAATTCTATAAAATCATCTTTTGTAGCTACTTCGCACAATTATCAGGATGATAATTGGTTTTCTATATCAATTTTCCCAAAACCTACACCAAAAATTGATTCAAAACAGGGAAGAATGATGGGGTATAGAAGAAAATAATTAATGAAATAGATTCATCATAACAATTTAAAAATACCAAATTATGGTATCTAAAATAGTATTTAGGAAAAAACAAATCACCACGAAAATAAAAACAAAATACAACAACTGAAGAAAAAATACAAAAGGAAAAATAGAACCTATAAATGAAAATCATAAACCCTCGGATCCAGTCCTTGAAACAAAAAAAATATAGAATAAAAATCAGATCCTAAAAAGGAAAAAAATTTCCTTACATGGTAGTTTGAATAAAATTTGAGACCCTCTAAAACAGATCATTATGTTTTATTTGAAAACCCTAATTTCAACTGAACAGAGAATGTCAAACGATGACTAAGAAACTAGAGGAATAGGGTTGATGTGATTCGAGATTCAATTCACTGATGAAGAGTTCCAAAAATGTGTGGCTTTCATGGAATGCTTCTAATATCACAATAGGTTTGTAAGAGGTTATGTTTTTTATTAATTATATCGGGATATTTTTATGAGTTCTTTTTTAAAAGTTCTGAAAAATATTTCTTTTATCAGCACAAACAACCAGCTAATAAATCCCATATTTATGAGCACAAAATTTTTAGCGCTGATAAATTTGACATTTATCAGTGGCTTTTTGACCCTATTAAAGCCTCATCTTTATCAGTACTAATGAAAGCACTGATAAAGATTTCTCTCATCAGAACGTTTTACTTAAGTGCTGATAACATTTTTATAATTATAATTATAAATAAAAAAATATGTAAATATATATATACTTAATATATATATATATTAAATATATTCCTTATTTAAATATATTAATTATAATTTAATAATTATTTAAATATAAAATATTTATTTATAATTATATAAATTTTTTAAAATAATAATATTTATATCATTATATATACTTATAAAAATATATGTGTCTGTGTGTGTATTTAATAATTAAATATAAATATAAATATGGTGAATATAATAATTATTTATCTAAATTTATTATAATTTTAATAATTATATAAATATATATAAATTATTATTTATAATTATATAACTAAATTTAAAAAAATTATTTATTGAAAATTATAAAAATATAATTTTATTAATATAGTATGTACATTTTTAAATAAATTTTATTATGAGTGTATTTATTTAAAAAAGATTACAATTCATAACATTATTAATGAATATCTAATTTTAAGTGCACACGGGTTAAAAATGAGACAAATTGAATAAATTAAAAATAACTACACTTTAATTTTATTGAAAATGGTTTTGTTTTGTGTGTGGGAATTATATATAAAAATTTATTAATTATGTATATATAAAATCAATATAACCCACATGTTATCTATGGTAAATTGAAAAATCAAACGATATTCAATTATATGTCCATTACTCTATGTAATTAGTCATTATTTTTAATTCATATTGATTTTTAATTATAAACCATTATTCACTAAATATATGACTATTTAATGTAAATCCCATAAATATTCTGTAATATAAAAATCATATTTATATACACTAATATATATCTATATGTTTAATATATATGATTTATTAACATTATCAACAATAATCTTATTAATAAAATATTTATTATTTTTCTCCGTTCATTTTTTAAATTTTATTTTGTTTATTTATCATTTTTTCATATCAATATATTTAATATATAGTATTTATTAGTATTTATAATATATATATATATCATTGTAAATTTATTCGTTTTTATTAATAATTATTTAATTAACAAAATTTGTACTTTTTTTAATGAACTCATTTTTTATTTTTTATTTATTTAATTATTCATTTTATTTTTTCGGATGTTTATTAGAATAAAAAAGTGGTGATAAAGGACTTTTATATGAGTTCTAAAAATATAACATTGATAAATTTTTCCCTTTATCAGTGTTAAAAATTAAGTACTGATAAAGGGTATCATTTATCATTGCTAAAAATGAAGTGCTGATAAAGGAAAAACTTTATCGATTCAAAAAATAAAGAGCTAGTAAATGGGTCCTTTGTGAGTTCTAAATGGTTAAATTTATCATCTCTCTCTATAGAGCTAATAAAAATAACATTTATCAGTATATTTTTCAAGCGCCGATAAGTACCAACACTATTAAATATCGATTTTGTAGTAGTGTTTTTCTATATATCCCTTTTTCCCTCTCCTACTAATAATCACCATTTTGATCTCTTACAGTCGATAATGGGAGGCTTAACCTAGGCTTTACATTGATGGAGGTTAGGTATTCTTGAATTCTGTTCATAAATTCATAATGTTTTATTTTATGTATTTGTTATATGCGAGTGACAAGAAGTAGTGTGGTGATTTTCAACAAATACATTCAACCCAATTAATCAAATATTCTTTATTTTAAGTTTTCGTTCCCTTATTTTGGAAATAATATCTTTACATGGGGGAGTTGAGATGTTTTATGGATGTGATAGCATACAAGGGAGCCGGGTCTTAGAAGGTGTCACCCTCTTGATTTATGATTTCCATCAACCATTATTACAGATGGCGATAGAATTTAGATTGATTAGTAATTAATGATTTAACAAATAATAAATAATAGTTTTTTAGTTCTTTTCTAAGATCTCAAGATTAAGTTATCAAACTAATTTTTTTTAAAAAAATATTTATTTAAACCGTAAAACCAAACCATAAGGTCGAGTTATTTATTTTATAATGAATTCTTTGTTTATTTTCATTGTAATTATTAAGTGAAAGTATTTCAATTATGTTATAATATAGTCAATACAAAAAAAAATTGTTCCATTATTAAAATATTAAAAAACAATAGTTGTTAGGTGAATTTGAATTTGTTATTATTCATCTGTGATGTTTTTCAAGTGATATCACCATGGGCAGCTACCAAACTGAACTAGGAAAAATTAGAAATTTTATTATTCCAAATCCTCAAACATGTGTGATATAAAAAATTTATCTATTTCAAGGAATCCAATTAGTATTTTTCTTTATTTATCTATTTTCACATTATATATAATATTCTAAAAAATTTATTTTTTTCATAATGAATTGAAATGATTATTATGTTGCGTGGATGGAAAAATTGTACATGGAAGAATCTGTAATTGAATAACAATAATCTAAAAATGATGTTCTTGGTTTATTTTATAGATAGATCATGAGAATATAAAGTTCAATTATCAGAAAGGAGGAATTCAATAACCTATTTTATGAATATAATGAAACCCTCGAGCACCCAATAGTTGATGGAATGAGTAAAGAACTGACTGAATGCCAAAATTACTTCCTAGAGTTTCATCTTGCGGTGTTCAAGACACATTTAGATCCATACTTTATCCATCCCAATCATTTTGTAGAAGTAAATAATGTGAAAATTTTAAAAATATTTTTATAAAAAAATATCATAGCTGAAGAACTTATAAAAAACATAGAACCACTATTGAACAAAATAAAATGGATAACTGAAAGTGTCTATGAATTTAAAGGGAATAATATGCTTGAGCTAGAGGAAGAATACTTTTTCATTCCCAATTTTACTAAAGTGTTATAGGATTTTTATTCCTAGATTGTGGTAATCCAATATACTATCTAACCGTGATGATCAGGATTGGGTTCATAATAAGGAATACTTGCGTACTGGGCTACCTGTGGGAGTTCAAATCGATCAATAAAACTTCTAGAGGCGTATGAGGTTCATAATGATCTCCCCATTCCATAAATATTAGATTATACAACACCATTGAATATTTATCTATACCTGGATGAATAAAATGACCATATTGTGAAATAATAAGAGAAAATGGAAGAACTCAAACATGTAACTCCACTTGGTACCATCCAACTTCAAGAGGAACATACCACTATGAAAGAGATTAATACAAAACCAACTCAAGTAGATTATATTATTTTATACTATATCTCATTATATTTTGTTAAATATAAATTTTTTATTAATTCCAACTAGTTTGATTTTTAATATTAGACAAATTCATATTTTTCATTAGTGAAATATGATGAATGAACAGATGCACCTTCTGGGTAGCACCTTGAACTTCTATTACTAATTATTAATGAATAATAATAAGTACTAAATGAATTCCATGTGGATGATATCAAGGAGAATTATGCAAAGGATACACATATTGAGAGGGAATATTATGATTTTCATTATTCATATTTAAATTATTTCAAAAAAACATTCAAAATTCCTTTTGAAATTTCAAATCATGCATCCCTTATTGATAATGAATTATAAATGAGGGAGGATGTATCACAGGTTAAACCAAGAAGGAGTCGATCAATACATTATCCTACCCCCACCATACAAGCTATAAATCATATTATGGGGGGGGGGGTTTCTGTACACTATAAATGGAATCCTTATCCCCACAAAGAAGAAGAAAAGGCAGGGGAAAACACATGAATTTGATCAAATCCATGAACCTCCACACACTATGGATTAGGTATTATAGGTTCTACATTCATTCTTGGAGGTAGTAAAATCTTGGTTTCACGTTGGGTACCATACAAATATTTATCTTTATATTTTATTTATAAGATATTATAGTTAATTCATAGGACTAGTTTAGTATGTAACTCCAATGACAAGATCATTATGAGATTTATTTAAATAAACTGGTAGTTTTAATGATTTAATAACTTTTATAGCTCTATGAGGGAACAAGGAAGCCCCATAATAGTAGAGGAAGATGACTAAATAATCATGATTTAATGGATTTGGCATTTAATTTCTATATTTTAAATTCCATATATTTTTTTAAACCCAAATTTTGATATTTAAACATCGAATTTCTTTACCATGAATCAAATTTATATTTTAATTGATTTATCCAGGATACATGAATTTCTTAAGAGACCTATGATTCAATATTTTAGATGTCAATGATAATATTATTTCATGATTAATTTTGATAGTTGAAAATTGATAGTAAATCCTATATATTGAAATTATGACCTATGATTTGAAAGAATGATTTTATTCATGTTAATGGAATTTCCCTACACAATTTTCAAATATAGATTTTTAAAAATGTACGTTTATTGAATTTATTATACATTTCCAGAAATTAATGATTGTATAATATAACATTCCCCATTCCATAGATGATTTCTAGATCATGTCCCTCATTATTTATCTGGAACATATTCCATTAGAGATCATGCGGTCTGCCACCTATAAGAACATTCATTGGAATTTATAAAATCTAATAACCCGAAAAACAAATTTAAAATGACTACGCCATTTTCATTTATAATCCCTTGTCATTGAGACAAAATTATACATTAATCATTGTTTTTTCACATAGATACCATGTATGACATTGTTATAGAGGCACCATGTTCCCATCTATTTTTTATACATTTCTAAACTCCTAATAGTTTTCGTCAAGAAATTTTTATTTTTAATTGTGGGTGTGAGAGAATTCATGGTAAAAGGGAAGAATTTTATTTTATGAAAAATTGTGGTGGTGTTTTTTTGGGTATTGAACAAATTTTACTCTATACATTCAATAATTTTTATTGGTTTAACTTCTTTAAAAAATACCAAGAAATTAATAATATGTTATAACTAGGATAAATAAAAAAATCACCATTATTGTATTGATTATTCTTATCATATATTGTAATGTTGTGGATTTTTTATTCATTATAAGCATAAATTTTGAAGAATTAATTTCCATAGAAAGGTATTTCTAAAAAAAGTATAAGTTAAAAAAAATCAAGAGGGATAAAAATTAATTCAATATTTATTTAGTGATCATAAAATTATTTTGATTTTGAGATGTCGGTGTTATAATAGATTGAAGGGGAAATTTTATTGAAATTTTACATTTGATATAATTCATTACATATTAGAACCAAAACACCTTATTTGGACTTATTTTTTACATCAATTCCTATAAAAATTATCCTAAGAGTGATATGAACCATGATTTCAAATCCTTCTAGATTTCTTTTGAAATTTTTCTTTAATAAGTGGAGAATGTAATTAATTTTGTAGCCTATAGATATGGAAAGTTTTCTCAGGATATGAGTATTATTGTACTTGAATTTCCATAATGGGTGATGGGAGAAAATATTCAATGGTGACATAAATTATGATTTCCCATGTCTAATAATAAATAATTACATATCTTGAATGTATAATAGAATATTTTTCATTTCATCAGTTGGAAAAAGTAAAATTAAAGAATGATTAAATCTTTGAAAATTTATAAATTGAATTGAAATTTTATGTACAACATGAAGACTCGGTTTACCATTAATAATTGTGTAATTTTATTTATTTAGAATTTAAATATATGTAAAATTAATGACCTCCAAGATTTAATTTTTAGATTTTATGATTGGGGAAAATAGTGGTTTATATGTTGGGTTATTTGAGACACTCTTATTAAACACATATTTTTAAATTTAATTTAATAATTTTTAATTTATAATAGTGAATATTTTCATAACATTTAATGTTTTATTAAAATATATAGAATGTATGTTGATGCATTGATATTTTTTAAAGTCTAATAAAATTATGATATTGAAATTTAGATGTTGGGATTAATTATGAATTTTGATATAAGAAACTATTGATTAAATTGTGTAATTTTTTTAATATGATGTATTTTGGAGTAATAAAAGTAAATTTTTTATAATGGTAATTTTTTTAATTTTTAAATTTATTTTAGGTAAAAAAATTCCCAGATGGGCTATCTATAAATGTCAAGCTATAAAATCATATGGTTTGGTGAAAGTAGGATTTTTTTCCATGCAGAGCCGGAAAAAGGGTCTTCCCATCAGATTTTGAGGAATAATTGATGGGAACAGGGGGTAGCCTGTGCATAGGTGTGCCTAATCCCACATAGGTTGGATGGTGTAGTGCTGACTATTTGTTATCTTTTTGAAGTGTAACCAGGAATCCTTATACAGAGTAGGATTTCAATCCATGGATGCAAAGAGTATACATTTTAAGGTGATATAAACCATTATCTCCTCTAATATGGGACTCATACTAGTGAGAAAATGTGCATCTATTACTGAAAATGGAGCCCTATCACTAAGACCCATGATCCTATACATTAAACTCCCTCTCCCTACTGTCGTTATTGCCTGACACTGTTGAATAATGAATCTTTTTCCATTAAAACACTCAATAATATCTTTGTATACTATTATGGAGCTTGAGGCTCAATCATATTACAACTAATAACACCCCTATCACTATGGAAGATTATATGGGCCTCAGATGACTACCATTACACAAAAATGAAGCTACTCGCCTATGATTGCAATTAGGATCACCATTCCACCACTATGAAGGATGGATGGGATTCGTGAGGCCACCTTCACCTTTACCTTTTCTATTACCTTACATTACATGAATCATGGATTAATTCCATATATCACAATGAAAACTATGTTCCAATTGAGAAGTTTGAGTTTTGTTCAATTGGGTTTCTACTACAATGTCTGCACTAGTTGGTAATTTGAACACATTATATCTTTGCATGTCATTAATTTTTTCACACATGGGTTTTAGTGATATTATAAAATGACATATTTGAATATTTTTTTAGATTATTTTGGAAACAGAAGATAGAATAATTAACCCTTCTACAAATAGTGCGCATTATTACTAACTATGGTGAGTGTTGACACAAGAAAGAGGAGAAGCAAGGATTCTCTTTTCATTTTTTCTATTATTTATTATTTTATTTTTAAATTCATCTTAGTTATATATTTTATGTAAATTTAATCAATTATAATTTAATTTTAAATATAAATGATATGTAATTTTTCTTTTATTAAAGTTACCACACAAGTATTCTTCATATTCTTTCTATCTTCTACTTCTTATAATATTGTATTTTTATTTTCATTATTCTATTTCACTCCCCTCTTTTTAATATTATCTTATTTATTATATTATATTTCATATTATATTATTATTTTTTACATTAATTCTCTCCTTATATAATTATATATATATTTTTCTTCTCTTATTATAATTCTCCCAATTATAATCAATTAATTTGTTTAATGGTATGTTGACCCAAGGATTGGTCGTGGGAGTGATTATGTGTTTTTGAATTGTTTTATTAATTTATAAATGTTTTATTTTATTTTACTGGAATATTCTTGTGTCTTGAATGAGTTGTGAAATTTTACACCATGACATTATACTCAATTAAACTTCTATTATTTCATTTTAATATTTCATCCATGTTTTGTTGTACACATTCTCTTCACACGATATATATGATATGTTCAATGGATAGAATGACACACAATTGTGTTGGGTCTTGAAAGGTTTCACACTATTAATTATGGTTTTACATCATCCATGTTTATTGGGGGATGTTAAATTTTTATTAATTAAGAATTTTAGATTATACAGCCAAAAAATAAGACATTAGTACTTCATGAATGAGATATTATTATTAAGTTATCAAACTGATATTTAAACTAATAGTGAAAAATAATAATGGACCACCTAAAACCGAATCCTAATGAAAGGTTATTTAGCTTCTAATATATTATTTTTTTCATATAAATATAATGAATAGTTTTATGTCATTCCAATATTTAGATAAAAACATAAACTAAAATATATCATTTTTAGGAGAATAATTAAAAAAATTAAATCATTTATTAATTTGGTAAATATGAATTGAATAATAGAAAAAGGTTAATCTACTCAAGTGATATGATACTATTCATATATTATTATTCACAAGTAAAAAATTCGAAATTTTGTTTTTCCACATCCCCAAATTGGTTTAATATCATATTCCCAACCATGAGTGGTGGTTATGTAAAAATTAATGACATCAGTTTGTGAGGTGGTAGTCCATTGTAACCAAGAATGACGATTTCCCAACCCCTTTGATTAATGTGGAGATAGTTTTAAGTCACTACCAAAAAATAAAAATATATAATTTTATGGAATACATTGGGTTTATTATATCGGCCTGGATAAATAAAAATTGACTAAGGCAGAGGAAGAAATAAAAATCCAGTTGAAGAATGTTACCTTCTTCAAGTAATTTCATTATGTTTTTACCAAAATCCCCTCTAAATTATATTTATGTCCAAAAAAAGTATTATAATATGGGATAATGGATTTAATTATGTGATTTTCATTTTTCGTGGCATATCCAAGAGGGTATTAGGGAATAAAGAAAAGAGGATTGTGGGTGGTTGTTTGTAAGGGATGGGAGTGGAACACATGTCATTGGTGAGAATGAAAAGGTGTAACCATGCTTTCCAATTTCCACAATGAACCAAAATGATGTATTATCGAGTCTTAGTAAATTTAAGGCCAAAATATGCAAATATTATTTATTTTAGACTAGTTTTTAGGTCTTTTCAACCCTTATCATTGTGGTGTATCCCCTGGTAAACCTGTTTTAACCTTAACAACAGTAAAACAAATTATTATGTGTACTATTGAGTATGCAAGAAAAATTAATTTGAACATATTATACAATTTAAGTTTTATTAATTAATAAAATGGAACCAATTTCTCCAAATTCAATCCAGAAAAGTTTAATAATTTTATTTACAATTATTCCCACGGATGCGATGAGAACGCTTGTTTTTAAATAGAAAATGTTCAAAATTTTAAAAGGTTTTTATAACCAAATTTAATATAAAAATGATTCTAATGTATTAAATTTGATTAATATATATCAAACTTACCTAATTATAATTTGAAAAAATTTAAAATATTATTTATATTTATAAATATTTTAAATGAAAAGATAATTTTCAATTAAAATACATTATTTTTCATTATTAATTAAAAAACATTTTTAGAAAATTCAATTACATTCACCACTAATTTTATTTTTGCATGATATATTCAAAAAATATATTTATTTTTTCAAATAATATTTATGAAAGTGTCAAAAATAAGTTTTAAATTAACTTCCCAAAATGAGACAAATATAATTTTTTGAAAAATAATGTATTAATCATAAAATTTGATTTATTTTTATCTAATATATTAATAATAATTAAGATGAATGTTAAATTTTTTATTTAATACATAATATAAAAATTTATTTAAAATAATTCACCAAAAGTGTTTTTCAATTTATTATTGTGCCATACATTTGTTCAAATAAAAATTGTTGTTCATAAGAAAATATTTCCATTTTAATTATTTCTAATTAATTTGTGGGAATAGATTTCATTTTATATAAATTTATAAAACATATATTTTCTTTATTTAGTTAACATTATTCATATAATCCATTCTAATAAAATGTGGATAACTATTATTTTAAATAATAATTTTTTAATTTTAAACATGATGTTGTGTGTAACGTGTGATAAACATAGTGGTGTATATAAGAAATTCCAAAATTAGTGTTGTGTGTACCAAAAGGTAAAGATTACGTTTTTTATAACCAAAAATATCAAAATATTATATTTAATTGAGGAAAAATATGTCTCAGAACATCGTGGGGTTATAAATTTATATCCTTCAACACAAGGATTTATAAAGGATTATTTGGGTTGATATTAACGTAATCATTGAAAAATAATAAATAAAAGGTTATGGTTAATACCCCTACATTAGTGGACAATACATTTCATCATTCATGTCTTATAGTGGAATCCAGGACATGAAATTATAAGGGATAAATATTTATCAAGTAATAATTAGAAGGGATGTAGACATAAAAAGTGCTACCATGACTTATTCTTTTAAATCATGCAATACATATCCCCCAACCAAAATTCCTGTGTTAACCATATCATTCATTCAATATTTGATAACTACTTAAACCCCATAAATCCATAACCAAGATGAGAAGACATCAATCATTTCCACTTTTCCAGATGTTTTACATCTGATCAAAGCAATCAAAATGTTGTGTTCTCATAATATTTGAAGTCTATTTAGGGACTATATTGGATTGGAATACACAATAGCATTCATAATTAATAGGATATTTTTATACAATAAATAATTACCATCCCTCATATTTCATAGATTAGACTCTAATAAAGAATACATTAACTAAATATAAGAATTTCATGAAGATGGTTGGCTTGAGAAATTCTAGATATACATTGATTAAAGTAAGATATATGAGCAGAAATTATTTACATGCTTCTGTCAAAGAGACATAGTAGACCATCCTTCCAAACAGCATCAAGGAATATGGTTCATTAACCATTGTTATAATCAGGTTGGGATGTATATTTGAGGACCTTTTCAAATATTTTCATGTAGGTCTTAACATTTCAAGATGGATGGGTACCCAAGTGGCCATACCGACTATTTGATGTTATTCTATGTATGGTGTCTGATAAAATTTTCTCCTTTTTTATGTTGTTTTAGAGGAGATGGAAATCGGGTATTATTCCCTCGCTCTCAAAAATGAAAGCACCATCTACCCTGAAAATATCACAAGATCATTCAAAGTTGTATATTGGGTCAAAGTTGTTATGATCTTATAGATGTTGTGAACAATTTATTCCTTATAGGATGCATCCCTTTAGTTTATTGTAATATTAAATTGTTAATCATAAAAAACATAAATAACATTCAACATTAAAGAAGAATATACCAATTTGTATTTTATGATCTCATATATTTTGATTACTAATTTATCAAAAAGAGGATATTCATGAACCTCCAATTCATGATTTCTAAGGAGAAAACGGTTTAATTTTAAGATACAGACCATACATGATACCCTTTTATAAATTAAAATTATTTTTAAACTCAATATTTTATAGTTTATCAAGTTTTTATCATGTGTATGAGGAATTTTGAGAGAGTTCTTATGGCATGGGACATGAGTAACTGAGAAAAGAGGCCCGAAGTGCATAACGCACGGTCGGTACATCGTTAATGTAAACTCTGGGGATAGCCTAGAAAAATATAATACTTAGGGACCCCTTGATACATAGACTATAACATGATTACCAAATGGTTTTCCAAAATATAAGTTACCCTTATAAAACCATGCATCTTTTCCCCACTTAAACATAGGGAGTCGTACGGCTGTTGCACGGTTTTGTTAACAATGCATCCCATAAAATTAGGAATTTTTAGTTTTTCTCTCTCGATCATTAAGTGTTCAAAATTGATTGACTCCCCTTTTCCTCCTCCAACATCTTGAGTGATGAACCAAACCCTCAAAGATATCCAAGAGGTTATTCTTCTTTAATTCTTAGTCATTTTGATCATTCTTGGGTACGAATTAATGATCTGAGTGAGTCTAACACTCATTATTGATATATATTATCAATTAGAAATTATAGAATCTATGTTATTATTCGGAATACCTAAAAAATTAATTTGTATTGATGTATCTAGGTTGGGGATTAATTGGTTTTTTTATTTCAAATATCGTGTGTAGGTTAAGAAATCATTTTTTCAACAGACAAGAGTTATGTGGTATTTATGTGTTTTCGTATAATCATGATGATTTTTATGTGTATGTGGTGGTGGTAATTTGTTTCCTTGTTTTGGTTCATTCTATAATATTATGGAATTTGTTTTGAGATTTATATTGTGGTGTGAAACCCTATACGGAACCCATTGGGTTCATTAGTGATATGAGACAAAACCAAAGGCTATTATTGTGGTGTTCCAAACCCTTGAAATGATCAAATGAATCTGGTAATTTTGAGATTATGGAAATGTGGGAGTAATGGGCTGTAAAATTCTTTTTGGGAATTTTCCCTTGGTTAAAGTGTAAACTGATTTGATTATACATTAAATTTTTTAAGTTCCCTAGGGGATTTTGATAAATGTTTAAAAGATTTGTTTTTGGTTTTTAACCTGAAAACTATTTTCAATGATAGATTTGATGTTTGAATGTGGTGAATGTTGTGAAAGGATGGTTTTGAAATCAAATAATTTAAAGATTAGCTCTTAACAATTTATTTCAAATGATGATTTGAAATGGGGTTTTTTTCCCTTCATTACAAAAATGATTAATGATTGTTTTGAGTGATTGAAAAATAAAATAAATTCCTTGGGGAATGTTTTAGTATTTCAATGAAGAAGACCCATGTTTTAAAGGGTTGTTTTAAGATGATTTCAAACATATATTTTTGAATTTGTTTTTGTTTTTGTGATTTAGTTTAAAAAGGTAAGATGGGATCATAGTAATTTAAATGGAATAAGTGTTAGTATGATAGAACCCATAATTATTTTTTTTTGTGTGTTAAAATGATTTTAGAATTAATAAATGACTAATGGGTTTAGTTGATGAGATAGCATAAGGTGATGTTTGAAATGATGTGAATTGTGTTAAACGGAATCATTTGAATGTGGCAAAAGACTCATGAATTTTGAAATGGGTTAATGAATGTGAAATGTTGAATATGATAAATAGGATATGGTATGGAAATGGGAAATATGTTAAATGGGATATGAGAATTAAATGGTTTATGTGCTAAGGGGTTATGTATTGATGCTAATTCATATATATTATTTAATGTAAATTTTAAATGTTATGTCTATTGGTTGTGTAACATTTTTGATATTGTGTTTTTGGAAAATAGATATATAATCATCTGAACATTTATTGGTGAGTTGTGATAATGGAATGAAGATCTTCCAATGGGTCATATTCAAATGTGTCTCCAAAAGCCACCATTATAATGAAAGGGTTATGGATTCAGACTGATGGTCTTGCTCCCAAATAGTTTCATTGTATGAAACTACATGAACTGGGTCTCTAAGGTAATTGATAGGTAAATGTTGTGAAATTTTTTCCCTAGTTAGATAGGGAAAATGAATTATTTTTATATTCAGGGTAATTGACCACCTTAGGCTGTAGTGTAAATTATATATACTCCTAACTCACATTACCAATGATGATCGTGATTAAGTTAATACTTTTAACAAATGATTATTTTTTAGTTTGTGATTAATGAGAACCCCCTTATTGTTAAAATTGTGTGTAACCCCTCATGCCTTGTATTATGTTCCCAGTGTGTCCCCTGTCAGAATTGTGGATTGGTTGACTTTGGATAATTTAATAGATAAAATGGATATTATATAATTAATTTAATAATTTCCTTATTGCATTGTTTTTTATTTCATATGTCTACCTACAATCACCTTTGTATATAATGATTGTTTCTTTATCCACCGCTAGTGATGTCTTATTAGGTTGTACTCACAACCTGCTCAAGTGGAAATTACAATTTATTACCTAAGTAGATGCTACATTTTTCGGTTACATGTTTAGAAATGGGACCTAGTGTTTGGTTCATGTATGGGATGATTGGTTGGAGCATGGGAGTTTGGGACCATGTTATGACACAAGTCTCAGTTAAGAGTATTTTGGTAGTTTCAGTCTTGGTTTATATTATTTGACTGACTTTCATGAAGTATATTCACTGAATTTTCTTATTGCATGCGCACTTGGTTACATATTGGTTTTTTTTGTATGTTGTCCATTTATTAATCGGGTTGGTTAATATATATATTGATGTTACATAATTTGTGGCTTCACTCTGATAACCTAGTGTTGTCTTCTCATGTTTCACATTAGACCTACCCTACTAGTTGGAAGCCCATAGCCTAAATGGGGGCATGCTTATGGTCATGTGACAACCCGACTATGTGCACAAGTAATAGTTTATCCTGAGTTGGGGATTTTGAAAAGTCGTATATGAGGAATTATTATTTTTTATTATTGTTTGGGCATGGTAGAAAGCATACTAGGATCTGATTGGGGATTTGTAATGAGCTCGTGCATGTGTTCTAGTATCCCTATCTAATAGGGAAAAATCATGTTTCCAAGGGTGGGAATTTTTTTCTATTATAGGTTGTTGAAATTTCCACCTTGGGTGACAGACATTGATGTGATGTAATTGATTTATGAGTTTTATCTCTTAGACTGGTGTGAAAATAGAGGGTTAGTGAGTTCATGAATCATTCTACACACATAATATAAATAGTTCATTTATATGTTACATATTATTAACTTGTGATTGACATGATGATAAATCAAATGGGTATACAAAGTGATATTAAATAAAATGTATTGTATTGAAAAGTTGTTTAAAATGGGTTTATATAAATATAATTCCGTGGGTATGGAAAAAGATAATTTTTTTGAAATGCAATTTTGAATAAGGAATGATTTTTTTAAAGTTGTGTTAACAAAAAGGTTTTTTAAAATGTAAATTATAGGGTTTTGAAAATTAAATGTTTTGAAAAGTGAAATCATGGGATGAAATGGTAAAATACTTTTAATAATAATATTAGAAGAATAATGTACCTTCTAAGAGCACCAGTGGTGGTTTTTTATTATGTTTTTTGTTGGACCTATGTACAGGTGGGTTGGGTTTTGAGAGTTCCATAGTTTTGAGAAATCAGGTTCTAGGATGTGAGACCATGTCTGGTTGGGATTTATCATTTAATTGGAATGTTTATTTAGTTTTTTTGGTTAGGTTATGGCCTTACTGTTTTGAAATAGATTATGTTAACGTGAATATGGTAACTCATGTGGATTAAGACCTTGTGAGGTATGTTTTGGACACTATAGTGGGTATTCTACTAGTGGTTCCAGTGTTAGTACTTGAGTATCTTGGGTGAGGGGCCTAGAACTATGGTGGTTTGGCGAGTTAGACATAATGTGTTTGGAACATAGGTAGAAAGACCAATATAATTATGTAGTTTATTGAGGTTATATGCGTATGTATTATATATATCCAATGGAATTTTATTGGTGTGGCTATAGTATATGGATTATTTATAGTTTGACTTTTGAGGATGACATGTATGAGAGGTCAGCCCTATGTTGCAGGTTCCTTAGAATCTGAATCACAAGTGGTTTCTTTATAGTTGAAACTGATGCATAGTGGGACCCAACATGTATTGGAAAAGGTTCATAGTTATGCCTTTGACTCACCGTAGAGAAGCACTTGGGTATTTACGTTTGTTTGTATGGGTGGTTATGAAGGAAAATATCATTTAGATACCTGACCGTATTGTTTTGATGGAGTTAGATATTGAAATAATTGTATGTATTGGGAGGAAAATGAAAGGATGGTACAAGGTTGGGATGTTTGATGGAGAGGTTTGTTAGTTGGGTGAGATGTTGAGAAACCCGTGAGTCTAATGAATATAGTGAATTTGGTGGAATGATTAGCTGTGTGATTGGGAATTGGGGCCTACCTTGGGTGATGTATGGTTTCTATGAGCCAGAGTCAAGTTTTTTGTGTGGTCGTAAGAGAGTTAGAGACATCGACGGTCCTGATAAGTACTGGGTGATGTACACATGTTAGAGATGTACGATTACATTGAGATATTTTCCTAGGTGGGTTGGTATAAGAATACATTCTTCTTATAAAATCAATGTATAGAGGCCCTTTTAGTGTGAGAAACTAGTTGGTTTTACATAGGAGGCCAGGATCATTATGTATCTACATTGACTAGTGGTACTGTCCAAGAAGAATTGGAGTGGGGTGATGATAATGATTACAAAAGGAATGTTGGTCCATGACCACCTAGAAGATTGTTGTGAGGTGGAAGTGATTTGGTTGGAAATTTAATATGAGTATTAGCGTTTTAGTATTCATAAGACATTTGTAGGTAAGGAAGCTTGAGACCTTCAACAGATTGAGGTGTCCACTTGGTAACATACGATGACGGTGGTGGATAGTATATGGGGTTATTCGTTGATAACATATTAGTGTACATTTATCCATTGATGATCATTCTCAATACCATGACCTTATATTAGGTACTCTAAGAGATATCTGACTATACGCCAAGCTACATAAACATGTTTTGGATGGGAATAAAGCCTCTAGATGGACACACTCATGGAAAGGTATGTGTGTGGGGGAAGTATAGTGGGGGAGTGTACCATGGACCAGTTATGGGAGAGGTACTCAGGATGGATGAGATATTGAATAATTACATGGGTGTTGTTCTCGAAATATGGGAAAAAGTGTTGGATGTTGTTCTCGACATATGGGATCAAGTATTAGGTTATGTTTTTTCTATTATTATAGTCGAAGTTATAAGACTGCATCTAAATTTTTCGGGTTCATCTTGTGTTTGATCATGAGCCCTAAAAGAAAAAATTGCTAGAGGAAAGAGGTGAAAATGAAACACCTAAGGTGGGGTTCTTAATGTAAAGTCATGGATGTGTGCATCAAACTACGATGTAGATGTGGTGGAATCGAGATTCCAACAAGGAACATATGATGTGTATGTCAGGGTTACATAGGAGATAACTGAGTTTTCCTTGGATGTGACAGTTGATCGAGTCGAGCGATGGATTTAGGATCGAACTAGTACTAAAGGTAATCAGAGTTGTCATGTTAATGATGTATTGATGGGGGATGTAGGTCATAATAAAAATTAAATAAGTACCAAATTCTAGGATGATAGAGTTCTACAAAATGTTAGTGATGAATTCTGTGGGTCATGTTGATGAGGGTGGTATAATATTTCTGAAAAGGCATCATGTCAAGGTAATGTGGAAATGTACCAACTATGGAGGTTTGGAATCAATGGGGTGAGATAATAAGGGATGCCCCAACTCAGATGGGAAAAATGAACATATGTGGTGGGATGTAAACCACATCAGTTTAACATTTGTAGGATATAACCTTTTTTATAAGGGGAATGGGATCTGAAGAAGAACCAAGTTACCCATAAATGAGTATAGAAAATAGAGGTGTTCAATCAAGGTGGTTTCAATGGAAGGACATAATTGAAATATCTGATGGTTTACTTGTAGATATTTGGGTGTGGTGAGATAGAAAATGTAATGGCTGAGTTTTGAATGTTGAGTTGATATTTTATTGAAATATTTTTATTATGGAAGTTCTAAATACTGAATGAAATGGATTTGATGGGCTAAATAATATAGTGGGAAGACCCATAGTGATAAATTAGTTAGTTAATGACATAACCAGTTATACTAGTAGGATGTACTATGGTAGGACCCATGTTGGTGTATTAGTTTTGATGATCGGCGTAAGCTCTCAGGTTGAAAAGTTGTGTACCATAATATGGAGAGAATGTTTGTGTTTTGATTCTTGGATATTCGATAATGTACTGAGGCTATTAGTCCTCAAGCTGTGGATCGGTGTATGTTGGGAGATGTATTTGGAATCTGAATGTTCTTTCAGAGGACACCATGTGTGGGTCACCATTAGGACCATGATTAATGTTGGTAAGATTATTCCAAGTGATTTAAGCCATAACTTTTTGAGATGAATGGACATACGTTTTTTTGATATTCTAGGGTATTGTAGTGCCTCATGGGTATCCTTATGTGTGGTGGGTCAGTAGATTTAACAGTAGTTTTTTTTGTTGTGGTGATGATGAGTTTGAGGTATATGCATCTATGAGGGTAGATGGTATTTTGATTCTGAGACATGGTGGGGAAAAAGTTTTTAGTGTTTGACAGTTTCCTTAGTCTGAGCATTTCTATGACATAGCCGATTTTAGGGAGAAACTCATGAGGTGAACATTAATTGATGGGTTGTGGTCTATATTTTTGGTAAAAAAGATACAGGAGTTCTTGGAGGTGTGGCTCAAGGATGAGTTGTTATAATGTGGGGAGGTTGTATGATTCTGAACATATGTGTAGGTATGTCTTAATTTTAAATTTGGGTTAAAATATTATTTTTATAGTTGATGAAAGGGTACTTCAGTGTTTGATGAGTTTTGGGAGTGTTTTAGGGGTACATGACTTGAATAGAGGATTTAAGAGACCAAACAATGCATAAAACACTATTAGTGCATGATTAGTGTAAACCATGCACCTAGAATTGGAGACCATGTAGCTTGAGGATATATTCTGAGAGAGGGTGTAAAATAGTTACCACATGGTTTTTTATTCCAAGAAGGTTCCCCCAAGAAACTTTGCGGCCCTTGAAAAGTGGTAATTTCTAGTTTTTACCTCTCAGTCTTTAAGGGTTGAAACCCGATATTCTCCCCTATTCCTCATCCAACATCTTATGTGATGAAACAAACCCTCCATGGCTTACAAGAGGTGATTTTTCTTCATTTAATAAGTTTTTGGAGTTCTTTTTGGTGAGAATTGAAGATTTGGGTGAGTCTGACACTCCCCTTTGCTCTATTTTTTGGATTAGGTCTTGTAGAATTTTTCATCTTATCCTGAGGCCCATAAAACTAGACTTTTATGTAAGAATATACATAGGGGTTTTATAAGGTTTTTGATTTTGAATCACGGGGGAATATTATGAATGATTTCGTCAACATTCATGAGGTAGGTTGTATATAACATTTCCCACAGTCTTCATGTTTTATTTGTGTATGTGGTTGTGCCAATTTGATTCCTTATTGAGATTATTTGTTTTTATTATGTAAAGTTTTTTGGGATTTATATTGAGGTGTGAAAACCTTTAAATACCATGTTGGGTTCATTGGTGACGTGAGACTAAATCTAGGGCTAACATTAGGGGGGTTTCAAATCATGGAAATGCTGAAATGAATTTTGAAATGTTGATATAAGGGAAATTTGAATGAAATGGGTGGTAAAATTGTATTCGGTTCTGAAGAATATGATAAAGGGTAAATAAATTTGAGTATAAATTATATTTTTAATGTACCCAAGGGTATTTTGGAAATGGTTTTAAATATGTGTTTTCGGGTTTTGACATGACCATGGTTTTCAATGACATAATTGATGTTTGAATGTGGGGAATGTTTTGAAAGGTGGTGTTGACCACATATTTTTTAAAGATAGGTTCTAATCTAATTATTTCTAAGGATTATTTGAAATGTGGGTGTCTAACCATCCTTCCAAAAATGATTAATGATTGTTTTGAATGGTTTAAAATGAAAATTAAAGACTTGGGGTATGTTTAGGGTTTTCATCGATGAAGACTCGTGTTTTAAATTGTGTTCTCATGAGGATTTAAAAGGAGTAATTTCTAATTGCGTTTTTTTCTATGATGTAGTTTAAAAATGTCTAGTGGGACAATATTAATATAAAGGTCAAAGGTTTAGTGAGATAGACCCCATAATGATTATGTTGGCGTATTAAAATGATTATGAAATGAACTAAATGATTAATGGGATTAGTTAATGATATCGAATAAGGGAAGGATTTGCATGATGTGAAAAGGTCTACATAGAATAATGAGAATCTGTCAAAAGTCCTAGAATATTGTAAATTAAATGCATAAATTGGTTAATTCTTGTGAATTGATGAATATGCTCAATGGTGTATAGTCAGAAAAATGGAAATCAGTAAAATGGGATTTGAAAAGTAAATGGAAAATTTCTTAATGGTTAAGGTTATATGATGATTAATATGTTGTATACAATGTTAAATGTAAATGTTATGTCTATTGGATGTGTATGGGTTATTATATGATATTTTTTGTAAATGGATAAATATGTATGTGAACATGTCTTAGGAGTGTGGGATAAAGGGATGAGGCTCCTTCTATGGTTTGGGTTGGACTGAGGCTCTAAAACTAACCCTTAGAATGCATGGGTCAGTGAGTCTGAATGAAGATTTAGTCCCCCAATGGTTGCATTAGATTAAACTACATGGACTAAGGCTACAAGGTAAGTGTTATCTAAATGTTGTGAAATGATTTACCTAGTGAGATTGGGAAATTAACTCATTCCCTTATTCATGGTAATTGATCGGCATATGCTATAGTGTAAATGAAGTAAATTCATAATCCAGGAGAAAAATGATGACAATTATAAAATTAATATTGGTAAATAATGGTGATGTGTTTGCCTATGATTAATGATCACCCCTTGTTGTTAAAATTGTGTGTAACCCCTCATTCCTTGGCTTAGATTCCCAGTGTGTCCTGAGTTAGCTTTGTTGTTTGGTTCACTCTAATGAACATAATGGATAAAAATGATATAAGATAATTTCTTATATTATTTAATTGTTGTATTTTATGTTTATTATACTAGTTTACCATTATAAACCTTTTTACAGATTGGTTATTACTTTAGACACGGTTGGTGGAGGCCTACTAAGTTGTACACACACCTTGCTTGGGCCTCTATACCTCTTTGTTACCCAAAAAAATGCTACATGTTTCTAATATGAGTTTTGGATAGGGAATTGGTGTCTATTTAATGCATTGGATTTTTGGTAGGAGAATGGGAGGTTAGGACTATGTTGGGACTCTAGTCCAGGTTCAATGTTTTTTTTATTTTGGTATTGGTTTATATTGTATGACTTACTGGCATATAGTGTAATCATTGGATTTTGATATAGCTTGTTTACTTGGTTACTTATTGGTTTTTTACCATATGTTTTCAATTTTTTGTTCATATTTTTTATTCTACCTATTTATGTTAATTTTGTTGTGTCTTCAGTCTGATAAATGAGTATAGTCTCTGCATGTTTCTCTTTAGAACAGTGCTTCTATTCTGTAGTAAATTGCATATGTGGAGACACAACTGAGGTTATGGGATGACCCAGCTCAAGGAACCAGTAATAGTGGCTTCCATGTCGATGATGTTATATTAATCATTTTTAAACATAACCATGGTTCTATATGTCTCTCTCATGCAATGATAGGTTTCATCACTAATAAAAATCTATGTTCCGTCATTTTTTTAAAGTGGACATTAATAATATGTATGAATGAATAGAGTGGAATTTGATTGTGTTGGTGATGGAATTCATGGGGCCAACGAGCCCGTACCCGAGTGGTAAGGGCTCCTAATTGGCATCTAAGAGACCCAGGTTCAAACCGGGTGGAGGATAATTTCTGGGGTACTGTAGTAGTACTCTAGCAGCACTATAGCAGTTACTTTTCGGTCCTGTAGCAGCCAGAACTATTCACCCGATTTGGGCCTTCGGGCCACCGGTTTGGGCCTACGGGTCTCCAGGGCCATCGGGTAATCAAAGGCCTTCGGGCCACAGGGCCTTCGGACCACGTAGACCATGCAATAGCCCAGTTCACACAGAACATGCCCCAGAAGAGGATACGAGAAACAAGAGTAGAAGACACCAAAAGCAGAGCTAACCGGATTGGAAGAATGAGAGGGTATGGTAGCCGCCATCAGGACTAGGCAACGTGAAACTTTTTACGGGGAAGTGCTAGCCGATCAGCAATGCATGGTGAGGTTCTAGGTGATCAATGATTCAGAAGTTGGGGAGGTGAAGTTCATGTGGTATGGGCCTATGGGTCATGTATTGGGCATGGTATTCCTCTGGGCCTTCGGGACATGTATTGCAGGTTCGTTGGGCCTTGTTTCATGGACCTACGTCTCATGTACGGGTTCCCCTTAAACTACTAAAAGGGGGATTATCCATAATAAAATAAAAATCAAGGCCTTTAGGCCATTCATGCTGATGGAATTTATGGGATTATTCCCTTAGAGTACATAAATTATCTCCAAATGATTCAGCTACTGTTGGATCACTATCATTTTTTTGAGGAGGAATTGTTAATGCTTCAAATTGTTTCATGGGTTGGGGAGGGGTATCTTTTATTTCCCTATTTTATCAATCTCCAGATTTCTTTTGTAGAAACATCAATATGATTCAACACTCTGGGGGTATCCTTCAATTCTATTACAAGCCACACATCCATGGTGTCTCTCACCCATTTTTTAATGATATAGATCCATTTTTTTAAATAATTAAAAAATTACATTTGTCTAATCAACATGGTCATGGAATATTATTATAAATGGAGTGGAAAAATATGAACTAATAGAAGAGAGGTGTTTAAATTTTGATGTTATTATTGGATAGATGAGCTATAATTATCAACAAATGTCAAGGTTTTCACAAGTGGAGAATCCCAATTGTTTACGTGGGAGACACGATATACTCAAGATTAATCTGTATCCAGTATTGTTAGAGTGTGGTTGATATGATTTTTAATTTCATTAATAACTATAATAATCACATATTATTTTTGAAGACAAAATTATTTCTTGAAATAATGTCCTTACATTCATTATTCTTCTTGTCGTATCATATGACAAGGTGAAAAATTATTTCATAAAAATATATCAAAAATATCAAAACAAATATTTTTGGGGATTCTAACTCTCATAGTAGTTTTCATTGGCCATTGTTTGCTTATCTATATAAAGAGACAATTGATGGTGGTATTAATTATTAATTTGCCTCTAATATGATTGTTTTTTCATGAAAACATGTAATGGTGGGTTATCAATGCATATACACTTCGGGAACGGTATATTGTGGGAAAGTACATGAACAACATGTGATCAATAATGCATAAATTTTATAGATTATGGAAAATTTTCAAAAATATATATCAAATTTTATTAATTATATGGAAGATTGATAGTTGGATAGTGATGGAAAATATTCAAGGATCGATACTAGGGAGGATCCATTCTTGGCTTCCCAGGATAATGACTGATGGACATTATATTTAGTTGAGGGAGTAATCGTCCCTCCCTCCTCAAATTCATCATCAACTAGGAGAAATGGGATAACATTATAATTATTACGAAGATAGATAACCATGATAAATTAATTTTCATGATCTCTATATTGGAGGAAATTTCTTCTAAGTCAAATAACATTGGGATTTATGAATCTAATGTCTATGATTTCTAGGGTATCTTATTCATTTGAAAATACAACATCATGATGTCCTATTTTATAGAGTGGAAAATTTGGAATGATTCTCTATCCATGTATGAGGATGTTAATCATAAGGATATAAATATCACATCTATGTTCTTATTTTTTTGGATTACTAGATAGGATTTTTCAACTAATATTATTATTGAATAATAGTGTTCTATTTCAATAAGGAGATCCATTTGTGAGTACACTTGTATAGTGTATCATGAAATCAATGGAAATAAAAATCTACGGATATTGTACCATATGAAATAATGCAATAGATGTGACATTATTGTGGGGGATATTTAGTAGAAATACTACGAATAGTTAATTTAGAATTCATGGAATATGGCTCAATTAATAGATACATGAACCTGAGGATAGTGCTTGTTATTACGAACAAAATATTAGAGGAATATATTTATATAATTCTAAAATTATCAGATAACTCCCACTATTATTCAAATATCAGGATGATCAAGATCCCCTCCTCAAAAACCTAAATGAAATTCTTGCTAGTATGATAGATATGTTAGAATCCACTAAAAAATGTATTGATGTATAATGTGATGGATCATTTAATGTGGGTGTCATGCGAAGGGGGGGATTTTTCAAAACCACATAGGTTTAGTTCTTAGTGCCTTAATAGATGTTTATAGAGTGGTGACTCCCTCTTTGCAGAGGATTCATCTATGTTCCAAGGGTTAGTGTTTTGTAGATCGATAATCCTTTTTTTGACTATGGTTGAAGCAGACTATAATTCCATCCCAAATTCTCTCTAAGGGAAGATATTTACCCTGCTTTTTATTTTCTACCACATTCAATGATGCACAAACATCATAAAAAACTATATGAAAATTTTCCACATGTGGTTTAATGGGAACAAAGTTGATTATTTTCTCACATCAAGGGATCCATAACATGGTTTTTTACATACATTACAATTATGGGTTCTATCTCCAATCCCTATGTATTTGATAATTTAATATGGGATTTTATTAGGATACACTTCAACATACCCCCAAGATATGTCTAGACCAAATTAATGTTCCATTATCATTTCTTTTGTATTTTTCAATGTCTTTAATAAAATTATTTACCTCGTTTACAGTGGTCGAGGGGTATATGTGACATAGAATCCCATGTATTAAAAAACATTATAGTATCATCTAGGTTTTAAAAAATTAGAAAAAAATTCCCTTATCATTTTGATATTATTTTCATTAAAATGATGTTAATTGTCACTATAAAATAGTAAAAAATTTCATTCATATGTTATATTAAATGTAAATACCCCAATAATGGAAAATCAATAAAATTAAATAATTAAAATATATAATTAAATTGGAGTGAAAGGTAAAGTAATTCAAAAATAAATGGAATTAAATTTCAATGGATTTTTTCATATTTATGGAAAGAAAAATTTTTTTGAAACATTTTTTAGGTTTATAATTTACATTATACTATTCAGTATATATATTATATATATAATAATATATATTTATCATCAAAAATTATAATTTATTTATTGTAATAAATAATATAAATATTGAATAGATATAAAAAATATACATGTTTGTAATTTTTTAAAACAATAATACATTTTTATTTAGAAAAAACAAATAAAGATCATATTTATGACATAAAAATATAATATCACTTAAAATAATGATAAAAGAAAATATTATAGAGTTAATTGAGTAATAAATAATTGATGGAATAATATTGTAATTTAAGAAAGAGTTTGACCCAGAGTAATATAAATTTTTTTCAAAAGAAAACCATTATGACATTGATAATGTATAAACCTAGAAGAAATGAAAGAGGAAGATAAAGAAATGAGTAAATTCCATTAATAAATCACAATATTTTTAAAATTTATAATTTTTTAATTTAATAAACCATAAAATAATTAAATATTTTACATTACATGAATCCTATGTTAGAAATTGAAAATTGATTGAAAAAAATCAATTCTATTACTCTTAAATACGTTTAATGTGTAGCAACACCATTATATAATAAATAAAAATATACTAACTACTCATTAATAAAATATTCTCATATATTACCATAATATTAAATTATGTTATAGTCATATATTCTTAATATATTAATTTGTTATTTTTTATTACATATATAATAATTATTTGTTTAAGGAAGGTATTTGTATGGTTCAGGAGAAAGTAATTCACGAAGGCCATGTTTCAGATAATTTTTTTATAATAATTACTAAATCTATATTGATAATTAATATTTTTTCTCCCTTAAAATAAAATATTATTTTCATGAAATAAACATTAATTTCATGTATAACAATTATTAAATTCATGATACTCATTCATGGGTGAAACAATTAATATAGTTTAGAATTATTCATGAGGGTGGTTGAACTAACCAAAAAAAATTGTACAGGTGAAAAAGATATATTATTGGGGTATATTTTAGTAATGTTTTTTTCATAAGAATAACGATGAAAAATATACATAGTTATGTTTAAAATAGTGATTTTGTATAATTAGATGTTGTAATTAAAATGATAAATATTAAAAAGGAGTTATTACATATTCTAAAATGATTATAACATCATGTAATGTGTTACTTAAAAATGCTGGATTTATTAATCATTAAGTTGAATTAAATATAAAAATGTGTCAGGATAAGTTAAGAGTTTTGATTTGGAATGAATTATATTTAAAAATACTGAATTTATTTCTTTTTATGCTGCGGGTGAAAGTCCTCTAATATTTAAAAATGAATGATTTTTTTGGATATTTGAGTTAAGTGAAGAATAAAGTTTAAATCAAAAGGGGATAGTTGATATAAGCAATGTAATATTAATGGTAACTTTATCATTGACTCCTAATACTCTCTATTATCTTCTATATTTACTTAATATTAATTTTATGATTATAATTTGACCCAAGACATTTTGTCACGTCTAACCACTTTTTACATTGATGGATTAGTTACAATTATACTTAATTTTTGTGTATATATATAAAGGACACCAATTACAAAATTTATTTTCAAAAATAAAAAATGTGGAATTTTTATATATTTTCATTTCATAATTATATAAAATTTTAATTTTAATGAAATATTATTATATATTAGAAAAACTAATTATAAAGTCGTGACTTTTTAAATGTTAAATGTTCTTCTTATTATTTCATTTAAATTACCATTCAAAATTTTTTTGAAACATTTTTTTAAATAAAAATTTACATTACTAAAATAAACATTAAATTATTTTATATAGTTTTTTTCATAAATAATATTCCATGACAAAATATTATATATATATATATAAATTATAATATGAAATTTTTTTATTTTAGTTATATTAAAATAATTAAAAATTCTTGACTATGTTTTAATTTTTTTGGATGAATATTAAAAAATATTTCATTATAATTATTATTAAAATGTGATAAATGTAATAAAAATTCATATCATATAAAGAACAATACATTTAGTTGATTTTTTTCATATAAGTTTTTATTTTTCCTCTTGTCACCATTCCTTAAGCTTCAATATAATTTTATGTAATTTTCCTATATATATGGATTTTTTATTTTTGTATATAATATATATTTGAGTTCATAAACAAGTTTTTAATGTAAAAATATAGGAATTAAAATAATTTTTAATTTATTTATTATGGAAGTTATTATTGATTTCTCATTTGGAAAGAAAAAAACTGTTTTTAATAGATATATATATATATATATATATTATTAAAATATAATCATGGGATTCATTTTATTTATGTATTTTTTTTATTAAAATAAACTATAGATTTTTTTATAGTTTTGTTTTTCAGTATATATGATAATTGATTTATTCGATTTCCATTATTACTATTATTCATAATTTTTATTTGTTCTTCCTATAGGTATAAATTAAAAAATATTTTCCTTTTTTATTTATTAATATTCATGTTCACAATTATTATAGAATATAGGAATATAAGAGTTACTTTTATTTTTTAAAATTTATCTTAAATTAAACCTAGTTAATGCTTATAATTTATATGAGTTTTCATAAATAAAATAATTTAAATCTTAATTATAATATTATATATATATTAGATAATTTATGTTATTAATAATAAATAGTTCAATTTAAAATGAAATATAAAATTTATTTATTTTAGAATATATACTCTAAAATTCTAGGTTGTTACAAGTATAATATGTAATACAACATTTGTAATATTTTTTTCATAAAATAAAATTTAAATTATTGGTTATATTTTTATGTATTATTTTTAAATATCATTACTATAATATACAATCAAAATTATTTTTGACTAATTAATTTAATGCATGTTAAATAATGGTATAATAGAAATATATTGTTTTAAATTTATAATGGGAACACCAGTACACTTTCTTATTAATAAAAATATTTTTTTCCAAAAAATTAATTAATTACATCACATTTTGATAATATTAATAGTATACGATGAAATTTTTAAAATTTATGGAAAAATCAATAAATAATTAAATTTATTATTTATTGACATTACCATATATCATATTGTAAAGAATTCAATCGCCATGTAATTATGATTGAGATTTGGCCTAAAAGGTGGTGATAACTATTCGTAGTAATATATTAGAAAACTTTTAGGTGTCTAAATCATTTATTAAATATAAATTTTAAATTTTAAGTATTAAAATCCATCTCTATAATGTATAAAAATATAATCAGCCGTGGATTATAACATTTAAAATATAATTTAGTCATCAAACAGAAACAATATATCTCCCTATTAACAGATAATGAATTCTGTAGGTGTTTCAATTTCACCATTCTCAAAAGTATCAATCGATTATGAAACTAATTATTCAGGTTGATGATAACATAGCTGGTTTTAGAATATATGATCTATTTCTGGTAAGAGGAAAAATATCCCTTGAGATCACTTTGGAGCCAAAAGGGACTTCTCGTATATCATTTACTTTTTACATGATCATGAAAATCTATCCTTCATATATTTCCATAAGAAAGAAACATCAAGTGGGAAAATATTCATGGGTTTCCTTATTAGCCTCAAATGCAAAAGGGATGGGGGTTATTCAACCAAATCTTTCATAACACCAACATATGAAATTTTTTAGACCACATATTTCATGAGACGTTTTGTGCTGCATGATCTTGTGAGTTTTTCCTGGCCTAGTGGGATGTGTAACAAGAAATTTCTATAAATATATCACTCCAAATTTTCAAGAGATATCCAATGGAACATAAAGAGGCATGCTATTATCTCACACAAATAATCATTTTGATAACTCACTCTAGTATATACTTCATTAGATTCCCACATTGGATTAATATTCATTAAAATCGCACACATGGGACATAAATAAATGTGAGGTAAGTTAGAGATTATTTCAAAGAGAATTCCTCTAAGATTTCACTAATACATAAAATATTATAGTCATTTGAGATAATACAAATTCTATGAAAAACACAATTATAAATGAAACTATACAATGATAATCCATGAAAAACCCTTATGCTAGAACCCATGGCACATGAAACACTAAATTGTTTCACAACTATAATTTTATGTGACAAAACCTCCATATTTCTGGTTTGATGACTCCTTCCATCAAATCATGTTTCAAGTAGGTTGACTGATCACAGGTCCCATAACCATTCAGACCATTTTGAATCATGAAATCAGATATTCACCTTATCAAGATCATAAACCCTTGTCCCCAAGTGAATTCCTCTATGTAATGGCTATATAGCTTCATTTTTTCAACTCCCTATTATAGGAACACCTTTATTTAAACCTCTGTATGATGCAAAAAAATTTATTTTTTATACCTCTTTCCCTAAAAAATAATATATATAATGGTACATATGTCTAGGATATGGAATTATAAATTGAAACTTACTATGTTAACCTACATTGGGGGAATATCGGATGCCTTTTTCATTGCCTCCAAATTCACTAATTCGGAATTGGTATCATAACCTGTAATCTAAAATCATGTTTGACCTAGATTACTTTAAACTACATAAAATAATTTCCTAGTGATAATATATTAAACACCAATAAAATTTTGAAATTGAAAACCATTATTATATAGTCATACCCTATGTGATCAATATATGATTCCATAATTTATGATCTTATTATTCTATATGTAATGAGGAAATGTTTTCTCATTTGATGATAATGTAATGATTCCCTCAATCATGGATGTGAAAATTCATAATACATAGACATGTCCTTTATTTATATATAGTGAGCCAAATTATATGAAAAATTGTCCCAATATTCCCCAATATTACTGCCCCTTCTTCCATGATATAATTAGAATTAATCAATGAATTTGAATAACAAGTTATGTTTCTATTCCATGACCCAAAACTTTACAATTGAAATACAACTAATTTGATCAAGTTATCATAAAATGGTATTTTGGATTTCTCTTTGAAATTAAATCCAAATACATAAATAATCATATTTCCCAATTCGGGGTTATGATATATAGGCGAATTCAAAATCTCTAATGTCTAAATCCCAATTCCATATCATCCCAACTCATGAGTAAGAAACCACAAATAATTATAATCATTCAAGAAGAATTCCAAACCTCTAAATATAAATCCAACGTACCTCTTTATTTTTAAATCTCCATAGGATGATAGACTATGTCTACATTATTATGTGATGAGAATTTTTAGGAGGCATCCTTCGCTATTTTTTAAGTCAATGAGTGTCCCCTACTAGACAATAAATTTTGATTTACCTTACTATGATATTAAATTGTTCATATCCCATTACATTACTAGTGTATTAAAATAATCCATTTATTGTACATTAAACATACAAGGTCCTATTATAAGATAAAAATATCTGACATCCTTCTATAGAACAAAAAACCCATCATTAGGTTATGAGAATAAGGTCTCTTAAGTGAATATACTAATAAGAACACATGGAAAAAGTATGATCACATCTTCCTAAACATAATTTACATTCCTCTGATGATTCCTCATGTGGTGAACTTGATATTCCTTATATTACAAGAATATGAATTATATATGAAAATAATATGATATATTCACCCTCTACATCAGTCAAGAGCCTAGGATGTTACCTCATGTACAATGATTGAGATTCCTTTTGAAACATGTTTAAGAATACATTGCGTAGAGTATATGATCTATCTACCAATTCCATAGGTGAAGAGAATATGTTTTTCCTTATGTCATGGGCACAAAATTACCTTGGTGAATAGACATCAAAGGCTTATATAAGTAATATAAGTTTCCTAGAGTGATGAGTACTTAATGAATCACATGATGAATGCGATTCACCTTCTATGATGGAAAACTTTTTCTGGAAGAAATTGGAATTGGATTAGTTGAAATATGATTATTCATTGCCTCATGGTGATCATGGATTCCTTGTGTTTATGTCATAGAATCCTTATATCATGATCATAAGTCTCGGAAATATCTATCGAGGAGGAAGTATTTTATAAATACCCCAAATGACTAATAGCCTTACTAAATCTTTCTACTAGTAGAGTACATGTTCTATCAGTATTCATTGTATTTAACTAGGGTCTATTGGCAGATGACAATATTAATGATAATCCTAAAAAATCATATATCTTTAAAGGAGTCCCTTCTTTGGGGATGAAATCTAAGGAAAAATACATGGAAGTGATATATTGTTTCCTATCAGATCGTATTAAAATAACAGTGAGAATAATTAACCACGGTACTAAAGGGTACCAAAAGTTGGAATGTGACAATTCATGAAAACAAATCATGACCATTCCCAATATAAAATTTATACCATGGTGGTTTAAAAAAGAAGCACTGTGAATGAAAATTATTAATCCAAAAAATCACTTCTCTTATATAAAAATTCTGATAGAAGGTGTTTTTTAACAATTTTTATAGACATCATTTGTTTGAATCAAAAATTTTCAAAAAAAATAGTGGATTTTTTTAAGGGATGAAACATCACTATAAATGAATGAAAAAATAGCTTCATATATCATAGAGGATAATATATAATAGAAATGCTAAAAACTAATATAAATATCATGGTTATAGATGGTCCAATCATGTGTCATTCCCCTATAGTTAGGCACCTTCTCCAATGTCCACCACTTCTATAACTTATGGGATTATTCCAAATGTTATCCCATAAATTCCACATCTAATAGAATGTTAGCATCACCATATGATAGAAAATATATTTTTTACTAGTATGTGATGAATATATATAGGACACATTCCTCCGTTTGATTTTAAATTAGTGAAATACACCTAGTGGTATATAAAATTATATCATACTTACTCAAATATAAACATATTCATAGACATTTACCTATTTAGAATATTTTGAATTTCCATCCAATAGACTACAAATCATTGAGATCATTCACACATTAATAAACCTATTACCCCCTCCTAGTTTATTAGAATCTAATCCATTGGTAAAAAGATATGGAATATTATGTGAAGAATGTATTAGGGATATTATGTGAATATTTTATCTATTTTCTCTACACTGAGATGTGGAAAAATAAATAATTCTTCGTATGTAATCAATTACATGCAGTATGCGATATGAATAAGATGCCAGTGTGGTTATAATATGAAGCTTAAACGAAGCGAGAATGATCTATTATCCTTATATAAAGGTGGAGTCCTTAGAATTAATCCTCATGTGATGAGCATGAAATTCTCTATGTGATTAGTATAATAGGACTCTAATATGAACATAGGATGTATCCAACAATTCCATTTCGGATGAGTCTATTTTCATACTATATGTGATGAGAACATGATTCCCTATGTGATGATTCCAGGAATACTTATGGGAACTACCTTAGTAACCTAGTGTGGTAATAGTTGGATTTATTGTATAATGAATGTGAGCAGCCATCTGGGATTAGAACATGATAACAAGGGGGGTGAGACTTGGATTCCATGTGTGCGAAAGGAATATTTCATTTTAGAGATAAGGAGATTTCTTATTTTTTGAACATGATATTCCATATGATAGGAGAATGATGTTTCATCAGAATCACTATTGTGTATAATTTTTATAGATTTATTAACCTTCCAAATATCTACAACATCTTCAAATAATGATATACACACTATTAAGGAATAATTTAGGGAAATTAGCCAGTTTCCAATAGTAGATGTCACTTGGGAACTGATTCATGAGCATATCTTAATTATATATAGAATACCAGTGATATTAAATTAATTTTAAGGAGGAATTTGTGGAAGGAAGAGAGGATATCCCATCACCGTGTTCTAATCAAGTAGTTGACATCATCAGTTATGGCGGTAAAGGACACTCAAACATGGAATGATGTAATGCTAATCAACGAGCAGTTTTAGTAGTCAAAGGAAATGGATGAAAATGTGGAATCAAACATTTGTGAAAGCATCATTGTTTATTATATAAATAGAAAAATTCATGGATTTTGTAATATTCTCTCCACCACTTTTTATTTAATATTCATTTTTTATTATATTGACATATATTTTTCCAAACTAATATTCTCATATAAAATAATATCTATATAATAATATGATATTGAAAAAATAATATTACAATATCATGGATACAAAATATTTTTAATATATATATATACTATCTATGTAATTTTTTGACACAATACAGTAATGTCCTATTATGTAAAATACAATGTTATTGGAAAATCATTTTTTCACATTAAGTATGGATCATTAAGGAAACACCCACAAAAATAGAAACATATAAATTATTTCCTTACACAAAATTATTAATTTTAAATTTTTATAATATATCTATTATCTTCATCAATATTTTTGTGCCTGTAGTCAATAGTCAGTTTAAAAAGATATAAATAAATTATTAATTCTATATTTATCACTATATTCATTATTTCTCATAATTGTTATCCATTTTTATTCATCTATAACTATATATTTTCATTCCTATAATGAATTGTAGTTTCACAATGTATTTTAGTGGAAAATTGTTCTACAACATCAGCATGATAGATTATATCTTGGATATATTATTTATTAATAATAATATGTAACACACATATAAAACAATGTACATTTGTACACAAATGTTAATATATTTGAAAATAAAGTATTATATTAATTTTATTCGATTTACATTGGTTATCATTTCATAAATAATTATTTATTTAATATAATTTATGATTGGATAAATATATTAATGAAAATATAATTATGAATCTATATTATATGTGAGACACAATAGAATTCCACTATATAATCCTGTGATAAAAATAAAAGATTAATAATGTTATTTGATTCCATGTGTGATTAATCATGCATAAAATATGACATTATTAAAAATTTATATGTGAATATTAGTTACATATTAGGATTGATCAAACCCATGAACCTATAAATTTGTTGTATTTAGAGACTACATATATTCTTTTCTTATTTTATGATCAATCAATATAGTTCTTGGGAATAGCTTGGAAAATGATGCAATTCAAGATATATAATACATAATAAACTTATACGCTACATGAGACAAATGAAAATATAAATAGGTATAGAAATAATTTAATGTAAGTCATAATAAAAGAGATAATCAAAAATGATCATAAGTGTGGCGAATATGAATAAGTGCGTATAAGAACCTTTTTAAGGTATATTCACATAACATTAAGAAATTATGCCTAATAAAACAAGGTAAATATATCCATATTTTTTAAAAAATAATTTTAACCATAATAATGAATATCAACTTCATAAAACATATGAAAAATATATAGACAATGCATGATATTATATTAATTCAAGAATTAGATAACAAAAAATCCATTAAGGGTAAACACTATGAAATTATTCACATAATTTACAATGATAGTTACTTACCAAAAATATAGTATTCATAGGAAAACCTCTAATGTAAAATTTTTTGTATTAGGTGAAGAAATAATATTCCACAACCATTTCAGCATTATATAATTACATTTTACCACAATGTTTTTTGTCTAGAAAAAAACCGTTATATACCAATACATTTTGGTCTTGGGTTAACAACAATTATACCCGAACCATTTCTTATGAGATAAAAAAATTTCCAAATAATATGAATGGATATATAATTATATTCCCATATCTTAAATAATGAATAAAATTTATATCTTTGAGACATTAACATAAAAATTTTCAAAATTTCATCATAATGTAATTAACTTAGGGAATTAAATTTATTTTTAGAAATTTTCTAAAAAATTTGATTATGTGTGATATATGAAAATATTGTTTATGTTATCATTAAGAAATACCAAATGTAAAAATTATGAATCTTTGAATGATGATAAAATGCATTTGATTCACATTATAAGATATATTAAAAATTATATTGAATAATTAAATGAAATTATGAATAATGTTTTTAGAAACTAATATATTGATGGGAGACATTTGTAAAAAATTGGGAATCAGAGTTATGTTATAAGATAATAAAATATCATCGAGAAATTCCTTAAATCAAGAATGAAGAAGTTATATAAAAAATTCATTCAATATAAATATTTTAGAGTGTGATTTTTATTTAACACATTTTATAATAGATCCAATGATAATATAAAATTTATTGTTTATAAAATATTAATTTTTTTCCTTTCTCATTTCTCAAAGAAAGTAAAATAAAATTCAAAATAATCTTATGTATATTTATATTATATAGAATAATATTCTTAATATAATAAAATGAATAGGTGTAAGGTGTAAATTCATTTACATAAAAAAATGAAATATATGGTCAAATCCACCTACAAACATCAGTTAGATAAAATTATGAAATAATTAGACATGAAATTTAATGAAGGAATGTAAGACACATTAATAATAACAATAATAATATAAAAATAATTGAGGTAATTAAATGATATGACATATAATTTCTCTAAAATATAATTAAAATGATGATAATATAAATTGATATGAAAATTTTACAACCTTATATAATTATAATAGAAAGAACTAAAATAGATATTATTAGAAACATTTGTAATAATGATGAATTTCCATAAAATAATTTTAATTTAATATAATAAAAAATTATATTCCATATAAAAATAATAAAATGTTTGAAATATGAAACCTATATAAATATAGTTAATTAGTGTTTAGAAAACACATCAATTCAATATTCTATTAGTAAGAAAAGATTTAACACCAAATAATAGGTCAAATATTCTATTAGAAGACAATAATTCGTATTGTTCTGGGGATTAAACAAGAGGCTTGCAGATAAAAAAATTATTTAGTACTCATATGATAGGAAATTTATAAGAGAATATGTAAAATATCAATATAATTTTACATTTCATTTTATCTATTTGTTAATATTTTTATATTCTAAAATTATCTGTGTCCATTACAATGCTATTAAAATAATAGAACATAAACTAATTTTCTTTCCAGTAATATGGTTTATTTATGGATAGAATAAAATAATGGGGAATCATACATTTGTGTTAGTAATTTTTATGGTGTTATTTTTTGCAATTAAATAATGGCATTAAACAATATATGGTCAAATCATAAATAATGTAAATGTAATTAAGAACATGGGATTAAAATTTTCCCCAATATAATTTTACAAAAAAAATAACATCCTCTCCATTAAATTTTGTCTCCAACAGCAACTACACAATAACCTATTATTTTAATATCCATTACATTGATACTCAATGGGATATTGTCAGGATTTACGAACTAATAATTATGTCATGTCTTTATTTTCCCCTCTCCCACTTCCTATTCTCCATTTTCATATTTCTTTGTTAACTATATCATGGTTCGACCATGTAAGTTCTTAAATAGATTCATTTTAATTTTGGGTTTTAATGTTTAAGGGTTCCCATTGTTCTTCTAAGGGCCCCCAGGACTCATTGTTGTTGATTAATGCTTTGAATTATGTAACAGACATGTTTTAGGTGGGATAGTCCACGAATGTAAGGTTAAAATATATTCTACGGTGTATACGATTTCTTAACCATTGATTCATTTTCATTAAAATTTATACTTATTTAGTGAATTAATTTTTAGATTTTTAGTTTTATCATATTTTTATATACTAAAAATACATTAATGATAATGAGGCACATATGATGGTACATATAAAGGCATGAGTGTCTCCTTCCAAAATAATTTTTTTTTGAATATTGTGATATTTTTTAAAAATGTAATTTTTTTTGTCTTGTTGATCTAATAGATAAATTATGTTGAATATGGACATGTGTGTTGTATTTTAAAGAGGGTATTATATATGAATTAATAAATGAAAATTATTAAGGCTTGGTTACCACTATTTTGAGCTATTTTATAATTATTAATATGAAATTAATGAGTGATCAACTATTTTTTATTATTTAATGGAAGTGTTTTTACCTTTTATTAGACATATAATTTTTTATACATATTATTGATGAAAATTATTCTTCCTGGATGAGGTAAGATTAGTGGTGAGAGTTGGTATTATTTATATTTTTTTATATTTTCGTTGTTTAATAGATTAATTTAAGTTTATATATCTACTGAAACTAGTAATAAAAAATTTGGATGTCTGTATATATTTAATAAAATAGTTTAGGTGTATTAATTGATAGTGATGCCAAGAAGTAAATTCATATATTTAGAGAGTTTTAGTCTAGGGTAGTTGTGTCATGGAAATACTCTTTGTTGGGGAGGATGAATTTTATTATACACACATATTATAGGGAATTATGTTTTGTACTACACAATATATCCCACGTTCTCCTAGGTATTACTATGATTTTCAATTATCAATAGTAATAAGATATTTGGTGTATTTTTAATTTTTTTGTTGAATTAAAATTGATCATACAATATTAATTCATTTTCTATCTTCTTAAAAAATTTTAAATAGGTTTCCATAATTATAATGGAAATTATTTGAAAATGGATTTTTCATCTATGCATTCATGTTGATGATTTGTAATTGAAGGAAATTAGAAAATAGTTTCATAGTGAGACATTTTATTCACAGTAAATGCATTTAAGGAATTAAATTTTTTAAATGCATGCCTTCATGATGTTTGAGGAAAATGATTTTGAATGGTGAACCAACTTATTAGTTGATAATAAATTTTCGAATTTTATATTTAAAGATATATATATATATATATTTGAAATAGATTTTTCAATGGTTATACATTTTGTGTCAGGATGATACATACTCAATACAATTTGAATGCCTATAATATTAAATGTTTTGAATGTACGAATTATATAAATAATATGATAAATTATTTTTTAGTCTAATTAATTTTGTGGTGTCATGTGACGATGATTTTATATGATTAGGTAGATATGTTATTAAAGAATATTTTTCAATTTTTTATTTTGGACCAAGAGGTTTAATCAAATCACCTTGACACTTATTCTCTAGATAATATTTTTTTTCTAGTAATTTTATCAAAGAATCAATTTTATTAATATTATATTACTTAAATTATTCTTCTTTTCCCATTTTTTTATTAGTAATTATATTCAATTTCAAAATATATTCATTAAAATTTAAATTATTTTTTGGGTTATTTGTATATTATTTATTCCAAATTTATAAATATTTAAATTATATATTTTTTAGGAATTGAAATTTTAAATTACTTATTTAAAGAGTATAATAATTCCTTAGTGTGATTTACAGATATAAATGATTTATTTTCCATCCCATGGGGATCTATAATTACATTAAGATCCATTTGAGAATAATTCTGAGTGACATTTTTTGTTTTTCAGGGTCAGTTCATTACAAATACTCTCATGTGCTAGGTTCTCATGTGGTCTATGGTTTAAAAGAACCCTTTTTATTTTGGTATTCCCAAATTATGAAAATGGGTTCATATAAATTGAAGTTGTTTCCCTAGAGTCGGTTCCCAATTACTAATATAATGTATGATGCATAAGTTAATAGTGACGTGTGGATAGAGTATGTCTTATATTCGAGAATTTTATATGGTTATTTCTGATATTTTTTATTCATATATTTAGATATTTCTTTATGAATTTATTTTAAAATATTCAGAATATTTATTGACTATAGTAAAATATAGAATAAGTCCCTAGGTAAATAGTTAAATTGGAAAAACTAGGAAATCCAAGACTAGAAGTCCCAATATGATAATCACATTATTAGTTCATGGTTTTATTAATGTTGTTGTCCAAATATAGGTTGTTTTAATTTTTTTACACCTTTGAGTTGGGATTAATTATTGTTCTATATGATTTTTATTCTTATTAAAAAATTATTTAGGAATAAATTAAGTTTATTCTATAAATATTTTTTGGTTTTTTAGGAAACATTGATTTAGAATTTTCAAATTAAAGAAATTGTGTGGTTTTTAGTAAAGGATGAGAAGATATATGGTTTACAAAGGGATTTATAAAGTCTATTTGATATTTTCAAAAATTATATCACCATAATATGGAGTGTATAATTAATTAATATCATTGAAAAGTGTTATTTTTAAATCCTTCGAAATTGATTAATAATTTTTATTTATGAGTTTTATCAGCAACAAATTTAAATTTTCTTTAATTTAAAATGTAATGCATACTCTTAATGGATTTTTTTGAAGTAATATTTTCATAGGATTTATGAATAACTATCGACATCAATAAAATCCCACTATAGTATTCCCAATTCATTATTTATGTACTATTTTAAGAAGATGTTTTTTAGAGTTTCACATTCTAGTATCTAATATTGCATATATTATAATGTTTTTGATTAAATTTTTTAAATTAAATGTTAAGCGTATACATCTGGATTTATATTAAAATATGTGGATTTTAAATCATTTTAAATTATCTATTTTTTATTATATAACCTTTTATACAATAATGTACTTATTAATGAAGAATTTAGAGACTTATTTTAAATGATTCCATTTTTAAATTAGGTTTTATAATATATTTATAAATAGTGTTGATCTATGGGGGTGTTTTGACCACAACATATTTGATATTACAATAGAGTATATTTTTTTTCAAAATAATATATTCAAGGTGTACTTATATCTATGAGGCTAATTTTTATCATTCAATTGGATTTTAGTGATTTTAACATGACAATATGAATATTTTAATATTAATTTTTACCTAGTGGGCGGCTTTTCTCATTTTCCAAGTGTATGTGTTGGAACTATTTGAATAAAATATGGAATCATGAATCAATATAGTTATGTTAGTTATTGTTTCTTGTATTCCTTATGATGAATAATGGATAATTATTATTGGGGAGTTCTTCTTCTATTTTCTAGTTGATAATTGAAATTGTTATTGATAATGAGAATTTTTTGATGTTATGTAAATTTTTTATACATTATTAAATTTTATTGAATAAATAAATGGAATTATTTTTTTATATAATTAAAAATTATTTATTCTGTAAGTATTGTTTTAATTGTATGTGTGCCTTATTATAGGTAGTTTCCTCTGGATATATTTAGATATTATCGTTCTTATGAGGTTATGTTGTTATTATGTTTTAACTAGAATTTCATTTATAATGGTATTGTTGTGATGCGAATTATTTCAATGTCATGAAGGTTTGTTTGTGTTCATCATGGGATGGTGTTATGGGAGATTGGTCCTATATTACTATCACTTGTACCCATATATTTAAAAAAATTATTAGATTTTTTAGTAAAAAAAGTTAATTGAGAAATTTTAATTTTTTCTCATCATTTTTTGTCTTTTGTTTATTATTATTATACATTATATATCTGGTAACTCTCTTGATTTTTTATATATTTTGAAATTATAGAGATTCAATTTTGACACATATTTTAGATTTCTTTATGTTTTTAGTGAATGCAATCATGGATTATTTGGGTCTTGATGAATTTTATTAGAGACACCATTCATTTATTGTGAATTTATTAATATAAAGATACATGTATTATTCCTTAACATAGGGATTTCATTTTTCCTTCGTGAATAATTTAATATTTGTAATTTCTAAATAGAGGGGAGACCCTCAGGGAGTATAATTATGTTTCACATTCATTGTAAAGGATGTAGTGTGTGATTATCAGGTTGGGTGTCTCATTTATCTTCAACTGAACTTAATATAGTATTATAATAACATTAATAATCCTTTAATTTGATGGATAATATTATTAGATATCTATAATAGTTTTTGAGGGATCAGGGATTGTGGTTGTTTGGGTCCCAATCAACATTTGTTTTGGTGATCAGTAATCTTGTTATCAGAGTTCAATCCTTGATGTAATTTGAGATATATCTATATCATTGTGTAAGAAATTTATGGTAATTGGTTCTAGTAATTGTCAACATTGTCTATGTAATTTGGTTCCATGTTTTTTTTGAAATATTTATTTAAAGTTGATGTTATGACTTAACATTAGTCTAATACACCATTTTTTATTCTAGGAGTTGAAATAGTTATAGTGGCATGTTTTTCACATAAGGACCATGTTATTCAATATAGATTTAACTATTTTCTATATTTTTTATATTACATCATGTTCCAGGACACTTCCTATTTTTTTTTAAAAGAATAATTTTTTTTTGTTTTTTGGTCTATATATGTTTAATAAAAAATTTATTGCAACCAAGCTGGTATGTTAGAAGTTTTAATTGGGATAAATCAAATGGTTGGGACATTTCTTCCAATAACATGTATCTGAACCACTGGTAGCATGTAGTTCATAAATAATTATATATTAAATTCGTTACCCTTTATGATTTTATACTCAAATAACATATTATACTCCCCTATTCATTCCCCCATAGACTTTTCACACCTAACACATTATTCATTAGCATTCCAATGGAGATTCTATAGTATTTTTTTCAATATTAATGGATATTACAGAATAGTATGAAATTATAATCTTTTAACACTATTCATAATCACAATTTTATCCTTTATTTTATAACACAACGACAGTCCAACCACCACAGTTTTTTTGGCTCAATATTAATGTATAGATTCATAATTTTTATATTCCTTTTGGTCATCCAGAGATCCCTCATTCCCCACCATGTTCATTTTTCATCACACATCATGAAAACGAAATGTATAATGTAGTTTATCACATAATTTAAGTATTAGTATTAAAAAAATTACTCCTTTTGGTTTTAATAATTATATTATTAATTTTTAAATTTAAATATATGATATTATATGTATGTCTCTTAAGGGACATAGTGCCCACGCAATTCAATTATCAAAATCCACCTTTCCCCATAATAGTTTCTTTTAAAAAATACACAAGTGAAGTATTACATATATATTTTTTAAGAAATAAATATGAATTATTATTATAAATATATTTTTTGAGTTTCATTTATTGATCAGTTGAAAAATTTGGATGATGGTTATGTGATTTGGTTTTCAAAAAGTGTTTTAAAAAATAATTTTTTACGGGTTATTTTTATGGAAATGTTGGTACTTTTTAAAGTGCTTTTATAAATATGAATTAACTCGTGAAGTATTCCCTATATATATATAATTTTTGGATTAAAATCTATAATGAGATATATGTTTCATATAATTTTTCTCATGGAAAACGAGGGATTTGACAATGAATGGAGTTACAAGGTGAGTATTTTTATGGTTACCAAATAACATGAGTTCCAATTTTTGTGTTTTTTATGAACATATAGTTTATATATAAAGTAAAATCAAGAATAAAAAAATGGAATGACCTGGTAGGTAATCTTTAGTAGCATATATAATATCTCTATTAGTGACCCGTTTTTTGAATTACATTACATGGGGGAGTTTTTCAATATATTAAGAATGGTAGGGAAATAAAGTGTGATACTTTAGTGAAGCTATATTAGTACACTAATTATGATAGATTATATATAGTATATTCCTATTTTCTATGATATCCTATGTATTCCAATGATCACTAGTTTTCTAGTGTGTTATGATGGACGTGGAACTTTTAAGGTATAATGGTCAACATATAATTGATATAATATTTCAATTTACTCTAACATTTTTACATAAAAATTATAAATGATATTTAATTATTTCAAATCTAATGGTTTTCCCAGTTTTGGAAATTTTCTCTTACATTTTTATGTTTTCAAAAGAAAGGAATATTCAAATGAAATTTATTAAAGGATTGTTTCTTATAAAATATAATTTTCTAATGGTTTTTTTCAAATTTAATCGTTTCATTATTTTAATGTGAATGGTATTAAATGTTTATCACTTTTTATAAGTTTTAAATTAAATTATATTTTGTTTATTTATATAAAAATTTTATAAATATTGTGAAAAAAAATATATTGGAAGGTCATTCATGTGGTGTGGTGATGATAACTAATAGTGTATGTGTTCAAACATAAATTATTATATGTTTAACATAATAAAATTATATGATATAGATGATTTTTGGGTTCTATGTTCTATTACATTAGTGGCGATTAGTGGGGCTGATTTCACTAGGGAATGGAAACATGAACATATTTTGGGGGGGGGGTTCCAATGTTGTATCATTCCATGTTGGAACTTCTACCATGGACTTTATTTTTATTATTTTTTAATTTTATCATTGAATCAGATTCACAGATATTTAGTTTCATTATTATTTTCCCATTTTATCAATTTATTTATTATAGTTACATTCACTTATTTAAGATTTTATTCTCTAGAACAATATTAGTGTATTCATATTTCCATTGAAAATCCTTAAAATATATGGAGTTTCCATGATTTAATTCTTTGTTTCATTCCCATAAGTGTTTATTTTTTTATTATGAATAATAAAAAACCCCTTATTCCATGAGATAATTAATTAGTTCCATGGAAATGGGGATTAAGAATGACCTTTAAGCATAGTGGTGAATTGGTTCGAGTGATGTGTGGGATCACCATACGTTGATACATTACAGTATTAGGAGAAATAATAATTTTAAGAAATTTATAGAAAAGGATTTAGAGGGGTATATTTATAAGTTAGGAGGTGTGGGGTTTTTTAAATACATATTTATTAATAAAAAGGGAATGTAATATTAATTAAATATTGATCTAGATTTTTTATTGATTAATATTGTGATCATAGATGGTTAAGAAGGATCGCATAAACCCATTTTGAGATAAAGTGTTTTTATATTTTTTGGCTCAATATATTTATTTAAAACATTTACCTTTTATTAATGTATACCATAGTAACTAACTATTAATTTAAAATGTTATTTTTTTGTTTAAAAATAAAATTTACCATATTACTGAATTTTTGAATTCTGATTCACAATAAAGAAAACATTCTAAATGATTACATTTACAATGGTCATAAAATTAATTTTTTTAAAAAATTTGCAAAACAAGTATAAATGTATTTGGGAGATATATAATATTAAACATAAAATCAATTTATACTAAGTTAAAAGAAAATAATAATCATTTAATGATTTTTTATTTATTTTAATATATTCAATAAAATTTAATTTAATAAGACATGATATTAACAATGTCATAATTTGAGCTTCTATAAATATATAATAGATACATTTTATTAAAAAATATTTTTATTTTGAGAATCATAATTAATTTTTTGTTCCTCATTGGTATATAAATATTTTCTATATGTTATTAGCTAATTTTAGAAATTATTATATGAATAATTAAATCCACTTATTTGTATTACTATTTAATTTTAAATGTTAACTTTTTTTAGAATCAATTATATTTTCAAATTTGAGTTTGAAAATTTTTATTTTTACAACATATTTTAATTAAGAAATTTTATTTCATTTATAGATCGTTTTTTGAATTTATTTTATGAACTAATTTTTTTAAACACTTAATTTATGTTGTATATACAACATAATATATCATTAAATTTATTTATTTAATGGGAAATATATATTTACATCACAATTTGTTACATTCTACCCATTAAATAAACTGTTTCCACCTATTTTAAATTATATATCACAAATAAAAATAGAATTAGGTCTCCACATGTTATTAAGGGATCATGATATAATTTTTAATAATATATGAAGCTCACTACCATATATAATAATATTAAAATAATATTCTTTAACATAAAAGTCTTTTAAAAATTCAGTTCCTCGCAAGTTATTTTGAAAACATACATCAAATTTAAGTCTATTAAGACCTACATATTGAATGTAATTTCTATATAGAGTTTTTGGTTATCATTTCAACAATAAATGGGAATATATTAATATGTGATATGAAATTTGATTTAATTATTCTAGAAATTAAAATAGGATCATTGTGAGGGAGCTCATCCTTGTTTAAAATATCATTATATTCAACGAAGGGGTGTGTAATATGAATTGGATGAAGACTAGATTCGTAATGGTCAATCATTGATGAGTTGAATACACTAAATTTAAATACCATACCGATTTTTTTTACTTATTATTCAATGTAAAATCATGTGTTTTGTTGATAACATGGTCATAAAATAAATTTCAGATATAAAATAATAGGTACATTAAGGGTAAAAAATGAATATATAGTTCCATTGTTAATGATGGAGATACCTTACACCATTAAATTATCATGAAACAATTATGGTAGCAAGGTTTTTCACTTTATCAATAACATAAGGTACTTTTTATAATTAGTTGACATCATTTACCCTTGGATTTGGGTACATGATGTAATAATGAGAGAACTCTATAAATTTCATAAATTAATTGTGATTTGTAAATTAATTAATTATTTCACACCATTATTTCATTTTTTAACTTATTAATATTTATATAAGATTTATGTTTTTAATGTTGCAATATTCAATACTTGATTCACTTAAATATTTCATAATGTTAGTTTTAGGAATTATTCTCCCTATATATTTAGAATAAAAGAAGATGAAACATTTTCCTCATTATATTATATCATTTGAGTATCTGTAGAACTCCATTTCCATATTTATTTTTCTATAACTCGTAATAATATTGGGATAGACTTATTTTAATTTCCATAGCAAGAAGATATAATACAACAAGTTTAATGAGAATATTTTACATTGTATACAATTCCTTAAGAGGAAACTTTTTTAAGCCTCCATCAAAATGATTATATTTTATTTCAGGTATAATAATAATTCTAGAATCATTTAATGAATGTCTTTATATTTATTCAAAAAATGTACTGATTGGTTAATCATACTTTCTTCCATCTATATAAATTCCCACACAATATTTGTTTGTGTATTTCAAAGAAAATCCCTATTTTAAAAATATAGTCTTTGACTACCCCCATTACGTTGATTCAATTTTATCATCACAAATTTTATTCAAAAAATAGATGCAACCATTATAAAAATATATCTCAACATGATAAATGAGTAGAAAAAACTTCATGCTCCGAGCATTATATATCATTTAATATATTTTTTTATTTATGAAAATTGGAAATAACTGTGTTATAGGATCTAATTATAGAGGGTGGATGTTTATATTTAAATAATTAAATGGAATTTTGATACTATTAATATTTATGATTAATTCATTATTCTTATTTTTAATTATAGTCAAAGAAAGTTGACTGAGCATAGCTATATGATTTTAAAATCAATCTTCCATCCTATTTTCTTATATATTGGGAATATTCTTTCATAACAAAAAAAAATTGTTAATTCAAATAATACTAGTTGAATACATTGGATAAAAAATATTTATATTAAAGTTAAAAAATAATATTATTATTATTAAATAATATTTTGATTAAAATCAATCATATCATTCCCCAAATCGTGATATCATTATCTAATGCTATGTCATTTTAGGTTAATCATAAATCCTTTATTTTTTGAAATATTTTATTTTTGGATCGAACCATTAAATATCTAAAACCAAATCACTAAAAATAACTAAACTAAACTCTAATCAATATTATAAATACCCATACCCACTCATCCAGTTCATATTCCAAAATATAAACCATACACATACTTTTTATAAAAATTATATCAATTAAAAATAACATACATTAATATTATGTCAATATACCTGAATATTTCATATATATCAATATTATTCCATGCCCCAGTATATATATGATTATGGATATTAGACAGAAATTAAAATATCTTCATATTTAATTGGTAGTAATATAAATTTCTAAAAATATTTTCAACACATTTTGACCAAATTTATAAATCAAACAAATTAGTCTTCTCCATAACCAGGTAAATTGAAACAAATAATATGGGTGAGCTCAGATTCCCAGTTAGGGTAATGAAAAAAAGATAACTTTTGATGGTTATTTATGATAATATTATGTACATGACACTATGAGAACACAGTCATGTAAATATTTTGATGATATATGAATTATTTTTCTCTATAACAAATGAAAATTTACCATACTAAAAAATTAATTAAATATTTAGATGAAATATGGAAACTATTCTATTGTGTTATGTATTTAATTAAAATAAAAATTAATTTTCATATAAATAAACATAACACATAAACAAATTTATAAAAATACATATTTCAATCACAAAAAATTATTTATAATTATCTAATATAAAAAAATTTCATTAAAGGATTGGTAAATTATAAGTATGTATACTTTATTTCATACAAAATCATTGATCAATTGTGAGAAGATTTTTAATAAAATATTTTTTCGATTAAGAAATTTATATTCAGTAATTAATAAATAAATTAATATAACACCCCCCCAATATTTTTCAAAGAAATTTAATATTGAATGCATGAAACATTGATTCTCTACAAAAAACCACTTTGATATAACCTAGTCTGTAAACATTATTTTTTCACCACTTTGATTTTAATTACCAAAAACTGACATACAGAGTTGCGTTCAATAATATATTTAGAGGCAGATAAGGAAAAATTAATTTTTGTTGAATTTTATCATACCTTTATGAATGCTAATATAAATATTAATGAAATCCTTATGAATATTATATCAATTATTATTTTATTTTCTAATGTTTATATGATAATGATATCTTGATTAATTTTTCAATGTGTTGTAAAACCAATTATAGTTTAAATTATTTTGTTATAATAAATTGGGATTTGATTTAAAAATTAAATTAATTGTATTTTGAAATTATTTTAAACAAATAGAGTTCAAATTTGAATTGTAAATATCAAAAAATATTTAGGGTGAATTTTTGGGATTTTTATGAAATACATGAATTTTTTGTGCATAGAGAAATTTAATAATTTACAAAATAAGCTAAATAAGTGAATTTTAGCACCATTCTTGAGTCATTGATGATGTAAATTACTGTTAGTTTGAGCTCACATGAACTTATTACTATTATTGGTCTCATAAATCAATACTATTGGTTTTATTTGAAAAAATAATAAAATAATGAGTTAAATAATGGGAATCCCCTCCTCTCCTCTAATATACCACCCCCCCCCCCTCACTCCCTCTTCTCATCACTCTTATAACGCCTTATACCTTGTCTAATTTATGCTCAAATATCCTCCCAAGATCCTCCCCCACATCTAGAAGCAAATGGTCTCATAAAAAACTAAAAAAATCTACCCTAAAGAGGCTCTCAAGGAAGATTAATTCAAGAGGTAAATTCCCCATTTCAATTCTTTTTATTTCTTTTCATGTTCCACTATTTTTTTCCTATCCTCACCTCTCCCCATCCAAATTTAGTGATGAATCTATTACCATACATGTATATGAATTTTTTTATGATAATTTAATAATTCTTCATCATCTCCCCTTTCCCATTATTTTATACTAGAAATGAAAACACCATCGATGACGTGTTAATTTATCACATTCAAGGATAGAGGGGTTTCTATTTCATTTACCTTATTAAATACAGGTCATGAAACCATTTTTATGGATGAACCAGACTATAATATATGTTTTATAACTTAATTTAAGATTCTATAATCCTTTTTCATACATGATATTAATTTATTATTCAAAATGAGTTTGTTGTGATCAGGAACCCCCAATTTACCCTAACAATTATCAGTAAAGTTTTATATAATGATTCATACTCACTCCCAATAAAAAAATGATTTTATAAACGTGAAATATTATGGTTGTTTCTAATAAAATAAAACTTCTATTCTGGACAACCATTCTCATCTACATTTTTATCCTTACATGAATATAATTAAATCGATCATGATAACCAATAAAGAAAACGCTCCCAAACAATGAAATTGAATCTTTTAACCCATCAAAAAGCCATGAATGAACCTAATAAAGTTATAAAAAATGAAGTAAATATATATAAGGTTTCGGGATCATTAATTTTTGAACATAAATTTGATTATTCATTTTATTAAGATCAAGTGTGGAACACCTTCAGACTTAAGTTAAGGGTTTTCTACCTGAACCCCCATTTTCATTCAGGTTACTGTTATTCATTGAATAACTAAATTAAATTATTATTTATTAATACGTACTCAACATATAATTTGCGATAATTTTATATAAATTTATTCCAACTAGAATATGACTTTCATTTATGGTGAGTTATATTTTTTAAAAGGAATATTCAAAAACATATACCTGAAATACAAGCCTAATTCCAAGGAATTTCTCAAATTCATATCTATTTTCAGGGGAACACTATAATATATTTTTAGCAACCATTATCTTTATAAAACTAATCATTTTAATATTAAAATAGTACCTCACTTAACTTTTGGTTTTAAATATTGACTTTTTCAAAAATAACTCATTTTTTCAAAGTAAAAGAGTATTTATCACAAGAATTACGATATGATTTTAAAAGAGTATCTTCATCTATTTTAACACTCTTATTAATTATTAGGTATTATTGGGATTAATATTTTATTATATCATCATATTATTTAATTTAATGTTTTATTAATTGTTTGACAGTGGATGTGTTATCTTTCAACCATTCACCAAGTTACTCTGAATGGTAAGTGTATATGCTTAATGTTCCTATAATGTTGTTTACATTTCATATATTTGTTTCAATATTAATGTATTTGTTGATTATTTATATCCCCATTCATATGAGAAATGAAATGGAATTAGTATGTCTAGGTTGGGGCCAACTATAGACCCTTGGTTCATCGGTAGATCTCATGATACAAACTATGGTCTTGGCACGAGGCCTTAGCAAAATGGAAATTTATGGTATTGGCATGAGACCTTGACAGTATGATTATTATGTCACTCATTATGAATTAACTCATTATGAAAATAGTATTGATGGTTTATGTGGTAATTCAACTACTAGAATACCCATTATTATGTTTTATTATGGAATTATTTATTCATCTCTTATTTTTGCCATAATGTGTTCATGTTTATCATTAATGAAATGTGTTATTAGTTATTCACCATGACTAATGTTTCTGTTTATGATATCTTCCACTGTCTTTAGTAACCTTATTAACTGTTTTATCTAACCCCTTTCTTATGTGACATTTTTTAAGGACAGGACGTATTTTATTATGAATGAACTGTAGGGAAAAACATATAAATTTTAATTTTCCAATAAAACATATATATTGTATTTCATTTCTTGATGTAATGTTGATATTATTTTTTTATTTTGTTTCAAAATATACTAAACTACTAGGTCCTTCAGGATATATATTCCTTGTATATATTCCAATGTTAAAATATAAGTCACCAACTCTGGGAAACTAGGGTCTGGTCCTAATAGTTGGTATCAAAGTAAGCTTAGTAGAAACCATGGAAACTAGATTTAGAAAATTTATATTAGGTAAAAACCCTATGATATACATTGAGGATAAACCTATAACAATATCTTCGAATTTTGGTATGTAATAGATTATGTGGATAATTCTATGAAACATGTCCATATCTAAATACTACATGTAGACGTGGTTCTTGCACAGATGTTGCAATGAGTGAAATATCTGACAGGGAGTTTTCGGCTTGACCTACAGTATCCTGGTACATGGAAATGGGTGTTACTATGCACCTATTTTGAAAATCTTAGGAGATATTCTTAAGATAAGTCACATTTTTTATAATCTAATATGAAGTATTTAAATGTAAATTTTTCCTAAAAGAAACCATATCTGGGATTAAAATAATATAAATTTATAGGATTTCAATTTATGCTAACTATTTTTCTATGTTCTGATTAGACATTGTGATTCCAAACCTAATCTAGTTTATTCCATTATTTATAAATGGTGATTAGTGGATGAAATGGAAACCTCATGAGAATGCATATCCCATGAAAGGATTTTTCTCCGATGCAAGATATTGATGTTGGATCTAGAGGAACTATTGGTGCTGAGAAACATATAACAATACTGGGACAACTGACTCTTATTATAAACAATAACCTTACCCATAAGAATCATTCTAGTTCATAATATGGACAATATATGTAGGATATCTTTATTCAACAACAACCACACTAATTAAATGGTACAACAAACCCATTCATAGTGGAGTAGTTGATAAGTTCATTAGATTATATATTTCTCAATTGGGGATGTAATGAAAGAGAAAAGGTTGGAAGGGAAGTTTATCAAATATTAAGAGATTTGGATTAGTGGTTTTCATTAATCCAAAACACAAATGAGGAGGAAGAAAAATAAGAACTTAAATGGAGGGATTTTAAGGAATTATTCATTGAAAATTACTTCCCCAGCGAACATCGTGCTAATATGGAAAGGAAAATGTTAAAACTGAGGCATAAAGAGTATAAAAATGTTACCAAGTATAAAGCCAAATTTCCAGGGCTAACAAGGCATTCTTCTAACTATATACATTATCCAAGGAGCAAGATTGATTGATTATTTGGGGGTTTAAAACCATTCATCCGAAGGCCTCTAGTCCCTCAATTTTCTCATTATCTGAAGATATTCTATCAAGTGCTATCAAGAAGGAAAAGTAATTCTACAAGTATTATGAATATAAAAGGAATCCAATGAATAAGAGGGTTGAGGAGAAATCTAGAATAGGAAATAAGAAAATGGGGAAAAGGGAAGAGTTGACCTTCTACCGTGAGGAAATTATGGGAAGAAACACCCGGGAACATGCCTAAAGAGAATGAGAGTTTGTTACAAGTGAAGAAAAATATTCCACCTATCTCAGGATTGTATGGGTAATATAGAATCTACTAATGTTCAATGCTACAGTTATAGAGATATGGTACATTATGCACATGAATATCCTAATCATCCAAGAAATATTCCCCAAAGATGGCGTAAGGAACATGTTCAAGATTTTGATGTCACAACTGTGGAGGTTGAAGTTCCTAATAATGTGGTGATAGGTACGTTAATTATTTCCTAGAACATAGACAATGATTTATTTGATTTTGGATCATTTCATTCATTCATATCTACCAAATTTTCAAAGAAAATTAGATATTTCAAATTTTATTTAAAAAGAGAGTTTTCACTCAATATTATTAAGGGATGTATCATTGAAACAAATTTGAGTTAGGAATTTCCCATAATGGCATATAAACATGCTTTATCTGATGATTTTATATTCATAACCATGATTGACTTTGATATAATCCTTGGTATGTATTGGATTTTGAACCACGGAGCCAAAATTTATTTCAAGAATGAGGTTACAATTTTGGTGGATGATGTGGAATCCCTTAACATTAGGGAAGAAACATAACCATTTAATTCTCATCTAGATCCACCCTCAGTAGCTCTACTAAATTCAATTATTCTGGATAAAGGGAACCCAATATCTATCGGTGATGAATAGAATGTTCAAATAGATGACGTACCTACTGTCCAAGAATATGTTGATGTGTTTCCAAAGGATTTACATGGACATCCTCTGGAGCAGAAAATTGACTTCTCCATTGAAAAAATACTTGATTCAAGGCCCATATCAAATACCTCTTATAGAATGGACACTGTGGAATTAGTGGAAATGAAAGAAAAACTAGAAAAATTGAGTGATAATGGATTTATTTCTCCCAAGTGTCTCTCCATGGGGAGCCCCTATTCTTTTCATTAAGAAGAAATATATATCTATGTGGAGTTTAATTGACTACAGGGAGATAAATTCTATAAAAATAAAGAACATGTATCCCCTACCCCACATTGATGATTTATATGATCAAAATCATAGTGGTTAATATTTTCCAAAGATTGAATTTCAATCTGGATATCATCAGTTTCTTGTGAGGAAGGAAGACATTCCAAAAATAGTGTTCTAAAATAGGAATGGGCATTACAAGTTTACAGTAATTCCTTTTGGACTGACTAATTTTACCTCTATTTTCATGGATCTAATGAATAGTTCTTTCATGTAATATCTTTATTGATTTGTGGTGTAATTTATTTAAGATATCTTTGTATACTCCAAAAGAAGTGAATATCATGAAAATTGCACGTGCACTATTCTGAAAACTCTTAGACAAAATGAAATATATGGGATGTTTAACAATTGGTAATTTTTTATTTAATTTGTTTCCATTCATGACCACATTGTGTATATGGATGGAATATCTATTGATCATACTAAGAAAAGGTTGTGCAGGAATGTTCTACTCCAACAAACATAATCAATGTACTTATTTTTATTTGTTTATAAGGTTATTATCGGAATTTAATTTATAACTTCACGTGTATAGCCAACACAATGACCAAACATACACATAAATGGCTTTAGTTAATTTTGGAAAAATAATGTGAGGAATTTTTCGATGAATAGAATATGAGATGAGTGAATTTTCTGATCCTAACTAAAAAATTGGGGTAGGATGGTATTGTGATCTATAGTGATTCATCAAATAATGGACATGGTTTTGTCATTATACATAATGATAGTGTTCTTTCCAATTCCTCGTGGTAGTTCAAAATTCATGAACAAAACTATCCTACTCCTAATCTTTAGTTAGGATTGATAATCATTTCCCTAAAGATATAGAGACATTATCTCTTTGGTGAATGATGCTAGATATATATAGATCATAAGATCTTGAAATATATCTTCTCAAAGAAATAATTCAACATGAATCAAATGCAATGTCCTGAACTAATCGTGGATTGTGACTATTTCATACACTACCACCCATCAACGGAAAATAAATTAGCTGATGCATTGAGAATGAAAGATCTTGGAGTTTTCAACAAAAGGATGATTGATAATGAGTTTTGAACATGGATCTAGTGAAGATGGATATGGAAACTATCAAATAAGGTGAAACATCATTAACTTTTTAAATATTTTCCCAACCATCATATTTGGGAAAGAATTAATGTTTTATAGTCTCATGATGAGAACCTTTAGAATAAAATTAATGTTGTGAAAGATGTGGTGTTGGATGACTTCGTTTTTGAAAATGGAATTTTGAAATTTTAGAAGAGGCTATGTGTTCGCTCTATACCTAAGATAAAAAGGGAGCTATTTGATGATGCCCATAACAAACATTTCACTATACACTCTAGTAACACTATAATATATTGATATTTGGAGGAAAAGTTTTGGTGGGACAACATAAAGGGGGAAATTGTTGATTATATATCTATATGTTTAGTATGTCAACAAGTGAAGGTTGAACGACCGCATTTTAGAAGAGCCACGCAACCTCTACCTATTATAACATTAAAATAGGATGACATAACCATGGATTGTTTCACTGGATTACCCAAAACTCTACGAAGGAATGATGAAATTTTGGTCATTGTTGATCAACTTACAAAATATGCACATTTCCACTCTGTAAGGGAGGATTTTCCACTTGAATACCTAGCAAGAATCTATATCAATGATGTTGTGAGACATCATGGAGAACCTATCTCAATAGTTTCTGATTGCGATCCTTGATTTACATAAAAATTCTGGAAATGTCTTCAGAATGATTTGGATACGGAGCTTCAATTGAGTACTTATTATCTTTAAAAAGCTAACAGGCAATGAGAAAGAATGACCCGAAGTAGAGAGGATGTGTTGAGATCAAGTTCAATTGACTTTCTAGGTATGTGGGTTAAAAATTTACTTATAGTGGATTTTTCCTACAATAATAGTTTCCACTCAACTATTCGAATCGAACCATATGAAGTGAGGTAGAGAAAGAGATTTTGTACACCAATTTATTGGGATGAAGTTGGAGAAAGGAAGATTGTGGTCTGAGAGCTTGTAGTGGAAACAATAGAGAAGGTAAAGACTATTGAAGGTCATATCAAGTCATCTAAAAGAAGAAGAAAAATATGCGGATAATAGAAGTAATGATTGGTATTTTCAAGTGGGAGATCAGGTTTTCATGAAAGGATCTCTATGGAAGGGTGTTATATGATTTGGAAGGAAAGGGAATCTTATCCCTAGGTGCCTTAGTACATTTGAAATTCCATTGAGAATTGGAGCAGTGTCTTATGGTTTTTTTATGCCACCTATCTTGTCTATAGTACACAATGTATTCCATCTCTCGTTGTTGAGAAAGTACATGCAATACCCAATGCATGTCCTCTCTTCTGATGGTATAGAATTGGAACCTGACTTATCTTACCGTGAAGAGCCTATCCAGATTATGGACACTAAAGAACAAGTGTTGAGGAATCAAAAGACTCAACTGGTAAAGATACATTGGAAAAATTATGAAATCATAGAGGCAACATGGGATCCTGATGAGCTTATGATGAAGAATTACCAAATCATTTTTTGAGGTAATATTCTGGTAATTTCAAGGATAGAAATTTTGTAACGAGGGGATAATGAAACAACCAATGATTTTTCAAAAAAAATTAATATTGAATTCATGAAACACTATTTCTCTAAAAAAACACCATTATTATATAACATATCTAGTCAACATTATTTATTAACCTCTGTGATTTGAATTTCAAAAAAGTGACAAACACAGTTACGTTCAGTAAGATATTTAGAGTCTGATTAGAAAAACATAATTGTTGGTGAATAGTAACATACCATTATGAATAGTAATATAAATATTAATATGACCCTTATTAATAATAAATCAATTATTATTTTATTTTCATAAGGTTATAAGATAATGTCATCTTGATTAATTCTTCACTGTGATATGAAACGAATTATAGTTTTAAAATTGTTATTTTTCAAATTAATTGTGATTTTTATTAAAAAATTAAATAATAATATTTATAAAATTATGTTCAAAAAATGGAGTTATTATTGGAATTATACATGTTGAAATCTGTTGAGGTTGATATTTTGGGATTTTTTTCTAAAATAATTAATTTTTTATGAATACTGAAATTTGATAATTTACAAAATATTCTAAATTTCATAATTTCAGCATTATGCATGAGTCATGGCTATTTTAAATGATCATTGGTTCAAACATAAATGTACATATTACTATTATATGTTATAAGAATAAATAATATTGATTATATTGGGAAAAATAATAAAATAATGAGTATAATAATTGGAAAACCATCCTCTCCTCTACTATTAAAACCCCTTCACTCCCACTTATCATCACTCTTCTCAAGCCTTGTTCCTTGAAAATATTCACTAAAATATCCACCCAATCTCTTCCCCACGTCCATGAACCCCTTGGTCACATAAAAAGACCAAAAACTATCCCATAAAGAGGCTATCAAGAATATTAATTCAAGAGGTAAATTCCTCTTTCTAATTATTTTACCTTCTTTTCAAGATATTTTGTTTCCTTTTATATCCCCACATCACCTCATCCAAATGTTTTTATGACTCCAGTACCATACATAAACTATAATTATGTTATGATAATGGAATAATTATTCATCATATCTCTTTTCTCCTTATTTTATAATTGAAATGATAACACCAACCGAGATGTGTTAATTTATCACATTCAAGGATGATGGGTTTCCAATTTTTTAATCATTTTAAATTATGGTGATGATGCTATTTTTATGGATTAACCAGACTATAATATATGTATTATAACTTATTTAAGCTTATAAAATTCTTATTTACATATGATATTAATTTATAAATCACATTGAGTTCATTGTTCTCAAGAACTGCAAATAAACCCAAAAAATTTGGATTAATGTTTTATATAATGATTCATCTTCAATCCCAATAACCAAATGAATTTATAACCATGTAATCATATGCGTGTTAACTAAAAACATAAAACTTCTATTCTGGAAAACCATTCCCATTCAATATCTTTATTCTTACATGAATAAAAGTGTTGGTCGGAGTGGACACTCAAGAGGGGGGGGGGGTGAATTGAGTTCCAATTAAAATTTCTGTTAAAAAATTGTCTAGTTAAATTCCCCCGATTTATAAAATAAGTTAAATTGTAGTGAATTTATACAGATTGTAAATGTTCACTTAGATTATCAAAGATTGATTAGGTCTCAGTTAGTTTAACCACAAGATCAAACTAACTTTTGAAACTAATCTACTGATTTACAATAAGTGTAAACACTTGCTAATCTAACTATCAAATTAGCTTCAAAATAATTTTTTATTTTAAAGTAATAGTAGCAGAATAAATATAATAGATTTCGAATGCATTAAACTCAAATAAAAGATGCACAGAAGATATAACAAGAGGTTCATTCTCAAGCTGAGACTTAGTCCTCTCAAATTTATATAAATTTGATCCACACCCTGGATCGAGGTTAAAAACAGTTTACAACATTGTCCAGGCCACACAGGGACCTCTACCATTGTTCTATGTGGGAAACAAAGCAAAGACCAGGCCATACAAGGACCTCTTCCACAGTTGATGTGGGTAAACAAGTGATAAGGGATTTGGAGTGAGGATTTTGATATTCTCCAGTTTAGTGCAAGAGATAGTGTGTGTATAAGAAATAAAGAGTACACCACACTGCTCGAAAGTTAATAAATAAATCACATAGAGAAGATAGATAAGAGATTAGAAAGCTCTAGTGATTATCAATGCAACTCGGGACTCGTTGGATTTAGCAGGAGTGCTTCTGATTCCTTCTCTAGTTTTTCTGTTGAAAAACAGAGTGTCATAGTTCAGCTTGTCTTCTACAAGAGTGAGAATGATCTCTTGATTCGTCGTGTGTTCTTCAGTGGTGTTGGATTGTATTCATAAGAGTTCCATGAAAGACTTTCAATCTCTTTTGTTTTCAGGATTGTTCTTCTCGTTCAGCACAGTGCTCTCTGGTGTATGCAAGTTCTTCTCATTGTACATTCACACCTTCACGTCACTACCTGCGCTTGTTTTTGCACGTGTACTGCATTTCAATCATTCTTATCTTCCACAAGCTCTGGCAGTAGGAATGATTCCCTTTTCATAGGTTTGAGATACGGTTTCCTGTCAATCCAATAACTAGAATTAGATAACATTAATTGCATTAAAAACAAAAAATATGACCGTTAGCATCACTTAAAATAATATTGACAAAAGCTTAAAAAATAGTGTCACAGTGATCATGGAAACGGTGTCTTCTTCATGGTGTCTGATCATGGTGTCTAGTCATTGTGAGTCCTTCACGGTGTCTGGGTTATGGTGAGCGGTCACGGTGTCTGGTCACGGTGTCTGGTCAGGGTGTCTGGTCACGGTGAGTCATTCACGGTGTCTGGTCACGGTGAGTCCTTCACGATGTCTGGTCATGGTGTCTGGTCACGGTGTCTAGTCACGGTGAGTCCATAATTAGACAAAAAAATCTATATTTGGACTAAGACAGTGATATGCAGAATATGAGTTAAGGTTACTCATTAGAGATAATATATGAGAGAATTGTAATTATGCATAAAACATGTAAAGAGTAATTAACATCCATATGATTTGTTATTATAAAAACATGATATGCACCTATTCTTGAGTTTCAAGAGCATTAGCAAGATGTGCACTGAAGATCAAGATTAATTAATAGTAATGATATTTGTGATTATTAAAACATGATTAACACATGAGGAGTCCAACAATATCCACCTTTTTGATGATCATAAATCATATATAGGAAGAATATAAAAGATATGTAATATTAAAGATACTAGCATTGAAAAAACATTATAAACAGATACTTGCAGTTTTTCTCCCCCATTTATACTATTATAGAACTGATACTTGGAGGTTTTTCTCCCCCTTTTGGGATTACAAAAAAGTAGAGAAATGGAAATGAAACTCGGAAATTATCATTAACCAAAGCATTCATAATACAATGTACAGGAGAAGTACAAACTGGAAACAAGAAATGACATCCCATCAAAAAGAAAGACAGACGGTAAACTCTTTAGGGATCCATTTTTTTCTTGCCTTTATCAGCAGCAGGAGCTGGTGCTGAAGTAGAAGAAGGCATAGAAGAGGTAGACAACGAGGGTAAGGGTAGACCTTCAAAAACAGATGGAGCCAAAGTAGGAGCAGTAGAAGATCTAGGTTTAGGTTGGTCAAGAATGAATGGCCGGATCTGAGAAAGGGCCTGGCTAACTATCATGGTAGTAGATGCTAAGGCAGGAAGTCTAGGTCTAAGGGGTGCAGTAGCTGGAGCAACTATAGCAGTACTCTTCACATGAAGATACGGCTTCAAAATATTGATGAAATCAGCAGTGATTTCACCACTATACTGCATAGCCTTTTCAAAATCATCTTTATTCTCCAACAATCTGGTGAACTCTGAATGTTTCTGAACTTGATCTTTAAAATCTTGAGTCACCGGAGGGATTCTCAGATTTTCCACAAGATATCTAAAGTGATCTGTCATGTCACTTTTATAGAAAATCTGGTAAATATACAAATCTATTTTCTTGGAGATCTCTTGTTGAGCATCATTGGCTATCTTTGAATGGATCCTAACCAAGTCCAATGCTCTATAACTGTTCTTAATTACTTCTGAATAGGTGGATAGATCCAAGCCACTGAAGGAATTCTGTAATTCTTCCTTAATTAAGGATCTCAGCAGAGAATCATCCAAAGCAGGTGTAGAGGTCTGACCAGAACCAGGTGAAGCCTTGACAGCTTCAGTTGGAACTTTGAGTTGTTTCAGAACTTTTTGCAGACATCCAGTGTATTCTTCTGTAAGCTTATTTAGAGTTTCCACAAGCTCTCTCATGTGTTCCAGCATCTTCGTGTTCCTTTCTCCAATCTTTTCATCAAAATATAGAAGGTAAGGATAAACTTGAGACACAATCTCCCTAGCATGGAGGGAATCAGAAGACTCAGGTAAAAGAGCAGCAGGTGCAGGGGCGGAAACAAGAGTAGGCTCTAATCTCACAGATACCTCATTCTGCAGACTTGCAACCATAATTTTCAGATTTGAAACATCAGCACTCAGCAGCTTATTCTCTACTCAGACTTCATGAATTTCTCGGATCATCCTTGGTTGAATATGCAAGATAATATTTTCCAAGAGAATTGATGCATCTTCTTGACTTAATTGAGTCTCTGGGCGAGGTTGAGTGGAGACAATTTTCTCAAAACCAGCTAACAAAGTCTCGCCATAATCTTTCAGATCATCTTTGGTTACAAAGGAATGAAGCTCAGGTAAGGATGCATGTAAAGGTAGAGGCTCAGATTCTGGTTGAGGGTCAGAGTCATCTTCAGATTCTGATTCTGATCCAGATTGAGGTTGGGGCTCTAATTCTGGTTCTAAATGAGCTAAGGACTTCAGTTGAAACAGAGAAGAAAGATCCATTCCAGTTGCAGTTACTTTTTGTGACTCATTCACATCATAAAAGCTTGGGAACTCATACCGAGAGTGTACAAAGAAAGTGACAAACGGTTGAGAAGCTTCACCAGATCCAGCATCCACTATATCAATATTTCGAGTTTCCTCCCCCTCAACGTGTGCTTCCCTTACAGATTCTTGAGGTTCCGGAACAGGGAGAAGATCCACAAGATCATCCCTAATCTCTTCAGCAAATTATTTCCTTACTAGCTGAAAGGAAATTTCCATTCTTTCTTCAACAGATGGAATAATCTCAGGAACCAATTGGTCCACTGGATAAGCTTCCAGACTTTCTTCTTTCTCAATAGAAAGAGTCTCTTCAACAAAAACTTCCTCAAATGATGCTTGCTGTTCTGAACCATGAAAAACTAATTTCCTTGCAGCATTGGGATGAGCTTCTTCCTCATGAAGAACAACTGAAGGATCCTTAGTCCTTTCCTTTTAAACAACAACCTACTCTCCTTGAGGTATTTCAACAGGGATAACAGCAGGGATAACACCCCTTTCTTCTTCAACATGAACTGTTTCCATTGGAGATATTACAGATTCTTCTCTAGGTGGAACTTCAGCTGTTACTTCTTCTTGTTCTTCTTCTTCTGAGTACTCAGCCACTTCATCTAGTTCCAAACCAGGATCAACTAGGTTCTTAGGCCTTCTTGGATAGTCAACAGGATTAAACTTTTTATACAGTTGATCACTATCCTCAACCCATTGCTTTTTCCATGGATTTCAGTTAATCTTCATCCTTCTGATGATAGGCATGGATAGGAAGAAATCAAAGTCCTATAATTTTTCTTTATTCGGTCCAACCATTACTTTTGAGACTAACATGGCTGAAATCATCCTTGAATAAAATAGGGAGGTGGATTTGGAAGTTACTTTGATCAGCTCACAGATATGGTTGATTACATACATACACAGATTGATCTTTTGGCCATTCTTCAACAGGTGAATCAGGAACACATCCTGATACTTCATCACAGCAAAATCTCCTTTTCTTGGACTACCAAAATTCTGAACAAACATGAACAAAAGTCTTGTCTCCCCATCCAGTTTAGCACCTATGGCCCTTTGCTTGGTTCCATTTCCAGTTAGATTTTCCAAAGAGGTTTCTTGTTCAATGATGTCAGTTGTTGGAGGAGGGTCTCTTTGGTAATCTTCACACACTCCTTCATGTGGAATTCTGAGGCATGCATCCCACAACATTGAAGAGAAAGATCACTTCTGGCCATCAATCCATCTGGTCACCAAAAAGCTTTCTCCAAACTCAAAAGAGAACTTCACAAACTGATAGAATTGAGATACAAGCCTCGTGTAAATCGGTCTATTCTGTCCAGTGAACCATTCAAGCCATCCTTGTTCTTTTAAAACTTTCAAAACTAATGATCTGCTAGACAGAAACAATTCAGGGCAAACCTCTTTTTCAGGTACAACTGTACGGCTTACTAGGTTTGGGTTTAGAGGTCCTCCAGGTGCTATCCTCGGTATCCTCCTTTGTTTCTTAGAGCGGCGCTTCTCAGATGAGGGTGAAGATGGACACTTCATCCTTGTCATTAACTAAAGGTTCGGGTGAGAGGGAAAAGAAGGGTCAGGAGAGAATTCGGGTAAGGAGTCGAATGAAACCCTTATGTTTTATCATTTGGGAATGTCAAACATCATAAAAACACAAACGTGGGAAATCAAATAGCGGTGAAATAAAAATTACCGCGATACGGGTAAAAATAAAATAAAAATAATAAAAATTATCATACTTCTCACGGTGAGACAGAAAACTAGCCATCACGGTGAGACAATTTATAGTCATCACGGTGAAACAGTGACCAGTTTATATAGTCATGGTGAGATAGTGATTTGTCAGACCGTGAGCATAAAAACAGTAACTTAGAAACTGTAAGATATTCATGTATGATTAATCATACCAAGATAATGTATGATGTAGTCTAATCTTTCAGAATTTAATGGTTTAGTGAATATATCAACAAGTTGATATTCAGTACCAATGAATTCCAAAGTGATATCACCTTTTTGATAATGATCCCTCAAAAAGTGATGTCTTACATCAATATGTTTTGTCCTAGAATGAGAAACAGGATTCTTATAAATATTAATAGCACTTTTGTTGTCACAATTTATTGAGACACATTTAATTGATATCCATAGTCTAGTAATGTGTGTTTCATCCATAAAATTTGTGCACAACAACTTCCAGCAGCTATGTATTCAGCTTCTGCAGTTGACAATGCAACATAATTTTGTTTCTTACTTCACCATGATACTAGTGACTTGCCTAAAATATGACATGTTCTAGAGGTGATTTTTCTATCTAGCTTACATCCAGAAAATTCATCATCAGAAAAACTAACTAGTTCAAATGATTGTCCTTTGGGATAGATTAGTCCTAAATTGGGAGTATGCTTGAGGTATTTGAAAATTCTATTTACTGCATTTAAATGTGACTCTTTAGGGTTTTCTTGAAAACGAGCACACATACACACACTAAACATAATATCAGGACGACTACTATTCAGGTAGAGTGGACTTCCAATCATTCCTCTATAAGTGGTTTGATCAACAGATTTACCATTTTCATCAATATCCATCTTACAGGTGGTACTCATGGGAGTGTCACTACTTTTTGTGCTATCCAATACAAAAAGTTTTAAAAGATCTCTAGTATATTTACTTTGAGTTAAAATAATTCCATCATCATTTTGAAAAAATTTAAAACCAAGAAAGAATTTATGTTCACCCATTAAACTCATTTCAAATTCATTTTGAATCATTTTTGAAAAATCAGTACATAAAGAATTTTTAGAAGATCCAAAGATAATATAATCAACATAAATTTGTACTACTAAAACATCTTTAGAAATTCGTTTTATAAAAAGAGTATGATCATCTATTCAATTTGTGAAATCTTTAGAAATTACAAAAATGTACTTAATCTGTCATACCAAGCTCTTGGAGCTTTCTTTAAACCATATAAATATTTTGATAATTTGAAAATATGATTTGGAAAATGAGGGTTTGAAAAAACAGGTGGTTGTTCAACAAAAACATCCTCAACAATATATCCATTTAAGAATTCACTCTTGACATCCATTTGATATAGTTTGAAATGTAGATGTGCAGCATAAGCAAGTAAAATCCTAATAGCTTCTAATATGGCTACTAGAGCAAAAGTCTCCTCATAGTCAATACCTTCTTCTTGATTATAGCCTTGTGCAACTAGTCTAGCTTTATTTCTAACTCTATTTCCGGATTCATCTATTTTGTTTCTAAACACCCATTTTGGGCCTATTGTGAAAGTGTCCTTAGGTCTTTCAACAATATTCCAAACTTTATTTCTTTCAAACTGATTGAGTTCTTCTTGCATAGAAATTACCCAAAATTCATCATTAATAGCATCATCAATGTTTTTAGGTTCATGCTGTGACAAGAATGCTTGATGTTCAACCTGATTTCTAAGAGAAGCTCTAGTCTGTGTCCCTCTATCAAGATTTCCTACAACAGCATCTAAAGGATGATTCTTCAGAATTCTAGTAGATCTAGTAAAGGTAGGGCTAGAAATTTCAGGTTCATCAGCTGGTTGGGAATCAACAGAAGCAGGTTCTGGAATATTTCCAGAACTGGACGTTTTAACTATAGGTCCACGGTCTTTATCATTAAGGTTCAAAATAGAGAGATCATCATCAAGATTTTCAAGAGAGTTTTTAGGCTCATGTGGATCAGTTTCATCAAACATGATGTGAACAGATTCTTCCACACACTTGGTTCTCTTATTGAAAACTCTATAGGATTTACTAGAAATAGAGTAATCTAGGAAAATTCCTTCATTACTCTTGGATGAAAATTTTTTGATATTGTATTTAGTATTAAGTATAAAGACTTTGCAGCCAAAGACTTTGAAGTAGTTAACTTTAGGTTTCCTATGGTTCCACAACTCATAAGGGGTCCTCTTAAGAACAGGTCTGATTAAGACTCTATTGATAACATAACAAGCTGTATTTATAGCTTCAGCCCAAAAATAAACATGTAGGTCATACTCATTAAGCATAGTTCTAGCAATTTCATGCAAGGATCTATTCCTTCTTTCTACTACATCATTTTTCTGAGGTGTCCTAGGGGCAGAGAAATTGTGACTATAGCCATTGTGAGAGCAGTAAGATTCAAATTCATGATTATCAAATTCACGTCCATGATCACTTCTCAGTGTTTTAATCTTAAGTCCACTATGTTTTTCTACAGATTTGGAGTATTTAACAAAGTAAGAACAAGCTTCACTTTTGTAAGCTAGAAAATATACCCAAGTATATCTAGAAAAGTCATCTACTAAGACATAGACATAGTGCTTCCCATTTAATCTAGAAACTCTAGATGGTCCAAATAAATCCATGTGAACCAACTCGAGAGGTTGAGAAGTTGACACTTCTTTCTTTGATTTGAAAGAAACTTTATGTTGCTTTCCCTTTTGATAGGGATTACAGACTTTGTCATTTGGAAACTCAAGTTTGGGTAGGTCTCTAACTAAGTTCTTCCTAGTAAGTTTTATAAGCGAGTGTATATTGTAGTGTCCTAATATTCTATGCCAAAGACAAGACTCTTTATGAAAATAATTTAAACAAGTAATATTCTTCTTAGCTAAAGAATTTAAATCAACTGCATAAGCATTTTCATTTCGCAGGGTAGAAAATACTAAAGCATTTTTAGAATTAAAAACATTGCACGAATAATTTTCAAATTTAACATTAAAACCATCATCACATAACTTAGAAATACTTAAAATATTATATTTAAGTCCATAAACAAATAAAACTTTAGAAATTAATACTGAGTCAGTGTTACCAATCTGGCCTAAGCTGATGATGTTCCCTTTATAATTATCACCAAAGGTGAAAAAACCTCCATCAACTCTGACTAAGATTTTAAAGCATGAGAAGTCTCCAGACATATGTCTTGAACATCCACTGTCCAAGTACCAGGTCTTCCTACAGGAGATCTTTAAGCAGGTTTCCTACAAAATAGAATTAGATAGGAAATGATTTTGGTACCCAGATCTTCTTGGGTCCAGACATGTTTGAAATCAAAGCTTTTGCTACCCAAATTTGTCTTATGGGTCTCATGAAAGTTATAGAATCAACAGACATTGAAAAATAAACCTTATTAGATCCATAACTATGAATATAACTAGTTGAAGCATATAAATGTCCAGAACTAGAATTAGCAGCATTCTGTCCAGATTTAGGAATAAATCTATTCTTAGTAAACTATCTCTGTCCAGGTTTGTGGCCTATTCTAGTAGTGTATTTTTGTGAAACTTTCTTTCCTAGAATTTTAGTTTGTGTATCCTTTCCATTTGTGAATTTCTATAAATCCTTTCTGAGTTGCTCATTAGATAATTTCTGTTCTGTGTTTTCTTTAAGTAACTGAGCATTCTTTTCCATTTCAATATCATGATCAGATTTTTGTTTAACAGTTAAAGCATAATGTTTCTTTAAAACTTTGTATTTGTCTTTCATCTCATTACAGGTTTCTTCTAATATATCACAATATTCAAATAGTTCATATTTTGACATGTTATTAGAGTTAGTATCATCTCCAGAATAATAAGAATTTAAAGCAATAGTTTCAGCTGTTACATCAGAAGTGTTTTTCATAAAACACATGTTTGCCTTATTTCTGTGTTCAGTTTCAGAGACTTCATATTCAGTGGAGCTATCCTCAGAAGAACTCCAAGTAGCCTTCATAGCCTTTTTGTACGTATTGTCCTTGTAATCATATTTATTCTTGAAATTGATCTTTGGGCAGTCTGTTTTAATATGTCCTTTCCTTTTTCACTCATAACAGACAACTTCATTTCTTTTATTTGTATTTTTCCAATCCTTCTTCCAATGTTCCTTATTGTCATACTTTCCTTTGTAATTTGATTTTCTGAAAAACTTCTTCTTCCTATAGAACATCTTAAACCTTCTGGCAATGTGATCCATTTCAGCATCACTATTAGAAGCACTTTCACTGTCTTCACAGCTTGAACTCTCGTTTATAGCGTGAAGTTTCTCCTTATCCTTGTCCTTTGAAGTTGAAGATTTGAACGCAATAGACTTTCTTCTAGGTCCATCTTCTTCTTCTTTGTTTACCTTGAGTTCTTCCTCATACATCATAAGCTTACCAATGAGTTCTTTAATAGGTAGAGCAGCAATGTCACATGACTCTCTGATTGAAATAGATGTGCCTCTCCATCGGTCTGGTAAACATCTCAAAATTCTCATAATTTGTTCCTTTGCTGGAATAGATTTTCCAAATGAATTCATTTTATTGACTATCTCATTAAACCTGAGATACATATCAGAAATAGGTTCATCAGTTTTCATTTTAAAATTATCATATTTAATAGTATAAGTATTTAATCTCATTTCCTTAACATTGATTGTTCCTTCATGAGAAACAGCTAAGGTATCCCAAATTTCAAAAGCAGTTTTACAAGAAGAAATTCTGTTAAACTCTTCATCTCCTAAAGCACAGTACATGGCATTCATGGCTTTACAATTATTATTGCAAGGAGTCTTTGTAGGTTCATCCCAAGTGGATCTAGAAGTAGTGGGAAGTTTATATTCTGATTATATGGCAGTCTATATATCAAAACCTATGCTTTCTAAAGTAATATTCATTTTAAGTTTCCATTGGGCATAGTTAGTACCATTGAAGAAAGGTGGCATGTTAGTAGCAGCACCCTCTAGTCTATTATCCATAACTAGATTTTAGAAAGACAATTTAAAGAGAAAAAATTTAGAACTAACAGAAATTTAAGATCTTTAGAGATGCAACTAAAATCATAGTTTAAAAACATAGTATTTCAAAAATCTTTGAACAAACAAAAACAAACCCTCTGATACCAAATTTTGGTCGGAGTGGACACTCAAGAGGGGGGGTGAATTGAGTTCCAATTAAAATTTCTGTTAATACATTTTCGAGTTAAAATCCCCCGATTTATAAAATAAGTTAAACTGTAGTGAATTTATACAAATTGTAAATGTTCACTTAGATTCTCAAATATTGATTAGGTCTCAGTTAGTTTAACCACAAGATCAAACTAACTTTTGAAACTAATCTACTGATTTACAATAAGTGTAAACACTTGCTAATCTAACTATCAAATTAGATTCAAAATAATTTTTTATTTTAAAGTAATAGCAGCGGAATAAATATAATAGATGTTGTATACATTAAACTTAAATAAAAGATGCACAACAGATATAACAAGAGTTTCAGTCTCAAGCTGAGACTTAGTCCTCTCAAATTTATATAAATTTGATCCACACCCTGGATCGGGATTAACAATAGTTTACAACACTGTCTAGGCCACACAGGGACCTATACCACTGTTCTACATGGGAAAGAAAAAACCAGGTCACACAAGGACCTCTTCCACAGTTGATGTGGGTAAACAAGTGATAAGAGATTTGGAGTGAGGATTTTGATATCCTCCAGTTCAGTGCAGGATACAGTGTGTGTGTATAAGAAATACAGAGTACACCACACTGCTCGAAAGTTAATAAATAAATCACGTAGAGAAGATAGATAAGAGTTTAGAAAGCTCTAGGGATTATCAATGCAGCTCGGGACTCGTTGGATTCAGCATGAGTGCTTCTGAGTCCTTCTCTGGTTTTTCTGTTAAAAAACAGATTGTCGTAGTTCAGCTTGTCTTCTACAGGAGTGAGAATGATCTCTTGATTCATCGTGTGTTCTTCAGTGGTGTTGGATTGCATTCATAAGAGTTCTTTGAAAGGCTTGCAATCTCTTTCGTGCTCAGTATTGTTCTTCTAGTTCAGCACATTTCTCTCTGGTGTATGCAAGTTCTTCGCGTTGTACATTCACACTTTCACGTCACTACCTGCGCTTGTTTTTTCACGTGTACAGCATTTCAATATTTCTTATATTCCACAAGCTCTGGCAGTAGGAATTATTCCCTTTTCATAGGTATGAGATACGGTTTCCTGTCAATCCAACAACTAGAATTAAATAACATTAATTGCATTAAAAACAACAAATATGACCGTTATCATCACTTAAAATAATATTGACAAAATCATAAGAAACGGTGTCATAGTGATCATGGAAACGGTGTCTTCTTCACGGTGTCTGATCAGGGTGTCTGGTCATAGTGAGTCCTTCCTGGTGTCTGGGTTAGGGTGAGTGGTCACGGTGTCTGTTCATGGTGTCTGGTCACGGTGTCTGGTCATGGTGAGTCCTTCACGGTGTCTGGTCACGGTGTTTGGTCACGGTGAGTCCTTCATGGTGTCTGGTCACGGTTTCTGGTCACAGTATCTGGTCACGGTGTCTGGTCACGTTGAGTCCATACTTAGACAAAAAAATCTGTATTTGGACTAAGATAATGATATGCATAATATGATTTAAGGTTAGTCATTAGAGATAATATATGAGAGAGTTGTAATTATGCATAAAACATGTAAAGAGTAATTAACATCCATAAGATTTGTTATTATAAAAACATGATATGCACCTATTGTTGAGTTTGAAGAGCATTAGCAAGATGTGCACTGAAGATCAAGATTAATTAACAGTAATGATATTTGTGATTATTAAAACATGATTAACACATGAGGAGTCCAACAATAAGTAAATCGATCTTGAAAACCAAGGAAGAAAACACTCCCAAATAATGAAATTGAATCTCTTAACCAATCAAAATGCCACGAATAAACCTAATAAAGTTATACTAAAATAATAAATATAGAGGAGGTTATGGAAACAATGATATATGAACCTAAATTTTATTATTCATTTCATTAAGATCAAGTGAGTAACACCTTCAGACATTAGGTAAGGGTTTTCAACCCGAACCTCCATTTTCATTCAGGTTACTCTTATTCTCTACTTACCTAAAAAATTATTATTTATTCTTATTTAATACTCATATATTCTGTATTAATTTTATATATATGTGTACCAACCTAAATACTAATATCATTAATGGGGATTTATATGTTTTAAAGGGATCTTTTAAAAAATTCTTCATTTAATACAAGCCTGATTTAAATGAATTTCTCAAATTATTACCTATATTATAGGGAACCCTAAAATCTATTTTTATCAACCATTATATTTATAAAATCACTAATTTTATTATTAAAATAATATCTCACTTCAGTTTTGGTTTTTTCCAAATAAGTATCTATAAGAACTCTTCTTTTCAAAGTAAAAGAGTATTTATCACTGGAATTACTCGATGATTTTAGAAGACAATCTTCATCTATTTCAAAAAAACTTATTTATTCTTAAGTATTATTAGGATTAATATTTTATGATATCTTCTAAAATATTTAATTTAATGGTTTATGATTAGTTTGATATTGGATGTTCTATCTTAAAACCATTTACCAATTTACTTATAATGGTTAGTGTATATGCTTAATTTTTGAGGAAGGTTATTTAAAATTCATAAATTGGTTTCAATATGGATATATATTTTGTTTATGTTTATACCTGTTAATATGAGTAATTAATTAGAATTTTTATTTTTCTGGCGGGGCTTGTTAAAGGCCCCTGGAGCATCAGTAAGTCTCATGAGACAAACTATGGTCTTTGCAAGACGTGTTGACAAAATGGATATTTTTAAACATGGCATGAGGCCTTGAAAATATGGTTATGATGTCCCACTTTATGCATTACCTAATTAAAAAAAATTTATTGATGGTTCATGTGGATATTCCCCTAGTAGAGTAGATACTATTTATTTTATTATGGCATTATTTATTCATCTCTTATTCCTTTCATAATGTGTTCATGTTTATCATTAAAGGCATGTGTTTTTAGTTATTCTCTATGCCTAATGTTTAAGCATATGATATCTTCCATTGTATTTCTTACCCTTACTGAGCATTTTATCTCATCCCTCTCTTATATTTCATTTTTTCAGGACATGAATATGTTTATTATGAATGACCTCTGGGGATAAACTTATAGTTGTGGATATTCACAATAATACATATATGTTGTACTTCATATCAAGTTGTAATATCGATCTTATGTATGTATCATATTTATAAATATACCAAACAACTGTGTCCTTCATGATTCATATTACTTGTTAATAAGACAATGTAATAAAATAAGGCACTGGCTCCAGCCAACTAGGTCGGGTCCTTACATATTTCATTTCCTATAAGAAATTGCAATATTTTCCTGATCATTGTTATTGTATTATAAATGGATATTGTTAATATTAGTGTTGGATAATATGTTTTTTTAAATTATTAATGGAATCTACGGTATTTTCTAACTTAATTAAAAAAAATTCAAATTTTAAATTAAATTAGTTTTTCCTTCAATGAAACATTTCCCAATATTTTATTTTATTTATTTTTTTAATATAAAAGCATTCTTCCATTTAGAATATTGTTACATATAACTATATTACAAAAAAATATTATTTATCTAAAAGATTATTCATAGTAAAAAACTATGTTTTTATAATTTGTTCTAGGAAAAACATTAGGAATTATTATTAAAAATAGTCATCAAGAAAATTTTTATTTAATTAAATTGATATTAAATAAATTTTATTTATCAAATAATCAATCACAAATATTATGGTGTAGAATCATTTCATTGGACACAATAATATTACATATAATTTTTTTTCCCTTTTATATATAAAAATCAATTTAATTTAGACATTTTTCTTTTTAAGTAAATAATTAACCATCAATGACAGTAATACAGTGGAATATTTAATTATTTAATATGGGAATCATTCCATCATAATAAAATTTCTTGTTCAATGTATTAATATACATGTATTTAATAATGAATTTCAAATATTAAAATTAATATTGAGTAATATAAACAAACTATTGACACTTGAACAAGATTTTAAAATAATATATTTAAATTATAGTGAAATAATTTTATTAAAGACAACTTATTTCACAAAATTAAATATAATCAGACATGAAATGGTTTAATCTTGTAAAAGATGATATAATTAATCATTAAAAACCATAATGTATCAAAATTACCATGAACCATTAAATAAAAGACACAATATATCATTAAAAATCTATAATAATATATTTAATCTCATAATTAATCCATGAAATAAAATAATTCCATTGAATGGAAGAATAAATTAATATGAAAAAATCAGTCATGTATAAAATATATAAGAATTAATCAATTGATTCTCTATAAGATTAAAAAAATTAAAATATATAAATATTTTTGTTCATATTTGACAGTAATATCATTCATGCAATGTAAATTATATCACTAAATTAATATAATGTCAAGATTAGAATATTCAGAATCATTATAATTTATTTTTTATTATAAAACCGTGTTTGAATTGTAATTTCTTATATGTACACTAGATTAAAATTCATAGTGATAAAATATGTAATGACACGGAAATTTGAAGGAAAATTTTTTCTTAATTTCTTTGGAATTTTACGAGTCTATGGTTTCTGACGGAATCTGATTCTGAGGCCCGGTGTACCTGGAATCAATTTCCAAAGTTTAGCTCAGGTACATTCAGTGAACGAACGAGCGGGTTTTTCTATCTTTTGAACCGGTTCTCGGAATTGAAATCTGAGGCCACCGATAAACTCGCAACACCGGTAATTTCTTAAGGGGACCTTTACCGCAGTTGTATTTGTGCGGTAGGAGAAGTTAAAATTTGTGGATTAAATAAGAAGTGAATTAAATTGTTGAACAATTTTATTTTATATCTAAGGTGGTTATATCCTACATGGGGGAGTTCGGGTGGGACCCACAAGAACCTAACTACCCATGTGAGGATATATGTGAGGTGGGGCCCACACGAGCCCCAACCTTTCACATTCCCTAAACCCCATTACCCCATTAAACTCAATTGTTTAATGTTGACAACTCCCCTCTTATTTATGAGGACTCATCCTCTTCCTTTCCCCCTCTTAAATGTTTGCCATCACAAGTTAATAAATGAATTCTAACTCTTCACTTAATTAAATTAAGTTGTTTAAATTTTGAAATACTTTTGGGAATTAAATAATAGCTTGGATATTATTTTATTTTGGTCATTTGTTGGGTTGAGATTTTGGTGAGAGATCTGGAGGAACATGGAACGGTGTTCTTCTCTCCAAGAAAGAACACCACCCTCTTCGACAAAGAATGCCTCCGACGAAGGAATTTCTCCCTCGACGGGGAATGCTTTACGATTCGAAGAACGCATTGTCACCAACGTTGTTTCCTCCTCGGATGCACCTCAACGTCCACGAAATCGCCGACCGATCCCCGCGATGTCGTTCTTTGACGCCATCTACTAAGACTCCCGATGTTCGACATCAATTGTTGAGGTAGGGGTTGTTGTGTTTATGTTTTAATATCATCTTCTTCGTTATTAAATTATTGAGTTCTGTTTGGCTGCTTGATACCACCACGATGAGGAAGGGTTTGGACCGCACGAACACGGTCTAACCCTTCCCCTCCCATTTGTTGTATGTGGACGATGGAGGCGGACTGTGAAGAACCAGCCGGCGTCGGGCCGACCACAAGCGGATCGTCAGCGCTTGATTACTGGGTCACCAAAAAGGCACAGCATTGTTGTTCCACGTGGAGTAGAGCTGGAACACGGCCGGGGGGTGCCGCGGTGGATGGGCAAGGTACCGTCGCGCCGCGCCGGAGCTACAAGGGGGTTGCGGTCGCGGCAGGCCGCGATGGGTTGGGAAGGGCAGCCGGTTGTTCCAGCCACCTGTGCCATTAAGAGGTGGTACCTGAGGGGGTCCCTCAGTTACAAAAGGCTAGCCTTAATGGCTGGCCATTTCCGAAGAACCGGGGGGTGTACCCCCCCCCCCCACCCCCCACCCTAGTCGCCCAACCACGCGGACAACCGCGTGGGTCACACGGACCGGACCACGTCGGCCGGGTCGGGCCGCCAGCGCTGGGTTGGGCCGCCAGCGTCGGGCCAGGCCGTGCCATCTGGGCCGTGACGTGCCCAACTAGGCCAGATCCAGACCTAAGTCGGGTCGACCCGGTTCGGGCCGACCCAGAGGGTGTTGGGCCGGGTCGGACAGGGTCCAGACCCCCTATTTTCGGACCATCTTCAGTTAAACGCCCATAACATGGGTTTTTGGACCTCCGATAAATTTACCTTTAGTTGCATAGGATTCCTCAGATAGAGACGGTCATTTAGGTATATTACACTCAAGGTTTTGGTGATGTTTGTGTATAGCCAAGTTGGTTCGGACTCGAAACCAACCGGGTCCTCGGAGTGGAAACACTTATAACTTGAGTTCTGGACGTCCAATTGATGTGTCGTCAACATTGTTTGATTCCTCTTGATGAGCTGGTTCTTTTGGAATACTTCACCTATTTTTTGGATGTAGTTGGAGTATGGCTGGGTTGGATTGTACCCGAAATCCAACCGGGCCTCTAGAACAGAAAAGCTAATAACTCAAAGACCGGGCGTCCGATTGAGGCGCCGTCTATTAAGTTGAGACCCCTTTGAAGAGGCGGTCCTTTGAGATACTTCTTCATGGTACATTGTGATACTTATAGTATTGACTAGTAGCTCGTAGAGAGGATCCTCCTAGAGATGAGTGTATGGAGTACGGAGACCTTGTAGCTGGCTGAGACCTGATGACTGCTTGTCCGATTCGAGTCGGAGTTACTTGACTAGCCTAGTGGGGAGAACTATTATGTTTGGGTGGCAGACCCATGGCGAAGAGCACTACTGTGTTTGGGTGGTAGTCCCGCGGTACTCGATAGAAGGAGTAACTCTGTAGGCTATTAGAGGGAGAACTGCTGTGTTGGGGTGGCAGACCCATGGCAGGGAGCACTACTGTGTTTGGGTGGAAGACCCACGGTACTCGACAGGAGGAGTACCTCAGTAGTCTAAGTTTAGTTATTAGTGCCTCGTAGTTGTGACAGGATCACTGTACTCATCAAAGGAGGAGCTCTTCATCAGTTGTGGTTTTGATATCATTAATGAAAATCCTGGTTTGAGCTGAGTCAATGACCTTTGTGTTTACCTCATGATTGATATGGGTCACTTGATAACTTAGGTATATGTATGGTCATATACCTAAGTAGTGGTTACCCGTTGATTTCATAACCTTGGTGTTTCCCCGTGACTGAGATGGGTTACTTGATAACTTAGGTATAAGTATGGGCTTATACCTAAGTAAGGGTTATCTGTTGAGATCCTTCTATGTGGTTATCCTTGTTAGATTTAGTGAGACCGTAATGATATGGGGGTCCCTACTGAGTATCGTTATACTCACCCCTGCACGGGCTATGCCCACACATCGTTGTGTTGGATGCAGACGATGGACAGTGCTGACAGATACTAAGTGTACTAGGACCGGACGGTACCCGGAGGTGGACCTCATGACGAGTCAGTACCCGGAGGTGGACTTCACGACGAGACGGTACTCGGAGGAGGTTGGCGGGTGAGAGCATTAAGGAGGATAATTGTACATACCCTTCATGTAGGATCTGAGGTGGACGACCTAGGAGCTGCTTCTATCTTCCAGCTGTTTGTCATTTCTGTTGTACTTTAGTTCAGTTGTAGTTGTACTTTTCAGTTGGGTTTGTATTATGGCCCGTTTACTTTTCATCACTTTCTTTCGTACTGAGTGTATTACGTCTACTTGTACTCTAGTTGGATGTGTTTATATTTTATAAAGGCAATGCATTCAAATTTATTGGGATTTATGCCTTTGGTGCTAGTCTTCATCCCCTGGCCTATTGAAGGCAGGCTTGGGGTAGTCACAGCACGGGACCCGAGGACGGGTCGTGACAAATTTGTATTAGAGGATGTAGTTTCTACTGCAGAACTTATTACTCTGATATTTTTCTTTCTGTGAAGCAATAGTGTTAAGCGTACCGAGTGTGGTTTTAAGTTTAGGGAGTCCAATGTTGGTGTGCAGGCCAAAGTATCCAAACACTAGGACCCTGACTACTGATTTCCGACCTAGTGCACGAAAACACTGATTGCGTGTGTGTTTCCAAAAGTTTTATTTATGTTAGCTCAAACCGGGTCATCTCACCAGGTTTAAATCATTTCACCATGTTGCATCTGTTCAGGATGTCTCCATGCAGACAGTCCATTAGAGTTCTGAGAGAGTACTCGATGACAACCCACAAAGCGATGAGACTTCGGTGCAGGGCCCTCTTTCTGTGTTGGAACCCTCATGTGGTGTACCAGTAGCACCACCACTCGTTGGGTAGTAGATGCCTCCAGCCATAAAAGAGAACGGTGTATGCCGAAAGAGCATGTCGCACGAGTTCTAGCAGCACAGGCCTCTGAGGTTACGAGGCGAGACAGATTCCCAGGCTGTAGTGGACTTTCTAAAGGCGATCGCTAGAGTTCTACACCTAGTTTAGACACTGGTAGAGAAGATGGTGATCTTTGCTACTAGTGTTTCCCAGTGAGTGACCATGAGGTTGGTCCGCATAGTGATGAGGCTTCAGTATGTGGACTAATGCCTAAGATAGTACCTTCGGGTAGTGTTCCAGCTATATCACTACCTTTTGTTCAGCAGTTTCAACCGGTGGTACTGGTAGATGACACATGTAGGCTTAGTTCCTTAAATGTGTTTTAGCGTTAGATACCCCTCAGGTTCCGAGGAGATCCTGACTCATAGGCGGCTGAGGACTGACATGAGCAAGTGGCTAAGAGTTCTCTAGACCTTATACAGCTTTGGCACGACAACATGTCGGAAGTTGAGTATTAATCGAGGAATACCGATCATTCCGGGTACTCAATGAAAACGATACGATCAGTGCTTTAGAGATCAGACTTCTGAGTGAGGTGTGTTTAAAGGACATCTGAGCCACCAATTTTCCTCTATGCATTCCTACATGTGCTAGGGTGCTAGAGAGAACCTTTGTGGTTGAATGTTCTTTGGCTGAGTGGATGAAACCAGTGAATGTTAGCAGTGGGAAAACAGGAAACTGGATCCAGTCTCAGAGATTTGGGCATGTAAAATGTTTCAAGAAGAAGAAGTGTTAAGGACAGATGAATCTGTAGAGCATCAGAAATGGAAGAAGATCTTGGGGAGAAGCATGAGGTGGTGAACATTTCGACATGTTACAACCACCCACCTTTGTAGTCCCCACTAGGCTCAGGGAGCTAGAGGGTAGGGGAAGAGAGTAGCTACATGCGGTTGAGGAATACGACCGAAAGGATCTAGGGATGATTCAAATAATGATCTGTGTCTACTACTAGTCGTCATATCAATAGAAATTGATACAAATCAATCCTTCCTTCCACGAATCTTGTCCCAGACCTAGAGTTTCTAGTTAAAACCGTTGACTCGACCCTCTTGTCTGGAGATAACTTTGGGAGGAGACTCAATAATCACACTTACATAGACAGTGTGATCTGACCCTTGAGGCGAGAGTTTCGATTGGAACCTCTTGGTGGCAGCGTCGAGGCCTTACGACGTTGGTATGGGTATAGATTGTATCCACAGTTCATACACAGATTGACCTTATTAGGAAAAAAGGTTGTGGTTTACCTACGACGTTGGTATGGGGTTTTCCCATGATCAGAGAAAAGGAAACCCCAGACAGCACAGGACGGAATCATGCATAAGAGGGTGATTTTGATCACATCAGAGATAGGCAAACTTACCTTTGTGCCAAATTATCCAGAGTTGCAGCACCACTTCCAACAGAGCTTTCAGGAGCTGATGTATAGGTTGATCAGTGCGCCCATCTTGAGGTTGTTGGTTACATATTTCTCTGAGACGCATGAGGGACTAGACTCGGGTGTGTCCTGATGTAGAAGTGGGAAGTGATCTCTTCTGGTTCACAACAGTTGAGACTATATAGAGCAGACAGAATTCCTATACTGATAGGAGACGGAGACCTCTGGAGTTCGTGGATGGTGACCACGTCTTTATACGAGTCTCACCTTGATGAGGTCTACGGGGATGTGACCGAAGCGGCAAGTTATCTTCGAGGTTCATCAGACCCTTCTAGGTCCTCAGCGGGGTATAAAAGGTGGTTTACTGCTTGGACTTTCCACCTCAGATGCACCGGGTGCATGACATTATCCACGTATCTCTACTGAGGAGATGTGTGCCCGACCTATCCGTCATCATTGACCACGAAGAGATGGATATTGATGATAGGGGAGACTTTCACGGGGGTTCCATTATAGGTTTACACAACTGGAAAAACAGCCTATACCCACGGTTCAAAACCGTGGGTATAGCCCCCAAAACCATGGCTATAGTCTATACCCAGGGTTTTGGGAACCGTGGGCTGGAATGGTGTCGGTATAGGACCCCAGCCTATACCCATGGTTTTCCAAAACCGTGGGTATATGTGTTCTTCCATCGTGTCAACGAAACATACCCAATTGAAACGGTGTCAAAGGCTTTTACCCACAATTTCAAAACCGTGGGTATAGATCCTAAAATAATGCACGTGGTGGGTATCGATCCTGCAACCTCTTCGCTGCAAACACCGCATGAAACCACAACCCTAACACCACCTATGTGTATATATATTTATATTTAGTTAAATATAGTTGTATAATCTGTGGTTATAGAGGGAAGAACCATGGGTATAGGACTCCTGCCCAAAAAAAATTCCTTCCCGCGGAAAAAAATATTTTCCCGTGCACACACGGGAGACATGTACCCACGGTTTTCCATTACCGTGGGTATAGGTATTTTATCCCATACATATCCCCACGATTTTCCAAAACCATGGGTATAGGTTACTTTTCAGGACCTATCCCCATGGGTTTGGAAAACCGTGGGGACAGACCCCCTTATACCCAGGGTTTTGGATAACATTGGGTATAGGTCTTGAAAATTGACCTATGCCCACGATTTTCCACAACTGTGGATATAGGGGTACCTATCCCCACAGTTTTGGGGAAAATCGTGGGGATAGGTCCATTTTCCAATAGTGTGAGGATCGACAAGAGCGGGTCCTATGAGGATGTTTGATTACTCTTGTGTGGTTTCGTTGGTAGCACAGGAACCTCCAGGAGAGCACATGGGAGTGGGAAGCTTAGATGTGTGCTCGGTACCACTTTTTTCCCTATTGTGTGATGTAGCTTTATTAGGACATAAATCCCTGAGGTGGGAGTAATGTAAAGACAAGGAAATTTCAAGAAATTTTTTTTCTTAATTTCTTTGGAATTTTATGAGTCTGTGGTTTCTCACGGTACCTGATTCCGAGGCCCGGTGTACCCGAAATCAATTTCCTAAGTTTAGCTCGTGTACATTCAATGAACGAACGAGCGGGTTTTTCTATCTTTTGAACTGGTGCTCAGAATTGAAATCTGAGGGCACCGATTAACTTGCAACGCCGGTAATTTCTTAAGAAGACATTTACCATAGTTGCGTTTGTGAGGGAAGAGAAGTTAAAATTTGTGGATTAAATAATAAGTGAATAAAATTTTGGAACAATTTTATTTTATACCTAAGGTGGTTATATCATACATGGGGGAGTTGGGGTGGGACCCACAAGCACCTAACTACCCATGTAAGGATATATGTGAGGTGGGGCCCACATGATCCCCAACCTTTCACATTCCCTAATCTCCTTAACACCATTAAACTCCCTTGTTTAATGTTGACAACTCCCCTCTTATTAATGAGGACTCATACTTTTCCTCTCCCGCTCTTAAAAGTTAGCCATCACATGTTAATAAATGAATTCTAACTCTTCACTTTATTAAATTACGTTGTTTGAATTTTGAAATACTTGTGATAATTAAATAATAGCTCTGCAATTATTTTATTTTGATCATTTTTTGGGTTGAGATTTTCGTGAGAGATCTGGAGGAATAGAGAAGGGTGTTCTTCTCTTAAAGAAAGAACACCACCCTCTTCGACGAAGAATGCCTCCGACGAAGGACTTTATCCCTTGACGAGGAACGCTTTACGATTCGAAGAATGCGTTGTCGCCAACACTGTTTCCTCCTCGGAGGCACCCTGACAACCACGGAATCGTCGACCGATCTCCGCGACGCCTTTCTCGGACGCCATCTACCGTGACACCTGATGTTCGACATCAATTGTTGAGGTAGGGGTTGTAATCTTTATGTTTTAATATTGTCTTCGTTGTTACTCAATTCTTTAGTTCCGTTTGGCGGCTTGATACCATCACTATGAGGACGGGTTCGGACTGCACGAACATGGTCCTACCCTTCCCCTCCCGTTTGATGTTTCTGGACGATGGTGGCAGACTGGGAATAACCTACCAGCATCGGGCCAACCACGAGTGGATCGTCAGCACTTGATTACTGGGTCGCCGCAAAGGCGCACCACCGTTGTGCCACGCGGAGTAGAGTCGGACCGCGGCCGGGGCGGGCCGCGGTGGAGGGGCGCGGCTCCGTCGCGCCGGAGATAAAAGGGGGCCGCGGCTGGGGCGGGCCGCGGTGGTGGGGCATGGCGTTGTCAGGTCATGTCGGTCGAACAAAGTCGCGACCTGAGGCTGCGGCGGACCGGGAAGGGCGGCCGGCTGTTCCAGCCGCCGGTGCCATTAAGAGGCGGGACCCGAGGGGGTGCTGCGGTTACCAAGGGTCGGCCTTAATGGCCGGAAATTTTCAAAAAACGGGGGTGAAACCCCCCCCTGGTCGCCAAGCCACATGGACCACCGCGTGAGTCACGTGGATCGAACCACGTTGGCCGGGTCGGGCCGCCAGCGTCGGGTCGGGCCGCCAGAGATGGGATGGGCCGCCAGCGTCGGGTCGGGCTGCCAGCGTCGGGTCGCACCGCGCCAGCCGGGCCGGGCCGCACCCAACCGGGCCGGATCCAGACCCGAGTCGGGTCGACCTGGTTTGGGCCGTCCCAGGGGGTGTTGGGCCAGGTCATATCGGGCCCAGTCCCCCTATTTTCGGACCATCTTCAATGAAATTCCCATAACTTGAGTTGTGGACCTCCAATTGACGCACCATCAGTTTCATAGGATTCCTTGGATTGAGAAAATCAATATGGTATATTACAGTCAAGGTTGAAGCAAAGTTTGTGTATGGCTGGGTTGGTTCGAACTCAAAACCAACCGGGCCCTCGGAGCAGAAACTCTTATAACTTGAGCTCCGGACGTCCGATTGATGTTCCATCAACTTTGATTGTTTCCTCTTGATAAGACAGTTCTTTTGACATAATTCACCTGAGGTTTGAAAGTAGTTGGAGTATGGCTGAGTTGTATTGTACCCGAAATCCAACCGGGCCCCTGGAATGGAAAAGCTAATAACTCACAGACCAGGCGTCTGGTTGACGCGCTGTCTGTTGCGTTGAGACCCCTTTTACGTGGCAGTCCTTTGAGATACTTCTTCGGGGGACATTGTAATACTTGGAGTATCTACCAGTAGCTCGTGGAGAGGATCCTCTCAGAGAAGGAGCATACGGAGTGTGATGACCATGTAGCTGGCAGAGACCTGATGACTGCTTGTCCGATTCGAGTCAGAGTGACTTGACTAGCCCAATGGGGAGCACTACTGTGTTTGGGTGGAAGACCCACGGCGGGGAGCACTAATCGGTTTAGGTGCCAGACCCATGGTACTCGATAGAATAAGTACCTCTGTAGGCTATTAGGGGGAGCACTACTATGTTGGGGTGGTAGACCCATGGCGGGGAGCACTACTGTGTTTGGGTGGCAGACCCACGATACTCGATAGAAGGAGTACCTCAGTAGTCTAAGGTTAGTGAGCAGCGCCTCAGAGTTGTGACAGGATCACTGTACTCGTCAGAGGAGGAGCTCTTCAGCAGTTGTGGTTTCGATATCATTAATGAAAATCCTGGTTTGAGCTGAGTCAATGACCTTTGTGTTTACCTCATGATTGAGATGGGACACTTGATTACTTAAGTATATGTATGGGAATATACCTAAGTAGTGGTTACCCGTTGATTTCATAACCTTTGGGTTTCCTCATGATTGAGATGGATTACTTGATAACTTAGGTATAAATATGGTCTTATACCTAAGTAAGTGTTATCTATTGAGAACTTTATTAGTGGTTATCCTTGTTGGATTTACTGAGACCTTGAGGGTCTCTGGGTCCCTACTGAGTATCGTTATACTCACCCCTGCACGGGTTATGCCCGCACCTAGTTGTGTTGGATGTAGACGAAGGACAGCGCTGAAAGAGACCGAGTGTACGAGTACTGGACGGTACCCGGAGGTGGACCTCACGACGAGTCAGTACCCGGAGGTGGACTTCACGACAAGACAATAATCAGAGGAGGTTGGTGGGTGAGATCGTTGATGAGGCTAACTGTACCTACCCTTCAGGTAGGATCCGAGGTGGACGACCCAGGATCTGCTTCTATCTTCCAGATGTTTGTCTTTTCTGTAGTACTTTCTTTCAGTTGTAGCTGTACTTTTGAGTTGGGTTTGAATTTTGACCCATTTACTTTTTAGCACTTTCTTTCGTACTTAGTGTATTACTTCCTCTTGTACTCTTGTTTGATATGTTGACGTTTTATAAAGGAATGTCTTCCCAGTTATCAGGATTTACTCCTTTGGTGCTAGTCTCCAGCCCCAGGCATATGGAAGGTAGGCTTGGGGTAGTCACAATATGGGCCCCGAGGACGGGTCGTGAAAAATAAGATATATTTACAAGTTTTACTCAATATATATATATATATTAATCTAAAAACTGATGTGATTTTTAGTTATATGATACATCAAAAATATTGAAAACATATATAGAATAAAATAATGTTAACACGGATTTATTTTAGTTAAATAAAATATTATGGAGAGAAATATAAATATTCTATATGTTAATCACCATTATTTTCATATGATTGACTAATATAAAACATTTATCTTACAATTTCACATGTTAAATCAATTTATCAAAAAAATAAAATAATTATTATCTATAAGGAAAGGGTAGAAAAATATTTTGAAATTTTACTACAGTGTTTCAAAATCATCTATTATAACTTTAAATTATTTAATTTAATTTATTATATTGGAAACAAATTAATTGTGTGAAAATATATTATATACAATGACTCAAATGATTTTAGTGTTTACCTTATTATAGAAATACAACACAAAACATTTTACCAAAAAATATAATATGACATTACTATATTATTGATGTCTTTATGTGTGCCACCTGAATAAAATGGTAGAAGATTATAAACATGAAATTCCATATAATCGTTTAATAAAAAAACATATACAATATCAAGAACATTAAATATAAGTCTTTTCATCACTACTTCTTCCATTTTTACTCTATTATGCAATATGTATTATATGGATAAAAAATGATACAAAAAAATAAATATTATTATGATTTATTAAACAAGTTGATTGATTCATATTCTTGGAAAGCGGATCCCCAATATACTAAATTGTACTGGCATAATAATCATGAAATCAATGGGATAAATAATAACATGAAAAGTGTGATGTCAATGATATAATGCATCTAGGGTGCCCCAAATAGGTGGGATAATATCCATTTTATTGACAATAATAATTAAATGAAATGTATTATATAAATAGAAGTATTAATATCCATTTCATGGAAGGGGACTCGTTGTAACATATTGATGTTTATAAATCCATTAAAAATCATTAAATAAACATATCACAGTTAAATAAAAATTAGTGAATCACTATTAACATATCATAATGAATTAAATAGAAGAATAACATGGACGTGATGTATGAACATGATATCACATAACATGATTCCCTTCATAAAAAAAGTGGTTTCTAATAATGGGTTATGATATTTTCATAAACAAACCTTTTTAGCTTTAATTAAGGAATATTATAATATATGCCATTTAGGATTTTAGAGAATTTTAAAAACCTGTTGCATTATCTAAAACCATTTATATTTTTTAATTAAAAACTATTAAATCTTTCTAACTCCATCACATACACTTTTAGATATAGTTAAAACTATATTCATTTTACAACATTCATTTTATAAAAAAATATTTAACACTAAATTGTATTTTCATATGGGAGATATAATTATTTAAAACAAATATGATTTCCCAATTTCATAAATTAATGAAAAGTAAAGCATCTTTTAAAACAATTGGGATACACAAAATAATATGGATTATTATTTGATCTATAATACATATACTCATTAATTTAGATGAATATATCCACGAAATTATGTATCATATGAATCATATGTATATATATTTAGTTCAATTTTTGAATCCATTTATTTATCACAATATTAAAAAAAATTCAATATATTATATGGAATCTCATATATTCTAGGATTCATTAAAAAAACCATGATAATAAATTCATTACTTGTATTCATATAGAAATGAAAAACATAAAATGTCCTCCATCAACATAATTGAGCACATCTCAAGTAACCCAATATTGACAGACCATGGATTCCTTAATCTATTTATATCAAGGGACATATTTTATTACTCATTATGCTAGTGGATTGGTCCATTCATTATTGGGTTCGAACCAACTACTTGATTAAGAAAATTCACATCCACCTTAGGGTACCATAATAATAAAGGATAATATAAATCTATGAAACTTTACATGATTGTTATCTTTCAAACATTAGGTATACAATAATCATAATAACAATACACTTAAATTCATCACAATTACTATATAACCATATATAGGATATTCATTCCCACGTAAACCATAATAATATATCACCATTTATTATATCATAAAACAAAAAAATGTAAATATTTACATATCACACAACACATAATAATCTATAAATATCATCAATTAGGGACAACTTAATGACAAAAATTAAGGGTATATTATTATTATTATTCTCTTCATATAAAACAATTTCCTGGATCAATAAATAATTAGAAATTGTTGTTTAAATTTATTTTATATTAATTATACATTATGAATCATCTACATATAATCTCTCAAGTTTCATGGACTAAAATAAAGAATTAGAACCTCGTGTTATTGGTGAAGTAATTATATTGTTAATAAATATTATAATTTCTTCTCTATACCCACCAATCAGGGAATAACCATATCCATATAAATGATCTCTCATATGAGATTTTATTTATGATTGATGTGTTTTGTGATTTTGTGAGACTGAGGTTACATTCCATGAAGAACAACTACATATTCTCACACTAAATCTTGATCAATCTCATGATTCTAGAACCCACACCATGTTCACTAATAAACATACCTACCCAAAATAAATCAATATTAGAATATAATATTATGTTATACACTACATCTATTGTAAAGTATTGTATAGGTAATTATTTAGAACTAAACCAATTAATATCTCTAACATTTAGGGAATAAATAAAAATCCATTGATATATAATTTTCTCCTAAAAAACTAAATACATGAATTTTTTTATCATATAAATACATCAAATCATCTCCATAGATGATGAAAATGATCCATATTGTAAGGCTAATGCATTTATTATATTGTGTAAACATCTTATCCCAATGATACTATAGTATTGTTAACATTTCATTATTCATATAACATGTATTTTAATAATTTTATAATCATAATTTTATTAAATTAATATTAAAATTAGGAGAAAAAATTAAATATTTTCCTAAGGTGATTTTTTGTGCATTTTTCTTTAATAATTCATTTTTATGAATAATGGAGATTTTTTTCATATACTATTGAATTATTATAATATATTTAAATAAATTTAAATTTATTTTAATTCAAAAATTATTTATCATTTTATAGTAAAATATGGTAGAATGATTTTATGCTAAAGAGTCGTTATTGTTGAATTTGTTTATAAATTTTATAGTATTTTAAAAAATAATTAAGTCACATAAATTAAATTATATTAATAATTTTTTTATAATTCATTAAAACAAAATAATTATATTTTATATAGTGTATGATATTAATCATTGAATAAGAATAAATTAAGTTTTATTTTTAAGGATGATTTATTTCTAAAAATTATTATTAAATTTAATTATTTCTTAGATTATAATTTTAATTTCTCACATTTTAGTTTTTAATAAAATAAATATTTTGAAATATTTGGATTAAAAATATTAATATTTTCAAATATTTTTCATTTTATTTTTTGTAATAATATGATGTTACCATTGTATATTATTTTGACAATAATAATGTTTAAAAGTGTTATGAAAGGATATAAACATTTGGATAAAGAATAAAATAAAATAAAAACATGCCTCAATTTGATTATATGTGAAGATTATAAAACTACATTATTCAATATTTGAATATGTGATTATATGGTTCCACGTGAATTATAAATTATTATTATTTAATTTAATATTATATGCATTTAAATTTTTTTACCAATCTAACTTATAAAAAGTTCCCTTTACCACCAAATTTTTTTACATTTGAATGAACTCTATATAAAATCCAAGACCTAGAAAAATCCCTCTGAAAAAATAATTTTCCTTTTTTTATCATTCTATTATAACATAAAGATGTATCTATAAAGGGTGAGGAAGTGATCATCATGAGATTATCCATGTAACTGGTAATTGTTTTAATTTAGTTATTTCATGTTTCTTTACTCATAAAACCTCTAAATATATATTATCAGTACAATAGAATAATTACATCCACATCAATAGTACTATAAAATATTATTATTTTAATAAATTAAATATTACCCAAATTTCAATTTTTTCTTTAGAAAAATGAAAATATCAAAAAATTTACATACAGGCTACTACATCCTTGAAATACATATTTCATTTTTTCCATCACTATTTTACATAACATGTTAAAAATATGTATTTATTTAATAAATATTATATTAAAGAAATAATTTATTTTATTTTAAGATAAACTATTTCCTAAATTCCATCAATTATGTTGAATGATGAAAGCACTATCATGTTATATGTAAACTACCTATATAATGAAAGACATGTTTTATTTTTCATAACTTCACATTAAAAATAGATTCAATGAATAAATATGACATTAATACAATTAACAAGGAAATGTAAGCTTAATTTATCAATTCTAATAATAATATTGATGATAAATGGTCAATATAAATTTTAATGACTAAATCAAGGTTAAGGATTCCCATATCATAATTTGAATATATTTTTTATGAATAATTATGAACTAAATTTTTGAGTTTACTAGTATTATATTAAATAAATATAATTACTTTTTTTATGAGGATCATTGTTTATATCACCTTTGAATAGGGTCAACTAACTGAATGTGTTTTAGACAAATTGATCGGACATCTTAAATTTAATTATGTAAAAAATTAAATTATAATAAAGTGATTGAATATAATAATAACATGACACAAAAAATGAAATTGGGATAATTTTTAATAATGTGTTAAGGATATTAAATTTTTATTATTATAGAGGATAAAATGCATTGGACAAATTAGTATGCCAATATAGGTGTATCATTTAAATATAACATTTTTTCAGGAATATTTATGTAACAGTTTCTTTTATAATAATTATATTTATTTAATCTCCTAATCTACTAGTATTTTCTTCTTCGATGGTTATTTCTTGGGTTTTAATTTATTGATTCCTCTCATTGGTACTTTAGTCAATCAAAGGATTTTTTATCTTCAAAATAACCATTTTTCCCTATTTTGGTCTAGAATCACTATCTCTCAAATTAAAATAATTTTTTCCATGGATGTTTTTTCTATATATTAATGATTTTAATGAAAACTTTATATGATCAATAAAAATAAAAAAAATCTATTTGTTTGAATCTTTCAAAAAATATTCATTTAAATCATATTGAATTTAATTATAAAACCATGAAAATAGTATTTTTTTAGTAATTTTATGCTTTAAAATTTTTCTCCAACCATCATGCCCCTTCCCTATGATTTAGCATCCCTTTTAAACTTTTATTTCATTATAGTAATATCTATTCACATTTTTGGTGAATTTTTTAATATTATTATAAATAAAAACGTATTTTTTTAAATAAAATATAAGAAACGTTATTTTACTCTGTTTCTATAATTAATACCTTTCTTACAATATTATAATTGAATAGAATGGTTCATTTTCATGATTTCATTATTGTACATTATTTTATGAGTAAATATTTAAATATTTTCTTGAGACAATTTGAAAATATTTTTGGATTTGGTTTTCAATATTATTTTAATAAAAATATTATAAATAATATAAAGGATTCTTTTTAATATTTTTCATCCATAGTTTACTTTATTTTTATAATAACATGCATTTATTTAAAAACATTAATTTATGAGGATTACATCATCTCATTTTAACCCTTATTTATTTATGATTGAAAATTTATATTTAGAAAAAGGATTTGTTCCCAATTAATTTAAATCCTTGATGTTATGTGCCCTCCCAATATCAATAATTGTTATGACCTTAGTTCTATCATTTATATCAGTATTATTTATAAATTTTAAAAAAAATTATTTTTTTACTATTTCAATACATTTATATCTTTAAACCCATTGATATGTATGTTTTTAGTTGAATAATGATTACTATGAAAGTTATCCTATTGATTTGTGAATATTGAAATTATTTATACATCATCCAATGTAGATATATATTTATTACTATGGAAAGATAATTATGTATTGTAATTTTCAATAAATATATATATAATTCACTAAACATTTTTAAGTGATGGTGGGTGTCTATAAATATAATTCCCCCCAATGCATCGTAAGTTGAGTTGAGAAAAACATGATAGTATTTCTCATCATTTTTGTAATTGTTATATGACTCCCAATTTTTGAAGATAAATTATTCTATTCCTCTATTAAATGATTTTTCTTTATAAAAGTATGCATTCTATCATTGATAAATTACCTTCTATTATTCATGTGATTGTTTATTTTATTTGGTTATCCATGGTATATTTCATTATCATGTTATTGATTATATTAAATTATTAATGATTATTCAGTCAATGATATTATTTATTCCATACATATTGATGATAAATTATATTGAATTAAACTCCATTACAATCATTTTATATCACCCCTTATATTATTTTTCATTCCCTAGTATACTATTATGGGATATTAAATTGATTTCAATGAGTAATAATAAAAATTCTAGAAATTTTATACAATATATTTTTCATTTCCAATATACTATAGAAACCTAAAAAAATTTCTTGCCTCTCAAGGAAACCAAATGTATCAATCATGTGGGATATGATCTCCTTATTTCATATCATTTAAATTAAAAAATCACCCACTATACTTCACTATATTCATGTTTGACAAGGTGGGTATCGAAAAATTATTTTTATTATCATTGGGAACCACACATTAAAATTGGAAAGCTAAAACACACATTATAATAAACCCTTAAAATGTTCAAAATCATTTTTGTGCCTTTGAATTATATTATATAAATCAATATTCATATTACTACCAGCTAATTAGGTATACCATATATTTTAGATATGTTTTCCTATATAATTATGGGAAATATTAAAGTCACTCTTAAGAAATTTAGGTATTAACCTCATGAGTAACTCAACAAGGTATTGTTAGAGTTAAACAAATCATTAATACATTATGTCTATATAATCATGTTATGACACATAATTTTTCCCAAATATAAAAATATACTACCTTGGAATATCAATCAATGAAAACAGAATGCTTTATATGGTAGAATTATCAATTAAATACATGGAACTACTAAAAAATTTAGAGTTTAAAATAGAACAATTCCTTTGAAATTACATTTCTATAATTAGGATTAATGAATGGTGAATAGTTATTCTAGAAGTATGGTTTAATGTGAAATTATTATTATTAGTTTTTAATTATTAAAAATATCAAGAATCAGTATAATTTTGATAGAATTAAATGTAAGACTCTTATGGTGACATTATTTTTTAAATACCTTCATTGAGATTGATTTTTTGAATAGGAAATGAAATATTATAATATAAAGATTAAATAGTTGGATAGTTATAATATGTGAAATGATAGATATGAAAAATTAGAAATCAACTCTTAAGACTATATATATAATCAAGAAGTTATTACCTATAATTTCATTAATTATTTTAGGAAGAACTTTCATTGGGAACTAGTCTCTCAATTTTTTCGTTATATATTTAAATAGTATCAATTTCCATTGATTCGTATATTGAATTTTTAAGGATATGTTTTTTCAATTGACATAAAAAGACAAAGTGGATGAATAAGATCCAATGAAAAATGAAATGAAAAAATTAAAAGGAATGGAAGTTTGGATTATCTTATACGTGATCAGGGATGTTATAAACATCATGAACCATGTTTAAATAGAATTTGGGTTAGTTTTATGTGTGGAGATACAATTGATCTAACTCAAGAATGAATGGTAAATAAGGGACCCACCAATATCAAGTGCATCATGTTTTTGGATATGGGATATATTTCAAATCAACAACCTACCTTTCAAAGAAATCTATATCAAAAGAAGCTATGAGGGAAAATCCACGATTTTGTGATTACCAAATTTGATGTTGATGTTCATAAATATGTGATATTATATATATATTGACTATAAAATAAAAGTCCACATAATCATGTTTTTCAAGGTATACAAAATATTTTATATAATTAATCTACCATTAAATCATCTTCTAGTACCTAGACAGAATATTTATTAATCCTGTCACCTTAGAGTAATATTACTGCCATGAGGATTTTCCATTAATCCCCTATTAGGATTCAAAAAATAATAATTAATGTGAAGATGCTAATTATTCATGTTGTTTACATCTACATTTTCCAAGGTTTGTGCTATATTTTAAAATATAATATAAATTCATTACCATGATAAACAAATTATTACAAATGATGGATTAATTTAATTATATGTATATAAAGGGGATACATAATAATTTATATCATATCTATATCCACTTATTGTAGCCCACTATATTTAAATTCTATAAGATGAAAAGTGGAATCAATCTATGTTATGGAATGGCTACCTAATATTAGAAGATATACTACTTGGATGAAATACATAGAATATTTTTCTGAGGAATAACCTAAGAGTCCACTATAATGTGAATTTTAGTTTCTTGTTAAATGAATATGTAATGTCTTGAAACTCTCCAGTCCAATACATTGTGAAACTTTTGTGGTTGAAGTGGTCTGGGAGGTCACAGTGACTTATTTGAACACTTTTTAAAAAATTCTAGTTTTCAAGTTCTCCAATGGAAGGTCCCTAAAAGAAGGTGACAATGGTGAGTCACGATGGTGATTCGTGAATGTGAGTCCTTTTGTTTAATCACAATGGTATCTCACACAATGTTAGCTCATCTTGTATTGAGTCATCCAATGATTGCTCTTCCAGTGGTGAGTAGTCCAATGGTGAGTCGACAAACAGTGACTCACGACAGTGACTTGCGACAGTAACTCACCCAATAGTATCTCAACTAGCGGTGAGTCATCCAATTTTTGCTCGATTAATGGTGACTTATCCAATGGTAGGTCATTCTAATGGTGTGTCGTGGATAGTGTTACCGTCATCCTACAATTTCTACATTTTAACATTTTCTTTGATGTAAAATGAGTTTGATGTCACATTTAATGGTTTTTAGTGCTCTTTCATATCATATCTTTCTTCTAAAAACCTGAATCTTCTTTTGACATCAAAACTGCATGGTCTTGGTCATGATCTACCTTTAATGGATTTTAAAAACCATTTCTCCAGTTCATTTTGGATCTGGAATTTCTAAAGATGAGATACTATCTTCTTTGTGAACTTCCTTTTCTCCTGGTGTGAGATGCCCCAAACCGTTCTTCCTTGATGAGTAATGCATTATGTAGTATCTTTTTAGTCATGTTTTCACTATAGGATTTTCCTACTATATCTCATCTCCCCGATTTGGTGAAACCAGAATATTCCAATCGTATCTTCTTCCTAGTATGTTTCCTTCATCGCTCTCAGTTGGGTGTCATTTAGGGTGGGTGTAAGGATTAATCCAATATAAAGATAGTTATATACAACATAAAAATATATAACTGAATCAGTCTATGATCATTAAGAAAGGGGTGGGGGGAAAGTGACATATTATCTTTGTATTATTTGTTTTTGATTGTTTTTGTGAATTATACAGGCTAAATGCCCTGCTAAAAATCATGGTCATTGGTGGTCTTTTTTGCACCAAATAGATTGTGGGTTACATACTATCTGTTTCATGTTGTATCACTAATATGAAAAATATGATAACCATGTATACTCATATAATAACTAGATACCCTAGGATCAAACTGTTTTTTTGAAAACCCTTAAATAAATAAGTGGAAATTGAGTGTGGAATGTCTTGTTAAATATGAAAATGAATTTTATTAGTTTATTTTGGGGTGGGGTGTGTATGGTTTTGTAATGATTTTCATTGTAATTGGGTTATGGTCATGGATTTTCAATGTGGGGTGGTTCGAAAGGTGAAACAAAATTTCATGTTGAGAGATTGATTGATTGTGGAATCAATGGGAAGTGTTCTACATAAAAGATGTGACTAGGATGTGTGATGATGTGTCTCTAGGTGTTTTAATGAGTTGGAGCTTTTATTGGTTAGAGGATGGATTGGTTGGAATGAATTTAAATAATTAACAATGAAGTGGTTGGCATGGGAGCTTCGCCAAAATTAATATCCTATAAAATGATTTCCTGTATCTTAAGATCAGTATGTTATTTCATAAATGGATCTTAAATTGAGAGGAATGTGATGTGGGTTAATTTACCACAGTTCTTCTTCCTTTATGTGACCATTGTTGTGCTACTTAATGTTCCTTGTAAGCGGATGTTCTTCGAGTAGTGATGAATTAAATAAATTAATTTTTTAACAAATAACAAGAATTAGTTAAATGAATTGGTTGTGGATATGAATTAAGTTTGTGGATGGTTTGGTGGTTGGGCTTTTAGAGGTTGTAGCAACGGTGGTATTGTGAGTTGGTAGTTTTTTTGAGAACCCATAGATTGGATAGGAGTGTTTGGTATTATATATATGTATTAATTTTATTTTTCTTGTGATTTCTAAACACACCCCACCCAAGGTGCACTATGTGTTAAACACCCCAATCATCATGGGGGTGGGTGTCTTTCCCAAACATCCTGGGGTAAGGATTAATGTATGGCCACCCACTCATCCCTGCTCCATCTTCTATACAGTGATAACCAAAGATTCATTGATTAGGTTGTGTTGGTGAGGCCTAGGTGTTTGCAGATGAGTTGTGCAATCCCAGGTGTATTCAAAATAAGATGTTTTTTGATTTCTAGGTGTGTTTGTAATGACATGTGGTTTGTGGATCATGTTTTTATGGGTAGGATGAGGTGTAGTTTGAGGCCCAGGTGTCTATAGGAGGGATATGATATGGTTTATGGGCATGGTGTCTCGGGGTATAATGTGATGTTGTTTGAGTCATATGTGTCTGCTAGAGAGATTTGATGTGACTTGGGGCCGGAGTGATGGGATGAGATGTGGTTTGTGGGGCCCAGGAGTGTGCCAGCAGGTTGTGACATAGTTATTTTTGAAGATGTGGTACTGTAAGGGTGTTTTCCATTCAGAAACAGAAGCTAAACTAGTAGTAATTGGTGTGGGGTACCCAAATCATTGATGTTCTTACTATATTAAATTACATAACTTTCATTAATTGATGAGTATTTCAATGTGAGGTGCGGATGGTTAATATACTTTTCTAGATATGGTTGGTTCTTATATTTTCTCATAGGTGCATTACTATGCTTCTTTCAGTTCACTATTTGATACTTTGGTTTTCCTACTGAGTATACTTGTATTCTCAACCAACATATATAAAACTAATTTCAGGTTTTAGGAGGATTATGTGGACCATGTTAGACCATACAAGCTTAGATATTTGGAAAACTAGTGTGTCACTATATAGTATGACTTTGGGTATTTAATTTTGTGTTTTATTGTGTTTTTAAAATTTTATTTTAAATATCCATGTGAGATAGTTTTGGATTTATTTTATATATATTTATCTTGGAATTTTATATGGATTAAACATATTATCTCTTAATTGTTTCATTATAAAAGGAAAATTCACCCCATTTTGTGACATTGTATACCCTTGGTGTTGGTCTCCACCCCAAGGGCTACATTTGGTGAGACTCTGGGGGTAATTATCTCCCTTTCCTCATTTACATCATAGGAAAGGTATATTTGGATGGATGGGGTCAAGACATAATGGTATCAGAGGTAATGGTTGAGAGATAGGATGTAGTTTGGAGGTAGGAATGGTGAAGATTTCATGGGTTGGTGGGGAAACAGTGTCAATTGATCAATGTGTGATACATGGGACATTGAATACTGGATAGGATATAGGATTTTAAGCCCCCCCCCCATGATCTGATATAAGGATTATGGGTCTACCAAATGACCAAGTTATACTACACCATTTGTTGGGTAGAGACCCTTGGAAAGGTGCATGAATCATAATGACTTGTGTTCATGTATGAATTGTGTTGTTTTTTGGAATTTCAAATAGATAAAAAAAATAGTTAAATGAGTAAAATTGAATATTAAAAAAATGCATACTACTCAGGCATCAAAGTTCCTAGTTCAGCTTTTTCTGTTATGCCACTTATCGTCGTCTATGTTGGGCTTAGGCAGTCGAGGCTCACTAGGATGATCTAGTTGATCAAAGGAGATTGATCCTATTGAGGTGGATGACCAGTAGTATATTTCATTATGTCCCATCAAGCAGCATGACATTGGAAAGATATAGGGTAGTGTTTCTGATAAGGATATTGAAAGCTGGCTTAATGAGCATGATATCATCTTCAGTTTGATCTGAGATCAAATTATGTATTTTGTTCCTTTGGTAGTGAGCCAAATGTTGGGAGATATGCATTTTGGGTGGAATTTGTACATGTGGTAAAGAAAGGAGTTTGATGTTTTGCACGTTGAATTTGAGAAGGAGTTCAAATTAGAATTCCTTTCATTGAAAACGAAGGATGATAAGAGGTCAGAGCTACACTCCTTTGAAAATGAAAGTATGTTTGTGTGGGAACATGGGTTCAAGTTTAATGATATTCTTTTCTTCACCCCAAATATCTTTTTGATGAAGAGTCTCATGTGATATTCCTAGAGGAGTATTTTCTTTTTTTATCCAGTACATAGTTACTCCCTTTATTTTGTCGATGTACATGGAGGTTCATAAGAATGTCAAAGTGACTAAGTAGATAAAATCATGAAGATTTTTACCATGAGACAGAAATCAATAGACTTCTTCAAATGGAAGGGTTAATAGAAGTGGGCCTACGGCTCTTGGTCATTTCATGTTTTGAATGTCTTGTATTCAACAACAACAGTTTCCATTTCGTCTTTTTGGTCCTTGTGCCTATCTCCTGAACTCTGCTCCAAAGATTTTCATATGTGGAGTTAGTGGAAATCATTATAAATAGTTCAAAATGGCTATTGGAGATCAACATGGTGGATGTGGTTAGGTTCAACACCAGCCTCAGTAGTATATTCTATCTATTTTGTTTCAGCAACAGGGACAACAAGCTTTTGCTCCACTATGTGGAGATGGAGCTGGTTGAGGCCGATCCCAGGGGGTTTTCAGGGACCTCGACCGGGGCATGGTCGTGGAGGCGAACATTAGTGGAGGGGCCGAGAATCTAGGAATGGTCAATTGCACACCATAGATGTAAGAATTTCAATAGGGCCAAAGATTTTCGGAGTTAGGATTGGGTTGTTTAGTTCCCTTTCATGTATGTTGTCTGATTTAGGTTCTTTAAAATCCTTTATTGAACCTGCTCTATCCCATTCTCTGGGACTAGATGTAAAGATTCTTACCATGCCCCTAGTGATTAGTATGATAGTCAGAGGCTAGACCAGCTTTTTTGATATGTGCCAGAGACGTAGACTGACGATGGTGTCGTATCAGTCCCATAGAGATCTTTTCTTACTACGGATGATATAGTATGATGTCCTTATCAGTATCAATTGGTTTTATTCTTTCCACACTTTTATCGAATGATTTTTGAGAATAGTCGACTTTTTAGATGTTTGTGGATGGTGTGTGTTTTCATTAGTGAGAGGAACTTTCAGGTGGAATGCCGGTGTATAGGGAATCTTCTTTTCTTGTTGGAAGAGATATTATAAGAATCATTGTACATTGTGATGGTGAAGGTTCTCAAAGTTATTGGGTATTTCTTGAATGGTTTTCCTAAGAACTTTGTGACTCCACCCTCTCAATGGGACGTTTAGTTTGGGATATACTTGTTGCTCGATGCTTCTCTGATTTCTATGGCTCCTTATCAGATGAACCATCTTGAGTAATGGGAGTTGAGGATTATTATAGATGATCTAATTAAGAAAGTCTATACCAAGCATAATGTTCCACCATGGGGTTCTCTAGTGTTATTATCAAAAAAGGATTGTAGTAGTCTATGATTGTTCATAGACTTTAAAAAGTATAATTTGATGAAAATAATGAATTTCTACCCCCATTCAATAATAGAAACTCTTTTAGACCAGTTGATAGGGGAAAGACGGTTTTCTATGATCGTTCTTTGGTCTGGATATCACCACATGAAGGAGAAGGAGGGAGATATCCTAAACAATACTTTTAGTTGTATGTATGGGAACTCTTAGTTCGCAGTCATGACATTTTATGTTATGGATGCACTAACCATGTTTATGAGGATCATAAAGTGTGTCTTTCATGAGTTTCTAGACTAATTCATCATCATATTCATTGATGACATCATGATCTACTCGAAATTAAGGTAGGTGCATACTGTGCATCTTTGGACTATCTTATAAACCCTTCAACACCACTATCTCTATAAAAAGCTATCCTAGTGCATGTTATGGACAAGAATGGTACATTTCCTTTGACATTTGATGTCACAGATGGCTGTAGATATAGAAATATTAAAGGTTTAAGTCATTGATTTATGGTTAGCACCCTATAATGTGGCATAGGTTTATTGTTTTCTTGTTCTAGAGGGATATTACTAGAGGTTTTTACCAGATTTCTATCAATTTGTAACTTTGTTGACATTTTTGACTAGAAAAGTCAATAATTTTGTTGGGAGAAAGCAGTTCTAGTCTTTATTCAACTATCTGAAGGGGAAGTTGTTCAGTTCTCTAGTGCTCTGATTTCTAGGGGAAGAGGTGTTGATCGAGGGGTTTTGTGATGCTTCCCAAAGGGTCTTAGGATGTGTCTTGAAATAGAAATTAATAGTGATATCATATAATTCTAGGTTGTTATGTCCCCATTAATGTAACTATGCCACCCATGATCTGGAGAAAGCATCGGTTGTGTTTGTGATGAAGTTCTAGTGGCATTACCTTATTAGGGAGAGCTTTGTGGTCTTCATAGATCATAATGGTCTGAGGTATATCATTACCCTGTGAGATCTAAACTTGTGAAAAGAGAGGTGGATGGAGTTTGTTTTGGAATATGATTTTAAGATCTTTTACACCTTAGGTAAGGGGAATTTAATTGATGATTCTTTGAGTAGGAAGTCAAAGAAGATGATCACTTTGGAATCTGTGGACACTTTGAAGGAAATGGAGGAGTTTTAAACCTTGCACTAGGATTCAGGGGAAGACAGTGATAGAGTATATTTATTTCGGATGATGGTGATTTCTTATCTAATGTAGAAGGCAGAGGAGTCTCATTTGGGAGACTCAGAGTTAGAGGTGATGCCCGATCATGTTTTCCATGGTGATTCTCTACAGGGATGGTCAGAGGATGGTCAGACTAGGATGTTGTTCTATTAAATTCTATTATTTATGGTGGATATGCATGATGGAGTCCCCAATGAGTATCATAACTCACACTTAGTGGAACACCTAAGAGTTTCCATGAAGCACCATGTCATTAGGATATAGTTTTTGTGGCCCGATAAGAAATGGATTGTGGCAGAGTATGTTGCAAAATGCTTAGCACGCCAGTAGGTGAAGGCTGAGAACCATGTTCTCAGAGGTGTGTTGTAACCATTAGATGTCCTTGAGTGGATATGGGATGAAATCTCAATGAATTTCTTCATGGGGTTAACCATAGGATGCAGAGTCTTTGATATTATCTAGGTAGTAATGTATGGACTGATGAAATTGGCTCACTTCATAGCAATCAAGGAGTTGGGCGTAATGGATGACTTGGAAAAGAGGTTTATGGATGAGGTGGTGGATCTAAAAATATTTACAAAATATATTGTCTTGGATAAAGATGAAAATTTTACCTCAATATATTGGAGGGGATTATAACATGGTTTTTGAACATAGTTATGCCTTAGCATTTCCTTTCACCCATAGACAGATGGTATAACAGAATAGACTGTCTAGACCCTCGAAGATATGTTGCAAGCATGTATCTTAAACCTTAGTGGATCTTGCGTACAACACCTTCCCTTGGTAGAGTTCACTTATAATAATAGTTATCACTCTTCCATTAGAATTAGTGCATTTTAGGAAATGTATGGGAGACTGTTTTGTTATCTGTTGTGATGGATGGAGGTCGGGGAGATAGTTGATTTTGGTCTCAAGATAGTGCAGAGAATGATAGAGAAGTTTCAAATCATTTGTGATAGGATCAAATAACCACAGGAATGGAAATTTTTTTATTCCAATCGCAAGAGAAGGCTGTTTTATTTCGGTGTTTTGGACCACGTTTTCTTGATGGCCTCCCCTAGACATCAATGGTAGATGGTTGGAAGGGGAGTAAGATTCATCCTAGGTTCATAGGTCCATTTGTGGTGCTGGGGAAAGTTGGGAAGGTGGAATACTAGTTGGAATAGTCATCCTAGTTATAGAAGATCTGTGAAATGGTTCACAACTCTCAAATCCTTTGTTTTCTTCAGGATAAATCCTATGATATTGAATGGGGATAGTCGGTTATCGAAGGCAATTCAATATTCGTAGAGAGGCCATAATATATCTAGGATTTTCTGAAGAAAGTGATATATGGGTATACAATTCCTTTGGTTTAATGTTGTAGAGGCATGGTGGCTTAGAGGAGAGTAATAGGGAAAGAGAAAAACATATGTGTGAAAAGTACTCATAGTTTTTTTTTCAGTTTTTCCTTATTCTATATTTCCTTGTGATGTAATGATCAAAAAAATTTTTAGGAAATAAGATGTTTTCTAAGGGGTTAACATGTGTTGGGTGAAATGTGTGAAGATGTTCTGACTTTTGAATAGGCGAGGAACATACTCATAATATGGACACATTAACTGTGTTGCGATTAAACTCATGCATGCAAGTATGTTCCACCCCGAGCAGATAGTATCTTAACATGGGAAATGTAATTCCTTGATTCATGTGTTCAGAATGACATTGTTATTCTGATTTTTTGGTGTGTATTCTGGTAGGTTGGGTCAGCAACTGTTTAAGATGGTGTTCTTGGCTGCCAAGGATTCACTCTATCTTTCAAAAAAAACAGTGTGGATTATCATTGAACTTTGATGTTGGTAATTGTGTTTCAAGCCTAGAGATATCCTTCAAAGGTATATCATGGGGTGGTTTTTGGGACCCCTATTCTTCTTCTCGGGTTGGTTTTGAATTCTCTACGGGTGGGATAGTTTTATTGGTATATGATGTAATTTAACGGACCTCTATGGTTCGTTATGTTTTGAAAATCCAATGGTTGAAGTGTTCTAGGACGTCAAAGTTACATGTATCAACACATTTTAAAAATTTGTAATTTTTGATGATCTCCAATGGTAGGTCATGAACGGTCGGTCACGATAGTGCATCGAGATGGAGAGTCATCATGATGAGTCGTGACAGTGACATTTTGTAGTGAGTCATGATGGTGAACCTTGTTGGCGACTCATGATGGTGAGGTATGATGGTGAGTCATGAAGATGAATCTTGATGGTAGATCGCCTAATTGTAGCTCATCCAATGATTAGTCTTCCAATGGTAGCTCATCTAGCGGTGAGTCATCCAATGATGAGTCATCCAATGGGTACTTAGAACGGTGACTTGGGATGGTGTCTCACCCAATTGTAGCTCTTCTATTGGTGAGTATTACAACAGTAGCTCTTCCAATGGTGACACGGTTAAAGGTAGGTCATTCCAATTGTATGTCATGAAATAAGTTTCCTTCTTCCTACAGTTTCACCCTTTTAATTTTTTTATTTACATAAAATGAGTTTAATGTCATATTTTATTGTTTTTAAAGCCGTTTCGAATCGTATCTGTCTTCTAAAAAACCGAATCTTCCTTGGACTTCCAAACAATGTGGTATTGGTCAAGATCCATAATTAATTGATTTTCAAACCCATTTCATCCATTGATTTAGTATCTATCCAATCTAAAACCAAGGTCTTCTCTTCCTTTTTCACATACCTTTCGTGTAGTGTAAGATACCACAAAACGTTATTCCTTGAGGTGTCGTGCATTGGGATGTATATTTTGAATCATGTTTTCCCTAAAGGATTTTCCTACTACATGTGTGCCCCTACATTTGTGAAACTAGGATGTTCCAATCATCACTTTTTCCAGGTAGGTTTCCTCCATCTCTCTCAATTATATATCATGTGGGTTGGTTGTTTGAGTGTATCCCATATGAAGATAGTTGAATCAAAATTAAATAAGTATAATTAAATACGTTTTTGATCAATATGTTGGGGGTTTGGAAAAGTGACATATTATTATCTTGTTGTTTATTTTGGTTGTTGTTGTGAGTTACACAGGTTAAACACATGGATGAAAATCATTGACATTAGAGTTTTTTGGATGTGGATATAATAGTTTGTGGGTTTCATACAATTTTTTTTCCTGATGAGCCACTAATATGAAAAATCTGTTAACCATGTACACTAAACTAATAAACAGACGCCCTAGGATCAAACTATTTTTATGTTAACCCCTTAATTAAAAAGAGTAAATCGATCGGGGGATGTTGTTTTAAATATTTATACTCGTTTTCTAGGTTCCTGTGGGGGTGTGTTGTGTGTGTGTTTTTTCTACCTTTTGTTATAGTAGGGTTAAATTCAGGGTTGTGTAATGGGGGTGGTTTATAAGGTGTTATGAAATCTCGTGTTGAGAGATTTATTGATTCTAGAATTTACGGGTGGTTTTGTACATCAAGGCTATGAGTGGGTTGTATAGTAATGTGTTTTTTGGGTGCAGATGTGAGTTGGGGGTTATCTTGGTGAGATGATAGATTGAGAGGAATGAATTTGAAGAATGATGATGGTAGTGGTTGGCATGGGTGATTTTCCATGTAAATAACCTATATAAATCTTTCTCATTTTTCAGGATCATAATGTTTTTCCATGAATGGGTGTTACACAAAGATGAATGTGAATTGGGTTAATTTACCATGGTACTTTTTCTTATGAGTAACCTTGGTTGTGCTGCTTTTTGTTCCTTGTAATGGGTAGTTTACAGTTTAGTGGTGAATGAAATAAATTACTTCCTTAATAAAGAACATAAATTGATTAAATTAATTGGATGTGGGTATGAATTGAATTTTTGGCTTGTTGTGTGTATGTGAAACTAGTCGTAGTAGCAAATGTGGCATTGTGAGTTGGTTATTTTTTTGAGAAACCATAGGTTGGGCATGAGTGTTTACTAATATATTTATATATTTATTACATTTATTTTCCTTGTAATTTATATATGCACCCAACCTAGTTGAGTATTATGTGCCAAAAACCCGCCATCGTCATAGGGGAGAGTGTGTTTTCCCAACATCCTAGTGGTAGAATGGATGGTTGGCTACCCAATAATCTATTATCCTTCTTCCAGGCGGTAATTGCTCATGTTTATTTGGATAGGTTGTGGTGGTGAGGCCAAGGTGTGTGCAGGTGAGTTGTGATTTCCCAAGTGTCTTCGGGATGAAATGGGTTGTGATTCCTAGGTATCTTCGGGATGAGGTGTTGTTTGTGTCCTATGTGTATGCAGGCAAGATGAGCTGTGGATTGAGGCCCATGGGTTTGTGAGTGGGATGAAATGTGTTTTGTGTCCCATGTGTCCATGAGTAGGATGTGATGTGGTTTGTGGCCCAGGTGTCTACGGGTGAAATGTGTTGTGTCTTTGGCCAATGATACGGGATGAGGTTTGGTTTTTGCAGCCCAATATTTGGTGGGAATGTTGTGATGTGGTTCTTTTAAAAGAGTTGGGAGCACAAGGATGTTTTTCATTAGGCAAGAGAGTCTAAACTAGTGGAATGTGGTGCAGGGTACTGAAATCATCAATTCTCATTGTATATTAAATTAATTGTTCTGTGTTACTTGGTGATCGTACCTCGGTGAGGAGTGGATGATTAGTACACCTTGTTAGATGCTATTGGTTCTGCAGTTTTCTCACTGGATCATTAATATTCTCCCACTTTTTCATTAGAGACATTTATTTTCCAATGGAGTATACTTGTATGCTCACCCTACGTAGAAAAAACATCATTCATGTTTCCAAGAGCATTATGTGGGTCATGTTGGACCTTACTAGCTCAGAAATTTGGATTCCTATTGTGTCACTGCATAGTTTTACTATGGGTACATATTTTGGATTTTTATTTCATTTTTAAAAGGTTTATTTTAAACAATCATGTGGGATGTGTTTTTTATTATTTTATATATATTTACCTTAGAGTTGTTTTTATATGAAAAATCATATCTCTTGATATCATTTCTCTAAAAAGGGAACTTCCACCGATTTTGTGAGATTGTTTACCCTTGGTGATGGTCGCCATCCTAGGGCCTACTAGAGGTGGGGCATAAGGGTCTTTATCCCTCTTTCTTCATTACCTACCTCAAAAGGGAAACCTTTGGAGGGAGGGTTTGTGGAAGGATCCATTTTTAAAAATCAATATCTATGTTTTCTAATATATTAGTTCTAATTGAATTGGTGGAGATAGTGAAACTACTATAGTTGTTGGGTAATAAGGGATTCATTCTCCATAGAGATTCACCGTGGGTATTACCCATTTTTTTTAATAAAAATTATTGGTATATGTGGTTTTAAATCAAATAATGAATGGTAAAATAAATTTCAATAATGAGTGAGTATTATATACCATGAATTTATAAAATCTTTCATCAGCTTAATGGATTTAAATATATATCAATGGATGGTCATTATTTAGGTCGGTACTCCCCAAACGTATACAATCAAATATAGTACTATAAACATAACACATATAATGTTCCATAAATACCGACTAATGATTCCCAACATAAAATATTTTATAATTTTTTTTATAATTCGGGATATGTAGGTGAATGTTTCTTGACCATAAAAGATATATATGGTCATATTTTATCTAAAAAATAGTTGATGCATTTTGATTACTTAAGAATTCAAAATAGAAATAATACATTAAAACAGTATAGATAACCAGATAAGATGAAAATTAATAGTGTTTATTTGAAGATGTAATATATTTCCCCTGATATAAATTTAATCATGAAAAATGTGGATAATAGAGAATATTACAGAATTCTTCTTCCAAGGTTTGGTAACATTAAAAATTAATGAAATAAAATCATATAAGATGATTTGGTCAGGTAAATACCCTAAATATTGTTAAATAATTTAATAAAATATCTTTCCAAGGATGAAATAATCCATATAAAATATATCATATTCCATAATATGAATAATATCTTATGAAATAAAAATTTATAAAAAGGAACCTAATGGATCATATAACAATTCAGTGAAATCCTCATGAAAGGGTGAAGATTTTATTGAATGTTAACTAAAATTAAAAAAGAGTGTTTTGTGATAAAATATTTCAGAATGATAGAATATAAATCATGTAATGTAAATAATCGTTTAATTAAAAACATGTATCAACAAAAAAATTATGAGACAAGAATCCCTTACAAGAATGTAACAAATTATTTTCATATAAATGGATGAAGTTATAATGTGAAACAATTATAATTCCCAAAAAAATTAAAATATACAACTCAAAAAGGTCATAACACACATACTATTTGATGTACAAAGTCAATGATTTTGTAATATTACCTAATGAATGTAAATTAAGTTAGTAATATTATTACCTAAGACTTTTTATTTTCTAAACATGATTTGTCATCCAATATAAAAAAATTATTTTGATTTTTAATCCATATATAAACATGGATCATATTTTCAATACTAGACACCATTAGCTTATAATATACCATTGTATATTTAATAATTATTATTTATTTATAAAATATTTATGGGATCATTTTTTTCAAAACATCCTTTAGAATGAATTTTTTGTCATTTGAAATTTAACAAATATTCATTTTCTACATAATAATAATATATTCAAAATTGTATTAATTGTTGTTATTAAATAGATTTTTTAGACAATACATGTAGGTGATAATAAATAATTATTTATATATCATTCATGTATGGGGTAGTATTCACATACCCATGGGTGATATTCCAATTTCAAATCAATGTAAGGGTAATAAATTAGATAAATATTAATCATCCTGTAATAATAATTTTGTAATAAATAATTTATTTATTCATTAAATTCATTTATATAAAAAATTATTTGAATAGGTAATGTAGAATGAAATATTTCATCCATGGAGGTGATAGTATGCACTAAAACATAGAGAGAATTTTTATCTTTCATTCCATATAATGTATGCTGGTAATTATTTATCAATAAAAACAATAACATTTTAAAAAAATAATAATTCTGATGTTTATATATAAGTATTATTCTAGATGATTTTATTTTTATATAATAAGAATGAATCATTAATGAACTCAGATAAAGTGAATGATTTTTTCATATCCTCCTTTAAAGTGAACTAAAATCCTTTATAATTGAGTTTTATGGTCACATAGGGTATATGAGAATTAGTAATTTGATTTTTTATTATGATTTGAGAATAATTTTGGGAGAACACTGAATTCATATGTGACTTTAGAATAGTTTCATTGAATTTCATTTTATAGGAAAAAATAAATCGAATTATTTAAAACATTTAATAATTAGGTTTTTGAATGAAATTTCAAAAAATAAAAAGTGACACATGTATTTTCCTTGTATGGTTTTATTTACATTATACCATCAAATTTAATTCATAATATATTTTAATTAATTTTTAAGAAATTAATTAAATACAATTTAACAAAAAAAAGTTTAAACTAATTAATGATAATAATAACATAATTTATCCTCAGTGGAATCCATCAAATAATGGAATTGAAATTTAATAATTGAAATAACTTCTCACCCACCAGGATGATCCCTAAAATTTTTGAAATGATATTTTTAATTAAATTATTATTACTTTTAATATTTTTCAATTAATTATTATTAATATGTCAACAACATGCACAAGTGTTGTGTCAATGCAACGTATGCGTTTTAGATAATTATAATATTAATTAAAATATAAACTATCTTTTTGACAAAAAATTTTATTTCATAACAATCATTAATGTTATCTCAATTTGTTTTTAATTTAATATTATCTGTATCATCATCATAAACTTTTTTTTATAATTTTAACTGAGAGGGAGTATCATTTTTTATATTACTCTAAATACTAAAATAATATAATGTCATATTGATAAATAGCGGAGTAAATTACCAATTATTTGATTATAGAAAAATGGAGGGTATAATTTCTGATACATATTCAATTTTTTTTGAAGTTTTAGGGGTATTTTTTCCCTATCTATTTGTTAAACCATTTAAAACATTTACTATTAATAATAATGGAATTTAGTTTTCCTATAAAAATAAATTTTATCTATAAATAATAATAGTATATTATTAAAATTGATTATTTTGATTCTAAATAATAAATATTTTTAAAATAATTAATTTCAATAAGTGGGAAAAATAATGTAAAAATAATTTAATAAAATTAAACTGGAACATGTTTTTTGAAAAATAAATTCTTAACCATTAAAATAATTTTCATCACCATCATTAATACTTTTTTATGGTCACTAAATTTATTGGATTATGATTAATATAATACAAAGTTATGGGACTTCAGAACCAATCAAAAATAAAATTTAACCTTGTTATTAGATAATTAATGAAAAATTTAATAAATACTTATTATATTTTAATAATGAATTACTTATGATCTAATATGTAAGAAACTAGTTCCTAAAATCAACATAATATTTTAAAATTATTTATTTAAATGATAAAAGATATATTTTTTCTATTATTAATAATGTATATAATTTTAAACCATTATTTTATAATGATGATATCCTATAGGCTATAGTGTTTCTATAAATAAAAAATTTCACTATGAAAAGAATTCAAAACAAACATAAATATTATATATTTTCTATTTTCAAAAAATTAATAGAAAATTGAATTTCATTTTTCTATATTCATCTGTATAAATTTATAATTTTTTTAAAAAATTATATAATATGAAAAAAATAATGTTTTTAGTGAAAAAAAAATTTATCCATGAGTAAATGAATTAGAAATCCATATTTTACCCAAATATTTCAATGTGTGTTATTGATTAATTAAATAAAATATAAGATACATTTAAAATATGTTAATTCATGAAATTTATTAAAATTATAAAAAATACATATTTCTTTAACATACTTTCTTTCAAATTATCGTATTACCATAAGTAAAATACAAACGATTTAAATATACAAAATTGTTCCATTTCATCATTTATTCCTATTTAAACTATCATATGGTGTGTTTAAATTTGTATTATAATAATACAATATTCACATTAGTTCACTGTGTTTTTATCACAACATATAGTATATAATTGTTTTACTAAAATAATAATATACATTATAATCTTGTTGTGTTACATTCAAATTAACCACCTAATGATTTCAATTTTTTACCAAGATTAATTTGTCGTGAAATAATAATATTCATGATTGGTTACATGTCACTAATATAAAAAACCATTTCCAAATAAAATATTACATATATAATTTATATAAAATTAAAATACTCATACATATGAATATCTTTCTAAAATAATAACAAGATAACTGAGGGCTACATTTCGTTTAATAAATGATATATATATCTTAATTTTTTGTGATTTATATCAATTATTTCACCATTGACAGAAAGAATATGAATATATACATATAATAAATTACATTACCTATTATAATGGTAATTTCACCAATTAGATCAGTTATGATTACTTTTCCGCCTTTTCTTCATATCATATTCTAATGTATGGTTAATAGTGATGATTTATTCATTTCTGAAGCCTAAAAATCAACAATTTATGAATATTATGGTCCATTAATTAATGATAAGTTTTTCGAAATTTCTATTGTAATTTACTTTAACAAGAAGTAGCTATCACATATAAATATGATACATTATATGATCAAAGAATAATTTGAAGAAGTATAACATTAATCCTATAAACATAAGTAATACTTCCAAACCATCACCATAAATCACTATAATAAATAATATAAAAAATATTTAAAACATGCATAACAATATTCAAAACACATATAATCATTGAAATATATTCCTTAAAATAAGCTTAAACATATCCCCATATAATGTTAATAACTAAAAAAATAATATAATATTGAATATAATCCATAATCATGTAACTTCTCAACCTAGATGCCACTAAGCTGGTGTATTGAGTCGGTTCTCCATAAGTCATTATGCACACCAACCTATATTCCATAGGTTACTAACAAGTAAAAATGTCATAGGTTGTGACAATGGGAAGACTATTACCTCTTATCATAGTATGAAAAGAGTGTAAATTACCAAATATCATCAATAAAAGTAATGAATCGTGTGTAGAAAAAATAAATATACTATACTATGGTCATTCGTTGATAAAAATTAAATAAATAAAATGATATAACATCCAATTCATAAGTAAAAAAATTTATTTCCCTGTATTCTGTTCAAATATGAAAGAGTATAAAACAAGTGAAATAAAATTATAAGGCTCTACTTATATCTATGATCCTAAGAACATACCCAATATTCAAGGCACTATGCAGATTCTCCCACCAATACATGATAATCTACACAAGAGGTTATTCTCAATCATGAAGTCCTATGAATCAACCCAACCCACCAAAAGTCTATTCTCAGTCTTAATATAGAAATAATCATTCACTCACATTAAGGTGAACATATAAGTGATGAGAAATAAATATACGTTGGACACCCCAATTGACGAACCTATAATATTCTTCCATAAGTAAATGCTAAATAAATATGATCATAATGACCATGATACAACATTAATAATAAATAATAAAGAAAAAATTATGAATATTCTCAATCCAAAACAAATCATTGAATCTATGATCCCTGTCACCATGAAATCGTGTGAAAAAATGGAAAAGAAAGGGATTTCATACCACTCTTGTCGAGTATAATAATATTCATTCTTGTGTTTTAAACCTATATCATTGACACTGGCATTATGTACTATTATAATTACTATAGGAAAGATACACCACTATAGGGGAGTATATTTTCTTTCCTTGGGTTCACTTTTACACACCTCTAATAACTATAATAATGGATTCCAAGAAGTATCTTTAAATCATGTAAATAGATCTTATCATGATTCTATACCTCTCATACCATTTAAATCTAGTATAATGTTTGACACCAAGGTACCATATTTTTGGAAAATAATGATATTATGACCTATATGACCTCTTTAGGGAGGATAAATAACAGAACAATAATTCATTCTCTCTCAATCAATGTATAACATTGACATGCAATTAGTAATGTGATAAATACCCCATATCTAGACATGTCCATCGATTTTGGTAACGGTGAATCAAAATGATCATATGGAATATCCTAAAAATCACTCGAGGAGATCATAATCCATCCCCATGTTAATAATAAATCATTTAGGATGAACTCCATGTCTTGCCTCATTCTTAAGTAAGTCTCATATGTTGAATCCCATGAATTACCTTGGGGGATCCTATAATAAACCGTACATTAAATAAATATACAATTCTTAAAACTATAAGAATATTAATTATAAACTAAAAAAACCCATTATTGGACCATATAGGTATTGTGTCTTTAGAAATTGGAAAACATAAAAAACTGGTCCATAAGACATCATCATTGTCTCCCACTTATTTCATCATAACTAGACCCCTTTTTGACATATCTTACTTAATGTCCTTTTTCATGACCTGGGGAATAGATATATATATGAAAGGGTGAGCTCAAATGCTCAGTAATGGTAACACATAGAGATATCAATCATATCATAATCAATAGACATAATAACATAACATTTCAAAATCTTATCATGAATATGAAATATCAGGATACCATGTCATGTGTTAAATCATAAAATTTATAATATTTAATGATATTAATCCCAAAAGTCATAACCTATGACATGAAATTCTATTGCATACACATAAGCATATAAAATAATTTCATATTTTTCAAGTCTCATTTCCAAGACCATCATAATGGTCAAATTATATTATAGAATCGAGTTCACTCCTCATTCTAGAGTTGTACTACTAAACCATGGTCATTTCTCATTATAGCCATGTCTATATCATGAGATATAAATACAAACCCAGTGAAATTGAGATAGATATAGGTCTCACCTATCTCATAATGATATTATTCTTACATATGATACAATAAAATTTATCATTCATCATAACCCAAAGAATAAAATGGATTTCTTTAAACGTAATTCAACCTTTACATAATCCATGTAAAAAATGGATTTCATAAATATAATATAATCATGGACATAATAAATCCCTAAAAACAATAAATATATTATATTTATAACATAAACCTATTATTGAATTACATCTTATATGGAAACTAATTTTCAAATAATATTTTAAATTAATTCTTAAGGAAAAAATCCATTCTTCTTCAAAAAAATATCCTTTCTTAAAATATTGTAAAATTTTAATTCAAAATAAGTTTTTTGAAAATAATCATGAAATTTTGAAAATTATGTTTCATGGAAATATGTCATTTTGGAAACATAAAAATCTATTCATACCATATAAGTTAAAAAAATTATCCTTATACTTTTTCTGAAAAGGTCAAAATGTTCTTCATATCAAAAACAAATAAATATTCCTTTCAAACCATTTAATAAAAATTCACCAATGATTAAAATTGAAACTAAAAGATTTCATAATAATAGAAATAATATATTTGGAATACATAATTAGTAGTCATAGACATGGTTGATAAATATACACCTATAAATACTTACGTTTAAACAATCTTGGATAATAATGATATATTTAAATTATCCCTTTACATATGTTTGATTTCCATTGTATGTATTCGAAAATCCTTTGTAATTATTTAAATAATTTCATTGACCTATTTCATAATCAGAGTCAATTTTATGATATCATATATGATTATATTTTCATCCATTTGTTAGTAATATTATTACACATCCATCAGGTGTTAACTTCTATATTATTTTACGCATGTTTTGTTGGATAAGTTCTATTTCATATTATTATATTGTAGTTATATAATTAAATTAATTATATTAGTATAATATATATAATATTTATTAATTATATTAAATTATATAATTATGATTTGATAAAAATCATGTATAAGGAATCACATCGCATCATGGAGGCTGTTAGTCGTAAGTACACACGAGAGACGATATCATTCCCATAATTGTTGAATGGTATAAAATTTTATGGTGTATAATATTTCATAATAAATATAATGTTATAATAATCATATATATTTATTAATTCTATCATTGTACCCATCCATTTATGGTGGTTACGAAAAACATATTACACCAGGACTTGTAGACGATAATCATACATACGCACACAAGGTGATTCTGGTTTTCATAGGATGGATGGAAGATGGAATATGATCATTTCATAATAATAATAAAATCTCAATATATAATTGATATTGTAGTAAAGAATTTTTAATTAAACAACTAATGATGAGTATGTATAATAAGAAATAAGATTGAAATAATAGGTAGACGAGATTACAACTTCTTCGACGTGCTCCCTCTAAATCTTTTCTTAAGGAACTAGAGTTAATATTTGAAGAAGGCCATAACCACTATAATGTCTCTATAAATGTATAGAAGAGAAATGTTCATGGTGTGGATGATCATTAAGGATCTATGTGAGGTGAATTGTTGAGGGAGGAGGTTCCCTTTTATAATTGAGGTGAGGGGAATTCCGGAATATATAAAAATAAAAATTTATAATATAGTAAAACCCCATACAAAAAGATCATAAATGTCCCAATTTAGTATATAAGATTTGATAGGGATGTAATTTTATCAACCAATAAATCTTAGAAAAGTCTTCCTATCAATTTAAACCTTATCATTTTGATTAACACTAATTTATTCTATTTAATTTTTAACTAGTGTATCAAATATTAAAAGGGTGCAATATTTAACTATTTGATGTGAATTATACAATAAAAAAATACCTTATAAAAATTTATATTATATCATAATTATTATATATTTTCAAAAATGTATTATGATTTTTAAATAATATAATAAAAAACTATTTTGACAAAAATTCAATAGTATCAATGCTGACACTATTCAATTCACTTATTTTTAAAAATATTATGATAAAAAGTTAAATAAGATCAAAATATTTTATTATATTACTTATAGGTCAAGGAATGATATAAAATTCATTGGACATATTAATTGTCCTAAAATATATTTATTTTAAAAAAAATTGTAACATTTATTTGATATTTTCGTTAAAAAAATAATTACTACAACAGTTTTGTATAACTATTTTATATTCTTATTTGTTGAATGAAAATTAAAAATTAAATACTATGACAAAGATAAATACTCTATATTTCATATTAGTACTTTTAATAAAATATATCTTCAATATAATTCATAATTAAAAATGTTATACTTATTAGATCAAGAATGTGACATGTTTTTCATCACTTTAAATAAAATAATACAAGTGTCATAATCTCGTCTATAAGGGTCCAAATGATCAATAACATGACCCTTGGTTGCTTATGGTCAAGGTATACTCAACCAATAATATTTTATCAAGTTTTTTGTTCTTTTAACGGTTATTATGATTTAAATAATAATTATTTTATGGATTTCTTATCAGTTGAATAATTTCTATATAATTAAAGTACAAGTGTTTAAGGTAATTATTTATATTCCAAAAATTAAAAATAATAAAATTGTGATAAATAAAAAAACATTTTATCTTTAAAATGGTTATTTATAATCTAATTTATACTCTATATATCCTTATATTAAAAATGATAATTGTTTTAAAATTTGAGTGGGACATATTGAACTTCTATTGAAATAAACAAAATGAAATGTCATAATCTCATCCAAGTGGCTTCAAAAGGACCCAATTTTGACCCAACTATGATATAGATCAAAACAAACTCATTCTATTATTTTAGGAAAAGTGTTAAGTTAATTTTATAAAATTATTTTTACCCATAATTAAGAATTACCAATGAAACTATTCATAATTCCTAAAAATAAAAGAAATATATTTACATAAATTGGACCAATTGATTTAAAATATGGAAATTATTTTTCCTAATTATAATATATAAATTTTTAGAAATTAATTTATAATTAATTATGTTTTCAGAAAGATATAACGAGTTTTAAAAGTTAAGACATTTCAAAATATTGAAGTTTTTTTACATCTTACATCACTGTAAAATTATTTCTTATGACATATATTTTATTGAATGATAAAAATATATTTTATTTATTCATTAAAACAATTCCATATTATAATTTCACTATATAAATTATTTTGATAAAAAATGTTTTTCTTCAATTGAAATTTATTGTATTTTTACTATTCCTCAAAATGTGAAATCATCAGAAAAATATGCAGAATTCATCCAATGTAAATTTTTATATCTCTCTTCCAAAAAACATGTTTTTGTTTTCAGATAAGAATTATATATTTTTATGAATTTTAATTTAAAAGGGGTTCTCCATTATATGGTTGAAAATTAACCTTTTGAAAATTTAGATTTTTATACATAAAATATGGTTTATTCAAAACCTATTAAAAATATCTATTTTATGAATATATAATATATTTTATTAAGTATAAAACATCTATATTTCATTAATATCATTTACTAATATCAATTATCTATATTTATTAATACAAAAATATAAATATAAATTTCACTTATATTTTTCGTAAATAATTGGTAGCCAATGAATTCACCATACATTTTCATAATTTAGTAATATTTTTTCATGCTAAACTAATGATTAGGCTAAAATGTTCATTTTATACTAACGGTGAATTTTGGTTCATTTAAACTTTATATTGTGTGCAATGCAAGTATTTGAAAAGTTAATATTATAAAATAAAAAAATTTCATAAAAACACTCTGGTGTTATAAATTCTAATAAGATGATAGTAAACTAAGGAGGCTCAAATTATAGGTCCTTAGTAATACCTATGGGCATACAATTCACATAATGATAAATGAAAAGTATCTAATGCCAGATTATAGGATGTTCCTTTGGGAATTCCTATCACATAATTCATCACATCAGGTACATTTGATAATTACATTGAATAACCAATGGGAGTAATTAATGTAGCATGATAAAAAATTAGAATGTATGATAAAAGTGTGAGGGTAGTAAAACACCAAAACCAACCAGTATGGCCTTATTATATATGGCTCAGAAATTTGGTATGTGTTATAAGGTGATAGATGCTACCAATCATAGAATAGTCAATGAAAAGACTCTAATGTTGGATGCTAGGAAGCACCTTCGGGAATCCATGTAAAATATTACATCACTTATAGCACATAGAACAATTAATATGAAAATGATTTTGAAATAAGTACACTATTGAGAGTTACCATATGAATGAAAAAAATAAATAAGTGATTTTTCCAAAAGCCTAGCCACACCACTAAGACCATATCCTCTTAGTAACACAATGTAAAACCTCCCAAAAATGATACTTAATATTCTAAATGTTATAGCCCATGTTAATAGGGTGTGTCTTTATTTTCTGGATCCTACCCAATTAGAATACCATAGTTAAGAATCCATGGTCATGATTAGTGGTCAGGATGCGTGATATTCAAAAATGTTTGAGAGGGTCTGTGTGTGTGAGGTATAAAACATTGAATGAACATATATTTTCCTATAGGAGTAGTAATTAGTTTTACATGATGCCCAATTGAGTAATATCATGTGTTGTGCTCAGAATGAAACCAACTTATTAAAGGATACCCACGTGGTCATATGAATTTGTTCATGGCTTGAAAAGATAAGGCCCTTAGAAATGGTATCATATCCAATACTAGTCGGATGTGTTGTAGCACCACATGGGTTTGGTTTGTGGGGTTAGCAACGAGGTAATTGTGATTTAATGGGGTGTAGGGTGTAACACCCTTAAAATGTGATATATAAAATCCTAAAAGGTCACTACCCATTTTAGAATGCTAATATTTATTTTGAGAGACAACCTAATTATAACTACACAGATAAATGTTATTTTCTTAGAGTAGTAATTAAGATGGATTACCTTCTATGAAATTTCATAGGGTGTGTGTGAGAGAATAAAAAACTCACTATAAGAACATGGCATGGAATGTGAGTATAGTCATTACTATATTATAAAACCCTAGAGAATAATATCTTGTGGTATTTTAGAAAGAAAACCAATGAATTAAAAGATACCCATGTAGTAAGATGACTTGGTTCATGCCCCAAGGAAGGTTGGGTCGTGACATACAATTCACTAGCCTGTGGATTTTCAAACACGGTGGAACCCAATAGGCCCCACAAGTCTAGACATAAGAGATACATTTTGTCTAAGATCCTCATAATTGATATGTTTTTGAAAATACCCTAGATGGAATCCTTAGTAAGATTATGAAATATAGGCATCCTACATCTTATCCAAAGAATGAACTAAAAGATTCCTCCAATATACTATCCTCATAAAAAATCAGTAAAAGGAGGAATCCTCTATGGGATCATCGATCATAATTTATGTTTCTTAGGGTAAAGACCTTCTACAATCCAATCTCTAACAACTAACATGAATCAATGTCTAGAAGTTTTCACCACTAAAGGGAAAATTATTCTTTAAATATAGTTAGGAATCCGTATAGGGAGATGGATCATGTACTATCTTAGATTCAAAGTATCACTCTACATTTCTCCAAACATGAAACTTTTATGCCTAATCATTTTCATCATTGACCCTATTACCAAAGTCTTTGAATGATATTTTAAATGAATAACTTTATAAAACCATTCATAGATTGTTAATTATTTTATATAACCATCGGGTAGGTATTAATAGATGTTTCAATATTAAGACATATTTGAAACTGTTAACTAGGGAAAGAGCCTATCCATTATGATTATCACACCAAACACCTTAGAAAAGTACTCAAGTCACCCCATGGAATCCAACTTAATGATGTACATGAAACACTTATTGTAAATGACTATTCATATATCTAGTTTCAGCTTCAGTTCATCAAAATATGAGAAACCCTAAAAATGGTAGTGAGAAAGGAGTACACGACATATATACTCTAGAATATGACATGCACTATCACATATCCACCTATAATTTTACATTAACGAAACATGTAATGTAAAACCCATTTACATGTTGTCTAGACGAATTATATGACATGTACCCAACATGGGATATCCTCCCATGTATCTTTCATTACCTAGAAATTTTTTTTCTTAGTCGTGTACTTATACATGGAATGTGTGGCACTCAGGGTCTTGTTTTGTAACCTACATTGTATGGTGATTTAAGATGGGATATCTGACGTGGTACTCAACTACAAGTACATGAAATAATAAATGGAGTGTACTTCCAATACACAAAATGTACTTATAAAAATTCTTATTCATGTAATATGAATAATACAAGGTTTTTTTTCTGAAACTACATGTTGCATGATGACGATTTTTAACTAGAAACTATTATAAACGGCCAAAAACGTAGTTTTCCCACAAAAATTATTATATTTACGTTAAAGGGGAACCAATGATTCATAATTTGGAGATAAAATTTGAGAAAAAAGAAATATATGGTGATTTATAATATAAACCTAAAAAACCTACCTTTTGGTGGAATCCTTCATTATATCACCTGTTTCTGATATATGCAGCTACTGAATGGTGATCTATATCCTACGAAGCTCTATGGAAGCAACTATATTACTATCTCCCTCAATATATGTATACCTATACATTTTCAATATTTTTCATATATAAGGATTCCCATAGGTGTGTATATGAGAATCTAAGATAGTATATGTTAAAATAAAAATGTAATGATGAGGAAGGAAGAAAAAGAAAAGAAAAGAAAAAGAAAAAAGAGACTATGCCTAGACCTAATAACCAGGATGATTTTATTCCTTCCCTATAAAAACACCCCTCTCATGACTCAATAGACAAATCATAGTATCAAGGGAATATTCTATTTAAAATATATAGATAAACAATCATGTTTGAAAAACCCTAATATTTATTAAATTAAATACAAAAATTTTAATTCCTTTATGAAGATTTGACGGGCTCAAAATTCGAAAAAAAATTATAATGGTAGAAACCATATTCCCAGAACAATATAATGTTCTAGAAAATTATATTATATCATATTGTATGGTAAAATACCATTTTACTTCATCAAAAAATTGTAAGAAAAAAATTCTTATCTATGCCCAATTTCACTATCTATAAAAACATGGGTCTTTACAACCTCCAAAACATTAACCTTATCATCCAAAAGAATCCTTGGTGGTAATAATACACCCATGATATCCCAAGTAACTTCTTAACTTGGTGATATTGACCATATAATGATTGGACTGTCAGTTTTAACTACTCCCACTATATGGGGTACCATCAAATATGTCTAATCGCATACCCTCACCATATGAGAACCATTATCATCGCATTGAATAATCTATCATACCCTCTTTCCAGGAATATATTCCATGAAAACATATAATTTTCACACAAAATGAGCATCACCACCCTAAAATAGCCAATAGTTCTTCCCACCATATAGATTACCTAATATTGTTACTCATTTGAAACCTCAATAGGTTCAATCCATCAATCTAGAAAAGATATTTAAAAGTATCCGTATTTATCCAACACTATTTTAAATTACATTGTATTATGTCAAGATATAGGACATGTTAACCCCTAATTGAGAATACTCTATCATTCCACAAATATCCATTTATAGATCTGTCTGATACATTCTCATATCCAAATATTTTTTACTTTTCTTTTATGAAATTATGACACCATGTCTCCAAAAAATGAGTGTCTAGGTCCTTTTTAGGGAAACCACCTAATGAAACCTGATTTTTTCTTTATGTATCCTCTACTATAGAGTTACATTAATCATTTTGTAAAATCAATCCTGAAACTAATCACAAAAAATTCTATAAAACAAATGGTCTACAACTCATGTACCACCACACACTGATTAACAATTTGAATGGAACAATATAAAACTAATGCATATCATTATCACAAAACGCATAATCCCATGAGACACAAATTATTAGGCCAGTTGACCATGTACTTATATTGATAATATCATTTATCTAGAATATCACACATAAATCCTATTTAAAAAATATAATCTATCATGTTATAAAATATATTTATACAACCTTCTATCAAATTGCATCATTCCTTCTATGAGCAACCACCCATTCACTAACCACATGAACAATAGAAAAACCATTGGTCTAATGAGGTAGGAACCCAAAGAGTCCCACCCATCAAACTATGTTTCCTTATTGAATAATCTATAATTATTCCCCATAAACTAACACCATTATCATGCATATACTGAAAATCAATAAGAACCTATCATTCATCATTCCCAAAATGAGAATACAAAAAATCCCACCACCTAATAAAGGAACACATATATCCATACCAACACTATAGAGACCTTGGATTACAATAAATTGATAATTCATCATTGATTATAAAAATTTATTATATTACACAAAAAAACATCTAAGGATTGTAATTTTATAGTTCATTTGAAAACAAGTAATCCCAATCAACTAGATCATATGTAAAAAAAATCATCTTCCACAAAATTTTTCAGGACTAGGTTTCAACCTTTACTTACAATATGTAATAAATTTATTCATAACCTAAGTAAAAGAATCATATGAATGGGTGAGATCTGATTATCTATAACTATAAAGAAGATATATATATTCATAACAAGAACATAAGAGTATTAAAAATGATAATATCATTATAAAACCATACATGACACAAAAAAGATCCTAATTTTGTGTTTATAGTATAAATATTGGAAGTTCTTATGACATAAATCATAATAAAATTATTGAAAATCAAAAATTCTATATATAATTCGAATTATATATAGAATTTTGGAATACAAATAATAATAGAAAATTATTTCAATATTACTCTTGTCTAATAACCAAGGCTATCGTGGTGGAATGAGTTCACTCTATAAACCATCATAGTTGAAAATGATCACTCCGAAGACTATCATAACAAAAAATGTCCCTTACTGAACTAAGTTCCCTACCCATTATATTGTATGTCATGAGAAATAAATCATTACCCAATGCGTTAGAGGGTTCTATAGGATGAAAACATCACTTAATGAAAATAATACATCTATATTCCATCAGATCATAAAATCTCTATCATATCATAACCCATGAAATCAAATTGTCTTCATAAAAAATTTATCATATCATAACCTAAGGAAAAGAGAAAGGTTTCATTTTCACTCCATTATTTAACCATATTATAAGTCATGAAAAATAACTAGGTTTCATAAGAATTATATCATAGTAGACCCCATGAAAAAAAAGAACTGGTTTTATAATTGCTTTATCATGGTATATCCCTTAGAAAATGAAATGGGTATTATAAGAATTATATCCTGTTATAACACATGAAAAAATAAATGGGTTTCATAAAACTTTTGTCATCATAAATATAAACCATTCAAAGAATGAATAATATTATTATCCTAGAATCATATCTACATTAAATAATAAGTAACCTCAAAGTATGTAATTTTTAATATAGAATTATTTTGAAATAAAAATTGCATATATTTTTTCCTAAGGAATATAAAATTTCATTTAAAGTCACATTTTTTAAAATAACAAATTAAAAATATTTTTGAAATGATTTTATTTGAATATGACATTTATAACTTAAGGAGGAATCATTAAAAATAATTTAAGCCATTTAATTTTAAAAAACAATTATTTAGAAATCAGTTTTTAAAAACAAATTCCAAAAACATACTCTAAATCCTTTTATTGAAAATAATTTTTTAAACTTTTAAACGAAGGATTGATAATAATTTTATATAATTTAAAAAAATTATTGAGTAAAATTAAATTACATTGAAAATAACTTTTTAAAAATAAGAAATTCATCAATTATTCTTTATCATTTTTCATTGAATGTAAACAATGAAATTATAATGGATGTAATAAATAATTTAAATTTATTTGTGCGGTAAATATTACTTCCTCTTTGAAAAATAATTTTTTAAAAAAATAATTCATTTAGAAAATAAAATTATATGAAAATGAAAATTAAAAAGTAAAATATAATTGTTGGATAAAACATTGGTCATGTTGGAAGGAAATATAGTTCATGTCTTATATGTTAAAATAATGATTCCTGTAACACTTTTAGTAAAATTAAAACCATCATTTATTAGAAAATGATAACAAGATTTCTAAAAAAAATTATAGATAAAATGGATAAAATAGATTTAACATATCATTTATATATATTTAAAAAAAATTGAAAACAATTTTAAGAAAACAATTTTGAGAATAAAAATTGTTTTTTATTGAAATAAGAAATAGAGATAATTTCATAAAAACATTTTTTAAATTATTATTAGTACCAAAGAGTTAAAAATGGTACTATTAATTTAAAATATCATAATAACTTGGGGATGATAATTTTACTGAATTATATTGAGTATAAGATCATATGATTTCATCATTGTAGATGTATTCATAAACAATCTCGATAAATGATGAGATTGTATCATAAATCCATTACCACTTTGGTAACATTGGAAACATAATCCCCAATAGAGAGAGATATATATAAATGGATATTTAATGCCCAATATTTTTGGAAAAATCATTATAAAATATATTCAAGAGAGTATATAAAAAATAAAAAATAATAGGTGGTGAATATGGAACATGTCTCACTGTAGTAAAAAGTGAGAATAATATCCCTTACCTTTTGTATCGAAATCCTTCATGATATTTCAAACCAAATTTATAATAAATAAAATATAATTATAAAAAATGATAAAAAACAATAATTATATATACCATACAACATATTTCTCTCTTATGTCCTTATATTTTCCATTTAATAACAATTTCATCTTAAAGTCATGTTTTAGGTAATAACTACTTTGTTTTTCATTTATGTTTTGATTTGTTATTTTTGTTCTAATTAATTGGATCACAGTTCCATAATATCATGAATGGTAACCCTAAAATTCATATAATATATTGAGAATATATTTATTTATAGTAATCCATAATATATGTAGATATAAAATGAAATATACTATTCATGGAGACGGTAGGACATACATATGTATGACTATTATTTTCAATTTCCTGATGGATTGAAAGAAATAAAGATAAATAATATATTACCACTAAAAACAAATATTAATTTCATATATATCACATATTCTTCTTAAACTCCACCTTAATACATTCCTTGTAATGTGTGAACGAATTACAACGTTTCATGAGGTGGTCGTCCACTGTACATAAGAGGGATGTTATTGTATTCTTATAGAATAGAAATGATAAGGTATTTGAAATATAATAATTATATAACAATAATAGCACACCTATAATATATTTAAAATTATTCAATCATTATCCATCCATGATATGAGGTAATTTAAAAACTAATGACATCGGTTCACGAGGTGGTATTCTGCCATACACAAAAACGATGATTTCGTAACCCATTTGATGGTTGTAATGATTGTTATATGTAATGAAATTAACATAACCAAATTTCATTATATGAAATATAATGAGTGTATTATATCATAATAATTTAGTAATAAATTAATTAGGTTGAGGATTAAATAAAATAGAAACCCTCGATGAAGAACGATACCTCCTCCTTGTGTTACCACATTAGATTTCCACTAAAATTCATCTAGGGATGGATTTTCGGATGACCATGAATTATTTCAATGTAAATTACCTTCTTATAATTATTTAATATTGTATAATCACATAAAATCACATTATCAAAACAATAAGAACTTTATAAATGAAGAATTAATGAATTAAAAGGCATTTCTAGAAGTTAATGGACATATACCATAGGAAAAACAACTTGACCATTAGAATAGTAACATATACCTTATGAATAATAAAATGAAAAATTAAATAGTAACCTCACCAATGAAATTATAATTAAAATTTATCCATATTATAAGTGAAAATATGATATAAGTATATCATAATATAAGTAAAAAATACTTTTAAAAACATATTCATATAGTGTTTATATTTTTGTATGTCATAAATATTTAATTAAAATTATATGAGTAATTTAATATTTTAAAAATAAAATTTATTTACATAAAATGAGTTCATCAATTATATATTTTATTTATTGTGATTATAACATAATTTTTTGGGACCTTAGTTAATTTTTCAATGTGATACAAAAGAAGTTATAATTTTAAAATTTGTATTTTTCAAGTAAATTGTGATTTTAATAAAAATTATAATTTTTCATATTTAAAAATATTTTTTTCATAAAATGGAGACTATTTTTTAATTATACTCAAATAAGAATTTTTAGGGTGATTTTTTGAGATTTATCTAAAATACTTGAATTTTTGGTGAATAATGAAATATGATAATTTATTGTATAGGTAGATAAATAAATGTTTTAGTCATGATTGGGTCATGGATGATGTAAGTGACCATTTTATTGAATTAAAATGAAATAAGGACTATATTTAGTCTCAGTAATCATAATAATTTCTTTTCTAGAGAAAATTAATATAATATTGTGTAAAATAATAAGAAAAAACCCCACTTCTCCTTATAAAAACCACCCCTCACCACCTCTTCTCCTCACACCTCTAAGGCCTTAATACATGTCCAAATTATACACAAATATCCTCCAAAACACCTCCTTTATGAACAAGTATTTTTGTTATTAACAAAATACCAAAACAGATCCCATAATGTGGTTCTTCAGAAGAATGAATCAAGAGGTAAAACCATCTTCTATTATCATTCAATCTCTTTTTATGCTCTTTTATTTTATCATCTTCTTCCAAATTCCTCTTCTAAAAGTGTCATGAAAACTGATATATCGTACATATACTAGAATTTATCTTGTTTATGAAATAATTCATCATCAAATCTCATATCCCTTCTCTTTTACATTAAGAATGAAAACATCATCCATGATGCGGAAATTTACCACCTTCGTGGATGACGTGATTTCATCTATAAATTCCAACCTCTAGGATTGTTATGAAACAATTTTTTTGGATGAAATAGATTTTAATATATGTAATATATTATATTTAATATTTTGGAATAAATTTATACACAGCATATTAAAAATAATGAGTTCATTGTGATCGAAAACCACCAAAATAAACCCAAACGATTATCATTAACTATTTATCTAATGATTCATCATCATTCTATAAAACCACATGATAAATGGACAATTTAACCTATTTAATACCATTAAAAATATATAAGTTCAATTCTGGAAAATTACTACCACTTCATATGACCTTTTGTACATGTATATAAGAAAACTAATCATGATAAAAAAAGGAAACCAACAATTAAAAACGATGAAATTAAACCTCCTAATCCATAAAAAAGTACATAAATAAACATAATAAAGTAATAATAAATAAAATAAATATATAAATATTTACATAAATATTAATTAATAAATCTAATTTTTTTATCCCGGACTTTAAGATTTTGTGAAGAAAACATTTGAACTTTAGTTAAGGGATTATACCCGGACCTCCATTATTCTGTTGTGTTACTCTTTCTCTCTTTCTACCCAAACAATATTCTATTTGGTTTTTATGTAAATATAATGATTTTTTTCATATGTTCCAAACTAATGTATTATGATCCTTTCATCCTTATTTTTTAGAAATATACATGTTTTTAAAAGGTCCCCTACTCAATTCATCCTGATAAGTAAGCCCGATTTAAGGCAACTTCCCGAATTCTTACCCAGTTTCAAGTGAACACTATAATTTGTTTTAAGCCTCCATTATTTCTGTAAAAATAAATTATTTTATTATTAAAACATCCTTTTTAAACTTCCATTTTTTATATAAAATATTACTCTCTTTTATATTTTAAATTCTCTTTAATATTGTCCTTAAACTGTGCAGAACTATTTTATTTATAATGACACTTAAATTACTATTTTTACAAGATATAAATTAATTTTTACATCAATATTATTGATCTATAAGTATATTCTTTTATAAATGTTTATATATTAATTAATTCCTTTCTTTCATGGAAAATATTATGATCTTCCCATTTATTATACATTGCGATAGGATTATGATACCCAATTCATTCCATGGGTAACCTTTATGTTTATGTTTGATTATTTGTGTATGATTATTTTTGTGGAAATAATTTAATGATCATGTTATGATGGATGTTATTAAATTGTTCTCCAAACCATTGGGTAATGTTTAGACTCACGAGACGTCATTTCCAATGATCTTGGTAGTGAGCCTTGACTCATTCTACACTATGTGCAATGAGCCTCGACTCATGCTAAAGCCATATTTTATTTTTCTTACACATTAATATGATTACTTGATTATTTGATACCATGTTTTAGAATTTTTGATTCAATATGTTTAATCATTTTCCATGCATTTTTATATCATTAGGATATGCCTTTTAACCCATGTACTATGATTTATTTTAATGTTTATTATCTTATTAGGTTTTTTTCTCATCCCATTATTTTTGTACTTTCACCCAAGTAATCCTATGTAGAAGTAAGGGATCAAAGGAAGTTAGTAGCTCATAATGAATGATAAATAAAGTAAATGTTTAATTTAGTCCCATGCTTTCATATTTATGTACCTCGTCTTCCAAAGACACTACAATTTATGATTTTTTGTTTGTAATTTGATAGTGAATTATGTTTAATACCATCTAATATTATGTGTAAAAGGATATAGTAACTACGGATGGTATTAGGGAAAATGAAATATATTTCTAGATATTAGGACTAGAGAACTTCTTTAAGAACCATATCGATAAGATTAAGTATAAGAAAACAACCATAAAATTTTGGTTAGTATAATGTAAGTGGTTTAGCAAGAAAATTAATCCTTGTCTAGATACTACAAGTTGACAAGGTTTTGGAATAGATGATCCTAGGATTAAAATCTCTGACAACATCCTCCTCTTCTGACTATGGGTAACCTGGTAAAGAAAAAAAACCTTACTATGCACCTATGTTGACACACACAAGGGATATACATTGGTAAACTCATAATATCAATATAAACCATTATAAAGGGACCAAAAGAAATTACCATAATATTATATGTGTCATGACCCCATCTCCACAAAGTGTACCCTTCCTGGCCTGGAAATGTGAGAAGGGAGAAAATTACCCAAATTCCCACCTCCAATAGGCCCTGGGTTGGCGACTAACAATGAGGGTATAGTAAACACACAAATGGGAGGCATTACCCTCCAAGAGAACACATGCAGAAAATAAAGATAAGATAGTCACCAAAAAATTCCAACTTAGACTAAAATATAAATGAAATACAAATTACAAATATGTAATGTCATGCAACCTACTACAATTGATAGGGTAAAACTACAAATACCCAAAAGAAAGTAAAAAAACAGCCGCAACCACAAGCCTGAACCGCTCCTACAACCCCAAGCTAGTAGAAACCATCTTGATCTCCAACATGCTTCATGTGACCTGAAAAAATAGTTTATATATACATAGGGTGAGTATAATAGTCTACTCAATTGGATCCTCCCTGAAGCCTCTCGTGTAAAAGTAAAGAAAGCATGCTAAAGCACAGTGAAAAACAAGTGAAACTAACTCATCACCTAAACAATTATACGTTATTCCAAGCCTCACAATGGCTACTCTCACCAATTAATTCATACAAGAATATATAATATAGTAAATAATATCATGGGTACCCCGCTACTACTTCCCCATCGGTTTGCTGATTTTTCACAATGTTGAACATCATAAGAATCTCTCTCCAAAAGGATTGTCTTCAAACACCTGGGCGAAGCACCACAATATGCACCTCGTGCAATAAAACCACCATGTCCACGCAAGAAAGTAACCAGGTAGTTTCTGGGATCCACCACAGCTCATATAACATGTATTATATGTCAGGTATTATACCTCAAGCCATTACAGCCCATGAACCGAGTAAGGATCCTCAATCCATCATAGCTTATACATGTTACACCAATAGTAGTCCATAGGATACTATATCCATAATATATTTGTGTTAATAACCATAATCCATTACATCCCATTACACACATATATGGGGAAAACTGACTATTGTTCCCACCAGCACATGTAACTACCAAGAAAAGAAAGCGGGGCCAAAGGGGTAGTCATCCATCCATCATCCCACCGAAATGTTGGGGAAAACACCCCCCTAAGGCTCAAAATCATCGGGGTGTCAGTTTACCTAACTGATAGGGTAGAGTAGCATATAGAAATACAAAATGTATAGAATATACTATATCTCACAACCACACTATGGGCATAACATAGTCTTACACTCAATTGTAGCTAATGTCTCTCAAACTCCTAGCTTACACTTTTAAGACTAGGTATCCTATATGCAAAAAACCATTTAAAGAGATTTATTTCCTTAATGCATTTCTTTTTTATTATTTCCACTTTACATTAATTAATTATTTAAACATTATTTATCAATTAAAAATTCCACATTAAATTTCATTATCATCACAACCAAAGTCCAATGTCCCCTAGAAAATTGTAACCTCAAGATTTTGTTCCAGCATGCTCTTACCTCGTGGGTTAACATCATTTATTCAATCATTCATTAACAACATTATTACTTTCCCATATTCCCATGTATTCTAAAAAAACATATTAAGCTACTAAACCCTAGGGGGATCAACACAGTGAGTAGATGAACTACCCATTGAGTCTTTGATGCCTATAGAAAGGGCGTAGACCCATCCTCCCTTTGAGAAGCTAAACACAAAAAGCAAGTGGCATACCCCACACGTCTTCTCCCTTTTTGAGATAAGGTTAAGCAAGACCAGCTACCTTGACTAGTGGGGAATATAATGAAGATAAACATCCAATAAGAATCAGTAAGAATCCAAACATTCACATCCAACTCATTTCATCATCCATGGTGTCCTCTACAACACCCACATGCATAAACCAAAGCATCTCTCCACTCTAGGAGACAATTGTTACCCAAAACAATAGACATCCATGCACCCACATATCACGATATCTATCCTGGCTCACATCAAAACACAAGAAGCAGGAAAATAAACATCATATCAATTGGTCTCTTGGCCCTTAAACAATCTTGAGGGTAACTCAAAACCCTACAAGGAATTCACTTTTATCAAACAACTAGTTCTTTAATCAATTTGGGAATAGCCGATTTATTATTCGTAGGTTCCAAATTTGTAAAACCTAACCGGTAAGCTATCACAAATAATTAAACATGCTTACTATAGCAATTTGATTAAAATAAAATTACAACAAGAAGGACCAGATTACATTACATGCCGCTTTATCATTATCGAAAAAATTATCAATTAATTCCTGCTTTATGTTCTTTACCAATTTTCATCAAGAGCAAATGTCTAAAAAATGAAAACATAGATATCACAATATCTATAAAAACAAGAGTCAATAACATGCTATTGATATAAATTTTTTTATCTGGTTCTAATATTTATTATGTCAATTCCATTTTGATCTGGTGGGATAAAACATGATAGATATACATTTGGACATAAAATATAAGAGAAGCAATGAATCCCCTAACTCAAATTGTTATTGAAGTTCTTTATACGAGAGTCATCCAGAGAATGGGTTACGATCTCCCCCCCTTTGACAACTGTATCCACCCGAGGATGCAGAGACACCACCACATCGTCCAACACACAGGAAAAGCCCGTTAGAGACATGGGGGTAAAATTAAATTAAAAGGGAAAGGAGAGAGAAAGAGATGAACCCGAAATAATGAAGATAGATCATACCTTATATCAAAGACTGGTCGATATTTCTTGGTTGCATAAAAAAAGAGTAGAAAATCCTAGGAGGAAATTTTTATTTCACAACTCCTACGGGAAGGAATTGGATGTTCGAGCGTCTCACACCCTAGAACATGGAGGAAGAACTAGGGAGGAAGATATCTCATTCCTTTAAAATATTTAATGGAGCAGTGGTTTATGATATGCTAGATTTTCCACTAAAATTGGATGACATTAAACCATGCAGTTTGACCAAGTAAAAACAAGTCGAGCCTTAGGAGAAATTAATATAGGAGTTACGGCCTTTGAATAAAACATGGATTTAAAAGCATTTTACATCAAAGGAAACATTAAAGGTGCCAAACTGTAGGAAGTTGGAAACAATGTTCACGAACTCAAAATTTGGAAAATGAAAAACACTATTCTAGAACCTCACTGTTGGAACCTCACTTTTGGATCCTCACCGTTATGAAAACACTATTCATGAACCTCACCATTAGAACCACATCGTTGGAACCTCCCTATTATGGAAAAAGTATTTATGAACTCAAATTTGGAAAAAGAAAAAGGTCTCCATTGGAACCTCACCGTTATGAAAACACAGTTCATGAACTCGAAATTTGGAAAAGGAAAAAGGTCACTGTTGGAACCTCACCTTTCTGGAAACACTGTTCATGAACTCAAAATTTGGCAACGGAAAAGGGTCACCATTGGAACCTCATAGTTCTAAAAACAGTGTTCATGAACTCAAAATTTGGAAAAGACAAAAGGCCACTATTGGAACCTCACTGTTGCACTGTTCACAGAAAGTTACCGATGACACTATTCACCTAGGGCTATCGATGCACTATTCACATATGGTTACCGATGACATTGCTCATAGAAGGTCACCGATTACACTATTCACATAAGGTCACTGATGTCATTGTTCATATAAGGTCATCATTGAACTGTTCACATAATCTTATTGATGACACTGTTCATAGAAGGTCACTGATAACACTGTTCACATAAGGTCACTGATGTCACTGTTTACATAAGGTCATTGTTGCACTGTTCACATAAGGTTACCGATGCACTATTCACAATGATCTACCATTGGAACTGTTCACCAATGGAACTGGTTATAGGAATGGAAATTTGGAAATGTGTTGGGGATAGGTCACCTTGACCTCCCAAAACACCTCATACACCTGATTTTCTCAAACGCATAGACCTGAGAGCTCTGTTCCATTACAATATGTTAGGAAACAGATCATGGACAACCTAGACATAAACCTAGTGAATCACAAGTTCAGATATAATTTTCCACTAAAATTTTATCTTTTTATGATTAATGAATCCATTTTTTGATAAGTATTCAAGCCCCCTAATTATACTTTCATTTTCGTATTTATTTACAGGAAATAGATGAACAAATGACAACAATCATTGTGATAAGAAATATGATTATTTCCCAAATAATATTCCAAATATGATGGTAATAGTGCTCAAAAACATTATGAATATACATTCTCAGTTGGATCAGGTTATTAATAATAAATTAAACCAGGTGGAACACCCACTTTCTCCACGGAAAGATCATCTTTCCATATAATCCATTATATAGAAATGCCCTCCCTTGTTTTATGGATGTTTTTATCCCCTCCACACAGAATAGTGGATTAACCCTATTGAAACAATATTATCTATCCTTCGGTGCTTAGAATAAGAGAAATTTGTGCTGGTTGTCCATTGTTTTGATTTTTAAGATGATAAGTTGTAGAGACCCGAAGCTTAACGTACTTTGAAATTACATTACATTTGCAGAATACTTAGTACATAACAAAAACACACACACAAGTATCGTAATAGTTTAGTTTCTTTGGAAACTCGGAATATAATCTTCTAATCCTGGTGAAAGATCTTCAACATCTCCCATAAAGATCTTCCCTTTTTTTATACCTAAAACCTTTCTTTATATCCTGGGGAAAAGAAAACATAAAAGGGTGAGCTCAAATGCTCAGTAAGGTTAAACAAAAGAAATATCAATCACATCATATACATAAGCACATAACTTTTGGAAATCTTAACCTGTAAAAGATATCATAATTTCATAACCTGGGATAACTCATGGCAGTGATATGTAATCACAATAATCATAACTTAAAACATTAAACTTTGTGGCATACACACATAATCATAGAGATTCATTTCTTATTAGTCAAGACTCATTGCCAAGACTATCTTAGTGGACAAAGTCCCTTTCTGAACCGTGTCACCCTTATTTCAGTCCTGTTTCACTGAACCGGTATAACCTACCATTCCAGCCATGTCTATCTCATGAGATATAAAATCTTTACCCAATGCATTGGAGGGAGATATAGGTCCCCCCCATCTCATAATGATACCATTCTTATCTGTGCCACAAAATCATAAATCATACATCATTGCATAACCCATGTAATACAAATGGGAATCTTAAACATCATTACATCATAAAACAATTCATATAAGATAAATGAATTCATAAAAATAATTCCATCACAACATAATCAAATCAATGTAATAATAGAGATAAAAACAAAACCCTTTATTATCTTAGATGGAAAATAATTTTGATAAAACACTTGAACTCCATTCTTGAGGAAAATATCCTTTCCTCTTCAAAAACATTTTTCTTTTCTTAACATGTCATACAACTTTAAACTAAAATAAGTCGATTAAAAATAAACTTGAAAACTTGTAAATGATGCTTCTTGGAAGTAATGTTTTAAAAATCCATTCATGCCGTATAAGTTAAAAGAAAACATTCTTCTCGTACTTTTGTCAGAAAAGTCAAAAAGTACCTCGTAACATAAACAAAAGAAAGATTCCTTACATACCATGTGGTAAAAGTCAAAATGGGTAAAAAGGACTTTAAGCATACATGAAAACACTTTTATAAAACATGGGCATGGATGATAGAAATAACCCCAGTAAATACCAAAGTATAAACAATCTCGGATAAAAATGAGATTGTGATATTTCCCTTACCTTAGATCTGATTTGCTTCGTAAGTGTTAGAACCTCCTATATAATGATTTAAATAATGTCATTGACTTATTCCAGAAACATATGCATTGTTATGATATCATATATGGTTCACTTATGACTTTATATTACTCGTTCTTTTGTAAATTCCATGTTAAAGAGCGTTTTGGGTAAAATTGTTTCATTTGTCGTCCGTGTTTTGACTTGTAATTATTCATATGATTACTTAGATCATGATTACTTAATTACAGAATATAAAACATGATTTATATATATAAATATACATTCATAATATACATATATATAATAAATCAGTAAATGGAATGAAATACACCGTTCATGGAGACGGTAGGCCGTACGTACGCATGAACGCTGTTTTCGTTTCCTTATTGAGTTGAACGGAATTAAGTAGATGACATACATATATATACAAATAAATCAAGTATCATTATTATGTCATATATTTCATGATTACTTATTATATATACTTTATAATCATTCATGAATGGTTAAAGTGGAGAATGAATCTCATCGCGTCGTGGAGACGGTAGTCCGTACGTACGCACGAGCGATGATATCGTTCTCATGATCGTGGGACTGTATTGGAGTGTATGTATTCAATTTCAGAATCAATATCACATTAAAATAATAATATATAGTTATTATTTACGCCATTATACCCATCCAAGTAAGGTGGTGGTGGAAAATAGATTTCACCACGGCGTGGAGACGGTATTCCGTACGTACGCACGCACGGTGATTTTGTTTTCCGTAGGATTGATAGATGGTGAAATAGGATTGTTTCATACTTATAATAACATATCAGTATATGAGTGATACTGATGTTATTACTTCATAATGAAACAACCTAAGAAGAAGAAGTGGAAGAAGAAATAAAGGTGAAAGAATCGGTAATGGAAATTACCTCTTCTTTGAAGCGCCTCTTTGAGACCTCCTCTTAGGGCACTAAAATTGGTCTTTGAGGAAGACCAGAACCTCTAGTATGTTTCTAGAGAAGTGGAGAAGAGAATTTGGCAGGGTTTGGCCGAGCTTGAAGGCTCAAAGTTGTGTGAGGAAGAGAGGGAGGAGGTGCCCTTTTATAAGGGAGGAGAGGGGCTCCTTTGGAAAAACTAAAAATATTATTTTATTATAAAGTCAAGTTCGGTTTTAAATAGCTCTAAATTGATTTATTTCGAGGCTAAGGTGGGGATGGGTCTAAATCCTCTCATCCAATATAATTTAGACAAGTTTAGGTTCCTATTTTAACCTTATCATTTAGATTTAACATTAAGTTAAATAATTTTACTTTTACCGTGTCTTCTTGTGTTCTTACACTATAAGGTTAATAAACTTACTATAAGAAGACAAACGAACCCCAAGTTGTTTATTATTAATATATATAACCTTATCTAAGTCATTTGGCCGAACCATAGATTTTTAGGAATAAAATAACAATTAATAATATAATTTTATGTCAATTTTGACACTATTTAGTAATTGATTTTTGTGAAAATCATAACAGAATGATAAGTTCGAAAAAAGTTAATTAAATAAATACTAACATGTCATATTGACCTAGAAAATTAGTTTAATTCATAAAAAGTCTCAAATTATATTTCTTTGGGAATTTATAACATCAATTATGTCAATATTTCATTAATAAGATAATCACTGCATCATCGTTGTGTCATAAATAAATTAAATTATTTTACGTCTAAAAATTACAAATAAAATACCATTATGTAAGAAATCTTTTTAGCTTTCTAATGAATATTTATAGTCTAATTTATCTTTTGTATAACCCTATATTAAAAATGTTTTATTAAATAAACTTTGATTTTAACTCTTTTAACTCTTCTTTGAATTAAATAATAATAAATGTCCTAATCTAATTCAAGTGGGCCTAAATGGTCATATTTTATTCTTAAGTTTGTTTTTGGTCGAATTACACTTATCAAATAGAATTAGGACATGTGTTAGGGTAATAATAATATCATTTCTACCCTTAATTACCCTATTAACTTTTAACCGTGGTAAAAAAAAGTAAAAAGTTACTATTCACCAAAAAAATTATTTTCATCTCATTGAACCACATTTTACTTACTAACATCAACCGTGTCTCTCGGATTTTTTAAATTCCACTCACAGAAGCGGTAAAATTATGTTTTATGAACAATTCAGTTTTTTTAACTACCACTTAGTGGTTTCACTATTCATTAAAAATTGAAAGTTTTCAGAAAAATACCAAAAATTAGGCCTAAGCTATATTTGATATTATGAACTCAAAATTGATTTCTATTTTACCAAATTCAAAACATATCATTTGCATTAACTAATTTAAAAATTAATTTCCATCGTCAAAACAAATAGCCTGTTTTTAAAAGATAATAACTATCAAAAGATTGAAACTTGTTTATAACTGGTTTAATTGTATAATTACATCCAATGACCAACATTTTATTAAATTGTAAAAATATATTCTTAATATACTTTGAAAACACTCAAATTAACAATTTATCACTATTAATTATTTTGATTAAAAAGTTGTTTTCAATTAAAATTTAGTAATTTTCACTATTCATCAGAATATGAAAGTTATCTGAAAAGTACCAAAATTTCACCTTAGGCTAACTTCGATACTCCGAATCCAAAAATGAAGTCCATTTTGAGAGATAAAATTTATAAAATTTTAAAAGGTGGTTATTACTATTCATAAAAGCTAGTTTTAATAATATTTTAATAGCATATCGTTGTTTAGTGAAACTCGGTATTGCGAACTACACACGCTATCGAGGAAGGTCGTGATTGCGTGTAATACAAGGCAAGTCAAGGATGCGTGTTGAGAAATCTCCTTTTGGTGTAGCGTACAACACAAGACATTAATGAAATTTAAAAGAATATTTTTCATAAAATCTTGAGGTGTTACATTCTACCCCCCTTAAAATGAATTTCACCCTCGAAATTCGTCGGGGTTATAAATGGTTTACTATTCGAAAATTTCTTTGATAGAAACCCACATCGTAAAAAGGAATACCAAAACTAATCTTTAAAAACAAAAGTATGAAACTTAACGGTTACCCAAATAAACTAATCACTGGGTTTCCACATAGGTGAAAATATGGATATGGAAGAGAAATCTAACCATCATGTTCTGATGGAGAGTGGTAGAGAACATGGCTATGGAAAAGCCAGAAATCACAAAGCCATAAATTTGTGACGATCTAAGATACCATCTGATTCATCAGATATAAGAGTACTAGGACAAAATTTTTGGTTTTCAAGATCATTTCCCTAAAGTTGATGAAATTGGAATTAGAATAAATACTTTAGAGATTTTGGTATAGTTTCACTGTTTGTCGTTCTTTGGACAATTTTCACTTCATCTCTTAAAGAAATGAAGTTGAATTTTTCATTCGTGATGTGTTAGTAGATCATGTGATAGAATGATGGGTCATTCCATCTGTCTCAAAAAAAAGGTTAGAAAAGTTACATAAGTCCATCTATAGTGAGATTAATCTTATATAGTTCCTAAAATGGACTTATACTGCTTAATATAATAAAACTAGTTTCTAAAAAACATGGACTTCTTGTAGGCCAGTGGTAGGTGAAAAATGTCAGTCGCACTTCGGTTGTGGGTTCGATTCCCATAGCCTTGTCCGACGCGATGGGCTATCGCCCGTCCTGCAGGTTGTCCTTTTTCTAAAACTATATTACTATAACATCCCATCAATAATAACGACAAAAACTTTTATCCTTAAAAAATACTAACTTATGTCCAACATAATCCATTACAATCTTTAGGCTTATCCATAATACTTCAGTCCACTCTCATAATATAGTGAAAACAATTAAAAGAGATTTAATACCATCGTTGATCCCCATATATCATAAGATATGTCTTATTGGTCACATTCCAAACATTAAAAGGCCTTAATAATGTATTCTCTTGAATACCCATTGAACCTTAGTGAAAAATGAATGCAGTTAAGAGTTAACACATTCCACATACCAAAATCCTAAAAATTCTATATACTTAAACCATGATATCACTTAGTCCTTATATCAATCATGATCTCAAGAATACTATCAAATATTTCGTTTTCTCATTTTCCCTTCATTATGCACATATCATCTTTTTTCCAAAAATATCTCAATCACTTTCCATGGTTACCGGTACCATAAAATTATTGAAAACCACAATAGACCAATACATAAATATTCCAATATTCCACGACATTATTTTGGAATCTCATTACATAAACACTTAATCATTCCACCACATTGTTATCATATTCAACATCGCTAATGGTGATCGCATGTGACTTCCCTTTTTCCTCTTCCTTAAGTGGTTGCTCATGTCGATCATCACTAACCCTTGGATTAGGGTATTTATTAGCATAATGCCCCATTTCCTTGCACTTGAAGCATTGAAGTGTTGGTGGTGCGTTCTCTGCAGTGTTTGCTTTATTCAAATCATTAGAAACCCTTTTTCCATTACTTCGACACTCAGCTGCTCAATGACCTTCTTTTCCACACATAAAACATTTTCTAGTCCCTTTAAGACAATCTCCACCATGCTTATTTTCACACATTGTGCATAAGGAAACATTCATCTTCTTTTCACCATTATTCTGAGATTTCTCCTTGAACTCCATCATTCATTTCTTGTCAAAACCACGAGATGGATATGTAACACCAACTTCTATTTATACCTTGATAGCACAATGCACAATTTCTTCATAGCTACTAAAGTCTCTTATAGCTAATTCCCTTCGAAGACTTGGTTTTAAGCCACTGAAAAATCGATCAACTTTACTTTCAGGTTGGATGATAATGTCAGATGCATACCTTGCAAGTCTTGTAAAATTCGCTTCGTATATACCAACAGATTCATCATCCTTCTGCTTCAGCTCAAGAAACTCCTTTTCCATCTTTGTTCGAAGAATACGAGGGAAGTACTTACTGAAAAACAAGTTCTTGAAATCGTCCCATTCCATGGACTCAATTTCATCTCTTGGCCTCGTATTCTTGATAAGATTCCACCATTGATCAGCTTCACCTTCCAAACGATATACTACTAAGATGACATTATCATGTTCAGAACATTGAAGAACTGAAAATATCTTTTTAGTGGTACAGATCCATTGTTCAGCAACAAGTGGATCGGAAGTCCCACTGAAATAAGGTGGACGTTGCCTCATGAAGGACTCAATAGAATATTGTTCCCTTCTCTGCTCATTTGGAAGTCCAGAATGATTAATAGCTTGTGTAAGTATAAAAATAAGATTTTTCACTCCATCTCCCATAACATTTGTTTGTTCAAGAGGAAAATAATTGCATTGTCCATTGCATTGATCAACACGGTTCCTTCGGGTTCCAGCCATCGTCTAAAACCCAAAAAGAATAGTGTGAGAGGCAAAAATCATGATAGGGAAAACAACATTATAAAGGGGGAGTATCCTCAATATCTACCATCTTAGGTTAAATTCTATGATCGTTACCGTAGTTCTAGGACTGTATCTTATACATATACTTATCCTTAGGGACATCCCTAGACATACCGTAGAAATATCTCTAGGGATCTCACTAACGCTTTCGCATCCTAGTTTCCAAAGGTTGACTAAACCTTTTCGCTGATACCAACTGTAGAGACCCGAAGCTTGACGTACATTGACATTACATTACATTTGCGGAATACTTAGTACATAAAAAAACACACACACAAGGATCATAATAGTTTAGTGTCTTTGGAAACTCGAAATATAATCTTTAAATCCTGGTGAAAGATCTTCAACATCTCCCATAAAGATCTTCCCTTTTTTTATACCTAAAACCTTTCTTTATATCCTGGGGAAAAGAAAACATAAAAGGGTGAGCTCAAATTCTCAGTAAGGGTAAACAAAATAAATATCAATCACATCATATACATAAGCACATAAATTTTGGAAATCTTAACATGTAAAAGAGATCATAATTTCATAACCTGGGATAACTCATGGCAGTGAAATGAATTCACAATAATCATAACTTAAAACATTAAACTTTGTGTCATACACACATAATCATAGAGAATAATTTCTTATTAGTCAAGACTCATTTCCAAGACTATCTTAGTGGACAAAGTCCCTTTCTGAACCGATTCACCCTCGTTTCAGTCCTATTTCACTGAACCGGTATAACCTATCATTCCAGCCATGTCTATCTCATGAGATATAATATCTTTACCCAATGAATTGGAGGGAGATATAGGTCCCACCCATCTCATAATGATACCATTCTTATGTGTGCCACAAAATCAGAAATCATACATCATCGCAAAACCCATGTAATACAAATGGGAATCTTAAACATCATGACATCATAAAACAATTCATATAAGATAAAGGAATTCATAAAAATAATTCCATCACAACATAATCAAATCAATGTAATAATAGGGATAAAAACAGAACCCTTTATTATCTTAAATGGAAAATAAATTTGATAAAACACTTGACCTCCATTCTTGAGGAAAATATCCTTTCATCTTCAAAAACATTTTTCCTTTCTTAACATGTCATACATCTTTAAACTAAAAGAATTTGATTAAAAATAAACTTGAAAACTTGTAAACGATCCTTCTTGGAAATAATGTTTTAAAAATCCATCCATGCCGTATAAGTTAAAAGAAAACATTCTTCTCGTACTTTTGTCGGAAAAGTCAAAAAGTACCTCGTAACATAAACAAAAGAAAGATTCCTTACATACCATGTGGTAAAAGTAAAAATGGGTAAAAAGGACATTAAACATACATGAAAACACTTTTATAAAACATGGACATGGATGATAGAAATAACCCCAGTAAATACCAAAGTATAAACAATCTCGGATAAAAAGGAGATTGTGATATTTCCCTTACCTTAGGTCCGATTTGCTTCGTAAGTGTCCGAACCTTCTGTATAATGATTTAAATAATGTCATTGACTTATTAAAGAATCATATTCATTGTTATGATATCATATATGGTTCACTTATGACTTTATATTACCCGTTCCTTTGTAAATTCCATGTTAAAGAGCGTTTTGGGTAAAATTGTTTCATTTATCGTCTGTGTTTTGACTTGTAATTATTCATATGATTACTTAGATCATGATTAATTAATTCCAGAATATAAAACATTATTTATATATATATATATATATATATTCAGAATATACATATATATAATAAATCAGTAAATGGAAAGAAATACACCGTTCATGGAGACGGTAGGCCGTACGTACGCATGAACGCTATTTTCGTTTCCTTATTGAGTTGAACGGAATTAAGTAGATGACATACATTTATATAAACATAAATACAGTATCATTATTATTTCATATATTTCATGATTACTTATTATATATACTTTATAATCAGTCATGAATGGTTAAAGTGGAGAATGAATCTCATCGCGTCGTGGAGACGGTAGTCTGTACGTACGCACGAGCGATGATATCGTTCTCATGATCGTGGGACTGTATTGGAGTATATGTATACTATTTCAGAATCAATATCACTTTAAAATAATAATATATAGTTATTATTTACACCATTATACCCATCCAAGTAAGGTGGTGGTGGAAAATAGATTTCACCATGGCGTGGAGATGGTATTTCGTACGTACGCACGCGCGGTGATTTCGTTTTCCGTAGGATGGATAGATGGTGAAATAGGATTGTTTCATCCTTATAATAACATATTAGTATATGAGTGATACTGATGTTATTACTTCATAGTGAAACAACCTAAGAATAAAAAGTGGAAGAAGAAATAAAGGTCAAAGAATCGGTAACGGAAATTACCTCTTCTTTGAAGTTCCTCTTTGAGACCTCCTCTTAGGGCACTAAAATTGGTCTTTTAGGAAGACCATAACCTCTAGGATGTTTCTAGGGAAGTGGAGAAGATAATTTGGAAGGGTTTGGCCGAGCTTTATTGCTCAAAGTTGTGTGAGGAAGAGAGGGAGGAGGGGCCCTTTTATAAGGGAGGAGAGGAGCTCCTTTGGAAAAACTAAAAATATTATTTTATTATAAAGTCAAGTTCGGTTTTAAATAGCTCCAAATTGATTTATTTCTAGGCTAAGGTGGGGATGGGTCTAAATCCTCTCATCCAATATAATTTAGATAAGTTTAGGTTCCTATTTTAACCTTATCATTTAGATTTAACATTAAGTTAAATAATTTTACTTTTACCGTGTCTTCTTGTGTTCTTACACTATAAGGTTAATAAACTTACTATAAGAAGCCAAACGAACCCCAAGTTGTTTATTATTAATATATATAACCTTATCTAATTCATTTTTCCGAACCTTAGATTTTTAGGAATAAAATAACAATTAATAATATAATTTTATGTCAATTCTGACACTATTTAGTAATTGATTTTTGTGAAAATCATAACAGACTGATAATTTCGAACAAAGTTAATTAAATCAATAATAACATATCATATTAACCTATAAAATTAGTGTAATTCATAAAAAGTCTCAAATTATAATTATTTGGGTATTTATAACATCAATTATGTCAATATTTCATTAATAAGATAATTACTGCATCATCGTTGTGTCATAAATAAATTAAATTATATAATGTCTAAAAATTAAAAATAAAATACCATTATGAAGGAAATATTTTTAGATTTCTAATGAATTTTTATAGTCTAATTTATCTAATGTATAACCCTATATTAAAAATGTTTTATTAAATAAACTTTGATTTTAACTCTTTTAACTCTTCTTTGAATTAAATAATAATAAATGTCCTAATCTAATTCATGTGGGCCTAAATGGTCATATTTTATTCCTAAGTTTGTTTTTGGTCGAATTAAACTTATCCAATAGAATTAGGACATGTGTTAGGGAAATAATAATATCATTTCTACCCTTAAATACCCTATTTACTTTTAACCGTGGTAAAAAAAAAGTAAAAAGTTACTATTCACCAAAAAATTATTTTCATCTCATTGAACGAAATTTTACTTACTGACATCAACCGTGTCTCTAGGATTTTTGAAATTCCACTCACAGAAGCGGTAAAATTAAGTTTTATGAACAATTCAGTTTTTTTAACTACCACTTAGTAGTTTCACTATTGATCAAAAATTGAAAGTTTTCAGAAAAATACCAAAAATTAGGCCTAAGCTATATTTGATATTATGAACTCAAAAATGATGTCTATTTTACCAAATTCAAAACATATCAGTTGCATTAACTAATTTAAGAATTAATTCCCGTCGTCAAAACAAATAGCGTGTTTTTAAGAGATAATAACTATCAAAAGATTGAAACTTGTTTATAACTAGTTTAAATGTAGAATTACATCCAATGACCAAAATTGTATTAAATTGTAAAAATATATTCCAAATATACATTAAAACCACTCAAATTAACAATTTATTACTATTAATTATTTCGATTAAAAAGTTGTTTTTAATTAAAATTTTGTAATTTTCACTATTCATCAGAATATGAAATTTATCTGAAAAGTACCAAAATTTCAACTTAGGCTAAATTCGATACTCCGATACCAAAAATTAAGTCCATTTTGAGAGATAAAATTTCTAAAATTTTAAAAGGTGGTTATTACTATTCATAACGGCTAGTTTTAATAATATTTAAATAGTATATCATTGTTTAGTGAAACTCGGTATTGCATACTACACACGCTATCGAGGAAGGTCGTGATTGCGTGTAATACAAGGAAAGTCAAGGATGCATGTTGAGCAAGCTCCTTTTGGTGTAGCGTACAACACAAGACATTAATGAAATTAAAAAGAATATTTTTCATAAAATCTCAGGGTGTTACATAAGTGGTATACACCGATCAAAAATATGAAGTCTAAGGTGGAAATTGATTCCATGTATTTGGAAAAAATCAAGATAATGTTTTTATATAAATATTTTCTCCAAACCCTCCATATCAAAAATGATTGAGAGTTCCTCATACTTCGGTAGAAGAAAGACGAGTCTACTAAGGCTTATAAAGAAAACAATAAAAGGCTTGCAAGATACGCCTCCAGTTTTTTCATGAGGACCATAATCTGGGTGGATCTCTTATTTAGAAAACTAAAGATGAGTATATGAAAAGCATTGGAAATTCTAGACATTAACCATTTTGAAGAGATTGTTTGCAGCACCTTAAAGGTTTAAATAAATAGATAATACTCTCAATAGTCTCATGGTCCTGATGAAAAGATATCAGAAAATTGAGTCTAATATGGGTGGATCATCAAATAAACCCTAGTATAAAAAGAAGACCGATTATCCCACATGTCAAAATTATGGGAAGAAGCATCATGGAAACTATCTAAAGAGAAACAAGAAATGCTTCAAATTAGGAGGAATGGGGAATGTGTCTATAAACTGTTGAAGATAAATGAAGAATTTTACTAATGTGAAGGAAGAAAGGATGGTTCAGATTAACAATCAGCCTATAGTGCGGTGTTTCAACAATAAGGAACATGGTAATTTTTCAAACTGATTATCTAATCCTAGGGTTTTCGGTGGAAATCAAAAACAACTTCCAAGGATACAAGTAATGATATATTATATCACTACTACAGTGGTGAATTCAAAAAATGGTGTGGTGAAATGTACACCTATTATTATTTCAATAATAGTGAACATACTATTTGACACTAGTTCTACACGTTCATTTATATATTGTTAATTTAGTATAATAATTTGAACTCCACCTCAAAATATTGAGGTCTATTTATATCTTAGATAAATATGTGGGGAAATTATTGCATCCAAATTATATAAATCCTCTCTGGTAAATGTTTTTTTACTAAACCTCCACGAAGATATTGTCTTACTTCCTTTGGTGGAGTTTTATTCCACATTGGGTATGGATTTTCTATCTTTATACTAAGCTAACATCCATATGTAGATAAATATTTACATGGAGAAGAATTATTCAATTAATACAAGTGTAATAATGAAGTTGAATCTCTTTCATAATCATCATATAATGTGTGCATATTATTTTTTTATGAAAAATCATATCGCGCTCAAATAATTGAGACAAATGAGATGATCATGCCTGAATACATGCCCACCGTGAGAGATTATTGTGATGTGTTCCCTAATGAATTTTCATAATCTTACGCCTAATTGAGAGGTTCATTTATCAATTGAACATATTACTAGTTCTCTACCTATATCAAATACACCATATAGAATGCAGACCATTGAGATAAAAGAACTGAAAAAGTAGTCATATGAGAATTTTGATAAGGGTCTTATATGCTCGAGTTCATCACTATGGGGTGAACTAGTCCTCTTTTTCAAGATGAATGTCGGATAATTGAACCTATGTATTGACTATCATGATCTATATAAAATATTGATAAAGAACAAAAATCCTCTACCATGGATAGATGGTGCGTTCGATCAGCTACATGGGGCAATTTATTTCTCTAAGGTGGACCTCTGGTCGGGACATCATCAATTAAAGGTTAAAAATGAAGATATTCCCAAGACATCCCTTAAAACGTGGTATGGGAACTATGAGTTCATATTGATTTCTTTCAAACTCAGTAATTCAAAAAAATTATTCATGGTCTTGGGGAATATATTCATTAGAGATTACCTCAAAAACATTGTGGTAGTCTTTATTAATGATATTTTGATATACTCTAAGAGAAAGGTGGAACATGAGGATCCTTTGAATATTTTTCTAATGACATTGAAATGGGTGAAAAATTATGCAATGTATAGTAAATATGAGTTCATGATGGAGAAAGTATCATTCTTGGGGAATGTTATTACCAATAATGGGATTTCTGTAAACCCATTCAACACAAAGGAAAATGAAGAGTGGCACATGACAACTTTTGTAATAGAGATCTATAGCTTCTTCGGAATAGCTGGGTATTATTGATTATTTTTGAAGAACCTATCACAATTTTGTAACCCAATAATCCATATGAAATGGAATGAAGTAATGTTTTTCTAGACTCAAGAATGCGAGGAAAGCATTAAGTATATCATAAAGAGGTTTATCACTACACCAGTACTAACACTCCCGATAAGTGGTGAACTTTTTATGGTGTATAGTGATACATCAAAGAAACGTTAATGTTTTTTACCAATGAAAAATAAAAATTTTATAGCCTATGCCTCAAAGAATTTTAAAACTCATTATCCAAACTATCTTAAGCATTATCTGGAGTTTGGCGGTTGTGATTTTTGTGTTGACACTCTAGTGAATTATCTTTATAGGGAGAATTGTGAGATATATAATTATCCAAAGAGTCTTAATTATATATTCACATAGATAGAGGATAATATTATTCAGTGAATATGTTTATAGCTCATAATGGAATTTGAATTATCAATCCACTACTATCCTGGTAAGGAAAATAAGGTTGAAGATGCCTTTTATAGAGATGATCCTACATCTTTATCGATGATTAGAATTTAGAAGGATCCAATATTCATGGAATTTCAATGGATGGATATGAGATAATTAAGGTAGGAACAACATAAATCCTTTCTCAAATGATTGATTAACCATAAATAATGAATAAAATAAAGTATTTTCAAAGAAATGTTGTGGAAATTCCAAAGATGGTGAAACTATTAAGAATGGGAAATCCTCCTAGTTCAATATCAACTAGTATGGAGTTTTAAGAAACGGGCCCTGACTATGTGTACCATAAAATATAGAGATAAAGAAATAGATTCTTAATGACTCACATATCTCAACCAACTCTACTCACTTAGGGGGCATAATGATATATCAAGATCTCTATGAGAATTTTTTGTGGGAAATATGAAAAATGGGATGACTGAATATACATCAATGTGCCTGGTAGGTCAACAAGTTATAGATGAAAGGAAAAATTATAAAGGTATGATGCAACCATTATCCATACCAATATGAATGTTGGAAAATATAAACATGGACTTTGTCACTCGACTTCCAAAGACATCCAGATGAAACAACTCTATATGGGTTTTTGTGGATTGTCTTACAAAGACAGATCAACTTATCACAATTTGAGAGGCCTTATCACTATATAAACATGCATATATATATATATATCAAATAATTGTTATGGTTGTATGAATTACATCTATTTATTTTATTTGATCGAGATATGATATTCCCCTTAATTATTTCTTAAAGTCATCAATATTATCTAACCACTTTCCTAAACATCAGTAGGACCTATCATCCTCAAACTGATGGTGAATCATAGTGAACTATTTAGCCACTAGAAGAAATTTTGAGAGAGTGTTATATGGACTTCAAATGAGGGTGATACCAAAATATACCTCTATTTCAGTTATATTAAAAAAATATTTTCAACTCATGCATCCAAATAGTTCCATATGAATCCATTTGTGGGAAAAGGTGTGGAACATCGTCATGCAGGTATAAAGTCATTGAACCTAAGCTATTAGTGCTTGAAATGGTTGAATGATTGGTGGAGAAGGTGACAACCATTCAATAACACATCAAGGTAGCCTAATGTAAAAAAAATATCTACGTAGACAATCATCGATGAAACCATGAGTTCATGTTTGGACACTTTCTATTTCTCATCCTACTTCCTGGAATAGGATCATGAGATTTACAAAGAAAGGAAAGATGAGTCCAAGCTATATCGACCCCATTGAGATCCTTGATCATGTTGGAGATTTAGCTTATCAACATTCAATTACACCAACAATGTATCAAGTACCCGATGTATTCCACATATCGCTCTTATTAATGATCATATCAGATCCTTCACATGTACTGACTTTACAATTGGTATAGTTAGAGAATGATCTTTCTTATGAGGAGTAGCCAATGATGATCTCGTATCATTGAAATAAATTTCCATACAAAAGACTAACCACTTGGTCAAATTACTGTTGAGGAAATATATTTAGGAAGAGGAAACATATAAATCAGAGGAAGTGATGAAGGAATAGTACCCGCACATGTTTTCATCCTAGAATATAAAATGAAATTCGGGGTGAAATTTTCATAAGGGGGATGAAACAACCCTAAATTTTCTCAATAGAAATTCCATTCTTATAATTATTTTATATAGTATAATCCCATAAAATCATAGTAGTAACCAAATAAAATTTTTTTAAAAGAATATTTAATAAAATAATAGTAATTTCTAGAAGTTATAGAATATATAAAAAAGGAATAGTAACTTGAACAATGGAATAGTAACACCACCCTTATTAATAGTAAATTGGAAAAAAGAATAATAATATCACCAATGAATATATTATAAAAATTTATCTATCTTATAATTGACAATATTAGGTAATTATATGATAGTATAAGTATATAAATATTTTAAAAAAAATCAATTAAGTGTTGGTATTTTTTAAGTCATAAATATTTATTTAGAATTTTATGAATAATTTTATTATTTAAAAGAAAAATTATTTTCATAAAACATATTCATAAATTTTTATTCTGATGTCTTATTATTACAATATTATTTTATAGGACCTTAGTTAATTTTTCAATGTGATATAAAAGAAGTTATAATTTTAAAATCATTATTTCCATGTAAATGGTGATTTTAATTAAAATACAAAATTTTTTATATTTAGAAAATGATTTACGTAAAATGGATATAATTTTTTAATTATAAATGTAGAAAAATGTTTATGATTTATTTTTTCATATTTTCTTAAATACATTAATCTTTTATGAATATTGAAGTACTGTAATTTACCATATAAGTAAATCAATTAATTTTGGAGACAATTAAAGAGTGATCGATGAACTAAGTGAACATTGGTTCTAATTCACATGATGTAATTACTGTATGTAGTCTCATGAATCATCACAATTTCTTGTCATGAGAAAATTAATAAAATATTGACTAAAATAATATGAAAACCCCCATCTCCACTATAAATACCACCCCTCCCCACCACTTCTCCTCACACCTCTCAAGACTTGATACTTGTACAAATTATTCTCAAATATCCTCTAAAGCCACTCTTCCACATCCAAGCTCTTTGTTTCATAACAAAATAACCAAATCAATCACTTATAGAGGTTCTCATGATTAATGAATCAAGAGGTAAAACCTTATTCCATTTTCATTCAATTTATTATCATGTTTTCTATTCTTATATTCCCCCTCTTTCTCTTATCCAAGTGGAATGAATAATTCATTATCCTACATATAAATAAATTTTATCATGAAAACATCAAGATGAGGGTAATATTCCCCCATCATGAAAACATCAAGATGGGGGTTATCCTTATTCCATTTCATCAGGATGTTTTCATAATTCCCCCTCTTCCTCTTATCCAAGTGGAATATTTTTTTCATCATTTCTATTCTCCTCTCTATTTTACATTAATAATGAAAACGTCTTCTATGAGGTGCTGATCTACCACCTTCATGGACGACGTTCTTTCATAATTCAATTCCATATTAATGTATAGTAATGAAACCATTTTTATGGTTTAAAAAGATTATAATTTATTTATAATATCATATTTAATGTTCTACAATCAATTTATACACATTATATTAACCAAAATGTGATTTTTGTTTAAAAAAACTACTAAAATAATCCCAAACAATTATCATTAACAAATTCTCTTATGATTCATACACATGAAATAAAAATGATATATAAGACCAATTGAAGCTATGGAATATATTTAATAACATATAAGTTCAATTATGGATAATTAACCACCAGTTATATGACCTTTCATACATGTATACAAGTAAGTTGATCAAGAAAACCCAAGGAAACCAACACTCCCTAATGATCAAATTGAACCTATTAACCTATAAAAAAGGCCATAAATGATCTTAATAAAGGTACAATAAATAAAATAAATATTTAAAGGGTTATTAAATTATTAATTAATCAATCTAAATTTTTTATCCCAACCATTAAGATCAAGTGAATAACACCTTCAGTCTTAAGGTAAGGGATTCTACTTGACCCTTCATTATTCCATCGAGTTACTCTTAATCTCTTTTTACCCAAATGATATTATATTTTAATTTTATGTAAAAATTCTGAATTATAAGAATACGTTCTAAAATCATGTATTAATATATGTTCATCCTTCTTTTTTGGGGATATAAATGTTTTCAAATGGATCATTACTCAATTATTCCTTATAAATATACTCAATTTAAGAGAACATACTTAATTGTTACTCAATTTCAAGTGCACGCTATAATCTAATTTAAGGCACCATTATTTTTCTAAAAAACAACTCATTTTATTACGGAAAAATTTGTGGTTCACTTCTGGTTTTATATAAAAGATTTCTTCCATTTCTATTTTAAATGTTCTTTAGTATTTTCCTTAAACTATGCTAAAATGTTTTAATATTAATGTTTCTAAAAAATATTTTAAAATTTCATCACTATAGTTTAACATCACTAATTATAATCGATTATTATTTTACTTTTTGAATTTCCATGTGTTTTTTAATTAATTTCTTTTCTGGATAATTTTACGATATACCCATTTATTATGATTTATGACATGATTATGATACCCAATTCATTCCTTCGATAACCCTTCTGTTTCTGTTTGGTTGCATATGTATGATTATTTATGTGGAAAAAATATTCATGAACATGTTATGATGGGTGTGACCATATAAAAATCTAATATATTGGGTAATGTTTAGTCAAATGAGACGTTATGTGAAATATTCTTGGAGTTTATCCTTGACTCATGATCCATGTGCAATAGTCTTGGAGTTTATCCTTTACTCTTGATCCTCTATGTGCATCTAGACTTGAGTCATGATAAAGTCATTTTTATGTTACTACCACATTACTATGTTTCCATGGTTATATAATCCCATGTTCTATATATTACAATCCCATATGATTAATTGTGTTCCATACCTATTTATATGATTAAGATATTCCTTCTAACCCATGTGATATGCTCTATTTTAATTTTTATTTTCTTACCATGTTTTTTAGATTGTCCCTTTGTTCATTTATTTTCCCTAGGTTATTATATATAGATTTAAGGGCTAAAACAAAGATAGGAACTCATAATAGATGATAAATAAGTAATTTTTTTATTTAGACCCATTTTTTCAGATTTATATATCTAGTCTTCGAAATACACTAGACTTTAGGGTCCCTGGTTTGTAATTTGATAGATAATTATTTTTAAAACCATGTAATATTATGTGAAAAATGTTATATATTCTCCATATTTCACCAAAAAGTCTTCTAGGATGATTGGAGGGATTTGGGGATGTGATTCGGGTGAGTTTTTGATGAATCATAAGGGTTTGATGGTGTCTATAAGATAAGTGAGGTGGTGGCCTCAAATTCATGAGGTGAGTGGAACACATGTATTTTTTAAAAAAAATAAAAAGGTCTATCCACATTATTATAATTAAACAGGGCCTCAAAATAGGGTATTATTGAGCATGATAAATTATAGTTTCATTATATGGCCATATAATATATTATAGAAATTTAGGTCAATTTAGCTTGTATCTTTTTATTTTAACAAACGTTAAACCCAAATTTACTTTAACAGGGGTAGATAATTTTTTAAAAAAATAAATTATTATCAAATTTTAATTTTAACATGTTAGATAATTTATATAATTTTGATTCAAAATATCATTCCATTTTTTCAAATTCAATTCATATATGTGGAAAATTGAATTTAAAATAAATCCCACAAATGCGTCATGAAATCTTATTTTCAATGAGAAAATGGTCAATTGTTTTCAATGTTTTTATATTATAATTAAATATGAAAATGTTTCGAATAGAATAAATTTTGTTAATAGATATATTTTTGAACTACTATTACTTTAAAACCAAATTTAAAAGAAAGTTTTTATAAATAATTTAAATGATGATAGATTTTTCAATTAATGTTCTGTAGTATATACTATTCACAAAAGAAATAATCTTTTTTGAATATTCTAAAACATTATCCTTAATAAAATTTTGATTTGATGATTTCAAAAATGAATATTATGTTATCAAATAAATTTTTCAAATGTGTTAAATTTGATTTTATTATAGTTCACAATATGAAATATAAGAATTATTTATTTTGGAAAATAATATTTTTGAAACATATAATTAAATTTTTTGAAAATTATGTAATATTCTAAAAATTTGTTTTATTTAAACAATACCATTATAAATAATATTTATAAATTATTTAGAAAAAATCATATAAAATTTTTAACTTCTAGGATATAACTCTTGCCTTTAAATAATATCGATAATATATCCTGATTTTTCTAAAATCTATTCCTAGTGTAATGAAAGTTAAAACTAGTATTGTGTGTAACACAATATTAACTCGGTGTTTCATATAATAAACTCTAAACCCATTATTTTGTGAAATTTTAAAATAACTTCTTATTTTTTATAACATAATCTATCATATAAATTTTTATTTATTTGATAAAAGTAATTTATAAAAACATTGGGTTTACAATATACCCCCTTAATGTGAATGTTTTCCTAAAAACTCATCACTCTGATAAAAATAAATGACGATAATTCTACCTGGTAATTTCCAATTTTTTCCTATGCATAATCCAAAAAATATTTCTTTCACCAAAAAACATTGACCATGGGAGTGGTGTGGTTTTTTAAAACCTTATTTGAATGATCCTAAATCGCAACTGGTTGTTCCTCATAAACAAGATCATGCTATAGTGGTATATCATATATTATTAGTACATGTGAAGGATTAGGTATGTAATTTCTCATGAGAGATACATGGAATACATCATGTATTTTGTATAGCTTCAAGGGATGTGCCAACCGATATTCCACTATCCCAATATGACCAATAATTTTAATGAGATAGATATACATAAGGATTCTATTATATTTATTACTGAGTATCATAACCTTCTTCCATGTATAAATTCTTAGAAACACCATATCACCAAATTCAAATTCTAGAACACATCCGCAATTGTTAATATATTGTTTTCCAAATCTGATATTGCTTGATGTGTTTCCAATATCCTCCAACATTCTCTACCATTTAATCAGTAATCTCAGGTTCTAATTTATTTCTTTCTCTAAATTCATTCAATTATTTTGATGATCTAAATTTAATTTCATAGAGGGATTCATAAGGATACACCTTAATTCTTGATGGAAATATAATGTTTTAGGAAAACTCAACTAGAGGATGGTGTTGCTTCTAACCACCTTTAAAATATAGATAAAATCATATTAGTGCATACTCTACTATTAGAATTGTCTCTTAATGAACCATTTATCTAATGATTAAATTGTTCTAAAAATAATATCCATATGAATATATTACTGAAAACATCACCAGAAAAATGAGGTAAACCCCAGAGACTGATCAAACAAAATGGAATTTGGTACTCCCCAAAACCTTACTAATTACTTAATATATATCCTAAAAAACTGTAACAGAGAAAAATATTCTTTGATAGTGATTAAGTGTATGAAATTTATAATAATAAAGACTAAAACCTATATATAATTATTCCTATTAAATGTTTTTGGGAGTCCAAGGAAACAAATTTGTGGAAATCTTTTCTAATTACCTTTCTGGTGTGGGTAATGGATGTATCCTCCCCTTAAACATTTGTCTCTTAGCCCTAACATGAGGATATAAAAGAAATCAAGATACAAAATTTGTGATATCACTCTTCATTCCAACCCACCATAAATATTTCTTTGAATCCATATATATGTTCATACTTCCATGATTAATAGAGAATGATGAATTATGAGCTTCCTCTAACAACTCCTTATTATAATATTATAATGAAAAAACACATACAGAGTTTTTAAACACAATCATTATATCATGATAAAGGTTAAACTAAATAATATATATATCCTTTGTTTCCATCTCTATATATTAATAATCACCTCTTCAATATTCATTTTTATAAATGGGTGAAAATTCTGATTAGATAGATAATATTTCTACACTTACATTTGAATTTCCAAATCGATAGTTTTTTAATATATAGATACTTTATCATTTGTAATCCTACTCATGGAAAAGCTACCATGATCCTTCCAACAAAAAGTTTCACCCACCTTGTTATATTTCCCAGGGTGGTAATGTATTGAGTATTTATAATCTATAATGTGTTCAAAATGTGTTCTCTAGTACATATTAAACTATAACTATGTAAATATATATTTTAATCCTTTCTTTCTTTTATATATATCATACAATTCTGTATAAATTTAGTTCCTCTATATATTAAATGAAAACGATTCTATAGCTAAATCCAAATAATTTGTAGGATAGTTTTTATGTCATTATCCATAAATTATCATGAGGCATACAGTATAACAATAGAATTATTTAGGGGAAAATATTAAAATACCTTCTTCGAATCATAACTATAGATTAAAAACCCTTCTCCACTACAGGGAAATATATTCATTGGTTTTCTGAATAATTTTCTAACTATATCATTGGAATTTTTCCCACATTGATAACCATAGATGAACTTGGATGTCATATTATTTATATTTTTGAGGGGTTTAAGTAGTCATGATAAATTCTCCAAAAAAATTTATAATATCTTACTGAACCAAGAACGATATGGATCTCAGTCATAGTGGTTGATCCAGAACAATATTAGATAACCTATTTCGTTGATGGATCTATTGATGTACAATTTCATGATATTATATGACCCAAAAATGATATATTATTTCATCCAAAATTCACATCGGGTAAATTTTTTGTATAGATTATCCTTACTTGGGATATTTAGTATAATTTTAAGGTGATCCTCATGCTCTTCCATGCACATTTAATAGATAATAATATCATCTATATAGACCATCATAATCTTTTCAAGGAAATCTCTAATGAATCTATTCATTAAATATATGAAGATAAAATTGGAATTAGTAAGACTTAATTTCATCACTATATATTAATAATCTTCAAAACATGTATGCGATTATCTATTTTTATATCCTTTATATTGAACCTCAATATATGATATTAAGAATGAACTTTAATCATTTAAAATAATTGATCTATACATAGTTGTTCAAACTGGTCATCAATATGGTTTAGATAATACTTTTTATCAGTAGTGATTTTTTTAGCTCTCAATACTTAATGTAGAGTTTAATTGATCCTAAAATATTAAAAAAATAAACGTTCACACCCTATAGTGAAGCACTTGGACAAATTAATTACTTGATAGGGTTCTCATAGAGTTCCATTTTCAATTATTACAACTCAATAGGAGAATTTCTATAGGAATTATATGAAATTAGCAGGGCACCAGGAGTGTGTTTTATTGATTACTCAACTTTATGTTTCAGTGTATTGATTATCTACTCTTCTGGAAAGACATTATACAATTCATGAATAATAGGTATACCATTGATGTCAAGATTCCTACCAAACATTAGAGATAAAGAACACTTTTAAATGGGAATTAAGACCCATAAAATGGATGTGATCCCCATACGATCATTTTATATATATCTACATTTATATAAAATCATTGTTCGGGTGGAAATATAAATTTTCAATTCACTTACTTAACAATTGATTTTATATTTATGTAGGAAAATGCAATAGATTCATTAGATAACATAAAATTTCATCAGAGGAAGAATGAAAATAATTTTTGGTCACACATTCTCACCACTTTAAAATAGAGAGGGTTCATAGAATTGAGATGTGATAATATTAACATTAGGATTTTTCACTACTAATCCAATATATAATCATTTTTTTGGAATCTTCATACCCATATTAAATTATGAATATATGAAAGAATGGATTGATCCAGAGTCAAATAAGACATAATCATCTCTAGAGTGGAAGATATGTTTACCTTTCACTATGTAATTATAACTCCCCACATTATAATAAGTTATCACATGATATTTCCATGTTTTGATCATCTTAAAATGAAACTGATATTTATCATCATCATTAAGGATCATATTTGGACATAGGTTAGAATTTTTTTCATACTCCTTGCATTTCAAACAATTTACTATGGGTGGTGTATTCTATGAATCATTCTCTCTATTCACATCATTATATAACATTTTCACAACACATCATTAGTCAATTTAATGATTATACTCCCTTTCATTCAAAAAAAAATTTAATTGTACCCATAAGATAATTTTCTCCATGTTTATTCCCACACATTGGTCATAATGGATATTAATCTTCTTGTGTACATGGTTTTTAGATTTTCCATTGAATTTAATTTTTCACTTCTTATAAAAACAATGATATTGATAAAAAACACCATCCTACATTCCACCTTGATAACAAATAAGGAAATATCTTTAAAGAAACCCAAGTCTCTTATGGATAATTTAATTCAGATTCTAAGATTAAAACCACTGAATAATTGAAAAACCTTAATTTCATGTTGGATGATAATACCAAAAGAATACCTCACATGACATTTAAAATATTACTTATAGGTACTAAAATATTATTCATGCTTTTTCCTTGGATCACTAAACTCGTTCACCAACATTGAATGAAGAATACACGAAAACAACATAATGAAAAATATGTTCATAAAAATCACAATACCTAGATTCAATTTAATCATGTCTCCTAGTATTCCTAATAATAGTTAACTATTCATCAGACTGACATTCAAAATGGAGGGAATCTATAATTGATTTTTCATGTTATGAACACTAGAGAATTTGGAATTTAGTTTTAGTGTTGATGATGCATTTTCTAATAGCTAGTTGATAATATTACCCATTGAATGAAGGCATGCATTGTCTTATGATGGACTCAATAGAATGTTCATTCGACCTTTGATCATCAGGAAGTAAGTCATGATTCATAGCTTCTAAATGTTGTCTGAGAATAAAAAATAGAGTTTTCATTCCATATCTACTAACATCTCAACTTCCAAGATGAAAATCATTAAATTTACCATCACACTCATCATTAACAAGGATCCTCTACATTCCTTTAATTGAAAAAAAACCATAGTGTGTGAAACCATTATTGTACTTGGGAATAACATAATCATGAAAAATTACTTATAGTATGTCAAAATAGGGAAAAAATATTTTTAATATATGACACCTTAGTTGTATCTTTGGTCATTCACGATCATTATTAAATTCATTCATGATGTATTGTAAACAGTTTATAGTCTTCTAAATCATATACCATGTGAGTGTTAAACTATTTGAGCAGTAAGACCATTTTCATTAACCTAGAGATAATTGTTTCCATCTCATTTCACCCTTTTCAGATTTTTTCCCCTAGGTACCTATATTCAAGATCCAAATCCCCTTTTAGTATATAGATATTTATTTAATTTCATAGAAACCAATCTATCTATCCTTTACCAATATTGTATGAAATTATCTTATACATTGACTGATACATAGAATTATCCATAAACAATTCCTTGGGTATCTAACTAAAATTTTCTCATCATAGATTATATAACTTAAATATCCCTATACTCTTATACCAAATATATCAGCCCATTATTATCATACATATATATTAAATCATTTTTTATGAACTATTATTTCATTAAAAAATACACAGTCATGGGAATCGTAAAGGTATTGTTTTTTAGGATCACCAAAACTCAATAAAACAGTATATTATTAAAATAGACCATCAACCGATAGGTTTATCATAACTAGAAACTTTATTATAAATAAAATATTTAATATATTTATTCATACCATGGATAAAGTAAATATAATAAATAGTTACATCTGATGATAAATAAGTGTAAAAAATAAACACATGTAAGAATAACATCAACATGAATGAATGATAATATGTTCATAATAATTGAAAACCATACAATGAATATCATATAACATAATATTGAGTCACGGAATTAATATTGTATGTTCTTAAGATATGAATCATAAAAAAAATAAAACAACATGTGTCATGGAATAAATACATTGGCTTAAGACATAGATTTATAGTGTACAAACAAGAATATAAAATCATTTACATATTAAAAATTTATTACTGTTATGTCTATAAAAATTGAATGGTTTCACCACCCAAACCATCACAATATTCATGTTACCCTCCCAATACCATCATAACGTATGAAGTCCAATATTTAATAGTGTTCACTACTCATTCTAGTCTAGTCTATATAATGAGATATAAATATTCATAAAATTAATTTTAGGGAGATATAGGTCCCACCTTTTAAAAAATTTAAATCATATATATATGCCACAATATCATAAAAAATTAATTTTATTATAACCCATTAAATGAGTTTTTATTCAAGAATACTTCATAATATCATTATTTATGGAAAAGAGATAGGTATCATAATCATTTAATTATAATATAAACAAAGTTAAAAATAAGTGTGATTCATATGAATTATATCATGGTACAACCCATGGTAAATGAAATAGGTTTTATAATATTTCCTTCAATGTAAAACTGATGGAAAAATTAGGTTATGTAAGAATTATATCATGGTATAACACCTGAAAAATAAGCGGGTTTCATAAAAATCATGACATCATAAACATAAACCATTTAGATAGAGAATAAAAATTATATCCTTAGATCATATCCCCTATAAATCGTAATTATCCTTAAAGTATTTCATCATTTATGGATAATTATTTGAATGAAAAATCACAATGAACTTTTCTTGAGAAAAAGAAATATTATTTGAAAATATCATTTAAAAATTAACCATTATAAAATATTTTTCAAATCCTTTTCATTGAATATATATAGTAAAAACATATAAAAAAATAATTAAAAATCAAGTAAAAAATTTCATTTGGAAAAATATATTTATTTAAAAATATATTTTTAATAAAAAAATCATAAAACCTTTTAGAAATACATTTATTTCAAAATAAACATTGAAACTTATAAAGGATTCCATAAAAATTATTTAAAACATTTTTTGAGGAAAATAATTTTCATTTATAATAATATAAAAAATTAATTAATAAAACATTTTTTCTAAACTTTTATTTGAAAATAAACATTAATACATAAAATAAATCATTTAAAATTATTTAAATTTATTCTAGAGGTAAATATCATTTTCAGTTTGAAACAAAATTATAAAACATATATAATTTTGAAAGTCAATTTTTTTAAATTTAAAATTAAATATTATAATGGATGATTTAAATAAAATAGTGTTCAAGGTAGCATGAAATTTTGTTTGTGAGTTACATGATTAAAAAGGGTTCCTTTAACATATTTGATAAGAGAAAAATTGGAGTTATTTGTAAACAACATAAACAATAATTTTCAAATTTCATTAAAAATATAAAAAAGTAAAAAAAATATTCAATATTTAATTTTCAAATTACTCAAAATAAATTGATTTTTTTGGAAAATCGGGTTTGGATGAAATTGGTTTTCAAAAGAAGAGAGAAATAATGATAATAATAGGTAAAAAATATTTCACTATTATTTTAATTAGAAAATAGTGGATAAAATGGTATTATTACTTGAAATTATAATGAATAATAATAGGAAAATAAATTTCATGATAATTATTACGTGGTAGCTCATAATAAATCATCATTGGGAACTTAATTATAAACAATCCTGAGAAAGAAGGATATTTCAGCATAAATCAATTACTACATTGATAAAATTTTAAACATAATAACAATGAATATGGTATACTCAAATATATATTTAATCGATATATTTTTACATATAAGCGTCATTGAATATATTTAGTGGAATTATATAAACCAAAAATATTAATATGGAGTTACTGTAGTATATGTCTCACATAAATAAAAATTGAGAGAGAAATCCATTTCCATAAGTCAAAAAATTTATCATACATGATAGAAACTCCTATATAATAATTATAAGTTTATTATAAATCTATTATAAAACCATACTCAAAAATATAAAATGTTATATTATTGGATTATGTCCATAGATTTCACTTTTATTTACAATTCTATGTTAATGTCAGCTTTTAAGAAATAACTAATTTTTTTCCATGTATGATTTGATTTATTATTTTCAATCAACTTAATTTGATCAAGGATAAATAATATCCAAAACTATATCAAATATATTTATATCATATATTAAATATATATTTATTTATTTTAATTATTAAATTTTATAGAGAGAAAATGAAATACACTATTTATGGAGACGGTAAGGCGTACATATGAAAGAACATTATTTCCATTATAATACGGACTGAAAAGATAAATTTAAATAAAATATTAAAATTTAAAAATCATTTTACGTCATATATATCAAATATTTTCATTAATATTATACCTATTTAGTTTATTATAAATTTTATTAAATTACATCACTCCAAGAGGTGGTAGTACATCGTCCAGACGATCAACATTATCATATTCCCAAAAATGGAAAGTATAAATGCTTGAGTGATATAATAGTTAAATAAATATAATTCCACATTAAATATACTATATAAATATTTACATAAAATTTATTCATATCTTAGATATGGTAATGTAAAAATTAATGACATTAGTTGATGAGGCGGTAGCATGCCATACACACGATTGAGGATTTTGTAACCAATTTTATTTAATAGGATATGCTTATAGGTAATTATATTAACATATAAAATATTAGTATATGAAAGATGAAGTGTTTATTATTTAATAAATGTTTAATAATAATTTAATGAGTATAATGAATAAATAAAATAAAAATGTCTAATTATTAACACCGTAAAATACATATCACACACTTTTTCGTATAATTCGTGATGTTATCCTCATGTAGAAAAAAATGATGAGTATGAATATATATTATTCACCATTCTAGAGTAATATGCAGTTTCGATTTCCATGCACCACAATACTTCTCCAAATTGAGGGATAACTGGAATGAACCACCCTCCATGAGTAGGCTATGGATTTTTGTTATTGATGATAAAAAGGTGATGATGCATAAAAATGATATCTAAAAAAATATTCAAATAATACTAGGTGTATTAATAATTTATATAAGTGTCTATCTCTTCGATAGATTCAATTTTACTGTTCATGGAGCCCAAATAGACTTACGGGTCAAATGTTTTGGCTCTCAAAAGTGAGTAAACATTAATAACCAAATATAAGTCACCACACAGCCCATCCCTGAAAGTCCATTCACACAAGGCCACCTATGGGTGTAGTAATATACCCCTCCATCGAATTTTTTTGGATGGCTGCTGAATGCCTAGATAACGAACCAAGGGAAGCGCTCTGGCCACATAGCTACATCACCCAATTTTTTTGTCCATACTTGGGAGAATTTACATGGAATTCCCTCACAAGTGGGAGATCCTAGCCTAGCACATGGGTGACCCATACCTATGCAACACACATGGAAAATCTACATGGGGGACACATACATTGGTGACCTTCTTGGTTGGATTAAACATGGGTGAGAAAACTGGGAGACCCACCTATATGTTCATTATGGTAGATACTAAGGTGGATACACCCCCACACACCCACTAGAGATCAGTAATGGGCTATGGTTCCAAACCATCTGGTCGGTCCATTCCCTTTCGACATTAACCCCCCTCAAAAATAAATAGTCACGCCAAAAAAATTTTGATCCATGTCAAGGACCTTTTGGTTTGCTTCTTATACGATCTTAACATCCACACCAGGAATAATATGATTTTAGATACTTCTCAACACTCCCTAAAATTCCTTTAGTCGATATGGTCTTATTGGAACCATTACCATTTTATGAGTTGTGATTCTCCTATTGGATTCTTTAAGGACCTTGAGTTGATAAACTCCTTAAGAAACTCTTTAAACCCAATCACCTGACTACTATACCAGGTTGAACAAAATGAAAACCCTACCTAGGAATAATCCCAAAATGGTACATGGCCATACTTTATAAGAGTAATATTTAAGCAACCCTCAAATGGGAATCTTATTTAGGATTAATCCCAAACCAAACCTCAAATAAGAATCCTCCAAATTTGTAAGCCCCATTAAAACCTAAAATGGGAATCCCCCATAACAGTAAGCTCTAAAACCCCTTAAATGGGAATCCACCTTCGATGAAAACCCCAACCAAAACTCAAATGGGAATCCTCCATAGGTTAACTCCATCAAAATCACAATAGTTATCTTTCTTAGGAGTAAGCCCCAAAAAACCTAAATTGGACATCCTTATTAGGAGTAATCCCAAAAAAATATCAATTATAATCCTCCATAGGACTATTACCCAACAAAACCTGAAATGGAAATCCTCTTTAGAAGTAATCCCCAACCAAAGATCATTGGGAATCCTCCGTAAGAGTAATCCTTAAACAAATCAAGAAAGGGAATCCCCCACAAATCAATCCCCTATCCATTAATGCCGGAGGTTATAGTCCTTCCCTTATCTACAATTATTTCCTTCACCTTAATTACTCTTCAAGGTTAAGTAATTAGAGGGAGATGCTTTATACCCAACTTCTTCCATTATTTCCATGTCCTCTTCCCCCAACGAAGGAGAAAAAGTGTGTGGTTTTCCAAATCTTCCACTCCCTCCTGTTTCTCACACCATGCATGACCCACATGGGCATAGAGGTTATTGATGATCTTGAAACCCACATGATCTATGTGACATAATGAAATATGAAAAATCGTATTCTTACAATAACTAGGATACATAGGACGCATATCTAAGGCATGAGATCAAGGGATGTCATCCTTAGAAGTTAGTCCCAATCATAATCGCCAATTCATCAGGGAATCCTCCTTAGTTGTATGCCCCATAATCCATCATATAAGCCTCATACTTATGTGTAAACCCCAGATAAGTCTCCAAATAACAATGAGATTATACATCACTATTGTCTCTTCTACATGGCATTCCCTTTAAGAGTAATCCCCCATCATAATTCTATCAAATGGACATACTCATTTTCGATATGAACCGAAGTAGGTGGGATATGATTCCCATCCAAATGGGATACATAGAAAGACTCCCTAAGGTTCAATATCAACACCCCCAATCACTCATATTCTTTTGGTTCTACATTCCCAATGGGGTTTAATTCAACCTAAGAATCTACATTTCTCTCAGGTTCTATGGGTAGATTTGGCATAAGTAGAAAAATAAATTTTGACTAGCCACCTTCCACATAGATATACATGCCACATGATGTTAAACTATATGATTAGGTCCTTATCACATGACATTAAAAGGCATGATGTTCCCTGTTAAGAGGCATTGAAATATGGGTTTTTGTTTCACTTAAAAGGGATACATAGGAATTCCATCATCGGTTCTATCCCAACATAATAGAAAATCATGTCTCCATGGATGATGAAAAACTATAGAGAAAACTTCTTCTCACCAGATGAAAACAAACTCTAGAGTTCCCCACTGTGTTTCTAGAAAACAAACATTATTGTAATAATGAACTAATAATCTCTATATAGTACATAAAGGGATACAATCAATGGATAACCTAAGATATCTCCATTTATGAATAACCTCAGATACATAATGATTTTTCTAATATCTAAAAATGAAAATAATTTATTGCTAATATTGGGATGACCCACATCATAGTTTGGAATTAATGAAGGATTCAAAAGTGTTATTAAATAGATTAGAGAGTGTTGAAGTAGGTAATAATTTCTTCCAAAAGAGAGTGATGTGTCTGACCTCCCATCTTCTCCACCAATGGGAGTTTATAAGCAGTGTTGGCCAAATCACCTAATGAACACCTACCTTTGGAATGAAGGTCCCTTCAGATATAGAACCAATGTGGTTTTTTGGTTCTATGAACAAACTCAATAGATTCTATTCGGAAAGATAAAACAACCATAGGAGATGTAATCTAAGGGATAAAAACGGTGAACCCAACCTCAGCCACTTAACTAAAGAATCTATTTTAGATGATAAAAGGGGTGTACTTGTTAATAACTACTGGACCATTCTGTTTCCCTAACCAGGACTACATTTTCTTCAAAAACAAAAATGGTGAATTGTACATGAATCCATAACCAAAATGATAGTGTTTCGTAACAGTTAGGACCCTACCACTCTCAAAGGGAACAATGTACAAACAAGGAGATCAATAACGAATGTATTTGAAATGTTTTTTTGACATGGTTTTCTAATTATCATTTGTCTTATAGGCACTCTTTTCCATGAAATCCATTATATCCAATGGAATCCTTCATGTTTTCCCAAAGAATACCTTGTCTGTTGTTTTGATCGGATCTTCATCCATTTGAAGGATGTAAACACCAACCCACCATCTTCATTGATGGGTCTTAATCTAAATTGCAACACACTTATTTTTTATAGACCATTTTTTTGAATAAATTAAAATTTTTATTCATATCTTTAAATTCACTAAGTTAAACATTCCATTCACACTATACCAACTAGTTGAATATTACACGCCACACTGTGTTGGCGTACGATACATGGAACATTATGTATTGATTTTTTTCAATGTATTAAATAACTATGTTTTTATTATGTTATTCGCAACACTAAAGGAAGTATTCACTAAATTCAACACTAACTTGCCTTGCATTACACATAAGAGCATCCTTCCTCGATTGCTTTCATTGTAAGAAATACTGAGATTCACTAAACAATGATATATTATAAAAATATTATTTGTTATTGAGATATAAACTAGAAGTTATGAATAGTATTAACCACATTTTGAATATCATATAACATTAAAACTCATTTTATGTATTTTATAGACATGATATAAGAACAAATTATTTTTTCATATAAAAGAAGTATTTTTCAAAAAAATACAATTTTACCACCTTTTGATGGATAACCATTTTTAAATATAGTTTTTAACAATTTTATATGTTCTATTTGACATAATAAACTTATTCATTGGAATAAAGATATCAAAATTTTCCTTGTTTGAAATTTGTTTTTCTTATGAAATTCATATTTTAATGAATAGTGAAAAATACTACATTTTCTTTTAATTTTTTTATATAGTTAAATTATAATTTTATTGGTTTTAAAGTGTAATTGGATTATATTTTTATAATGTATTCAAAATTTGGTCATTGGATGTAATTTCACATTTAAATTGGATATAAACACATTTTTTGTCTTCTGACGGCTTTTACATCTTAAAACCCCGCTTTCTGGTTTAACAACTAGAATTAGTTATAAATTAATTAATTCCAATTATTTGTTTGGAAGTTTAAAAATTATATTACATATTTAGAATCAGTGGGTCTAAATTATGTTAGTAGATAAATTTTGTTTTTTTCATATTATGAATAGAAACTACAATAATTTTTTACTACAGTTAATGGTAAATCTGCTAAATTAGGGTAATAAACAATTCGATAAAGATACAATATTACCCTAACACATTACAAAATCCAATTGGATGAATTAAATTAGACAAAGAAATTATAAGGTCTATCATTTATACATTTAATTTACTTTTTTATATGAATGTGATGTAATTATAATTAAAATAAAAGAAAGTGACAACATGTCATTCTCATATATCTTATAAGTATAATAATTTTAATGTACTAATAAAATTGATAAAACTTAAAAAAATTCTCCATAAATCTAATGCAATTATATACATCACAGGATTTTATTTATAATTTTTAGAGATTAAGTATTTATCATTAATGATGAAACAATAGAGATGTACAAATTATTTTATTAATAGAAATGTCAAATAAATGGTTTTAAAAATATTAAAAGAAATATTATATCAAGTATTTAATGTTCTCCACAAACTTTATAGGTTAAAATGACATGTTAATATAGTATTAAATATTATGGTTCGAATTTATCTTCTGTGGATATTTTATTTAAAGTCGATTAAAAAATTAGTTTTAAATTTAACCCTATTAATATTTTATAAAAATAACATATGATTAAATTATTTGAAAATAACAAAAATATTTAAAAATTAAAAAGTGAAAATTATATGGTCTAAATTTTCAAACAAATTTCCAACTATAGAAAATTGGCAACACAAAAGTAAATATTTATAACCATTTAACATTTAGAATTTTTTACCACAAATAAAATTAAATAGATTAAATAAGGATAAAGCATAATGATAAGGTTTAAAATAAAATAAAAAAATGTCTTCATTTTATTGGTTGAGAGGATTTAGACCCATACTAATAATATTCTATAAATAAAAGAGTTTGGGATAATTATAAACCAATAATAAATTTATAATAAATTAGAATTTCAGTACTTTCCTAAAGTTCCTTTCCACCCACTTATAAAAGGCCACCACCTCTACTCACATACTCACACCTTTAAAGCCCTTTAGCTCATCCAACCTATGCTCACATAATCTCACAATATTCTTACCTTCTACCTAAAGGCCACCCCATGGGAATATATCCATTTTATATAGTCCTTTTATGCATACAAATAGAATATACATGAAAAAGTAAAGTTTCATACACCTACAGATGAAATTGGACCTATGGTAAGGAATAAATTTTCATTCTCATTATTATCTAAGATTGTTTATTCTAATGTATTTAATGGGGGTACATGTATCATTAGTTTCCATGTTTAAAAATTATATAGTATTATTTATATTATTCTAATATTATTTAGAGTCAATTTTATGCTTTGGTGAATTTTTATTAAATGGTATGGAATGAATATTTTGTTGTTATTTGATTTGGGGTTGTTATTACTTTTCTAGAAATATTATAAGAGGAATGATTTTTAAAATATATGGAATTAATGTATTTTTATGTTGTCATGATTCCATATTTCCATTAATCATCCTCTACACATTTCTCGTATATTTTCAACCAAATACTTTTCTTTTAAAATTGCACAACATTTTAAGAAAATAAAACAATTTGGAGAAAAGAAATGATATTTTCCTTAAAAAATTATGTTTGAGTGTTTTATCAAAATTATTTATCATATATGATGACATAGGGTTATTTCGGTATCCCTATCGTTACTATAAATTTTATTATGATAATGATTGAATGGAATTTTATGTGGATTAGGTTATGATGGAATAATATTTAAGAAACCCATTTTATATCTTGGGTTATGCTATGAGGAATGATTTATTTTTTTGTGGAACATATATGAATGATTTCATTATGAGATGGGTGGGACCTAAATTTTCCTCTAATGCATTGGGTAGATATTTATATTTCATGAGATAAACATGACTACAATGAAATGATAATCTGGTTCTGTAATACATGGCTAGAATGACAGGTAAATCTGGTTCAGCAATACAAGGCTGGAGTGACATGTAAGCCTAGTTCAGTAATGGTCTTTTTCCACGGTGATGGTCTTGGAAATAATACCTTGTATAATATTTAAATCATATTATGTGCCTATTTTTTCCCAAAATTCCATGTTTTATTCCAATGAAATTTTATCATTTTTAATGTTCCATTATGATCTATGCCTTATGTACTACCAATATTTATTTCATGACTGAAGGTTTTGGGATGTTTTTTTGAAAAATTTATGTTCATGTTTTTACATTCTTATGTTTATGTTTTGTAAGATATTTCCACGCTTACTCTTACTAATCATTTTAGATCACCCCTTTTCATGTTTCATTTCCTGCAAGATTAGAATAAGGTTATTATGTATGATTTTTCAAATAGGGGTTCTAGTTATGAAGGAAAAATAAAGAGGCAATGTAGACGATTTATAAACCAATTTTTTATGTTTTACTCTTTACAAAGGTACTAATCTAATACGGTTTTGGGTTTCTGTTTGTGTCATGTATTTAGTATTCCATAAAATTAATGTAATTTCTATGTATGTAATGCTCAGGTCATTATTGTTGCTATCAGAGCGAAGGATTATAAAACCTTTGGAAACTTGGATGAAAAAACATTAGTGAGATCACTAGAGATATTTATAGGGATTTTCTATGGATTTACCTATGGTTAAGTCTAGCTATATTTTAAAATCATTCAGTTACGGTAATGAACCAGAATAACCTAGGATTAATAGTATAATATGTTAGATATTGAACTTAGTCCCCCTTGATTATATAATTATCCAAGTATGATTTTCGCTTCTCATACTATTCTTATGAGGTTATAGAAAATTGATGGAAATATGATGATTCATGTTAATAATGATTAGGTTGTACAATGGTATGTTATTTTTCATTATAAACTAAATGAAATAAGTGTTTTAAGGATAAATGTCAATTTTACACCTAATTACCAATCTAATAATATGATTATTCATCTCAACATTGGTGAGTTTTCTGGCCCAGCTAATAAGAGAAATATTGAGTTTCATGGTGATCATAGAGGAAATAATGTTCAATTTTCCCCATTTAAATAGTGTGGGAATATTTAGCAGTGGGAATGTTTCGAAGGAACATGAAGATGCCTTGGGTGTGGAAAAAGACACAAATCCAGTAATTGAAAAGGAAATTGTTTAGTTAACATAATGTAAAATTATAATTTTATTTCAAATACATCAAAGATGACTACATGTTTTAAATGGGGAATGTATGGGCATTATGCAAATTGATTTCCTAAGAGAAAATATCAAGAAGAGAAACAGCATGGTCGTATGGGTATTATTTATGTTGATGATGTTGAAGAGACTACAAATGATATATGAGATGAAAGAAGTGTTAAAGAATATAATGATGAAGCTCGATAAATGGTTTAAGAGGATAGTGGAATGATTAAATGATTATCAAGAATAATGTTTTATAAGTAATTCTATGGTATTATGAAATAATTAAACATCTAAGGACTGTTACAGTATTGTTTTTCCTTATGTATTTGAAAGTATTTTTTGAATGACACTGGTATCCATTAATCTTTATTCATCTATTTTGGAAAAATGAATTTTATGTGAATAATGATGGGATAAGTTGATAATGAGATGTGTGGCAGTATTAATGACCTCATGACTGATATAAGGGAAAAGTGATATCATGGTTTTTGTTTATCGATATTTGGGTATTTTTGGTGTGTGGAAAGAGTTAATTTTGATAGAATACATATTTTCACTAAGGTTATATGGTAATTCATGTCATTATCTTTTTTAAAGAGATTAAATGTTTAAGGTATTAACATGTTTGGAATGTAACAACCATGAATTTATTAACGAGATATGGGATAAAAATGTTTTATTGATTTAGTTAAACTCTTTCTAATATTTTATATTTTCATTTTATTGAAGAACTGTAATGTTATCCATTTATGGATAGTAAAAGTTATTTTCCAATTGAAGTTTGTTATATTAGTGCATTATCTCACTATAGGTGGACTAATGCATATTTTACTACAAGTGCTAACCATTTGTTGAAAAAAAATGGAATGACCTATCATTCTAACACATAATCTTCTAACACATCTAGAATGACAAATTCAACTTCATTTCATTAAATAAGATATGAAGAGGAAATTGGTCAAGGCATGATCACAGTGAGATTGTGCCAAAATCAAGTAATTATTTATTCTAATTCTAACATTTTCCACATTAGGTAGAGGATCCTTATAGACAAAAAATTTATATTAGTGCCTTCTAATCTGATGAACCAGATGGCCCCTTAAATCATCACAGATTTATGGCTATATGGTTGTTAGAATTCTCCAACCTTGTTCTTTAACACTATCTATCAGAACTCAACTGTTAGATTTCTATTCCATATCCAAGATTTTACTTCCCACCTATGTTCTCCTATGTGGAAACTCAGTCATGGGTCACATTGGGTTAATATTATGTTTCTAACTTATTTTTTTAAAATTATGTTTTAGTATTTATTTTTACAATGTGGGTTTCCATGAAAGAAACCATTAAGTTGTAAAAAATTTATAACCCCAGCAAATTTCGTGGGACAAATTTATTTTAAGGGGGTATAATGCAATGTCCTGAGTTTTTATGGACCATTTTTTTAAAATAAATAAAATTTTTCATTTATATATTGCAATAAAATTATTTAAACATTCCATTCACACTAAACCGACTTGTCGTATGTTACACGCAACACCAAGTTGGCATATAATACACACAACATTAAGTATAGATTTTGTTCAATGTATAAAAGAACTACATTTAGATTTTGTTATATTCAACACCAATGGAATATTTCACTACACACAACACTAACTTCAATTTCGTTACAAAAATAGAGTCCTTCGTCGATAGCCTGCTTTGTACAAAATACTGAGTTACACTATAGAATTCTATATTATTAAAATATTTTTATTTAATGGGATACAAACTAGCCATTATGAATATTATTATCCATGTTTTTAATTTTATAAAACATTAAAATTAATATTATGTATTTTCTAGAAATGATATAAGAACAAATACAATTTTTCAGATAAAAGAACTATTTTTCAAAGAAAAAAATTTTTAACTCCTTTTGATATAATAAACATCTTCTTTGGAATAGGGACGTCAAAATTTATCTTGGTTGATATTTTGGTATTTTTCTTATGAAATTCATATTTTAATGATTAGTAAAAAATATAGAATTTTAATTAAAAACATCCTTTTCGTTTAATTTATTTGTTTAGTTAGATTACCTTTTTAATTGGTTATATAGTGTAGTTGGATTATATTTATATCATTTCATAAAATTTAGTTCATTGGATGTTATTTAATAATTAATTTAGATATAAACACATGTCAATATTTTGATAGTTTTTACTTACTAAAAACCTACTTTTTGTTTTTGAGAACAAGAATTAATTTTAAATTCATTAATGAAACTTCTATGTTTTGAATTTCGAGAATTGGATTCTGTATATGGAATTACTGGGTCCAAATTATGTTAATAGGTTACTTTTTTGAAAGTTTTTAATAGTAACTATGATAATTTTTATTTACAACAGTTAAAGGTAAATTAAGTAAATTATGGTAAAAAATATGATAAAGATAATAAAATTACCCCAACACCTATCAAAATCCTATTGGATGAATTAAATCTGACAAATATCACCTTAGTGTCTGAATTGAATCGTTTAATCAGCTTTTTTCCTTGAAAGTAATGTGATTATAATTAAAATGAAATAAACTGACAGCATGTCACTCTCATATATCTTATAAGTATAATAATTTTAATGTAGTGATAAAAATTATAAAACATCAAACATAAATAGTCCCGAGAAAAATAATGAAATTTTCTACCTCATCTAAATTTATTTAGAATTTATAGATATTAAATAATTACAATTAATTATGACACAATAGTTATGTAGAAATTATTTTATTAATAGAAATATGAAATAAATTGTTTTAAAAATATTAAAATAAATAATATATGAACTAATTAATATACTCCTAGAGTTTTTTTTTGAATTTTAGAAGTGTATTAAATTTTATTATTTGAATTTATTTTCTATGTGGATTTTATTTAAATACATATAAATTAATAGTTTCAAAATTAACACTATTGATATTTTTTAAAAATAGCATATGATTGTATTATTTAAATATCACAAAAATCCTTAAAAACTACAATGTAAAAAATATATGGTCGAAAATGTCATAAAGTATCCAATTAATGATATTTTACAACATATAAAATAATATTTATATCTATTTAATATTTAGAATACTATTACCAAAAATAAAATTAAATAGATTAAATAAGGATAAATCAAAATGCTAAGGATTAAAATAAACTTAAAAATGTCTAAATTTCATGGGTTGAAAGGATTTCTACCAATAATAATCTTGTCCTTAAAATTAAAGAGTTTTAAGCATTATAAATTTAAAATCAATATATTATATAATAATATTTCAAGACATTACTAAATTTTCCCTCCAACCTCTTATAAAAGGAAACCACCTCTATCGACTTACTCACACCTTTCAAGGTCTTTGCCTCATCCAACCACTTCTCAAATAAGCTCCCAACATCCCTTCATTACTTCTAAAGGCCACCCTTTGGAAATAATGCCTTCTTATGTTGTCCATTTATTCATACCAAAAAGAGATACCCGAAAAATAGGAGTTTCAGATACATAGGAAGAAATCGGACCTAAGGTAAGGAATAATTTTTCAATCTCATTATTATCTGAGATTGCTTATTCACAAGTATTTAAGGGGTAACATGTTTCATTCACATCCATGTTTTCCAAATATATAATTTTTTTTAATATTCTACTAATATTTAATGACAATTTTACCCTTTGGTTATTTTTTATTAAACGGTATAAAAGGAATATATTGTCATTATTTGATTTGAGGTACTTTTTTACTTTCCCTATGAAAGTACGAGAAGAATGTTCTTTTAAATTATATGTAATTAATGAATTTTTTTGGTTTCATGATTCTTTATTTCCATGGAGTTTCCTATACATGATTTTAGGTTTATTTTCAACCAAATACATTTCATTTAAAATTGAAGATCATTTGAGGAAAAGAATACATTTTTTAAAAAGAAACGATATTTTCCTCAAGAATTAAGTTTGGTTGTTTTATCAAAATTATATTCCATCTATAATGATATGGGGTGGTGTTTTTATCCCTATTATTACTACAATTTGATTGTGTTAACGATGGAATGAAATTTTATATAGATTATCTTATGATGGAGTGATTTTTAAGAAACCCATTTTATTTCTTAAGTTATTCTATGAAGAATTCATTATGTTTTTGTGGAAAATGTAAGAATGATTTCATTATGTTATGGGTGGGACCTATATCTCCCTCCAATTCATTGGGTAACAATTTATATCTCATTAGATAGACCTGGGTGGAATGAAAATTAGATTTGGTTCAGTAATACAGGGCGGGAAAGGAAAGTAAATCTAGTTCATTAATACATGGATGAAACGACATGTAAAACTGGTTCAGTAATGGACTTTGTCCACTATGATGGTCTTGGAAACAATGCCTTGTCTACAGTGGATATAATATTATGTGATTATTTGTTTTCCACAATTCCATTTTGTATGCCAATTCTGTTTTATCGTGGTTAATGTACCTTTATGATCTATTCCTTGCATACAATAAAGATTTATTTCATGACTAAAGATTTTGGTATGTTTTCTTCAAATGTTAAGTTCATGTTTTTACATTCTTATGTTTATGTTCTGTAAGATAGTTTCCATGCTTACCTTTAAAAATAATTTGAGATCACCCCTTTTCATGTTCCTTTCCCCTCGAGATTTGAAGAAGGGTATTAGTAAGGTGTGTCAAAAGGAGGTTATAGTAATAAACGATAAAGATGTCGACGATGTATATGTTTTATGAACCATTTTTTTAGGTTTTCCAATATCCAAAGGAACTATACTAATAAGGTCATTGGGAGTCTATTTGTGTCATCTTTTAAGTATTCCGTAAAAGTAATTTAATATCCATATACATCATACTCGGGTCGTTACATCACAAGTCTGAGACTACAATCATCATGGTAAAATCTTGATCTTGGAGGACGCCCGATAGGTCCTCCAGCTCATGAATCCACATCATTCATCCAATCAATGAAGATCAGTGGTCTGGAAGTAGACGGTGTCAACCGTCATCTGCAACCATTTCAGAAGATTATCCCTAGAATACAATAAAATGTACCTCTCATATTTCAAGGAGGTGGATGAAGATGACACATACGACCTTATCCATGAGACCTAGGGGTCCTTCTCAAGGGATCATGCCAACAATCATCGGCTCTAACACCATAGGGTATTTAACCCACAACATGATGAGGTTGTTTCCCTTAGCTTTTAGACCCCAATCCTTTAGACCCAGGCCTAAAAGATGGCCCAGTTAGGAAAACAAATGACCAATAGGGAGTGGTTTCCCACCTTTTCTCCATTTAGAGAATCCCTCCAACCTAGTTTTATTAAAGATAGTGAGCAGACACATACACCCATCCGGCTTCATTCAGCTAGCCAGCAAACTCTCCTAGCAGTATTCAAAGAAGGCCTCCAACCAATTACGACAAAAACATGCAAGCATGAACATGCACTTGTTTACACCCACCAATCTTACTTGAATACATGTTTGGAAGCACTAAAAGAAGACTTATGACCATATTTGGAAGAAAAAGTTAGTAGGAACATACACATACAAACACCCATTAAGACATCCAGTGGACTCGTGTGGCAATTCCCATAGAAGTAATTTTGAATGTAAAAATGAAAAACGGGTGGGAAACAGAACTCTCTACCCCCACCCATGAGTATTTACAGTATAAACTGTAAATAATGGGAGGATATGAGTAGGAACATACTCCTAATTCATAAACAAAATGACCATATATCCTCTTTCTAACCACTGAAGTCACCAAGAACATCCTGTAAATGGTGAATGGCAAGACATAAATTCTTACTCACATCCAACAGACATGCCAGGACATCATAACGGTGATGAAATTAGTCATTGTGGGACATACACATAACTCTATCCCCACAAATGGGGTGGCTCATCATCATAACACCCTAGAGAAGACACATGCCTATTTTCTCCTTCAGGAGGGTCATGGGGAATAATCCCACATATTATGTGGAGACCAGATTGTGAACATACACCCACTCCAACTGTAGGTAATATTCCAATTCCAATGACCACTCCAAGGTAGGAACAATCACCTACCCATCATGACCACATCTATAAGAAAGTATCCCGAATTCTTGTAAGAATGCATCTATTATGAATCCTCATCATACACGATTTTAAAATCAAGAGGCAATCTATGATTAGGATTCAGTTAACGATGGAGTTCATGAAGCCCTATGATGTTTATATGTATCACTCAAGATTTTAACCTACCATTACCAATTTACCAGAGCAGTATCTATAATTATGAACATCCTCACAATACACTTCATCATGAAGGATTGCTTCATAAAAATGATTCATTCAATCTCAAGAGCCTATATCATAATGATAGACACGATAACCCTTTGTATTTCCAGAAGACCATGAATCAAGAGGGTATTCCCCTTTCTGTGATCCACTGTGGTGGTCATCCCCAGGATTATGTTTGTAGTGAATTTTCTCTCTATAGTAGTTATTGGGATTGTAAATATAAATCTCCAATTTGAAATGTAGTGATGATAAATCCCTTTTATCATTAGTAATGTGCAATTTCAAATTCATTTATTTATGATACCTTTTAGTATACAAGTGAAATATTTTCTCAACCAGCAGACATCCGAATTTTACAGTCATTATCCAAACCACCATTGGGTCATTTATCTTCCAAAATAAAAGAGTAAATTCCAACTAATCACATTTATTTTGACATTACAATTGGTATGCTTCTACTCTAGTCAGAATAGGTCGAAGAACCTCAGGTGAAAGAAGATGAGGGTCTTCTAAACACAAGGAAACAACTAGATAAAGGAAATATAACATTCATGTCCTATCCTTTATCCACCCCTAAATATAGCATTATATAGGTGTTAATGGAAGATTGTTTTCATGGCATCTGCCTCAACATATGGAAAAATATTCGTCGCATAAAATAAAAGGTATTACCCTATGATGAATATCTAAATCACATAAAGGTAATCAGTAGGTTGAAGTTCCAAATTTACGTGGAAACAATATGAGATAAATGACATCCAAATTAGAAGTTATAGTATGGAGTCGTTCATCATTCTTTCCTCAATTCATGAATTATTTTTTGAAGTCAAATTACTGTTATCCAATGAGGTGTTCGTATCAAAAGATGAGTTGTACATAGATAATTTTTTTTCACTGAACTCCCTAATACACAAATCCCAAAAAAGGTGGCTTCATGAAATGTAATTGTACCTATATGGATACACAAAATCGAATAAGTTAATGACCCAAGATATGATCAACAAGAATAGTCTTGAAAAACTCTCACTGATGCCAAGAAATAAGAGATTAGACTATAGATATTCTCTTGCATCAAGAATATTAGATTATCAAAAAGGAATCCCATATAGAGGATGTCATTCATCAGACTGCATAGATGTCATAAATAGCACAATCGTCTTCAGAAACATGATATTTAACTAACTTCAGAATAATGAAACCCAACCATATTCCAACAAAAATACCTAAAATTCTAATAGAAGACATGATAGTATTATTCACACATGTTCAGGGAAAACCCAACCCTGGAGCGATGGTGGAATTTTTATCCTACACATCATGGTTTTCCAATCATGCTCAAAGGGTTGTGAATGCAGAATAGGAACAACCTCAACCTTCGATGATAGGGAATTTTTCACCTCAACGCATCCCTCCTCAATTGAAATTAGTTTATCCCAATTAGGGAAGACTCCACAAAATGAATCTTCCATATTTTTCCATCATGTGATCTGGTACATGAACTTGGGATACATATGAATGAACTCTCTAAATATTCCATTAGGGTTAATTTCTATAAAAAATATCCTAGGAAATAAAAAAAAATAGGACAATGTCTCTTAGAGGGAGCAGACGAGGATGATCTTGTAGATATACCAATAAAATTCATGTTATTCTTTACGATTCTGTGAATGTCATCAATCAAAGACAATCTATAACATAAGGCCATATTAGATGAGTTAGATGAGGAAGTTCAAATTTAGAATATTATCCACTCTAAAACAAATTAAGGATATATCTGTATCTAAGATAAGAAGATTTCCCAAAATCTAGGAACTCCCTCAAACATTACTATTTTACCTCCACGAAAGAAACCCAAAAATAAAAAAGGGTATGTGTCAGACTATGTCGCAGCTCCCTCATGGGGAGGGTTAATCCCTTTCATTATGGGAAAAATTTTCTCATCAAGAGGAAGAGATGGAATAGTGGAAAAGACCCAATGAAGAGTTACTCCAAATTATCCTTTGTAACTCCCTGACCCTAGTTACCTAGATTCGGTCCATTATTACGTATCATTTTCATGATCACAAAAGATCAAGTCTCGAAAAATAGATTAGTTTAGTAGACTTGGAAGTACTACATACATTCATAAGGTTTATATTACATCATAAAATGGAAAACTACTAAAAAATTGTTTCCATAGACAACACTGAGATCCCATAGAATATCCCTCTAGGTCAGTCATAATATACTTCCTTGCATCGTGGGAAAAACAAAACATAGAAAGGGGTGAGCTCAGATGCTCAGTAAGGATAACAATATAGCAAAAACTTTCATAAATAAGCATAAACATTTAAGAAAATGTATAAAACTAAAACAAAATCCTTTTAAAAATGAACTTCAGCATAATATGGAAAAGATAAAATCAAATAGTGCTATTTACTTATTCACATGGATATTCTATAAGTCGAATAATCACATGCAATATCAATAGCCACTTTCATAATGATGGAATGCATAATGCCAGACTTTCATAACCACATAGTCAAAGCCTGGTGACAAGACTAAAAATAAGATTTTTCCAAGGCTTTGTGCCAAGACACTAGTTTGTCTCATTAGACCAACTGATACATTGAGAATCTATAGCGGGCTACACCCGTCACTTACTAAGTCCAATGCATTTCTCATATGAAAAGGTTTAAATATAACATAAACATTCATATGAAAACTGGCATACGAAATGTCAATACTTTATCCATAAACCATGAATGGTATGAAAATAACACATCCATAGTCAAACATATCACAAAACCTTCAATACAATGTAGATGTTTTGTATCATAATAAATCAACTTCAAATAAGCATAAAATCTATCAAAGGATTTTGACATAGATGAAATCAAAACCTTTTTAGAGAAATATCTCTTTCTATTTTGAAATCATTTAAAATAAAAATAATAATAAAAGAAGAAATTTATTTTGGAAATATTCTTATAATCTTGTAAGGTAATCTTTGATTATGTTATAACGGCGGAAAATAGCCACACCCGCCGTATAAGCTAAAAAACATTCTTACCTTAATTATTTCGAAATGGGCATAAAGTACCTTATTGGAAAATGACAGAAAGATTCCTTTCAAACTATTTTATAAAAATTCAAACAAGGGTATAAATGAATTTAAACTATATTAAAGTAAATATTAAAAATGTTTTGAAATACATTTTTAAGAAACATGGATGTGGATGGTAAAGAGGTCCCAGCAGATACTTACATAAAAACAACCTCGGATAATAAAGAGATTGGGAAAATAACCCTTACCTTTAGCTGTTCCTTGGTTAGGGTTATGTTAACATCACGTATAATGGTGAAATAATTGTTATTAAATTATACAAGAATCATATATATTAATATGATATCATATATTATCTTTTAACATAACTTTGTTGATAATATCTTAGTATTATCGTTGTTTCAGGTGTTAACGAATTCGTTTTCCTTTATATTATTTTTTATGTGAGTTGTATTTTTTATGGATGGGATATATCTTATTCATATTCAGAATGATATTAAGTATTTAAACAATATTTTTAATCATCTAATGAAAATTATTCTTGAATGGATACGATGGGTAATGAATCTCATCGCATTCGTGGAGACGGTAATCCGTACGTACGCACGAGCGACAATATCATTTTTTTATTTTAAAACAATATATAATTGGATGTTATATTATATATACAGAATCATTATCATGTTATATTTATTATTTTCATCAATTACACATCATTATTATACCCATCCAAATAATAATGTATTGAATAACAATTACACCATGACGTGGAGACGGTAAGTCGTACGTACGCATGTACGGTGACATGTTATTCAAAGGATGGATAGAATAATGAATATGGTTGTAAAATATTTATAATAACATAAAAATGTATAGAATATACTAGAGTTATTATTTTAGAATGGATACAACAAAGAAAGAGGAAGTAGAAGAATAATGAAACTTGAAAGAGGTGATGAAATATTTACCTCTTCTTTGGGTTCTTCATTTTGATTTGGTCAAAAGGGCTCCTTCGGTTTTCTTACTGACTTATGAAATTACTATAAGATGAAGGGATTACAGTTGAGAGGGTATTTGGGCATGGTTTGGATGATCAAAATGGATTTTAATGTTTGAATATAGGGAATGGGAGATCCCTTTTATAAGAGTTGTAAGGGGCACATTAGGAAAATTGAGAAATATTATTTTATAATAAAATCAATTTCAGTTTCTAGTGCCTCCAAAATGAATTATATAAAGGATAAGGTTAGAATGGGTCTAAAACCACGCCACCTATATGTTTTAGATAGGTTTGGTTCACTATATTAACTTTATCATTTGGATTTAACTCTTAGTTAAATAGTTTGACATTTACCACATCTCTTTGTATTTTTATATTATATGGTTAATAAACATACTATAAACATACAAGAGGACCTCAAGTGGTGAATTAATGACATATATAATACTATTCATGTCCTTTTTCATAGCCTTAGATTTCTAGAAATAGAATATCAATTAATAATATAATATTTGTTTTAAAAACTCTTTTAGGTCAATTTTGACACTATTTAATATTTTGTTTTTTCTAAATTTATAACAGCATTATTACTTCGAAAAAAATTCATCAAACCAACCTTGACATCTCATATTAACCTATAAAATTATTTTAATTCATAAAAAGACTCAAATTCCATTTATTTGGATATTTATAATATCAATTATTTTTATATTTCATTAATTAGGTAATTACTGCATCATCATTGTGCCATAAATAAATTAAATTATTTAATCTCTAAAATATATAAATAAAATACCATTATGTAGGAAATATTTTTATTTTTCTAATGAATATTTACAGTCAAATTTATATTACGTTTAACCCTATATTAAAAATGATTTAGTTATTAAACATTGATTTTAACTCTTTTAACTCTTCTTTAAATAAAATAATATTAAATGTCCTAATCTAAACCAAGTGGACCAAATAGGTTCATATTTTATTCCTAAGGTTGTTTTTGGTCGAATTATACTTATCTAATAGAATTATGACATGTGTTAGGGTGATAAAAATATCATTTTTACCCTTAATTACCCTATTTACTTTTAACTATTGTAAATAAAAGTAAAAAGTTACTATTCACCAAAAATTATTTTCATCTTATTAAACCACATTTTACTTACTGATATCAACTATGTCTCTCATATTTTTTAAAATAAACTCATAAAAGAGGTAAAATTAAGATTTATATAAATTTTCAAATGCTCCTCAGAGGTGGGTAAAAGACTGTAAAAAGTACATTAAAATTTTTATATATCTAAAAATATTATAAACTGACTCCAGTGAATTACATTGAACATATATAGGTATTATTTATCTATTTTTACCTAAAATAAATTTAAATAAAAAAAATTATTTTTTCAATAAAAATTCAGTTTTGAACTACAACTCAATGTTTTTCACTATTCATCAAAAATTTAATGTTTTTCGAAAAATACCAAAAATTCACCCTAAGATAATTTCGATATTCCAAATCCAAAAATGAATTCCATTATTAAACATAAAATTTATAAAATTTCAAAAGGTGGGTATTACTTTTCATAACTGTTAATTTCATTGGTTGTGGTGTGTTAGAACTCAAAGTTGCGTACAACACACGCAACTGTATTATTCAAAGAGAAGTGTACCGTGGAATATTGGGGTGTTTCATTCTCCCCTTCTTCAAATAATTTCGTCCTCAAATATTCTAGAGTATTACTTCGTAAAAAGACTCGGGTGGTTCTTCATCATAAGTTCTTTGGGTTCCCATGTTGCCTCTTCCATCTTATGGTTTCTCCATAGAACTTTTACCAAACAAGTCGTCTGGTTTCTCAACACTTGTTATATTGTATCAACAACCATCAAAGGCACTTAACAATAAGACAGATCGGGTTCCAGTTCTAATTCCTAATAGGTAAGTACATGTGTTGGGTCAAGCATGTATTTTCTCAACAGTGATACGTGGAATACATCATGAACTTTGCAGAGACACGGTGGCATTGCCAAACAGTAAGTTATAGCCCCAATTCATTATAGAATTTTGAAAGGTCTGATGTACCTAGGAATTAATTTTCCCTTCTTACCAAAATTTATACAACCCTTCCATGGAGATACCATTAATAAAACATGATCTCCTATCTGAAATTCCAAATCCTTCCTTTGGTTATCATCATAGCTCTTCTTCCTACTTTGAGCTGCTTTGATGTGGGTTTGGATTACCTTCACCTTTTCCATCGTTTCCTCAACTAGTTTTGTGCCTACGAGTTTAATTTCACCAACATCATCCCAACAAGTTGGATTGTGACATCTCTTTCAGTATAATGCTTTATATGGTGCCATCTAAATAATTGAATGGAAGCTATTGTTATAGGAGAATTCTACAAAAGGTAAATATTGATCCCACATACCATGAAAGTCATGTGAGCAGGATCTCAACATATCTTCTAAGGTTTGAATAGTCCGTTCTGATTTTCCATCAGTTTGAGGGTTATAGGCAGTGCTCAAATGATGTTCAGTATCCAGGGCTTTCTGAAGACTTTTCCAGAATCATGACATAAAATTGGGATCACGATCCAAAATAGTGGATATGGGTACTCCATGAAGTCTTACATCTTCGTTAATATACAGTATTGCTGAACGTTCAAGTTGTAAATTTTCTCTTATAGTAAGAAAATGTGCTGACCTGGTAAGACGATCCAAAATGACCCATATTGCATCGTTCCTTCTACGAGTCTTTGGTAGTCCCATGACAAATTCCATCGTAATATTATCCCATTTCCACTCAGGTATGGGAAGAGGTTGCATGACTCCTCCAGGTTGTTGCCTTCTAGATTTCACTTGTTGAAAAACCATGCATCTTGAGAAAAAATAATCAATATCCCTCTTCATTTTTTCCCACAAAAAATGTTCCTTCAAATCTCTATACATTTTGGTGCTCCAAGAGTATATAGAGAAATTGGAGCTATGAGAATCATCCAACAATTCTCTTTTTAGATCAGGTATATCGGTAACACAAAGTCTCTTCCCAATTTTCAAAATTTCATCTTCATACAAAAATTCACTCAATATCCGATCATTCACAACTATAATATTCTTTTTAAACTCTTCATCACCAGTCTGATAACTCTTTATCCTTTCTTGTAAGATGGTTTGTCAACCATTTTAAAAGGTATTTATGTTTCACCATCCATGGTTATTCCTATATCCATCTTTACTAGATCCATGAAAATATGATCCCTTTCAACTCGCATCTTGTTCAAAACTCCAGGATCCTTTCTGCTCAAAGAATCTTCCACCTTATTTTCCTCCCCTGGGTGGTAGTGTATAGTGAAATAATAATATTTGAGTAGTTAAATCCATCGTCTTTGCCTCATGTTGAGTTCTTTCTGTGAGAAAATATACTTCAAACTCTTGTGGTTGGTATATATCTAACATTTTCACCACAGAGATAATGTCTCCAATTCTTCAGAGCAAATATTATAGCTACTAACTCAAGGTCATGAGTTGGATAGTTTTGGTCATGAATTTTTAGTTGTTGTGATGTGTAGGAAATAACCCTTTCATTCTGAATAAGGAAAAAACCAAGCCCTTTATTTGATGCATCAATATAAATAAAAAACCCATCATTCCTCGATGGTAGAGTCAATATAGGAACATTGACTAATCTCTTCTTCAGTTCTTCAAAACATTCTTCACAATCTTTTTTACAAAAAAAAATTAACCCCTTTACTTGTGAGCTTGGTTAATGGGTTTACCAATCTGGAAAAATTATGGACTAAACGTCAATAATAACCTGCTAAACCAATAAAACTGCATACCTCAGTTATACTCATCGGTGCTGGACATTCTTAGATTGCCTTAGTCTTAGAAGGATCAATAGTGATTCCATCCTTAGAGATAATATGGCCAAGAAAAGAAATATCCTGAAACCAGAATTCACACTTGCTAAACTTCTCATATAATTCATGTCTTCTAAGAGTATTCAGGATAATGCGCAAGCAGAAGTGATTTTCATGATCTTCATAGATTTTGGAGTATACCAATATATCATCAGTAAATACCACTACAAATTCATCCATATATTCCTTGAAAACTCTATTCATTATATCTATGAAGATAGAGGGTGCATTAGTCAATCCCAAATTCATTACTGTAAACTCGTAATTCCTATACCTAGTTCGAAATGTTGTTTCCAGAATGTCTTCCTTCTTTCCACACAACTGATGATATCCATATCGATGGTTGATCTTTGAAAATTATTGATCTCCATGAATTTGGTCAAATAAATCATCAATGCAAGGTAGGGGATACTAGTTCATTATTGTTATAGAATTGATCTCCCTATAGTCAATGCACAGCCTCATAGATCCATCTTTCTTTTTAACAAAAAGGACAGGGGATCCCCATGGAAAAACACTAGGGAGAATAAATCCATTATTACTCAATTCCTCTAGTTGTTATTTAGTTCCACTAATTCCACAATGTCCATTCTATAAGGGGTCTTCGATATAGGGCTTGATCCAAGAATTAAATCAATGGAAAAATCACTTTCTCATTCTAGAGATGTCCAGGTAAATCTTTTGGAAATACATCAACATATTCTTTCACAATCAGTAAATCCTCTATTTGAACATTCTTTTACTCACCCATATTTATTTAATTTTCTTCCTCCCCAATAATTGAATTTAGTTGAGATACTGGGGGTGGATCTAGATAATAATTAGGTGGTGACATTTATGCTCTAAAGATAAGGTAATCCTTATCATCATTAAAATTGTAACCTCCTTCTTATTACAATAAATTTTCGCATCATGGTCTGAAAGAGAATACATACCAGAGATTATATCAAATTAAATCATGGATATGACAATGATATCAGCAAATAAAGAACATTTATATGCCCTAATGGGGAATGATTCACAAAAAATTATTGGAATGATACTTCCCTAAGGAGTTTTGACTGACAACTCCCTTGTTAAATCAAATTGGAAATATCTAATTTTCATAGAAAACTGGTATGATATGAAACAATGCGATGATCCAGAATGAAATAAAGCATTGACTAAACTTGAGGAAACCATTAAATTACCTTCCACTATGTCTTTCGGAGGTTCAACCTTAGCAGTAATGATAGCATAAGCTTGGCCTCGATCCCTTGGCCTTTTCTAAGTTAAGTTCCCCTGATGCTTAGGACATTAATTCGCATAATTCCCCATTTATCTACAATTTTAGAATTCAACTTTGACAACTTCTTTCTTCCACTTGAAATCATGAGCTTGGTGTCCTTTTTCACCACACTTGTAACAGACTCCCATTCCATTCAAGAAATTACCAGGGTGTTTCTTCCCACATTTAATGCAGGATGGATATTCAACTTTTCCCTTCTTCCCCTTATTTCCATTTCTAGAGTGTTCAGTAGATCTCTTCTTCTCTTTTTTTTCTTTAAAGTCGTAAGACATAGAGAATTCTATTTCTATCTTGATAGCACATGAGACAATATCTTTCTATGACGAGAAGGATTGTGAGACTAACCCTCGACGTAGAAATGATTTTAACCCATCAAATAAATGATCAATCTTACTTCTTAAGTTATGTATATAATCTGCAGCATGCCTATCTATCCTTGTAAATCTAGCTTCATACATTGTTACATTCTTGTCATATATCTTCCTCAGACTTAGAAATTGTCTTTCCATATCCCCTTGATGGTCATGAGGAAAGTATTTTTCTATGAAAATTTCGTTAAACTCCCTCCATTTCATATTTGATACTTCATCATATTCATTTGTGTTTTGAATCAATGACTACAATTGATATGCATCTCTATTGGGGCGGTAAACTACCATGACAACTTTTTCCCTTTCGCTACTCCCCAAGGCATGGAATATTTTCTCTAAGGAATTTATCCATTGCTCAGCTACTAGTGGATTTGTACCCCCATTGAATGTTGGTGGTTGTTTCCTCATGAAGCGATCTAACATTGATCCTCCACGCTGCGGAGCAGGGTGCTCCATATGGGTATGGTTTTTATTCATAACCTGAGTGTGTTTTCCCAGTATGGTGATTATATAATCAGCACCAGTTGCATCACTAGCTCCACTGTAATTATCTTGAGTAGGAAAGGAATCTATACATTAAGTGCTTTCATTGATACGGTTTTCATTCCTTTCACTAGGCACCATTTCTAAACAATGGCATAAACTAGATTAGTTTATGAATCACAATACCCAAATACAATCTTGTAAAACACTTAACATAAATTGTAAATATTATGGATATAATCCTTAATCATAAAAAAATCATTGAGGAATTATATACTCATAAACCCTTCATAATGGTTTGTAAAGAAAATGAGAATTATACTAAGAATATCCCTTGGGAGTGTTGTAACCAAGAGTGCATCAAGGCCCGTTGTCGTGCACTAGTTCTCGTTCGAGTCTAGCTCAAAGCAGTGTTTTCAGGTTTTACCCTTAGGTAAATCTGTGCTAGATCCACCTCTACCTACTCGTATCCAGACAGGGATGTATTGCTTGGAAAATTCACCAAACCTCTACAATACCAAAATTATAGGATGTTCTTAAATACTAATCCTCAAAGTCTATCATAGGGCTATTTGATCTAATTAGAGTTTACCTAAATCTAGTTTCCAAGGTTTTTACTAAACTTACATTGATACCAACTGTAATGCCCCAACACTAGTTACCCAAAGTCAGTGCATTATTATGTATCATTGTCATGATCACAAAAGATCAAGTCTCGAAAGACCGATTCGTTTAGTAGCCTTGGACGTACTAGATACATTCATATGGTTTACATTACATCATAAAATGGAAAAATACGAAAATATTGTTTCCATAGACAACACTAAGATCCCATAGACTATCCCTGCAGGTCAGTCATAATATAATTCTAAGCATCCTGGGAAAAATAAAACATAGAAAGGGGTGAGCTCAGATGCTCAGTAAGGATAACAATATAGCATAAACTTTCATAAATACGCATAAACATTTATGAAAATGTATAAAACTAAAAAAAGCCTTTTAATCTTGAACTTTGGCATAATAGGGAAAAGATAAAATCAAATAATGGCATTTACTTATTCACATAGATATTCTACTAGTCGAATAATCAAATGAAATATCAATATCCACATTCATAATGATGGAATTCATAATTCCATACTTTCATAACCACATAGTCAAGGCCTTGTGCCATGACTAAAAATAATATTTTATCACGGCCTTGTGACAAGACACTAGTTTCTCTCATGATCCCTACCGATGCATCGACAAGCTACAGCAGACTCTTCCCATCACTTACTAATTCTGATGCATTCCTCATATGAAAAGGTTTAAATATAACATAAAAATTTCTATTAAAACTAGCATAATAAATGCCAATACATTAGCCATAATCCATGAATGGTATGAAAATAACACATCCACATTCAAAAATATCACAAAACCTTCAATACAATGTGGAATTTTTGTATCCTAATAAATCAACTTTAAATAAGATTAAAATCCATCAATGGGTATTCACATAGATGAAATCAAAACCTTTTTTAGAGAAATATCTCTTTCTATTTTGAAATAATTTAAAATTCATATAATTTTAAAAGAAAACAATAATTTTGTAAATATTCTTATAATCTTGTATTGGAATTTTGATGATGTTATAACGGCCGAAAATAGCAACACCCACTGTATAAGATAAAAAACATTCTTACCATAATTCTATCGAAAAGGTCATAAAGTACCTTGTTGGAAAATGATTGAAATATTCCTTTCAAACTATTTTATAAAAAGTAAAACAAGGGTATAAATGACTTTACACTATAGTCTAGTAAATAGTAAAAATGTTTTGGAATACATTTTTATGAAACATGGATGTGGATGATAAAGAGGTCCCAGTAGATACTTACGTAAAAACTACCTCGGATAATAAAGAGATTGTGAAATTAACCCTTACCTTGTACTTTTCCTTGGTCAGGGGTACGTTAACCTCCTGTATAATGGTGAAATAATTGTTATTAAATTATAAAAGAATCATATACATTAAAATGATATCATATATGATTTTTTAGAATTTCTTTGTTAATAATATCTTAGTATTATCATTATTTTAGGTGTTAATGAATTCGTTTTATTTTATATTATTTGTTATTTGAGTCATATTTTCTATGGATGGGATGTATATTTTTCATATTCATAATGATATTAAGTCTTTTAACATTATTTTTAATCATCTAATGAAAATTAGTCTTGAATGGATATGATGGGTAATTAATCTCATCGCGTTCTTAGAGACTGTAATCCGTACATTTGCATGAGAGACAATATCATTCTTTTGATATTAAAATAATATATAATTGGATGGTATATCATATATATAGAATAATTATCATGTTATATTTATTATTTACATCAATTACACATCATTATTATACCCATCAAAAAAATAATGTATTGAATAACAATTACCCCACGACGTGGAGACGGTAAGCCATACGTACGCACGTATGGTGGCATGTAATTCAAAGGATGGATAGAATAATGAATATGGTTGTACCATATTTATAATCACATCACAGTATATAGAAGATACTGGAGTTATTATTTTATAATGGAAACAACAAAGGAAGAAGAAGTGGAAGAAGAAAGGAACTTGAAGGAGGTGATGAAATATTTACCTCTTTTTCGGGTTCTTCCTTTTGATTTGATCAAAAAAGGATCCTTAGGTTGGATTTATATCTAAATAAAGGCCTCTAGGATTAATGGAAAACATTTTAAAGGGTATTTGGGCAGGGTTTTGCAGACTAAAATGGCTTTGAAGGTGTGAATTTGAGGGAAGGGGGAGTGCCCTTTTATAAGAGTAGTGAGGGGCACCTTAGGAAAAGCTAGAAATATTATTTTATAATAAATTAATTTTCGGTTTCTAGAATCTCAAAAATAAATTATTTAAAGTATAAGGTGGTTATGGGTCTAAAACCACTCAACCAATATGTTTTAGATAAGTTTGCGTCACTATATTAGCTTTATCTTTTAGATTTAACTCTTAGTTAACTAGTTTGACATTTACCATGTCTCTTTGTATTTTTATATTTTATGGTTAATAAACATACTATAAACTTCCAAGATAACCTAAAGTGGTTCATTAATGACATATATAATACTATTAAGACCTTTGGACAAACATTATATTTTTATGACTAGAATATCAATTAATAATATAATATTTTTTTAAAAAACACTTTTATTTCAATTTTGACACTATTTGGTATTTTGTTTTGGAAAAATTCATAACATCATTATTATATCGAAATAAATTCTTCAAACCAACTTTGAAATGTCATATTAACATATAAAATTAGTTTAATTCATAAAAAGTCTCAAATTACATTTATTTGAATATTTATAATATAAATTATTTTAATATTTCATTAATTATGTAATTACTACATCATCATTGTGTCATAAATAAATTAAATTGTTTAACGTTTAAAAAATATAAATAAACTACCATTATGTAGGAAATATTTTTATATTTCAATTGAATATTTATAGTCAAATTAATATTTTGCGTAACCTTATATTAAAAATGTTTTAGTTATTAAAATTTGATTTTAACTCTTTTAACTCTTCTTTAAATAAAATAATAATAAATGTCCTAATCTGAACCAAGTGGACCAAAAAGTTTCAGATTTTATTCCTAATGTTGTTTTTGGTCGAATTATACTTAAAAAATAGAAATAGTACATGTTTTAGGGTAACAATAATATCATTTTTACCCTTAATTACCCTATTTAATTTTAACCGTGGTAAATAAAAGTAAAAAAGTTACTATTCACCCAATATTATTTTTAACTTATTGAACCACATTTTACTTACTAATATCTATCGTGTCTCTCGGATTTTTGAAATTCAACCCACAAAATTGGTAAAATTAAGTTTTATGAAAATTTCTAAATGCTCCTAGGAGGTGTGTAAAAGACGGTAAAAAGTTCATTAAAATTTTTATATATCTAAAATTATTATAAACTGATTCCAATTAATTACATTTAAATTATATAGGTATTATGTATCTATTTTGACCTAAAATAAATTTAAATAAAATAAATAATTATTTAAATAAAAATTTGGTCTTAAACTACAACTCATTGTTTTTAACTATTCATCAAAAATTGAAAGTTTTCATAAAAATACCAAAACTTAAACCTATGCTAATTTCAATATTCCAAATCCAAAAATGAAGTCCATTTTGAAATATAAAATTTATAAAATTTAAAAAAGTTGGTATTACTATTCATAACTGCTAGTTTGATTGGTTGTGGTGTGTTAGAACTCAAAGTTGCGTACAACACACGCAACTGTATTATTCAAAGAGAAGCATACCATGGAAGCTTGGGGTGTTACATCATTTCTACCAGATATTATCTATATGTAGATCCTCAACTTGAACCTATGATTGGAATAGCTCAATAAAGAGGGTTTTCCACAAACACTAAAGAAGATAGATAATAACCTATGTTGGGTAAACAGTTCAAGTAGGGTAAAGAACAACCTTATAGGCCTACCCTTATTGGTGACACATAATAGATACTTGAAGTGCCTCCACCAATGGTCATATTGGTTACTCCAGCCATTCATGCTCCATCTTCAACACCTTTTTAGGTATTGACTCATCTAGATATTCCTCGAATGCTCATGAACACCATTGAGTTAGTGAAAACTCTATTAGAAGCTATGGAGGGGTGATGTGTGTTGATACAATCAAAAAAGAAGTCTTACCCTAAATGGGTAAATCCTACAACTCTGCCACAAAACAATGGGAATCCTAAATTTCTGAATTTCAATAGCTTAAGAGAATAATATCTGCACATGATGCATTTTTTATCTCACTATGATCCCATGTTGGGTAACCTTGAACATCATGAGGTGGGGAAGCTCATGTGTTTTGTGGAATAACTATAATCGCTAGCTTTCATGTGGTACACAAGATTTTTGTCTCAATAGATCACTATATGGGAATACATCCTTTAGAAATTTCTCTTCCTATTCAATTAAATGCTATAATATAAAATAGTATCTGCCCACATGAACTGCAAACAATGGGAGAAAGAAACGGTCTATGATTTCATTTCTCAGTAGAAATGACTATCATATTAATTAAACCTAACAATCCATCTATAAGTGTTTTTTCCTATCTGTGTAGAGAATCTATGTGATGAGTTATTCACACAATTAATTCCTATGAAATACACAATAGGGTTCTGAGATCTTGTCATAATTTCTTATCAAGTAGAAGGCTCAATTTCAGAAACCATATCAATTTCCTGTGTAAAACTATCAACATAGGGAAGTATGATATAAAATGTATATGGCACTATAGTTAAATTTAATCCATCCCACGTATATGCTCTCACCTTAAAGACTGCACCATATTGTAAGACCCAACCTCCTGAGCATCAGAAATAATGCCCACCTTTTCAGGATGGTCAAAGTGATCTGAGGCATAAATTGTTTGAAGATATGAAAATAGGTCATACTTTTTTCAAAATGACTGAGTCCCTTACTATGTCATCTTAACATTGGAAAATAAATTTTTTAGGATTACAAATCCAAATAAGATTGAAATATATTGTAATTAATATCTCTCAAACTATTTCCCATTTTATTAGAAGCTATTTTACCTCATCCATGATTGTTTTGTTTTCAAATAATTCCTACAAAAGATGGTGGATTCTAGGCCGGTGAAACTGAAAAATTATCCATCCCAAGTATCATGTGTTTTTTCTACCAATGACGAGGAGGAAAGTGAGTGGAATAATGTTAAATAAATGAGTATGATGAATTTCAGTTACTTGATAGTCAGAAAAATGATTAACCAAACCCATGATATTCACCGAGTGCATGTCAAAGAGACAACTGTGTCCTCAATTGCCTCCACCACAGCATGACCAACATCATCAGTGACTCAGTTCTATTGAAGGGAAATACTCCAGGAAGAAACATATTCATAAGGATAATAATAAAATAAAATAATACGAGCTCATATAAATGATAATTTTATCCCTAACTTTATACTAGTTAATGTCGAAAGTCTCAAAATCACATACACCTCCCCACAAAATGGTAAAACATGACTCGAACCATCACGTAGAGTCATAAATATGAAAATAATTTATCTTTGGGTCCATAAACATTATTCACTTAATAGATCCCTTCACACATGTTTATTCTGATTGTGATTTAGACTTAACTATACTTTATTAGGGAACTGAGGAATAATTCATTGAGGTTGAGGATACATGGGAAGACATGTTCATTCTAAGATCCACTACACCAACTGAAACCCCACTCAAACCATCTACGTGGCTGAAACTCCTGGGAAATATCTCCAATGAGCTCAGTAGGAATAAACAATCTTTTCCTCCACACATGAAATATTTTATCCTAACATGATCATCTTGAAAGATCCAATCGAGCATATATCACCACCTAATCAGTTGGTAGGCAGACCTAGCCGACCTAATCCACCTAGAACAAAAGCACTACTATCTCCAATCCCAAGGGACAGCCCATCCACATTAGGAAAACCAACTACCAAAGTGTCAGCAATAGGGAATTCCCATTTTGGGATTTGTAGATCTATGGATCAAATATAACATGTTAGGAAGAAAATGGCCCAAGTGATATCCAAATAATCAATCATGGATTATTTGAGTCTTCAAAAGGTCCTACAGAAATCACTTATTGAGTAATTTCCAATCCCTCATGAATTTGATGTCGAAGTTGTTGTTGTAGAGGTATATCATGCAGATCACAATTCTGTAGAATGTTGTGAAGTCATCATATTCATAGATCAGGATGAGGATGTTGTAATACAAGTAAAAATTAGACAAATATATATATATCTAGAAGAATAAATGACATTGATATCTAATGAGTCTTCATTGAAAATGTCTCAAGACTAAACCTCATTTTAGTCTACAAACATCACCCACTGGGTCTTAATTAATCTCACTTTCCTTCTTCTACTCTAATGTTTCAAGGTTATGATACGAATGACCAAGAACCTCTTGGATAGATCACACTCCAAACATAGTTTTGGGATCTTATTTTTGACTCGGATTTTATGCATGTTTGGTAGGATACAAAGTTTAATGTTTTGATGGGAGTACATTGGTTGCATTAGAAAGGGTGCATTCATTCATCATACCACCAATGCCTCAAATATTGTTTCAAAAGTCCAATTGGTACATTGCATCATGACAAGGACCTCTTTTAAATAATTTGAGTTACAATAAAGTAATTAATAGTTCTTCCATAATAGAGGAAAACATTACATGATAGTTGAAGTTACTCGAACCAATGACCTAAATGGCATGGAGATGATCCCATCTAACCCCTAGAAACAACTTAGTGTATATAATGTACTTTCTATTAATAAAATTGAACTGGTGGGCCAAAATTCAAACACATATTTAGTGGATTCTGTATTGTTAGAAATGATAGTCGAACCTAAAATATGAGAAGTCATCAACCTAGATAACAAAAATGAAATCCTAAATGAAAATATATCCATTCCACCCCTCGATCATCAACAATACCTAGCTCCATCAACTAGATTAGAATAAGTTTTCACATCAATAGGAAAGTAGAGGGATTCTCATTATCAATTTTTGCTATTCATTTTAGGTCTCCAAGAAGGATTCATGCCAGAAAATGAGCTTGAAATGGTTGCCTCGTCATCTTGATGTCCAAATAGAACCCCCTATTCCCTCCAAAGAACATATTTTATCATCTCATCCCCAAGAATAAGCTATAGATGTGGAGAAAGAGGAAGGATGATAAGAGGAAGATCTCAAGGATTCCCCTCCAATGTTTGATGATGGTGTCTCAACCACTATGGATGAACTCAGAGAGAAAATTTTGTATACCAGCGAAGATACATGCCCCACTCATATTAGTTCAACTTTGAGTCTTGAAGAATAGGATTTATATACCTACTTCCTATAACAAAACCATGTTGTGTTTACCTAGAATTACACAATGATGTCTATATATTACCTTAAGGTGGCCACCCATCACTTGGATTTTATATAAGATCATCGGGAATACAATAAGGCAACCTAAAGGAAACACTTGACTCACACATCCAAAATTAAGGCTGAAGTGGAAAATATCATCAAGGAAAACTTTATCTGAGAGGTATAGTATCAAAAATGGATATCCAAAATTTACCATGTGAGGATGAAAAATAGAAAATCAGAGTTTTCATTGATATTAGATATCTCAACTAGCATTGTCCCAATGATGAATTCCCGGTTCTGATAAATGAACTCCTAAATGGTACAACACATGGTTAACAAGACCTATCATTTATGGATGGGTATTAAAGGTATAACCAAATATTGATTCCCCCAAAATATGAATAAGCAAACGTTTTGGCACCCATCAGAGAAAATTCTACTATCGGGTAATTCTCATTGTCTTGAAGAATTCCAGTTCTAGATACAAATGTGTAATGCATCACATCATCAAACCTTTCTTGGGTATGTTTATTGAATGTTATATTGATGATCTAGTGGTCATGTCCTAGAAATGTTCTGACTACAAGGATGGCCTATAGACCATATTCAGAAATCATTAATAGAATAATCTAAATATTAACCCCTTAAAATGTGATTTTGGGGTAACTATAGGAAAATTTATCATTTTCATCATACCCCAGCATAGCATCGATGTTTATCCCATGAAAATGAAAGATATCCTTGGCATGTCACATCCTCTAAACATAAAATTGTTAATATAACTCAAAGGAAACTTGGACTATATCTATCTCTTCATTTCAAAACTCAGAGAAAAATTTTTACCCTTCACCAAATTGATAAATAAAGGGGTCACATATCAATGCACCAATGACTGTTAAGAATAATTTGAGTCTCTCATGAAATACCTCTAGATCCCACTGGTACTGATTCCACATTTTGAGGGATAACTTCTCATTTTTTAATTGATGAACCTCCAACAATCACAAGAAACCTTCATCATCATAATGAACGATTATGGGAATGTAAACAACCTTTATTGTCTCAGTTGAACCATGCTTGATGTTGAGACTCATTATTCGGATATCAAAAAGAGATTCATAGCATTAATAATTATTATTCAGATGTTAAAGCACTATCTAATGCACCATGAGATCTTCTTGGTTTCTTTTAATATCCCACTAAAATTTATCCTCAGTTGTACTATAATGAAAATACATATGGGATGGTGTACAGTTATTCTACAGTAATTTGATTTATAGTTTCTTCTTTTGAAAGCATTGAAAGGAAAACCTTAGGCATATTTCTTTACCGAACACCCAAATGTAGATTTGATTCCATTAAATATTGAACTACCCAATGAAGAAATATTATCAATTCAAAATGGACCAAAACATGAGAGATGTATTTTGATGGTCCATCCATAATCCCAATTAAAAAGATAATGTAAGACCCTACACTCAACAACGTAGGTATAGTGATTGTATTTATCTCCCTAGAGAAGCCTGTGCTACCATAATCCTTCATGTCATATGATGGTTGTACCAACACTGATGTTAAATAACATGCTCTCATTATAGGTTTATAATTGGAAGTTAAAATACTGGTAAACCACATGTAGGTGAAAGGTAACTCGGATTTGGTAATCAAGTTAATCCATAGGGATCACACCATCCTAAAAGGTGAGCTAATTCCCCTATTTGAGTTTGTCCAAGGGATAATGGAAAAAATACCCTGAGAGACAACATGTACCCATGTTCTATGATCATAGAATGATCTGGAAGATGCATTGGAAAATGCAGCTACAGCTTTGGAAGATCCAAATCATGATGAAATAGTCATTAGCAGGTCCTACCATTGACTAGTCTTACATTTTTTTGAATCAGAACAGAAGAAATAAACAAAATTAGTCCCTTTCCTCAGTCATATGGTCCTACCATGAAATGGATGATTCTCATAATAGACTCCCTTTAGTATGGTGTGCCCCCACTAGAAATAACTGGAAGAGATAAAATCTGATAGTGAGTATCCAATTTCACTCATTATGATGGTCCAAATCCTTAGAATGTAATCTACAGACAATGTATTGATGAAGTCCTTATTAGATGTTTCATTTGAGATGAGACTATGGATATTATGGAAAAGTAAATGTAAAAGACTTTTGTGCCCACCAGTCAAGTTATAGTCTTTCTAATAAAATCTGAAGGCTTGGATACTATTATCCTTTGATGAGATATTACTATACAGAATTAACCATGATATTTCATTCTTTTCATATACATGTCAACTCCATCCATCAACCCCCTGAGTTTCTATATATATCCAAATGTTCAAGGACATTTTATACACAGGGAATGTAGGTAGTGGTGTTATATCCTACAGTTAAGGCCAAAAATTTCAAGTATATCCTTACAAATATAGATGAATTATCCAAATGGGTTGAGGAAATAGACATCAAAGAAGATGGATCCAAAAGAATTGTTAGATTAGTCAAAGTAAACATAATTATAAGATTTTGTGTACCTCATCCAATATTGACAGAAAATGGCACCAATTTGTGTTCCACTAATGTCGAAATGATGTGTCAGGAGTACAATATAATATACAACCATTCATACCACTTTCATGCAGTATATAATGGGGAGATAATGGATTTTAAGAAGACCCTTTCAAACATACTCTACATGATGGAGGATAAAGATAATAAATCTTTTCATGAAAAGATCTTTCATGCCTTATGGTACAACCATACTACAACCTATACAGAAAAATGGGAAACCCCATACTCATTAGTGTATGGAAAAAATAAGTCATTCCCATTGAAGATCAGTTTCCAACGCTCTGTATTTTCATTTGTGACCAGTTATCTATAGATGAATAGTTCAAAAAATGACTGGATGAATTGGAGAAACTAGATGAAAAAATATTTCGTAGCTTGCATCACTTGGAGTTATATTAGAATCAGATATCAAGAGCCTTTAAGAAGAAGGTCTTCATTCGTTCATTCCTCTAAGGATAGTTGGTTACGGTTCTTTAGGACTCTAATGATGCCAGGAAAAAAGAATCTAAATCTTGAGACAAATTTGGATAAACCTTACATCATACATAAGGTCTTCTATAATGGATCTCATTCCTTAGACTCAATGGATGGATAATTCACTTCGACCACATCCAACAAAAGGTCCCAACAGAATAATTTACTATAATTACATAATCTACGTCCAAGCATCAAAACGTAAAACTACATATTGGGTCATTGTTTCATGACCAAAAAATTCAGGACACAATGTACATATCACATCATAATAAACTAAAAGACACATATTATTATTACCACATGACATTAAACTACACATTTAAAATATTTTGTATTTGACATTACCACAAACTAGGATACCCTCACGGTCCCTTTATAATGGGCATCCATCTCACAGTAGGTCCCAATTACATTAATCATTCACCTTAGTGGATCAAAATTTCTTCTTGGATAGAAATTATGATGAAATATGGGATTCTGATATTCATAATCCATACTTATATCATTTCAATTATATAATGGAATTATAACCCCATTTATAGTTATAAGTCCCAACATTTTTATGTCCTCATCGTATGATGATAAACTACACAAACTGTCTGAGAACCACATATTTCTTGATTATCACTCCTATTGATATATATTGTGACATACATATATCTAATATTGGTTCCAGAAATGACCACAAAGAAACTTTTATCTTTACTTTTGTTCAAATGTGACTTTCACAATAAACATTTTATGAACATATAGTATGATTATCATTACAATGAGATGAACGGTGATACCTAGACTCATGTTTTGGTAATAACAATTAATTTGGAGGATATTTGAACCCCCATTCCGCACATCATATCCCATTATGTGTGGGGAACATTTCCAATTACTAATTGTGGATTGTATCTTATTCTATTGATATACATTGTGACACCCCTATCTCATATCTTGGGACAAACTGCAACTAAAAAACTCCTTCACTCCCTATGTGTATGAATCAAACCTTCCCATAAAATAATTTTCCTGAATGAAATGTTGCTTGATTCCTTCACCAAAAATATATGTAGTGAAACACAGGTCTTATGCATTGGTTCACCAATAATATTTCCATCCTTTCACAATGGTTAAACATTGTCCATACCACATGATGTTAAATTTCTTGGAATAATCATGAACTAAATAAAACTTGATTCTCATCCAGAAGAGATATGTAGTGATGCCTAGACATATCACATGGCCTAGTCACCACATTATTGAAATTCCCTTATACTTCACTTTTTTTACCTTTGTGCTGTAGAAGAAACTTTTACTACTCTTTTTTTCTCACTCCCATAAAAGATGATATGGGATTAAAAGTTTGGGAAAAGGATTTATATGACTGAGTACGGTGTATCAATTCACATTGGGGATATCATGGTCGTAGTTATAGGACCATAAAAGGCACACCAAATTTTATAATGACATAACAATGAACTATATGATTTATCTAAGAACTATGTGTGCCATGATGATTTCCCCAATAAGATCTGTAGTTATCCATTGGTCCTACACCAAGGCCTCACCATGATATTTATTTTCACATCAAAATAATCAATATTCTAGCCAAATGATGATAAAATGCATGGTCTTTTGAGAAGTATATGTGGCTTGATTCTCTACCATATGAGATATGTAGTATTGTCTTGTTATTCAATCGTAGTCACAACCGTAACACAACATAGAAAAGCCTCTACTCTCTTATGTACAAGTCAGATCTACATGATGAGATCCAATATGAGTTCTAACTTTACGCATGAACCCATATCTATTATAACTATGCGTGGCTTGGTTATTCCTTCTACAAAATATATAGTGGATCTTGGGATCTATACTATAGTTCATCCAAATTAATCTATTTCTCTTCACATATAGACACCTTCATCCTTACCATATGTAATTAAACATCATGGACAAAGTATTTTCTGTCAGACATCAAACTGTATGTTACCCACATAACTATATAATCCTTGATTCTCATACCTTTGAGACACATAGTGATGCTAATCCATTATGTTCAATCCCCAACCAAGAGAAAAATAAAAATTCATCAATCCTATATATATACAAAGATCTTCATTGGAGCTTTAATATAGGCCACCCTCATTAGGGGAACCCACTAAGGAAACAAAAATTCCCCCTCCACATATGTGTTAGATATATGAAAGGGATTATAAACACCTTACTGAACTCAGTCTAGATGACTCTTTTGTGATCAAACACTTTTCTCCCAAAATTTATACACCTAATATTGGTAAATTTTAGATCATTATAATATTTCTACAGTTCCTGGTGACAGAACGTCTGATACCTGAAGGCTCCTTTTCCTGAATATTTAGTTTGTTCCCCAACTTGCCTTGCATAAGTGGTCCACATAACGGAAATATTACCCAAAGGATACCACTATTTAACTGTGAAATAGTTCACAAGTGTTCATTACATAAAATTTCCCAAATACGGTTTTTCAACTAGTTGTAACTTTTCCCTTAGGAGAAGCCTCTTATGAAAAAATGGGAAATGATGCAAATATGTCCAAACAAATGATTATCTAAAAAAAATATATAGTTCTCTTGCATATCTAACCCATTTTTTCATTCCCAATTTGAGAACAGCAAGACTACGCTTTAAAATTTCCTCCTCCATGTGTTTTAAGTATATTTGAACAATCTTGATCCAAAAGTCTATACATCTCTCTTATTTCCTTGGATCGATGGTCCTAGTTGTATGTCCTAAAACTACAGTGACCATACTTCCCGCGCTTCGGTAAGACCTTCAAAATATATCTTATTTCACCAATTCCTTGGAAAGCATGACATGAAATACAACTTCCATATTCAGGTAATTTGTTTCACAAAAAATCACTATTTTTAGGGAGATATGAATCTCTACAAATTTTTATCAGTATTTAGAAATATAATTCCATATTTCTAGACAAATTATTTTCATGATGATTTCATGACACAACTTAGATTACATTATATAAAACAACCCACATACGGGGTTTTCGACCAAAGGATTGAATTGTTTGACTATACATTACATTCCCTGGCTCTCTTAGCATAAAATAGCCATCATAATGGGGTTTTTAAGAATTTTGAACTTCATGCTCAGGAGGGATCTCCACTAATTCCATATTCCCTTTTCCCCACACCACTCTTCATATCTAGAAATCCCCATGTTAAAACATATTTCCCCCCACCCACCTGAACATGGTAGAACATTTTCAAAAAAATATTGTGGGAATAATCAATATTCCAATAAAATATAAAAACCTTAATGTATAGCCACATAACTTCCTATAGTATGTCATTAAACTAAACAAAATAATGTATTTACTGCTTGAATTTAAACAGTATAGCATAATGTCATTGTGGTATGACTTTAATCTATAAAGAATAAGTTTTATTCTGTAAGATGTTAAAATAAAATTCCAATGACTTTTTTAGATGACATTAAACAACATGATGCTTTTGTCTTTGTTAGAAAGGGGACTTATACTAACATTGACCAACTAAAATGCACCCTCCTTCACTCGATCCATATTCGTGTATGATATGTTTACCAGTCATGTATCTTAGAAATACAAATATTCTATTTATTCATAGACACATTCCATTTTAAAACCATCCATTGTGGTGTTGTGACTTCAAAATATTATACTTCTTTTTTTCCATTAATAATATAAAGTCATAATTCTGAGGAACTCTTTTACATGACTATGTTCCATGATCCCCAGTTGTCCTTGAATAATTTTACCACACAATGGGCTTTTAATCTTAAGGATACTCATACCTGAATATGTAGTACATGCCCTTGTGGGCCTTACATAAAAAATCCCATATAACTGTTTTGTTAATCATTGGTAACTTTTTCATTAAGAGAGACATCCTTTTTTCCCTTATTCCATGTTTTTATTCAAAATAAATAAAATTGTGTATCACGATTCCTCATTTTATATATAAATAATGTTGAAACTTTCTTGGACCACAATCTCTATTTGTGTCATTATTTCAAAATATAAGTTATAATTTTTTCGACCCAAAACATCAATTTCATTAGTCTAGTTTGCTTGAATTTAAACTTCCCACAATGATAAAAGGCACAAAATTGGTTAGGCTAAGAACCCGAAAAGTGTTTCCTAGGAAAAAACCATGTCCTTCCTACTAAGACTCATTAATATTGAGATTAAAAAATAAATAAAGCCATTAAAAAAATACAAAAAGTTGTAGGTTTGTCCATATTAAATTAGAAAATTCAAACTATGCTTGATAAGACCCTTCTATTAGAAAAAAATATGGAATTATACAACCTGACATAACTCCAAAACCCAGATAATAATTTTTGAATGCATGAATATCCAATAATGTTACCTTAGAATTATATTCATTTCAATATGAATGAATCCAATTCTAGGGGGCTTATGTTTAAACTGAAAAATGTGTTTCCAGTACTTTTTCATGGAATTCATGATGAGATCCAAAAGTACACCAAAAATTCTGAGTTTGAGTATATTTGATTCTCCATTAATAAAGAATATTCATGTGGTATTTCCATGTTTCACAAGAAATCTCCAAAATGAGGGATAAGTGGAATGAACCCCTACCCCCACCCCTCCAGCAGTTGCCTCGGGAATTATGTGGTCGATGATAAAATGATGTCGACACATCCAAATAATATTTACACATTTCTTATGTGAATATTTTTTTTATTATCCAAATTAAAAGTTTTAGATATATTTGAGATCTTCTATTTGACTATTCAAGGATCCCAAACTAACTTACAGATCAAAATTATGGCTCCCAGAAGATGGAAAAAGTTTATAAAGAAATGTGTGTCACTGCACATCACATCCACACAGGACAATCCACATAAGCCCCTCCTCGTAAACCCCACCACACAAGTCCATTTTCACAGGCCCACATGTGGGCCCTTAAATATACCCTTTCACCTCAAATTTTTGGACATTAAGTAAACTAACAGATGAAGAACCAAGGTAAGGGCTCTGGTCGCACAACTAGTTTTCCCAAGTAGTACGTCCCTATATGGGAAATTTTACATAACCCACCCTCTCTATGAAAAGGCCCCCTCCTAAAACATGGGTGACCCACCTGGGCTACCCATACCTGGGAGACCCACCTGGGTGACCCATACCTAGGCATCCCACTTGGGTGTCCCACCTGCGCAATCCTGATGCTCCATACCATGGAGGATACGACCTCTCACCCCCAATCAGGATTAGTGCTGGGTTACAGTCCTAGATCATCAGGATAGTCCCTTACTATTTGTCACAAACCTCCATGCATAGTGGAGAGTCCCACAATGAACTTATCCGGCCGGTTTTAGGACTTATTTTGTTACAACCTATACAACCATAACATCTCACACAATAATACCTTGATTTGAGGTACTTCTACACAACCACTGAAATGACATCAGTAGACATATTGTCACGACCCGTCCTCGGGGCCCGTGCCGTGACTACCCCAAGCCCGCCTTCCATAGGCCAGGGGCTGGCGACTAGCACCAAGGCATAAAATCTCAGTAAACAGGGAAGGCATTGCCTTTATAAGTAACAACCACACAGAGTCAGCAAGCGGAAAGTAAAGTGCAGAAAAGTAAAGGGGGCCGGAAATACAAGCCCAACTGTAAAGTACAACTGAAAAGTAAAGTACAGCAACTGAAGAAAAGACGGCGGCCTCGTGTCGTCCACTGGCAATCCCACCTGAAGGGTGAGTACAGATAGCCTCCAGGCTCCTCGGGTCCCACGTCCGCTCCGAGCACGTCCCGCCCAGTGGTCCACCTCCAGGTACCGTCCTGCTCCACGCCCCAACCGTGATCAGCGCTGTCCGTCGTCTGCAACCAACACAACAGGGTGCGGGCATAGCCCGTGCAGGGGTGAGTACAAGCTACTCAGTAAGGACCCCGAGACCCCCGAAGGTCTCCCGAAATCCACAAAGGATATAGCACAAAAGAAAGATGCAATCACGAAGTAACATCTGACTCGACTTAGGTATATGCCCATACATATACCTAAGTCCCCAATTCCAGCTCTGCTCACGAGCTCAAGAACAACTCAATCCACAAAGGAAAGCAAGACTCAAATCCACAAGGAGAGTAAACAGTAAAATCCACAAAGGATAGTTCAACACAATCCACAAAGGAGAGTAACATACGATTCAGCTCAACCAGGTATACTTTTTCAGATGACGTCAAAGATGATCACTGATCCATCTAAGTCGTCGGACCCACGAAGGATCGATAGGTACTAACCCCCGCAAAAGACCCACATAGGATCGGGCTCACACAGAACCTGTAGGCAGTGGCTCACAAAGAACCGGTAGTAAGGACCCACATAGGATCGGGCTCACACAGAACCTGTAGCACTGATCCACGTAGGATCGCTGAGTGCAGTAGTCGACGCAGTCCACTGAGGATCTCTGCTCTGTCGTCGCCGCAGTCCACGAAGGATCTCTGCTCTGCCGTCGTCGCAGTCCACGGAGGATCTCTGCTCTGCCGTCGTCGCAGTCCACGGAGGATCTCTGCTCTGTCGTCGAAGTCACAGTCAGCGCTAGGGTTCCCGTACATAGCGAGCTCGTTTAGGAGGGTCCGCTCCACGAGCCGAGAGGCCGATACATCAACTGACACGTAGTCCGAAGTTGATGTATCCAAAAGTTCCGTATCGACAACAGGATCTCAACGCAACAGACGGCGCGTCAATCGGACGCCCGGTCTGAGAGTTATTGGCATTTTCGTCCCAGGGGCCCGGTTGGTTTTCAGGGAAAAACCAACCCGACCGTACTCCGCCTGTATCCGATCCTCGGGCGAAGTATGCCAAAAGTTCCGTCTCACTTAGAGGAAACTACCACAGCTGACGGTACGTCGTTCGGACGTCCGTAGCTCAAGTTATGAGCGTTTCCGCTCCGAGGGCCCTGTTGGTTTCGTGTACGAACCAACCCGGCCGAACCCAAAGTCTCCTGAAACCTTGAGTATAATATACCGAAACGACCGTCTCGATCCAAGGATCGTGTAGCCACTGACGGTTCTTCAATCGGAGGTCCCAGGCCCAAGATATGGGCGAAAGACCGAAGAGGGCCCGAAACGGGGGTTCTGGGCCCGGGGCGACCCGGCCCGAACCCCCCTGGGTCGGCCGTCCCGGGTCGGCCCGACCCGGCCCGACCCGGCTAGGCCGGGTCCGGTCTGGCCTGGGCGCGGCCCGGCCGGCTCGGCTTCGGCCGAGCGGCCGGGTGAGCCGCCGCGGGTCAAACCCGCGGCTTTGGAGAAACGCGGCCCGCGCGGGCCGCGTGCTGGGTGGCCGGACCGCGGACGCGGTCCGGCGGTTCGCCGCCGCCGCGGCTCGGCCGCGGCGGACTCCTTCGGCGGCGCGCCGGGCGCCGCCGCCTCCGGTCGCCGGCGCCGCCGCCACCTTCCGCGGGCCGCCGGAGTTGCTCCGGTGGCCCGTTTTGCCTCCCGTCTGCGCCATTGTTCCTCCCGGGACGCGTCCTCCACTGCGGAATCAAAAAATGGCCCTTGCGTCATGCTTTTGCCGTCGCCCGCCAAATCTGCACAAAAAGGAAGATCGGCGGAGGGTTGCCGGGTCTTGTTCGTTAGACCCGCACCCTCCGCATTAGTCATAAACAACGGGAGAAACAAGGAATAACCAATCAACAATTTTAAATAAATTTAAAATTGTTCCGAGATCGGTTCTTTATTTTAAAAGAAATAAAATCACGGGAAAGGAAAATATTTCAAATCAACCCTAACCTCGCAGCTGGCGTTGCCGAACGAGGGATCGTCGCGGGATTGCTCGTCGCGGAAGAAGGGGGATCGTCGCGTCGTCGCGGAAGAAAGAGATCGTCGCGTCGTCGCGGTATCCGGCGTCGCGTCGCCAATCTCCGGATCAAGATCAAACGGATTTAATTAATTTAAATCCGTTGATATCGAATAAAAGAAGGAGAATTAACGATCTGATTCTTACCTTAGTTGCCGAACGAGGATCGGCTGCGGAAGAAGAGGCGTCGCCGAAGAACGTCGCGGGTAAAGCTCGTCGACGTCGCAGATCTCGGTGTGCGTCGTCGAATTTCGGTCGCCGGCGTTCTTCGCGTTCTTCGCGTTCTTCGCGGGGAGATGAAGAAACAAGATCCTCTCAAATCCTTTCAAAGGATTTTTAGGTTGGTCTTATTTTATAAACATGCCAACACATGAAACCGGTTAAGAAACGATCCATCAATTCGAAAGAAACGACCCATTTAATTCACGAAAGAAACAGCCCATTTAATTCACGAAATAAACCGCCCAATTAAATGGTCTGTTAAGAATTAAAGAAAACGCGTCGGTTGACTTTTCAGTTACTTTGACGGGTTTTCGCGGGTGCGTTACTTAGCGAAAGAAACGGCGGGGCTCGTGCGGGCCCCACCGCACAAATATCATAATAAGGGGTAGGATATTTCCGGATAGCACCCTATCCGCTCTAACTCAGTTCAAGTGGCTTCCAAGTGACTTCCAAGCAGCTTAAGTGAAATAAAATAAAGTTGTCGCACAAACTTTATTTTATTTCTGACTTAAAGCTGCAAAATTTAAAAACCATGTCTGAGCAAACGCAACTCCGGAAGAGGCGTTTCTAAGCAAATACTGGCGCTGCGATTTCATCGGTGCCCCCAGAATTTTATTCCGGGCACCGGTTCAAAAGATAGAAAAACCCGCTCGTCCGTTCACTGAACGTACCCGAGCCAAACTTCGGAAATTGATTCCGGGCACACCGGGCCTCGGAATCAGGTGCTGTCTGAAGCTGCGCTCTTGTAAAATTCCAAAGAAAATTAAGAAAAAAATTTCCTTGAAATTTGCGGGTCTTTACATTACTCCCACCTCAGGGCTTTGCGTCCCCGTAAAGATACATCAAAAACTAGGGGAACAAATGGGGGTACTGAGCACGCATCTGAGCCTCCCGCTCCCAAGTGCTCTCCTGGAGGTTCCCGTGCTGCCACCTGACGCGCACAAGAGGAATCGACCGCCCACGTAGGACCCGCTCCTGTCGATCCTCGATCTCCACTGAGACCTCCGCAAAAGTCGCCCCATCGTCCACGTCCAGCTCCCCAAAGTCGATGATGTGCGTCGGGTCGTGCACGTATCTCCTCAGCTGAGACACGTGGAAGACGTCGTGCACCCGGTGTAACTGAGGTGGTAGAGCCAGGCGATAAGCCACCTCTCCTATCCTGCTGAGGACCTGGAAAGGCCCGATGAAGCGTGGAGACAACTTTCCGCCTCGGCCAAATCTCCGTAAACCACGTCAAGGTGAGACACGCAAAAAGACGTGGTCGCCATCCTCGAACTCTAGTGGCCTCCGCCTCCTGTCAGCATATGACTTCTGCCGGCTCTGAGCTGTCCTCATCCTCTCCTGGATGATCTGGACCTTCTCTGTCGTGGCTCGGACTATCTCTGGTCCCACGAGTGCTGACTCCCCAGGGTCTGTCCAGCACAACGGTGATCTGCAGGGTCTGCCGTACAACGCCTCGTATGGTGCCATCCCGATGGTGGAGTGGTAGCTGTTGTTGTACGCGAACTCCACCAAGGGTAGGTGGTCCTCCCAGCTGTGACCAAAGTCGAGAACACATGCACGGAGCATTTCCTCGAGTGTCTGTATGGTCCTCTCCGTCTGACCATCCGTCTGAGGGTGGAAGGCTGTGCTCAGATGGAGCCGCGTCCCGAATGCCTCCTGCAACCCCTTCCAAAGCCGGGAAGTGAAACGAGCATCTCGATCGGAGACGATAGACGATGGCACACCGTGAAGCCGTACGATCTCCTGGACGTAAATACGTCCCAAGCTCTCCACTGAGCCCTGCTCTCTGATGGGTAAGAAGTGTGTCGACTTGGTGAGTCGGTCGACAATCACCCAAATGGAGTCGTGACCTCTGGAAGTGCGTGGAAGTCCAGTCACGAAGTCCATAGATATGCCATCCCACTTCCACTCCGGGACCTCCAAGGGCTGTACCAAGCCTGCTGGTACCTGATGCTCTGCCTTCACCTGCTGGCAGGTGAGGCATCGTGAAACGAACTCTGCCACAGCTTTCTTCATGCCCGGCCACCAGTGCTGTCGCCTGAGATCCTGGTACATCTTCGCCACTCCAGGATGCACCGCCAAGGGAGAAGTGTGAAACTCTCTCAACACCTCCTCTCGCAAAGCGACTGGTACGAAGGTATGTCCTCTGAAAAGGATGTCGTGCTCTGCTCCAAGGGAGAAGCCATCAGGCGCCTGACCTGAGGATATCAGTGCACGCCGGGTCTCACAGTCAGCGTCCTCACGCTGAGCCTCTCTGACCCGCTGTAGAAGTGGAGGAGAGACTGTGAGAGACTGAAGAAAGGCTGCTCCATCTCTATCCACGAAGGATATCTGTAAGGAGGCTAGCTGCTTCGTCGCCTCCTCAAGTAGCTGAATGCCCGTCCTCCTGCTGAGGGCATCGGCTACCACGTTCCCCTTCCCAGGAGTATAGACTATCTCAAAGTCATAGTCCTGGAGGAACTCAAGCCATCTCCGCTGTCTCAGGTTCAGGTCCTTCTGAGAGAAGATATACCTGAGACTCTGGTGGTCAGAAAAGACTGTGAAGCGCTCGCCCATCAGATAGTGCCGCCAAGTCTTCAGAGCGAAGACCACTGCTGCTAATTCCAGGTCATGAGTGGCATAGTTCTGCTCATGCGGCCTCAACTGACGTGATCCATAGGCGATCACGGCCCGCTCCTGCATCAGGACGCACCCGAGTCCAGTCCCTGATGCGTCGCAGTAAACTACGTATCCAACTCCCTCCTCAGGCAACCTCAAGATAGGTGCGCTGTTCAACCTCTGCCTCAGCTCCTGGAAGCTCTGCTGACATCTGTCTGACCACACGAAGGGTTTCCCCTTCTTCGTCAAAGCTGAGAGTGGTGCCGCAACTCTGGAGAAGTCTGGCACGAATCTCCGATAGTATCCGGCTAGGCCCAAGAAGCTCCGCACCTCCGTCACGCTCCTGGGTGGCTCCCAAGCTATCACTGCCTCGATCTTCGCGGGGTCCACTGCAACTCCCGCCTCAGAAATGACGTGCCCCAAGAAACGGACCTCACGTAACCAGAACTGGCATTTTGAGAGCTTGCCATAAAGCTGGTGCTCTCGGAGTGTGTCTAGCACAACTCGCAGGTGGTAGGCATGCTCCTCCTCAGTCGTCGAGTATACCAAAATGTCGTCAATGAAGACCACGACAAATCGGTCGAGGTATGGCTGGAAGATCCTGTTCATGAGGCTCATGAACACTGCTGGAGCATTGGTTACGCCGAACGGCATAACCAAGAACTCATAATGTCCATACCGACACCTGAAGGCCGTCTTCTGCACGTCTTCGTCTCGAACTCTGAGCTGATGATAGCCTGACCGGAGGTCTATCTTCGAGAACCACCGCGCTCCCTTGAGCTGATCAAAGAGGTCATCAATCCGTGGCAGCGGATACTTGTTCCTCACTGTCACCTGGTTCAGGCGACGATAGTCGACACATAGTCGCAAGCTCCCGTCCGCCTTCTTGGCGAACAAAATCGGGGATGCCCAGGGTGAAACACTGGGTCGGATAAACCCCTTGCTCTGCAAGTCCTCCAACTGTACCCGCAGCTCCCAAAGCTCGGCGGGGGCCATCCGATATGCTGGAGTAGATATCGGGGCTGTCCCGGGGTACAAGTCGATGTAAAAGTCTACCTCTCTACGAGGAGGTAGCCCTGGAACGTCGTCGGGAAAGACGTCCACGTACTGGTCCACCACTGCAGGAAAAGCCGGACTCCGCACGTCCACTGCTCCTAGGATGAGGCTAGCAAACTGATGAGAGATGGGCTGCACTCTCCTCCACGGAAGTCCATCCTGTGCTGCAAAGGTTCCCTTCTCGCCGGTGAAGGTAAACCTTCTCCCGTCGGTGCGAACACATCGCACCTTGCGCCTAAAACAGTCGATCTGGGCATGAACCGTGGATAGCCAATCCATGCCCAAGATGACGTCGTAAGGCCTCGACGCCGCTACAAGGAGATCCCAGCCGAAGCTCTCGCCTCCTAGAGTAAGCTCACACTGCCGGCACCAGTGCGTAATCGTCGAGTCTGCTCCCGTAGGAGTCTCTAGCCGTAAGGATCGAGCCAACGGCTCAGTCGGAATCTCCGAGCTCCGAAAAAGGGCAGAGGCTATGAAAGAGTGACTCGCTCCTGTGTCTATAAGTACTGCAGCAAGGGTGGAATAGACACAGATCGTACCTCGAATCATCTCTGGCAAGTCGGGGTCGTAGGCCTCCACTGCCTGGAGCTGGGCCTGTCCCTGCCCGCCAGCTCCATGTGGTCGAGGTGGCCCTCCTGGTGGTGGTGGGGGTAGAGCCTGGAAGCGTCGCCCACCACCCGCTGCTCGGCCAGCTCCTCTGCCTCGTCCGCCTCCTCCCTGCGGACCTCCACGGTCGACCCTCTGCCTCTGCCTGGGTGGCCCCTCCACCGTCTGCTGCTCCTCTGGTCGGCGAGTCGGGCAGTCACGAGCCATGTGACCCTGCCCGCCGCAGGAGTAGCACAGCCTGCCTCTCGGAAGGCTGGCACTCCGCTGTGTGCCCCGCACCGCTGAGCCGGTGTCCTGAGGCCGTCTGCGTGGGGGTCTGGTCTGCCTGGACCCAAGAGTCATCCGTCGGCTACCTGCTGCCGAAGACTCAGCTACCTACCGCCCTGCGCTAGGTCTCGCCGCTGAAGAAGGCTCTGCCAGGAAGCTCTCGATCAGGAGGGCTCGCTCCAGCACTCCCGCCTGGGTCGGAATGCTGAGGGAGATCAGCGACGCCCGAATCTCCTGTCGCAAGCCCTGCTCGAAGGTCCGGGCCCGGAAGAAGAGGTCCCGTACCATGTCGGTCGAGTAGCGAGATAGGTCGGTGAACCTCGCCGCGTACTGAGCGACCGTCATGCTGCCCTGGCGCAGCTGGAGAAGCTCCTGGATGCGCACCGCTCGGAGGGTGGCCGGGACGAACTCAGAGCGGAAGAGGCTCTCGAAGTCCGTCCAGAGCAAGGATGCCTCATCGTGTACCTGGAGCATCAGGCTCCACCATCGTCCTGCCGCCGCCTGCAGGAGGCTCGCTGCGAGAATCACCATGAGATCCGCTGGTGTCCTCACTAGCCTAAAGATCCGTACCACCGCCTCTAGCCAGTCCTCGGCGGCCTGGGGGTCCGCCTCACCACGAAACCTGGGCGGTCGCTGGCTCTGAAACTCATGCAGTGCCCTGAGGCGACGTGCATCGTCAGCGTCTGGTACTGGTAGCATCGGTGGCTCGGCGGGTAAACCTACCGCTGGTGCCACTACTGGCAAAGGGCCCTGCACCGAGGCCTCGTCGCTCGGTGGGCTGCCGTCGCGCCCTACACTCGGAACCCTAGCTGGCTGTCGTCGCGGGGCCATCCTGAAAAGGAGAACAAGAGAACCATAGTCAGAACAGTATACCTGGTGAGCTGGCACAAGTAATCACAAGGAAAACTTGAGACTTTCATAAAGCAGATCAGTATACCCGGTGAGCTGACACAAGTAATCACAAAGAAAACTTGAAACACACACGCAATCAATGTTTTCATGCATTAAGTCGGAAATCAGGAGTCAGGGTCCTGGTGTACGGATACGTCGGCCGCCGCACCAACACTGGGCTCCCTGAACTGATAACCACACTCAATACACTAAACACTATTGCTTCATATAGAAAGAAAGGACGATCAGAGTCTGCGGTAGAACCGACCGCCTCTGATACCAATTTGTCACGACCCGTACTCGGGGCCCGTGCCGTGACTACCCCAAGCCCGCCTTCCATAGGCCAGGGGCTGGCGACTAGCACCAAGGCATAAAATCCCAGTAAACAGGGAAGGCATTGCCTTTATAAGTAACAACCACACAGAGTCAGCAAGCGGAAAGTAAAGTGCAGAAAAGTAAAGGGGGCCGGAAATACAAGCCCAACTGTAAAGTACAACTGAAAAGTAAAGTACAGCAACTGAAGAAAAGACGGCGGCCTCGTGTCGTCCACTGGAAATCCCACCTGAAGGGTGGGTACAGATAGCCTCCAGGCTCCTCGGGTCCCACGTCCGCTCCGAGCACGTCCCGCCCAGTGGTCCACCTCCAGGTACCGTCCTGCTCCACGCCCCAACCGTGATCAGCGCTGTCCGTCGTCTGCAACCAACACAACAGGGTGCGGGCATAGCCCGTGCAGGGGTGAGTACAAGCTACTCAGTAAGGACCCCGAGACCCCCGAAGGTCTCCCGAAATCCACAAAGGATATAGCACAAAAGAAAGATGCAATCACGAAGTAACATCTGACTCGACTTAGGTATATGCCCATACATATACCTAAGTCCCCAATTCCAGCTCTTCTCACGAGCTCAAGAACAACTCAATCCACAAAGGAAAGCAAGACTCAAATCCACAAGGAGAGTAAACAGTAAAATCCACAAAGGATAGTTCAACACAATCCACAAAGGAGAGTAACATACGATTCAGCTCAACCAGGTATACTTTTTCAGATGACGTCAAAGATGATCACTGATCCATCTAAGTCGTCGGACCCATGAAGGATCGATAGGTACTAACCCCCGCAAAAGACCCACGTAGGATCGGGCTCACACAGAACCTGTAGGCAGTGGATCACACAGAACCGGTAGTAAGGACCCACATAGGATCGGGCTCACACAGAACCTGTAGCACTGATCCACGTAGGATCGCTGAGTGCAGTAGTCGACGCAGTCCACTGAGGATCTCTGCTCTGTCGTCACCGCAGTCCACGAAGGATCTCTGCTCTGCCGTCGTCGCAGTCCACGGAGGATCTCTGCTCTGCCGTCGTCGTAGTCCACGGAGGATCTCTGCTCTGTCGTCGAAGTCACAGCCAGCGCTAGGGTTCCCGCACATAGCGAGCTCGTTTAGGAGGGTCCGCTCCACGAGCCGAGAGGCTGATACATCAACTGACACGTAGTCCGAAGTTGATGTATCCAAAAGTTCCGTATCGACAACAGGATCTCAACGCAACAGACGGCGCGTCAATCGGACGCCCGGTCTGAGAGTTATTGGCATTTTCGTCCCAGGGGCCCGGTTGGTTTTCAGGGAAAAACCAACCCGACCGTACTCCGCCTGTATCCGATCCTCGGGCGGAGTATGCCAAAAGTTCCGTCTCACTTAGAGGAAACTACCACAGCTGACGGTACGTCGTTCGGACGTCCGTAGCTCAAGTTATGAGCGTTTCCGCTCCGAGGGCCCGGTTGGTTTCGTGTACGAACCAACCCGGCCGAACCCAAAGTCTCCCGAAACCTTGGGTATAATATACCGAAACGACCGTCTCGATCCAAGGATCGCGTAGCCGCTGACGGTTCGTCAATCGGAGGTCCCAGGCCCATGATATGGGCGAAAGACCGAAGAGGGCCCGAAACGGGGGTTCTGGGCCCGGGGCGACCCGGCCCGAACCCCCCTGGGTCGGCCGAACCGGGTCGGCCCGACCCGGCCCGACCCGGCTAGGCCGGGTCCGGTCCGGCCTGGGCGCGGCCCGGCCGGCTCGGCTTCGGCCGAGCGGCCGAGTGAGCCGCCGCGGGTCAAACCCGCGGCTTTGGAGAAACGCGGCCCGCGCGGGCCGCGTGCTGGGTGGCCGGACCGCGGACGCGGTCCGGCGGTTCGCCGCCGCCGCGGCTTGGCCGCGGCGGCCCCCTCCGGCGGCGCGCCGGGCGCCGCCGCCTCCTTCCGCGGGCCGCCGGAGTTGCTCCGGTGGCCCGTTTTGCCTCCCGTCTGCGCCATTGTTCCTCCCGGGACGCGTCCTCCACTGCGGAATCAACAAATGGCCCTTGCGTCATGCTTTTGCCGTCGCCCGCCAAATCCGCACAAAAAGGAAGATCGGAGGAGGGTTGCCGGGTCTTGTTCGTTAGACCCGCACCCTCCGCATTAGTCATAAACAACGGGAGAAACAAGGAATAACCAATCAACAATTTTAAATAAATTTAAAATTGTTCCGAGATCGGTTCTTTATTTTAAAAGAAATAAAATCACGGGAAAGGAAAATATTTCAAATCAACCCTTACCTCGCAGCTGGCGTTGCCGAACGAGGGATCGTCGCGGGATTGCTCGTCGCGGAAGAAGGGGGATCGTCGCGTCGTCGCGGAAGAAAGAGATCGTCGCGTCGTCGCGGTATCCGGCGTCGCGTCGCCAATCTCCGGATCAAGATCAAACGGATTTAATTAATTTAAATCCGTTGATATCGAATAAAAGAAGGAGAATTAACGATCTGATTCTTACCTTAGTTGCCGAACGAGGATCGGCTGCGGAAGAAGAGGCGTCGCCGAAGAACGTCGCGGGTAAAGCTCGTCGACGTCGCAGATCTCGGTGTGCGTCGTCGAATTTCGGTCGCCGGCGTTCTTCGCGTTCTTCGCGTTCTTCACGGGGAGATGAAGAAACAAGATCCTCTCAAATCCTTTCAAAGGATTTTTAGGTTGGTCTTATTTTATAAACATGCCAACACACGAAACCGGTTAAGAAACGATCCATCAATTCGAAAGAAACGACCCATTTAATTCACGAAAGAAACAGCCCATTTAATTCACGAAATAAACCACCCAATTAAATGGTCTGTTAAGAATTAAAGAAAACGCGTCGGTTGACTTTTCAGTTACTTTGACGGGTTTTCGCGGGTGCGTTACTTAGCGAAAGAAACGGCGGGGCTCGTGCGGGCCCCACCACACAAATATCCTAATAAGGGGTAGGATATTTCCGGATAGCACCCTATCCGCTCTAACTCAGTTCAAGTGGCTTCCAAGTGACTTCCAAGCAGCTTAAGTGAAATAAAATAAAGTTGTCGCACAAACTTTATTTTATTTCTGACTTAAAGCCGCAAAATTTAAAAACCACGTCTGAGCAAACGCAACTCCGGAAGAGGCGTTTCTAAGCAAATACCGGCGCTGCGATTTCATCGGTGCCCTCAGAATTTGATTCCGGGCACCGGTTCAAAAAATAGAAAAACCCGCTCGTCCGTTCACTGAACGTACCCGAGCCAAACTTCGGAAATTGATTCCGAGCACACCGGGCCTCGGAATCAGGTGCTGTCTGAAGCTGCGCTCTTGTAAAATTTCAAAGAAAATTAAGAAAAAAATTTCCTTGAAATTCGTGGGTCTTTACACATATTATCCTTGATTCCATTCCCATTTTACTAGTTTTTATTCTCATATTGGATTCATTGAGTACCTAGAGTGGATACACTCCTCAATAAACTCCTAAAACCCCATCACCTCATTTATTTGTCTGGTTGATCCCAATGGACATCCTCCATAAAAATAATCCTCAAATGGTAGAAGGGCATCCTTCTTAGGAGTAACCCCAGACCAAAACTCAAATTGGAATCCTACATAGGATTAATCCCCAAGCATCCCTCAAAAGGGCATCCTCTTTATGAGTAATCCCCAACTAAACTGCAAATGGGAGTCCTACTTAGGTGTAAGCCCCATAAAACCTCAAATGGGAATCCTCCATTACAGTAAGAACCAACCAAACATCCATTGGTAATACTTCTTATGAAAAACCCCCACCAAATCTCAAATGGGAATCCTCTTTAGGAGTAGTCCCGAACCAAACCTCAAATGGGAATCCTACTTATTTGGAATCCCCAAAAATCCTCAAAGGGGAATCCTCTTTCGAAGTAAGTCCCAACCAATCATAAAATGGGAATCCTCTTTAGGAGTAACCCCATCAAAATTTCAATGGGAATCCTCCTAATGAGTAAGCCTAAACAAAACATAAAATGGGCAAACTCATTAAGAGTAATCCCCAACCAAATATCAATGGAAATCCTCCTTAATAGTATACCCCAACCGATCCCTAAAAGGGTATGACTTTTATTGTATTACTCTACCCTTTCATGTAAGAGGTTGTAGTCTTCCTCATATCTACCACTATTTCCTTCACCTTCATTATTCTTAGAGGTGATGTGAAGTGAAGTGAAGGAGGATCCATAACCCCAGCCTCTTCCATTGTCACACTATCCTCTTCCACCACTAAAGGGGGAAAAGTGTGTGGTTTTATGAATCATCCACTACCTATTGTTTCTCACATTGAGAATGACTCATCTATGCTTATAGGGTATTAATGATCATGACACATGCATGATCCGTACGACATACTGAAATGTGATAACACTAATTCCTTATCTAATAAGAATAAATTGGACACCTATCTATGGCCCTAGATCACGGGTTATCTTCTGTTGATGTAATTCCCAATAATAACCCTCAATTCATCAGTGCGTCCTCCTTAGGAGTATGCCCTAAAATTCCACATATGGGCCTCTTCATTAGGTGTAAGACCCAAATAATTATCCAAATCACCATGAGATGACACATCACTCATGGTCCCTTATACAATGAATTCCATTTACGATTTATCCCCCAAATAATTCTTTCAAAGGCCCATACACATATGATAGATCCACTAAATTACATTGTCTTTGATTCTCATCCAAATTGGATATGTAGGAAGCCTCCCTGAGGTTCAAATCCAAAACCCCAAATCAACCCTATTATTTTTGGGACACATTACCAGTAGGGTTTAATTAAACATGAGAATCCACATCTCTCTATGTTTCCATGGGATACTTAGCTGTAAGTCCCACTCTAAACATTGACTAGGCACCTTCCACTGAGACATCATTTCCAAATGGCATTAAAATGTATGGTTGGTTCCTTCTCACATGGACTTAATAGGTATGATGTTCTATATTAAGTGGAATCAAATTATGTGTTTTTTGATTCCTTTCACAAGGATTTATAGGAAACTCATCTAGGGGTTTGGTCTAATAAACAAGAGGAATCACATCCCCTTCGATGGTGATAAACACCAGAGTGACCATCATATCCTTGGATGACAATAAACTCAAGAGTTCCCCACTATGTGGATAGAAAACTAGAATCATCAAAATAACAACAATATAATTTTTAAGTAGTACATAATAGGATACCATCAATGGAGAACCTCGGATAAATTCAATTATCTCCATTGTTGATGGACTTTGGATAAATTCAGATGATTCTTGTGATCTATACATTCTAATATTTGATTACTAATATTTTAACGACCCACTTCATACTAGGGAATTAATGGAGGATTCACGAACATTTCTTCAATCTATAAGAGTGCCCCGAAGTAGGAAATAATTCCCCCCAAAAGGGTGTGATGAGGAAGACCTCCCATCTTCTTGGTTAATGTGAGTTCCTATGAATAATTGGTCAAAACACCTAACAAATGACATTCTTTGGATATCAGGTTCCTTCATATGTAGAACCATTGGGTGTTTCCTATTTCACTATCAAAAACATTGGTAACCTTTTGGAATGATAAAATTGTCATGTTGTGCGATATATGGGGGAAACAAAAATGGTGAACATGATGTGAATAAATTAACTATGGAATATCGTTCACAAGATAAATGGGGTTTAATATTCAATATCCTTTGAACCGTTATGTTTTCCTAATGAAGTCCCCATTTCTATAAGAAACACTATTGGAAAACATTGCCTCTTCCTTGGGAAACCTCCTTATAATTGAACCAAAATAATTCAAAGGATAGCTTAATAAAAAAATAATACTTTTTGGATGATAGGAGGGATGTTTGGATATGATTGGGTTGGGTAATTTATGTTCCAAAATTGTTTAAAGCTGTGAAGAAGATAGTAGAGTGGGTGGTCTATTATAAGTGAGGTGAGTGGAACACTTGTAATGTTTTGAAATGAAAAAGATTTAAACATGTTTTCCATGCTAAAAGGATCAAATATAGATTAATCTCAAGAATAAAAAATAATGGTTTATAAATATCTATATAAAATATATTGTATATATTGTTTAGGTAATTTCAACTTTTATTGATTTAGATTAATCACCCAATAAACCCGATTTTACCTTCACCACGATAAATATTGTTTACTATTTTTTATATTTATATTGTTAAAAAATTATGTTAAAATTATTAGATAACATAATGTATTCTTATTACAATTGTGAAATATTTTTTTCCAAATTTTATTCATAGAATTGAAAAAACTAATGTAAAATTAAACCCTCATGTATGATGACAAAGAATATATTTAAAGAGAAAATGTTCAATTGTTTACATGATTTTAAAATGAAAATTTAAAATGAAAATGATTCCAATTACCAAAATGATATTAAATTATATATAATCAAATGAGGGGTAATTTATAATAAATAGACAATTTTTTTTAATTATTTATAATTTAAATTAAATGTTAGTTCTCAATTAATTTTCAGTATTTTTCACTATTCATGAACAAATTTATATCATTAAAAAATTATCAAAAATTAAAAACAAGATATTATTATTATTATTATTTCAAAAAAATATTATTATAAAAAATTAATTTTCTAAATGTGTATAAAATTTATTTTCTTATTGTTCAAAAAAATAATTTATTTTTGGGAAAAAGTGAATTTGAAAAATATAAACAGTTTATTAAATAATAATTTTATTTTTTATCAATATTTTTTACATATATAAAATGATAATAAATAATATTTAAACCCTAGTTTTTATTATTTATATCATTGTGTTTAACATCTATGCGATAATGGTAATGTTCAAATAGTATTAATAATATATTGTGCTTTTGTGAAACCTCAGTAGCGTGTGTAATGAAAGATAAAACAAGTATTACGTATAACACATGCTTAAAAAATGTTGCATATAAAATAATATAAAAATAGTTTTATATTCCACCTAAAATTAACTTGGTGTTTCATGTAAGAAATCTATAGAAAAAATTTAATTTATTCGAGAAAATAACTCATGAAAACTCATGGTATTCAAAACCCCTCTCGCTGGCTTCCCTTGATAAAAATAAACACTATCCTACAAGGTTCTGATTAAAAATTAATGTAAAATACAAACTACACCTAAACCTATTGATTATTTCTCATATCAGGTTCACTATGTTTGATAACCATTCCAATTAGTCAAACTTATAATATAGTTAAAATATCCCCCCCATGATTCATCTATACACCCGTCTCAATGAAAGGCAATTAGCACACATGTTTACACTCTCTATGAGAGGTGTGGATAATATACAAATAAAGGGTCAAAAAATTCAACATAGGTTAGTTTATTCATGTATTAAATTTATCATTTATATAGGAACAAACCATATATGTTATAATTGGAAACCTAATTAAATTCCACCATTTCTAAGGTAATGTATTATTAAAATAAATTACTGACATCGCCTACCAAGAATACCCTAGTAGCACCATTATTCTCACTTATCATCCTGATAATAAACATTTCCCTAGAGGTTCATTATATCAATCATAATGAAAATAATGACTAATACTCAACTGTAATTCATATATAGTAATACCCCATCGAGGTATGAGTTTACTATAAACGTTTATGTATATATAAGTATTATGTTTAATGACTCAAATAGATCACCACATATGATGGTATCAAATGTCAACATCGACCAATGTTGGTTAGGAGTACACATTCAACATCTTCTAAATGATCATTTCCATATCATATGAAAATGGTTTGGTTATGTATAATTCCATTCCAAGCTATGTAGTAGAACACCATGTAGGTTTTTACAAATACTATAAATAACAAGAACTATTTAATGATATCTTATGAGGGGTCCATCCTTGGGAACCATGTGCACTATCATCCTACTATTGTCACTACACCTCTTATAAAAAAAGAATTTTTCATCATCCACACTCCTAAACATCACAATGATGATCCACATGACCTGCCATCCAAGGGAAATATAAATACAAGTTAGTGGTTTTTATAATAATTAAACCATGAAACTATATTGGAAAACACCATATAGGTTATTTTTTTACACTTTAAAGGATTGAGGTCAATTTATAGTAATAATCCCACACTATAAGGCCAATAACCTATTGGACCTACATATCAAATATGACATATTAGATGCCTCTATCCTATACTTCCAAAGATCCAAAATTAATCACTACCCACTCACCAAATGACAAGATCCATAAATCCATAATAAATCATAAACATCGCAGACCATGCATGTCTCTCTAGGTTCAAATAATATAGAAAGGTAACATCACATATCCAGAACAATAATCCCATATCCCTAACATCATGTATATCTAACCATAACAAGTGTTCTCAATGAACATGTTTGATATCCATCCTAGGATATGATGCATCCCAATTACTCTTGTCTAATATGTACCAAAATAGTGAAACAACAATAATTGAATACAATGATTCTATATTTTGGTTCCAAACCAAAATTATAGTAAACTAATTCCCCAATACAATTCACCATAAGGCCTCACATGTGGATCCCCATACCCTAGAAGCTACTAAATAGAAGTGGTGTCATAAGGGGAGATATTTGGGACACTATAACCTCGTATTAGAGTATCAAAATAATAGAAATAACAAAAAGCGACTAGGGTAGTAATAAAATAGTTATTAAGTAATAAAAAACTAAAATTGGAGTATGGTGTAATACAAATGGAATGCAGAATAATCCTGAACATAAATTTTATACATAAAACACTAATCACCAATCTGGATGATAACATATACATGTATAAATAAATGAAACAAAAAAAATTGTACTGTGTTCTAAAGATAACAATGAGATAAACCACATAAAAATTCTACAAGAATATAGAGTATATCTAGAAGGATCATGAAAATTCACAAATGAGGTTTCACTCAATCATGTAATCATATGTATAATAAATATCTATTGAGAATTTATGCTCATCTTAAAAGAAAACATAAGTTCTGAATAAATGCTGAAATTCACATATAGTTAGAGATAAATAAATCTATGTAGTTCCCCATCAATAGTGAACCTATAATTAGCTGTTTTTGGTGAATGATCATGAAATATACTATACCAAGAAAAGACATAACTGTAATAATAAATAAGGAAGAAAATAAAATGAATAAGCTCAATCCACATCGGATACTTGGGTCCAGGTTCCTGGTCTCCTCGACATCCTAGGAAAAAGTTATTGATCTAGATTCCATACCTCTCAAGATGAACTCCCTAATGAAATAGCTTAGGCCTAGTCAACACCGGAGCACCCACTAGGTCCCTTAGTAAAAATCTATAAAGAGGAATCCTACTCGAGAATTCCCAAATCGATAAAAAGAAAAGGAATTCTACATGGGATTCTCTAAAAAAGTATGAAATGGAGGTATCCTATATGGGATACTCTAAAAATTTTAGAGGAGGCATCATTTTCTTGATCCTTATAAAAATACTTTTACATATGAATCTGAAATGGTATTCTCTATCATGGATTATGATTCTTAGGTTAAACACAATCCAAAATCAAATTTCATCCATCTCGCGGACAGAAGTTGTATTAGGGAACACCTGTTAATGGATATTTACTCAATAAAGGATAATTAATAATAACTAAAAATAGGTATACATTGGGAAATATCTTACTCAAGGCCTCACTCTAGGTTAGTCGAAACACCCAAAAGATCTTCCTTATCAAGTCAAATTTCAGTGTTGCTTAACATAGATTTTATGAGATACATCAAACAACAGAATTTTTAAGTCATTCGATGTCCATTAATCATTTCATATAACCCCATGTGGGTATTTTCTAGAGTATCACTCTTATTATATAGTTGTAATAATTTTATAATGAATGAAACTGTCCCTTATATTTGTCACCAAAAAACACCTTTGAAAAGGCATCGAGTGACACCAAGGGTTTCAACATCATGATCTACTTGGAAATTTACTAAAAATGGACTATTTAGGTGTATAGTTCTGATATTGAGGTCTGAAAATATGAAAACCCAAAAAACATTACATTGAAGGAGTGTATGGTGTGTATAAAATAATATATATAATGTACTCTCACATCTCCACTTATTCATGAAATTTAGTTGAACATTGATAAAAAAATCCCATGTACATATTGTGTATGAAATATACACAGAATGTACCATATAAGGGGTGAATACCAGGGTACCTAAAATTAAATATCCATGTGTTCTAGGCTAACCATGTACTTATTGATTTTTTCAACGGAACCTGAAGTCTAGTGGTGTACCCTACATGAACAAGTTCACCTATAAATGTTTTCCTATTAGGTACTCTACTACATGGCCAAGCACTAGTACACGGAGTCTACTCCTCAATACATGGAATGAATTTCTAAAAATTATTCTTCCACTAATGTGAATAATATAATTCATGTGTCCTCAACTACATGTTGTGTGATCAAATGTTTTGAATAAGAAACCCTTATGAATTTCAAATGACCGTGTTTTCTCCATAAAAGTTATAGATCAATCCTCAAGGTGTCTCAAGTAGTCATAATAGTGTTTTAAAACAAGATAGTTGAAAATATATTGTTATTACTGAATTAACAAAAAAAAAATCCAACCATTGGGCCAAATCTACGAAAGCTTCAACCATTTTGGAGTTTCGTAGGTCCCACAAGAAAACCCCCCTCCTCCTTAGATCTATAGTGTCACCTCTCTCCCATTTTCACTCTCTATCCCTCTCCCTATACTCTCTCTATTTTGGAGATTGACGAAAGTATTTTGATTATGTTATAGAATATTAGATAAAAGGATAAAATGAAAAATAAAATAAGAACATGAATAATTGGAAAATAACGAAAAAATAAAATGGGCCCTGAGCCAAGCCCCTAATACATGACTTTTTTTATGCCTCAGATAGTAAAACACCCCCATTTTGGACTCAACAAATAAGATATAATATCTATATAATTATATAATAAAAATATATATAAGAAAAAATATTTGAAAAAATATATATATTAAATTAATAATTAATAATTAATAATTATTCAACAAAAAAATCTTAAAAATCAGAGATCAAAAAACACTTATCCTATGGTAAATTCCATATATCTGGAAAAACTATGTGGTTATACGAATTATCTATCATCATATTATATGGGGATAATACCATTATACCCATTATAATCATATGAAGGAAAAAATCCAAATTTCTACAAATTTAAACATTTTAAAAAAAAGTCATTAAAACTCATATATAGTCAAAAATATGTATTAATCATTTCCAATGATAACCAGAATTTTATTGAAAAAATATATATTTTTAATCCCATATATTATCTTTATTTATCAATGTATTTTTCCAAAATCAATTAACTCATTCCGAATTAATGAAATTTCCCACAATATCAAACCATTTACCATTCTAAATAGTTATTTAGACCATCTACATGTCCACCAAAATTATAATATAATTCTTAAAAATTTAATATTACTATTAAATTATATACTTATACCGAGGGTTATATATACCTTAATCATTTATTCCTTTGAAAATCTCTTAAAATATATTTAATCACATTATTACCTACAATTATAAGACCTGGAAAGGTACATAATATTTTTACATTATGATCAAACCTAAAAATATGAACAATAAATGATATTTTAAAAATGAAAATTATATACAATAGATAACACGATAGTTTATAGTTCTTTATAATACATACTATGATACAAATTTAGACACCTCGAACATATATACATAGATTCAGTGATAATAAAATAATCTTTAAAAAAATTATGTTTATAGAATCAAAAAAAATAAATAAATACATAAATAAATTAATATTAAATTGTATATGGAGAATAAATATTCATTGAAATAGTGGAGAAATATTGTTGATTTTTCATAAAAAAAATATTTATTTTCATAATTAGTAGGGGAAATTGGAATGAATACATGGAAACACTAAAGATAAATAGATTATATGGAAATTTATGGGGTTTAAGAGGAATAGAGCAGACACCACCCACCCATATTTGAGAATAAATAAAGAAAACCCCTATAGAGAAAGGTATATTTCACATTAACCCTTGTGACATTGGTAACATTCGAATCAATATACATAAAATGTTATAACATCATATGGTTTAGTAAATCAAAAGAATTAAATTAATCAAAATGTTAAAATATATTTATTATGTGTTAAATACATAATATAAAATAAGGAACGATTTCCACACCCCCTCAACCTCCACACGTTTCCCTCCTTCGGAAAAAATGATGAGAGGGTGTGACCTATATTCCCAACTACAAAATTAACATGTTTTTTTACCATCAACGGGGTTATACAAGACTCGAATGAGATTCATTATAGTAAATATGATTTAATTTATCAATAGAGAAGGTAAAAAACAAACTAAAACTTCATCAAATAATATAAAATTATCCAAATAAACCCAAATTGAATGTAATCCCTACATGTATATAGTATCCTAATAATTAAATAGAAAATATAATGTAATATAGGGACACTATATTTCAAAGATCTAACATTTTAATGATTATCATGGTCTAAATATCCATCATGTTAACCTAAATAACATGTTTATTTATAAAAAAATGGATCCTAACATGCATAATATGTAGGATCATACCCATGATCTCTCGCGAAAACTATAGAGTCTCATGATAATGATTTTTTTAATGAACAACATGAATGGTATCCACCTACACAAGTGAACTTATTAATCCCATCGACACAATAAAAAACTCACCACATTACATAATAAATTTATTTAGTATTATAAAATAATATAATTCAATTTTCATGGAGACTGCATCACAAATAATATGATATTTATATACCCATCCACAATCTCATTCTTGTGTACCTAGTTCAAGGAACTGGTAATTCATGAATATGAGGGACATAATCCTCATTCTATTTTTATACAATTAATGAAACCACTATAAGTAATAATATTTTTTTCCAAAAAATGGTAATCGACATATATTAAGAATCACAAAAAACAGACATAAAATTTCTAGGAAGCACTTAATTCATAGTTTTCATTACTAGGAATCTCCCCCAGCTAATCCATCATCACTAGACATCACCAAATTCTAAGTCTTTTAAACTAGGAATAAAAACCAATTGATCAAGAATTAATAGGAATTGTTGCCTACTAATCCACTAGTAGAGAAAATTACCACAATCTAATCTATTATTAACAAAAAAATTATTATATCTAAGAAAACACCATTCAACTATGACCCTTATAGTGCATTAAAATATAATACTCAAATCAGGTGTGATTCATTTTGTAATCAAATAAAAATAACTATAACTAGAATTCTAAAATAAACCTATCAAGGGTTTAAAAACATAACACTATAGTATCATATAATTCTACCCCATCCCCCCATGATATACACAAATAAGTACTATCACAACAAAATTAAAATCATCCAACAAAAAGCTGAAAAATTGTCCTAATTTCAATTTTTTATTTATTGATTTGATATATTTGAAGAATATATAATTTTTTAACCGTGATTGGATTAATAAAAGTTCAATTTCATATTTTTTTTAAACTAATCATAACCAAACCTGAAATTTAATTCTAGTGACTGCACATTTCATTTCAAAAAAAATAATTAACAATAAAAATGTTAATCAATTTCAAACATTTAAATTAAGTGTGATACATGTTTTATTATAGTTAATTTCATTATGTTTTCATTAGTACTAATAACATCCCAAAACTAATCAAAAAATAAAACACATACTTAAGTACGGAACCATGTAAAAATGATACCATCACTTTTATTTCTATTGTCCATATAGTGTCTCAAGATTCAAAAATAAATCCCCATCAATCGAACACTAAAATAGTCTCTCACAGATGGAATTCCCAAGAAACAGGACCCTAAAATTGCATCATATCTCTCATATAGAAATATCTCCACCATTAATGCTAAAATCCCTACTAGAACAATATTACAATTGAATAGAACACAAAAATAATTAAAACACATTTACCAATAACACCATCCTCAAATATTTACCCAAATTCAATTTATAGTGGGATTATAAAACATTTCATTATCACATACATGATTACTTGTAATAATAAATTTTTTATATCAATAATAAATAGTTTGATTTTCATATAAGATTACTAAATAATTTATCAAATTAAATTTCAAATAATTTTTCATTTAAAGGGATTTAACTTCATAGAATTTATATCACACATATGGAATCTAAAATAAAAGTGACATTTAATAATATCAAGAAGTAGTCAGTATCTCTAAAATGGAATAACAAAATAATATATAAACATAAAAATAGACATTTTTTTTCTTTAATATAACTAGTTCATATCCATTATCTACATTATTCAAACATTAACATCAAGAAAAAAGTTTAAAACAAAATAGTAATAATATCTAATATGCACAAATTAGTGACAGAACAAATATACCTGACCATGAAGTGATGTATGTAATAATATAAAAAATAATTTAAGAATGAATGATGTCATATCCTATAAATCAAATATAAAAGGTGTGGATATGTTAATAAAACCTGATTTATAGAATGAATATAATAGAAGGATAATCCCCAACTTCATTATATCTATGTTGATAGTGGAAACACATAGATAAAATATATTCATGAAAACGAGATTATTCCATGACCTTCGGGTTTTTAGGTGAATGAAATTTGAATTCTAAGAAATATTTACTAGGTTTTATAATAAATTAAAATAAAAAATAAGAAATATCGGTTTAGAAGAAACACAATATACTCAAAATACTAGAATAGATATCAAAATATCTCACAAAATAACATCATCCAGTACCTTTTTTTGATAAAAATTTATAATATTTTTTATTCCCTTTTAAATACATAAACAAAAATTATTTATATCATCTCATATCAAAGTATTTAAATAGATATTTTTTCTTAATAAATTATGATTTCACATTACATTTTTTTATTTTAATATTTCTTTTGTTTATTTTTATAAATAAATATTTGATAATTCATGGAGAAACAAGAATTTTCTTGGGAATTCATGAAGCATAAAACCAATGGCATAAACTATCAGAAAAATACAAGGATAGATAATAATAAATTGATAAACTGTAGGAACTATCCTATGACTATTATGACCACTATATCAATCAACCACACAAACATGAAACCGTATGAAGAAAGAATTGACTAAACACATTATAAAATGAATAATAAACATCTAAAATTTCTGGCCACATGTATAAAGTAATGTTAAAATTCCAAAACAAAGGATAGACTGGATGAAAAAAAGATAAACAAAATGAAAAAACAATAGGCCATATGAAAATAATTGGCGATCGTCTGAACAAGAACGACAACCAAAATAACAAATATATATATTAATAATTAAAAAAACTCTAAAACCTTGTATGAAACTCTATAAATTCAAATAAAACATTATACTTGTTTACAAAATTTTATATATTACATGAAACACCTCTTAATAAATTTATATTAAAGATAAATTTATTAAAATCCCATAAGGGCATAGTAATAGTGTCTTGAAAAACGAAACATCATGATAAATATCTGAAGAGATATAAATAAATCCTTTAAATATAAAAAATATAGAGAATATCATTAGGGAGGTACCTCTCAAAAATGGTAAATCCTGTAATCAACAACCCAACTTGAATGACTTGAAATCTCATAATATTAAATAAGGTTAATGACATCGTATGAATAGAGGAATTTATACAATTATTATAAAAAAAGATTATCATATACCCCAACACATTAGATATTTTGAATTTATATGTGACTCCATCTCTGATTTTATTTCCTATAGGATATTGTTCCACTATAGTACATAATCTAATAGAATAACTAAACCACATAGTACATTCTCCAAATTGCCTTGGATTTCGATAAACTTCTTCATGGTGGTCATGTCATTATCAATATCAAACTATATTTATTTGATTCGATGAGAGTCGTCACGAGGATATTAAAACATTATAGATAAGTTTATGATTCCATAAATACGACCCATCTATGAAGGGGGTCCAAATGATATGCCACTACCCCAACATCTTCCAACACCTCAAAAGGCCTACTAAAAATTTTGGATGGATTACTCCCTTTAAAAAACCTCTATATCCCCAAGATACATGATCCTCTTAACAACATTTTGTCTCCAACCACACAATTGTGGGGATATCCTCTATGAATGTCACCAAATAGGCTTTGCATTCATACCGCCCATTTGATAATTCCACTCATCTACAAACAAGACTCACTAGAACTCCACATTATAGAATGAAACTATTATGAAGATTTGTTTAATAATTATTCATATAGAATACTGATAATCCATGAAAATTATGTTTGGTTATGTATTTATTTTTAAAAGTATGAAATTACCCACCGATGATCAGGATTCCTAGGGACACGTGATATCATAGTAAAGCTCAATTGATCTTAAATTCCATTTCCTCAATTGATAATACCTACATTGACACATGTTAATTAGTAAATAAGAACATTATGGTTAGTGTGAAAGCCATTATATCTTGTCCACCATTATGGGTGTTTTCAATATAAGTATCATGACCCCATTAATTTTTTTCATTAGGTATCCTGAACACCATAAAGGGTATTTTATATATGAATTCATGAACAAAATTAATGTTCTTCCCTGTGGTCATCAAAATAACCCAAAACAAGTGTGTGTTATTATTTACTATTTAACCATCTAATATGGGTGTTTTTACAATAACTGGAGACCTTGTATGTGTGTTTTTTAATGTATTAAATAAACACCACCTCAAACAAATTTTAAATATTTATTATCACGATCATGTAGAAGGACATTTTAATTATCATTATATTATTAAACAATTCCAAAAATAATTCACCAATTTATATCACATTTTCCTTTATATCATCAAGATATTTTTCCTTGAATAAAAAAGCAATCAATGATTTTATATTAACAATCCCATTTTCCGAACCATTTTTTATTTCATGTAGGTCATCCTTGTTTCCATATCATATCATATTATTTTATATATAATTCACTCAACCATTATTATTTATAATTATTTAATATTTCATAACTCTTTTATAATTTACATTTTTATATCCTCCATTTACTGAATAAAAAAATAATTAATTATCTTGTGACATTATCCATTTTATATAAGTCCATCCTATCATACATAACTATTTAACAAAAAACCATTTAAAATAACATTTAATGGAATCTATTTATAATAACACCTTTTTTAGGTTCATTAATTTATGTAAATAATGGGTGTAATTAGTAGAATTAATGATTAATGATATTTATTTTGTTAATGGTCACTAAATGTTAAACTCGGGTGACATCACAGTGAATACACTTCAAACAAAGTGACTGTGGGACAATTTTTTGGGACCAAATATTTTTATTTATAAGAGTCTTCAAGGATGTTATCAACCTTTAGGTTGATCTAAAATAAGTGAAATTAAAGAATATAAAAATTACCCTAAATATAATTAATACTCCTGATAAATAATGAGGGATCGTAAAACATTTTAAAAGTTGTGAAATAAGAGAAATAGAATCATATTCATATACCTATATTCAAATATCCACTAATGATACTCTGAATATACCATGATCATTTGAGAACCTCATAATGAATAAAATATGAGGAGAGGAATTATTGTGTACCTACTTTTTCTACATGATTATTAAATCATTTTAAAGATAAACAATACAAAAGTGTCACATATTCAGGATCCAAAGTATTGGTTTCATTGAAAAATTATGACCATACATACCATTTAAAAAATAAAATATAAAAATTTATGCAATTCCTTCTTCTCTATATTCTTAGTGGTCCTTGTTTTTCCATTAGTACAAGTAATCACCTCAGGATATACCCCAACGAATGGGGTATGGTAAAATACCATTAATAGGATAGATAATAACATGTATCAACATAAAATGGGGTGACAATAATCATTATAATCATAACATAAGCGTGGTATTATCATCATAATCATGAGAAGAAGAATTAGAATGAGGTTTGGAATGTGGAAATTCCTAAAAATAAAACACCATATATTAGTAGTCAACTACGAATCATAGTTATAAACAAATCTAACATCACGTTCCCACATATATAACATTTTCTAATGAGATTCATCACATTACCTAATAAATTAGAGAACTACATATTTTTGGGAACACCTGACACATCATAACAATTTTAAGTGCTATATAATTCTTGGTGCACTTGTCGCATCAAAACATTTACATAATCTTGCATTCCACATAGAACATATATCAATCCTGAATATAAAATAAACAATGGAAATGAATGGGTTTCAATTTATAAATAATAATTTAATGAAAAACCTTTAAGATCCCATGAGATATTGGTAATAACATAATTTGTTTTAGAATCTTCAATCTATAGTGAGGAGGAAAAACTATCATGAGAAGTAAAATTTGTGTTTTTTGAAAGAAAAGTTCTTTTGTAAAAAACATTGCACTTTCCATAAAATCAGATTGGACACATTAATATCCATAAAATTAAAGGTAAGTATAATGAAATTATATTTATGTAATATCAATGTAACATTCATAATTAAAATGGGGTGAAATAGGTAAACCCTAAGAAAATAGAGATGGGTTTGAGAATTCCACTTACCTTCTATCTGAGTGATTTATTCACTTGAAAATCAGAGAAAATAAAATCAAATAAATCAAATAAAGAAACTAAAAACAACTCATAAATTTATTTTATTTATATTAAATTTATTTAGTTTAGTTATAATATTTTATATCAATTATAGAGTTCAATTCCATTGTTCGAGAGTGTTAATTTTCATGGTTTTCATGATCGGTTCACATGGATGTGAGTATGGATGCTTATGTAGAATGGGTATAATTACCCAGAATTGAAATTATATCTTATTTATGAATATAATTTTTTTTAAATGGTTAAATATATAATTTTTTTAAACAGTATTATGATGAGTCATTATATAAATGGTCTATGACAATTATTTAGATGTTTTGAGGGGTTTTCAAACAGCAAAAACTCGTTTTGTTAAATTCTTTAATATTGTGTAAGTAAGTAAGCTCCAGAACAAAAAAAGGGTTATTGAATAAATTTTAATTTATGTAACTACCATTATAATGGTTTTATAAAAATAACTTATTGCATTTAATGAAAATTAAAACGCATTGTCTATTATGTCCGTAAACTGACACATCACGTGCAATGATTTCATTTTTAGAATAAATGAGAGAGGGTAAAGAGTTTCATGATCGTTATTCCATTAACATGATATAATTAATTTATATATTATATATCGATGTTATCAGGAAAATTTTGATAGAGGATGTGAGGAGAGAATAATAAAATCAAAATAAATTAAAAAATGTTAAAAGGAAATGAATGAGGATTTAACCTCTTGAATTTACCATCCTTGAGAAGCTTCTTAATGAAATGGTTTTGGTCTTCTTATGTGACCAAGAGAACTTGTACATGGGGGAGGGGCTTGGAAAAATATTCTGGTAGAATATGGACAATTCTCAAAGATTGAAATGTGTGGGGATAATAGGTGGTGAGGGTGGTATTTATTAGGGGGGATGGGGTTGTTTTCCCGTTATTTTATTCATAAGTTTATTATTTTGGATCAATATTATTAATAGTTTGTGAATTATCAATATATATTTTAAATTAATGATGTTTAGTTAGAGATTATGATTATTACATTAGAAATGACTCATGTAATTTTTTATTTTACTTATAATGTATATATAGCATAAATTATTATATTTTACTATTCAAACATATTCAATTACTTCATAAAATTTACAACAATACACTATAACCATTTTTCAACATGTATACTTGAAAAATGAAATCCATTTTCTGAAGATAATTTTCTATATAAGAGAAATTTATATTTAATTAAAATAATCATTTCTAAAAAATATTCCTATTTTAAAATTAAAACTAATTTTATGGAACTTTCAAACAATAATTGTGGTATCATAAAATTATCATATAATCATTAAAAAAAATATTAATTTATGAGTGTATTTTATGAAAATTAATTTTCATTTAAATCATTATATTAAATATAAAATTTAAGACAAATATTTATCACCTATAAAAATATGTTTTATTAATCTATCATTTTTAAAATATTATTTACTATTTTCATGATTTAAATATATAATATTTTCTTTAAAAATATACACAATATTTATTAATACTTTCAAAGATAAAGTTACTATTATATTGGGAAATTTACATTACATAAGGGTCATTTTACTATTCCAAATGTCAAGTTACTATTTCATTAGTATAGGATCCTTAATTTTTTAAAAAGCCTCTGATTTAATTCATTGTCCATTTTTAAAGTTGTTATTGTAGTATATATGTGATTTTATTATATATACACTATATGAAATAATTATAAGAAGTTTTAAATTGAATTGATAAATTTTTGGGTCATTACATTCTTCCTCACTTTTGAAATTTCACACTTGAATTTTTCATGTTACATAAAAAGGTTAGGGTAGTTCTGTTTTATCTCCTACACCAATTCCCAAATATCTTATTCATGAATATTGTTCATTCAAAACACTTTGACATTGTGGGTTGTATTTGTACATAGAACCTTATCTTTTATATCTAGAAACTTTTCCAACTTCTCCTCAAAAAAGATAACATCTTCCAGTTGTACCACCTTTGAGTTTAGTACATGTGAAAAATCTAGCATGTACATTCTTATGAGAGATACATGGAGTGTGTCGTTAATTTGAGACATATTTGGTGGATGTTCATGAATATTGGAAATTACTCATATGTGATCAAGGATCTCAAATGGGGAACTGTATTGTTGTCTTAGATGCCTTTTCTTTAAAAACTGCATGATTCTCTTCCATTGTGATATTAAAAGGACGCCTTTGCCTCGAACATCAAACCCCAAGTCCCCTAGAGGGTTGTCATCATTTATATTTTTTCCAACTCTGAATTGGATTGGTATGTTTTTGAATGTCTTGAACCTTATCTTTCCTCTCTTTCATTAGATCAGGACCAAATAGCATTTGTTTTCCAACTTCATCCCAACAAGTTGGGGTTCTACATCACATTCCATATAGAGTTTAATATGGATCCATCTGAATATTCTAGTGAAATTTGTTGTTGAATGACAACTCAACCAATGGGATATTCTGATCTCATTAACCATAAATTCCATTTTGATTGATCCTAGCTTGTCCTCAATTGTCTGAATAGTCCTTTCTAATTGAGTATCTATTTGGGGGTGATAGGATGTGTTGAAATTCAATTCAGTACACAAATCATTTGATTACTCCTCCAAAATTTTGATATGAACATTGGATCATAATTAGGGAAAATAGAGACTATAAACCCATTTAGTCTCTCCATTTACTTCACATATATCTTATTAAATTGTCTAACTGAGAGATATTCTAAAATAGTGATAAAGTGGGTAGTCTTGTTGAGTCAGTCCACAAAAACCCATATCAAATTATTTCCTTTTCATGTCTTCCGGAGACTAGTGAAAAAGACTATAGTGACATTATCCCATTTCCACAATGGTATATAAAATGGTTTCATCATACCTTTGTACTTTTTTTCTCTACATTAACTTTATGACATATCAAACACCTTTAGATATACTCCACAATCTCATTAATCATATTATCCCACTAGATGTATTCTATAAAATCATAGTACATCATGGAACTCTAAGGATGGATAGAGAAAGTTGAACTATGTTTATTGTGAAATATCTTATTATTTATCCATGGGGATGAAGGAATACAAATCCTTCTGCCAAACTGAATCCCACCATACACATTTTTATGGAATTCTTGAAGCTTCCCTTCCCTTAAAACATTCACCTTCTTTTGAAACTCTAGATCACCCCATTGTGCCTCCATAATCTTATCTTTGATAGATAGTTGGGGAATCATTTGGGAAAGATATGATATATTCCCTAACATCAATATTTACAAATCCTTCCTTTACATATCCAAACAAATAATGCCTTTTTCAATCTGACACATTGATAGAGTAGTAGGTTCTTCTCTACTAGGATAATCGGCTACCTTGTTCGACTTCCCATGATGATAGTGTATAGAGAAATCCTAGTCCTTGATTAAATATAACTATATAATTTGATTCATGTTGAGCTCATTTTTTTTAAATATATACTTCAGGTTGTTATGATAAGTATAAATGTCACACTTCTCCCAATAGAGGTAGTCTCATCATATTTTCAAAGAATAAATCATAGAAACTATTTATAGATCATTCATTGGATAGTTTTTCTAAAGAATCTTCAAATATAGTGAGTCATTGAATATCACATTATGATTATACATGAGTAAACAATAGAATAATTACTTTGAAGCATCAATTCATGTCACAAAACTATATCCACTTGTCGGTAATGTGAGTACTTGTGTAGTTATCGTCTTATTCTTTAGCTCCAAAAATATTTATTCACATTCTTCTATCCAGATATTCTTTACCCATTTCCATGTTATCATAGTTAGTGGTCTAGAAAACAGTGATAAATATCTTAAAAAATATTGACAGTACCTTGCTAAGATAATAAAACTGTGGATTTCCATGACACTAGAGGATTTGGGCCATTCCCCAATTGGATTTATTTTTGTGGGGTCTAGATAAATTCCCTCACTTGTAATCATGTGTCCTATGAATTTGACTTGATGTATCCAAAAGTCACACATTCAAAACATGAAATAATACTTTTCCTCCTCAATGTAACCATCAAAATCCATAGATGTTATTCATGTTCCTCCTTTCTTTTGGAGTATATGAGAATATCATTGATAAACTCTAACAAAAAAAATCAATGTAACATCTAATGACTATATTAATTAAATCCATGAAGATTGTAGTGAATTTTTTTTGTCCGAAGGGACTTACTTGAATCTCATAGTACCCATTCCTTGTATAGAAGGCAATCTTCTAGATATCTTCCTTCATCACCTTTAGTCTATGATGTCCAAAATAAAGATCCACCTTTTAGAAGTACTAATCTCTTTGTAGTAGATCAAACAAGTCATCAATCCTTAGAAGATGATACTTTTTCTTTAGGGTGATCTTGATGAGTTCATTATAATCGATACATAGTAATATTTATCTATCCTTCTTCTTGAAAAAGAGAACTAGTGCACCCCAAGGTGATTAACTTGGGATTATGAATCCATTGTCTAAATTATCTTGTAACTGATTTTATAACTCCTCCAGTTTGATCTGGGCCATCATGTAGGGAAATTTTTAGATTAGAGTAGTTCCAAGTATGATTTATATTTAGAATTATACCTCATGGTCTTGGGGATGTCCAGATAACTAGGTAGGAAATACATCACCATATTCTATCACAGTAGTTGTTTTCTTTGTTTCTCATGGTTACCTCGATTTTATAAAATAGAAAAGATTCGAACAAAACATATGTCAACAAGTCATGGATAATTTATCCCTTTGTGCAATTAACTATAATGGTATATCTTTTGGGAACCCAATGATTATAATTTTTTATAAAAAATATTATTTGTTTCTTACTTGTATATAGTGTTATAATAAGGGTTTTCACTAAGGTTTTCTAATCCTAATTCCCAGATGAACTAAACCTCTCTCCAATACTAACTATAGAGATCCTATTTTTTATATTATTATTAAATCATTTTAAAGATAAAAATAATGAAAGCATCACAAATCTAGGATCTAAAGGTTTGCTGTCTTGTGAAAATTAGAACCATACATAAAATTTAAAAAATAAAACATCAAAAAATTATTTAATTCTGTATTCTATAGATTCATAGAGTTTCTTTTGTCCTCTTTAGTAAAATTAATCACATGATGATATTGATCAATGAAATGGGTGGGTTTAAATCACAATTAGTGTATATATATTAAAATGGACCAACATTACATGTGGTAAGAATAATCATTACCATGATAACATGATAATGTGATGATAATCAAAATCATTGGAGGAAGCAATAGATAGAGGCATATAATGTGGGAATTCTTAAAAATGAAATATCATGTATTAGTGGTCAACTACCACAAATAGTTGTGAACAAATATTTCATCATGTTCATGCATATTTAACCTTATCATTTTAGATTAATCACTTTACCCAATGCATTGGATATCAATATATTTGGTGAGAACCTGTCATATAATAATATTTTCTTGCACACTATAATTATGGGTGTACCTGTCAAATCATAACATTTACATAATCATGCATGAAACAAAGAACATTTGTCAATAATGGGTATAAAATTACCCATGTAAAGGAATTGGTTTCATTTTATAAATAATAGTTTCATGAATACACATTGGGGTTCCCAAAATAAATAGGTAATAACCAAATTTGTATAATAACTATAAATCTTGAGTGAGGAAGAAACAATATCAGGAGAATTAAAAGTAATATTTTTAGAAAAAGAGTTATTTTGGAAATATCTTTGAATATTTCATAAAATCACATTGGAAACGTGTGTATTCAGAAAAAAAATAGGATATTGAAATAATATTTAAGGAACATCAACTTTACATTCATACTGAAAATGGAGTTAAAGAGGGAAAACCCAAGGAAATGGAGCTGGGTTCGAGAATTTATTTGGACATATGTCTGAGTTCTTTATTCACATTAATATCATAGATAAATAAATTAAATTCATTAATTAAAAATTAGAGAACCTATTACAAATTTATTTGATTTATTATTGTTTTATTATGTTCGTTTATATCCTTTTAGATGAGTCATAGAGTTCAATTCCATCATTTGGGAGTGTTTATTTTCTTAGTTTTCATGATCGGATCACTTGAATATTAGTATGAATGTGTATGTATATTTGGTATAATAATCCAAAATTGAAATTATATCTTATTAATGAACATCCAGATGTTTAAATTCTTATATATATCATTTGGGTAAATGTTATTAGGATGAATCATTAGATAAATGGTTTTGGATCAACATTTAGATTTTTGGCGGTTTTTTCTGACATCGCAAACTGGTTTTTTTCCATTATTTATTATGTATATGAGATAATAATCGATTATTAAAAGGGTCATTAATAAATTTTAAATTATGTGACAACCATTATAATACTTTTATGAACATCATTTGAGTCTTTAATGTGAAATGAAAATCCATCGTCCATGTTGTCGATAAATTGACACATCATGGGAGGTGATTTCATTTTTAGAATAAAAGATAGAAGGAAATAGAAATGATGATGGATAACCCATTAAAATTATATAATTAAATTATGTAAAAGATAATAGAGTTATCATTCACATTTTAATAGAGTAACTGATGATAGAATTAGAAAGGAAAATGATATTAAAATAAATTAAAATGAAATGAAAGAAGATTTTACCACTTGAATTTATCCTCTTTGTGAACCTACGTAGGGAAATGTTTTTGGTCTTTTTATGAGACAAAGTGATACTAGATGTGGGTTAGTGGATTGGGAAGATATTTGGGTAGAATATGGACAAGTTTTCAAGCTTGTAAGGTTTAAGGAGAATTGGTAATATTTATAGGGGAAAAGAGGGGTGTTTTCCCGTTATTTTATCCATTATTAAATTATTTTCACTGAAGAATAAATAATTTGAGAATTATCAAAAAAATATATATTAATATAATGAAAGGATGTTTTAGATTAATGTTTTTAAATCCAATATTACTCATGTAATAGAATATTTTACTTATAATGTATATATACCATACATTATCGCATTTTATAAGCACAAAACTTATACTATTACAGAAAAATCCCAAAAAATCAGCCTAAATATTTTTATATCTATATAAATAAAAAACAAAATCCATTTTATTGAAATATATTTCTAAATATGATAAATTTAATTTTAAATTTGAATAATCATTTATTCTAAATATACAAATTTTCAAATTATAACTGATTTTATGACACTTTCAAAAATTATCTATGGTCTCATAAAATTATCTAAAATAATAAGAAAGAAATACTAATTTTTGAGTTTATTTTTTAAAAATAATTTTTCTAAATCATTATATTAATTTTAAAAATTTAAATAAATATGTATGACTTATAATAATACCATTAATTTATTAATCGTTTTTAAAATATTTATTTTCTTATTTTATGATAAAAAAATATTTTATTTTCATTCATAAGATACCCAAACATTATTTATAATATAAAAGGATAAGTTACAAATATATTGGAATAATTACTATCCCTAAGGTCCACTATACTATTCCAAATGTTATGTAACTATTCTATCAGTATAAGTTCAAAAATTTCTGAAAAAAGTATTTTATTTCATTCATTTCTTAATTTATAAAGATTTTATTGTGTTACCTATGTGTCTTTATGTGATTTATAATATATGAAATATTTATAATAAGGTATAAATTCCATTGATAAAGCTTTGGGCTGTTACAGGCATGACTAGCTATTGTTAGGAATTTGGGATGTAAGAATCCCATGTTTTGTGTTCAATGGGTTGAGAAGGTGAGATTATAGAGATTCCCCTAATTTAAAAATACACATGGATTCAAGGGGTGAGAAACTACACTAAAAATAATAGCCCAAGATTTTATGGTATGTATATTCTAAAATAAATTGGATTCAATAGATAAATTATGTTTCAAACAACAAGGAACTTAAACTAAAATGATAGATTGTTAAACAACAACATTACCATTAGAATAGTAATACGCCCATTAGGAATACTAATCTGAACAATAGAATATTAATTTCACCTTTGAAGGTATGGATAAAATTTATAAATCTTTTAAATTAAAATATGAAACAATTATCGCTTATTATAAGTAAATAAATTTTTTAAAAATGTTAAATTAAGTGTAAGTATTTTTTTGAAACATAAAAGTTTCATTAAAATTTAATAATTAATATAATTTTTTTTAATATTTTATTCACCAAATAGATTCAGAAATTAATATTTTATTCATTTTGATTATATGATAATTTTTGGAGACCTTAATTAAATTTTCAATGAGTTATAATATTAGTTATAATTTTAAAAATTGGATTTTTTTAATAATTGATGATTTTAATTGATAAATAAAATTTTAACATATAAAGAAATATTTTCTTTAAATTGATATCATTTTTTAATTCTACATGTTAAAAAATGGCTTCGATGATTTTTTGGGATTTTTCTATTATATTTGAATTTTGTGAATAGTGAAATACAATAATTATCTATATGTAACATTATTAGTTAAATACATTATTTTTTGATTAATTACTGATGAAGTCATAATATAAAATGAATGTCCTAAACTATTTAATATATATTGTGCTAATATTCCATTCTTTTTTTTGGTGAAAAAATAATAATCTATTGAATAATAAAATAAAAAAACAACCCACTAAGAAACTATAAATACCACCCCTTCTACTCACACCTTCAAAGCCTTTTAGTTTTCTAATATGATTCACAATTACTCTTCCAAACCACTTCCCCATATCCATGATACATTGGTATTAATAAAAAACAAAACCCAAGTTCCTTAAGGAGGTTCTCATCTAGAACAATCCAAGAGTAAAATCCTCTTTCCCTAAATTTGAATTTCATTTAATTTCTATTCTTTTGGAATCCTCTACTTATATCCTCTAAAAAACATGAACGATAAATCCATTATTTTATATATACTACAATTTTATTATGGTAATGGAATATACATCATCAAAACCCTTCTCCTCTCCCTTTAATTCTAAAAATGAAAACATAAGTCGTGAGGTGTCGATTTACCGCCATCGTGGATGATGCATTTTTCATTTTCTATTACCACCATCAAGGATGGACATAAAACCATTATTATGGATACTTATGATTTTATTATATATATTATATGTTATATAATGTTCAAGACCTAGAATATATACATTATATTAATTAATAAAAAAAACTAGTTTGTAGTGATCGAAAAAACCCCAAAATAATCTAAACAGCTATCATTAATGTTTTATCTAATGAAACATCCTCACATATAAAAAATGATATATAAGACCTTTTAATATTATATATGTTCATTAATAAAATATATTTTTAATTACGTATTACTACTCCCATTTTACAAGATCATTGATACATGTATACAAGTGAACCAATCATGAAAACCAAAGAAAAAAACCCAAAAACGATAAAATTGAATATTATATGTCAACAAAAAGGCCATAAAAACGAAAATTATTATAAATAAAATAATTTTTTATAGCTTATTTATTAAATTAAAAATGAATGTATTTGTTATTATCTATGTCATTAGTGGAATGTGAAAATTACTTTTGAACATGAGGTAAATGATTCTCTCCTAACATACATTTTTTCTTTTAGGTTACTATTTATCTCTCTTTAACTAAATTTAATTATTAATTATAATTATTAAATCCTTATAAATTATTTAGGTATGTTAAAAACATATGTACCTAGCACAATTATTCTTCATTAGATAGGTAACTACTTTTTTATAAGGTTTCATTTTCAATTGCTCCCGATAAGAAAGCCTGATTTAAGGGAACATCCCAATTTCATACCCTTTTTAAAGTAAGCTATATAATATAATTTAAGCCAAAAATATTTTTCATAAATAAAAATTTTTATCATAAAAAAAATTCACTTTTTCATTTATTGATTTATACAAATAGTTATGCATTTTTTAATTTTAAATAATATTTTATATTTACCCTTAAATCCCACTAAAGTGTCTCATTTCTAAAGTTTCTTAAAACCCATTTTTACATGTTTTTACTTTATTTGAACATAATTTATCATGATCTATACATATTTTTCCTTAATACGTCCATCTATAATTTAAATTCATTCATTCATGGATTCTATTATGATATTACCTTTGTTTTTTCCTTTTAAAACACTAATTCCATGAGTGTGGTGTAGGTGTACCTACCTTTTCCTTATGATCATCATTCACATAAGATTTCATTGAATATGAATATTTATTGCATCAAGGATATGAATATTTTCTAATTCGTGTAAATTACTTATAAATGATTTTTTTATTTGAACATTGTTATTGAATTGCATCTATGTATGAAGAATTATTTGGACTGGTAGGAGTGGGTGGGGCCTAGTTATAAATACACCGATGATGCATCCACATGTCTCATGAGAGAAAATAGTTAGAGGAAAACCCTTAATGTTTTTCCATGTAAAATCAGATTTTTTTTAACCATATATATAAGTCATATTGTTGATATAATGGTTAATGTGCTTGATACATGACGTCCAAGGAATAAGAATTTTCTTCACACTGTATTATGTTATTACATACCTGAATATTTTCATTATTTAAAAAATCCATCTGTTGATTTTAATTATATATTTATTGATGGAATGTGTTTTTTAGTTATTTACCATACCATAATGATTATTCACATGTTTTAGTTTCTTCACTTAATTCATGTAACCCTTACTAAGCATTTGATCACACCCTTTTATTTGTTTTCCATCCCATGTTGATGATTATAATATCATTTAATTAGAGTCATGGAAGAATTTTATTTTTCTTTTTTTATGTTTTATATAATATGAGAACCATGTATGTATCTATTTCTTCTACACTACAGACCTAATAAATCCTTAGTGATGTCATCTCTTGTATCTCTTATATTATAATAAAATAATCACTGACACTAGGCTAATGGTGTATGTGTTATTATAATTGGTATCAAAAGAATTTTTGAATAAGTCTTTGGAACTAGATGTTATGTAAGTTTAAAAATTATAATAATCCATTATAGTGAAAAAAAATCAATAATCATGATGATTTTGTCGTAACATAGTGTGTTCCATTATGTAGTGATGGCACCTAATCGAAGAAATGTAATCAATACTAATAGAAAATAAAGGTATTTACCATTGATAAATTCAACATAGTTAGTGTTGGGGGTGAGTAGATTGTCACCATATTACGATAGATTACACATGCTATAAAAAATGACTATACTACACATATGTGGGATTGTTTCATGGGGCATAAGCCCCCATCTTTTGTGGGGCTACTAACCTCGTCTTAGATGAAAAGTGGACCATGTCCCTTGAAAAGATATTTCCATCATTGAGATGAAATGAAAATAAAATTATTAAATGAAGTATATATTCTTAAGGGAGATTTGGTCAATAGTTTTCATTGATACAGAATACTAATGAGGAAGATTAAATAGAATAAATTTATTAAAAATCCTCTAAAAACATTCTTAGACATATTTTTACCTTGAGATAAATGACTTGAAATGAATATAAAATACCATAACATAATGAAAAAGGAATAAGAGAGTGTTTCATAGTATTAAGATATCTTCTAAAGACTATCTTCATATACTATATATTGCAATACATTACTTGGAAGAAAATATTGATTATTTTGTTGAAGCTTCTAATCCAAGTCTCTTAAGGGAACATTCATCTCATACATCATCATTATATGACAGAATAATATTCTGTGTCATCCAAATAGAGAATTAATTTTATAGATCATATATGTTTATGGGAAATCAATATTATAATAGGTCTTATGATAACCATTGAAAAGGTTATGAATCAATAAATAAGAGTGAAATGGATAAATTCCCATTATATGAAAATTGGGGAATGTATCATCTTGGGAAATGATTGAAAAGAGTAAGAGTTGTTTATAAGTGTGGATAAAAGGTTCCTTTATATAATTAATAAAAGTGGGAAGAAACAAATAAATGATGATAAATTTTTCAACTATAATAAAATGGGGAATTATTTAAATCAATACCCTGGGCATCAAGGTAATCTACCACATAAGAGGCCAAGGGGAGATAGAAAATATTATGTGATTAATACTGATTGAATTGAAGTACCCAATAATGTGGTGAATGTTAAAATAATCATATCTTTAAAATAATAAAATTATTTATTTTATTCTGGATCATTTTAATCATTTATATATACACAATTTTCCAATAAAATTAAATATTTACCGTTAGATTTAATAAGGGAGTTGTCAGTCAAAACCACTAAGAGAAATCTCATTTCAATAAAAATATGTTTGGAAGTTCCCATTATATAATATAAACATGGTTTATATATTAGCCTTATCACCATAACTATTATAGACTTTGATACCTCGATAAGGATTGGACTTCAAAATATGATTCAATAATTTCATGGAATAAAAAAATTATGATTTGTGAGGAAGATTTAGGATCCCTTACCTTTAGAGAAAAAAAATTCACCATCATTTTCTTTTATAGATCAACCTCAAGTAGATATATTTAATGAAATTATTGGGTAGAATGAGGAAAAAATATCTAGGGATGAGTAAAGTTATCTTCAAATTGAGGATTTACCAATTGTATAGGTATCGGTTGATATATTTCAAAAGTAGTTACCTAGACACCCGCTAGAGCATGAAGTTGAGGTTACCATTGATTTAATCCCTGAGGGAAGACCAATATCAAATACTTCATATAAAATAGAAACTATAAAATTATTGGAGATGAAGAATAAACTAGAGGAGCTGAGTAATAAAGGATTTATTCTCACAATTGTTTCTCCTGGTCGATCCCATGTTTACTTTGTCATGATGAAATACAGATCCTTAAGGATGTGCATTATTTATTGTGAAATCAATGATATTACAATAAATAATAAACATCCTCTATTACACATTGATGATTTATTTTATCAATTTTATGAAGCTTTATATTTTTGTAAGATTTACTTAGGTTTTGGGTATCATAAATTATGAGTAAATAATGATGGTATTTTGAAAGAAAAATTTTAGATGAGGTATGGAAATTATAAGTTTACAATAATTCCATTTAGTTTGAATAATGCAACTTATATTTTCATGGATCTAATAAAGATGGTATTCATGTATTATCTTCTTTATTTTTTGTAGTATTAATTGATGATATTATGGTGTATTATAAAAGATATGAAGAATGTGATAATCACTTGTGGATTATTCTATAGACTATCAAAATGAAATATTTATACAGTAAATTTATCAAGTGTTAATTTTAGCTTCACAAAATTTGATTTCTTGTCCATATTATCTATGAGGATTGAATCATAATTGATTTTATATATAAAAAGGTAATCCATGAATGGCTTATTCCAATGAACAAAATCAAGGTACGTTGTTTCATTCTTTTTAATAAGTTAATATTGGTGTTTCCTTCTTTATTTTTCTGATTGGATCACCCATCAACCAAGCTCACACATAAATGGGTTAAATCTATATAGGGAAATTAATGTTTAGAATGTTTTGAATAATTGAATAAAATATTATTAAACACTATTATTCTGACAATACCAATAATAAATGATGGTTTTTTAATTTTAAATGATGCATTGAAGAAAGGATTGGATTGTGACCTTATAAAAAATGATAAATTTATTGTATATGCATCACAGAAGTTGAAGAATCAAGAATTTGTTTTCCAAATCATGATCATGAGTTAACTGATTTAATCTTTTCTCTGAATATATAAAGTCACTATCATTATAATGAAATATTTCAGACATATACATACCACAGGAGTTTAAAATAAATATTTACATAGAAATAACACAACATGAACAAAGGCGATGTCTTGAGTTACTCAATGATTATGATTTCTCAATATGAAACTGCCCATGAAAAACAAATAAGTTATTATATTCATTAGGAAGGAATGATCAAGGACTTATAACACAAATAAGGATTGAGAAAGATATTTTGTTCATGGATTTTGTAAAGATGGATATGGGGACTATTTCGGAAGGATAAACATCACTATTTGGTCAAATGATTGCTAAACCAACATTGCTTGAGATGATATAAAGCTCAAAATTTGATAATGAGAATTTTCAAACATGGAATTTCCCAAAATGAATGTGCCTTACGTGCCGCCTACAATTCAAACTTATTCGACTGTTGTGGCCTCTTCTTCTAGATAGACACAGTCTCTCTCGGCCCCGCCCCATGTAAATCCCGGCTCTGGTGACCCTTCTGCATCGGGCCCTACCTCTGCAGGACCTGGGGCTGCGGCCCCTGCTCTCTCCTCCATGTTTGGCCACGGTCCTCTACCTTCCTTTCACGATGCTCTCTATGGCTCTTCCCCTTCTACTCCCCTCCCCTACTTCCTAGAGGTTTCACTTTGGGTGGTCCACTCGTCGCATGTAGGACCTCAGGTGTGCCTAGACATCCCCTCTTTGGCATTCAAGCAGGATTCGGGTTACCTGCATCTCACCCTAGTCGCCCATTTTGGCGTGTCCAAACCCTACCTATCGGTGTTACAGTGATGTGTGGGTTCTTGGGGCTTGTGGTCTATAGTGCGGGTCTCACTTCTTCATTGGAATTCTTTCTGCATCGTCCTTATATTTTAAGAGGACTTTATTCAGGCCTTGTGCAGAGCCCCTCTAACCTGGGGTCGCTGGTGATTCAACATATCTCATTGGTCCATTGAAGCACACTGGTGGAAAGAGTTCCCTCACACAGCAGTTTGGCTCTCTCTTCTGGGTCTTCCAATTCCTTTTCAAAATGCAAGTCATCTAAAAGCCATCGGCGACTCTCAAAGTGGTTGTCTGTGCTCTGACCTCCAGACCAGTTCTTGTGCAGAGGTTGAAGAGGCCTGCATCTGTGTGGTACTCTACCTATCAACCACATTGCCACAAAAGCATGATATTTACGTGAATGAAGCCTTTTCTGGTCCCAAGACATTTCTTATCATGTTTATCCCCTTTTCCACTCTCACTGCCCTCTCTAGGGACACTTAGTGCAGGCATGTCGGCAACTTCGGCAGGCTGGCGGGCGATGCCCATCTCTCGATAACAAAACCCCAAGAGTGTCTGAGGGGAATCCCCTTGCAGGAAAGACCTACGACCCATCATCTTCCCCTGATTAGGCTCCCATCCACACTCACTTATCTGATCATAAAGTGGTTCCCAGTAGAGAGGAATGTTGGGATATGGTGGCCTATTTTTCGCGAAGATTGACCTTGGCCACAGTTGTCTCCCCTCTCATCTCCCCTTTCCTTTTAATGGGTCTATTGAACCCCCCCAATCCTTGTCACTCCCCTGGCCTGAAGTTCCCTTGGTGAAGAGGGGTATTCCATTGTTATTTTTCCATTGGGATACTCATTCGAAGGCTCTCCTCCGCCTGTGATCATTATCCCCAACTAGATTCTATGTGGGAAAGACCCGAAAGGGGAGCTGGATGGAAAAATAGGGAGTCCTTGCCCTGCCTAGTGTACAGGGGGCGACATCAGGGCTCTCCCCAATGGCCCGAGTCTCCTCCCACAAGCTCAATTTCTATTGGAAGCGGCGTGTGCACAAGATCTCAGTCTAATAAACTTTAGGGAAGGTCATCCTCCCACTATGAGAAGGCCATGCGGTCAGGGGCCAGTCCCAGACTAATATTCTCTAAATGAATCCCCTTCTCATTTGGAAGGCCCGCAGCATCGAAACTCGCATCAAAATGGACTTCTTGGCTTCATAAATCTTCAATCACAAAATATTAATGGTGGCAATCCTGGAGCACAAGCAGCAGCCTGGCCGGATCAATGAGGTTTCCAGGAAGCTCAAATTGCATGCATCCATGCACACAAACCCTCAGAACAAACACATCTAGATCTTCTGGCATCAAATTTGTACAGTGGAGTTGTAAGAGGTGGCGGATCAACATATTACTACTAAGGTTTCTACAAGTAACCAAACCTTCCTTGTCTTATTTGTTTATAGAAGCTATAACTCCCACCGGCGGGAGTCCATGTGGATTGCTCTCAACAGCTTCGACCCTGGAAACCTAACACGGTTTGTAGGGGGATTTCAATGTCGTTGTAGATCCAGAGAAAAATAAGGGAATAGGCCCTTTTAATCGCACGGATAGTCTCTGATTCTCCCATTTCATTGTAGGAAAGGGTCTTATGGATCTCGGATTCACGGGAGACCAGTTTACCTGGTGCAACAGCCAACGGGGAGCGCGCAGATCATGGAGTCAGTTGGATAGATGCCTAGGGAACCTGACTTCTCTCTCAGTGTTCACTGGCTCCCAAGTGTCCCATCTCGCGCACGACATCTCGGACCATTCCCCTCTCTTGATCACCTTAAACTCTAGTCAGGACCATCACCCTCGCTTCTGTTTCTATCAACACCAGGTGAACACCCCTAGATATAACGACCAGGTTAGTGCCTCTTGGGACTTACCCACGCAAGTTCATACATGGTCAGTCATCCACAACAAACTTCGTCACCTCAGGAAGAGGCTCCAAGCATGGTCATCGGACCCCCTTACTTCAGTTAGGGACCTAGAAGTAGTGATACAGGATGTCGATCGAATCGAGAGGCAACTCGAAGAGAACCGGGATGATCGATCATTTGAGGAGCGCATGAGTAAGATGGATCTTATGTCAGACATGCTTTTGAGTCAAGATCGAAAGTCAAGGGAGGATGATAGGATAAAATTTATTTGAGAGGGGGATAAAAACACTGCATTCTTTCATGGTTGTATCAAGGAAAGGAAGAGGCGGATAACTCTGAACATTGATCTGGGGGAAGGCTCTTATTCAAACAACTTGGAGGTGCTGGGGGAGATTTCCAATGCCTACATTCGCAACCTTCTTACATTCCAAAATTTGAACTTCCCCATTGGGTATAATGTAGGTGATAGGTAGATATTTGATGTCATTCAGCCCAACCTATCTGGCCGCAATAACGACTAGCTAAGCGCCATGCCATAGGAGGAAGAGATCTAAAGATCCATGTAGAGTTTGAACTCATAGAGCACGGCGAGTCCTGATGGGTTCCCAATAGCCTTCTACAGGGCCTCATGGGATAATGTGAAGGACGACCGCATTGCATCCATTCCAGATTTCTTCAGGGGTGGTGCATTACCTCACGTTGCATGTTCTACCATGGGGGTTATCATTCCCAAGTCCAGAACATCTACCGCTGTGGATCACTTTCGTCCGATCATCATGTTTAATTCCCCATAAAAAATCCTGGCATGCAACATTAATGCTAGGTTATCAACCCATCTACCCACATTGATCTCAATGGAGTAGAACAGCTTCATGAGAGGGCGTTCCATTCAGGGGGCGATTGGTTTGGGCCAGGAAATGATCAGGGATCTTCACTTCAAATCCTGCAGCTCCAATTTGGCGATCAAGATCAACATGAGCTAGACCTACGATTGCGTGGAGTGGGGCTTCATCAACAAGGTATTTTCAGTTATGGGACTTTCCTCTTGGAACATTGATCTAATATTCTAGTGATTCAGTTCAAGATGGATGGCGATCTCGCTAATGGGGAAAACCTTTGGCTTCTTTAAATCCATGCGAGGTCTTTGATAAGGGGACCCTATCTCCCAGAGTATTTTTATCATCACACATAATTTCCTAAGAAGACACATTCACCACAACATCATCAAGGGAGATATCATCACCTTTCACAGGAGGATGAGCCTTCCATCTATCTCTCACCTCATGTTCGCGGATGATTCAATTCATTTCACCAACGCATCAAGAAGATCAGTGTGAGGCCTGCGTAGAGTTTTGGAGGCCTACCTATTCTGGAGAGGACAACACGTCAACAATAGTATGAGAAACATCTTCATCTCAAAACACTGCACTGAAGGTCACATCCTCAGCGTGAGCGTTTCACTGGGCATGCAAAAAAGGAGACCTCCCCATGGTGTATATGGGCGCCCCAGTCTCCCCAAAGCCTTTGCGCATTTGGGACCTTAACCACATCATCTCCATGATCACAGAGAGGGTGATAAATTGGAATAACCGATATTTTTCTCTTAGAGGAAGGATCTCCCTGATCAATAGCGTTATCTTGGAAACCCCAATCCATGCCATCTCTACAATCAGGGTCCCCAAGGGGATCATTTGGTGCATGGACAGAATCCTTGCTGTGTTCCTTTGGGATCCTCAGTCCGAGGGAAGGAGGCATTGGGACTCCTGGGGCAATTTATCAAGACCTATAAATGACGGTGGTATCAACATCTAAAGCCTCAAAGACACAATGGAATGCATGCACACAAAACTAGCTTGGGAGGTTCTGGAAAATCGCACCCTCTTGGGAAGATCTATGAACACCTGTTACGAAAAGCTAGGGGTTGATAGGGACCATCGCGCCTCTCCCTTATGGCATGAGATCCCTCCCCTCATCACCTTGCTTAAGAACAATCCTTGATGGAATGTTGGAATAGGGGAGATTATCTTTTGGCATGATAACTAGAGCGGGGAGATTATTGGATACCCAAGTTGTCCAGCCACGAGCATCTCCTTCAAAGAGGCCAGTAGCTATTCGTCCCTCATCAACTCAGTTTTCAAAAAATACCAACTAGATGTGTTCCATCTCATCGTGATGTCTTCGCACACAAACCAATGTTTATTCACCTCGTCCTCTTCTGTATCCTTCTATTCTAAGGATTATCATTGAATCTACAACTCATAGGTAGAGGAGGATGAATAGAATGGTGTTATGTGGGATCGTGCCATCCCGATGAAGCTCAACTTCCTCGTGTAGAGGATAAGTCATTGATCCCTCCCCCACTGAAGAGAACATCAAGAGCTGAGGCATGTACATGGACTCATGTTTTGTCTGTTTTAAGGAGCACAAGGAGGAAGGGACGGACCATATGTTATTTGAATGTGACTGGGGAAAAGACCTTTGGTCTAGTTTTGGTGAAATTACTGGTATTTCGGTTCTTGGACTGGTAGGGGAAACCTTCCTTGTATGTTGGTTCCATGTATCGTGGGTCCCAATGGCCTGACGGGAAAGCACAAGCTCTTGTTCTGTAAGTAGGTTGTTGGTGAAAATGGTAGGCTAGGAACATAATCCTTCACGATGGGGAGTCCTCCTCCGCCCGTGCGATAGCGATCAAGACTAAAAACCTTCTACTAGATCTAGTTAGAGCAGTGAAAATTATATGGGAGGCCCCCACTATGAAACAAATCTTGCACTACCCACACGGCCAAGCTTCCACCGATAGAAACTCAGTCGGAAGGTGGGTCAGGTGGAAAAGACCACTTCAGGGCCTCAAGCTTAACATCAAAGGGTCCTATGTTGTGGGGCTCATGCGTGTCGGAGGGCTGATCCGTGACACAAAAGTTTTGTTCATACTAGAATTTTACATCTAGTTGGGCAACAACTCGTCGCTTATCGCAGAAGCAAACACAATTCTCATGGGCCACTCAGTTTTCCTATAGAGGGGGATCATCCTTGCAGAGGGTAAAACGGATTCTCTAATAGTTCATAATTCCCTCAAGGGACTGGGTGACACCTCGTGGTCTATTGAATACACAATCTAGAAATTCCATGATCTCCTTGACAACAACATCAAAATATCCCACACCTTAAGGGAGGGTAACAAGGCGGTGGATTTTTTTGGCTTCCTACGACATTCATGGAATGGAGAGTCTCTTCATATATGACCATCATAGCTTGACTCCAGAAAGGACATACATTATCTGAGGGGATGCCCTCAGACTTCACCATTTTCGACCCCTATAGCCATGTTCCCTCGGGCCTTCTCTGTGCCATTATTTTTAATAAAAATCTAATTGATGATGATGATAATGAGAATTTTCAAATGAAATTTTAATCTGTTAAGGATGGAAGAATTGTAGACATCATGTACAAGGATATAATTTTTAAATTTGGAAAGAGGTTATATGTTCCATTAATACCTAAGATTAAAATGAAACTATTAAATGATTCTCATAGCCCGAATTTATCTATACCCCATGGTAGTCCCAGATGTATAGATATATGAAGGACAATTTTTTGTGGGATAATATGAAGTGATAATATGACTATGTTCATGATTCCTTGTTTTCAACAAGTGATACTAATTTATATAATCCTAGAGGATTCATGCTATATCTAGACATTCCAATGTGAAAGTGGGATGAAATTACTATAGAATTCAATATTGGGTTACCAAATACCCCTAAAAAGAATGATACGATACTGTTTAATGGTGATCTCCTTAATAAATCAACACATTTTCTTCTTATAAGATAATTTTTTCCTCTGGAGATCCTCTTGAGAATCTATATTAAGGAAGATGTAAGACTCCGGGGTACACCTCTATTTATTATATCTGATTCAGATCTCTATTTTAAATTATTATTCCAAAATGGTATTCAGAATGACATGGATACATAGCTTCATTTTAGTATTTTTATCACCCTCAAACCAAAGGACAATATAAAAGGACTATTTACTCATTATAAGACATTTTGAGATCCACCTCAGTTTACTTTCAAGGTACGTGAGATCAATATTTACCCTTGGTAGAGTTTATATACAATAATATATTACATTATAGTATTTAAATGGGTTTATATGAATCAATATATGGAATGATATTTCATGCTAAAACATTGTGGGTTGGTTTTGGTGGGAGGAAAATTATAAACCCATAACTTGTTGCAGAGAAAACGACAAAGGAAGTTATTATTCAGGATTATATTCAAGTATTTCAATGTAGGAAAAATATTTATTATAATAACTGAATAAAGGATTTGGTATTTTAAGTGGGTTATGATGTGTTTTTTAATGTATCTCCATTTAAGGGTGTCATATTGTATGGAAATAATTGTAAACAGAGCCATAGGAACATCAAAAAAATTTAAATTCTTAGAAGAATTATGACAATTTCTTACTTATTAGAAATGATGTCATGTCTATCAAGGTTCATGATTTGTTCCATATATCATTGTTAAAAAATTACGTTCCATACGTAAAACATGTACTCACCTATGAAAAAATAGAACATGACCAAGATTTTTCAAAATATAAAGAGATTATTGAGATTCTTAACACTAGAGAGAAAGTATTTAGAAATAAGAAAACTCGGCTAGTTTAAGTTATTTGGATAAAACATAAAATGGAATAACAAACATGAGAACATTTGGATGTTATGAAGATGGTCCATCCTTAACTATTTAGAAGGAAATATTCATGAAAAATTCAAGGATTAATTTTTTTAGGAGGGATGAATATAACACCCAAATATTTTATGGTATGTATCTTCTTAATAAAATTCTATTCATTAAATTCCTTATATTTCACACAACACCGAACATAAACAAACATTTATATACTATAAATTAGTAACATAACCGCTTGAACAGTAATATGAAAAATAAGAATAGTAATATGGCCAATAGAATAAAAATCTCACCTAAGAAAAAATATATAAAATTTATGAATCTTATAAATGAATATAATATATAATTAAGTATCAGTAAATAAATTAATGCAATAATTTTTTTCAAATTGATAAATTAAGTATTGGTCTTTTTTAAAAACATAAATTTTAATATACGATTTTATAATTAATATAATGATTTAATAGAAATTTTATTTTCATAAAATAGATTATTAAAATTATATTTTGTTTCCTTATGATTAAAATATAATTTTTTAAGACCTTGATTAATTTTTCAAAGTGTCATCAAAGCAGTTATAATTTTAAAATAGGATTTTTTTAATAAACGAGGATTTAAATTAAAAATAATAATTAGATTTTTTATTTTTTTTTTCTTAAAATGGAGTTCATTTTTTAATCATACACATAAAAAATTTTTTGGGGTGAATTTTTGGGATTTTTCTAAAATTGATGAATTTTTTGTGAATAGTGAAATACGGTAATTTTCGTATATAACATTATTAGTTAAATACATTTTTCATGATTCATTAATGAAATAAGAAAAATAATATCAAAAACTCATTCCTTATTGAATATATTTAGTTATATGTTTCAATACTATTGATATTCTGGAGACAAAATAAAAAACTAATAAATAAAATGATCAAAAAACACCCTTCTCATACACTATAAATACCACATCTCACCACCCTTTTTTCTCACACCTTTTAAGCATTTTATATTTCTTATATTATACAAAATTTCAATCTCAATACTCTTCTCCATGTCTTGGATTATTTTTTCTCAACAAAAAACCAAAGTGTTGTTCCTTAAAGAGGTTCTCAATGAGAAGAATCTTAAAGGTGAAATCATTTTTCATTCTATTTATTTTTTTTAAAATTTCATTTATTTTCATATCATATCTCAACATATTTTACCCAAACATGAATTATAACCTTATTATATTATATATACTGTAATTTTATTTTGTTAAGGGAATATCCTTAATCAAACCCCTTATCCTCTCTCTTTTATTCTAAAAATGAAAATTCATCCATGATGTGTCATTTTACCGCCATTGTGGAAGATGTGATTGACATTTTCCATTAATAACTTAAAGTATAGTCATGAAACCATTATTTTGGATAGAAAATAATTTATTATACACAATATATATTATATAATGTTCTAGAACAAATATATATATAATATTAATTAAAAAACAGAATTAGTTTGGGATGAAAAAAAAACCCATAAATAATCTAAATAGTTATCAATGGAATTTTATATAATGAATCATCCTCATATTCAAAAAACTGGTATTTAAGACCATTTAATCTTTTTTAAGTTCATTAATAACATACAATTTTAATTCTGGATAATGATTCCTCTTTTACATTATCATTCATACATGTATACAAGTGAACCAATCCATAAAACCAATGAAATGATCACTCCTAAACAACAAAATTGAATCTTATGACTCATTAAAAATTCCATAAATGAACGTGATAAAATTATATAAAATAAAATACATGTTTAATAGATTATGAATAAAATTTTAAATGAAATAATTTCATTATTTAGGACTTTAAATGAAACTGCATAACCCTTTCTGACATAATGTATGGTTTTCTCACCAAACCCTAATTTTTCCTTTGAGTAATAGTTTCTCTCTATTTACCCCAATTAAATTCTTAATTATTATTATATACTCTTCCTAAGTTATGTCTTAATTTTCCAAAAATATTTACCTAGATTAATTATTCATTATTTTATGAGAAAATACATGTTTAATGGTTTACAATTCTTCCCGATAAGAAAGCCTGATTTAAGGGAACTTCCAAATTTCATAAATATTTTCATGTAAACTTCATAATATATTTTAATCCACCAATATTTTAAAAAAATAATCATTTTTATAATGATAAAATATCTTTTTTTTATTTTTAGTTTTATAAGAACAATTTTGGCTTGGTCTATTTTAATGACTCTTTGACAATATCCCTTAAGCCACATTAATGTATCTCATTTCTAAAGCTCCTTAAACACTCTTTATACATTTTTTAACTTTAGTTGGACAAAATTTATAATGATCAATGTCTATTTTACCTAATTAACATCAATGTATGATTGAAATCCATTATTTTATGGCCACAAATATGATATTACCTTTGGTTATTCTTTATTCTCCACGTATTCCTTGTGTGAGGTGTATGCATACTTCCCTTTTATTTATCATCCTCATTCATGGAATATTTATTTAAATATCCATATTTATTGTATCTTGGGTATGATTATTGTCTTCTCTATAAATTGTTTTTACATATTCTGTCTTCTTTGAATGTTGTTACTGAATTGAATCTACGTATGCATAATTCCTTTGACTTGTCAATATTGGTGGGACCAGTTATTGATAGCACCTTGATGCATTGAAAGGTATCATGAGACAAAGAAGTTGGTGAAAAATAGTTATGTTTTTTTACAAGGAGAATCATATGGTTTTATACCTACATTCATAAACCTTCTTTATGGTATAAGTGTTCATGTTATATGTATATGACATCCAATGATGATGAATTTTTTTCATTCATTATTTAGTTATTACTTCCCATGATATTTCCCTATGAAAAAATATATGGATGTGTTTTATTATCATTTTATTGATGGATTTGTTTTATCTATTTACATTTCCATAATTATTATGCCTTATTTAATTTTAATCAATATAATTATATAATTTTTCTGATCATTTGAGATCACCCTTTTATTTGTTTCCATTTCTCAGAATAAAATGATGAAATATATAAATAAGAGTCAAGGAATAATTTTATTTTTTTTATGTCACATTTAATAAGGGAACCATTTATGTATCCTTTTCATCAATACAAATAAAGTAATCGATCCTTAGTGTTTTCAATTCTTGTATCTACGCTATTGTAATAAAATGACCCTTGGATCTAGGCTATTTGGGTTAAGGTAGTTAAAATACACCCACAGACTAGTGGACAATAAGATGGGAAATGAGTGTAAGTCCAATGAAAAACTACTATATTTCCACTGGATATATGGGGGGTTTTGGTAGCCTTATTATATCCCCATCCTTTTTTGTAACCATAAACTATTCAAATATCCCTCTAAACCCCCAAAACCCACTTCTAGATCTCGAGACATCCCTAAGGGGCCTTACATGAGGCTAAAAAATTATATAAATTTCCAGATTTATAAATAATTATTTTATAAAAAACATAATTTTTTTAATACATTATTAGATGGAAAATATGAAATTTTTTATATTAAAAAAATATCATAATTTTAAAAATGACAATAGATATTTTATGAATCAAATATATTAAATTAATAATAATATTTTTAGTCCATAAAATAATATTTTAGTAATTATAATTATTTCAATACATTTATGGCTCTCTTATATAAAGAAAATATTATCAAAATTTTAATATTAGTAAATAATGCATTTTATAATAGTCACCTAAAAAATTAAAATATTCTAAAAAATTATGAAAAATTCATCCTATTCTGATATTTTTATATTGGTTAAAAAAATTAAGTGATTTTATTGAATTAAATAACTAAAATTTAAGAATTTATAAATGATATAAAAAATAATTAAAACTATTTTAATGTGAATATGATTTTCTTCAAATGTTAACTACTGTTATTATTATATCATTTATTTGATAATTAAATTAGTTTTGATTGTAACATACCAACCAAAATCACTAAGTTAGTGCTATAATGGAAAATGACCTCATACATTCCTTCTCATATTTTATAGGCTATTGTATAGCAGTGGAGGTCTTTAGTGGAACCATGTGGAGACTGTACTATCAATTATAGTAAACAATAACATATAACAAACTTAACATAAATAAACATTGAATAATTGTACACATATAAGGATAACATATGAAAATAATTAAAGAATATATAAATACTAGAATCAAAATCCATGGAATAATACGACATCTAATTTCCAACTAGGAATATCCCCTAATATAATATAAAAAATTATAATAGTATATGGAGGATATAAAATTTTATGACCCACCTCCTCTAAATATATACCTCAATGTAGGTTATACTAATATAACATAATAATATGACTCTTCTTCTTCCATAAATGAAACAATTGAGGGATGTGCAGGTTCCTATGTTACATGGACACCTGAGAAGGGTGTGAGTGCAACTCAATAGAGCATCACCATCATAGTCCATTACACAACATGAAATTTTTTTTTACTCATGTGTGATAAAATAAATATAATGTAAACTATAAATAAATATATATTCAACATACAATAATGTCACAAAAAATACATAAGAAATAAGAAACGTAATTCTTTGAGGCTATGTACTTACCAAACTGCGATGAACCCCTAACCCTACCATCTTTGGATCTATTCTAGAATAAAAAAATGTGGGATGTCAATAGTAAACAAGATCATGTCATGGGGAAAACTATCACAAGTCATACCACATTATTCCATGATTCTTTATCTTTATCTCATCTATTGTATAAGCCCTTAGCGTTACATCCCATTACCTTCTTTTAGGTACTTCAAGACTCTAGTTTGGGTTTCAATTTTGGGTTGTTCTATTTTGATACTTTTTGGGATAAAGATGTTTTTAAATATAAAAATAAATAATTCTTGGGAAATTATTTTTGTTTGAAATAATGGAGTCCTCGTAAAATTTTCATGATTTTAAAGGGGGAATTTTGGTTTTTGTGTGGGTTAGAAGTAATTGGGTGTTTCTTATATATTCTTCTTATGGGATCTATATTTGAAAAAAATTAAAATTAAATACAAGATTTATAATATAAAATCATTGATAGTCACATGATGTCAGAATGAATTATGGAATAAACTATTTTTTCCAATTAATGATAAACTATTTCCATAAATTTGTCAATTTGTGTGTTTTCAACCCATGGAGATTCATTTATCATAATATATAAATATTCATTCTATTATGTCATAAACCATTGATTAATGACATAAAAGACTAATTTTCATTGGTTTTATTTCATCCGCACACTTGATTCCATTAAGAATTATATCAGCACACCTAATGAGAATGGAATGATTCCTCTAATTCATATTGATCTATTTTTTCCTTACTAAAATATCAGATTTGAATCTGACCCCAAGTGGATTTCCTAGTTATGGGTATCTCTTCTTCTCTGCTACCCCATTTTGGATATTCTATAATCTATTGTTTTATGAAATAATTCATGTTTTATAAATATTTTTCAGATACATAGTTTTATTTTTATTGACTTTTGACTTTTTTATAGATTGGGATTCACCCATTATGTGTGTTTATTTGATCGCTGATTAAAAGGTAGGTGTTTAAATATGACACTGACCAATAATTGAATCCTTTAATTTTTATTTTTATTTAAAATGATATTTTTCGTGATTTATAAATCTAGATTTGGGATTTTTGGAGGATGATATAGTTAGAGGCTTGGAGACTATAAAACCCCTTATTTAGTTAGAATTGAAATTATTCAGAGGAATTGAAAAAATTAAATGAAATATTTTGGATATTTATTTGTTAAATAAATGGATTTAATTAAATTATTATTTCAAAATGCAAAAAAAATTTAAAATATGTGTTTGGATTTTGAAATGAAAAAGGTATGTTGAGAACTGAATGAGGGAAATAATATTATGAAATGATGTGAAATAATTGAATGATTCTTGGACTAATAAACATGTGATCCTTGGCAGTTAGTGGGTAATTCGGATAAAAAACTAGAATATGAACACATAGAACTGTATTGATGATGATATCACTAAAATAATCATAAGGTGGCATGGTTTTTCGACATGGGAAGTTGAGTCCCGACAGCCTGATTTATGGGAGATGTGCACACACTGGGATGAGATCATAGATTTAGAAGTGTGATAATCCTTTTACAATAAACTAACATACCAAAATTCACAATACATGGTTATATGATATGTTTTATTTTATGTCTACATTCTATTGATTTATAAACTATTCTATTCATTCCAACTTAATTATATTATTATTTTTATAAAATGATCATTTAATAAAATTTTGTTATATTTACTATATTTTGACAATGATATAATTTTTTTGAAAATATATAAAGGTCTGGCAGTTCATTGTTTCATTTAAATTGAAATAATGTTTTTTAATTGTTATTTAAATGATTTTAGAACACTTTGTCAGATCCTATATGGAATTATACCTCACAAAATACATTTTCTATCGAATTTTGGTAAATATAATTATGCATGGTCCATGTAATTGAAATACACCACGTAGAGGTTCTGGATATTCTTTATCATTGGGATTATAGTGACTATGGTTACGAATAGATATTTTATTCACTTGTTATATGGGTTTATCATTGATATTTTTCTAGGAATACATTGTATCTTTTGATGATGTATGTTTTGAGTATAATTTTTCCCATTTCATTTAGGTGATTTTTCCCATTGGGGCTTTGAAAATACTAACTTGTATAATTTATATTCCCCTATATTTAGTAATATAATTCCATAATGATTTTTTTTATAATTCAAGGTTATTTTTGTGATCCCATAGAGATTAGGAACATTGTTCATGCCATGTCATCATTTGATCTCGTATTAGGTTGTTAGGGTATCCATGATGGTTTGTAAAAAAGTGTTATCATAGGGAGGATATGAATCATTCCTTGTTTTAATTTGTAGTTGGGTTGTCATGATGGACATGATGTAGGATTTAAATGAATCAATAGGTAGTTGAAATAGAGTTCTTGTAAATCCCTTTTTGTAATGAGCCATAAGCCCCATGGGTGTTTGGGAAAAGTATCACTGAGGAATAATTTTATATAATTTCTAGTATTGTTCAAGTTGATCTAATCATGATGAAATTAAATTTTTTAAATCTTGTTTTGGGAATTGGTATTTCTTTATCTATTATTTGAGATGGTTATTTTTATATCATTATTACTTATTTCAATTTTTAATATAGTTATTTTGTATCATCATGTCTCTAAGGATACATTTCAATATGTTTCATGGGGATGTTTCTAGTGAGACACATCAAGAGAGTCCTCTTGTAGACTCTAATAATAATGAGATAGTGGTGTGTGTTATCCACACTCTGGGATAGGTAAATTCACACTTTCCCATTAAATCTTCGATAGTGTATCCTTAAAGGGATGAATATATAAATCAAGATGAATAGTTTATTCTTAAAACCCGCAATCTATCAAATGATAAAATGATCCAAAATTGGATGAAGATTTGTTGAATCATATTGATCTAATTTTGGAATTATTTTTCATTCCATAAGAAATAAAGGTTAAATGTGATAACTTTATGCTTTATCCGCCTAGAAAGAGATGTTGGTTTCAACGGTGATGGTGATGAAACATTAGTGTTTTTAGTGGAATGATGTTAGTATTCATTTCACTAAATAGTTATTTTCATAGTAAATGGTCTTGGAAAACACCATGGAGTATTTTTAACATTAAACAGGGTGAAAATACCATGATACAATATAACCACCATTTTTCTGATCTTTCTTAGTTATCACATGTGGTTTTCATGAATGAGAAAACGTGTCTTGAACATTTTATGTGGGTTAACAATGTGACAACTGATCATAGTCATTCATAATGATTCAAACATCCTATATTGATGGGATAGATATATCATTGATGGAAAATATTGAAATGGATGGTTGGTCTTGAATAACGGGATATCCTTTTTCTTCACAAGGAAGTTATGTTTATTTAGTTAAAGGTAATTGAAAGCCTAACGAGTCTTGTGGTGGTTCTATTTTAATGGAATATCCATATCCTCTTGTAGTTCCAAGAATATTCCATTTTACATTATTTCAGTGTTTAAAAGTTGGGTTGTTTAAACGGGGTTTCCCTAAGGTAACCTTAATTTATACTACATGGAGTTTCTTAGGACACCTAAAGTTTTTTTGTCATTTATTTTCCTCTTCGTGAATTGGAAAATTATTTTTAGCGCATTAGAGTACTATAGTGAAATATGATTAATTAATAACTAGGGGTATTGTACCATAAGAATCTTGACCATTTATTTTCCATGCATTAGAAGAGATTTATATGGATTTTGATGTGGTTACTATAACATTGAGAAGTACCATCATAATTTCATCATCTTTAGTGACTGCATTATTTGAATCTAGTTTATGTCAGTTGTTAACATCAACCCATAAATTTAATTATCTTATTTTTCTATTTCATAATTTCTTTTATGTGATTTATATTACTATGCCACTTGAAATGAAGAGAGCGTGGGATATTGAATGTCCTTTTCTAGATTTTTCAGATATTGGGGTTACATGTATATTTTTGGTTCTCAATATGAAAAATATTTAATTCTTTTTTCAAATGGATTGGTTGACTTCTAATAAGGCATAAATTGACTTATATCTTTAATATGTCTTCATTAATGTGTAGGATGTGGTGTTCCTTGTCATTTAGGGAGAATGATACATAGGTTGAGTAGAGATGAAACTTATTTTCCAAAGTTGTGATGGTTTATAAAGATTTTTTATTTTTACTTGGAGAAAGAATCATTGTGTGATGATTTACCTCCTATTATTGTTGACTTTCATAATGTTTTTTTAATATTTCTTTGGGTTTTCACTAGAAATATAAGTGTATTTTTCTATTTATTTATTACCTGGTATGAACTTAATGTCTTTTCCTTATTACCTTATGATAGTTGTAGAGTTGAATGATTTTAAGACTCAGATGTATGATATTATAGGTATGATTTTCATATTATTTAGTGTGTAAACATAGGTGGAACCTATTATATTTAAAAATGTATCTAACAAAAAATAGTTGATATATATTGATTATAAGAAACTAAATCGATCAATGATAACAAATAAATAATTGTTGAAATGGATTGTTGAAATAGTTTACATGATGAAAGGGGTGATGTGGTTCTTGAATAATGATATTCAATCTAGTTTTCACTAGTTGAGAAATATATAATCTTAATTTAAGAAGAAATACATTATGAGTCGGTATTACCGTTGTGGTTGTCTTGTTATAACATTTGGTAAAACCAATTCTCCTGTATTTTTTATGTCATTATTGAACATGATATATCAAAAGTACCTTGAATGATTTATAGTGGTATTTTTAATGACATCCTAGTTTACTCAAACACTATGAAGGACCATGTGTGTCATTAAAAATTAGTTCTAGATATCTTGAGAATTTATCAACATTACATGAAGAGTTTAAAATGTAATTTTTTAATTAGATAAGTGATGTTCTTGGGACATGTGGACTCAAATAATGGTACATTATTTTATCATATAAAGCCAAAATATGCTTTGGAATGGGGAAAACCATGTAATGTTTTCTATATTGAGAGATTATTGGATCTAGATAGATATTAACATAGATTTATTTGGTATTTATCATTGTTGTCTTCTTCGATGAATTCATTAACAATAAAAAAGTGAATTTCATTTTGTATGATAAATTTCAGATTGCTTTTGTTGAGGTGAGACATATTTAGGATTTTTTCCTATTTTGACACTTCTTGAGGATGTGAAGGTATATGTGGTCTTATATGATTCATTAGGTTGAGTTTTTGGTTGTTTCTGTATCCAGGGTGATCACGTGGTATCTTATAGTTCTAGACTGCTTAATCTATACAAGAATAATTATCCAACCCTGGATCTCAAACTCATATCACTGATTCACATTCATTAGAGATGGAAAAATTACATTTTCACATAAAGGGTTAATATTTATTTGAAAAAAAAAATTCTAGATAAATATCATATATAAAATATTTTAACATATATCAGATACATTGGGTGGAGTAACTATAGTTTATTGATTTTTACATTTCCTATAACCCTAGTATGGGGAATTTTATTGATGGCACTTTGAGTAGGAAACATTCCAACATATATATGAATGAATAATCAAAAAGTAGAATTTATTGTATCACTTTTATATATTAATTTTAGGATACTGGAGGGAATAAGTTTGAGGTTGTTTTAGAAGAAGTACGGTAGATATCCTCTCTTCTTGAGATGGCTTATCAAGAGAATAATCTTGATGATGAAATCAATGGAATTAGGGACTCTTTTTATGGCATGAGGACCATCGAAGATTAAAAATTCTCTTCAAAGGGTATGTTATATTTTCTTAACCCATGTTGCATGACATTCCATTTGATAAAGGTAGATATGGTGAATTTTTATAATTCCTAGTTTTTAGTGAACTCTAGAACCACAAATATTTTCTATGATTTATAGTGTGGATTCGCATGGATAGGTATGAGAAATTATATCCCTAACTTTGAATCTCATTATAACACCTTCCAACATGTCAGATCCAAAAACTAGAAACCTTTTAGTTTTCATTTTTTGGAATCTACTGCTCAATTTTTATTGGGATGAAATTTTTGTAAGTGGATTTTGGTTGGGATACCATGTACTACCATAGATAAGAATGAAATATGGATTATAGTCAGTGTGATGACCAAATAGGATCCAATTATTCCCATTCAAGATGAATCCAAAGTTATGAATATGAGAAGTCAATATCTGTATGATATTTTATTTTTTCCTGGAATTCCACCTCCCATATTATATTATAGTTTTTTATATTTCACATCCCAATTCCGGAGATACCTCATAGAGGCAGTATTATCACTATTATGTTTGAGAACAATATATAATCTCTATATTGATTTCTAGGCCAAGGAAGATATATATATTATAGATATTATGTAATGTGAAATAATTAAGGACTCTGGAGGATCATTGGAAGACAATTTGGAATTGATTGAGTTTTCCTAAAATAATTATTAATAGACTGCTATCAAAATGTATAATTTTTAAGCCTTGTAAGGCTAATATTGTAGATCTCCATTTCATTTTAGGAATATTGGTGAATTTTACAAAATTATTCCAAGATTTATACAATATATAATTGTGATAATTTTATTGATTCGTTAGAGAATTTTAAGTCACATATCCAATATAATTCCAATGAATATCATCATCAATAACCACTTTAGTTTTTAGTTGGTGACTAGGTGTTAATGAGAGTTACAATTATGTTTGGTCACCATTATCTTAAGAGAATGGTATCATGAACTATATATTTTGGGTAATTTTTATATTTTTAGGTGATTATGTATAGGGACATAACATTTAAAACATCCACCTTAGTCTTATTTTGTCCTCAATTTATTTAACCTATCTCATATTATAAAGTTTCTTTTATAAAAATATCACATTCAGAGCCAGGCGGATCTTGATGTTGAGCATAATTTACCCATTATTGAGCATCCAATGAGGATTTTTTATCATAATTAAATGGTTATTAATGGGAGTATGATACCTTTGGACTATGTTATTTGGAATCAAAGTTATGATATGTGTGAGATATGGGAGTTTGAGGCATTGATGAGAGAGTTGTGGACTAATCTATTATATTTGGAAACATATTTATAGGATTACTAGGGATAGAAAATGATTATGGTGTGGAGTTTGTAACACCCAATTACTTTTATTTAGGTAATTCTTTAACTATTGTTTTGATTTAACATTTTCAGTTGGTGGAATTTAGAGCATTTCTAGGATGGGGATATTATTTCTGAAAAAATGAAATATGTCTTGAGGTTGTCTTCATTATTGAATTAATTTTGTATATGTAAATGTAAAAGGGTTTTATAGGGGTGCTTTGTTAGGTTTTCTGTGATTTTGAGGTTTTTTTGTATTTTTACAGGCCTCTATTTATGGGAACTAGCTGCATAATGAAATTTTGATGCAAATAAATGATTTATAATGTAAATTGTGTTTTGGAATTAGTCCATGAAAATGGATTATAATGAATCATTATTTACACTATAAAAAATGATTTTACACTATAAATTCATTTCTCTATGTATTTTTTACCTAAGGAGACACCTTTTCAGTGTATGTTAAACTTGTTACGTATACATAGAAAACACTTGATTTATAATGTAAATGATACTTTCCCAAAAGAATTATCTTTTATGTACACCATATTTCAGGAGTAATTCCATATGGACGCCCCAAGATAAACCTATTATTCTACTCATGAATGATGATTGGTTTACTTCTTTACAAACATGTCAGTTTGAATTTTGATCCCAGGTGAGTTTCCTTACAATGCTTTTCCTATCCTCCCTAATACCCCTTTTTAGTAGAGGTATAATCTCTAGTTTTCTGAATGAATTGTATTTTATCTTATTGATTATGAACAAGTATTTATTTATTGGTATCCTTAACATTCATTCATATTTATAATTTTAGTTATTCTGGTGCTCTTCTGATCACTGATTAAAATGTGGCTAGAAAAATATGATTTTTACCTATAATTGAAACACCTATTTTTTTCAAAATGATTTATTATGTAATTTAAAAATGAAAATTCGACATGATTGATTTGTGATTTGAAAAGAGGCATATAGATTTTGAAAATCCCCCAATTTAAATTTAATTTAATTTTCATGGAATATTTTCGAAATATAGAAGGGATATATATGTAAATTCATTTGTGAGATAAATGAATGAAAATTAAATATGACATGAAAAATAATGAATTCATGGAAACCTATGTGTAGGTTTTTTAATGGGGAATTAATCTTGAAAACAAAATGTCGGAAATTTTATTTTGATATTATTTAAAATCAGTGATTTCCCCTTGATTTATTGATTGATTGGACGATGGAAATTTTAACCTAGGTAGTAAGTTGGTAATTAAGAAATTCTCTATAAGATTAGTCCCCTAGAAATAGATTGACATTGTATGAAATAATATTAACATAATATGGAATGATTTTCCAGAAGGGCAGTTGTGTCCCAATGACCTATTTAATGGGATGTTGGCACAAAATGATCCAAGACCAGAGACTAAGTAGTGTTATGATCCCTTTACCAATAATTAATTTACAATATTTCTAATTTAATTGTCATATGGTTTAATTAATTTTATTATTAAATTTCATTAATTTATAGAATATTTTCATCCATGCTAGTTTTTTATACTTTTTTATATAAATCATTATTATTAAACATTTATATATATATGATATATTTTGATTATTTTTTTGTTAAAAATATGTAAATGTCATGAAATGACTTATTTTATTTAAATTTATATTTTGTTTGGTTTAATTGTTAGGTAATTGTTTATGGACCACATGTGGAGACCCAATTAGGATTTATATCTCACACCCTACCTTTCCCTTCAGGTTTTTATATATTATCAGTTTAAAAGTCCAAGAAAAATAAAAGTGGCACATAGATATGGTGGGTGTTCTTGATTCTTATGACCTATAGTGATGGTTGTGACTGGTGGAGATGTGATCCACTTTTTAAATAGGTTTATAATTTATTATTTTATTTTAAGATAATATATCATTTAATGATGTACTGTTCAATTATTATTTTTACCTTTTTTATTCTATTACCCTCTATATTTGTAGTGTTGATCATGATATAAATTTTTTTATCTTCTTCATTTTATGAAAATTTCATTCCCATGTTATTCTTGTATGATTCATGTTCCCTATCTCCTACCCATGGTGATCGTGAATACCATTCAAGCTATGTAAATTTTGCCTCAGTTATCAGTGTGCCATTGTATATGAGTTGGTTTGTGACACTAGGCCTCTGGGTTAGAACTCAATAGGACATCATACAAAATCACATTCGATAGTCACATAAGTTTTATAAATCCATGTTTGATAATTTTTATCCTTCATTCCATGTAGTTATCTCTAAGTTCAAGTCCCAAAGATAATCAATTCCCACTATCTCTTATCATCAACGATCACACATGAATGGCATACACTCAGTTTAGGTGACACGCAGACATCATGGTCCATCGTCTATCTCAGTCTATTCAATACATAAAATACAATGTTTGAACATTCTCCCCTATTGGGTAAATGAGCTGCTATATTTTTACCTAAATCATAGTTACCCTGAAAAAAATAATAACAACATGGTATATACCAAAAATAATAGATAGAAATAATGGATAATATATGTTTCACATATCCATGGTTATAGAACAAAAAATGGTTTTGAAAAATAGTAATAATGTATAACCGAATGGGTCTCTATTCTAGGTCTAATCACATGCATGCGATCACTATCAAGAATTGAAGAAAACCTATTCCAAAATTGGAAACACATAAATTTAGCATAGATATAAATATAAATAGAGCATGTCCTATCATCAAGAGTCATAACGATAACACATGTGATATTAAATAGAATATGGTATTATGAAATCTTGGTTTCATATCGAATATCAATAAACCCCTACATTTCCCTGTATGTCAATTCACTCATTATTGATCATGCCACAACCATTTTCGGATGAAAATAAGATAGTACACATAGGTATGACTAGGCCCGTGATAATATATCCAATTTCATTAAACATGGTAACCAAAATTAATTAAATGTAAAGGATCACCAATTAAGTTTCTATTATATGTTCATTATAACTTTTTTATTTTATAGATCATTCGCCTAAGATAGATAACCTCATATCACATTCTAATAAACCATGAATTAAACCATAGGGTATATTATGTGGGACCGTTAATTTAAAAAAAATCCCAGTGGCTTCATTTGAGTCTCTTGAATACCATTTATGATCCATTGAATTCCATGAGTTCTTAAGTCATTCCAAAGTATTCAAAAATAATTAATAATTATATAATAATAATTAATTAAAATAATACATGGAAAACCGAGAACTGAGTGTGAAAATTTACATTCTAAAATCCATAACAAATGTTACTTCCAATATGTATCCATGAAAAACCCCCAATGGATGTTTTGTGACATTATTCCAACACCAACTCAGTGAAAATCCCAATCACATTGTGGAAATATTAATATAAATTGTAATACAATTAAATTGGAATCATTAGATGAAAGAATCCCAATGATGTACCTTAAAAAAATTTATTCAGTGATAGACATTCATTGCCATGTGACAATCTCTTTCTACACCAATAAATTCCTCATCATCCTTAAAAAAATAAATTCATGTCATGTGGATTTTCATATGATCTATCTAATCAGTGTAAATCCATGATTAATATGAAATTTAGGATAAGTATACATAAATGGATTTCATGGAATAAGTGTTACTAGAAGGTATCTATCACAAAAAATGGAACTTCGATCGGTGATGGAATTAGATCTATGGACTCCTTGAAAAAAACCCTCATTGTCACCACAATTCTAATAGAGGGTTTGGGGAAATGTAAAGTGAGGTTTTTAGACCAAACCCATCAAATTAAATTTTTTTAAAAAATTTCCTAAATTAGGTCATGATTTTATGATATGAATCACATTATTATCAATATGGATAAAACAACCGTAGAATCATGACATGATGATTCACTGAATGAAACATAGTGTCAGGTAGTGAGTTATTCATATATCACATAGTCTCTACATGAACCCCTCCTAGTTCAAACAAGGGATCCCTCAAACTAAAAAATATCCCAATCATTTCATTAAAACATCCCCAATAAGTATTCATCCCCACGTTATATAGTCCCAGGACCAAGTTCTCCAAAATAAACATCCACCAAAACAACATATAATAATTTTCCCATGGAAGTTACAACCAATATTGACATAGGATATTAAAGTCTCCCGACCATAGCACTTCATATCTTCTAGATGATGTGGTATCATAAGAAACACATCACCTAATCTACCATAATCTACATTCATAAGAAGTTTCTTCATTCTTTTATTGAACACAAAACACTTCCTTAAGGTTGTGTTGGATCCAAAATCCCCATAATGATACTACTTTATGACTGCATGGAAGAATACTACAACCTCTAAAAAATCACTATATAAGCCACATGAACACTGAGATAATTCTTTCCACACCCATATATCTTGATATTCATGGTTTGAACAACCATATACCATGAATAATATGGTATCTAAAACATTATAATCCAAATCCAATGATTTATTCCCATGAAATGACACATTCTAACATAGTAATCACATACTTACAAAGAGAAACATAGTGGAACATAGTGGAACATTGACCCACTAACCACTATCCACATGACATGGACAATATAGTCCCCCTCAACAATTTCCATCATCAAGAAAGAAATTAATTTGGTCCTTCTCTGTATAAAAATCCATATAAATATTTTTTCTAGATCCAAAAAATTATCCAAAGAATCACAATCTTATATTCATGTTTATAATTCTTTCACTGGGGTGCGCACATCTATCAGTTGAGGATGTGTTGATTATATGTTTCCCCACATTCCCTCTTTCCAATGGTGGGAATTATTTTTCACTTATTTTGGGATATTTACTCATTGATTTAAATGGGATGATGGGATTTCAGTCTCTCCTTCCATGAATTCCTCCTTATAATTTGTCACTTAATTCGGGACTCCCGTAATTAAAAAGATGTTGTTCGTGAAACTCTTCGCAGTGTCAAATATTTTTTGTCATGACACATCCCCCGGGCCCATTTAGTGACTCCCCCAAGACCGCCTCCCAACGGCCTGAGGTTGGTGATTAGTGCTAAAGGCGTAAACCTGAAATTGGGAGGCATTTTCAAGAGTATCTGTACACACGCACATAAAACCATGTCCCAAGAAAACTTGAAAAGAGAACATTCATGCTATTAAACTACCACTAAGTGTAAAGGTAAAACTGAAACTAATGGGCTACAGTACAAACCCAACAAAATAAAACTACCACAAGAGAAAATAAAATATCTATGTCAAGATATCCGCAAAAAACCCCCACTTTATGGGTAAGTATAGAGTAGATACTGGAAGAAATATAAGCACGTCATGCCTACTTGATATCACTGGGCACCATCTGGTCCTAGGCCACCAAATCCTCCACTATGTAATCAGAAGTTTTCACCAGACAAAACATATGAGGGAGAAGCTCGTGCAGGGGTGAGTAAAAAATACTCATTAGGGACAGAAAACCAATAAGGAATGACCAAAAAGCAATCCAAAAGAAAACAACAAAGTATGATCATGGATTATGATAATAAAGATTGATCACAAAGGAAAACAGATCATGTTAGGTATAATCTACAGTATGGAAAGTAATCCCATCATTCATATCACCGAACTCATTGTGTTGGTGGAGTACTCCTTCCCAATGAGTAATCTGGGTATGTCAGGTCATATAGAGATACTCCCCACTGTAGGAATGTCGAGTCATATAGAGTTGTTTCCCCTTTAAACATTGATTGATGTGGTACTCATCCTTAAATAGTACCAAGGGTTTGTTGGGTCACCTAGAGCCGATCACCACCATGGGCATGTCGAGTCAGATAGATTTTCTTCCCACCTTGGCTTTCATATAGATAAACTCTTCCCTTTCAAGTACCATAGGTCTACCGGGTCACATAAATATGCTCCCCACCAAGGGAATACTGAGTCACAGAGAGATGCTTCCCACTATGTCATCATAGCTAATCCACACAGGGTTTCTTGTCAGTGGTCTTCATGTCACAGTCAGCTGTAGGATCTCCACATGTAGTGCTCTGGATTCTGCTAGAATCACTACTAAATCAATTCATCATATTTTAAATTCAATTAAATACTCCTTAAAGTATGCTGAAATATCCTCCTTATTGATAGGGATCCAAATCCAGAAAAAACACATCAATCGGTTTCCCAGTTTGAATGATGTTAATGTTATTCCAAAAAGGGTCTGATGGGGATCACGTCCGGTCCGACCCTGCTCGAGGTCCACTGACCCTACTCGGGTCCACCGACACAACCCTGATCTGGCGACCATGGTTTGGATAGGTCTGTCCTGGGTCTAGACCGCTTGGAATGGGTTCGGCCCACTGCGTAGGACAGGTATCCTCCTCAATCCTTAACATGTATATTATACAGGGCGTCGTCACTTGGTCGGTCAAACCTGGATACCTGGGTTTTTTGTACGCGGTCAAGAGTCTGCATTCGCTGATGAGCCGTGACTATGGGTTGTGTCCCTGTTGCCAGCCACCTACCCGAGCTGGCTGCGACTGCAACCTCCAGTGGTCCACTGCCGATGGTTTCTTCCTCAGACCATTGGGTCTCCTTTAAGGGTATTTTCTTCACACCTCTTGCACCAATAGCCTTCGGGGGATTCCATATTTCCTGCGATGTCCATGAATCCTCTTTTACTCCATTTTGATGATGCGACCATGGAGAACAAATAAATGCACAAGGTAGATGGGGTCAGGCCTTTTTCGTGTCATCTCGTGCCCTCTGTTTTAGATATTTAGAAACATGGGTTAACAGAGTGATGTTCTATCACAATTAATCATATAACCCTAGTGCAAACCCCCAAAAAAAGTATCCTCCTTCAAGAATGAGCAATCCGCGGATCAACCTATTCTTTATATGATCTAAGTTATTCGTTTAAAATAAATAATGGTTCATCTTAAAACAAAAAGAATCCCCTACCTCATTGGAGTTCTTCATTGAAATGATCCATCGGCATGGATTCATTTTCATTTGGTGTCTGAAACATTCTAGTCCCATTCCTTGATGTGCATCGATGTCATTAGTGATTCGCCAAAATTTTTCATTCTTCATTGGAGAGAATTCACACAATAGGTTCATTAGATAATTTCCACCCTTTGATCCTAATTTCATCAATGCGTTAACCCATTAAAAGAAAACAGGTCGTAACATTTGATTTATGACATGTTGTCGTGTCATTATGCTGTTTCATTTATGAATCATCATATCTGTTATGTATCATTTAATTCATCATTATGTTTCATGTTTATGATCCATTAATGAGATTCATTTAATGCGACTCATCATCTCTTTTCACCACACAAGAGTGTGTCCATGCTAATGCCCAGCGGTTGGGAAAAACAAATAAAACAACTTTTTAAGTTATTATATGTTTTCCAAAAAGTCTGAAAACTATATTTTTTAATCGACCCTCACTTATCAATATAATATACTTTCTTGGAAAAACTCTCCATTCTGAGTTCAACAGTGCCCTATGATTTTTGATCTGATAATCTGTTTAAATGTTAGAAGAACATACTCTCATGTTCACTTAAATGAATATAAAAAGAGTTTAAAATTCTATTTTGGGCTCACTAGGCCTCGGAATCAGGTGTTGTAAAAGTGTCTAGTCTTTAAATAATTCATATAATTTAATAAAAATTAAACAGAATTTTCAGGACATTACATTACTCCCCCCTTTTTTTGGATGTACGTCTTCGGTTTCCAAATCATGACTAATAAAATAAATGGGGGTACTGAGAACGAATCTGATTCCTCTTCTCCCTTGTGCTCTCCTAGAGACTCCAGTGCTACCACTGAATGCATATGAGATGAAATGACCATCCACAAAGGTCCTTCTTTTTTTTATCCCCTATCTCCACTAGGAACATTGAAAATCTCACCCCATAATCAATGAACAACTCCCCCTAGTCGATGAAATGTGATGGATCATGCACGTAGCTCCACTACTGTGACACATGGAAAACACCATTCACCCGTTTCATCTATGGAGGGAGAGCTAGGAGGTACACTACCATTCCAACTCTGCCCAGATTCTAGAAAGGTCCAATAAACCTTATATATAACTTTTCACCCTATCCAAATCTCTACAATCCATGTCAAGATGAGACTCAAAGGAAAACATGGTATCCCTCCTCAAACAAAAAGGGCCTCCATCTCTTATCTGAATAAAAATTTCATCTTACACTTTACAGTCCTCATCCTCTCCTGGATGATCTTCATCTTCTCAGTGGTGGCCCATACCAACTCTAGACCCATAAGTGTTAACACCCCGGGGTCTTTCTAGCATAGAAGTGATATGAATGGCCGCCTTTACAAGGCCTCAAACTATGCCATGCCTATAGTGTAGTGATAGTTGTTGCGAATGAAAACTACACTAGTGGAAGGTGGTCCTCCCTAATGCGACAAAAATCAAGGATTTAAGAATGAAACATTTCTTCCAAGGTCTGTATAGTCAGCTCTATATGACCATCTCTCTGTGGGTGAATAGTTGTGCTCAAGTGCAGAATATTCCTGAAAGCCTCTTGTAATCTCTTCCACAACAAGGATTTGAAGAGAGTGTAATGGTGTGAGACTGTTATTGATGGTACCCCATGGATCCACACTATCTCCTGGATATAGAGGTATCCCATGCACTCAACCGATATCTTCTCCCAAATGGTTGGGAAGGGAGCTAACATAGTGAGGCAGGAAAAGATCATCGAGATAGAATCGTGGCCCACGGATAGGCTTGGTAGCCCCTTCATGAATTAAATCGAGATACCATCCCATATCCACTCTGGTACTTCAAGTGGCTTCGCCATGCCCGATGGAACCTGATGCTTAGCCTTCACTTGCTGACAAGTGATGCATCTTGAAACGAACTCTTCCATTTCTTTCTTCATCCCTACCCACAAGTACTGATGTAGTAGTACCTGAAACATAATTTACACACCAAATGTACCACCAAAGGAAATGTATGGAACTCCCTCAAATCCCCCTCCTACAACTTCACTGGTACTATGGTGTATCCTCTGAAAAATATGATATGCTCCCCACTAATCAAAAATAAATAAGGAGCCTATCCTGAGGATAAATAAGGATGTCGGGCCTCATAGTCAACATCCACAAGTTTTTCCACCCTAAATCATTGTAAGAGAGGGTAAGTGATAGTCATTGACTAAAGGTAAGGTGCTACATCATCATCTCTGAAGGATATCTTCATCACAGCTAACTACTCCATCTCCTCACTCAGCAGATATAAACCAGACCTCTTACTGAGCATTTTTGCCTCAACATTCTCTTCCTATGATTATAGACTACCTAAAATTTATAGTCCAGGAGGAACTCCAGCAATCATCATTATCTCATGTTCGGGTAATTCTGTGAGAATATATACCTAAAACTCATTTGGTCAGAGTAGAAGGTAAATTGTTCCCCCATAAAGTAGTGTCACTGCATCTTCAAAGTAAAGACCACAACTACTAACTCCAAGTCATTGTTTGGGTAGTTCTGTTCATGCTTCCTCAACAACCATGAGACATAATAAATCACTGATCACTCCTACATCTAGACACAACCATGTCTGGTCCCTGATATTTCATAGAAAACTATAATCCCAACACCCTCCTCTTGTATTGTCAAGATGGGGGAACTCATCAGTCTCCTCCTCAGGTCCATGAAACACTTATGGAACTTCCCTTCCCAAAAAAAGTTTTTTCCCTTCATAGTCAAAGCTAATAAGGGTTCTACTACTCTGGAAAAGTCAGGCACAGACCACTGGTTGTATCAATTCCACCCCAAGATACTTTTCACCTCAGTCACGCTTCTGGGTGGCTCCCAAACAAATATTACCTCCATATTTTCTAGATCAACTGCAGCTCCAGCCTCTAAGATGACATGACCCTGAAAATATTCCTTCCAAATCTAGATCTACAACTTTGAGAGAATCCCATAAAGCTAGTTCTCTTGGAGTGTATCTAGGAAAATCTGTAGGTGTGTAGCATGCTTTTCTTTTGATGCTGACTACACCAAGATGTCATCAATGAATACCACCATGAAATGATCAATGTAAGGTTGGAAGATATTTTTCATGAGTCCCATGAAAACTTTTTGGGAATTTTTCATGCTGAAATACATCACCAAAAACTCATATTGGCCATACCGTTATCTAAATGATGTCTTCAGTACGCCCTCATCCTATACCTAAAGCTGATGATATCCTGGTCTAATGTCCGTCTTCGAGAACCACCTTACTCCCTAGAACTGATCGAAGAGGTTATAAATTCATGGAAGTATATATTTTTTCATCACAATATCCTGGTTTAGGTGCCAAAAATCAATGTATAGCCTCAGTATCCTATTTTACTTCTTGAAAAACAACACTGGGGCCACCCATTGTGAAACTTTGGGCCTCACAGAGCCCTTCTTCTACAAGTCCTACACCTGTACCCTCAATTCACAATGATCTTTGAGAGCCATCTGATATGCCAGTGTGGATATCGGTTTTGTCCCAGGGTATACATTGATGTCGAATTCTACCTCCCTACTAAGAGGTTGTTCTAGAAAATCCTTAGGAGAGACATCCTCACACTCATCTTTCCCTATAGGAAAGCTTTAAATCCTCTCATCCACCGCACTAAGGGTGAGGCTAGACAACTAGTGAGTGATCGTTTTCACCCTCATTCGTGAAATTATATCCTACGCTGCAAAAAATCCTTTCTCTCTAGTGAAGTAAAGCCTATTCCCATCCTCATGGACACACCACAATTTTTTCCTAATAAAATCGATCTATGAATGGAATGTAGGTAACCATTAAATAGCCAATATGACGTTGTGATGCCTCCACGACACTACTAGGAGATCTCAACCGAAGCTCTCACCACCTTGAGTGGGATCACACTACTGGAACCAGTGTGTAATTATTGAATCCATTCCCATAGAAGTATATAATCACAATGATCAATCCAAAGGATCCACTGGAATGTCTGAGCCTTGAACTAGGGGTGTATCAAAAAAGAGTGAGTGGAACATATGTCTATAATAATGGAAGATTTGGTGGAAAAAGACATAGATCATACCTCTAATCATATCTATAGTGATATGGTCATAGGCCTCCACTGCATGAACCTATGCTCGCAACTTTCCACCTACTCCATGAGGCTGTGGTGGACCACCTTAGGGTGGTGGAGGTAGTACCTCGAACCGTCACCCCTCGCCTATTACACGAACTGCTCCCCTGCCACGTCCTCTTCCTTGAGGATATCTTAGATCGAACCTCTTCCAATACCTTGAAAATCCCTCAACTATATATTGATCGTTTTTGAATCAGGTTGGGTATACACGAGCAATGTTTCCATACCTTCTGCATAAGTAGCAAGCCATGTTCCTATGCTGACGCTTGCTTCCCCAGGGGCATCGAACCACCGCTCTTGCGTCTTGGGGTTGCCCTCTGAAATATTTGTCCTACTTAGACCTCTATGACATTTGATATCTCCCTTCCACATATGACTTATCCACATATCACCTGATGGTAGCTCCCATCGATGGTGCCTGTTCTGTGAGGAAGCTCACTACACCATCCTGAGTGGGGATGCTGGGGGAAATCATAGACACCCTGATCTCCCATTGGAATTCCTTCTCAAAGGTCATGCCCCAAAAAATAGGGTCCATCACCATGTTTGTAGAGTAGTGGAAGAGGATTCTATACCTTGTAGAGTACTCAACCATTGACATGTTTCCCTACTGTTGGTGAAGCATCTCTTGTATGTGCACTTAGTGCAAGGTTTCAGGGAAGAACTCCTCCCGGAAAAGCTGCTCCAAGTATATCTATGTAAGGGTTGCCTCATCATGAGTCTTGATGGTCATGATCCACCATCTCCCTACCGAGCAATGAAGAGGTCCCATTGCTAATATCATCATCAGATCAAGCGGCGCCCTCACTAAGAGAACGACCCATGTCACTGCCTACAGCCAGTCCTCAGTGGCCTGAGGATATGTCTCTCCCCTGAACCTCATAGGTCACTATATTTGGAACTTTTAAAATGTGTTAAGACTACATAAATCCTCTATCAGTAATTCTGGTAGTGTCTTTTGATTGACAGGTGGTGGTAACTCTAGTACACAACCTGGCAGGGCAATCTCTAGCACGGGTCCTGGACCCGACACCTCATCGCTAGGCGGGCTATCCTCACAGTCTCACAATGGAATCCTAGCTGGCTGGATACATGGTGGCATCCTAAGACAGATCAACATGTACCATGGTCAATATATTATACCTGGTCAGCTGACTATAATTTAAGCAAAACATGAGGAAACACTCTATTCCTATATGATGCATGCAACCATTGTTTTTTTGTATAGAGCTGAAAATCATAACTCATGGTTTTGGTGTATGGATGTGTCGTTCACTTCACTAACATTGGACTCATTGAATCTGAATGTCAAACTCAAATCATTTAAAATTGTTGCCCAAAATTAGAATAATAGATTCTCGATCATTGAGGTAGAACCAACCATCTTTGATTCCACTTCTCACGACACATTCCACCAGGGACCGCTTCGTGACTCCTCTAAGCCTATCTTCTGATGTCCAGGGGTTGGCAACTAGCACTGAAGGTGTAAACCTACAAGTGGGAGGAATTTTATAGTGTACCTATACACATGAATATACAACCACCTCCCAATAAAACTTGAAAAGAGATCATTCATGGTACTAAACAACCACATAGTTTAAAAGTACAATTTAAAGTAAATGGTATAAAACAAAATCCCAACAAAATAAAACTACAAGAAGAGAAAATACAAGATCGATTTCAACCCATCCACTAAAAACCCCACTTGATGGGTAAGTATAGAGTAAATTCCAGAAGTCGTAGAAGCATGTCTAACCTGCCTAGTCTCACTAGGCACCGCTTGGTCTTGGTCCACCAAGTCCTTTTCAAAGTCCTCAGTTATCTTTACACGACACAACACATGTGGGAGAATCCTATGCAGGGGTGAGTGAAAATGTAATTAGTAGGGACTCGAAACCAAAAATTAAAGGTCACAATGAAATCCACAAGAAAACCACAAAGTATTATCACAAAGAATGATCACGAAGCATGATCATGAATCAAGACATCTCACACCAGGTATAATCTAGAGTAAGAAAAGTAAGACCATTAGTCATATCTCTAAACAACTTGGGATGCTGGAGTACAACTTCTCAATGAGTACTGTCCGTATGTTGGGTCACACATAGACACTCCTCATTGTGGGTATGTCGGGTCACACTGATTCGCTTCCCCTTAACCATGGATTGTTTTTGTACCCACCACTGATGTGTACCATGGGTATGCTGGGTCACACAGAGTCGCTCCCCACCATGTGTATGCTAGGTCACACAGAGCAACTTTCCACCTTGGCCATCATACTAAGATACACCTCCCTATCGAGTATCATGGGCCTGTCGGGTCACACTGAGTCGCTCCCCACTACGGGCATGCCGGGTCACATAGAGCCTCTTCCAACAAGGTCATCATTACTGATCCACATAGGGTTTCTTGTCAGCAGTCTTCATGTCTCATTCAGTCATAGGATCTCCACACGTTGTGTGCTTGATTTTGGGACAACTGCTCCTCAATCCATTGTTCACATTTCAACTTCCTTGAAGGCATCCATAGTGTATGCCAAAAGACCCACCTAGTTGTGAGGGTTCCAATTCTAAAAATGGATCATCAATTGAATGTATGGTGTGAATGATGTTAGCATTTTTCTGAAAATGCTTCGGTTGGGTTTGGTTCTGGTCTGACCAGGTCATTCCCACCTGACCCGACCTGGCCAGAGGTCCACCAACCCGACTCGAGTCTGTCGACTCAACCCGGATCTAGCCCGACCTGGGTCTAGTTTGACCTGATGGGGCTGACCGGCTTCCTCCCCCAGCCTGAATGTGTAGCACATCTGGGTAACCATCATGAAACCGATCAAACCTGGCCTCCTAATTTTTCCGTACATGGTCAGGGGACCACGTGCAATGAGGAGTCGTGGCTCATCACCGTGGGATGCTCCACCGATGAGGCTGAAGGGTTGTGTCCTTGCCTCCATCTGTTGACTCAAGCACTGACAGCTTCTAACACTTCTCTAAAACCCAAACTGGGTGTGGCTATCACTATCAGTGGGTTCTTTTTCCGATCATTGGGTCTACTCTGGTGGTTCATTCCTTGCGCTGCTTGTACCCACACCTCCGAGGGATGCCATATTTTTTGTGATGACCTTGAATCCTCCTAGTCTCCATTTCAAAGATGAAACCATGAAGAATGCAAAAAAACACACAATGTGGAGGGGATCAGTCCATGTTTGGGTCTACCCATGCCCTCTGCGTTATAGCTTTAGAAACATGGTATAATGTTTGAAATTATATCACAATTAATCAAATAATACAAGCGCAAAACCATAAGAAAAGTATCCTCCCTCAATAAGGATAGATTCTCGGATCAACTTATTCATGGTTTGATCCACATTCGACATTTATAATAAAGAAAGGGGAAACATAAAAAACAATCCCATACCTTATTGATGTTCGTTGTTGAAATGATCCATCGGCAGGGATTTTGGTTTCATTCATGCATGATGCTTTCCCGTCGCATTATTTTAAGTGCATTGATCTCTTTGGTGATTCACCAGATTTCTTCAATCGTCATTGGATATATTTCTCAAGGTAGGTTCGTTAGAGATATTCCTCCCTTGGATCAAGATTTCTCCAACGTATAAACCCATTAAAATAAAACAGGTTGCATCATTTCTATTTGTTGTGTCAACGCTTCATTATGATGTTTCATTTATTAAACAACATATCTGTTACATCTCATTTAATTCATCATTACACTGCACATTTATGAGCCATTAACGAGCTTAATTTAATGTGACTCATCATCAATTTGTTGCCACACCACAGTGCCACCGTACTACCGCCCAATGGTTAAGAAAAACAAAAAAAATAACATTTTATGTTATTTTATTTTTTTCCTAAAAGTCTGAAAACAATAATTTCCAGTCGACCCTCTCCCCTTGAAGTAATTTTATTTCTAAGAGAATCCATATATTTTGAGTTCAACAGTGCCCTTAGTATTTTGATCTATGAACCAGTCTAAAATTTATAAAAAGCTGCTCACACATTTACTTAAATGAACTTACAAAAAGTTCAAAATTCTAATCTGGTCTCACAGTTCGTCAAAATATTGTTCCATCAAAGCAGATGGTCTCAAACAAATTCAATATAAATTTAAAAAAAATTACATGGAATTTAAAGGACATTATACTTTTGGTCACTGGTTAATTACGATGCTTATGTCAAGACATTACAAGGGGGTAAAGTCAGGGTAGCAACCATCATTCAAGAGAGTAGTCACATTGGGAATCATAGACGTGTTTGGGCACTGAAACAATGGTACACCTGAATTCCTTCCCCATTTGAAAGGGATTATGGATGGTGCATAAGACTGAGGAATCCTAAGTCAAATGAGGGGAATTTTATGCCATAGTCATGTCTCCAATGATTGCCTAAAATTCCAATGTTTAACATCAGGTATGACTTGAGATTAACATTTAACTAAGACGAATCAAACGGATCACAATACTGATGAGAGTGGATCAGGTGGTTAAATCCCTAGGAGGATGCACCTAGAAGGTTTACCAGATAGATGGATTAGAACTCCCTATAAGGATGGACACAGTGTGGTGTGTCCCATAAGGGGAAGATGTCACACTGTGGAGGTACGCCCCGAAATGGGAGTATTGGATGGATGGATCAAAATTACCAATGAGGACAACCCTATGGTGGTCTTCCGCAAAAAGGGAAGATATCACAGCATAAATGCTGATGGGACACCACTGAGGGATAATCAGGGACGTTGTACCCCTAGGATGGGGCGCTAATGTTTACCATTGGTTGGGATTGAACATTGTGGAAGCTTCTTACATAACCTTTGTGTAGAAGTCATGGATCAAAACCTAAGTAGTTTGAATGGGCGAGCCATAGGATTATGGGGTATACAAAGGAAAAAAACCAAAGACATTCTGGGACTTACACATGTTTAGCTTCCCGAGTGCTGCTATGAGAAGTGAGGAAGTGGGGGCATGATCTCATCGGGATGTGGTGGCCCAGGTAAAACCAGGATGGATGATGGCTGATTTGATGATGTGGATGAGATGAATGGTATGGAACTGACATGAAGATGATGGCGGTGTTGGTCTTGAACCAATCGGAGGCTTCCTACATATCCCAGTGAATGGGAAACAATGTCCACGTAGTTCGTTGAGGCAATGAGACACCTGAGGAAGTGGCTCATGAAAATGGACACATGGAAGGGACCAGAAAGAAGTAGAACCTCCGAGTTGGTCTTGACCTCCCTGAAACACAAAGTATCATGGGAGATACTAGGATTAGAAATGGATGATAGGCTTAAACCTCAATGAGGCTTCCTACATACCTTTCTCCAAAGGGTCAATAATCAAAGTCCACGTAGTTTAGGTGTGGTCCATTGACTCGCGGTGTACACATAGGACAACACTCTAATGAAATGCTTGGGTAATACACGTGGTTAGTATCCCATTTCAATAGGGACACTCTTGGTTAGAGGAGTATGGATTGAGGGTAGGGATTATTCATGATTAGCTTCCCGAGAATAGGTCTAAAATTGCTAAAGGGAAGACCAAGGTTATTGGACCCAAAAAAGGGGACACCGAAGTTTACCAGTATTTGGGGTTGAACCTCATGGAGTCTTCCTACATACCCTATCAATGAGACAGGAATCAAAACCCACATATTAATACATCATACATTTTAATGTCCTGCAATATGAAAGGGGGATACAGTTTAATGTCATGCGGGATGAGGGTGAGCTAGCTTGAAATGGTTGAGACCGATGGTCAATGGGCTTCAACCTTGAGTAGGTTTCCTATGTACCATTCATGAATGGTTGAAATGATAAAAGTCCACGTAGTTCAGGAATAAGGGTCATGGGGCTTACACACTAAGGTGGACTGTGACAATTTCATGGACTATGTTTACTCTAAGCCCATGTGAGCCATGCTCGATGTGTGAAATAAGAGGCAATGAAGACCTAATTATCACGTCACTAAAGGTTCATCCATGTGTAATGGGATGGGGATTATGCATATTTAGTGGTTCAGAGAAATGAAGGGTGGGACTTACTCAAGGTGGGATGCCTGAGTAGGGGATTAGATGTACAAGGAGGATTTGGCCACCATACTTGGAGTACCCTATCATGGGTTTTCGGGGCTTATGCAAGGGCTTCCATAGATACACATGAAGACTATTTGTAGTGGGAGAGGAGAAGTGAGAGGGTTCTGGTGGACATAAACCTTTTGGTTCCCACGTGATTTTCACTCATGTGGAGATCATAGATTAACATCGTGTGTTGAGGACATGGATTCTTGGTAGTTTAATAGCCTTCATCTTGGATGATTAGGATTCACTCCTCACCCCTAGGACTTACATAACGGATGCACTTTATCCCTTGGTGAAGGGAAGGAACCAGCAATGCCATATGGAGATCGTTTTGTGGAGTGATCCATTTAGGGTCTCATGTTAGCATGGCTATATGAGGAAGAAATATCCATTAGTAATCAATGTGAAGAAGCAGAAGCCAAGAGAACACCACATGAAGTACTCCTTAGGGAATATTGAAATCACTTCATACAGTCCACGAGCACCCCAATAGGGAATTATACACAAGACAATGGTGTAGCACGTAAGAGGGTCTCAACCATGGTTTTGTAGGGTATGTACGACACTTATAGAACACAAGGAGTGGTGTGTGAAATATTGAAGGATTTCATGCAATATGAGGGTACACACGCAATATTGGATGGTTCCATGAAAAATTAGTGGTTGCATGTAGGGGGTACCCTGTGCACAAGAGTGGCACGAGAGAAGGGAAAAAATGTGCACAATAAGAATCATTTGTTCACAATTACCTTGAATTAAAAGGAAATTGATGAGGTTTAATACCTAGTGGGCCCACTCGAAGGAGGACCCCTAGTAGACCTATCATGCATGGTCTAGTACCTCATTTACATGTCTTCCACAAGGTCACAAAAGGGCCATCTTTCACATAATATATTGGCATTTCATCTTCTCTAATCTTCCCCATAATGATGAGGTTCATTTGTTTTTATAGTCAAAAACATTGGCGGCATCACACAAGTTGGGTTATGTTCAAGTGGAAGTTAATGTTTCATTGGGAACAGAAGCTCTTACATGTAATTTCGAATCTTTCACACCAGCCAAATTGTTTTCACACATAGAACATGGCTGTTTTTTGGAAGGTGTGTGAGGAAAAATCCATTATACATTGCATTGTGTGTGCAAGATCTTGCACTCAATTTCCAAACCTATGTGCCAACCTTTGATCTTGGGTTCACCTCCCTTGGGAATGTCAGGATTGTTCACTAATTCAAATTATTCCTTTGGTTTTCTAAAAAAAATCCATTCATGGATTTAACCCAAATTTGGCGCCAAAACATTCACCCCCTCAGAATCGAATCTAAAAGGGGGACCTGAAGGTTAGATTCTGAGGGAAACACCGAAAAGCAGAGTGTCTGATGATGGTGCAAAAAAATGACCATTCAGTGCACAAACCACTTTCGCACACATAAAGGGCCATTCTAATAATACAAATACGTGGGTGGGCTCCACACATTGACTTTCCCATGAAATAAGTGACTTTTTTCTCTTGTACGAAATATCTTCCTTTCCACACCAAAGATCCTGAATTTTGTTGGATCCTTGACTATAGCCACATGTTTTTTCACCCTACTTCTAAACCTTTTGTACACCTACATTTTCTGAATTTTATGTGGATAACACCCATCTTCTACATAGTCATCTGTGTTATGCACTGAAACCTAGTTATCATGCATAAGATCCTTTACCAATTATAAAGCCTAAATGAAATAGCTGCTCAACTAACTGATGTTGGGAGGGAATCTACTGTTGCAGCAAGGAGTACCTAGATGATCACAAACCCTCTGATTCCTCATGCAAGAAAATTTGTGTCTGATAATTAGATGTTTTTCAGTATGTTGATGCAATCTCAAAAAGAATATGTTCTTAGTGATGGTCTATCGATATGAAAATTTAGTACACTAGAAGAGGTGTTGATTCCAGGCTTCGAGGCTAATATTCCACGGTCATGAGTAACACACAAGGATAGCCTTCTATAGTACAACATCATGAGAAGTGGTCACCCCTCCAAGGAAACACAAAACAAGGACATTTACATCTTGAATCTGAAGACCAAGAAAATTGATGGCAGTGATCCATCTATTAAGGAATCTCCATCTCACTATGTGTGAAACATCAAAATTAGCATTACTAATGAGACCACAGGTTTGATGTAATGGCACTTCAGGTTTGGGATAAAATTTACATGTGAATGGGCATGGGTGTAATTGGTATACTAGACATGCAAAGAGTTTGGGGAATAGTTGTGGTCTATCGGTATATTTGAAGCCATGTGGCCATTTCGGTTTCATTTATACCATCAGAATGACCTTGTATCAGAGTTGTTTATTCATTGGTCTCCCAAAACAAATACTTTCCACCTACCCCAGGAAGATGTATGCATCAGCCTGTGAGACATACCTTGCATTAGAGGAATTCCCCTAGAAGTGTACCAGTATGATGAGTTCCTTCAAAGAGAGAACATTTGAGGGATTAGGACATGCACCCTAATTCAAGCATGGAACTTGTTGGAGTTATCCAATGATAAGTGGAAAATCAAGTACATCCTAAAGGATATAGCCTACTCAGGATGGTTCAGTCTATTTCTGACGTAGGACATGGTAGTGAAAATTCTAGGTCGAGACATGCATTTCCTAAACACATTACAATGTAAGGAGGAAATATCATACTGGATGGTCCTAGAAGTAGGGAAGTACTGATCATGGGGCTTCAGCAAAAACGAAATTCGAAACCCGAATGTATGATATGTCGGGTTCCTTGATGCATTTATGAGTGGGTGGATTTTGCTACTGAGGGACACAAGGAAGGGGGTTTGTCTACGGATTCTAGTGATTGATGTAATGATGGAGACCAATAACAAGGTAAATCAAGGGGTTCCTATATTGTCCAGGATGTACAGAATTCTGGGATGCATCTCTATAGAAAGTATGCCTAGGAGAATATGTGAACCGTTCTAGATTCTTCATGGATGGGATGTAGCTCATTATGGTGGGTAGGAATTATCAAATTACATCCTACTACTAGGTGATGATTTATGACTATACATACTGAATATTTTCAGAATTCTCTTTTGACGCTTAAATGTTAAGGGATCAAACTCAAGATTGTAAACCATACAAACTTTAACTTTTCTCTATTTCAGACCCCATTTAGCCAGATGGTAGATAATGGGTGAGGCCTATTGGAGAAGAGGTAATAAATTCAATGCATTGTGGGTTGTGTAATAGTATCTTATATTGATGGAAAATAAATGGCGAACACTATGTTCCAATGTGGTTTTCCTAGATATTTGGGTGCATGTAGCGGATTCCAAAGAAAGTATATACAGAGGTTATGGAAGAGAAACATGCTTTCCTCCTTCACCAAATGTGGCTCATGCTCACGACTTCAAGTTTTGTTAAATTCATCACCCTTCCCTTTACTAATGTCAATGCCAACCTATAAATGAAGTTTTTAGACCATTGGATAGAAATGTACATAGAGGCGATTATGCGGTAAAGAATTTGGAAAATCAGGGTAGGAAGTCTGAAGTATGAATAGAGAGGAAGTATAATAGGTACTATGATGGAGGTGAGAAAAGTAATAATCCATGAATTCAAAACATCATGGGATATAACATCATCGGCAGGAGGGTCACAAGGTGAGAATGTGCCTCTACCTTTTAAAGAGATGCAGTCATGTGGGAGGACTCGTGGGCCAGCTAGGGAACACCCTAGGTAGAAACAAATACATATTCTAAATTCGACCAGACAATTTTCCTATATCTAGGTACTTCTTGGAGGATGCTGCAACAATCTATGCCCACAAAAGAGCTATGGTGGAGACTGGTGCATACTAGGCTTGACCAACAAGATGTAGGGCGCATTAAGGTTGTAGATAAGGTTAAATTTCTTCACCTACATGCTTATCTGACAGCCATGGTAATTTATGTTTGCCAAAAAGGATAGTATAAAGAACCACATCTCCTAGAAAAGGTGATTCTTGGCCAGGAGCATGACCCAAAAAAGCTGACATATGAGGATGATGATGACGAGGTATAAGAAGAAGAAGAAGAAGGGAAGGTAGAGGAGGAAGAGGAAAAATAGGAAGGAGAGGAAGATATAAATAAGAAGAGGGAGAAGAGGAGGTTGGAGGTGATGGTCATGGATGTGAGAGACATCCAAAAATAGGCATCCAGTAGAGAATCCCATGTGAGAGTGGTGAAATAGAAGGCTCTGATGCAGAACTAGTTTAACAACTCAAGGTGAATATGAACTCTTATCTATACTGGCCACTCTATTTTCTTAATTTGAATCCACTAACCAAAATTTTCATTTTTTAGGAAAAAAATCTATGATTATTTCCATGAGGATTTCAATATAGGGGATGAAAACATACCCATGAATGTGCATGAACATCCTCATAAATCTGCAACTTGGATCGAGTAGGGTGGGGGACCGACCACGGTTGAAGTGGTCGAAGGACCAACCATGATTGAAGTGTCCAGTGATAAGACATCAGAAAAGGATGAAATGAAGACCTCAGAGTCTCAATCTATTCTCAATGTTTAGGATCCATTGTTGATCATTGAATTAATAAGCACATAGGGATCTCCAATGGTGGAAGATCCTACCGTGACTCAGAAACTGGACACTAAAATGCCTGGATCTTGTGTGTTTATACCTTTTTAGGCTCACATATTTTAATGGGGAACTCAGTTGACCAAGATACATTCCCAGTGAAGGGATCGTGGGGATAGAGGTTCATGAAATGGTCGAGTCTGAACAAACTGATGGAGCATTACCAATGATTTCCCTAGTTCTCATAGATTCAATTATTAATGTTGGTCCATCCCTATCACCCAATGAGTAAGAAGCTATAATCATGGGTGATGTTTCTTCCAGGGTTAATCTCTCAGCTAGTAGGGGTGAGGACATTGAAGAAGAAATAGTGGTAGAAGGGGACCCTTCTACTAAACTCCTAGATATTTTTTCTGAGTACAAGCCTACAGATCCTGAGGTGATGGATGACTCTGATCCTGATGATGCCGAGGAGAGTCATAAGACATGAAAAAGGTGTGTATTTGAATCAAAAACTTCCTAATTCAATCACATAAAAGAATGGATGAGCCATATTGTGTCACTTCACACATGGATAATTTTTCTCCTCATTGGAGGGGTGGATGCTCACCGTCTTCATATGAAAATCCATTATTACATGGATGAGAAGATATGAGAGAGTAGCCAATGCTCTGATATTGCCTGATGTCAGAAACAATCAAAGAATACCTAGATGTTTCTTGAGGCTGATAAAGAGGTATGATGCCTTGAAGAGAAAGAAAATGAAAGAGAGACAATTATCATTGGCCTTTATGAGATCATTGAACAGTTGGAGGCTCAGCTGGCGGATTCCTAGGATTAAGCAGTATTGGAATGTCATCAATAACTTGAGTTTTGAGATAATCATGAGAGAATACAGACCATATCTAATGAGCTCTGCTCCATAGATGCTGATGAAGATAGGGATAACAAGGAGTGTGAAGTATCCCTGGAGGCTATGATTAAGAAGTTTTAAAGACATGAGCAATCCATAAAAGGGTATTATACATAATTTCCATGTTTTGGAAAAACTCCTAAAAATCTATCCCTCTTCGTCATCCTATCCAAAATGGCATGCATGAACTTATTATTTTCTTTATTACTTATTTTAGTTCACCTCGATCATAACAGTGAAGTAATTAGTGATCAATCCCTAAGGTCATATGAGTCATACCTGGTGTGATGAAAAATATAGGACTACATAATTATTCACTTTTTTATGAGAGTGCCAGAAAACCTTATGAATAATTGGGAACTAAATGAACACCCACAGTTTTTAGAAATAAAATTAGGGTCTTGAAAGGAGAATAAGGTCCTCAAAATAGCCAAAATGCTCTTCCAAACATACCATAGTGCATGACAGTGATGGTGTCAGGGTCATTAGAATCAATTCGAACAAAGGGGGATGTGAAATGTAAACCATAGTTCCCAAGAATCATAACATAGTGATAGGTGGCATGATGGTGGAGGATATATGCCGACTGTATTCAAAACACATTATCCATATTGTGTCAGCCTGAAATGGGCACAGAGAAATGAGGTCCATCCACTGACTATAATTGAAAACATGGGCCCTAACTCAAAAATTCATCCAATATCTTATAGATCATTGTCCCTAAATGGTAGGCGAGCGGAAATTCAGAGCATCCATGCCATTTGGGAGTCCCTTTAGATGAAAAAGAGGGTGATGATTCGAATAAGGAACATGAAAAGCATCATGTGGAATGATGGGATGTTTGAATGGAGTCCAAAACTCATATAATTTCACAACCATGACAAAAATACTTTGGGTGATCTTATCAGTCTATATCTGGATCAAACCTACATCCAAACAAAACCCCTATAGTGAGGTCCTTGATTTCCTTTTAGTTTTACATCATGTGAATAAGGACGATAGACACATAGTTTATCATCATATGTTTGGGATGATATATACACAGTTTAACATATTACGGTGAAGATGATGTATGGAATAGTTTAACCTAATAAGACCATGACATTACTCAAATTTTAACGTCATACATCCTAGACCCTAGAAAAAAGTTTAATTTCATGTCACATGGACTAGGAACTCCTAGTTTAATGTCATAACATTCAGACAATGTTTGAGGGAATAACTAGGAAAGTTAATTGCCCTAGGATTGGTCCCAAGGAGGAATGTTTGGGCATCGCTACGTATCCCATATGGATTTGAATCAAGAAAAATGTAGTTCTAAAATGTGGCATAAAAAAGGTTAATTCCAGAGGGACAATGTATTCTTGAATGAAAACATCATATGGTTGGGTAGTTAACAAAACACAACCTAGATGAAGAATAAGTAGTTTAATGTTGTACGATCAGTACATAAGATATATTAGTTTGTGGTCATATATTTTGGACCCAGAAAATTTTGGTTCTTCCATGCAATCACAAACCTTTCCCATATCCCTAAGCATGTGTTAGCTATGCTCGGTGTGGGAAACAATGGCTGAGAAGATCTTTACAACATATGGAATAATCAGTAAGAGATATGGTGTGGAGTCTAAGATATCCCCACGATGCTGATTCATACTCTAAATGTGCAAAGGTGTACAGAGGGACAACACCATTGGTGTCTAAATTCCTCTTGAACATGATGGAGTGGGATAGGATGTGAATCACGAGACCAAAATTTAGGGCATAATGGGGGAGGAAAAATGATGAAGGATAACTATTGACCATGTTTGGAACACATCATCCATATCATGTGACCATAAATGGGAAAAACAAAAGAGGGTTGACTGCTGATAAAATCTTCTATATAGGATCTATATCATAATTCCATTCTAAACCCTTTGGGATGTTGGCCCCAAGCGGTGGTGAGCCATGAGGCCAAGCATCCATACCGTCCAGGGGTCCTTTTGGATGTGAAAGATGATGGAAACCAAAATAAAGGGAGGCATAAATCATGGAAATTGATGAAATCATTTCCATTAAGAATCTGACAATCTAATTCCTAAACCATAGTGCATCTGAGCACATTAGTTATGCATAAAAAGGGTTGACGGGTCCTGTTAAGGGCAAAAAACTTGAGAAGCTGAGTGGATAAACAAGTTAAAATAGATTGATGAACCTAGGTCTGGACCCAAAGATAAAATTTCCATGTGTTCCAACATATCCCATGAGAATAGAAATCATGAAACACGTAGTTCTTGAATGCATGATGTTTAAGGTCATGTGGGAAATATGTGAAAGGTAGAGGTTTCTCAAGAGGGAAACATGTATAGAATGGAAAAATAACCTAACATGAATGCGGACCAAATAAGTCCAAATAACACACTATTCACAATTTCAGTAGAGAAAAAAGTTCAAGGGACTAAGAGATGGAATAGAAGATCTTGAGGTTAGACCCGAGGAAAACAAGTTCGGGAATTCCAACATATCCCAAAAAATTGGAATCCAGCCACACATAGTTCATGAAAATCCGTGCAGTTTAACATTATGTAATATGGATGAGGAAACTTATGAGGGAGATCCTTGAAGGGATGTACATGGTATGGATATTAAAAATCCAATGTGAATGAGGACATAATTCAACACCACACCACATGTTTCTTACAGTGTTTGGGCTAAGTGGCCAGAAAGGAGGTCAAATTTTAGGTACCTGGGGCAGGACCTGAAGGTGAAATCCACGACCATTCTTATGTATCACATAAGGGTGGTAATAAAGTCACACGTATTTATCAATGGGTTTTTTGTGCAGTTATAACCCATGAAACAAAAGAATATGCATTTGATGGTTCTTTTGTTGATTTTTTTAGTGTGGCTGTGTTTTTTTTGGAGAAACCAACCCAAGATGGATAATCCGAGCATCACCATAGAAATCAATCCATATGTAGGCCTTGAAAATAGAATTGTGGATGAGTAATTCCAAAAATGATTCCATATCATGTGGGGACTCCACAATGCGGTGCCATTTTTTCATCGTGCGGCCAGGACTATAGTGTCACAGTTTGAGGTCATATGATATGACCGGGCAATGAACTTTTAGGTTTTTCATAAAGGAAAAATAGTTTAAGTTCATGTAGGACTAGACAACATTTTTGAACATCTTATGGTTGGATGCATGTTTAAGAAAAACGTTCTAAAGGGAATGTGCATGGTGTGATAAATCATACTTGAAGTGAATGGGGACAGGAAAAGTCCACACCACACTATGTGTAATACCAAAGGGGGGTGGGGGCTTAGGCCAAGGTCTTGAAAAGATCTAAGGACCTAGGGATCGACCTAGAGATGAAATTTATGCATATTCCAAAGTATCATGTATGGATAATGTTGTAAGGGGAGATCTATGAATGGGAAACATGACCTGGTAGTTGTAAACCCAACATGAATGAGGAAAATGAAGTCTCGTAGTACCATGCACTTCCAGTAGAGATATTAGGCCAAGGATCCAAAAAGGAGGAAGAACATGGGAATGGACCCAAATATGGTATTTTTGGTAGTTTCTACGTATCCCCTCAAGATGAGAATCATGCCACGTGTATTTATTGAAATTTCGTCCAATTTAATGTCATTCAATAAGGATGTAAATGATCCTAGTCTATGGTGATAGAGCTCGGACCATAAATGTCCAATTTAATGTCATGTTCATGGGACATGATAATGGAGTCATCTCAGTAGAGGTATGTGGAATGGTAGTGGTAAACTAGATTTGAATGAGGACATAAGTCTACACCACACCACATACCCCTGGGAGAACATAGAAAAAGAGGACTATTGAAAAAGAAGGTTTCTAATGCCTAGGGCTGGACCCAAATATCCAAATTCTCATGCATTCCTATGAATCCTACAATGGTAGGAATCAAGACATTCATAGTTCTATATTTTCCGTTCAGTAAAACATTGTGTGGTAAGGAAGACGATGAAGGGGTTATAAAGGGAGTTTTCAAGGCGTGATAGATCATACCCAACCTAAATGATGATAGAAAGATTGAACACCACATAAAATCCCAAGAGAGAACTTGGGAAAAGAGGTTGTAAAAGTAGAGGGACCTAAGGATGGGCCACTAAAGAAAGGCATGGGAATCACTGCATATCCCAAAAGGATGTGAATAAATCCATTCATAGTTATTTACATGTCTTTAAGTTTAACGTTGTGCGACAAGGATGTAAAATATCATAGTTTATGGTCCTAGATCTTAGACCATTTTGAAGTTTATCATAATACGAGATGAGTGACAGGTGGTTTTACATACTTCTGCCCAGATGCATCGTGTAGTTTAACATTGTATGGTAGGGATGTAAGCATGTATTCTTAGTCAAATTACTTCTTTAACAATTTGGGATTGGTGGTAGGAGTAATTCACTCACCATCTAACGTTGTTAGGAAGTATGTGAAATTGGGTTAAACCTTGTGAATGATATAAGGTTCCTCCCACTTAGGTACCAAAATTGGAGGATTCATACTGGGTATCATTGTCATAATCAAGGCCAATATCCTGTCACAATGATGGAATGAATGGAGACAAATATTCATGTTGAATGATCTGGCTATCTTATTCTAATTCCTCTCTAGATTTCTCAAGTCTTAGATCATATTCTATTTAAGGGCTTCCATTTTAGCCAGATGTATTTTTTCTACCTTTTCTAGATTATTATGATCATTAATGGTTTTTTGATGCTAGGGTAATTGAATATCCATGGGCAGAACTGCCTCTTTTCCATACACTAGAGAATACGGTGTCATTAGAGAGGAATTATGATCAATCATCTGGTAATCCCAGAGAATGTTGGGGATTTTATTCGAAAAACTCTTCTTGTTCTAACCAACCATATTTTTCAAGATGTTACAGAGGGGTTTTTTAATTCCTTGATATTATTGTTTTCTTGTGCATGATTGAATGTGGTATGATTAGAACAAATATTGTACTTGGAGTATAGTTTATTCCGCTCAGCTACATAGAAGTTGGTGTCGTTATCGATGAGTACATCACGAGGGAATCGGAATTGGTGGATGATATTGAATCTCATGAAGTAAACAATGGAATTATCCTTAACTTCCTTGAGTGTTACTACCTCTAAACACTTGATAAATAAATTCATAGTGGTCAGGATGAACATGAAATGGAGAGATGTTGTCGGTTGATATGGCCTCATGACATCGAGTCCCCATACCACAAAGGGACAAGAGTACTTGGTAGTATGGAGAGGCTCTAACATATGATACACGATATTTTCATGGATCTGGACTGCATGGAACTAATTGGAAATCATAATGCTATCATGAACCATGGTGGGACAAAAGTAGCCTAATCATCGAATCTGATGATAGAGCGTAGACCCTGTCAGGTGAGCCCCGCATGAACCAACATGGACTTCTTGCATAACCTGGTAAATCTCATCTCCTTGAATACAGTAGAGGATAATCCCATAAATCCCACATCTGTAGAGGATATTCTCAATACTGGGACCACTCTGAATGATGAACTGCACTGCGCGCGGATGGACTCACACGCATTCGACTCGGTCTATCGGGATATTATCGTGATTTTGATACTTTATAAAGGGAGTAATCTAGTCAAGGGTCTGCTCCAATGTTATGGAAAGGGTACATAGAGGTCCCATTGTGGAGGCATCTATGGTATGGTGGCTAACCTGCTGGTTATCATCATCATCCGAGGTGATATGAGCGATGAATATTTCACACGCTACATGGATAATCAAATCATCCTAGTTAGGATCTACAAGAGATAAGGAGAGGCTAGCCAATGAATCATCTTGAACGTTCTGCATTCGAGGTTTAAGAGTATCTTCTGGCTGAGAAGGGAACTGGTCCATCAGCTAACAAGTACTCCCTAACAGAGGAATGAGACAAAGCTTCCTAACAACATAGTGGCCTTTGATCTACTTTATGACCATCTTAGAGTCCCCTTTAACATGAAAATGGGGATCATCAATCTTGATAGACAACATGGGACCAATTATCAGAGCATGATACTCTTCCTCATTGTTGGTATACCCTTCTAAAAATAGTAACGAAAAGGGAAAGTCAACTTGTACATGCATGATTAAGATGATAACCAGGCCTACACTATTGAGTCTGTGATCATTGAGTCTCCTGCCAAAAGGGATTCGGGAAGAGACATCAAAGTGAACTTACCAACACGGTACAAGTTGATCCACCTAAAGGATAGATTCAACTAGGAAGTCAAGATCAAGAGACTATTCTGTGGTTGCTAGATGGGCGTCAATAAATTATGCTAGTGCATACCCATTGATATCCTTCTGGAGGGAAAAACCTTATGTAAAACTATTTAAGGATGATTTCCCACCATGCTAGAGGGAATTTTAAGATGGGATGGTTCCGGATGTACATTAGTGGATCTACGTGGGACACTAGTCATATATCATGGTGCTGAAAGTAATGTCAGAATTTTTGCACAAACAATACTTGTGCAAGGCAGCTCTTCTTGACAGAGAAATATCTAGTCTCAGTACCGAGGAGCATGTGGTTGAGATAATATAGACCACTATATGTACATTCATTGTTAATTTGGGTGAGAAGGGCGTTGAAGGATCATTCCAACGTGGTCACATGAATGACCAACGGTTTCCCAAATATAGGTGGAATCAGAACTGGAGGCTGTAGAATATAGCGACCCTGAAATTTCTAAGACTATTATTACATCATTATAATGATAAAAAATATGATAGTATTAAATATAGTGGATCCAAAGGTTTATTATCTTGGGAAAACTAGGAACATACATAACATTTACAACATCAAACATAAAAATTTATTTAATGCCTTCTTCTCTAACTTCTTATTAGAACTTGACCTCTCCTTAGTACATGTAGTCAATTAAAGATATACATAGAAAATGGGTGAGTTAAAATCCTAGTAAGAGGGTACATAAGAAAAATTTTACAATGGGTGAGCATAATTTAAACATAGGTAAAGGATCATGAACATGAGAGGAATCATTAATAAAAGACTTGAAATGTGGCAATGAATAAAAAACTGAAACATCATATCTCAGTGGTCAAATACAAAACATAGTTGTGAACAAAGATAAAATATTTTTAACACATTATTTCACTTTAAAAAATGATAATAATCACTTTTCCTAATTAATTGGAGCACTATATAATTCCAGGTGCACCCATCACATTGAAACATTCATTTTTCACTATATAATTCTGGGCACACCCGTCACATCATAACATTATCATTATCATGCATGACACAAAGAACATATATAAAAAATGAACATAACTAACCCATGGAAAGGAATGTTTTTCATCACATAATAACACATTAATAATATTTGGTTTCCCAAAATAAATAGGTAATAACATACTCGATATAATAACCATAAACATTAAGTGAGAAGTAAAAGGTGTTTTTTTGAAAGAAGAGTTCTTTTGGAAAACATTTTTTTGACATAAAATCCAGTGGAAAACATTTATATCTCATAATAGAAAATATAATGATGAAAAAATAATTTTTAAATATTATCCATTATAAAAATGGAGTGAAAGAGGGATAACCCAAAGAAAGAATGTTGTGTTCGATAATTTCACCTTAACTTGTATCTGAACGCTTACGTCACTTTAATGTCATATATAATCACATTAGATTCATTAATTAACAATTAAAGAACCTTTTTACATGAATATAGTTCATTATGGTTTAATTATGTAATTTATGGGCCTTTGTATGAGTTATATAGTTTAAAAACATTGTTAGGGAATGTTTATTTTTATGGTTTTATTGATTGATTCACTAGTATTTATGAATGTATGTTCTTGTAGAACATGGATAGACATACAGAACTGATATTACATGTTATTAATGATATTAAAGTAAATTAAATGATATTACAATTAATTATGTTATAAACCATGTGGATTAATCCTTAGATAGGAATTTAATGATGAGCGTTTGGGTTAATTCGGGCGGATTTTCGTCCACAACGAACTTGATTCTTTTAATCATTTAGTAATATGTACATAATTTAGTTCCAGAAAATTAAATGGGATATAATAAATATATAATAATATGGGTCAACCATAAAAATGTTTTAATGACCATATCTGAATGTGGAATGGAAAATTTAATACATAAAGTTCTTGAAGGTGGTAAATTAACACCGCATTAACAACATTTTCCTTTCAAAAAAAAAGAAGAGACGAAGGGGTGATATGATATAATATCACATTAATATATTAAAATTACATTATATGAATAATAATAGAGTTACCGTACCATGTTTATTATGATAATTTGGGAGATAAAAAAATAACTTGAAGTTGAAATGAAATTAAAGGAAAATAGAGGTAAATTACCTCTTGAATCGTCCTCTTGAGACCTCCTTCAAAAACATAGGCTTGGTATTTTGATGAGGCCATAACATATTGGACGTGGGGAAGGGGATAATGAATATTTTTGGATAGATTTTAGACATGTCTTGAAGCCTAAGAGGTGTGTTTTGGGAAGGGGGTGGAGAGGGGTTATTTATACATGAGGAGGGGTGTTTTTAGAATAAAATATTAAATAAAATAATTTATCAAATGTTAGACTTGTAATAATAGTTTTTTGAAATCATAAATCATATATTAATATAATATAAATAATTTTAGACTTTAAATAATCTTTATAATTTTAATTAATTAATTTATTAAAATGAATGTGAATGAAAGAGAAAAAGATACGTTAAAGAATCACCTTTTAACTTTAAGATTGGGAAAGTTCTTTTTAGGATTGGAAATTGATTTTATTGTATTTTAAGTAATAATTTATTAAATTAAATATAACATGGACGAATCTAAATCTGTATAAATTTTATTTTTTCATTACATCATGAATGATTCTATTTAAGATACATCGGTTATTGGAAAAAACTAGTTTTTTACTATTCACCCGAAAATTGATGTATTCCATAAAAAAACCAAAAATTCACCCTAATAATTTTTCAACATGTAGAATCCAAAAATGAATTCCATTTTTCAAAAATAATTTTTTAAATATGATTAATTTAATATTTAATTAAATTCATAATTTATTCTCAAAAACAGTTTTAAAACATTTATTTACTTATTCCAAAACATAGGTACATCATGTTTTCAATTAGAACCCACATATATAATATCATAGGTGAGTTTACTATTCATAATGGTATATTACTATTCATAATGGTAACATTAATATTCATTAGGTTATGTTACTATTTACCAAAAATTAAGTTTGTTCTATTAGACTCCAAACATCTTACTGATCACAGCAGTATATGTTAGACTTTCAAAATTCAAAACATAGAAGTGGAAAATTATGTTTAGTGATAACATTGTATTTAGTATCATTAAATGTAATTGTGATTCTTAATCTCATCATACTAAAATCCTTAATTATAAGAAGGGAATTTCATTGATATAACTTTGGGTATTACATTCTTACACCTTATAAAATTTCACCCTCAAAATTTCATTTTACATAAACAGGTGGGGTTACTTATCCTTCATCACCTCTTCTGCTTCCCAAGTAGCTTCTTAAAACTTAGTGTTTATCCACTAAACTTTGACAAGGTGGGTTGTCTCTTTGCATATAACCTTATCTCTACTGTCCAGAATCATTATTAGCTGCTCTTCATAGAAGATAACATCTTCTAGTTGTACCACCTCTGAGTTCAGTACATGTGAGGGATCTGGTATTTACTTCCTCCGTAGTGATACATGAAACACATCATGAACTTGATCCATATTCGGTGGAAGGTAAATCTGATAGGCCACAACTCTTATGCGGTCAAGGATCTCAAAGGGACCAATGTACAATGGGCTTAGTTTCCTTTTCATTCCAAACCATATGACTATATTCCATGGTAAAATTTTAAGGAATAATATATCTCCATCGTCGAACTTCAATTACCTTCGATGGTTGTTAGCATATCACTTTTGCTGACTATGGGAAGCAATGATGTGTTTCAAGATGACATGAACCTTCTCTGTCATATCTTGCACAAGATCAAGGCCAAGAATCTTTCTTTCTCAAACTTCATCCCAACAGGTTGGAATTCTACATCGCATTTCATACAAAGCTTCATTTAGAGCCATATAAATACATGAGTGCATGATATTGTTGTATGATAACTCAACTAATTGGAGATGCTGATCCCATCCACCTTTAAATTCTAAAGAGCAGACTCTTTGCATGCCTTCAAGCATTTGAATAGTTCTTTCATATTGGACATCAGTTTGGGGGAGATAGGCCCTGCTAAAATTTAATTCAGTACTCAAAGCATGTTGGAGACTTCTCCAAAATATAGATGTGAACCTTTGATTATGATCAGAGACAATCGAGTGTGGAACACCATGCAGACACACCACTTCTTTCACATATATTTTTTAATGTCATTCTAGCGATAGATCTTCCCGAATTGAGATAAATGGGCAGTCTTCGTGGGTCGGTAAAGCACAACCCATATCACATTATTTCCATTCAACGTCTTCGGGAGACCCATGACAAACTCCCTAGAAACATTATCCTATTTCCACATGGGTATTGGCAATGGTTGAATCTTCCCTTTGGACTTTTGTCTCTCAACATTAACTTGCTTACATACCAAGCACCTTGATATAAATTCCGAAATATTCTTCATCATATTATCCCACCAGAAGTGCTCTTGGAGGTCACGGTACATCTTGGTACTACCTAGATGGATAGAGAATTTTGAGATATGTGCATTCTCTAATAGAACATTTTGTATCCCAAGTGATGAAGGCATAAAAATTTGTGTTCCAAACCGAATCACACAATCATCGTCGATATGGAACTCGTACAACTTACCTTTCATTACTATATTCACCTTATTTTGTAACTCTAGACCATCCCTATGTATCTCCTTAGTCAACTCTTTGATTGATGGTTGTGCAATAATTTGGGAAAGGTTGGATGTATCCCATGACCTTATGGTTTCCAAATCCATCATTTTCATATCCAAGAAGATATGTTCATTCTTAATCTGTAGCATGGATAGTATATCAGGTTCTTTTCTACTAAGTGTATTAGCTACCATATTAGCATTTTCAGGATGGTAGTGAATAGATAAATCTTAGTCCTTGATTATCTCTAACAATCTCCTTTGATGCATGTCGATATCCTTTTTTGTGAATATATACTTTAGACTCTTGTGGTTGGATTATATGTCACACTTCTAACAATAAAGGTAGTGCCTCCAGATTCTCAAGAAAAAAATCATGTCATCTAGCTCTAGATCATGTGTCGGGTAGTTCTTCTCCTAGATCTTCAATATTCATGCTATGTAGGATATATCATTGAAATTTTAATTGAGTACACAACCCAAGCCTTTCTTTGAAGCATCACTGTATATAAAAAATCATTCCCCACTTTTTGGTAGTGTGAGTGCAGGAGTAGTGATCAGCCTTCTCTTTATCTCCTTGTATCTTCCCTCACATTCTTATTTCCATACATAATATACCCCTTTCCTTGTTAACTTGGTTATTGGTCTTGACAACCATGAGAAATTTCTCACAAAATGTTGTAAGTACCCAACTAATCCATCAAAACTGCTGATTTCTATAAAAATAGAGGGCTTGGGCCATTCTTCAATCGCCTTTCTTCTAGAAGGGTCCATATAAATTCCCACACTTGTGATCACATGTCCCAAGAATGTGACTTTCTTCATCCAAAAGTTAAACTTTCTAATCTTGGAGTACAACTTCTCCTTTCTCAATGTCCCCAACACATGTCTTATATGTTCTTCATGTTCCTCCTTTCTCTTTGACTATTTGATAATATAATAAATAAACACTACCACAAATTTTTTGAGGTAATGTCTAAATAATATATTCATAAAATCCATGAAGATTGTAAGGGAATGAGTATGTCATAAGTCCATCACTAAAAACTCATAGTTCACATACCTTGTATGGAAGGTAGTCTTATGAATATATTTCTTCTTCACATTTCACTAATGATATCCATAATGAAGAATCACCTTTGAGAAGTATTTAACTCCTATTAAATGATCTAAAAAGGTATCAATTCTTTGAAGAGGATACTTAATATCTATGGTTATCTTGTTCAATTCCCTATAGTCGATACATAGTCGCATTGTTCCATCCTTCTTATTCACAAATAGAACTGGTTAACACCTAGGTGATACACTCGAGCATATAAACCCTTTCTCCAAATTCTCTTGCAGAAAATTCTTTAACCCCCCTTGTTCGATAAGATACATCATATTGGGACACTTTGAGATAGGAGTAGCTCTGGGTATGATTTCTATTGAGAACTCTACCTCATGATCCAGGGGAAGTTCGGGTAACTCTGGGAGAAATATATCACCGTATTCCATCTCGATGGGCATTTTAGCAAGGTTGGAACTTTCTATTGACTCAACCATTTGGGAGAGGTATAATTCTTCGTAGGGAATCAACACCGTAACAGTTGGAGGATTTTTAAAAGGGGATTCATGATCTTCCTTGTGTTTGTATAGGATCATCGGATTTTTCAGAATATGAAAAGTTATTTCATTTTCCTGACAGTTGATATGTTCTCTATATAACTAGATCCATTCCATTCCCATTATAGCATCGAATTCCACCAATGGAAGTATATCAAGATTCACTGGAAGAGTCTTCCCTCATACGACAACAAGAGAAGAGTCAAAAACATGGGTTGTAATGATTTCAACACTTTGTGTTTTTATAGATATCTCTACATCTAGGTTTCCAGAATTCGATTCTATAGTTCTAGCAAATGTACAAGATATAAAATAATTCATATGAACAAGAATAAAATAATATTTTTTCCATTATTGAGTGAATTGGAATTCTACCATGTAGGAATTTATTTTCTTGTTCCACTTCCACAGTAGTGATGGCATAAGCCTTCCCTAGTTCTTTGGCTTCGGTGGCTGCGGACGTTGATTACCCTCAAGGACTCGAAGTTTTGTGCACTGGACTGCATGGTTTTCTTTATACCTATAGTTATATCATTGAATTTTGGGTGGTTCTCTCTATTATTCTACTACATTATCCTTCCTTCTCATGTCTTTTTGACACACTTGATCATGGTGTCCTTCTTTCCCACACTTGAAGAATTTCCCTATCCCTTTGAGTTAGCTTCCATGATGAAACATCCCATATTTTTGGCATGTGGATTGATGGGTTTTCTTCCCACCATTATTGTTATATCCCCCAGCATGGAACTCCATCTTTCATTTCTTATCACTATATTCATGTGACCATTATCCAAACTCTATCTCCACTTTGATATAACATCGAACAAATTCTTCATAACTCCCAAATTATGAAATTTAAAGAGCCTTTTGAAGGTGTGGTTTTAATCTGCTAAATAATCTATCAAGTTTTCTATCAATGTTGATAACAAAACCCGAAGTGTTCCTTTAAAGCCCAGTGAAATTCTCTTCATAGGTCACGATAGATTATCTTTCCTTTTTCTTAAGCTCTATGAATTCTCTATACATATTTTTATGATGAGTTAATGGAAAATAATTATTATAAAACATGATATTAAAGTCTTATCATTCCATCTATTCCATTTCATCACATGGTATGGTGTTCTTACTAAAATCCCACCATTGATAGGCCTCTCTATCTAGATGATAAATAGCTAGAGTCACCTTTCCTATCTTAAAATAGTAGAGCACAGAATAAATCTTCTCCAAGGAGTTGACCCATTATTATACAACTAGTAGGTCGAAAGTTCCACTAAACATCAATGGTTGTTTCTACATAAAACACTTGATATCCAATTTCTCCCTCTTTGGTGATGGTGGATGTTCCCCATTATTCTAGTTATTGTTCATAACCTGGGATAGTTGGGTATGCATCGCCTCAATTTTTTTAACTCCACCTCCCAAGTTATTGGGGGTGTCATTCGGGAAATCATTGCATTGTCCCTCGCACAAGCCATTGTCCTAGTTTCTCTTGGTTCCAACCATTTTCTAAAATAGAAAATGTTAGGACAAATACATAGTGAAAATGTCATGAATAACTTATTTATTTGTATTATTTACACTAAAAAATAACTTATGGGATCCTTATGTAAGGCTTATTTTGTTCATATTTTTACTTCGTCTCATACTAGAGGTTTTCTCTAGGGTTCACTAATCCTAATTCCCAAATTAACTAAACCTTTCCTCAAATTCAAACTATAGAGACCCTTTTTATACATTACTATTAAGATATTATTAATATAAAAAGCATAATAGTATTTCACATAAAGGATCCAAAGGTTTGGTGTCTTGGGAAAACTAGGACCATACATAATATTTACAACATAAAACTTAAATATTTATTTAATTCATTCTTATCAAGATTATTATTGTCATAATCACAACAATATTAAAATGGGTTAGCATAATCCTAACATAGGCAAAGGATCATGAACATGAGACGAATCACTAATAAAAGACTTGAAATGTGGTAATGCATAAAAAATGAAACATCATGTCTCAGTGGTTAACTACCACACATAGTTGTGAAAAAATATAGCATATTTTTAACACATCAATTAACTTTAACTCATGATATTAATCCCTTTATCTATTTCATTGGAGTTCTGTATAATTCTGGTTTCACCCATCACATTGAAACATTTATATTATGCTATATAATTCTGGGTGCACCTGTCACATCATAACATTATCATTATCATGCGTGCGACAAAAAACATATATAAAAATTGAACAAGACTAACACGTGTAAAGGAATGGGTTTAACCTCATAATAACACATTCATAAACATTGGGTTCCCAAATTAATTAGGTAATAACATACTTGATATAATAACCATCAACATTTAGTGAGAAGTAAAAGGTGTATTTTTCAAAGAAGAGTTCTTTTGGAAAAAGAAATTTGGAATAAACTCCAATGGAAAAAATTTATATCACATAATAGGAAATATAATGATGAAAAAATTATTTTTAAATAGTAACCATACAAGAAATGGATTGAAATAGGGATAACCCTAAAAAATAATGTTGGGTTCGCGAATTTCCCCTTACCTTGTATCTGAACACTTCCGTCACATAATGTCCTGTATAATCACATTAGATTAATTAATTAACAATTATATAACCTTTTTTACATGAATATGGTTTATTATGGTTTCATTAAGTTATTTTATGGGCCTTTGGATGAGTTATATAGTCTAAAAACATCATTCGGGAATGTTCATTTTTTATGGTTATCTTGAGCGGTTCACTTGTATTCATGATTGGATGTCCATGTAGAACATGGATAGAAATAGAGATCTCATTTTACATGTTATTAATTATACTAAAAAATTAAAATGATCTTAAAATGAATTATTTTATATACCATGTGGATGAATAGTTAGATAGGTATTTAATGATGATCGTTTTGGGTTAATTTGGGCGGTTTTTCGTCCACAACGAAGTTGTTTCTTTTAATCATTTAGTAATATGTACATAATTTAGATCCAGAACACTAAATAGGATATAATATATATAACATAATCTGTTTCAACCATAAAATTGTCTTCATGACCGGATTCCAATCCGAAAAATAAAATATAAAACATGCCGTTCTTGAAGGTGATAAATTAAAACATATGAACAACGTTTTCCTTTCGAAAATAAAAAGTAAAGGAGAAAGGGGTTTGATAATATAATATCCCATTAATATAATAATGCTCTAGTATATGTATATTAATGGAGTTACCATACCATGTGGATGAAGATATGTGGGGAGATAATAATAATATAACTTAAAGATGAAAGGAAATTAATGGAAAAGAGAGAGGGGAATTACCTCTTGAATCCTCCTCTTGAGATCCTCCTTAAGGAACCCAAGGTTGGTATTTTGAGGAGACCAAAAGCTCTTGTATGTGGGTAAGGGGCTAATTAATATGTTTGGACTGAGTTTATACATGTATTGAAGCTTCAGAGTTGTGTTATGGCAAGGGGATGGAGAGGCATTATTTATAAATGAGAAGGGGGTGTTTTTATAATGAAATATTAAATAAAAAAATATATCAATTTTTGGACTTGTGATAGTAGTTTTTTGACACCATAAATCATATATTAAGATAATATAAATCTTTTTAGACTTTAAATCATCTTTATAATTCGAATTCATTAATTTATTAAACGTAATGTGAAAGAAAGAGAAAACGATACATTAAAAAATCACCTTTTGACTTTAGGATTTGGAAAGTTATTTTTAGGTTTAGAAATTTAGTTTATTTTATTTTAAGGAACCATTTATGTAATTAAATATAACATGGATGAATCTAAAGTTCTAGAATTTTTATTTCATCATTACATCATTAATGATGCAATTTAAGATACACCGGTTATGGGAAAACTGTATTTTAACTAATCAACCGAAAATTGATGTATTTCTGAAAAATCCATAAATTCACCTTAACCATTTTTAGATGTGTAGAATCAAAAAATAAAGTAAAGTTTTAAAAATAATTTTAAAAATATTATTAATTTAATATTTAATTAAAATCATAATTTATTCTAAAAACCCGTTGTAAAACATTTATTTACTTATTCCAAAACATAAGTACATAATGATTTTAATTATATGCCGCATTTATACTATCATAAGTGATTTTAATATACATAATAGTATATTACTATTCATAAGGGTAACATTACTATTCATAACGGTATGTTACTATTCATCAAAAAATATGTTTTTCTATTAGACTCCAAAATTCTTACTGATCGCAACCGTATATGTTAAATTTTCGAAATTCAAAACATAGAAGTGGAAAAATTATGTTTAGTGATAAAATTATGTTTAGTAACATTAAATTCCGTTGTTCCTCATTATTTTATTATACTATAAGTCTTAATTATAAATAGGGAATTTCATTGATAAAACTTTGGGTCATTACATAGAAGGTACTGCTTGATTTCCTCGTAAGCAGTCGAACACTCTTCATCCTAATAATAATTGTCACCTATATTCGTGTGTTGGTAAAAGGTATCACACTTTCCATATAGATTTTCAATGAATGGGATAATTTATACTTATTGTCCTATAAATCCTCAAAGATCATTAATATTTCTTGGAGGAGGCATCTTACTGATGGCCTTGATCTTTTTTGGGTCGACCTCGGTGCATTTGTATCTAACAATGAATCCAGTAAACCTTCCGGAGGTGACCCTGAAGGAAAACTTCAAAGAGTTTATCTTCATATGGAGGGAATAAGGGAAGTTGAATAATTTTTAAATATCCCTGATATGGCCCTGATTATAGAGAGATTTAACCACCGGATCTTCTACATAGAATTCCACTAATGTTTTGAGGATCATCTTGAATATGCGGTGCATGGTACACAGATAGGTGGCACCTACATTCTTCAGACTAAAAAGCATTACCTAGTAATAGAAATTACCTTGTGGGGCTCTAAAGGCAGTATAATCTTCATCCTTGGGAGACATTTAGATTTGATAACATCCGGAATACCCATCCATGAATGAGATATCTTGGAAACCAATGATATCGTCAATCAACATCTTTGTCACCGGAAGGGAAAAATCATCATTCAGAAAATGACGGTTGAGATCCCAAAAGTCATTGCATAATCTAATCTGCCAGTCCTTCTTTCTGATAGGAATGATGTGGGCTATCCATATTGGGTACTGGACTTCCATGAAGAAGTTTTCCTTAATTAGCTTATCAACCTCATCCTTGACCATGGCACCGTGTGAAGGGTGCATATTTCTAGGATGTTGTTTGAACCCGCAGTGATTTACTAGGAGACAAGGATGATGGATGGTGATATGAGGATATATCCCTAAAATCTCTTCATAAGTCTAGGAAAATACATCCTGATGCTGCTTTAGGAAATCCATGTGTCATTGTTTCTCTTCTGCAGGAACGGCTTCACTGATCTGTGTTGATTTCAGATCCATCGCAGTACCGAGGTTCACCTGTACCAATTCATCTACCACCATTGAGATGCCCTCTTCGAATGTGGAAGTTGGACTCTTTCAAATCATACACTTCCTTCATGGTGATAGTATCATTTCAATGAGGTAACTCTTTTATTTCAACAAATCCTAATGAAATGATAGCACCAACCAAAGTGGAAATAGATTCTTCACCAGAGGAATCTCGTATTGATGAAATCATGGAGACCAAAACTATTGATCTGATTCCATTAGGACTTTGACCCAAGGGTTCATGCTTATTAATATAATAGTAGTATTGGTGTGTCTTCTTAAACCGATTCAACCCGGTCATGTGAACTATTAATGTTGGACGTAAAAATGTTGCCATAGGGAGAACATATTGATATCGTATAGAAGTAGGGGACTTTGGGATCATCCAAGCCTAATTTGTGTAGGAATATGTGGTAATCTTCTAAAGTTTCTTAGACTGGGTAACACATGTCCCCTCATTTCAGAGACAAAAAAACATTTACCCACATCTGGGGTTGTGGCCTCCAATCGGTGAATCAAGATAATATAGGCATCATATAGGTCTGTCTATTGGTTGGTTGTAGCCATAGCATGCTCAACCTCGTTAACTTGAATCTACATGTCATTTCACTTGTAGTTTTTGGTATCTAGGTAGTGGTACTTGCAAGAGGAAAAATGAGACACGTCACCTTGGAGTATGCCTACTCAAACATTAAGGGAGTAGTTTGGACATTAGTGATATGAGAAAGGGACTACCACATGAAGGTGGATCCATGGTCTACCCATCAATGTGATGTAAGTGATGTATTGTGAGACAAACAAGAACTCAGTGCTGGAAACTAGGACACCGAACTAATTCTTTAGGTGGATCTTTCCAATTGGTGTCTACTCCATCCAAGAATAACCTCGAATATTTTGTTCATAGGGAATCATATTTGTTTTAGGTAGCCTCATATTGAAGAGTTTCTGGGTTTGGATAAAGTTGATCCTAGAGCCCATGTCCACAAAATAGTGGGGGACCACTATGCAATTAAAAAGGCCAGTTATGTATAGTGGGATGATGTACCACTGTATAATAGAACATTAAACTTCTCTAGAGAAAGAGATGATGGCCTAACATCCCACATGCTTGACTGTCTCATCATGGAAGGATTCTAGTGCTAATGCTTCTTCTTCAAACTAGAGGGGTATTCTTAAGGTCTCTACAATGGCTTCACGCATATCTGCTGATAGGCGGAGATTATAAAGGATAGATATCCTGGTAGGAATCCTGTAAATATTCTTGGGTACATAATATTTCCATGTCAGGCATACACTACTGTTAACAGGAGGTCGCTCATTGGAAGGAGGTATGACGGGAACTACTGGTTCAACTGGCCGATTCTGCCAAGAGCTACGAATTCCCCTCTTCTAACTAGCCAAATCATAGATATTGACTACTGGATGATGATTAGATCACTGAAATCCATAAACAAATAAAATTGACCAATCATATCACAGTCATGGTGTGTCTTCTGGATTGAGACATATAACCAATGGTGGTGGAGGATATAATGAAACGAGATGAGAAGGTTGTGCATTCTAAGCTCTACACTGGGCATGTTGTCTGGTCTTAGGGGAATGGACGGCTTTTATGGAAGCACATGATAGTGAATTATGACAATTCACATACCCACGGATTAATTTACATTAGCAATGACTTGGGATGTTGGATGGCCTTCCTGGCTCCCTTCATCATTTAGAACCATGTTAGGGTTCACCAACTCGATGGTATTGACCGAAGCATACCCATGGTCATCAATAAAAGAATCCTCCATCATTGAGAATATTCTAGGGGAAATCCCCATCCATGGTGGAATTAATTCACGGAGTTTATGAGACATATTTGGAACTGGTCGAGGTCTTTTTTTCCCTTGTGCCATCAGTGATTTCTTCCTGGAGAGGACAAAGGATAATATGTTAATGCAGAGGTAGTAGTTGATGGTAGGGTAGTGACTTCTAAAATATTGGCCCGATTTAAACATGAATTCTTAATACTATGGGCATGGGAAAATACCTTGGGATCTATTTTATCATTATATTTTTGAGACCCCCCATTAGAAACTTGTTTCCATTCACCCTTGTTGTCGTTGTCCAGATTTATAAAAACATATGCCACATGTACCGGGAGTGGACATAATCTGACTATATTATTATCGACCTGGTCTTATAACCATCCTTAAAAAAATTACTACTTTATTCTGTGCCCATGGAATTGGTGATAGGGGTAGTAATTGGGGTGATCAGTGAGATCTACCTCTTCTGGCCTCCTATATTCTAAAAACCACAAGATTCCCTGGTCCAAGGTGCTTCGGAAATAATTGTGAACCTGAGCCTCGTTAAATGAGTAAGTCTATTTCTTCCTATCTGGGACAGAACCTTGGGGAGACTAACCATGACGAGTTGATGGAGGGGCCTGTCATGGAGGCGGAACCTGATTATCTCACCTAGGTGGCAGTGGTGCGTTGCATGGGGGAACCTGTCGATTTTGAGATGGGCGCTGCTGAGCCGGAGCTTGAACCTAAGGTGGTGGGACTTATCGAATATATGTAGTTGGCTCTACTGGTAAACATTATAGCTACACGAGGGCCCCAATTTGTTCTACAAAAGAGATCTTGTCCATGGAATCTCTTCTTAAATGAGATATATGAGGAAATGGTTCTGTCTTCTTGGCTTACTGCAAGGATTCTTCAAAACATTGAGCTTTTTCAGAGAAATCTTGGTACCCACCTGGGAAGTTATGAGTGATTAGATAAGGGTCCAGTTCAATATTTACAATCCCCACACACATTTTTAGCAGTTGTTCCTGGTTTAGAGTCTTATCGAGTGAATATGTGAGGCCCTTCCACCTGGAGACAAAGTCTGCAATTCACTCATCATGCCTCTGCTTGAATTTGAAAAGGTCATCAATACTTTCCTTCCAGGTCATAGAACTATATTTGTAGGGAAACTAAAAATGAATATCCTCCCAACTGGCTATTGACCTAATGGGTAATTGTCTATACCAGAAAAATGCAGGCCCTTCCTGTGTCTCTATGTAACATAAGAGCTTGGCGGCCTCCTTCTACGCCAGAGTTCCCAGAATGGGTCAACATAATTAAATGAAGTGGTCCAGATGATGTCGAGGATCGATAGTCCCATTAAAGGGGTAGAAGGTAGGAGTTCTAATACTCAGGGGTGGTGACATATCATCTAACCATTTCGGATATGGCTTACCATCATGTGGGATTGCTACATGCCAAGTTTCCAGATCCTCAAGGTGAGAAATAAGCATTTCCATCATATCATCGTGAAGAGTATTTCAATCTTGATGGGGGTTTGTGACCACCAACACATTGGTAAGTTCTTCAACATGGTAAGAAGGCTTATTGGATCATGGGGAAAATGGAAGAATTGTCATAGGAGCTAGGGTAAAGGCTTGTGGAGCGGTCGGTGGGACCTGTGGAGAGGCCATCCGAACCTGATCCAGGTTCTGGGGAAGGTCATTGAGCATGTCTGGTGTATTTTTTGATGCATAACGTGGCCCCTTTCCATTTACACTGGCATATACCCTATCTAGATAAGAAGGATTTCTAGATCACTTAGAGGAAACTCTCTAGGAGGAAGCTATAACAACACATGCTACCCCGACTGAGGGTTACCATAATTGGGTCATCATTCCATGAAGTGCTTAACGAGGATCTCGTCAACCATCATTTTCTATTCAGTAAGCTAGTGAAATAAAAAATCCTTTTCAGGGCCATATTGTATCTTTTGTATTGAGGCAGACTAGTCGTGGGTTTCAAAATCCTAATTTTCATTTTTCCCTTACTAGGGTATCTTCCGAGAGGAAATGACTCGAAAGGTGATGGGATTCCATGAAAAGTTCTATACTGGTGCGTATTGACACCTACATGGTCTTCTGAGTGTTGTACTACCCCATATGGTTTCTCCTCTTCTCTAGGACTTGTTCCAGTGCCCCCTTCTGGGTATATCTCATGAAAGATCATGTTAAATGTGATGACACCTGAAGGCATATCCTCGATATCATCAGGTGAACCAGGATGGTGCAGGATATGGTTTAAATTTCTGGAAGTGTAATACCCCTAGCCACAAATATGGAAATGTGGGTAAGATTCCTTGATATCATTGCAGAGTATAGTTAAGCTCTAAATGCATTATTACTGGTGGGTCTGATGATCACCTGGTGACGCATGGTGATGAGCAACAGGGTGTGTGGCCAACTCGACCCAGCGGAATTTCTATCCAATGTAATCGTAGTGTTCCCGAATCTTAGGGTAAAAAAATTTCTAAAAACAGAGATGGAAATGAATCAACCCTAAGGTTCGGTGGAGTGACATAACCTCGTCCCGGGTAAGGGAATAAACAATGTTGAATTTTTAAGTTACAAATGGCCAAAACATCTCTAGGAAATGGTCTGCTGTGAAAATTACTCATATACTTCTTGGATCAGACTCGGGATTCGACACTTGATTGCCCCACTATTTGATTAGAGGCAGTTGTGGTACTGGAAATGGCACTGATGTGAACTATTGTGGTGGTAGACTGGATGGTGGAGAGTATTGTGAACAAGGTGACAAGCAATCATATCACGGTTTTTCTTCCAATGAATGCACTGATTACACCACCACATCTCAAAAAGATGGACTAATGGCCACTGATTCCAGCGCAGGGGCTGCTATAACACCCCTACTCTTTATTACACACATAAACATGATTTATTACAAAAAAAAGCACTTAATAAAACACCAAGGATCGAGAGTACTAGTGTCTGGGGAAATTAGGAACATTTTATAAAAATTTAAAACATAAAATAAAACATCCTTATTCAAAACATCATTTACATGACCAACTCATTCCTTCGTACCTAACACAACATGGGATAACCTGATGACACACATAATAAAGGGGTGAACTATAAATACATTTAAGGGAGTAAAAAGGGAATAACATGATGAATAAAATACTTTTTCGGCAATAGGCATATCAATGAAGCATAAGAGATACATGAACATAAAGGCATGATATAGCATGATCATTATAACATGGAAATGTGGCAACACCATACAACATGATATTTGAATGAGAGAATGCTCGTTGAAAATGGATTAGAATGATTAAACCCTAAATTAACATGAATTATCATGAGTAAACCGTCATTTCACTTGTCATATCATGATACTAAATATTATCTAATGCATTGGAGCACCATCATGGTGCACCCTTCATAAGCATTTTATTTCATGCATAAGTGTTCCACATGGATAATATAAAATTGAATCATTAATATTCATAAGTTATTCCAAATTTAAGGAATGTGGAAACATAAATGTATGTACAATTAATTATGTATATGTCAATAAATCTGAATACCCTTGATAGAGAAATGGTAATGGTATTCACTTCATGATGATTTTTTCTTGGACAAGTGGGATACAATTTCAGCAGCATAATGCCATCATATGGAAATTCATATGTTGGGTTGATGAGAGAGAAATGTGTCTCTAATAAATTATACATGAAATAGACTATAATGGGACTAGGGAACATAATATACCAACATATTAAATGTAATTTAGATGCATAATATGTGAGAAATACTTGAATGGAAATAATAAGAGGGAAATCCATTACTAAATTTCGTCATGGTAACAAGTGTACATGGTAGGAATTAGTGAGATATAAAGTGGTATCTAATCATTAAAACATATGGAGGGATGTATGGGGGAGGTGAAAAATCAGACCTCAACATTTTTAATTGAATATTAAAGGGTATAACAACATGATGAAATGTGGATAAAAATAAAAAAATGACGGAATCTCGTACTTGAGTGTGTGACTTCAACAGCATGATGAGGGGCTTAATGAGATATTGGGGCACCATGGGAGGATTATAGAGGGGGTAAACAGAGTAGGGATGTTATCCAAGGATTTTTAGTGAGTATAATTGGGTTCTTTGGTGGTTTTATATAGGTAATGAGAGGAGAATTCTTTAATATTTCAAAAACATAGGTTTTCGAAACTATATAATTAAATAATCCAAACCACAACCCTTCCCATGGTTTTTCTCATGGGTTTTCCAAAGATGAGCATAAAACATTATTTTATATTTCTAATATCTGAACATATTAAAATATTAGGTTTTCTTATGTGGAGATGAGTCACACTCTCAGGGAAATCATTTTAATATCATAAAATATATTATACATTGGGGAGGATTCACTAAGGATTTATAAAATAAGAAAAACAAAAATAAAATAAATTTATTTTAATTGAAAAAATAATATTGGACCATGAATACCCATTATAGTATTTATTAAATCATTTTGGGGTGATTATGATTTCATAAAACACATATTTTATTTATTGTGTATTTAATTTTTACCCAAAAATTCGATTGTCTCAGAAAATTATTAAAAATTCACCATTGGATAATTTTGATGTCCTTATTAAAAAAATATTAATTTCATCTAAATAATTTTTAAAATATGTGGATTTTCAATTTTAAAATGAAAACTGCCATTTATTGAAAACATACATGTTTTGACAAAAATGGTTATCAAACCTTAAAAAAATAATATTTTGCTTCCTAAAAATTATATAGTAATTTATTATCCATAAAATTAATTTGATAATAATATTTTATTATAATATTATTTAATTCAAAAATTCAATATTTCATTAAAATAAATTCTTCAAATATACACTTTCTATTTTATCATATAAAAAACATAACTCTATTCAAACTGATTACCTAATCATTTATAGATAATGAATAGATATAATCATCATTTATAATAATTGTTTTTATGAATCCTTAGTTTAATATAATAATGTATATATTTCTCAAAATTACCAATTTTAACCAAAAACCATAATTTATCAAATTTATCATTTGTTTAATAGAGACTATTTTCATAAAAGAATTGATGGAATAAGAGTTTTATTAATAAAAACATATTACATAATAAGAAACTAATTACATATTACATAACCCCTTATAACACCCGTATAAGACTTATTGGTAAAGTGTGTAATGGTGACATACTCTTGGGGCGGCTCATATAACATCACCCGAGTGGTAATATCCATTAACATGAACTTATCTCGTAGATGATTCTATTCAAGCTTAATATGTTCATGCTCAGCTTGGGCTTGGTCAAAAGAGAATCCCAATGATGCTAACTCTTTCCCAAACTCTAACAAATGAGCTTCATACGGCCTGAGTCTACTAGATGAGGCCATCCACCTCTTTTTCGGTGTTGAAAGAATTTTTTTTAAAATCTTATATTTATATTAGTTGTGTGATCACTGTTCAACGACTATATTATCTACAGTAATGATACTTAATGGTAATTTGAACCCAAAAATAATAATAATAAAAGTTTATGTGTTTTCCATATCTATAAGAAATTAAAAGAGAGGTAATTTTATTCCTAAATATTCGAGTTGTTAAAACATTCCCCCCTTAAGAAATTTCACCCTCGAAATATTTTTTCCCACCCAAAAATAGATGAGGGTAACTCTACCTCATCGCTTCCTCTAGTTCCCATGTTTCATCTTCAAACTTTTGGTTTTGCCACAACACCTTAAGAAGGTGCATCATCTTATTTTGTAGAAATGTTTTTATATCATCTAAGATCTTCACCATCTTCTCTTCATAGTAGAGGTCATTATCCAATGGTAACACCCCCTGGATTGAGTACATGTGATTGGTTAGGTATGTTATTCCTAAAAATTGATACATAGAATACATCATTACTTGAGACATGTTCGGTGGGAGTGTTTGTTGATTGGCCTGTGCTCCAACGAGATCAAGGATCTCAAAAGGGCCAATGTACCTTGGAATAAACTTTTCTTTCCTCTCAAATATAATAAATCTCTTCCATGGTGATATGTGGAGCAATACCATGTCTCCAACATCAAATTATAGGTCTAATCGACAATTGTCAACATAGATATTTTGTCGAATATGAGAAGCTTTATTGTGCTGCTAGATTGTCTTAACCTTCCCCACCATTTCATCAACCATTTATAGACCTATATGTTTTCCCTCCACAAATTTATCATTACAATACAATGTTCTACATCTCTTCCCATAAAGGTCTTAATATGGAGCCATTTGGATGCCTGAGTGGAAATTGTTGTTGTAAGAGAACACAACCAGAAGAATATGTTAATCCCATTCTCCTTTGAAGTCCATTGAGCATTCTCTAAACATGTACTCAATTTTTTGGATAGTCATCTCAAATTGGAAATTAGTTTTAGGAATATAAGTCGTAATAAAATTTTGCTCAGTATTATGATCGTGTTGGAGAATCTTCGAGAACATAGTGGTGAATATTGGATATCGATCGGATACAATAGAAAGTGGCACTCAATACAGCATTACCACTTCTCTAATTTATATCTGTGCATGTTGATCCAATGAGAAATTCTCTCGAATTATAATTATGTGTACCGTCATTGTAAGAATATTCGGAAAAAAACACAAATAGAATTGTATCTTTTGGATGTCTTCTGAAGTCCAATGAAAAATTCCATGGTGATGTTTTCCAATTTCCATTTTGGAATGGGTAATGGTTTCATCATCCCCTTGTGCAACTACCTCTTAACCTTTTCTCAATTTTATACTAGGAACTTTTATTATACTAAAAAATATCCTTCTTCATGTTATCCCACTAATAATGCTCTCAGAGATCTCGATACATCATTGTATTTCCAAATAGAATGTGCATCATCCAAAACTTATTTCCTAAACTCCAGATTTGATGGAACACATAGTCTTGACCTAAATATCACAATTCATTATTCATTACAATTGATCTCGGAGTATTTCCAATTTCTGATAGTTTTTGATTTCTTATGAATTCCCACATCATCCATTTGAGCATCCTTTATCCTTTCCAAAGGATATGTTTGATCAATAATTTCTGAAAGTATTGATGATGTCCCTTTTTTATTATTCTCATGTCCATATTCATCATAACTAATAAGATTGAATCATTTTCAATTCTCATCAATGATATTATTGTTGGATCCTATCTACTTAGAGCATATTCCACATTATTCACTTTCCTTGGATGGTAACTAATTGGTTAGTCATTGTCTTTGATCTGCTCTAACCATCTCCATTACAGAATATTCAAGTCTTTCTATCTGAATATATACTTGAGGATTGTTCAATCTATTTATATTTCACACTTTTCCCCAAAGATGTAATTTTGACAAATTTCTAAATTGAAGATCACTACAGCCAACTATAAATCATTTATTGGATAGTTCTTCTCATTAACATTCAATTTCATTAAAGCATAGAAAATTTCTTTGTCATTTTTCATCAAAACACATCCCAATCCCTTATTCAAAGCATCACTAAATACAACCAAATTATCTCCACTTGTGGGTAGTGTGAGCATGGGTGTAGTGATAATCCTCCTTTTCAATTCCTTGATACTCTCTTTGCATTCATCATCTTAAGAAATATTTAATCCCATCTGAGTTATCTTGGTCAGATGGTTTATCAATTGTGAGAAATGTATGACAAATCTGTGATAATATCTTGTTAACCCCTCGAAATCTATGAATATTCAACATAGATATTATCCTCGATAATCCCTCAATTGCATTTCTCATGAAGGGATGCATAGATATCCCATTTCTTTTGATGATATTCCCTAAGAACGAGAATTCCTTCAACAAAAACTCAAACTTGATGTACTTTGGATAGAGTATATCCTTTTTCTAGGTCTCTAGATCAGTGCATAGATTCTCCTCATGCTCCTCCTTGGTTTTGGAGTATATTAAAATATCATCTATAAATACTACAACAAATTTATTGAGGTAATATCTTAATACTCTATTCATCATGTCCATGAACATTTCTGTAGAAATAGTGAGTCATAAAGGCATTACTATGAATTCATAGTGCCCATACATTGTACGAAAAGTAGTCTTGGGGATATCCTCCTCCTTTACCCTTACGTGGTAATATACCGACCACATATCCACCTTAGAGAAGTATTGTGCTCCACATATTTGATCAAACAAATCATAATTTCATGGAAAATGATACTTGTTCTTTATCGTGATTTTTTTAACTCAGGATAATCAATGAAAAGAAGAATTAGACCATCCTTTTGTTGATGAAGACGACTGGTGCACCCTATGGTGAAGAACATGGGCATATAAACCCTTTATCCAGATTCTCCTATAGTTGTTTATTTGGCTCCTTAGGCTCTAAAACAACCATTCTATATAGAATCTTGGATATTATAAATGCCCCATGTATAAGATCAATTGAGAATTCATCATCTCTTCTAGGTGGAAGACCAGACAATTTCTTAGGAAACACGTTAAATAATTCCCTCACTAAAGGCATGCCTTTGAGGATAGTTCACTTGTTAGACTCAATCATGTTCACAAGATATGCATGCTCATAGGGAAATAATATTCACACTTGAGATGATTCTTCTAAAGAATATTTATCCTCCTCCTTGAACTTGTTCAGAATCGTGGGTTGATTCTCTATATGGAGAGTGATTTATGTCTCACTGTAATTTTTGTTGGATCTATATAGTGAAAGATAATTGATCCCATGAATTATATTAAATTTCACAAGAGGTTGTATGAAGAGGTACTTTAGGAAGCTTAATCCACAAATTGTGATGGGTAGGATTTATATTCTTGGGATACATTAATTTTCCCATTTTTAGTTCTCACTAACATCTCTACTTACATGATTTATGGTGGTGTTTCGATTGTTCTACTAATCATTCAGGGTATAAAAAAATTCATAGAAACAAAATCAAAAAGTATGTTTTCTATTATTTAATTAATAAGTAGCATACATGTCATTACTTCAATATCAGGATTCTCTATGTATATTTTAATAGAAAATTATAATCCTTACTACCTTGGAGGTTATTGGCTTCCTCTGAAAACCCTTGTCTTAAGTCAATGGTTTGAAAAGTTCCTGAGTTATTTTATGTTGTATCAATAAACAATGTGTTGAGGGTTCAATGGTGTGTTACTCTCCTATATCACATCAACATGATTTTCTTGTCATTAATTAATGGCCAGGTGCCCTTCTCTTCCACACCTAATGCATTTCCTCATACCCTTCATGAAATATTTTGGGTGCTTCTATATGTACCTTAGGATAGTAGGGCACTGGAATTTATTATGACTGTTGGATTTATCCATTAGACCACCAGAAATAAAGTCCACTTTAGGCTGATTATCCCCGTGATACCCCTATGATTCTCCAATATATATTTCAACTTTTAGGGAACATTGGACAATTTCCTCATATATATCAAATTCACGGATCACTAGGGCTTTCCATATTCAAGGTTTTAGCTCACCAATCAAATAGGAAAACTTACATTCGGGGATAATGACTAAGATGGAGGCGTATAATGCACACCTTCTGAATTTTTTCCTCATACGCTCCAATAGATTCATCGACTTTTTGCCTATGGGAAAAGAAGTCCCTTTTGATCTTATATCAGAGGGTGAAAGGAAAATATTTATTGAAAAACATTTTCCTGAAATCCTTCAATTCCTATGCCTCAATATCTTCCTCATGCTTCATGTTTTTTTTAAATTTTAACAATGATAATATTCACCATCCAAATGATAAGAATCCAGAAGAACCATTTCATGTTCTAAAAATGGAATGGTGGATAAGATATTCTCAATGGATTTGATCAATTGTTTTGGAAATTGAGGGATCTGATGATCCATTGAAAGTATGAGGACTTTGTCCCATGAATCTCTCAATTGCATCATGATTTTTATCAGGGGGTGGGTTGGACGTTCCACTTAACCCACGTTTCTATTAAAAACTTGAGTTAACAGAGAGAATATCATAACAATGTTTTTGATTCCCACTCCGATCAGATTGGGCATCTCATTAAAAACAATCAACACATTGATCTTCACATCAGTTGTTAGCTCAAGTCCTCCTATTACCGACCATTGGCTAGAATAAAAGTAAAATTATGGGTAAGTATTTAAAACAATTATACACATAAAGTATAATACAATGGAAAAAGGGATAACATATAAATTACCTTGACTTCCTTAACTTATGAATTTAAAGGCTTCAATCTATGTTATCCAGGATCTATTTCCTGGAATATATTGGTTGGGGAATTTTTTTTCACCCTTAATAATGTTTCATACTAATCTTTTGTATTTATAGGTGCATATTGCCTATGAGTGTTGAACCAAGAGTGCTGGAAGGTACGTTGTCGTGCACCAGTTCTTGTTTTAGTCTAGCTCAAAGTAGTGGTTTTGGGTTTCACCGCTACATACATATATGCTAGATCCACCTCTACTTGTTCTTATCTAGACTTGGATATATTTTCTTAATAAAGCACTTACTCTATAATCACCAAAATTTAGGGATGTTTATATTATACTTAATCTTTTCCTTAAAGATTTCGCCAGGGATTTTATAATCTAAATCTAAGAAATAAATAAGCATATCCTCTGATACAACCTATAACAACCCTAATATTTATTATACACATATACATGATATATTATGTAATATTTCACATAAGGAAACTCCATGTATTGATAGTTATAGTTTATTTGGAAATTATGAACATTACATAAGGACATAAAACATAATATTACACATCATTATTGAAAAATTCATTTACATGACCAACTCATTACTTCATACCTAACACTGCATGGGATAACTTTAGAACATACATAAGAAAGGGGTGAGATATAAATCTTAGTAAGGGAGTAAAAAAATGAATAACATGAATAATAAAATACATGTTATGAAATAGGCATATCAATGGAGCACAAGAGAAATGTGAACATATAGGCATGCTATAATAGGTTTATCATAACCTGGAAAGGTGGTAATAACATACAGCTAGTTATTAGCATGACCCAAGATCATTTTAGATTTTTTTTCATGAGGAAACCCTAATTTAACATAGCCTATAATGATACTAAACATTACCCAATTCATTGAAGCGTTATCTGGGTGCACCCTTCATAAATATTTCATTTCATGCATGAGTGTGCCACATGGAATCATTCAACTTCATAGGTTATTAAATGATTACATAATGAGATATACATATATGTATGTGCCATTAAATGGGAAATATGTGAATAAAGGTGAACACCCTTGATAGATAAATGGGTATTGTATTCACTACACAATGATTTTGGCTTGGAAAATCGTGGTGCAATTTTGGCAGCATAACGTCATCATATGAAATCTATAGGTTTATTTGATGAGAGATAAAGGGGTATCTGGTAATTTAGACATCAAATAGACAGTAAGGGGATCATGTAAAATAATATTCCAATATATTAAATAGAATTTAGATGCATAATATGGGAAAAATACATGAATGGAAATATGAAGATAGAAACCCCTTACGGAATTTTAGCATGGTAACAGGTGTACATGGAAGACATTAATGAGAGAGAAAATAGAATCTCATCATTAAATCACAAGGAAGGAATTATTGGGTGGTGAAAAGTCATTCCCCAACATTTTAAATTGAAAATAAAATGGTATAGCAACATGAAAAAACATGGATAAACATGAAATAAGATGGAATCCATTACTTGAGTTTATGACTTTAAGAGCTTAAAGAGGAGCTTCTTGAGATCTTGGGTCCCCTTGAGAAGATTATAGAGTGTGGAGGGAATAGTATATATGTTCTTGAAGGATTTTTTGTGAAAACAATTGGGATTTTGGGTGGGTTTATATATGGAATGAGAGGGGAAGTCTTTAATATTTCACAAACATAGGTTTTAGAACCTATATAACTAAATACTCAAAACTGAAAACCTTCCCCTGGTTTTTGCCCATTAATTTTTCCAAAGAGAAGTGGAAAACATTATTTTATAACACTAGTGTCCAAAAATATTAAAATATTAGGATTTCTTATCAGGAGGTAGGTCACACTCTCAAGGAAATCAATTTTATATCATAAAATATATTATAAATTTTGGAGGATTCAATAAAGATTTATAAAATAAGTAAAACAAATATAAAATCAAATTATTTCAATGTTAAAACATATATTGAGCTCATAATACCCATTATAGTATTTATTACATCATATTTTGGTCATTATTATGTCATGAAACATATATTTTATTTAAACGGTATTTAATTTTTACCAAAAAATTCGAGTGTCTCAAAAATTTAAGAACAAATCACCATTCGATAATTTTGACATCTTGATGAAAATAATAATTTTTAATTTATCTAAATAGTAGTCTAAATATGAGAATTTTTACTTTTATAATGAAAATCGACATTTATTGAAAATTCACTGGTTTTGACGAAAACATATTTCAAACCTTAATAAAAATAACATTTGACTTCGTAAAAATTATATGATCATTTATTATTCATAAAAGTAATTTTATAAAATTATTTTATTAAAATATTTATTAATTCAAAAATTCATTAATTCCTGAAAATAAATTCTTTAAAAATATTTTTTATATTTTATCATATAAAAAAATAAAGCTCTTATCAAATTGATTAGCTAATCATTTATAGCTAAAGAACCGGTATAATAATCATTTATAAGAATTTTTTTTATAAAACCGTAGTTTAATATGATAATGTTTATATTTATCAAAATTAACATTTTTACCCAAGAAACAAAATTTATCAAATTTTTCATTCTTTTAAGAAAGACTATTATCATAAAGGAATTGATGGAATAATAATTTTATTTATAAAAATGGATTAAAAATAATTAACTAATTACATATTACATAACCCCTTATAACATCCTTATAATACCTAAGGGTAAGGTGTGCAGTGGTGACAGACTCTTGGGGTGACTTAGATAACATCGCCAGGGTGGTAATCACTATTAACATGAACTTCTTCCATAGATGATTCTGTTCAAACTTGACATGTTAAAAATCGGCTTGGGATCGGTCAAGAGCAAAGTCCAATGACACTACCTCTTTCCCATGCTCTTAAAAATATGCTTCGTATGGCCTGAGTCTACTGGATGAGGCCATCTGCTCTTTTATCAATGATGAAAGTGTTTTTTTAACCATATATTTATATTATTTGTGTGATCAATGATCAAAGGCTCCATTATCAATGGTAATGATATTTAACGGTAAATTTAAACCCAAAAATAATAATAATAATAAATTTCATGTGTTTTCTCTATCCACAAGACATTAAAAGAGGGGAAATTTTATTCATAAATGTTTGGATCATTAAAACTATGGTCTTGGAGATGGGCCATGCTCTTTCTTATCCTCAATTGGTCCCTAAAACAACTCTATGTGATCTTTTGTTAAGGTTGAGAAAGATCATATTGAATATAAGGAGGAGTTTATAGTTAGGTCCTAGAAAGGGGCCAAATATTCCTCCTCGTTTATATATCATTGGATGGATGTAGGGATCTATTGGACCTCACTTTCCAAACGAATAAGTCTCATAGGCCTTGTCCCTTCCCCACCCCCTAACACTGAGGATCAGGGTGAAGGTTTCAACATCGAATTGCACTCCTCTTCAGAATCTAAGAAGTGGATAAGTGTGATTTTGGTTTGAGTATAATCAGGATTCTTCCTCTGGCGGAAATGACCCTCCCTCCTACCCTAGGATGTTTCTTTAGGTTAGGGAATATCTTTGACATGGGGAGGACCTCATCTTGTTTTGGTTCTGGAGTAGGGAGGACCTCCTTTTGGAAAACTACGATGTAAGGACCACCTAGGAGAATGTCAAATAGAATACAAGGAGGGCCTCTATAATTGAGGGCACTCGATCAAGGATGGCCTCCATTGGAGCTGGAAAGCACATGGGGAGGACCTACCTGGTGATCATCCATAGTGTGAGGAGGACCAGAATGTCGGACGACTATGGTAGCTATGGTACGAGGAGGGAATTCATATGGATAATAATGGATATGTGAAATACCGTTGTAATGAATGTCGATGAAGTATGGAGGGACTCTAATCGACTCATATGAATGTGGAAGACCTCCATGCTGATGAGTAACTTGGTGATGGGAACCCTTTTGTTGAGAACCTATTATGTGGGAAACAATTTCATATATGAGATTACATTCATGTAGAGGACCTTCATTGCTAGTGTTAATAAGATAGGGATGACCCCCACATATACTGGTGACAGTGGGATGTGGAGTGCCCCCATACTAGAGGCGAGAGTGGGGAGGACCTCTGATCTATCTGATTGTGGTATGGGGAGGGCCTTTTATTGAAAGTATTCATTACAGGTCACACTATGATGACTGTTACATTCCTTAGTAACTAAAAGAGTCATCCCATACTGCTCGTAGGGTGGAAGGTACTTCAAATATCACCTATCATGGAAGTTACCTAGCTTGATAATAGGGAGGTTCCCTTATTCAGTTGTAACAGGGGTCTAATGGCTTGTGATGATGGTGGATTGGGCCACTAGAGCCATGGAAGATGATGCCTTCATGAGGTCATCCTCTTTAGTCTATATCTGGAATTAATGTCGGGTCAATTGAACAAGATCCGACTATATATGTGATTGAACTACTAGCACCATAGACTATAAAACTAGTTGGTGTCATTGACATGGAAAAGTGGGATCCCTCCATGGTAGATCCTGGGCCGAAGTCTCAACCTGGGGGCTAGGGAGTCCCTTACTTCATCAATGCAAGGGAGTGAGTTGCAAGAATTTTCTATGGAGAGGATCTTGAAGCTATTGTAGACCGCAATGGGGAGTAGCGACTCCCTGTGCGGCCCATGGTAGTGGTCGCGACGATGAGGCACTGAAGCCTCTAAATCATGGTGTTCCATGTACCTTGTCGTGATGACCCCCTTCTATTCATATCTATGGTAAAGAGTATTAATCACCCTAAATTGAATAAATTTGGAGGGTGAGATGGGGCGTGGGTTCCCGATAGTCATGTCTGTGAGAGTAGTCTTATTAGAGGTGAGTTTGTGGGGGATTTTCACATTTTCATTGTGCCTTCCCTTTCCCCTGCATCCATGGGTGGGCGATGATCTGTTTTCTGAAGCTATAACTTTGTTCCTACAAAGAAGGAAGATTCATCCCTCAACTCATATATTAGGAAAGAAATTAACTATGCTCCAATGTCGTTAAGTCTTCTACTGATGGATAAAAAGATCCGTGAGGATAACGTTGCATACCGGGATTACCAATGATTAACTGCCCCTAACTTCGGTGATTTTCATGCTAGGACCACTATTTTTTCATTGGTACCTAGTTCTAGATTACTTGATCTGATGACATGGTTATCTACTAATGTCTAGAATTATACTACTCCCCATACTAAGAAAAAGAATTTTACATCGGGTTAACCATTTTTGTTTCTGACGCTTTCGCCTAGGCGCGCACATCCGTCTACTAAAGATGTGATTATTGTTTATTTCCCTAAATTCCTGAATTTCAAAGGCATGCGGCACCCCTCACTTCTTTTGGTACATTTTCTCCTTGATTGTAAAGTGATGATGGGATTTCATTCTCTCATTCTGTGGATTCCTCCTCAGAATCCATCACCTGGTACAGGTCTCCCATAAATATTAAGATATTTTTTGTGAAAACCTTCCATGTGCCATATCATTGTGTACTCTGGTTAATTATGTTTCTTATATCAAGACATTCCAAGGGGTTGAAGTCAGGGAAGCAACCTTCGATCAGGGGAGTAGTCATGTTGGCCATCACTGGTGTGTCTAGGAACTAAAACATAGGTACACCTGAATTCTTTCCACTTATGATAGGGCCTCATGGGGAGCGCGGAAGCCCGAGGCATCCCACATAGAACATTAGGAATTAAATGTAGTATTCATGTCTCTCAGGTTTTTCTTGACATCCAATATTTAACATGTGTTATGCCACAAATTTAACATTTATAGGAGATGGATTAGACTGATCAGAACACACATTATAGTCGATCAGGTGGCTACATCCCTATGAGGATTTACTTGGAAGGTTTACCAGATGTGTGGATTTAAACACCCAATAAGGATAGACCCAGGGTGATGTTTCCCATAAGGGGAAGATGTCATCCCATAGAGGTACATCCCAAAAGGGAGTATATGATGGATGGATCAGAACACCCAATGAGGACGAACCCAGGGTGGTGTGTCCTAAAAAGGGAAGATGTCACACCGTAAATGATGATTGGGACACAAATGAGGGAGGCTTATTGGTGGTGAACACCTATGAGGTGGGCACCAATGTCTACCATTATTTGTTATTGAACCTCGTAGAGGCTTCCTATGTACCCTATTAGTAGAATAAAGGAGTGATAATCAACATAGTTTTAAGGGGTGAGGAATAGGATTGGGGTGTATAATAAGTACAAAAAACTAAATACATGTTAGTTATTATGCTTGGTTAGATACCTGAGTGCTTCTAAGAGTAGTGAGGAAGTTGGTGAAATGATCAACAAGATGTGCCAGATCGAGTAAAACTCAGATGGGTTATGGATGATTTGATGACGAGGATGAGATAAATGTTATGGAAACAATGTGTTGATGATGATTGTGTTGGTCTTGATCCTTAGGGATTCCTCCTTTGTATCACAGTGGATTGGAATAAAATTCCACGTAGTCGGTGTTGTGATGAGACACCTGAGGAAGCAACTCGTGAGAATGGAGGTGTGGATGAGACCCAAATAAAGTTGAACCTCCAAGTTGGGGCATGACCTCCCCAAAACACAAAGGCTCATGGGAGAGACCCATATGGGACATAGATTATGGGCTTGAACATTAGGGGTGGATTCCAAAATACCTTTCTCAACAAGGGAGAATATCAATTTCCATGTAGTTTAGGTGTGGGGCATTAATTTTTGGTGTAAAAAAATGAAAAATCCCAATAACATGCAAGGGGATTACACGCGGTTAGTAGCCCTTCGAAAGAGAGACACTCTTGGTTAGAGGAGTATGGATTGAGGGCAGGGCCTATGCATGGTTAGCTTCCTGAGAAAAAGTATGAAAATACTAAAGGGAGGACCATAGATATGGGTCCTAGAAAAGGGGACACCAATGTTTACCAATGTTTGGGGTTGAACATCAGAGAGGCTTCCCATGTACCTTGCCCATTAGATTGGGATCAAAACCCATGTAGTTTGAAAGCATATAGTTAAATGTTATGAGGAATGAAGGGGGGTAAATAGTTCAATGTCATGTAGGATGAGGGTGAGTAGGCATGAAACAGTTTTTAACTTAGAGGTAATGGGCTTGAAACTCAGGGAGGATTTCCACATACCTTTCTTGAAAGGGGTGTAAGGATCAAAGTCCACGTAGTTCGGAAAGAAGGGGTATGTTTCTTACACACTAAGACATATAGTGATAATTTCATGGTCTATGTTTACTCTAAGCTCACATGAGTCATGCTCGATGTGAGAAACAAGAGGCAACAAATACCTGATGATCACATTATAAAAGGTGAGTCCTTATGGAATGGGGTGGGTCTTACACTTATTTAGAGGCACAAAAAATGATTTTTTGCAGTTAATTTAGGTGTAAATCATGAGTAGGGGTCAATATTTATGAGGAGGTATGGCCACCATACATTGATCACCCTGTAAAGGGGTTTCGGGCTTTACAAAATGGCTTCCTAAGATGCACAGGGAGACAAAGTGCAATGAAAGAGGAGAAGTGAGAGGGTTCTAGTGCACATCCCATTTGTGGTCCCCATGGGTTTTTCAATCATGTAGTGATCACAATTTAACATTGTGTTTTGAGGATGTTCATTCTTGTAAGATACATTTCCTACATCTCGAGTGATGAGGATTTTCTCCTCTACCATAGGACTTACATAACTGTTGTACTTAAATGCTTGTGTAAGTGAATGCACTAGAATTTCCATATGGAGATGAGGTTGTGGGAAGATCCATTGAGGGGATCACATTATCATGGATATGAGAAGAATAAATATCCATTATCATGCATATGAAAGAAGCACAAGGTAGGGAAATTCCACATGAAGCACTCCTCGGGGATCTTTGAAATCACTTTGTACTAGCCTGCAGGGCATCACAAGGTATGTATGCACAGGACAGGGGTGTTTCACATAATAGGGGCTCTAACATGGTTCCTTAGAGTAAGGATGACACGTGTACCACACAAGGAGGGGAACATGAAATATTGATGTATTGCAGGCAAGATGAGGGCCTGTTTGCAAGATTGGATGGTTGTGTTCCAAACTAGTGGTTTTATGAAAAAGGGAACACTACAAGGAAGATTCGCATAACAGAAGAGAAAACATGCATGCAAGAAGAATATTATCCACACAATTGCATTGGAGTAAAAAGAAATGGGTGAGGATCAAGCCCTAGTGGACCCACCCAAGGGAGGACCCCTAGGAGACCTGTCGCGCAAGATCCATTACCTTGAGGTCATGTCTTTAACACGATCACATAAGGGCCATCATTCGCGCAACGGAGCGGCAATTTATCTTTCATAACCACCCCAAAATGATGGATTAAATTTCTATTTATAGAAGAAAACATTGGTGGTGGTGCGCAATGTGGGTTACACGCATGTGGAATTTGACGTTGTTTTGGGTGCGGATGATCTTTAGTGCAATTACCAATATTTCGTGCTTTCCAAATTTGTTTCACGCATATGACTTGGTATATTTTCAAAAGGATGAAGTGGAAGAATCCATTTTACATTTAATTTGTCATGAAATATATTTCAGACAATTTTTAAACTTGCATGCTGACCTTATATCTTCCATGAACCTCCCTTGGGTGACTCGGGATTTTTCCTTGATTCAAAATATGCCTTTGGTTGATCAAAAATAATCATTCATAGACTTAACCAAAATTTGGCACCAAAAATACATAAAATATTATAAAAACCAACCATTTTGTGTCCCATATGTGCTAGGAAATAAAAAAACATTCACTTTGTTACAAATAAATTTTCCCCCATTATCACCATCTCAAATATTTTCACATGCTTCCCCTAGAAACATAGGATGAAACAGATTTTTAACACATGAATAAGTAAAAAAAAATTCACCATATTAATAACCGCATAAAATATGATATGAAAATATGTATCACATCCTAAAACATGTTAATATAGTAATTGGATAATATTCAATACCATCTTCTCTTTCTTGATTCCACACCAATAAAATGAGTATCACACCTTATGTAACCCGAAGCGTGATAAATATTTTAGAAATGTTTAAAATGATTTTTAACAATGATAGTCATCCTTAAAATGGTATGTTTGATGAGTGTCCAATCAACCACATTAATTTTTATATGGAACACCAGTATATGTGTTTCTGACCATCTACCTACAATAGTTCCCAATCTATGAATATAACACTCTACGAAGTCACCAATCATGATTCTTTAAGCCTTAGGGACATCATTAAATTAGTCTACGAACTATACCCAAGTATTTACTAACTCCAAATAATTTATCATGTTTATTATTCTACTACTTGTACTATCCACACGTCTCTCAAAAATTTATCAATGAAAAAACGATCTTGATCCCCCACAACTAAAATCGATTTTCTTTAGTGGTATGAAGCCCATATCCTCTCTCAATATGGAATTATAATGGAAAAAATATCATAAATTTATTGAATAACTAGATAATCTTAGTTCCATGACATATTTTTCTCTAAAGACTCGTGATTGTAAAATTTTTAGTCTTACACTGGACCACAACCCATCCTTTAAAATATGTTTTCCCAATGTGATAAGTCGATGTTCTCAACTATATTTGAACCATTACTCTCCCTGTAAATGTTTCCATTAGTATAATAGGACTAGGACTATTTTTTCCCCATAAATTATGATTAACCATGATTTTCCATTCATACATGATTTCTAAAGAAGCACCAAGAATTTCATAGACTATGATAACTAAGAAAAAATTCCAATAAAATCAACCATCCATTAGTGATGTGATAAAATATATAAAATTTCTAAGGAGTAGGTAACTTTTTATATCCAGAAAGGCCGTATCACCTCACCCATTCTATTAAATGAAGCATTACATTTCTGCTATCAAAATATTCATGTTGGTTACGAGACTACACTATAGATTTTTTGATATCGTCTATTTTTTATAAGGGAACCACTGCTCACAACAACCTCAAGGTTTTGTATAAAAGTGAACTTTACCGAAAATAGTCCTATTACCAGATGAAAGTGTGTTCCTGAACCAAAAGAAAATTAGTGGTCTACCAAACTATCTGATTTTTTTCATCCAAAATATTTGCATCATTAATATTGGTCAACTAACTATCTCACTAAATTTGTCAAACATACTCGATGCATAAAAACCATGAATTCTCACATACCAAGGAATTTCTAGTATATAATGACAACACCAGTAATTACAATAAAATACTAATTTTATGAGGAATCGTGGACCTTTGGGTTGGGAAACAAGATTTTACTTATCCATGCCACAATTTTCCTTTGGTACATAACTGAGCAGACATGGTGCCCCACTTTAGAAAGGGAATCTCCTTAATATTTAATTTAATAGTACTCCACAAAAAATGGTTTTAGTTAAAGACAATAATACTCCATCCTTGCTCTAACCCTCCTAGTCCTGACCAACAATGATTTTACTCGGTAAAAAATGATTGCCCAATTATATACAGGTAGTTTAGAAATCCATTCCTTTCCTAAATGCATCAATCACTTAAGAACTTCATAACCAATATAAATTATGATCAGTACCATAAATCAAGGATATCTTTCCTTCTATGTTGTTGGGAAAAATTTATGGCCTTCCCATAATCATTCTAAAGGTTACTAATATACTCAATGTATTTTTTACACAATAAATTTTTATAAGAATAGTATTTTCAGTAGTATATACTATAAGTAAAAGAAATCATAAATGAACCGTGTAATATTATTATAGTTAAAACAATTTCAATTACATGTTATAAATTGTATTAACCACATTACAAAAAATGAATAAAAATATTCAATTAAAAAATGTATTAGTTAATTCAAAGGAAATAAGTGCTAATTTTTATGTAAAAATGTCTTTTCGTTAAAATAGATTTTTTATTTATTTTCTTGAAAAAAATTATAATTAATTAATTGAACTTTAAAAATTAAATTTTATATCATGACATTTATTTTTAAAATAATCATATTATGATTATATTATAGTGAATTTTTTGGATTTTTCTGAATGGATAGATTTTTCATTTAATAGTGAAATATACATATCTTTATATAAAACTATATTTTATTTTCATTTATTTACATAGTAAATTTATATTTTTTATTAAATATAATATTTAATTACTTCTATTTTATTTAAAAAATAAAATTATTTCCTTTGGAATTTATATTATACATGATTTTGGTAGAAAAACTTTTTTTTATTAATAATAATTTTGTTTTTCAAAAAAATATCATTTCATTATCTTTTTTATATATAATCATTTTTTCCACATATATTAATGAAATAATGAAAAATTGACTCTAATTTTTTTTAATCATGGTAATTTTTTTAATGTGTCTTTTTATTTGGTTTATTATTAATAGTAAACATAGAAAAGAAGTTTCACTATGGTAATGGTAAATCCTAAGATTATGGTTAAAAATAATATGATAAGGGATGAAACATTACCCTAACAATTTGATTCAATTATATTGGATAATTTTTTGTTTATATATTTCAATCCACATAAAAAAATATGGAAAAAGTAGGTCATATGTCCTTGATATTTACCAAAATAATATATATGTAAAAGATGATGTAATATAATTTCACTCTACTGATTTTAATTTTGATAGTATTTTTTGTAAGGGATAAAGACAACATAGTCTCGATTAAAATTAATTATTTAAATTATAAATTATTTTTCATCATGAAAATTTATTTTTAATTTTTATGGATGAAATAATTATCATACATATTATGAGACGTCAACACAATATTTATTCAATTAAAATAAATATAAAACATATGACTTTAAAAACAAAAAATGCAATATTTTTTGAAATAATTGTGATATTACAAATATTTATTAGATAGATATAATATATTAGAATTCTCTGAATTGATTTTATTTTAATTTTACTATTGTGATTTTTTTTCCAATCCAAATTAAATGAATCGTTCTAGAAAATCAATTAATGTAATGTTATAATAAATAATATTTTATTAAATTCATTGTATTAATAAAAATACTATCATAGACCATGTGATTTTTATGGTTATAAAAAATTACAAATATTCACCATATGTGGGATAATTTTATTTTTATAGTAACTATATTTAACCCTAAAGAGAAAAAACATCATTATCGTGGTATTGTAAAAAAATTTGTAATGATGGTTAAATTAAAGAGATTATGGTTAAAAAAATCTAAATATTTACAAATATTATTGTATGATAGTATTTCCACTTTTACTCATCCTATATCAAGATTATATTTGTTTGGAGCTATTTTTCTATGAATGTTAATTGATATTGATTTAATATTTTTACTGATTCCAAGAGTACCTCTTCCACTGATGGGTTATTCTTGTCATATATTAATTTCCTAAATTCCCACATTAAAATAAATATCAATTAAGATGATATTTTTTATCCATTAATCCATTTATTACACCATATTTTAATTTTTTTAATTACCAAATAAAAATATTATTTTGATACTTATAATTATGGTCTTAAATATGAAAATATATAATATTTAATTGATTCTTTTCCTTGTAATCCAAATATGGTTTAATTTGATTATGATATGGGGCATGATTATGAAACCCATTTCAATCCATTAGTAATTATTATGATTATTCCTTATGATAGATTTTCTTTTGTTACACACATAATCATTAAGATTTTATAATGGTTGATACTAGACATTAATATAATGAATTGGATAATGTTTTCATATCATGAGACATTATATTTGAGATTGGAGAGGTAACCAAATCCATTGCGGGAATATTTTCACCGTATTATGTAGTCTTAAATGTTAGATTTATCTTATGATTTTTTTTATCTCTATAACATTTCTAATGTATTAATGATATTATGATATCGGCCTCTATATTTCATACTTCCATGTGATTGCTCCTGATAACTCTCTTTTATGAAATATATTATACATTTGCATAACATGTTATGATTCCTTATAATGTGTACTCCCTTAATGTGATTTTTATCCCACCCCTTTATTCTATGTATTCCCTAAGTTACCCCATGATGTTGTTAGAGATCAGTGGGATTCAAAACCTCCTTATGATATTAAAATAAATGTATTTTATTTTCATGTTGATGATTTATATACCATGTCATGAAAAAATACATGAAATTTCAATCCTTCTTTGTTATTTAATTGATATTTATGTTAAAATCATGTAATAATAAATTTCAAAAGTGTGGGATCACTATATAATTTTCAACAATGAAAACCAATACTTGGTATCCTCAAGTATTTATTCAGAATGAATTTTCTAATATAGGTTGATTTAATGTAACACAGGGTACTAACTCACAAGAAACCTGTGTAATATTTAGAGGCCACAAGTTATTTTACAAAAACCATACATGTTTTCACAAAGGGTTATACGACATGAAATATCACCTACAAACAAATCCAAGACAATCAATGATGAATTAACCTAGAGGCCAACCAAACTAAGAGTCAAGGATGACTATTTTAGTTAAATAATATTATTCTTGATACAATATGTGAAATTACTTATATATTCTTCTTATAACCATAATGAAACATACTTATAAATAGGTCACTCACAAGTGGTTCTTTACAAAGTACATTATTTCCCAACAATGAGATAATAAGAAAAATACATATTTTTGTATAGTGGACAATATCATCATTTTCATCATCATTATCCTTGTCATCACCACAAATGTGTACCACACAGTATCTAAATTTTCTACCAAAATTAATACCACCATAAATTCTTATGTGCAATAACATTTCATGTTGATGAGACTAAGAAGATGAGTTCAACATTACAATTTCAATCACACAAAAGAAGAATATATTTCGCGATAAAACTATTATGAAAATATAATTCATGTGGAATCAATTTATTATTTCTTCAATATTAAAATCCATATGAAATCACCAACTCAAAATCCCTATGCATCATATGAGGTGAAAACATATGATGATTAAACATACCAGGAAACTAAATTTTATCCATAGATAACTAAACTACCATTAGAAAAGGTATTCACGATAATCTAACCTGAGTTTCTTTATAAGACTCAAAACGTTCCAAATTCTCTTGTATAATGACACCCCAAAATAGTAAAAATAATATAACCTTTCATCTGATTCCATTTGGTAGAATTCTGGCCTAAATCACCAAGTCTGATTCAGAATTACACAGGGCGTTAGAGGCACCTCCCTAAATGATACTAGCAGCCAACTGTTGGAGGGGGGGTTAATTTAAAAAATAGGGAGGATACACCCACAATCAAATTCCACAATAACATATGAGACAAATATAAAACAATATATAATAACAGTACCAAGATACAAAAAAACACACCAATAATATGAATGAAAGTGGAAACAAAAGAATTAAAATTCAATTTTTAATAAAATAGGTGATCACCAACGAGGATGTTTAGGATCGAAATATATATGTAGATTTCTCATTAAAAATAGGTGGAGGGGTGAATTATAGGTTTTAAAAACATTCATTTCTAACCATAATAAAATTTATGTTTAACAAAGTTAAACAATATGAATTCAAAAAACCCTCTTTATTTCTTAATAAAGAAACTAAAATTATTAGGAATTGATAATATGGATCCGATAATAAAACATAAACAAGTTTATTTAAGGAAATATTCTACCTTAATTTGTATTGAATCTAATCTGTCATAGTTTGTACATGTATAAAAAATTGAAAGAAAGTTACAGTTTCTATATGCAACTAAATTCAGAGGAATTTAAATAAACTTATAACTTGTAAACAATTAAAAAACAAATATTTTAACCCAAAGGGATGGGTTTCTAACAACCATGGATAATTTTCCCATGATTTATACATTCATTAAAGTCTATCATACCCACATTAGGGTAATCCCTCGATATGAAGATCAGTATATGTCTTTCAATCCCCACAAGATCTCTATTTAGCAGTTAATCGAAAAATATTTCTTCGTATACCCAGAAGCCCTAGATTGTAAACAACAACAATTTGATTCACACTAGATAGGTTGAACACCATTTTCACATCTTGAACAAGTTGTTCATAATATTAACAGAAGGAATGTTGAGTAGTACATTTGTAGCATATCAATTTAACAAAAATCTCCAATAATTCAAGTATTGATCAGTAGCTCTCGGAAAAAACTCCACACATCTCATATAGGCTCATCTAAATTACCATTTATTTATATGAAAAATCTCCAATGGTCACATTTTCTTCTTATGATCATATTTCCTTGATCTTTTGAAGGGACCTGCACAGGTTGAACTCATCAATGATCATTTTATAACATATTGGATGACATATTCTTATGTAAAAAGATATGAGAAAAATTATCATTTTGGAAAACATTATCATATAAAATATTTAATAAACATTATCATGAAATGTTTGTGAGAAACATTTCCATTTAAGAAACATTATCATGTAAGAAACATTCTCATGTAAGACAATTTACCATGTAAGAAAAATTATTATATAAGAAACATTGTCATGTTAAAAACATTATCATGTAAGAAACATTATAATGTAAAAAAATTATCATGTAAAAAACATTATCATGTAAGAAACATTATCATGTAAGCAACTTTATCATGTAAGAAATATTATCCTGTAAGAAACATTATCCAGTAAGAAAAATTATCATTTAAGAAACATTATCATGTAAGAAACATTATTATGTAAGAAACATTATCATGTAAGGTACATTATCATGTAAGAAAAATTATCATGTAAGAAAAGTTATCACATAAGAAACAATATCATGTAAGAAACCTTATCTTATAGGAAAAATTATCATATAGAATGTAAGAAAAATTATCACACAGAATGTAAGAAAAATTATTTTGAAGAATGTAAAAAACATCATCATGAAGAATGTAAGAAACATTATCATAAATAATGTAAGAAAAATTATCATGAAAAATGTAAGAAACATTATCATGAAAAATGTAAGAAACATTATCATGGAGAATGTAAGAAATATTATCATGCAGAATGTAGGATACATTATCATGCCCACTATAATAAAAATTATCATACATAATGTAAGAAACATTAAGACATAGATTATGTTTAATAAAAACCAATTCTTAAGGAAATTTAATAAAGTTATGAAAGATGTAACATTAGATCACATGTAAGAACCTGTGAAAAAAGGATCTAAAAATTATTGACAATAAGATTCTATGAAAGAGATAATCAAAGTCAAATTTCAGAGATAATTAGATTCTGATTTCTGAGAGAATCAGAGTCACAATTCTTAGAGAATCGGAGTCTATTTTCTAAGTGAATTCAAGTCACAATTTCTAGTGAATCAGATTCACAATTCTAAGAAACGATATGATTCAATGAATGTGTAAAATTCTGAGAAAGTGTAATATTTTGAGAAAATGTATGGATATGATTTATTCTACTGGATATTTTTTATTAGGTAATGTGATGGTTAAACATAGATAGAAAGAAGAATTATTATTTGTAAAGTTCTTATAAATAAACTTCTTTAATGAAAGAAATTTTGAACTTCCATAAAAAAATAAAACATAATTATGACAATTTGTTTGTTATTTACAAAACATAATGGATATAAAAAATTACTAATGAAAATTTTGACTCAACTATCTCCCCCTTTTTTGAATTCACATAAAACCATTTTGAGAAAATAATATTAATATCATAATTAATTACATTTGAACATAAAAGAAATATTTATCTCCCCATTTCCTTATAACCCATGATTAATATAACAAACTCCCCCTTAGGTTATGAAAAACCCCTAAGTATCATATTATTATCTTTATATGTTTGTCTATCTTTCTTAAATAATGAATTCCCCCTTACATAAGTATTTATTATTTTTGTAGTCTCCCCCTAACGTAGGCATTCTCTTCCTTTAATATTTTTTTTCAAAACATTCTCCCACATTGTGATTTTTAAAAAAGGAATAGAGGGAAATATATTACACATGAATGGTTAGGAAACATACAAGATGAATTAATGAAAGGAAAGAATTTCATTACCAAAATTTTCATTACAAAAAATATATATTTTAAAAACAATTACACATCATTCATCGACATAATATTTTACACAATATCCTTTAATTTCTTCAACTCCTTGTGATCTTCAGGAAACTTTTCTAGAATGAATTCCTAATCCTAGTTCTTTTTCTCTGGGTTTATAGGTTTGAATATTTTGAGTTTCTAAGGAAATAAATCAGAATTAGGAAAATATAGATCTGATGATATTTTTCTTAAAACTAGATTTATAAACCAACAAACTAAAATTTAATTTACGGTGATATATTTAAGAAAACATACCATTCAGATTTCATAGAAATATTATCCCGGAAAATAAATTGTATCTTAGAAAACATAGGTCTGGAAAAGTTTTATTAGGGAATGGAAACTTTTATTAGGTTCTGAAATCATTTTGGATCAGAAAAAATATTGGAAAAAAATTTAGAAAAGTAAAATTAGAAGAACGAAAAAATGTACTCTCCCTATGAAAAGGGGTATCTTAATGTTATGATATTTCTTCTAAAAAATATATAAAAATAATTACCTTACATATATCATTCTTAAAATTAGTTTATTATATTCAAATATATCATAAGGTAATGATTCTTTAAAAATATTACCATGATGTTATTCTATTCAGATAAATTATAAGAAAATATATACTTTATCAAATAAAACATTTGAAATTAATACATTTTCAAGAAGAAAAATTTTACATATAACAACAATATATCTTTCAATATTGTCTTCAAAAGTGATTCTTCCACATTTTATATTAATAATTTTTACAATGAAGTTTTTGTTACTCGTTATATTTCAAGAACATCCACAATCTATGTACCATGTATTGTTGTTGGCACTTCCTTTTTTTCTTGAAAGTTAAATAGTTTGACTTTGAAATCCAAACATTCTTGGTTTTGAAAATGTCATAAAGTAAAATCAAAGGTATCCACAATTTCTTATAGATGTAAGATTTATGAAAACCTAAGGATTGGATTTTTTTTTAAAGATTGATTTTTTTCTAATGTCCACCGCTTTGACACTTAGTACAAAAAGGGGAATTTTGAGGAAGACAATAGTTGTGACTAAATACTAGTTTTGAGTGAGAATTACCAAATCCAAAACTATTTATAAGAGGAATAAAATTTGAATACATAATATCAAAATTCCATTTTCCATAAGTAAATTTTGACAAAATCATCTTTAAAGAAAAATTTTTAGATTCAATCTTATGAAAAAATTATTATCCTTATAGTCATTAGTCTAACAATTTTATTTTTTCTCAAAAACAAATTTCATAGAAATAAATTTTTCATGATCCTTTGAATGTTTATCCTTCTCATAATTAACTTCCTCATGCTTTTTTGAAAAATAAAATATTTCAAAATATTTCACATGAAGATCATTTGAAAGATCTGCTACTTCTTTTATAAAAATAATTATTTAGAATTTTCTTTATCATGTTTCTTATTGGTCTTCCTATTTTAATTCTCAGTTAACTCAGAAAACATAGATACTTCTTCAAAATAAGATAAAGAATTACCATCTTGTGAGGAAATTTCTTTATTTGAATATTTATGATACTTTTTATCAGGAAAATTATCATTCAAAGACATATAGGTTAAGGATTCATCAGTTTGTAACTTATCCATGAAACATTGTTTTTTAATAAGTATTCTTGCGATTAAAAACATATTTTTTTATACATAATATTCATTATCTAATGATACCTCAGATGTGTTTTCCCCACATGCACTCCAAGAATAATTTTCCTTCAAGTCATTCATTCCCTTAGGCATGTAATATCTATTCTAATTCCATTCAGAATTTCTATATTTTCTATCATTTATTTTATGTCTAGGATAATTAGGTCTAATATTTACATCTTTCTTGCATTAACAACATGTGACATCAGAATATTTCTTATCCTTTAAGTACTTTTTCTTATATTTGTATTGAAGGTCCTTCTTGACAACAATCATGTTCATCCTCCAAGAAAGATTGGATAACTCATTCTTTGAATTTTCAAAAGGAGACACATCACCTTGGTGTATTTCTACCTAACCATTAAGGGAGTAGTTAAGGAATTAGTGATATGAGTAAGGGACTGCCGCCTGAAGGTGGATCCATGATCTACCCATCAATGCATTGTAACTGATCTCTTGTGAGACAAACAAGAAATAAGTGCAGGAAACTAGGCCACTAAACTAGGACATAAATGGGATCAATCAAATTGGTGTGTGATCAGTCCTGTCATAACTTTGAATATTCAGGTTAGAGGGACTTAGATCTATTTTATATAGCCCCATCTTTCAGAGTTTATGGGTTGGGGTAAGGTTGATCCCAAAGCCTGTGTCCATAAAACAATAGTGGACCCCCATACAATTGAACTAGCCAGTGATGTACAGTGGGTAGATATTCCCATGAATAATAGAACATTAAGCATCTCCAAAGAAAGAGATGATGGCCAGAAGTTCTGCAGGCTCGACAGCCTCAGCATGGAAGGATTCTACAGCTACTGCTACTTCCTCAAACTGGAGGGGGCTTCTTAATACCTTTGCAAGGGGATCATTATTATATAGTGATATAAATAGAACCTATATTATAGGTATCCTAGAAATAATTCAATAAATATTCATGATCACATCATATTTCCATGCCAGGAATACACTTTTGCTAACAAGAGGTCACTCTCTAGCAGGAGTAATGACAGGCACTACTGGTTGAACTGGAGGATTCTGGAAGGTGCTAGGAATGTCTCAATGCTCACTAGTTGAACCACACAGATTGACTACCATCTGATTGACAAATGAACGAGGTCCATCAATAATAGAATGTCACTGGTCATAGCATGATCAAAGTGGCTCAATATGATCATGCAGTACAATCGTTAGTGGGGGAGGATTTGATGAAATGATATGAGAAGGTTGTGCATTCCGAGCTCTGTGTTGGGACTTCCTTATAGTCTTGAGGGTACAAACAACATGGCTTAAAGCACTGGACAATGAATTTGGATGATTCACATACCCATGGCTTCATAAATGTTATCGTCGACTTGGGATATTTTGAGCGTCTTCCTTAAGCCCTTCATCTTTGGGAAACATGTAAGGGTTCACCGGATCAAGGGTATTGATTGAATCATACCCCTGGTCATCACTCAAAGAATCATCATTCATTGGAAATATTCTAGCGGCAATCCCCATCCATGGGGGAATGAAATCACAGAGAGTAAGAGAAGGATTTGGAATTACAAGAGTTTTTTTCCATTATGTAATCGGTGATTACTCCCCTGAGAGGACGAAGGATGATATGTTAATGTCGAGGTAGTAGCTGATGGTAGCATAGTGACTTCTGACGGCTCGACCTGATTTAAACGTGAATGAATAAAACTATGGGCATGGGTGATTGCCTTGTGAGCCATCCGATCATCGTATTTTTGAGACCACCAGTTAGAAACCTATTATCATTACCCTCCTTGTAACTATGAGGATTTATAAACACATATTCCACTTCTTCAAGGGATGTAACCAATCTGAGTTTGTTATTATTGACCTAGTCTAGGAACCAGACATTAAACACATAGCAATACTTGAGTGTTCTCCCAAGGAATTAGTGACAGGGGTAGTAATTATGTTGATTAGTGAGATCTGCCTCTTCGGGCCTCCTACATTCTGGAAACCTCAATATTCCCTAGTCCATGGTGCTTCAGAAAAACTCAAGAAGGTGAGTCTCATTAAATGAGTAGGTATGGTTCCTCTGATCAGGGAAAGAAGCTCGAGGATCCTGACCCTAAAGAGGGGCTGGCGGAGCCTATTGATGAAGTGGAACCTAATTATCTCACCTAGGTGGAAGTGGTGTGTTACACCGGGGCAACTTATGATTTTGTTTAAAGCCCCAACCCTAGTTACCTATAGTCGGTGCATTATTGCATAACATTGGTATGATCACAAAAGATCAAGTATCTAAATACCAATTAGTTTAGTAGCCTTGGAATCACTAGATACATTCATAAAGTTTACATTACATCATAAAGTGAAATAAAACTACAACAACATCTTTTCTTTATATCCCCTCATACTATCCCTCTATGTCATTCATAAAATACTTCTTCACATCTTGGGAAATTAGAACATTGAAAGGGGTGAGCTCAGATGCTTAGTAAGGATAACAATATAGCAGAAACTTTCATAAATAAACATAAACATTTAAGTCAATGTATAACTAAAACAAAATCCTTTTAAACTTGAACTTCAACATAACATGGAAAAAATAAAATGAAATAATGTCATTTACTTATTCACATGGATATTCTATTAGTCTAATAATCACATGAAAAATAAATAACCACTTTCATAATAATGTAATGCATAATGCAAGACTATCATAACCACATAGTCAAGGCCTTGTTACAATACTACACATAAGTTTTTGTCAAGGCCTTATCCCAAGACACTATTTTGTCTCATGAGACCTACTGATGCATTGAGAAGATATAGCAGGCTCCACCTGTCACTTACTAAGCCCAATGCATTCCTCATATGAACAGGTTTAAAGATAACATAAAAATTCGTATTAAAACTAGCATAGGAAATGTCAATACTTTCTCCATAAACCATGAATGGTATAAAAATAACACATCCACAGTCAAACATATCACAAAACCATCAATACAATATGGAAGTTTTGTATCATAATAAAATAACTTCAAAGAAGCTCAAAATCCATCAAAGTATGTTGACATATATGAAATCAAAACTACTATAGAGAAATATCTCTCTTTCGAAATAATTGAAAAGTCACACATTTATAAAGGAAGTAATTTAAAATAGATTTTTGAATCAATGTGTCCCATACAACTTTGAAACTTTTGAAAAGAAATATCATTTCAAAACATTCATGTCCATATAAATAAATCATTAAAATTATTTTTAAAACATGGACATTAATTAAAATTATTTAGAAAGATAAATCTTTAAAACATTTAAAATTCTATTCTTGATAAAGAGTACCTTTCACAAATACTTAAAATATTAATTTTGATAACATATTTATGAAAAATTGACATGTATGATAAAACTTTCCTAGTAGATACTTACACGTAAACAATCTCGGATAATAATGAGATTGAGGAATTAACCCTTACCTTGTACATTTCCTTGGTCAAGGTTTGGTTAACCTCTTGTATAATGGTGAAATAATTGTTATTAAATTATAAAATAATCATATACATTAATATAATATCATATATGATCTTCTAATATTGACTTTTAGTATTATCGTCATTTCGGGGTTAACTAATTTTTTTTCCTTTATATGCTTGGTTATGTAAGGCATGTTTGTTATGAATTGGATATATTTGATTTATGTACAAAATGATATTATTTCATTAAAAAAATTTTAACCATAAAATGAAAATTAGTCTTGAATGGATATGATGGGGAATGAATCTAATCGCGTTCATGGAGACGGTAATCTGTATGTACGCACGAATGCTACTTCCATTTCATTTTTCATTTTAAAAGGAATCAAAACCAAATGATACAGAGGTATATTATTATTCCATTATAATATAATATCTTATATATTTTACTTAAGTTCATTAACACCATCCTTTATACATTCCATGTATGGTATGAACGAGTCATATCACTTTGAGGGGGCGGTAGTCCGCACTTCCTCAAATGAAATTATCGTATATATATAACATGAAACGAATAATGGTATGCTATAAAATCGAATTAAAGAATATTATATATAAAATAAATATCATAAATATCATATTTAATTATAGTTCCATCATAATGGCCACCATGAGCGGTGGTAGGAGATAATTTGAACAATCATCGTTTCGTGAGGCGTTTGGTTGTCATCCACGGAAACATTATGTTATTCACCCATTAGATGGAGGTGTGTTTAAGTGTAGTTCTAATAATTCACATAAAAACATACTATTATACTGATGGAACTGTTTTTTTTACAAAATAAAATAATAAAAAGAGTTTAGGGGTTGGATAAGTAAAATAAAATAAAAGAAGTTAATAGAAATCGTTACCTTTAATTTGGGTAACTCCCTTTGGATTGAACCAAAAGGACTTTGGAAGTGCCTTTTGCCTAAGGTAATGCTTCTAGGATAAATAGGGGGTGTAGGGAGCCTAATTTGGCAGAGTTTTGTCAAGCCAAAATTCTTGAGAGGTGTGAGTAATTGGTTAGAAGTTGTATCCTTCTATAAGGGGGAGTGGGGCACTTTAGGAAAAACCTAAAGTATTATTTTATAATAAATATATATTCGGTTTATAATGGATCGAAACTAATTTATTTCGAAGAGAAGGTGGGTATGGGTCCAAATAAACTCAACCAATAGGTTTTATATAGGTTTGGGTCACTATATTAACCTTATCTTTTAGATTTAACTCTTAGTTAATTAGTTTGACATTTACCATGTCTCTTTGTATTTTTATATTATTTTGCTAATAAACATACTATAAACTACGAAAAGAACCCTAAGTGGTTAATTAATGACATTCCTATCATCATATAAGTTTATTTTCCAAACCATTGATTTTTAGGAATATTATATCAATTAATAATATAATTATTTTTAAAAAAACTCTTTTATGTCAATTTTGACACTATTTATTAATTTATTTTTGTTAAAGTTATTACAACTTTATTAATTCAAACTAAATTTATTTATTCAGTCATAACATTCCATAGTATCCTAAAAAATTCATGGATAGCGGATAGCATCCATATATTGAAATTATACTTTTTTTAACATTTATAATACTATTTATTTGATTCTTTCATTAATAAGGAAAACACTGCATCATTATTGTGTCATAAATAAATTTAATTATTCAATGTATAAAAATTATAAATAAAATACCATTATGTAGGAAATATTTTTATCTTTAAAATTAATATTTATAGTTGAAAATATAACATATATAACCCTATGTAAAAAAATTTTTTCTAAAAGATATATGCTTATGTCATTTTTGTGTTTACTTTAACTTATTTAATATAGTGTCATTATCACTTACAAGTGGCTCCATGGGGTCCCAAAATCGACCCAAAGATGTACATGGTCATGAATTTTGTCATTAAAAAGGGTTAGGATACATTTTAGGGTAATTTAATATTATTATAATATTATTTTTTACCTTTATTTACCGGATTTACCCTTTAACCATGGTAAATAAAATATTCACCGAAATAATTATTCAAAATGTCTAAAAATAAAAGTTAACTATTTACACAATTTGGACATCCTGATTCCAAATATGGAATCCATTTTTCCAAATTTAAAACACTGAAGTGGCAAAAATTAATTTAAAATTAATTCTCGTTGTCAAAACAAAAAAGCGTGTTTTTAAGAGATAATAACTATCAAAAGATTGACACTTTTTTATGTCCGGTTTAAATGTGAATGTACATAAAATGACCAAAATTGTATTAAATGGTAAAAATATATTCTAAATAAACTTTAAAACCACTAAAATTCATAATTTATCACTATTAATTATTTCGATTAAAAAGTTGTTTTTAATTAAAATTTAGTAATTTTCAGTATTCATCAAAATATGAAAGTTATCAGAAAAGTACCAAAAGTTAACCCTAAGATAATTTCAATATTAAGAATCCAAAAATGAAGTCTATTTTTAAAGATAAAAGTATAAATTTTCAGAAAGTGGGTATTACTTTTCATAACTGCTAGTTTGATTGGTTGTGGTGTGTGTTAGAACTCGAAGTTGCGTACAACACACGTTATCGTACCATGGAAGATTGGGGTGTTACATTCTCCCATAATTCAATAAATTACATCCTTGGAATTTAAAATTTTTCTTTGAAAATAAAATGTTGAAAATTGAAAATAGCTTTTTGGAAAACCCACATCGGAAATAGGGTTAATAAAATTATAACTTTAAAAGAAAGAAAGAGAAGTAAAAAGGTCACTCGAGATAGCCCATACTAGGATTCTATGAAAACATGGATATGGAGGAGAAAAAAACCATCAAGTTCTGATGGAGAGTTGTAGAAAAAAGTATTAGGAGAAAGTTAACTACAACAAAATCACAAACTTGTGATTGGTTAAACGGTCTTTGATTCCCCAGTAGGAAAAGTTTACCGATAATGTTTTTGTTTTAAGTTACCTTTCATAAAGTTGAGGAATTTATTTGAGAGAATTACTAAGAACGTAAGGAAATATACTTACTTGTCATGTAATCTTTCATTCTTTACTAAATTTTTACCACAAACCCATCTTTCACTCCAAAAGTTAATAGAACTCAAAAAAAAATTATTTATCCTAACCGTATAGGGTTCCAAAAATAAATTTATAATTCATCTATCAAAAATTTTAAAAAACTTAAAACTATATTTTACACTCCTGGGAATACACGTAGTATAGTAAAAGGCAATAAATCCCAATTGCACTATGGTTGTGGGTTCAATTCCCGCAGCTTTGTCTGACGCGATGGGTTTTCACACGGTCTGCGTGTTGTCCTTTTTATAAATATCCAAAAATAACCTTAACAATATAATTCATTCCAACCTTTATACTTATCCAAAATACTTCTGTCCAAACTCTCAGTCCAAAATTTATATGGAAGGTAATAATAATGTAGATCCTTTTTACCATGAAATAACATGTGAATACCTTCATCATGTATTCTTTTAAAACACTGAAATATCCTGAATTACCATAAAACCTTATTGATTACATAAATTCTCCCTTATTCCTTATAGAATACTGGATATACTTCATCCATCCAAGAATGTTGTAAACTCTAACAATGATGGAATATACAAATTATTAATTAGTTTCAAGGAATTCAAGAATATCCAATATAATTTACCCAAATCAACCATCTCTTATTCCAAAATCAGTACCTAAATATTAAGACCATATTAAGGTTTATCTTTCCTTTAACCATGTAATTTCCAAAAAGCTTAACTTGTTGTAGAGTCACTTTTCTTATTACCGTAAAATCTCAAATCCTCAATGAAATAGTATTGTGGTACAATCCTTATTTATCTCAATAATTCATATAACCGGTATATTGTTGATACAACACTCAAATGAAATAATCCTATTACAACATAAGAACACTAGTAATTCTTCTTCATCTAAGGTAGTATCATAACTTGATTATTATCCAATAGCATCATTTGGTGCATACTCTGATGATTTGGACATTGGTTCATGTAGTGTCCCAACTCCTTACAGATACAGCATTGTAAATTTGAAACCTTTTTCTTACCCTTGTAGTCACGTACTTGGTGTCCTTTTTCTCCACACTTATAACAAACTCACGTTCCCTTCTGGCAAGTTCAAGGGTGTTTCTTCCCACAATTATCACATACGGGAAAATTTTTCTTTCCCCTCATCCCTTTATCCATCTTTCTCTCTTACAACCTTTTCTTCTCTTGCTTCCCTTCAAAGCCATAGGAATCAGAAATTTTTTTACTTATCTTATTAACACATGATACTATTTATTCATATGATGAGAATACATGGGAGACTGTTTCCCTTCTAAATTTTGACTTAATATCGTGAAAGATATGATCCTTCTTACTCCTTGGATCATATGTATTTCTAGAGTTCAAATTCCTTCTACTGGGTGCTATTTCTGTACAATGGCATACACTAGATTTGTTTATGAATCGAAATACATAATTCCAAACCTCTAAAACACTTAACATAAATTGAACAGTTTATGGATATAATCCATAATCATAAAAAAAATTTCTTTGAGGAAGTATATACTCATAAACCCTTCATAGTGGTTTGTAAAGAAAATGAGAATTATCCTAAGCATATCCCCCGGGAGTGTCGTAACCAAGAGTGTAGCAAGGCCTGTTGTCGTGCACTAGTTCCCATTCGAGTCTAGCTCAAAGCGGTGTTTTCGGGTTTTACCCCTAGGTACATCGGTGCCAGAGCCGCCTCTACCTACTCATATCCAGACAGGGATATATTGCTTGGAAAACTCACAAAATCTCTATAATACCAATATTTTAGGAAGTTCTTATATACTAATCCTCAAAGTATATCTTAGGCATATGTTCTCTATTCAGAGTTTATCTAAATCTAGTTTCCAAGGTTTGTACTAAACTTCCTCTGATACTAACTATAATGCCCCGACCCTAGTTACCCAGAGTCGGTGCATTATTACATAACATTAGCATGATCACAAAAGATCAAGTCTCGAAAGAATTATTAGTTTAGTAGCCTTGGAATCACTAGATACATTCATAAAGTTTACATTAAATCATAAAGTGAAAAAAACTACAACAACATCTTGTCTTCATATCCCCTCATACTATCCCTGTAGGTTATTCACAAAATACCTCTTCACATCCTGGGAAAAATAAAACGTTGAACGGGGTGATCTCAGATGCTCAGTAAGGATAAAAATATATTGGAAACTTTTATAAATTAACATAAACATTTAAGGAAATGTATAACTAAAACAAAAGCCTTTTAAACTTGAACTTCAACATAACATGGAAAAAATAAAATGAAATAATTCCATTTACTTATTCACATGTACATTCTACTAGTAAAATAATCACATGCAATATCAATAACCACTTTCATAATAATGGAATTCATTATGCCAGACTAACATAACCACATAGTCTAGGCCTTGTTCCAAGACTACACATAATTTTTTTTCAAGGCCTTGTGCCAAGACATGAGTTTGTCTCATGATACCTACTGATGCATCAAGGATCTATAGAGGTCTCCACCCGTCACTTACTAAATCCAATGCATTCCTCATATGAACAGGTTTAAACATAACATAAATATTCGTATTAAAACTAGCATACGAAATGTCAATAGTTTCTCTATAAACCATAAGTGGTATAAAAATAACACATCCATATTAAAACATATCACAAAACTATCAATACAATATGGAAGTTTTGTATCATAATAAATTGACTTCAAAGAAGCTTAAAATCCATCAAAGTATGTTGAAATAGATGAAATCAAAACTATTTGAGAGAAATATATCTTTTTTTGAAATCATTGAAAATTCACACATTTATAAAGGAAGTAATTTAAAAGATACTTTTGAATCAAAGTGTCCCATACCACTTTTAAACTTTTGAAAAGAAATATCATTTCAAAACATTCATGTCCATATAAATAAATCCTTAAAATCATTTTGAAAACATGGACATTAATTAAAATGATTTAGAAAGATAAATCTTTAAAACATTTAAAATTATGATCTTGATATAGATTACCTTTCAAAAATCCTTAAAATATTCATTTTGAAATCATTTTTATGAAAATTGGACATGGATGATAAAAATGTCTGAGTAGATACTTAAACATAAACAATCTTGGATAATAATGAGATTGAGGAATTAACCTTTACCTTGTACTTTGCCTTGGTCGAGGGTTGGTTAAACTCCAGTATAATGGTGAAATAACTTTTATTAAATTATACAAGAATCATATACATTAATATAATATCATATATGATCTTCTAATATTGACTTTTAGTATTATCGTTGTTTCGGTGTTAACTGATACGTTTTCCTTTATATTCTTGGTTACGTAAGGCATATTTGTTATGAATATTATATATTTGATTTATATACATAATTATATTATGTCATTAAACATTATTATAAACCATAAAATGAAAATTAATCTTGAATGTATATGATGGGGAATTAATCTCATCGCGTTCGTGGAGACGGTAATCCGTACGTACGCATGAATACTACTTCCATTTCATTTTTAATTTTAAAAGGAATCAAAACCAAATGATACATAGGTATATTATTATTGTAGTATAATATAATATCTTATATATGTTACTTAAGTTCATTACCACCATATTTTATACGTTCCATTTATGGTATGAATGAGTCATATCACTTTGAGGGGGCGGTAGTCCGCACTTCCTCAAATGAAATTATCGTATATATATACAACATAAAACGAATAATTTTATTCTATAAAATGGAATTACAGAAGTTTATATATAAAATAAATATCATAAATATCATATTTAATTACAGTTCCATCATAATGGCCACCATGAGCGGTGGTAGGAGATAATTTTAACAAATATCTTTTCGTGGGGCGTTTGGTTTCCATCCACAGAAACATAATGTTATTCCCCCATTAGATGGAGCTGTTTGTAAGTGTAGTTTTAATCCTTATCATAACAACATCCAAGTATATTTAGGATACTGTTGTTGTTACAAAAAAAATAATAAAAATATTTTAGGGGTTGGATAAGTAATATAAAAGAAAAGAATTTAATATAAATTGTTACCTTTAATTTGGGTAACTCCCTTTGGTTTGAACCAAATGGAATCTTGAAGTGCCTTATGCCTAAATTAAGTCTTATTGGAGGAGGATAGGGATGTATTTAGATTAATTGGGAAGAGTTTTTTTGAGCCAAAAGGCTTGAGAGGTGTGAGGAATTGGTTAGAAGTGGTGTCCTTTTATAAGGGGGAGGAGGGGCTCTTTAGGAAAAAATTAAAGTATTATTTTATAATAAATTCATATGCGGTTTATAATGTCTACAAACTGATTTACATTGAGGTTAAGGTGGGTATGGATCGAAATAAACTCAAAAAAATATGTTTTAGATAGGTTTGGGTCACTATATTATCCTTATCTTTTAGATTTAACTCTCAGTTAATTGGTTTGACATTTACCATGTCTCTTTGTATTTTTATATTATTTTGTAAATAAACTTATTATAAACTACCAAGAGAACCCCAAGTGGTTCATTAATGACATACCTATCATAATATAAGTCCTTTTGTCGAACCATTTATTTTTTTTAAGAATATTATATCAATTAATAATAGAATATTTATTTTAAAAATCCTTTTATGTCAATTTTGACAATATTTAATAATTGATTTTTTTTAAGTCATAAAAACTTTATTAATTCAAAATAAATTCATTTAAGCAATCCTAAAATTACATAGTAACCTAGAAAAATCTTATATGGCATCAAAATATTCAAATTATAATTATTTTAACGTTTATAATACCATTTATTTGATTAAATCATTAATAAGGAAAGCACTGCATCATTATTGTGTCATAAATAAATTTAATTATTCAATGTATAAAAATTATAAATAAAATACCATTATGTAGGAAATAATTTTTTCTTTCTAATTAATATTTATAGTTGAAATTATAACATATATAACCCTATGTAAAAATTGTTTTTCTAAAATATATATTCTTATGTCATTTTTCTATTTACTTTATCTTATTTAATATAAAGTGTCATTATTAGTTACAAGTGGCTCCATGGGGTCCCAAAATCAACCCAAAGATACCCATGGTCAGAAATGTATAAAATAATAGGGTTAGTACACGTTTTATGGTAATTTAATATTATTATAATATTATTTTTTAGCCTTATTTACCGGATTTACCCTTTAACCATAGTAAATAAAATATTTACCAAAGTAATTTTTCAGAATGTATAAAAATAAAAGTTAACTATTTACACAATTTGGACATCCTGATTCTAAATATAGAATCCATTTTTCAAAATTCAAAACACATATGTGGAAGAAATTAATTTGAAATTAATTCCCTCAGTCAAAACAAAAAAAACGTGTTTTTAAGAGATAATAACTATCAAAAGATTGACACTTGTTTATGTCCGGTTTAAATGTGAAATTATGTAAAATAACCAGAATTTTATTAAATGGTAAAAATATATTCTAAATATAATTTAAAACCACTCAAATTCATATTTTATCACTATTAATTATTTCGATTAAAAAACTTGTTTTTAATTAATACTTAGTAATTGTCACTATTCATCAAAATATGAAAGTTATCAGAAATGTGCCAAAAATTCACCCTGATCTAATTTTGATATTCCGAATCCAGAAATGAAGTCCATTTTGAAAGATAAAATTTATATATTTTCAAAAGGTGCATATTACTTTTCATAACTTCTAGTTTGATTGGTTGCGGTGTGTGTTAGAACTCGAAGTTGCGTACAACACACGTTATTGTACCATGGAAGCTTGGGGTGTTACATTATGAGATGGGTGCTACTAATTCATAGGTTGCACCTGAGGTGGTGGGATAGAACGAAGCTATGGAATTGGCTCTACTGGTAACAATTCCAGCTTCTTGGGGGCCCCAATTTGTGCTACTGTAGAGGTATTTTCCTTGGAGGCTCTTCTTATAAGAGATACATGATGTGATGGATGTGTCTCTTTGGCTTTCAACAAGTATTCCTAGAAACCTTGAGCTTTGTTAGAGAAATAACAGAACCCACCAAGGATGTTCTGAGTGATTAGAGAAGGGACCAGTTCAATATTTATATTCTCTACAAACATCATTAAATTATGTTCCTCAGTTATTGGCATATCGAGTGAATATGTAAGGCTCACTGACCTGGGGACCAATTCTGCAATGCACTCATCATGCCTCTTTAGGAACTTAAAGAGGTCAGCAATACATGTCTTCTAAGTTGTGCAACTAAACTGGTATAGAAACTAGCTATGAAGATCCTACCAACTGACTATTTACCCAATGGGTAACATATTGTACCAGAAAAATGTAGGCCTTTCTAGTGTCTGCATGAAACACTAGAGCTTGGCGACCTCCTACTACGTTGGAGTTCCCATCATGGGTCATCACCATGAAATAAATTGAGCAAGATACTATAGTGGATCACCAGTCCCATTAAAAGGAGAGAAGGTAAGAGATATGATACTTAAGGGTGCTGTAAGATCTTCCCCTCATGTCGGATATAGATTACCATCAGGCGGTATTTCCACCTATCGTGTTTCCAGATCCTCAAGGTGAGCAATAAGCACTGTTATCACATCATCTAGTTGAGGATTCTGATCTTGACGAGGGTCTGGGACAACCAATGCATAGGGAGGTTCATCAACGTGGTAATCAGGCTTATCGGCTTATGGGAGGACTATCCAAATTATCCAAGGATTGAGGGGAATAACCTGTAGAGCAATCGGTGGGACCTGTAGAGTGGCCAGTGGAACCTGAGCCAGGTTTTAGGAAAGTTCATCATGCAGATCATGTGGATTTTGTGATGCATATCGTAGCCTCTTTCCATAAACACTATCCTCTTCCCTGTCTATATGGGATGTTTTTTGAGATCACCACGAGAAAACTCTCCAAAAGGAAGCTGAACCTACCCATGTTTCCCAGACCAAGGGTTACCATAATTGGGTGGTCATTCCACGGTTCGCTCAACAAGGACCTCATCAACGGTATTTTTCTGTTCAAAAATTTGTTAACATAAGACATCCTTTTCAGTATTATATTACATCTTTTGTATTGTGCCAGAACAATTTGGGGTTTGACAGTCCCAATTTTTTTCCCTTGGTAGGGTCTCTACTGAGAGGCAATGACTCAGAAGGTTCATGGAGGCATAGAAATGTTACTTGTTGGCAAGTATGGACACCTACAAGGTCTTCCTATTGTTGTACTACCCCATCATGATGTTCCTATTATCCATGCCTTATGATAGTGTGATCATTCATGTATATATTAGGAACAACCATGATCACTATGATGACACCCGAAGGAATATCCTCGATATAACTAGGGGAAGCAGGCTGGTGCGGGAAAGGGTTTAAATATTTGGCATCATACTACCCTTATCCACTGATCTAGACAAGTGGGTAAGCCTTGTTAATAACTTTTCTGAGCATAGTGAAGCTCTGTATGTATAATTTTTGGTGGTTTTGATGATAACTAGGTGATGTAGGGTGCTGAGAAAGATGAAGTGTAGGCAAATCGACCTTGTGGCATTGTTGGCCAATGTTGTTATAGTACTCCCAACTCTTGGGGTAAGAAAACCGCTGAAAATAGAGATGTAAATGCAAAATCACTAAGGTTTGGAGAGGTACATTTCCACTTCCTAGGTAAGGGACTCTACAATGCTGATGATTGTAGTTTCCACGGGCCTGAACATCTCTAAAAAATGGTCCGCTGCAAGAATGTCCCACAAACGTCTTGGCTCAGGCTCGAGATTCGACCCTTGATTGCCCCGCTCTTTGACTGGAGGCAGTTGTGGTACCGATAATGGCACTGAATTAGACAATTGTGGTGCCAGACTGGCTATTGGAGAGTATGAAGCATGAGTTGACCAGCCACAACATCATGGTATTTCTTCCAAAGAATACACTGATAGCACCACCACATCCCTATAATATGTACTAATGACCACGTACTATAGCGTAGGGGCTGCTATAACACCCATGTTATTTATTACAGACCTAAACATGATTTATTACATAAATATGCACTTAAAAAAACATATAGTATTGATAAGTATAGTTTCTTTTAAAATTAGGAACATTAAATAACAACTTAAAACATAAAATACAACATCATTATTGAAAACTTTGTTTACATGACCAACTCATTCCTTCGTACCTAACACTATAGGGGATAACCTGAGGACATACATAAGAATGGGGTGAGATATAAATCCATGTAAGGGGTTAAACAAGGCATAAAAAGAATAATACAATACATCTTAGGAAATAAGCATATCAATGGAGCATAAGATAAACTTGAACATAAAGGAATGATATAGAAAGATTATCAATACATGCAAATGTTGAAACAACATGAAATATGATATTAGCATGAGTAAAGGCTCATTGAAAAATTGATTAGAATGAGTAAAAACACATTTCACAAAAATTATCATTAGTAAACCCTCATTTCACATGGAGTATCATGAGGTGGAAATTTATCCAATGCATTAGAGCTCAATAAGGGCACACACTTCTTAAGCATTTAATTTCTTGCGTAAGTGTTCCACATGGATCATATAACATAGAATCATTCAACATCATAAGTTATTACACAATTAATGAATGTGGAATACATAAAATTATGTACCATTAAATATTTATATGTCTCTAAAGGTTAATACACCTAATAAGAAAATGGGTAAGGAATTCACTACATGATGATTTTGTCTTGGACAATCATGGTGCAATTTTGGCAGCATAACACCATCATATGGAAATTCATAAGTTGGGTTGATGAGAGAAAATAGGTATATTATAATTTATACATGAAATAGACAGTAAGGGGATAATGGAAAATAATATACCAACAAATGAAATTTAATTTAGATGCATAATATTGGAGAAATACTTGAATGAAAATAAGAAGAGAGAAATCCCTTACGGAATTTCATCATGGTAATGGGTGTACATGGAAGGAATTAATGAGAGAGAAGGTGTTAAATCATCCTTAAAACATTAATAGGGTATTATGGTAGATGTGAGAAATTATACCCCAATAATATTAATTGAAAATAAAAGTGTATAAGAACATGAAGAATCTTGGATAAAAATGAAAAAGGAAGGAATCCATTACTTGTGTGTATGATTTAAAGAGCATGAAGAGGGGCTTCTTGAGAGCTTGAGGCACCATGGAAGGATTATAAAGAGGGGAGGATAGAGTAGGTATGTGTTCCAAAAAAAATTAGTTAAATGATGTGGGAGCTTGGGTGGGTTTATATAGGGAATGTGAGGGAAATTCTTTAATATTTCACAAACATATGTTTTGGAACCTATATAATTAAATAATAAAAACCACAAGCCTTCCCATGATGTTTCCCTTGTTTTTTCAAATTTTGAGTAGAAAACATTATTTTATAAGTCCAATGACTGAACATATTAAAATATTAGGCTTCCTTATGTGGATATGAGTCACCCTCTCAATGAAATCATTTTAAAATCATTAAATATATTATACATTTTGGAGGATTCACTAAGGATTAATAATATAAGTAAAAAAAATATTAAATAACTTTATTGTAATGGGAAAAAAATATTGGGCCTATAACACCCATTATATTATTTATTACAGCATTTTGGTGTGATTAGGATACCATAAAACACGTATTCTATTTATTGGGTATTTAATTTTTACACAAAATTCGGTTGTCATAGAAAATTATGAAAAATTCACCATTGGAAAAATTTTATTCCCTGATTACAAAAAAATATTATTTTATCTAAATAATTTTCTAAATATGTGAATTTTCACATTTAAAATGAAAACAGGAATTTATTGAAAATTCATGGTTTTTGATAAAAACTATTTTCAAACATTATTAAAAATAACATTTGACTTCCTAAAAATTATATACTCATTTGTAATTCATAAAATAAATTTTAAAATAAAATTTTATTAAAAAATTGTTTATTTCAAAAAATCATTATTTTCTAAATATATATTCTTTAAACATACACATTTTTCTTATCATATAAAAAATATAACTCTTATCAAACTGATTACCTAATCATTTATAGGTAGAGAATGGATATAATCATCATTTATAAGAATTGTTTTACATAAACCCGTAGTTTAATATAATAATGTACATATTTCTCAAAATTACTATTTTTTTCCAAAAAAACTCAATTTATCAAATTTATCATTTTTTAAGAAAGAATATTTTCATAAAGGAATTGATGGAATAAGAGTTTTATTTATAAAAATGGATTAAACAATATGTAACTAATTACATATTACATAACCCCTTATAACACATGTATATGACTTAAGGGTATGGTGTGGGATGGTGACAGAATCTTGGGGTGGCTAAGATAACATCGTCTGGGAGGTAATCTCTATTAACATGAACTTCTCTCGTAGGAGATTCTATTCAACTTAACATTTGAATCTCGGCTTGGGATTGGTCAAGAGAGAATCCTAGTGACACAACCTCTTTCCCAAACTCTGAAAAATGAGCTTTGTACGGCTTGAGCCAACTAGATGAGGCCATCCTCTACTTTTTCTATAATGAAAGATTTTTTTTAAAACCTTATATTTATATCAGTTGTGGGATAACTGTTCAAAAACTATATTATCAATATTAATGATATTTAATGGTAATTTGAACCCAAAAATAATAATAAAAAAAGTGCATGTGTTTTATTTATCCATAATACATTAAAAGGGAATAAATTTTATTCATAAATTTTTGGTTCATTACAACATTACCACCTTAGGAAATTTCACCCTCAAAATTTTTTTCCCACACTAAAATATGTGAGGGTAACTATGCCTCATCACTTCATCCAGTTCTCACGTTGCTTCTTCAAGCCTGTGGTTTCACCACAATGCCTTGATGAGGTGCATTATATTATTTCATAGAACTTTTTCTCAAGGATCTAAGATCTTCACCAGCTTCTCTTCATAGGAGAGGTCATTATCCAAATGGTACCAACTTTGGATTGATTACATGAGATGGTTCAGGTATGTACATCCTCAATAGTGATACATGGAATATATCATGTACTTGAGACATGTTCAGTTGGAGTGTTAGTCGATAGGCCACTGCACTAATGTGATTAAGGATCTCAAAAGGTCTGATGTACATTGGAATAATATTTTCCTTCAACTGAAATCTCATAACTCTCTATTGCGATTAATGTGTTTTTGGATGGTCTTAACCTTCTCCACCATTACATGGACCATTTTTGGACCTAAATTGTTTTTTATCCCAACATCATCCCAACATGCCAATGTTCTGCACTTCTTCCTATAAAGGGATTTATAAGGATCCATTTGGATGCTAGAGTGGAAACTATTGTTGTAAGAGAACTCAACTAGAGGAAGATGTCAATCGCATCATCCTTTGAAGTCCATTGAGGATGATCTCATCATAACCTCAAGTGTTTGGATAGTCTTCTCAAATTTTCCACCAGTATGAGAATGACAATTCGTACTGATGTTCAGATCAGTATTCAGAGCCAGTTGAAGACTCTTCCAGAACATAGAGGGGAATCTTGGATATCAATCAGTTAAAATTGATAGTGGTACCCCATGCCATATTACCACTTCTTTAATGAATATTCGTTCTAGTTAATCCAATGATAAATACTATCGAATTGAAATGATGTGTTCACTCACTATAAGATGACCCACAACAACCTAGAGAGCATTGTTTCTTATAGATGTATTCATATGTCTAGTGACAAATTCCATGGTGATGTTTTCCCATTTCCATATTGGTATGGGTAATGGATGAATCATCCCCTTAGACATCTTCCACTCAGCCTTCACTTGCTGTCATACAAGGCAATTTAATGTATACTCATTCATCTCCTTCTTCCTGTCATCCCACTAATAATGATCTCAGAGATCTCGATACATATTTTTATTTCATGGGTGAATGGATAATTTCAAACTATGTTTATCCTCAAAAAGTTCTTCCATTAACTCCATATTTGATGGAATAAATTGTCTTGACCCAAATATCACAAATCCTTCTTAATTATCAATTAAAACTGAGGATTTTCCATTTTTGAAAGTTTCCACTTTCTTCTGAACTACCACATCATCCTTTTAAACATCCATCAACATTTCCAAAAGAGATGGTTGAGAAATAATTTGTGAAAGGATTGATGATGTTACATTATTTAGGATTATCATGTCCATGTTCTTAAAATCTAAGAATATGGGATCCATTTCAATTCCCATAAATGAAATAGTTTATGGATCCTTTCTACTTAGAGCATCTGGCACATTATTTTCTTTCCCCTAATGGTAATGAATTGGGCAGTCATCATCTTTGATCAGCTCTAACAATCTTTATTAGATTATATTCAACTTTTTCTATGTGAATATATAGTTAAGGCTTTTGTAATACATATATATTTCACTCATTTCCTCAAATAGGTAATGTTTCCATCTTTTCAAAGTGAATATCACTTTAGAAAACTTCAGATCATGTGTTGGATAGTTCTGCTCATGAGAATTCAATTTCCATGAATCATAGAGAATTTATTTGTCATCTTGAATCAACACACAACCCAATCCCTTATTTGAAGCATCATTGAAAACCACAAAATGTTATCCACTTATTGGTAGTGTGAGCACAGGCATATTGATAATCATCATTTTTAACTCCTTGAAGCTATCTTTTCATTCATCATTCAAAGAAAAATTGACACCCTTATAATTAGCTTGGTAAGAGGGTTTGACAATCCTGAGAAATTTCTCACAAATCAATGATAATATCTATATAACCCCTGGAAGCTAAGAATATTCATCTCAGATGTTGGCCTCAATAATCACTCAATTTCATTTTCCTTGGAGCAATCTATAGATATCACATTTCCGGTGATGATATGACCCAAGAATGATACTTCCTTCAACCAGTACTCACACTTGTTGTACTTTTCATAGAGCTTCTCATTTTTCAAGGTCTCTTGTATATTTAATTGATTCTTCTCAAGATCCTCCATGGTGTTTTATTATATTGTAATATCATCTATAAAGACTACCAAAATTTTATCTAGGTAATATCTAAAGAATCTATTCATTATTTCCATGAATATTTCTATATAATTAGTTTTCCTGAAATGAATTACTATGAATACATTGTGTCATACCATGTATGAAAATAATTATTGGGAGTATCCTCCTTCTTCACCTTTACATGGTAATATCCCAACCATAGATCCACCTTGGAAAAGTATTCTCCCCAACATAGTTGACAAAAGAAGTCATCAATTCGTGGAAAAGGATACTTTTTCTTTACCATATGTTTTTTTCGGCTCACTATAATCAATGAAAAGGCATATTGGACCATCCTTTTTTTGATGAATAAGACTGGTGCACCCTATAGTGAAGCACTTGGGTGTATAAACCCTTTATCCAGATTCTCTTGTAGTTTTTTTTCTAGCTCTTCTAGCTTCAAAACATCCTTTCTATACAGATTCTTAGATATTAGAAATGCACCAGGTATAAGATGAATTGATAATTCAACATTTATTCTTAGAGGAAGACTAGAAAATTTATTAGGAAATACATTATCGAATTCCCTTACAAAGGAATATCTTCAAGGATAGTTCCCTTGTTAGACTCAATCATTTGAGAAAGATATTCATGCTCATAGAGAAATAATATCAACACTATATATGATGTTTCTAAAGAATATTCATTCTCCTCCATCCACTTGTACTGAATCGGGGGTCGATTCTCTATATGTAGAGTGATTTCTTTATTACATCAAATTATTTTGTCTCTACATAGGAGAATTCAATCCATGCCAAAAATTAAATCAAATTTCATAAGAGGGAGTATGACAAGGTACTCCGGTAATTTCAATCCACAAATTGTTACAAGGGAGGAGTTATATTAATGAGAAACAACAATTTCCCTATTTTTTATTCTCACCGACATCTCTACTTCCTTGATTTATAGTGGTGTTTCAATTGTTTTAATAAACTTTTGTGATATAATAGAATGTATGGAAACAAAATCAAAAAGTATGTTCTCTATTATTGAATGAATAACTAGTTTACTTGTCATCACTTCACTATTGGGATTAAATTGGGAATTAGTGATGGAAAAAGATCATCCTTACTGCCTTGGAGGTTGTTGGTTGCCTTTGAAAACCCTTTCCCCAGGGAACTTGTTTTCAAAGTTCCCAAGTTCTTTGCAGTTGTAGCAATGAACAATGTGTTGAGGGTCTAATAAAGTGTTCCTCTTCTCTTTCACAACAGCTGGATTTTCTTGTCATCATTTAATGGCTTGAATACCTTCTCTTCCACACATAAATAATTTCTTCATACCCTTCATGAAATTTTTGGGGTGATTATTTTTTCACCTTTGGAAAGGGTGGTGATGTAATTTATTAGCACCGTTAGATTTATCCATCAGACCACCAGAAATAAATTAAACATTATACTTATTATCCCCATGATACCCCTGATATTATTCAATCTCCATTACGACTTTTTGGGCTCATTGGACAATTTACTCATATATATCAAAGTCATAGATCACTAGGGAATTCTGTAATCTAGGTTTTAGCACACCAATGAAGAGGTCAACCATGCATTCGGGGGTAATGGCTAAGCTAGAGGCATATCATGCAAGACTTATGAATTTTTCCTCGTACGCTTTTATGGATTAATCATAATTTTTCTTGAAGGAAATAAAGTACCTTTCCATCTTTTCTTGGATGGTGAAATAAAAATATTTATCGAAAAACGTTTTCCCACAATTCTTCCATTTTAATTCCTTAATCTCTTCCTCTGACATAATATTTTTGATCAATGTCCACCATTGATAAGCTTCACTCTTCATATAATAATCATCCCAAAGAACCTTCTCTTGTTCATAAAAATGAAGGATGGATAAGATATTCTCAATGGATTTGATCCATTGTTCAGTAATTGAAGGATTAAATGATCCGTTAAATGTAGGATGCCTTTGTCTCATGAAGCTCTCGATTGTGGTTTTTGCTTTTTCATGGGGGGTATGGACGTTCCTCTTGACCCACATTTGTATTCAAAACTTGCGTTAACTGAGAATGTATCATGAAAAAAAATTTGATTCCCGCTCCCATCGGATTGGGCATCTCATTAAAATTTCATCACATTGATCATCACATCAGTTGTTAGCCTGAATCCTCCTATTACTGGCCATTGGCTAGAATAAAAGTAAAATTATGGGTATGTATTTTGAACTATTAAACAAATAAAGGGGAATACGATAAAAAAATGGATATCCTATAAATTACCTTTATTTTCTTAACTTATGAATTTAAAGACTTCAAACTGTGTTATCTAAGATCTATTTTCTGACATATATTCTTAGGGAATTTTTTCTACCTTAATAATGGCTCATACTAAACTTATTAATTTACCAAAGAATATACCATGAGAGTGTCGAACCAAGAGTGCATTAGGGCCTGTTGTCATGCACCAATTCCCATTCGAGTCTTTCTCAAAGTGGTGTTTTTGTGTTTTACCCATATATACATATATTCCAGATCCACCTATAATTTTTCTTATCCAGACATGGATGTATATTCTTGAAAAACCACTTACTATATACTCACCAAAATCAAGGTATGTTTTCCTTATACTTAGTCTTATCCATAAGGATTTCACAAGGGTTTTCTAATCAAAATCCCAAAATAACTAAACCTATCCTCTGATTCAAACTATTACAACCCTACTCTTTATTACACACTTAAACATTATTTATTAGATAAAAATTTACTAAAGAAAACTCCAAGGATCGATTGGTCTTATGTACTCGGAAATTAGTATAATTACCTAACAACAAAAAACATAAAATAAAACATATTTATTGAAAATAACATTTACATTACCAACTAATTCCTTTATTTTTAACACTATAAGGGATAACTTAAGGACATACATAAGAAAGGGGTGAGATATAAATCCTAATAAGGGATTAAAAAATTTATAACATCAATAATAAAATACTTGTTAGGAAGTAGGAATATCAATGGAGCTCAATAGAAACGTGAACATAAAGGAATGATATAGCATGACTATCATAACATGGAACGGTGGAAATAACATACAACGTGATATTAACGTGACACAAGGATCACTGTAGATGGATTAGCATGAGTAAACCCTCATTACACATTAATTATCATTATTAAACCTTCATTGAACATGTATTATCATGATACTAACCATTGACCAATGCATGGAGCGCTATGAGGGCACACCCTTCATAAACATTTCATTTCATGTATAAGTGTACCACAAGGATCATATAATATGGAATCATTCAACATAATAAGTTATTCCATGATTAAGGATTTTGGAATACATACATATAAGTACCATTCAATAAAAATATGTTTATAAAGGTCAATAAACTTGATATAGAAATTTGTATGGTATTTACTACATGATGATTTTGGCTTGGACAATCGCGGTTCAATTTCGGCAACATAACGTCATCACATAGAAATTCATAAGTTGTGTTGATGAGATATATGGGGGATATAATAATTTATAAATGAAATTGATAGTAAGGGGATCATGGAACATAATATTCCAATATATTATATGGAATTTAGATTCATAATATGGGAGAAATACTAGAATGGAAATAAGCAGAGAGAAATCCCTTAAAAAAATTTGGCATGTTAAAAGTTGTACATGAAAGGAAGTAATGTGAGAGAAAGTGATATATCATAATTAAAACACAGGGAGGGCTGTATGGGGGAGGTTAAAAATAAAACCCAAACATTTTTAATTGAAAATAAAATGGTACAACAACATGATGAAACTTGTATAAAAATGAAAATGGAAGGAATCCCTTACTTGAGTGTGTGACTTCCAGAGCATGAAAAGGGGATTCTTGAGATCTCGGGTCACCTTGAGAGGACTCCATATATAGGAGGTCATATTAGGGATGTTCTCCAAATATTTTTATTGAAATAAAGTGGGAGTTTGGTGGGTTTATATAGGGAATAAGAGGGGAGCTCTTTAATATTTCAAAAACATTGGTTTTGGAACCTATATAATTAAATACTCAAAATCACCAAATTTCCCATGGTTTATGCCCATCTTTTTTTTCCAATGAGAAGTGTAAAACATTATTTTATATGTATAATGGCCTAAAATATTAAAATCTTATGATTTTTTATCTAGAGGTGAGTTTCACTCTCAAGGAAATCATTTTTAAATCCTAAAACATATTATACATTTTGGGGGATTCACTAAGGACTTATAAAATAAGTAAAAAAAATATTAAATTAAAATATTTTAATGTAAAGACATATATCGGGCTGATAATACCAATTATAGTAAATTTTACATCAAATTTCGATTATTATAATGTCAAAAAACACATAATTTATTTATACGGTATTTAATCTTTACCCAAAAGATCGATTGTCTCGGAAAATTAAGAAAACTTCACCATTGGATATTTTTGACATCCTGATTCCAATAATAATATTCATTTTATCTAAATAATTTTCTATATATGTGAATTTTCACTATTAAAATCAAAACCAACATTTATTCTAAATTTATGGGTTTTGACAAAAACTGTTTTAAAACTTTATTAAAAATAACGTTTAACTTTATAAAAATTATATACAAATTTATTATTTATAAAATCAATTTATTAATAAAATTTTATTAAAATATTAATTAATTCAAAAATTCATTAATTCCAAAAAATAAATTCTTTAAAAATTTACATTCTATTTTATCATATAAAAAAGTAGAACTCTTATTAAATTGATTCCAAAATCATTTATATATAAATAACCGATATAATCATCATTTATAATAATTGATTTTATAAAACCTTTGTTTAATATGATAATGTAAATATTTCTCAAAATTAACATTTTTACCCAAAAAACTCAACTTATCAAATTTATCATTCTTTTAAGAAAGGCTATTCTCATACAGGAATTGATGGAATAAGACTTTTATTTATAAAAATGGATTACACAATAAGTAACTAATTACTTATTATAGGACCTATTATAACACCCTTATAAGACTTAAGGGTAAGGTGTGCGAAGGGGAAAGACTCTTGGTGTTGCTCGGATAACATCACCCGAGTGGTAATCACTATTAAATTGAAATTATCCCATAGGAAATTCCATTCAATATTAACATGTTAAATATCATATTTGGATTGTTCAAGACGGAATCCCATTAACTCTTAATCCATCCCTACATCTAACAAATAATCTTTGTATGGCCTGATTCTACTGGATAAGGTCATCCTCTCCTTGGTCTGTGATGAAATTATTTTATTAAAACTATATATTTATATCAGTTTTGGGATAACTTTTCAATTAATATATTATAAATAGTAATGATACTTAATGGATGTTTAAAACCAATAATAATAATTATAATAATAAAGTTCATTTGTTCTTTATAAACATAAGACATTAAAAGAGAGGGAATTTTATTCATAAATTTTTGGGTCATTACAATTGTGGTCATTCGTGATGGGTCACGTTGTTTTATATCCTCAATTGGTCCCCATAACATTTATATGTGATTTATGGTTGAGGTAGAGAATGATTCTATTAAAGAAAATAATGATTTCATAGCTATTCCCAAAAAATGGGTCAAATATTCCTCCTCATGTATGTATCTTTGGATGGATGCAAGGATATGGTGGACCTCACTTTACAAAAGAATAAGGCCGATAATCCGTGTTCCATACCCATCCCCTAACATAAGGGATTAGGGTGAAGGATCCAACTTCAAATTTCACTCATCTTTAGAGTTTGAGAAGAAGTCAAGTGTGATTTAAATGTGAGTATTCTCATTATTCTTCTTCTGGTTGTGACGAACAACCCTCCAACCCCAAGACAGTTCTTTAGGGTAAGGTATATTATTGACATGGGGATAACCTCATCATGATTTGGTTCTGGAGTGGGAAGGACCTCTTCTTGGACAAACCTAGCTATAGGGAGAACCTATAAATATGATAAATGGAACCCGAGGAGGACCTCTGTAATTGAGGGAACTGGATCCAGGATGAGTCTACTAGAGATGTAAAGAACATGGGTAGGACCTAACTGGTGATCAACCATAGTGCAATGAGGACCTCAATGTCGTCCAACTATGGTATCTATGGTACAAGGAAGTAATTCATATTAATAGTAATGAATATGGGAAACACACTCTTAACAACCTTCGATGAAGTAGAGAGGGCCTCCACTGGACTCTTGATCATGGGGAGGACCTCCATGCTGATGGGTAACAGGGTGATGGGAACCCTCATGTTGAGAACCTAGTATGTGGGAATAATTTTATATATGATATTACAGGTACAGGGAGGACCTTCCTGCCAAGTGTCAATAATATGGGGATGACCTCCTCTTGGACTAGTGACAGTGAGATGGGGAGGAACCCCATACTAGATACAATAGTGGGGAGGACCTCTTCTCTATCTAACAGCGGTACTGGGAGGGCCTCCATATTGAATGTCTTCATCACAGGTCATCCTATGATGACTGTTACATTCCCCAGTAATTAGGAGTGTCAACCTAGACTACTAAAAGGGTTTCTGGTACCTCAAACCTAAATGGGCATGGATGTTCTCCGGCTCAATAACAGGGAGGTTCTTCTACTCAATAGAAATAGGGGGCCAATGGCTTGCTTCAATGGTGGATTGTGCCACTTGAGCCATAAAAGATGATTCCTCATAGAGGGTATCCTTGTAAGTCATTATCTAGCATTGAATTCGGGTCAGTCAAACTAGAGCTGGCTATATAGGTGTGCTAACTAATGGCACTTCATCTAGTAAAAATGGTTAGTGGCATTGACATGGCCTAGTGGGAACTCTCCTTGGTGGCTCCCAGGTTGATGTAGCAACCAGGGGGACTTTGGAGTCTCTTAATTAATAAATTTAAGGGAGTGAGTCATAATAATTATCTGGAGAGATTCTACTAAAGATATTATAGACCGGAGTGGGGATCAGTGACTCCATGTGTGGCCCTTGGGGGCGGCAATGAAGATGAGGCACAGAAGCCTCTAAATAATGGAGGGTCATGTCCTAGGTCGGGATGACCCCCTCTTATCCGTATCGATGGTAAATAGTATTATTCACCCTATTTTCAAATAAATATGGTGGGTGTGATATCGAGGGGGTTCCCAATAGTTGTGTTTTTGGTATTTGTCCTAGAAGATGTGAGGTCGTGCAGGATTACTGCATTTTCGTTGCCCCTTCCCTTGCCCCTGCTTCAATGGGTGGGCGAAGATCGGTTTCTTAGTGTTATAGCTTGGGTCTTATAGAGTAGGAATATTTATCCATCTACACATATAGTAGAGAAGAAATACTTAGTGACCCAATTTCGTTCAATATTCCATGGAAGGAAAAAATTATCCATGATGATAACGTCGCATAGTGGGATGACCAATGATTAACTACCCCTAACATTATTGAGTTTCACACTAGGTCCACTATTTTTTCAGTGAGACCTAGTTTTAGATAACTAGATCTAGTAAAATACTTATCTGTTGATTTATCAAATGCTACTAATCCCCATGTTGAGTATAATAATTTCAAATCAGGTTCACCATTTTTGTTTCCGAATCTTTTTCTGAGGTGCGCACATCTGTCTGTTGAAGACATGCTAGTTGTTTGTTACCCTGCATTCCCGCTTTGTAAAGGAATGAGACATCCCTCACTTCTTCAAGGATGTTTTCTCTTTTATTTAATTTGGATGATGGGATTTCCTTCTCCCATTTTTTGGACTCTTCCTCAGAATTCATCGCATAGCACGGGTCTCCATGGAAGATTAAGAAGTTCTTCATGAAACTATTCACAATTCCATATCATTATGGACACCATTAAATTATGATTCGTTTGTAAGGACATTCCATGGGGTTCATGTCAGGGAATCAACCTTCAGTCAAGATAGTAGTCACGTTGGGAATCACCAGTGTGTTTGGGCGCTAAAACACGGGTACTCCAAAATTCCTTCCCCTTATGATAGGGTTTCACGATGGCATATAATTATGAGGAATCCCACATAAAATGTGTTTAATTAGATGTCAGATGCATTTCTTAGAGGTTTTCTCTGCCTTCTCGTATTTAACACGGGGTATTCTCTGAATTTAACATCAACAAGAGATGGATCAGACTGATCAGAACACATTTGAGAGTGGATCAGGTGGGTAAATCCCTAAGGAGGATGCACCTGGAAGGTTTAACATATGGATAGATTAGAACTCCCAATTAGGATGGACCCATGGTGGTGTGTCCCATAAGGGGAATATGTAACACCTTGTAGGTACATCCCAAAAGGGAGTATCAGATGGATGGATCAGAACACCCAATGAGGACGGACCTAGGTTATTGTGTCCTAAAAAGAGATGATGTCACACTATAAATGCTTATTAGAACACCACTGAGGGATGACTAGGGATGGTTCACCCCTATGATGGGGTAAATGTTTACCATTGGTTGGGATTTAACCTATTAGAGACATCCTACGTACCATATTTATAGAATACATGGATCCTAAACCACTTAGTTCGAAGGGGTGAGGCATAGGATTGAGGTGTGCACAAAGGACATCAAGTCGAATACATGTTGGGGTTTATGCATGGTTAACTACCTGAGTTCTACTAGAAGTAGAAAGAAAGTAGGTGACATGATATCACCCAGATGTGGTGGCCCAGGTTAAACCAGGATGGGTTAGGGATGATTTGATGATGTGGATGGGATGAATAGGATGGAACTGATGTGAAGATGATGATGATGTTGGGCTTAAAACCTCAGGGAATATTCCTTTCTATCCCAGCAAATGGGAATCAAATTCCATGTAGTTTGTGGGAGATGAGACACATATGGAAGATATTTGAGAATGGAGGCATGGATGGGACTCAAAATAAGTTGAACCTCTGTGTTGGGTAATAACCTCCCTGAAACACAAAGGCTTAAGGGAGAGACCAGGATGGGACACATATAATGGGCTTGATCCTTAGGGAGGATTCCAACATACCTTGATCAATAGGGGAAAAGATCAATGTTGACGTAGTTTGGGTCTAGGGCCTTAACTCGAGGTGTAAACAAAGGACAAAAACCTAAAGTCGTGCTTGGGGATTACACATTGTTACTAGCCCTTCGAAAGAGGGACACTCTTGGTTGAAGGAGTATAGATTATAGGTAGGTCTTATACATGGTTAGCTACTTGAGAACTAGTATAACACAACTAAAGGGTGGAACAAGGATATGGTTCCTAAAAAAGGGTACACTAATGTTTACCAGTGTTTAGGGGTGAACCATAGGGAGGATTCCTACATACCCTATTTATGAGAGAGGGATCAAAACCCATATAGTTTGAAAGCATATAGTTTAACATTATGGGAAACGAAGGGGGGATATAGATCAATGTCATGATGGATGATGGTGATTAGGCCTGAAATTATTTGGACCGATGGGTAATGAGCTTAAAAATATCGGTGGCTTCATACATAACTTGATTGAAATGGGTGCAAGGATCCAAGTCTATGTAGATTGGAAAGAAGGGGAATGGGGATTACACACTAAGTTGGACCGTGAAAATGTCATGGTCGATGTATACTCTAAGACCATGTGAGTAATGGTCGATGTGTGCAACAAGAAGAAACAAAGACCTGATGTTCGCGTTGTGAAAGGTGAGTCTTCAAGGAATGGGGTGGGGCTTATGAGTAGTTAACAGCCCAAAGAATTGAAGTTTGGGACTTAATCAAGGATGGATGCCCGTGTAGGGGCCATATATATTTGGAGGATATAGCCACAATATATGAATCACCCTCTCAAGGGGTGTCAGGGCTTACATAAGGGTTACCTGAGATGCACACAGAGACAAAAGCACAGTGGGAGAGGAGAAGTGAGAGGGTTCTAGTGCACATCCCCTTTGTGGTCTCCATGGGGTTTTCACTCATGGAGTGATCACAGTTTAATGCCATATGTTGAGTATATGGATGCTTGGTAGATTAATTTCATATATCTTGAGGGATGAGGATTCACTCCTCACCCCTAGGACTTACATAACTGGTGCACTTTAATTCTTGTGTAAGGGAAGGTACTAGAAATGACATATGGAGAAGGGGTTGTGGAGTGATAAATTGAGGGACTCACATTAGCATGGCTATGAGAAAAATAAATAGCCATTTTCATTCCTATGAAATTAAGAACAAGGTAGAAAACTCAACATGAATCACCTCCCAGTGAACTTTGAAATCACTTCGTACAAGCCTGGAGGGCCACACAGGAGAAGTATTCCCAAGACATGGTTGTTTCACATAATATGTTATCAGACATAGTGCCTTATGGTAAGGATGACTCATGGATCACACAAGGATGAGTACATGAAAAATTGAAGGATTCTACACAAGATGAAGGCATACATGAAGGATTTGATGGTTTCATGAAAAATGACTTGTTGTATGCAAGAGGGAACCTTGCATGAAAGATTGGCATGGTCAAAGAGAAAACTTGTGCACAGGAAGAATATTTTCCGCGCAATATCCAAGGAGTAAAATGAAATTGGAAAGGATCAATCCATAGTGGGACCAGCCAAAGGAGGACTTCTGGGAGACCTATCATGCAAGATACAGTACCTTGAGGTCATGTCTTTCCTGTGGTTGCAGAGGGGTCGTATTTCACGTAGAAGAGCGGTAGTTTTTCTTCTGCAACATCCCCAAAATGATGGGTTACATTTCTATTAATAGAAGAAATTTTTGGTAGAGGTGCGCTAGGTGGGATGAGTGTAATTGGAATTAGACATCAATTTGGGAATGAACGATATTTAGCACAATTTCCAATCTTGCGTTCTAGAAAAATTTCATTCCCGCTTATGATTTGGATGATTTTTAGAAGATTAATAAGGAAGAATCTATTTTACGTCACATTAGGAATGAAAGATCTTTCACACAATTTTCAAACTTGTACACTAACCTCAGATATTTCACGCACCTCCCTTGGGTGACTTGAGACTATTTTCTAATTTATAATATTCCTTTGGTTTTCTAAAAAATGTCCATTCATGGCCTTAACTGAAATTCACCACCAATATTATATAAATTATTAAAAAACCATTTTGGATACCAGATGTTCTAAGAAATAAAACATAAAATTCACATTGTTCCAAATAAATTTTCTCCCATTATCACCATCTCAAATTTTTTCACATTCTTCCTCCTAGAAACATGGGTTTAAATAGAAATTTTACACATCAATATGTGAAAATAAATTTCACCATATCAATCACCACATGAATGATGAAATGAAATTATCTATCATAAACTAAAACATGTTAATCTAACCATTAGTTAATATTAAACACCATCTCCTCTTTCTTGATTCCACACCAATAAAATGAGTATCCCCCCTTACGTAAGAAGAAGATTGATACCCTTTTTAGAAATCTCTACGAGGTTTTTTAAACCTGATAGTTATCCTTTAAATAGTATGGTTAATGAGTCCCCAACCAACAATATAAATTTTAATGTGGAACACCTGTAGATGTGTTTCTTACCATCCACCAACAATGGTTCCCAACATAAGAATATAACACTCCATGAAGTCACCAATAATGATACCATTAGCCTTAGGGACATTATTAAATTAGTATACTATCCATATCCTAGTATTCATTGACTCCAATGAATTTATCATGTTTATTCTTCATCCACTTGTACTATCCCAAATTATCTCAAACATTTATCGATTTAACAACGATCTGGATCCCCCTCAACTGAAATCAATTTTATTTAATTGTAAAAATCCCATCTCCAGTCTCGATATTTAATTATAAAGGAAAAATATCATAAATTTATTAAAGAACAAGATACTCTTAGGTCCACTACACATTTTTCTCTAAAGACTCATGATTGTAAAATGGTTAGTCTTACACTTGACCACGACCCTTCCTTTAAAATATGTTTCCCCATGTGACAAGTCGATGTTCTCAACTATATGAAAATCATTACTATCCCTTGAAATGGTTCTATTAGTATTATAGGATCAGGAATATTTTTTAACCAACCATGATGATTCACCATGATTCTACATTCATACATGATTTCTAAAGAAGAACCAAGAATTTAATAGAATAATATAACCAATAAAGAGTCCAATAAAATCAACCATAGATTAATGATGTGATTAAATTTATACAATTTCTAAGGAGTATGTCACGTCCTCTATCAAGAAAGTTCCCATCACCTCACGCATGATACTAAATGATTCATGAAATTTCTTTTATTGAAATATTCATGTGGGATACAAAAATATAATATATATTTTTTGATATCATCTATTTTCTATAAGGAAACCACCACCCACATGAACCTCAATGTTTTGAATACAAGTGAAATTCATGGAAAATTTTCCTATTACCATTTGTAAGTGTGTCCCTGAACCAAAAAAAATTAGTTTTCTACCATGAATATCTTATTTTTTTTCATCCACAAAATTTGGATCATTTGTATTGGTCAACTATCCATCTCACTACATTTTTTCAAAAAACACTATGCATAGAGAAAACATGAATTCTCACATACAAGGGAATTTCTAGTAAGGAATGAAAAAACCAATAATAACTATAAAATACTTATTTTATCATGAATCATGGACCTATAGGTTGGGATAACATGATTTTACATATCTACACCACAATGTTCCTTAACTACAAAACTGAGCAGACATGGTTCCCCACATTGGAATGGGAATCTAATATATAATTAATTTCATAGTAAACCACACAAAATTGTTTTAGTTAAATCCAAAAAGACACCATCCTTACACTATCCCTCCTATTCCTGACCAACTATGACATTACTAGGTAAAAAATGAGGGTTCAATTATATACTTTTAGTTTGTAAATCCATTTATTTTCTCAATTCATCAATCACCGAAGAACTTCATAACCAAAAACAATTGTCATGAGTACCATAAATCAAGGTTTCTTGTACTCTTATGTTGTATGGAAACATTTATGACCTTCTTGTAATCATTCTAAGGGTTACTAACAAACACAAGGTATTTTTAACACCATAAAATTTTAAAATAATTGTATTTTTTGTAGCGTATACAACAAGTAACAGAAAGCATAAAAAACCACAAAATATTATTATCGTTAAAATTTATAAAGTTAATTAGAGGTTATAAATACTATTAACCAAATTAAAAAATATATCTAAAATGTTCAATTAAAAATTGTATTGGTTAATTCATATGAAATAAACACTAATTTTTTATGTAAAAATGTGTTTTTGTAAAATTGAATTTCATTTATTTTTTTGAGGAAAATATTATAATGAATTAATTAAAAATTAAAAAAGTGAATTTCTTAAAATGGAATTAATTTTTGAAATAAACATATTATGATTAAATTATATTGAATTTTTTGGGTTTTCTGAAAGGATTTCATTTTCATTTAATAGTGAAATATTCATATTTTTATATAAAACTATATTTTATTTTCAAGTATTTACATATTTAAATTAAATTTTTTATTTACTATAATATTTAATTAGTTTCATTTTATTTAAAAAATCAAATTATTTCCTTTGAAAGTTATGTTATACCTAATTTTGGTATATAAATTTTTTTTATTAAAATTAATTTTTTTGCAAAAAAAAATGTTCATTACATTATCTATTTTTATATATAATCATTTTTCCACATATATAAATGAAATCATGAAAAATTGACTCCATATTTTTAAAAATATTGTCATTTTTTAAATGTATCTCTTTTATAGGGTTCATTATTAATAGTAAACAAACTAAAAATGTGTCACTATGGTAATGGTAAATCTAGAAATTAAGGTTAAAAATAATAGGATAAGTGCTAAAACATTCCCATAACAATTTTATTTAATTATATTGGATAATGTTTTGGTTATATATTTCAATCCATGTAATGAAATTATATAAACATTATACCATATGTCCTTGATATTTTCCATTATAATATTCATGTAAAAGCTAATTTCATATAATTTCACTCTAATGAATTTAATTTCGATAATATATTTTGAAAGGGATAAAGACTACATAGTCTCGATTAAAAATAATTATTTAAATTATAATTTATTTTTCATTATGTTAATTTTTTTAAATTTTTATGGATGAAATAATTATCTTGCATCTTACGCGACATCAACACAATATTTATTCAATTGATATAAATATAAAACATATGACATTAAAAAACCAAAAATTTAATATAATTTGAAATAATTTTGATATTACACTATGTTTTTAGATATAAATAATATATTAGAAATGTCCAAATTGATTATATTTTAATTCCACTATTGTGATTTAGTTTTCAAATCCAAATTAAATGAATTGGTCTATGAAATCAATTAATATAATGTTATAATAAATAATATTTTATTAAATTAATTATATTAAAAAAATCCTATCATAGACCATTTTATTTTTATGTGCGCAAAAATTAAAAATATTCTCCACATATGGGATAATTTTCCTTTTATAGAAACTATATTAAACCCTGAGGAGAAAAAAAACATTATCATTGTATTGTAAAAAAATATTTAATGTTGGTTAAATTAATGATAATAGGGTTAAAACCCATTCTAAATATTTAAAAATATTATTGTATAATTGGATTTCTACTTTTACTCATCCTATATCAAGTTTATATATGTTTGGATCTATTTTTATATGAATATTAATTGATATTGGTTTAATATTTTAAAGGATTCCAAGAGTACCTCTTCCACTGATGGGTTAATACATGTAATATGTTTATTTCAAAAATTACATCATTAAAAGAAATATCGATTTAGATGATATTTTATATCCATTAATCAATTAATCAAACCATATTTTAGTTTTTTAATTTCCAAATAAAAAAATTATTTTTTTACCTATAATTATGATCTTAAATATGAACATCTATAATATTTAATAAATTCTTATCTTTTGAATCAATATGAAGTTTCCTTTGACTAGGATATGAGGCATGATTATGAATCCCATATCAATCCATGGGTAATTATTATGATTATTACTTATGATATATTTTCTTCTATTATACACATATTCATTAATATTTTATAATGGGATCTACTAGATAGTAATATAATGTATTAGACAATTTTTTAATATCATGAGATGTTATATATTAGATTGTAGAAGTATACTAATCCATTATGGGAATTATTGTACCCTATAATGTAGTCTTAATTGTTACATTTTTTTATGATGATTTTTCTTTCTATGGAATTTCTTATGTATTAATGATATTATTATATCAGTCTCTTTATTTCATTCATCCATGTGATTATTTGTGATAATAAAATTTTATGATATAATATTATACATTTTCTTAACATGTTATGATTCCTTATAATGTGTACTCCCTTTCTGGTATTTTTAGCTCACCCCTTATTTCTATGTATTCCCCAAGTTACCCCATGATGTTTTTAGAGCTCAATGGGATTTAATATGTCATTATGATATTAATATATGGGCATTTTATTTTCATTTTGATGATTTATATACCATGTCAAGAAAAAATTCATGTACTTTAAATCCTTATTTATTATTAAATTTATATTTATGTTAAAATCATGTAGAAATATATGTCAAAATGTTGGATCACAATATAATTTTCATCAATGAAAACCAATACTAGGTATCCTCGTGTATTTCTTCCCACATAATATGTTAACATAGGTTACCTTAATGTAACCAAAGGTACCAACTCACAAGAAACCTGTGTGATATTTAAAGGCCACAATTTATTTCACAAAAACCTCAAAAGACTTCACAATGGGTTATACCACATGACATATAACCTAGGAACATTTCCAAGACATTATATGATGAATTAACCTATAGAACAACCAGAATAATAGTCAAGGATGTTTTCTTCAATTAAATAATATTATTCTTGGTATAATATGTGAAACTACAAATATATTATTTTTATAACCATAATCAATCATACTTATAAATAGGCCACTCACATGTGGTTCTTTAATAAGATCAATATTTCCCAAAAATGACCTAACAAGAAAACTTCATAGTTTTTTATAGAGGAAAATATCATCATTTTCATCATCATTATCATCATCATCTCCACCCATGTTCACCACACTACAGTCTCTAGATTTTCTTCCAAAATGAATGCCACTATCAATTCATATGTGCAATCACATTTCATGTTGATGAGTCTAAGATGACGAGTCCAACATTAGAATTTCAATCACACATAAGAATAATATATTTCCTGATAAACATTTTATAAAAATATTATTTATGTGGAATTGATTTTTGATTTTTCCAATATTAAAATCCATATGAGATCACTAGCTCAATATACCTATGAATCAAAGGAGGTGAAAACATATGATGATTTCACATACCAAGAACCTAAATTTTTAACCGGAGTAAACTAAACAACTATTAGAATAGGTATTCATGATACACAAACCTTAGTTTATTTATAACATGTAAAAAATTACAATTTCTTCAGTCGAATGACTCCTTAGAATAGTGAAAATAATATATCCTTTCATCTGATACCATTTTATATCATTCTTAACCAAATTGCCAAGTCTGATATGGAGTTCTATAGGATGTTAGACACACCTCCATAAATTATACTAGAATCCAACTCCTGGAGGAGGGATTAATTTGAAAAATACGGAGGCTATACCCCAAATCAAAGTGCATAATAACATATTAAAAAAATGTAAAACAATATATAATAATAGTACACATATACAAAAATCATTCCAACAATATGAATTAAAGTGGAAACAAAATAATTAAAATCCAATTTTTAATAAAATAGGTGATAACCCACAAAGACGTTTAGGATCAAATATTATGGGTCTGATAAAGAAGCTTAAACAAATTTATTTAATGAATGATTTTACCTTAAGGTATATAGATTCTAATATAGTGGACTTTTTATAAGAATAAGAATGTGTAATAAAGTTTCAAATTCTCTCTATAAATAACTGTAGTGTAATTTAAACAAACTTATAAATAATAAACAATTAACAAAGAAAAATTTTAACCCTTATAAAAGGGTTTCCAACAACCATGGATAATGGTCCCTTGATTTATACTTTCAAGAAAGTATGTCATACCCACACTAGGGTAAGCCCTCGATGTGAAGATCAGTATATGTCTTGCTATCCCCTCAAGACCTCAATTTAGTAGGTAATCGAAACCTCATTCTCCTTATACCTAGAATCCCTCAATTGTAAATTACACCAATTGGATTCTCACTAGGCAGGTTGAAAACATTTTTCACCACTTGAACAAGTTATTTATAGTATTCGCAGAGGCAAAGTTGAGTAGGGAATTTTCATTATATCACATCAACACAAAACTCTATGAATTCAAGTATTGATCAGTAACTCTCTACAAAAACTCCACACATCTCGTCTAAGATCGTCTAAAGTACCATATATTTATATGAGAAATCTCAAATGGTCACATTTTCCTCCGACAATTATATTTACCTGAAATATTGAAGGGACCTATACATATAGAACTCATAAACGATCATTTTATAACAGATTGGATGAAATAATTTTATATAACAGAATATGAGAAATATTATCATGTCTTAGAAACATTATCATGTAAAATATTTGAGAAAAATTACCATGAAAAGTATGTGATAAAAATTATCATGTAAGAATGATTATCATGTGAGAAACATTATCATGTAAGACACATTATCATGTAAGAAACATTATTGCGTAAGAAACATTATCATGTAAGAAACACTATCATGTACGAAACATTATCATGTAAGAAACATTATCATTTAAGAAACATTACCAAGGAAGAAACATTATCAAGTAATAAACATTATCATGTAAAAACATTATTATGTAAGAAACATTATCGTGTAAGAAACATTATCATGTAAGAAATGTTATCAGTTAAGAAACATTGTCATGTAAGAAACATTGTCAAGTAAGAAACATTATGATGTAAGAAACAATATCATGGATAAAATATTATCATGTTGGAAACATTATCATGCAGAATGTAATAAAAATTTACATACAGAATTCAAGAAACAATATCTAGAATAATGTAAGAAACATCATCATGAAGAATGTAAGAAAAATTATCATTCAGAATGTAAGAAACATTATCATGAAGAATGTAAGAAAAAAATATCATGTATAATGTAAGAAACATTATCATATAGAATGTAAGAAACATTATCATGAATAATGTAATAACCTTTATCATTAAGAATGTAAGAAAAATTATCATACATAATGTAAGAAACATTAAGACATAGAATAGGTTAAAGAAAAACGAATTCTTAATGAAATGTAATAACTTTGGGAAATTTGTAACATTATATCACATGTAAGAACTTGTGAAAATCAGAATGAAGTGAATTTAAATTAGATTCTAAGAAATAGAGAATCATAGTATAATTTCTAAGAGAGTTGGATTTTGATTTCTGAGAGAATTAGATTCAGGATTCATAGAGAATCAATGTTGTTTCTGAGAGAATTTGATTCACAATTTTGATTGAATCAGATTCACAATTATGAGAAATTTTATGATTATGAGATAGTGTAAGATTTTGAGAAATTGTATTATTCTGAGAGAGTGTAAGGATATGATTTATTCTAGTAGTTATTTGTTCTTATGGAACATTAAGGTTAGACTTATCTAGAAAGAAGCAACTAGATTTTGATAGATCTTATAAATAAACTTCTTTAAATAAAGAATATGTCAACAAATTTGAAGAAAGAAAATTTCATTATGAAAATGTGTTTGTGATTTTTAAAACATAAACTGGAGGAAATTTTCATAAGGAAAATTATGACTCAATAATCATACCCTTTTTTGGAAATCACACACAACCATTTTGAGAAAAGAATAGTATGATCGTAATTATTTATATTTAAACCTAAAATAAATATTTATCTCAAATTTTGTTTACGACCCATGATTAATATGACTAAATGCCACTTATTCTATGAAAACTTCTAAATAATCATATTCTTTTCTTTAAGTATTTCTCTATATTTCTCAATAAAATAACTACCCCTTACTTAAGGATTTCTTCTTTAAGTAATCTCTCCCTAACATATACATTATTTTCCTTTAATATTCTTTTTCATAACATTCTCCCCCTTTTTGATATACAAAAATTAATCGAGGGAAATATATTGTATTTGATTGGTTATGAAACATACAAGAAGAAACAATGTAAGGAAACAATTTCATTACAAAAATTTTTACTAAAAAATGATCGGTTTAAAAAAATTACTCATCATTAATCGGCATAATATTTTTCACAATAGACTTATGTTCATCAAAAAACTTTTCTAGAATTACTTCCTAATGTTGGTGATTTTTATCTAGGGTTATAGGTTCTGATCTTTTAAGGTTTTAAAGAAATAAATCATAATTAGGAAAACATTGATGCGATAAAATTTTTATTAAAACAAGATTGAAATGCCCAAAACTAAAATATAATTTAATACGATATAATTAATGAAACATACCTTTCAGATTTATTATAAAAATTTTCAATACGATACTTTTCATCTTAGACAACATAGATTCTGAAAAGTCATATTAGGGAAAGGAAACTTTTATTAGGTTCTGAAATCTTTTTGGTTCTGAAAACTTTTTGGGAAAATTTTTGGAAAAGGAAAATTTGAAGAATGAACAAATGAAATCCCCCTATGAAAAAGAGTATCTTAATGTTTGTATATTTCTGTGACAAAAAATAGATATATATGATTATCTTACATTTATCATTCATAATATTTGTTTATTTTATTAAAATCTATCAGAAGGTAGTGATTTTTAAAAAATATTACCATGTTGTTCTTGCGTTCTGAGAAATTGTAAGAAAATATCTCCTTTTTCAAAAAAACATTTGAAATTAAAAAATTTTGAAGAAGAATAATGTTAAATATAATAATTATATATCCTTCCGTACTATCTCCAAAAGTGACTCTTCCACATATCATATTAATAATATTTCCCATGGTGTTTTTGTTACTAGTTATATATCGGTATCATCCACTATATATGTACCGTGTATTGTTGTTGGAACTTCCTTTTTCCCCTAAAAATGAAATAGTTAGACTTTAGGAATCCAAAAATTACAGGATCTAAAATAGTTATAAAGTAAAATTTTAGGTATCCACATTTTCTTAAAGATGTATGAATTAGGAAAACCTAAGGATTGGATTTTTTTTAAAGATCAATTATTTTCCCAGTGTCCACCAGTTTGACACTTAGTACCAAAAGGGACACTTTTAGTAACAAAATAGTTGTTCCTAAAAACTTGTTTTGAGTGAGAATAACCAAATCTACAACAATTTATAAGAGGAAAAATTTACAAATACATCATATAAAAAATCCCTTTACCAGAAGTAAAGTTTGAAAAAAAAATCATTAAGGAAAAAGTTTCAGATGTTAGTATTATAAATAAGTTCATATCCTCATAGTCATTAGTCCTAGAATTTTATTTTTTCTATAAACCATTTTTCTTAGCAATAACTTTTTTAGGATCCTTATAATGTTTATCAGTCTCAGAATTAATTTCCTTAATTTTTTTTGAAATAAAATTCCAAAATATTTCTCATCAAGATTATTCGAAAGATCATATACTTATTTTGTTAAAATATTGATTCTATAATTTTCCTCATCAAGTTTGTTATTGGTCTTTTTATTTTAATTCTCATGTAACATGGAAATCCTAGAAACATCCTCAAATGAAAGCAAATAATTATATTCTTCTAAAGAAATTTCTTCTTCTAAATATTCATAATACCTTTTATCAGGAAAATTAGCATTAAAAGACATATTGGTTAAGGATTCATCATTTTGTACCTTGGCCATTGAACATTGGTTTTGAATAAGTATTCTGGTGATTAGACCAATATTATTCTTTCTAGAAGATTTCTTATCTACAGATTAATCAGATGTATCTCCTCCACATGCACTCCAAGAATGTTTTTCTTTAAAGAATTTATCTCCCTTAGGCGTGTAATATATTTTCTGATTGCTTTTAGAATGTCTATATTTTATATTGATTATTTTATGTCTAGGAAAATCAGGTCTGATGTGTCCATATTTCTGGAATTCCTTGTAACGACCCGAAGCTTGATGTACATAGATATTACATTACTTTTGCGGAATACATAATACATAACAAAAACAAACACACTAGGACCGTAATAGTTTAGTGTCTTTGGAAACTTGGAACATAATCTTCTAATCTTGGTGAAAGATTTTCAACATCTCCCATAAAGATCTTCCCATTTTTGTTTCCTTACCTAAAATATTTCTTTTAATCCTGGGGGAAAAGAAAACATAAAAGGGTGAACTCAAATACTCAGTAAGGGTAAGCATGGATAAAATAAAACATACCATATACATTTGAACTTAAAAACATGAACATAATGTTTAAACATCAAAATCTTGAGCAACAACATAAAACATGGAAGTATATAAGGCATAGATCATAATGGAACATAAATCATGATAAAATATCATGGGAATAAAACATGTAATTGTGGCATCAATTAAGCACATGTAATGATTTCCATAGTAGCCAAGGCATTGCTTCCAAGACCATATTAGTGGAAAAAGTTCCTTTCTGAATCGAGTTCACTCCTCGTTCCAGTCCTGTAATAATGAACCGGATTAACTTACCATTCTAGCCATGTCTATCTCATGAGATATAAATCTTTAACCAATGCATTGGAGGGAGATATAGGTCCCACCCATCTCATAATGAAATCATTCTTACTTGTGCCACAAAATAAACATACATCATTCATAATAACCCAATGAATAAAATGGGTTTCATAAACATCATCCCATCATGACATAATCCATATATAAGAAATTGATATCATTTCATAATATGAAAAAGTGAAACCATGAAAATCATAGAGACATGATACTTGAAAGATACACATATGAAATAATGTCATCTTATATGAAAAATGGTTTTGATAAAACACTTGAAATGAATTCTTGAGGAAAATATCCTTTCTTCTTCAAAATCATTTTATTTTCACCAAATGTCATGCAATTTTAAAAGAAAAGGATTTTGTTGAAAATATTCATGAAATATTTTTGAGGAAGTTTCATTAAAATATGTCTTTATAAAACTGTAAAAATCCTTTCATTCCGTATATGTTAAAAAAATATTTTTCTCGTACTTTTGTCGGGAAAGTCAAAAAGTACCTTGTAGGGTAAATAAAAGAAATATTCCTTCCATACCATGGGGTAAAAGTCAAAATGGGTAAAAATGAATTTAAACATACATGGATACACTTTTATAAAACATGGACATGGATGATATCAATACCCCAGTAAATACTTACGAATAGGCAATCTCGGATAAAAATGAGATTTGAAAAATTATCCCTTACCTTAGGTCTGATATGCTTCATACGTATCTGAACCTCCTGTATAATGATTTAAATAATGTCATTGACTTATTAAAGAATAGTATTAATTGTTATGATATCATATATGGTTCACTTATGACTTTATATTACCCGTTCTTTTGTAAATTCCATGTTAAAGAGCGTTTTGGGTAAAATCGTTTCATTTGTCGTCCGTGTTTTGACTTGTAATTATTCAAATGATTACTTAGATCATGATTACTTAATTCCAAAACATAAAACATGATTTATATATAATATATATTCATAATATACATATATATAATAGATCGATAAATGGAAAGAAATACACCGTTCATGGAGACGGTAGGCCGTACGTACGCATGAACGTTGTTTTCGTTTCCTTATTGAATTGAATGGAATTAATTGGGTGAAATAAATATATATATACATAAATCCAGTATCATTATTATTTCATATATTTCATGATTACTTATTATATATACTTTATAATCATTTATGAATGGTTAATCATTGAGATTGAATCTCATCGCGTCGTGGAGACGGTATTCCGTACGTACGCACAAGCGATGATATCATTCCCATGATCGTGGAATTTTATCGGAGTGTATGTATACTATTATAGAATCAATATCAGTTTACAATAATCATATATAGTTATTATTTACACCATTATACCAATCCAAGTAAGGTGGTGGTGGAAAATAGATTACACCACGGCGTGGAGACGATATTCCGTACGTACGCACACGCGGTGATTTCATTTTCCGTAGGATGGATAGATGGTTAAATAGGGTTTTTTCATACTTATAATAACATATAAGTATATTAGTGATACTGATTTTATTACTTCATAATTAAACAACCTAATAAGAAGAAGTGGAAGAAGAAATAAAGTTGAAATAATCGGTAACGGACATTACCTCTTCTTTGAAGCGCCTCTTTGAGATCTCCTCTTAGGGCACTAAAATTGGTCTTTGAAGAATACCAGGACATCTAGGATTTTTCTAGGGAAGTGGAGAGGAGATATTGGCAGGTTTTGGCCGAGCTTCAAGGCTCAAGGTGGTGTGAGTAAGAGAGGGAGGAGGTTCCCTTTTATAAGGGAGGAGAGGGGCACCTTTGGAATAACTAAACATATTATTTTATTATAAAGTCAAATTCGGTTTTTAATAGCTCCAAATTGATATATTTCGTATATAAGGTGGGTATGGGTCGAAATCCTCTCATCCAATAGAATTTAGACAAGTTTAGGTATCAATTTTAACCTTATCATTTAGATTTAACTTTAAGTTGGATAATTTAACTTTAACTGTGTCTTCTTGTTTTCTTAAACTATAAGGTTAATAAACTTACCATATCAAGCGAAACGAACCCAAAGTTGTTTATTATTAATATATATAACGTTATATAAGTCATTTGGACGAACCATAGATTTTTAGGAATAAAATAACAATTAATAATATAATATTTTTTAAAAAACAATTTTATGTCAATTTTGACACTATTTGGTTATTGATTTTTGTGAAAATCATAACAGAATGATTAGTTCGAAAAGATTTTAATTAAATCAATAATAACATGTCATATTAATATATACAATTATTGGAATTCATAAAAAGTCTCAAATTACATTTATTTGGGTATTTATAACATCAATTATGCCAATATTTCATTAATAAGATAATTACTTCATCATCATTGTGTCATAAATAAATTAAATTATTTAATGTCTAAAAATTATAAATAAAATACCATTATGTAGGAAATCTTTTTATCTTTATAATTAATATTTATAGTCTAATTTATCTTATGTATAACCCTACATTAAAAATGCTTTAGTTATTAAACTTTGATTTTAACTATTTTAACCCTTCTTTAAATAAATTGATAATAAATGTCCTAATCTAATCCATGTGGGCCTAAATGGTCATATTTTATTCCTAAGGTTGTTTTTGGTCGAATTAAACTTATCCAATAGAATTAGGACATGTGTTAGGGTAATAATAATAACACTTTTACCCTTAATTACCCTATTACATTTAACAGTGGTAAAAAAAAGTAAAAAGTTACTATTTACCAAAAATTATTTTCATCTCATTGAACCAAATTTTATTCCTTGATATTAACCGTGTCTCTCGGATTTTCGAAATTCCACTCACAGAATCGTTAAAATTAAGTTTTATGAGAAATTCAGTTTTTTTAACTACCACTTAGTGGTTTCACTATTCATCAAAAATGAAAGTTTCCAGAAAAATACCAAAAATAATGCCTAATCTATATTTGATATTATGAATTAAAAAATGATTTCTATTTTATCAAATTTAAAAAATATCAGTTACATTAACTAATTTAAAAATTAATTCCCGTCGTCAAAACAAATAGCGTGTTTTTAAGAGATAATAACTATCAAAAGATTGACACTTGTTTATATCTGGTTTAAATGTGAAATTACATCCAATGACCAACATTGTATTAAAATATAAAAATATATTCTAAATATACTTTAAAAACACTCAAATTAATAATTTATCACTATTATTTCGATTAAAAAAATTGTTTTTAATTAAAATTTAGTAATTTTTACTATTCATCAGAATATGAAAGTTATACGAAAAGTACCAAAATTTCACCTTAAGCTAATTTTGATATTCCGAATCCAAAAATGAATTCTGTTTTGAAAGATAAAATTTATAAAATTTAAAAAAGTGGGTATTACTATTCATAACGGCTACTTTATAATAATATTATAATAATATCTTGTTTAGTGAAACTCGGTATTGTGCACTACACATGCTATCGTGGAAGGTCACAATTGCGTGTAATGAAAGCCAAGTCAGGGATGTGTGTAGTGCAAGCTCTTTTTGGTGTAGCATACAACACAAGACATCAATAAAATTAAAAGGAATATTTTTCATAAAATCTTGGGGTGTTACATTCTACCCCCCTTAAAATGAATTTCGCCCTCGAAATTCGTCAGGGTTATAAATGGTTTACTACTCGAAAGTTTCTTTAATAGAAACCCACATCATAAAAAGGAATACTAAAACCAATCCTTAAAAACTAAAGTATGAAACATAACGGTTACCCAAATTAACTAATCACTGGGCTTCCACATAGAAGAACATAGGTGAAAATATGGATATGGAAGAGAAACCTAACCATCATGTTCTGATGGAGAGTGGTAGAGAACATGGCTATGAAAAAGCCAACAATCACAAAGCTATAGATTTGTGATGATCTAAGGTACCATCTGATTCATTGGATATAAGGGAACTAGGACAACATTTTTGGTTTTCAAGATCATTTCCCTAAAGTTGATGAATTAAAAGAAATACTTACATGATTTTGGTACAATCTCACTATTGTTCGTGAATTGAACAATTTCCACTTAATCCCTTAAATAAATGAAGTTGAATTTGTTATTCGTGATGTGTTAGCAGATCATGTGATAGAATAATGGGTCATTCCATCTGTTTCAAACAAAAGGTTAGCAAAGGTTATAAGTCTATATTATGGTTAGATTAATCGTATATGGTTCCAAAAATGAACTTATACTTCATATATCATACCGCTTAATAAAATAAAACTAGTTTTTACTAACCAGGGACTTCCTGTAGGCCAGTGGTAGGCGATAAAGGCCAGTCGCACTTCGTTTGTGGGTTTGATTCCCACAGCCTTGTCCGACGCGATGGGTTGTCGCCCGTCCTGCAGGTTGTCCTTCTTCTAAAACTACATTACTATAAAATCCCATCAGTAATATTGAAAACATTCTATCCTTAAATAATACTAACATATGTCCAACATAATCCATTCCAATCTTTAGGCTTATCTAAAATACTTCAGTCCAAGCTCATAGTATAAAGAAAAGGATTACTTGAAATGTCATCAACCAAGCATGTGAATACCATCATTTATCCCCCATATATCTTGTTGGTTACATTCCAATAATGTGAATACTTTAATCATTTATTCTCTTGAAAAAATTAATACCCATTAAACCTTAGTGAAAAAATGAATGATACCAAAATTCAAAAATTATATATACTCAAACCATGATATAACCTTCTCTTTATATTAGTCGTGAGCTCATGAATACTATCAAACATTTAATTTTATCCTTATCCCTTCATTATGCGCATATCATCTACATTCCAAAAAAACTGGTACCATTCATCACACACTTTCAAAACATTAGGAAAGACAACATTGTAACAATCCTTAGATGTCTTTTTATTCCATAGTACCATGATATTACTTATACAACATTACACTTGAGAAACATGTAATCATTCCACTACCTTCTTAAACCATTGACCGAGCTTCAACAATTCTTTCATCTCACATATCATTTGTAGTCTCTTCATCATCATCAACATAAATATTACCCATACGACCATACTGATTCTCTTCATGAGACTTTCCCTTAGGTCATTGGTTTGCATAATGCCCGTACATTCAACATTTTAAAATTTAACCATTGTTGATGTCGTAGAAATACCATTATCCTCATACATGGTGTTAACGGAACCTTTTCCTTTTCACTTACTAGATTTATTTCCTTATTTTCCAAACCCAAAGCATTTTCCAGTTCCTTTGAATCATTCTACTTGATGCCTCTTCCCACATGATTTACATAGGGGAAATTGAACTTTCTTGCCTCTATGATCATCATGAAACTCCATCTTTCTCTTATTAGACGAGTCAGGAAACTTACAAAATTTGAGTTTATTGATCATATTATGAGATTTCTGATTTGGCATAATAATGATGTTTGGACTTCCAAATACCATTTCATTTGGTTACTCATGAAGAATATCATTCCATTGTCCTCCATTATTGTGAATCATCTTGTTTCCAGCCATTTTATAAAACCCAAAAAGAATAGTGTGAGAGGAAAAAATCATAATAAAGGGGGATTAACTTCAATATATAACATCTTAGGTTTAATCTAATATCGTTACCATAATTCTAGGACTATAACCTATACTTATACTTAACCTTAGGGACATCCCTAGAGATACCTTAAAAATATCTCTAGGGATATCACTAAAGTTCTCGCATCCTAGTTTCCAAAGGTTGAATAAACCTTTCCTCTAATACCAACTGTAACGACCCGAAGCTTGATGTACATAGATATTACATTACTTTTTCGGAATACATAATACATAAAAAAACAGACACACAAGGACCGTAATAGTTTAGTGTCTTTGGAAACTTGGAACGTAATCTTCTAATCGTGGTGAAATATTTTCAACATCTCCCATAAAGATCTTCCCATTTTTGTTTCCTTACCTAAAATCTTTCTTTTAATCATGGGGGAAAAGAAAACATAAAAATGGTGATCTAAAATGATCAGTAATGGTAAGCATGGATAAAATAAAACATACCATATACTTTGGAACTTAAAAACATGAACATAATGTTTAAACATCAAAATCTTGAGCAACAACATAAAACATGGAAGTACATAAGGCATAGATCATAATGGAACATAAATCAAGATAAAATAGCATGGGAATAAAGCATGTAATTGTGGAATCCATTAAGCACATGTAATGATTTCCATAGTAGCCAAGGCATTGCTGCCCAGACCATCTTAGTGGATAAAGTCCCTTTCTGAATCGAGTTCACACCTCGTTCCAGTCCTGTAATACTGAACCGGATTAACTTACCGTTCCAGCCACGTCTATCTCATGAGATATAAATATTTACCCAATTCAATTGAGGGAGATATAGTTCCCACCCATCTCATAATGAAATCATTCTTACTTGTGCCACAAAATAAACATACATCATTCATAATAACCCAATGAATAAAATGGGTTTCATAAACATCATCCCATCATCACATAATCCATATAAAAGAAATGGATATCATTTCGTAATAGGAAAAGTGAAACCATGTAAATCATAGAGACATGATACTTGAAACATACACATATGAAATAATGTCATCTTATATGAAAAATGGTTTTGATAAAACACTTGAAATGAATTCTTGAGTAAAACATTATTTCTTCTTCAAAATCATTTTATTTTCACCAAATGTCATGCAATTTTAAAAGAAAAAGATTTTGTTGAAAATAGTTATGAATTATTTTGGAGTAAGTTTCATTAAAATAGGGATTTATAAAATCATTAAAATCTTTTCATGCCGTATACGTTAAAAAAACATTCTTCTCGTACTTTTGTCGGGAAAGTCAAAAAGTACCTTGTAGGGTAAATAAAAGAAAGATTCCTTCCATACCATGGGGTAAAAATAAAAATGGGTAAAAATGAATTTAAACAAACATTAATACACTTTTATAAAACATGGACATGGATGATAGCAATACCCCAGTAAATACTTACGAATAGGCAATCTCGGATAAAAATGAGATTTGGAAAATTATCCCTTACCTTAGGTCAGATATGCTTCGTACGTATCCGAACCACCTGTATAATGATTTAAATAATGTCATTGAATTATTAAAGAATAATATTCATTGTTATGATATCATATATGGTTCACTTATGACTTTATATTACCCGTTCTTTTGTAAATTCCATGTTAAAGAGCGTTTTGGGTAAAATCATTTCATTTTTCATCTGTCTTTTGACTTTTAATTATTCATATGATTACTTAGATCATGATTACTTAATTCCAGAATATAAAACATGATTAATATATAATATATATTCAGAATATACATATATATAATAGATCGATAAATGGAAAGAAATACACCGTTCATGGAGACGGTGGTCCGTACGTACACATGATCGTTGTTTTCGTTTCCTCATTGAATTGAATGGAATTAATTGGATGAAATAAATATATATATATACATAAATCCAGTATCATTATTATGTCATATATTTCATGATTACTTATTATATATACTTTATAATCATTTATGAATGGTTAATCATTGAGATTGAATCTCATCGCGCCATGGAGACGGTATTCCGTACGTACGCACGAGCGATGATATCATTCCCATGATCGTGGAATTTTATTGGAGTGTATGTTTACTATTATAGAATAAATATCAATTTACAATAATCATATATATTTATTATTTACACCATTATACCAATCCAAGTAAGGTGGTGGTGGAAAATAGATTACACCACGGCGTGGAGACGGTATTCCGTACATATCCACGCGCGGTGATTTCATTTTCCGTAGGATGGATAGATGGTTAAATAGGGTTTTTTCATAGTTTTAATAACATATTAGTATATCAGTGATACTGATGTTATTACTTCATAATGAAACAACCTAATAAGAAGAAGTGGAAGAATAAATAAAGTTAAAAGAATCAGTAACGGACATTACCTCTTCTTTGAAACGCCTCTTTGAGATCTCCTCTTAGGGCACTAAAATTGGTCTTTGAAGAAGACCAGGACCTATAGGATGTTTCTAGGTAAGTGGAGAGAAGATATTGTCAGGGTTTGGCCGAGCATGAAGGCTCACGGTGGTGTGAGGAAGAGAGGGAGGAGGTGCCCTTTTATAAGGGAGGAGAGGGGCACCTTTGGAATAACTAAACATATTATTTTATTATAAAGTAAAATTCGGTTTTTCATAGCTCCAAATTGATATATTTAGAAGCTAAGGTGGGTATAGGTCGAAATACTCTCATCAAATATAATTTAGACAAGTTTAGGTATCAATTTTAACCTTATCATTTAGATTTAACTTTAAGTTAGATAATTTAACTTTTACCGTGTCTTCTTGTTTTCTTACACTATAAGGTTAATAAACTTACTATATCAAGCCAAACGAACCCCAAGTTTTTTATTATTAATATATATAACGTTATCTAAGTCATTTGTCCTAAACATAGATTTTTAGGAATAAAATAACAATTAATTATATAATATTTGTTTTAAAAACAATTTTATGTCAATTTTGACACTATTTGGTAATTGATTTTTGTGAAAATCATAAAATAATGATTAGTTAGAAAAAATTAAATTAAATCAATAATAACATGTCATATTAACATATAAAATTATTTTAATTCATAAAAAGTCTCAAATTACATTTATTCGGGTATTTATAACATCAATTATGTCAATATTTCATTAATAAGATAATTACTGCATCATCATTGTGTCATAAATAAATTAAATTATTTAATTTCTAAAAATTATAAATAAAATACCATTATGTAGGAAATCTTTTTATCTTTCTAATTAATATTTATAGTCAAATTTATCTTATGTATAACCCTATATTAAAAATTCTTTAGTTATTAAACTTTGATTTTAACTATTTTAACCCTTCTTTAAATAAATTGATAATAAATGTCCTAATCTAATCCATGTGGGCCTAAATGGTGATATTTTATTCCTAAGGTTGTTTTTTGTCGAATTAAACTTATCCAATAGAATTAAGACATGTGTTAGGGTAATAATAATAACACTTTTACCCTTAATTACCCTATTTACTTTTAACCGTGGTAAAAAAAAGTAAAAAGTTACTATTCACCAAAAATTATTTTCATCTCATTGAACCACATTTTAGTCCTTGATATTAACCATGTCTCTCGGATTTTCTAAATTCAACTCACAGAAGCGATAAAATTAAGTTTTATGAAAAATTCAGTTTTTTTAACTACCACTTAGTGGTTTCACTATTCATCAAAAAATGAAAGTTTCCAGAAAAATACCAAAAATTAGGCCTAACCTATATTTGATATTATGAATTCAAAAATGATGTCTATTTTATCAAATTCAAAACATATCAGTTACATTAACTAATTTAAAAATTAATTCCCGTCGTCAAAACAAATAGCGTGTTTTTAAGAGATAATAATGATCAAAAGATTGACACTTGTTTATATCTGGTTTAAATGTGAAATTACATCCAATGACCAAAATTGTATTAAAATGTAAAAATATATTCTAAATATACTTTAAAAACACTCAAATTAATAATTTATCACTATTATTTCGATTAAAAAAATTGTTTTTAATTAAAATTTAGTAATTTTCACTATTCATCAGAATATTAAAGTTATCCGAAAAGTACCAAAATTTTACCCTAAGCTAATTTCGATATTCCGAATCCAAAAATGAAGTCTGTTTTGAAAGATAAAATTTATAAAATTTCAAAAAGTGGGTATTAATATTCATAACGGCTAGTTTATAATAATATTATAATAATATCTCATTTAGTGAAACTCGGTATTGCGTACTACACACGCTATCGTGGAAGGTCGTAATTGCGTGTAATGCAAGCCAAGTCAGGGATGTGTGTAGTGAAATCTCCTTTTGGTGTATCTTACAACACAAGTCATCAATAAAATTAAAAAGAATATTTTTCATAAAATCTCAGGGTGTTACATTCCTAACATGTGACTTCAGAATCTTTCTTATTCTTTATTCCCTTTTTCTTATATTCATATTAAAGGTCCTTCTTACAAATAATATTGTTCATCCTTAAAAGAATATTGGATAACTCATTATTTTACTTTTAAAATTCACTTGATTCCAACTAAAAAATATATTTCATATACTTTTTGGTCTTAGAAACATTCTCATGAGTCTTGGATTTAATCTGATTCGATGTAGTTGAAAAACCAACACTCCAATTCTTCTACTTTATTTTATCAGCATCTTTTTCCATTATATTCTCACACGGTATAAGAGTTCTGAATAACTCATAAAGGTTAAATGTTGAAACATTCCTTTTTTCTTCAACTATTTTTAATTTATTTTCCCACTCATTGGGCATGATATCAATGATTTTGTCAATAGGTATCACATAAACTAGACCTTTTTCACCCATTGACTTTAGGATGTTGACAATTGTCATAAACCTTTGTTGGAAATTACATATGGGTTCTCCATAGGGAAATACAAATACATGGTAGTCATATCTTAATATATCTCTTCTTGTTTCAGTATCCTTGGATGTTATATAATGGGTAAATTCTAATTTCTTCCAGATGTAGTTAGAATCTTCTCATGATGAAATTTGACTATAGATGTTCCTACTCATATAACATAACAAATCATTTCATACCTTAATGTTAATATGATACTCTTATTTTTCATTATTGGTGGATTTTCGGATTTCCTTGTCATAGATCTAGAAGTCAATAGTAAGCATGATGAATTTATCAACTCCAGTATTGATAAAAAAGTATTCATTCTATCTCTCCAGAATTCATAATAATTCACATCAATGATTTGAGGTCTGGTATGATTCGTGTTTCTATTTTTCAAACATTCATTCCCACCATTCTAAAAAAATCTTCTCCACAAAACATATTAGTAGCAAATTTTTATAAACAAATATTTTATAAATAAACTTTTAAGAAAAACCTGATCAAGTAATGTTAAGAAAGAAATTTTTATCAAGAAAAATTATATAAAAATATATGTATTTTAGATAAACCCTATGATTCCTATTTTAGGATTGAAATATATATGTATATTACTCAATTATAAGAGAGGGGGTGAATTGTAGGGTTTGAAAAAAAAATAACCATAAAAAAAATCTATGTTTTACAATGTTTAACAGGATAGATTCACAAACCCTCTTTAGTTATTAATAAAGAAACTAACTTTCTTAGGATCTGATAATGTGGATATGATAAAGAATCAAAAAAAAGTTTATTTAAGGAACGATTCTACTGTAAAGTGTATAGAATCTAATATATTAGAGTTTGTACAAGAATAATAATGTGTAAAAATGTTACACTTTCTATATTTAACTAAATGAACTATAATTTAAACAATATTATAACAAGTAAACAAGTAACAATGAAATCCTTTAACTCGAGGAGAAGGGTATCCAACAACCTTCAATAAAGGTCCCTTGATTTCTACTTTCAAGAATTTATGTCTTACCCACACTAGATTAAGCCCTCGACATGAAGATCGGTGTCTATCTTTATATCCTCAAAAGCCCTTTGTTAAGTAGGTAATCATCACCTCTATCTTCTTATCCTCGGAAGACCTCGATATTAAATATAACCAATCATATTCACAATAGGAATGTTGAACGAGTTTTTCACAGCTTGAACAAGTTGTTCATAAAATTCGCACAAGGCATGTTGATTAGAGATTTTGCAGCGTATCACTTCAAAAAAATGCTCTAAGAAATCATTTCTTGATTAGAATATCTTAGAAACAACTCCACACACCTCATATAAGTTCATCCAATTGATCGATTTTTTAAATAATAAATCCCAAATGGTCACATTATCCTTTAATGGTCATATTTCCACGAAATGTTGGAGGGAGTTATATAGGTGGAACTCAGAAACGCTAATTTATTAACATATTGGACGACGTTGTTTTATGTAACAAAATATATTTCAAACATTATCATCTGTGGGAAACATTATCATGTAAAATATTTAAGAAAAATTATCATGAAAAGTATGTAAGAAACACTATAACTTAAGAAATATTATCATGTAAGAATAATTATCAAGTTAGAAACATATCAATGTAAGAAACTTTATCTGGTAAGATACATTATCATGTAAGAAATGTTATCATGTAAGAAACATTATCATGTAAGAAACATTATCATGTAAGAAACATTGTCATGTAAGAAACATTAACATGTAAGAAACATTATCATGTAAGAAACATTATCATGTAAGAAACATTATCATGTAAGAAACATTATCATGTAAGAAACATTATCATGTAAGAAACATTATCATGTAAGAAACATTATCTTGTACGAAACATTATCATGTAAGAAACATTATCATATATAATGTAAGAAACAATATAATGGAGAATTTAAGAAACATTATCATAAAGAAATTAAGAAAAAGTATCATATATAATGTAAGAAAGATTTTCATTTAGAATGTAAGATACATTATCATACAAAATGTAAGAAACATTTAGAAAAGGATTAGGTTTAAGAAAAAATAATTCTTAACGAAATATAATAACTTTAAAAAAGTTGTATCATTAGATAACATGTAAGAAAATATGAAAATATGATCTAAAAATTATTGAGAATTTAATTCTATGAAAGGGAGAATCGGTTTTGGCTTTCTAAGAGAATTGGATTCTAATTTGAGAGAAAATTAGAGTTAGAATTATGAGATAATCAGATTCTATTTTCTGAGAGAATCACATTAACAATTCTGAGAGAATCAGATTCAAAATTCCAAGAAAGATTAATATCTTGAGAAAGTGTTAGATCTTGAGAAAGTGTAATATTATGAGAAAGTTTAAGATTCATAGAAATTGTAAGGATCGGATTTATTCCAGAATCTACTTAGACTTAAATAAATTGATGGTTATACAAAGCTATAAATAAGAAACTAGATTTCTAATGTTATTGTAAATAAACATCCTTAATGAAATAAAATATTAACTCCCTTAAATAAAGTAAATTTTGTTAAGAAAAGGTGTTTGTGATTTCCAAAATATAAAGTAGAGGAAAAATTCATAAAGAAACTTTTTATTTAATAAGATTATCATATTTAAATTTTGTTGGGTAGATGTAAAATGAGGATCTATAATGTGAAGCCACGCCTCATATAGTTCTCTCACTCATTTATAGATATCCAGCTAAATGATTATCCCATGCCTCTCCCAACCTATACCTACAAAAAATGAGGGTATCATAGGAACCCATATTCCATGGCCCCCAAAGAATGGTGTGAGTGCCACTCAATAGAACACCATTAACACTATCCAATAAACCATATGGATATTTAGTGTATGTGAAAGTCATAATCCCAATGGAATGTAAATATGAAATAAATAAATTTAAAAAATCATAATATCTCCATTAGAAGGAAGAATCTAGAAAACCATGTACTAAGGAGTCGTGTGATTACTAAGAAATTATATAAACGTGGACATACCTAATTTATCTTTATGGAAGAGTGTAGTCCTTAAATATGACGTATGTAAAAAAGAGGAAGAAACATGTACTACATTGAAATTTCAAACCAAACAATGCAACCATGCACCATTTTTCTCTTATAAAAAATGCAACCCCTAGTCCTCTAGGTCATTCCTTACAAGGCCATTTTACCTCATACATTTTAATATCCACTTAATCCCTAGTCCCCCATGTAATAAAACAGTAGGAAATCATTTCATGATTTTATATTGGTAGTTATAACACATACACCATCATTACCCACTATAACCAAGAAGTTCTAATGAAACCTGATCATCATACCTTTATGTAACGCCCCGACCCCAGCTACCCAGAGTCGGTGCATTACTTCGTAACATTTGCATGATCACAAAAGATCAAGTCTCGAAGGACCGATTAGTTTAGTAGCCTTGGAAACACTAGATACATTCATAAACGTTACATTACATCATAAAGTGAAAAACTACAATAACAAAGTCTCCATAGTCCACACTCATATCCACTTCTCACAATCCCTGCAGGTCATTCATAAAATACTTCTTCACATCCTGGAAAATATTAAAACATTGAAAGGGGTGAGCTCAGATGCTCAGTAAGGATAACAATATTGCGGAATCTTTCATAAATAAACATAAAAATTTAAGGCAACGTATAACTAAAACAAAAGCCTTTTAAACTTGAACATCAACATAATATGGCAAAAGTAAAATGAGATAATTCCATTCACTTCTTCACATGGATATTCTATTGGTCGAATAATCACATGAAATATCAATAACCACTTTCATAATGAGGGAATGTATAATGCCAGACATTCTGAAACATTTTTTCAAGGCCTCGGCCAAGACGTCTAAAATGATTAAGGCCTCGGCCAAAACCATAAATCAAATTGGGAAAGGGTCTCGGCCAATTCCACGTCTAGTTGTCTCATGAGACCTACCGATGCATCGAGGAGCTATAGCAGGCTCCACCCGTCACTTATTAAGTCCAATACATTCCTCATATGAATAGGTTTAAACATATCATAAACCATAACATAATCATATCACATAAAACATGCATAAAGGAAACATAACATTTCCACATTTCGAACACAATATATCAATACAACACATTGACATAATAAAAACGCTTTCAAAACCATTTTCAATAGCAAAATAAAAGAAAGTTAAAACTTTGTATTTATTTTTCATTAAAAAAATGATGGCTTGTAGAGGAAGCAGAAACTCAAATAATGGTCACGGCGGTGGAGAAGTCTTAGTCGCCGCGTAAGTATAGAAAGAAAAACATTCCCTTTTTGTCATTTAGTAAAACGCTTCGTATAAAAAATATCCCTTATGAATAAACGTAAAAGTCAAAGCTGTTTATACACTGTATAAAAGAAAGTTGTGTATAAACCAAATATGCCTCAATGAAAGGAGATTGAGACGAAGTCCTTAAAAATATCATTTTTAAAATATAATAGATCTATTATGTGTATTCACTATAAGTACACATAAAGAAAGTACAAATACAAGATATGACATAATAATATCATGACTTAATTTGAAAGTAGGAGATTATCCCAAAGAATGGAAATTGGGTTAAGAAATTCCCTTACCTCGTGTCTGACTTGACTCAACCGTTCTTTAACCTCCTGAATAATAAACTAGAGTTAATATATACCTTATTAAGAACCATTTTCAATTTCATTATCCTTATTATATCACTTATTATAATGATATGAACATTATGTAATTATTTAAGTTAATAACGGTCGTTTTGTCGATCTTTGGTACTTGAGTCAACAATAAACTTCTTATAACTACAAGTTGTTCATGTGGTGAAATATCCATTATATCCAGAATTATATTCATGATGTAGATTTCATATATATCATATATATACAGTATATACATTCATTCATAATGTCACGTAACATTTAGAGGTAAGAAATGAAATGCATCGTTCATGGAGACGGTAAGCCGTATGTACGCATAAACGCTACTTTCATTTCTATTTCGTATTTAATGGATTGAAATAATAATGATATAAATTTATAATATAATTCCAGTATAATATAGTGTATAATACCATTTAATCCATCCTTTATACATCCGACATATGGCATTAACGATTCAAATCACTTTGAGGGGGCGGTAGTCCGCACTTCCTAAAATGAAATTATCGCGTTTTACCCATAATGGAAATCATAAAGTATGCCATAAATGAGAAATACAGAAGCATAAGTAAAACATAAACATATCATATATCATATATAAAAATAGTGACATCTTAATGGCCACCTTTTAAGGTGTTATATGAGTGTTGAACAATCATCGTTTCGTGAGGCAGAAATTCACCATCCACAGAAACCGTATGTTCTTTAACCATTAGATGTAGGTGTGTGTAAGTGTATATCGAATCCTTCTTATAAAAACATCCTAGTATATTGAGGATACTGGTGTTGTTACAAAATAAATGAATAAAAAGTGTTTAGGGGTTTGGAGAAGAAAAATAAAACAAAACAACGTTAGAGAAGACATTACCTCAAAATCGGGTAACTCTTTTTGATTTGAGCCAAAGGCTTCCTTGGGAAGAGTTCTGCCCAAAGTGAGGCTTCTAGGAGTAATAGGGGGAAGTTGGGAGAGTATTTGGGCAGAGGTTGGCCGAGCCAAATGGCTTGAAGGTGTGAATGAGGTGGGAGAGGTGGGGGCCTTTTATAAGTGGAGAGGAGGGGCTCTTTTGGAATGATTGAAATGTTACATTATTATACAATTCTTTTCGGATTCTAAAGGTCCCAAACTTATATAATTCGTGTATATGGTGATAAGGGTTCGAAATATACCCATCCAATAGTCTTTTGACAAGTGTAAGCCTTGGATTTTACATTATCTTTTCATTTTATTAAAATCGTTAAATAATGAGGTCATTGCTGCATCATAATGATGTTATAAATAATTTAATTTATTTAATGTATAAAAATTATAAAAAAAATACTATGATGTAGGAAATCTTTTTAGATTTCTAATTAATATTTATAGTCAAAATTTGGACTTGTGTAACCCCACTTAAAAACTGTTTTAGTAAAACAACTCATGTGTGTGTCAATTTAATTTTAACATTAAATAAATATATATTAATGTCATTTTCCAACCAAAGTGGCTCCATGGGGTCCCCAAGTTGACCCATGGGTTGCCTTGGTCGGCCATGACTCATCCAATAGGAGTAGTACAAGTGTCAAGCTCATCTCATGTTATTAAAACATTATTTTTACCTTAAACTACACTAATTACCTCTAATCGTGATTAAGAACTTAAAAGTTACTATTCACCAAAAAATTATTTTAATCTCATTGAACCACATTTTACTTCTTAATGAAAACCATGTATGTCGTATTTTTGAAAATCAAATCACAGATGTGGTAATATTTCATTTTAACGAAAATTCAGTTTTTAACAACCACTTAGTGGTTTCACTATTCATCAAAAATTGAAGTTTTTCAGAATAAGGTCAAAATTTCACCCTAAGCTATAATTGATATTCCGAATTCAAAAATGATGTCTATTTTACAAAATTCCAAACATATAAGTTTCATTAATTAATTTTATAATTAATTCCCGCTGTCACAACAAATAGCGTGTTTTTAAGAAACAATTTATATCAAAAGATTGGCAATTGTTTATGTCCAATTTCAATGTTAAATTAATTCTAATGATCACCATTGGATAAAATGGTAAAAATATATTCTAATTATACTTTAAAACCACTAAATAGTATAATTTATCACTATAAATTATTTTGATTAAAAAATTTGTTTTTAAGTATTTTTCACTATTCATAAAAAATTAGAAGTTCTCAGAAAAATACTAAAAATTCAACATAGGCTAATTTCGATATTCCGACTCCAAAAATGAAGTCCATTTTGAAATATAAAATTTCTATAATTTTAAAAAGTGGTTATTACTATTCATAACGGCTACTTTGATTAGTTGCGGTGTTTTAGAACTCGAAGTTGCGTACCATGCAAGCTATTGCATTATTAAATGAGAAGCGTATCATGGAAGCTCGGGGTGTTACATTCTCCCCTCCTTCAATAAATTGCGTCCTCGCAATTTGAAATTTTTCTTTGAAAATAAAAGGTTGAAAATAGAAAATACCTTTGTGGAAAACCCACATCGGAAATAAGGTTAAAAAAATATAGCATTAAAAGAACGGAAGATAAGTACAAAGGTCACCCGAGATAGACCATACAAGGATTCTATGAAAATATGGATATGGAGGAGAAACAAACCATCAAGGTCTGATGGAGAGTTTTAGAAAACAGGATTAGGAGAACGTTTAACTATAAGAAAATCACAAACTTGTGATTGGTTAAACGATCATTGATCCCCTAGTAGGAAAAGTTAACCGACAACGTTTTTGTTTTAAGTTACCTTTTATAAAGTTGAGGAATTTATTTAGGAGATTTACTAAGAACGTAAGGGAATATACATAATTTTTATGTATACTTTCATTATTTAATAAATTTTTACCAAAAACCCACCTTTCACTCTAAAAGGTAATACAACTCAAAAATATTCTATTTATCCGAATTGTATAAGGTTCCAAATATTAACACATACCATTTAGATTAGTAAAACTATTTTGTAATAACCAGGGACTTCCTGTAGGCTAGTGGTAGGTAATAAAGGCTTGTCGCACTATGGTTGTGGGTTCGATTCCTACAGCTTTGTCCGACGCGATGGGTTATGCCCCACCCTGCAGGTTTTCCTTTTTCTAAAAATATAGTATTATAGTATTCCAAAAATAATCTTCAGAAATGTTTTAACCTTAAACAATACTATTCAAAGTTCAACTTAATCCATCCCAGCATTTATAGTTATCCAAAATACCTCTGTCCAAACTTTCTCTAAAAGGTCTCTTAATTCCAAAATCAATTTATCAGATTCCCCAAACAAAGTAATGTTTCTCTTATTGTCACCTACAAAAATATGATTACCTTAATCATATTAAAACCTTAATAAAATAAACAAGTACTTCAGTACAATCCTTTTATATATATATCACATTATTCTAACAACCAGAATATAATCCATTAGTCCAAAAGCACCAATACATTAATTATTCTGCTTCAACTGTAGTAACAGCATAAGATTGTCCTTGATCCCTTGGCCTTTTCTGAGGTAAGTTTCCCTGACGCTTCGGACATTCATTTGCATAATGCCCCATTTCTCTACAATTGTAGCATTCAACATTGATAGCCTCTTTCTTTCCCTTGCAATCACGCACCTGGTGACCTTTTTCTCCACATTTATAACAAACTCTCATTCCTTTCAGGCAAGTACCAGGGTGATTCTTCCCACAATTATCACATAATGGAAAATCCTTCTTTCCCTTTTTCCCTTTATCTGTCTCTTGTTCCACAGTTCTCTTCTTCTCTTTCTTTACTTTATTGTCATAAGATTTAGAGAATTCCTTTTCTGTCTTGATAGCACATGAGACAATGTCTTCGTACGACGAGATGGTTTGTGAGACTAATGCCTGACGAAGAAATGGTTTTAACCCATCAAAGAAACGATCAATCTTACTTCTTGGGTTATGTATATAATCTACAGCATGCCTCGCTAACCTTGTAAAGTTGGCCTCATACTTTGCGACATTCCCATCCTCCTTTTGTCTCAAACTCAAAAATTGCCTTTCCATATCCGCTCGATGGTCTCGAGGAATGTATTTTTCTAAGAACAGCTCTTTGAACTCCTGCCATTCCATGTTTTTTAATTCATCATCTTCCTTTGTGTTTTGAATTAGTGACCACCATTGATCGGCATCTTCAGTGAGGCGGTAAACTACCATGACAACTTTCTCCCTTTCACTACTCCCCAAGGCATGGAATATTTTCTCTAAGGAATTTATCCATTGCTCAGCTACTATAGGATTTGTACTCCCATTGAAGGTTGGTGGTTGTTGCCTCATGAAACGGTCTATCATTGATCCTCCACATTGCGGATCAGGGTGCTCCGTACGAGTAAGGTTGTTATTCATAACCTGTGTGAGTTGTCCCAGTACGGTGAGAAGCTGATCAGCACCAGTTGTATCACTAGCTCCACAATAATTATCTTGAGCAGGAGGGAAATCCCTACACGGAGTGCGTGCATTGATACGGTTTCCATTCCTTCCACTAGGCGCCATTTATAAACAATGGAATAAACTAGATTAGTTTATGAATCAAAATACATAATTCCAAAGTTCTAAAACACTTAACATAAATTGAACTAATTATGGATATAATCCATAATTATAAAAATGTTTTCTTTGAGGAAGTATATACTTGTAACCCTTCATGGTGGTTTGTAAAGAAAATGGGAATTATCCTAAGCATATCCCCCAGGAGTGTCGTAACCAAGAGTGCAGCAAGGCCCGTTGTCGTGCACTAGTTCCCGTTTGAGTCTAGCTCAAAGCGGTGTTTTCGGGTTTTACCCTTAGGTACATTTGTGCCAGAGCCGCCTCTACCTGCTCGTATCCAGACAGGGATGTATTACTCGGAAAACTCTCAAAATCTCTACAGTACCAAAATTTTAGGAAGTTCTTCTATACTAATCCTCAAAGTTCATCTTAGGTCTACGTGCTCTAATCAGAGTTTGTCTAAATCTAGCTTCCAAGGTTTGTACTAAACTTCCTCTGATACCAACTGTAACACCCCGAACCCAGCTACCCAGAGTCGTTGCATTACTTTGTAACATTGGCATGATCACAAAAGATCAAGTCTCGAAAGACCGATTAGTTTAGTATCCTTGGAAACACTAGATACATTCGTAAACCTTACATTACATCATAAAGAGAAAAACTACAATAATAAAGTCTCCATAGTCCACACTCATATCCTCTTCTCACAATCCCTGCAGGTCATTCATAAAATACTTCTTCACATCCTGGAAAATATTAAGACATTGAAAGGGGTGAGCTCAGATGCTCAGTAAGGATAACAATATTGCGGAAGCTTTCATAAATAAACATAAAAATTTAAGGCAATGTATAACTAAAACAAAAGCCTTTTAAACTTGAACATCAACATAATATGGAAAAAGTAAAATGAGATAATTCTATTCACTTCTTCACATGGATATTCTACTGGTCGAATAATCACATGAAATATCAATAACCACTTTCATAATGAGGGAATGTATAATGCCAGACATTCTGAAACATTTTTTCAAGGCCTCGGCCAAGACGTCTAAAATGATTAAGGCCTCGGCCAAAACCATAAATCAAATTGGGAAAGGGCCTCGGCCAATTCCACGTCTAGTTGTCCCATGAGACCTACCGATGCATCGAGGAGCTATAGCGGGCTCCACCCGTCACTTATTAAGTCCAATACATTCCTCATATGAATAGGTTTAAACATATCATAAACCATAACATAATCATATCACATAAAACATGCATAAAGGAAACATAACATTTCCACATTTCGAACACAAGATATCAATACAACACATTGATATAATAAAAACGATTTCAAAACCATTTTCAATACCAAAATAAAAGAAAGTTAAAACTTTGTATTTGTTTTTCATTAAAAAAAATGATGGCTTGTAGAGGAAGCCGAAACTCAAATAATGGTCACGGCGGTGGAGAAGTCTCTGTCGCCGCGTAAGTATAGAAAGAAAAACATTCCCTTTTTGTCGTTTAGTAAAACTCTTCGTATAAAAAATATCCCTTATGAATAAACGTAAAAGTAAAAGCTGTTTATACACCGTATAAAAGAAAGTTGTGTATAAACCAAATATTCCTCAATGAAAGGAGATTGAGACGAAGTCCTTAAAAAGATCATTTTTAAAATATAATAGATCTATTATGTGTATTCACTATAAGTACACATAAAGAAAGTACAAATACAAGATATGACATAATAATATCATGACTTAATTTGAAAGTAGGAGATTAACCCAAAGAATGGAAATTGGGTTAAGAAATTCCCTTCCCTCGTGTCTGACTTGACTCAACCGTTCTTTAACCTCCTGAATAATAAACTATAGTTAATATATACCTTATTAAGAACCATTTTCAATTTCATTATCCTTATTATATTACTTATTATAATGATATGAACATTATGTAATTATTTAAGTTAATAACGGTCGTTTTGTCGATCTTTGGTACTTGAGTCAACAATAAACTTCTTATAATTACAAGTTGTTCATGTGGTGAAATATCCATTATATCCAGAATTATATTCATGATGTAGATATCATATATATCATATATATACAGTATATACATTCATTCATAATATCACGTAACATTTAGAGGTAAGAAATGAAATGCACCGTTCATGGAGACGGTAAGCCGTACGTACGCATGAACGCTACTTTCATTTCTATTTCATATTTAATGGAATGAAATCAAAATGATATAAATTTATAATATAATTCCAGTATAATATAGTGTATAATACCATTTACTCCATCCATTATACATCCCACATATGGCATTAACGATTCAAATCACTTTGAGGGGGCGGTAGTCCGCACTTCCTAAAATGAAATTATCGCGTTTTACCCATAATGGAAATCATAAAGTATGCCATAAATGAGAAATACAGAAGCATAAGTAAAACATAAACATATTATATATCATATATAAAAACAGTTACATCTTAATGGCCACCTTTGAAGGTGTTATATGAGTGTTGAACAATCATCGTTTCGTGAGGCAGAAATTCGCCATCCACAGAAACTGTATGTTCTTTAACCATTAGATGTAGGTGTGTGTAAGTGTATCTCGAATACTTCTTATAACAACATCCTAGTATATTGAGGATACTGGTGTTTTTACAAAAGAAATGAATAAAAAGAGTTTAGGGGGTTGGAGAAGAAAAATAAAACGAAACAACGTTAGAGAATACATTACCTCAAAATCGGGTAACTCTTTTTGATTTGAGCCAAAGGCTTCCTTGGGAAGACTTATGCCCAAATTGAGGCTTCTAGGAGTAAGAGGGGGAATTTGGGAGAGTATTTGGGAAGCGTTTGGCTGATCGAAATGGCTTGAAGGTGTGAATGAGGTGGGAGAGGTGGGGGGCTTTTATAAGTGGAGAGGAGGGGCTCTTTTGGAAAGATTGAAATGTTACATTATTATACAATGTTTTTCGGATTATAAAGGTCCCACACTTATATAATTCGTGGCTAAGGTGATAAGGGTTCTAAATATACCCATCCAATAGTCTTTGGACAAGTGTAAGCCTTGGATTTTACATTATCTTTTCATTTTATTAAAATCGTTAAATAATGAGGTCATCGCTGCATCATAATGATGTTATAAATAATTTAATTTATTTAATGTCTAAAAATTATAAAAAAAATACTATGATGTATGAAATCTTTTTATATTTCTAATGAATATTTATAGTCAAAATTTGGACTTGTGTAACCCCACTTAAAAACTTTTTTAGTAAAACAACTCATGTGTGTGTCAATTTAATTTTAACATTAAATAAATATATATTAATTTCATTTTCCAACCAAAGTGGCTCCATGGGGTCCCCAAGTTGACCCATGGGTTGTATTGGTCGGCCATGACTCATCCAATAGGATTAGTACAAGTGTCAATCTCATCTCATATTATTAAAACATTATTTTTACCTTAAACTACACTAATTACCTCTAATCGTGATTAAGAACTTAAAAGTTACTATTCACCAAAAAATTATTTTAATCTCATTGAACCACAGTTTACTTCTTAATGAAAACCATGTATGTCGGATTTTTGAAAATCAAATCACAGAAGTGGTAATATTTCATTTTAACGAAAAATCAGTTTTTAACAACCACTTAGTGGTTTCACTATTCATCAAAAATTGAAGTTTTTCAGAATAAGGTCAAAATTTCACCCTAAGCTATAACTGATATTCTGAATTCAAAAATGATGTCTATTTTACAAAATTCCAAACATATAAGTTGCATTAATTAATTTTATAATTAATTCCCGCTGTCACAACAAATAGCGTGTTTTTAAGAAACAATTTTTATCAAAAGATTGGCAATTGTTTATGTCCAATTTCAATGTTAAATTAATTCTAATGACCACCATTGGATAAAATGGTAAAAATATATTCTAATTATACTTTAAAACCACTAAATAGTATAATTTATCACTATAAATTATTTTGATTAAAAAAGTTGTTTTTAAGTATTTTTCACTATTCATAAAAAATTAGAAGTTCTCATAAAAATACTAAAAATTCAACATAGGCTAATTTCGATATTACGAATCCAAAAATGAATTCCATTTTGAAATATAAAATTTCTATAATTTTAAAAAGTGGTTATTACTATTCATAATGGCTACTTTGATTAGTCGCGGTGTTTTAGAACTCGAAGTTGCGTACCATGCAAGCTATTGCATTATTAAATGAGAAGCGTATCATGGAAACTCGGGGTGTTACACTTTAGGTCAAGCCATAAAAGTCCATTATTCCCCATCATCTATCATAGAAACATTGTCACATCACATGAAACAAATAAGTGCTCTTCCCCTCTAGGACTACTAATCCATGAGGGTTCCATCTGTCTCTTAGGTACCACACAGAAAATAATAACAACTCATTATATTCAAGACATATCACATGGAATCATTGGAATCTTAATATCCAAAAATATAAACTCCAATTTCACAATAATCATGGTTTTAAAACATATGAATACTATATCACATGATGGGTCTCAATACTATATTTACAAAAGTATATGAAATAATTATTTGGAATGTTAAAACAGGCAATACCAGCAATAATATCACATCAAATTAAAACTTATATAATTGTAAACAGAGTGTGACATATCATCAAGTGTCATAGAATCATAAAATGTAATCAAACATCCAATATGAGGTTCCATGATCTAGGTCCCATGTATCACAATGAGAGACCCACTTTTACATATATAGTTTAAGGAACACATTTTTTATCATGATTTTTGCATCAGCTATTGGAAAAATTCCATTGCATGGGGTTCTAACACGGCTTATAGAACTTTATCCTATATTATAAGGTATTTTTTACTTTAATAAATAAAATTCATCAATAGTTAATAAATAATTATTCATTCATAACTCAATTGAGAATTAAAGGATCAATCCCCCATTGTTGAGATTATCATATTACATGGCAACAACCAATGAATAAAAAATAGGGTAGAGTACATTGGTAAACTTACCTCAAATTGAGTCAACTCCTTTCCATAAAATTCCCAATTGGTAATTACTCTAACATATGAGTCATCCTCTATCTATTACCATGACTTCTTATCTCATGTAAAAAAATTCAGAAAAATTAGTTATAAATAAGTTGTAGTTAATTTATGAAATACAATAAAACCCCACAATTGAGACTAAATGTGGTGCATGTTGAGAGACTAACTAGATTCTATATCCTAAAAATGACCATCACCCACCACTCATTGAACATTTGTTATGATTATCCTTCACTAGACATAGGAAAATTCTAGTCGCATGATCAATGAAAAATGGCCAATTTAATATAATTCAATTTTAAACATGCAAAAATTGAATCATAATGATTTGACATCAATGAATTTACCTTATATAAAACATTTTCATCACCACATGAAATACTATTTCAACACTTGAAAATTACTTGTAATCCAAAGACAATTTCATCAAGATCTGATGAAATTTCCATATGATTTCTATAATAAAAACAATAACATGATCAATATTAATTAAATTTTTAGTGATTCATTAAAGTATTAAAATTGATGAAACATAAAAAGTGGAATATATTTTGATAAAAGAAACATCAATTAGTGAAGTAATAATGTCAGTGGACCTCTTAGAGGAAAACCCCTCCCATTTCCATACAAATTATCATAACAGAACCAAGGAAATAAATTTGGGGAATATAGAACTATCGAATAACATTAACATATTTTTAATACAGCCTAATATAAATTCATGATATGAAAAATTGTATCACATCCAAGAATATTGTAAAAAACAACATTTAAAGGTAGAAATGATGGTTCACATACTGAAAAAAGTCTTAAATCCTAAAGCCTTCACAAATATCTCTATTTTTATGGGTTCCTATCATGATTTAGAAGATTTTTTCCATAAACCATTATACATCATTATAATTTCTATAAAACATACCATATAGGATTTAAATCCTTCAAATTAGATATTTGATCTTGATTTCTCTAATGGAACAATCCACAAAATTGAAAACATAATTTCCACTATGAAATTTCATCATTTAATGATGTGGGAATTAAATTAATATATTATTCCAATAAAATATTAATTTTTTACTTATTTAAAATTAATATATTTACATTATTAATGGTTAAAATCATAGTGTATAAAAATCAGTTTTAAAAAAAATTAATTTTTTTAAAAAAAATATATATTATTATTTGATTAGATATAATAATTGAATTCAATATGTACATTGGTATTAAAATATACATTTATTTTTATGATATATATATATATATATCATAATAATTATAACTTTATTTACACCCTATCCTTTTTTATATAAATTATAAAGGTAGTATTTTCTATATAAAATTTTATTTTAGTAAATTGTATTTATCATTTTTTATTTAGGTGTTGATAGTGAAGTAAGTTGTCAAAATAAATAAAAGTATGTAATATAAACATTTATATTAAAGTTTTGGCGTGTTATATCATCTCAAAACTACACTACTAATTTACCTATACATGGTTTTATCAATAACTTAAACAGTTATTAATACTAACATGCATGAACCATTCGCTGGATTCCTACACAACTACAATGACATGTACCTAGTGTGCGCCTGACCTTGTACACCATCCAAATTACTAAAATACCTCTCTGAAACCCACTCTCTAACATCTATAGTATAGTGATCCACTCTAATGAAACCGTATGTTCAAACTCATGATCCTACTCAGTCTCACCTGAAGCCAATTTTAGATATTCTCATACACCCGATAGCATAAAAATATTCATTCAATTAAGAGTAAAATCCTTTTGAACCTATGATCACACAAATAACCTACTTACCGTATTCCTCAAACCTTATAATATCTCATACAAACTCAGGTAACATCAATAATTCTAATTATTACTATATGATCACCTATATAAAATTCGTCATTCCAATTTTGGGAGCATCTACACTTACGCCCATAATGCTCTATGTAATAAGATCTTGCGAACTATATATCTTTGAAGCCATAATGTGTTTTGAATAACTGGTCCTTATTACAGGAAATAATTATATAATATTATTTCTAATGAAAATTAAATCACATGTAATTCTTTACTACACAATTTTGTTAAGTAATGTTCCACCAAGAATCTATAAGTGAGAAAAAAATAAGATGTTGTTGACAATTTCTATAACCATAATTAAAAAATTGGTAAATCACATTCAACCTCAAATAATCTCATAGGAAAACCATTTAATCATTGATTCTTTACTATGGATGTCATTTATGCAAAAACCCACACTGGTTCTCCATACATACCTTGATAAAGGGACTATATTACTATAATAATAGATCATAGTATAGTAAAATTGAAAATATCAATCATAAAAAATGGTGTAATTTTTTTCTAGTTTACTAAAATTCAAGTATCAATTTTTAATGGGAATCCTTTTATATTTTCTTATTAACAAATGGATAAACTGAAACTCTCATAAAAAATCAACCACAAGAATGCACCAATTTTCCATCTAACTCGAAATTTAAAAATCTATATTTATGAACACTAACTCTTTCCAATGTCCCATGATCCTAAAAAAATTATATATACATGAAAAATATATGTATTCCATATTATGTGAAATCATACATTTTTTATATCATATAAAATAAAAAATAATTCTATTCTAGGGAAATCATATCTTTCAATAATAAAAAGTGTTCAAGATGATACCCATTACTAGCCCCTAATAAATATCACCAAATAAAAAATTATCAATTATATGGTACAAAAAATTCCTTATACCCAAGAAACTTGACAGTTCCTAGAAAAATATTTCTATAATATCATATTCATGACTCCCCATATGCTAGAGGTTGTCAAATAGTTAAGAGGGTGTAAAAAAATAAATTTTTATGACTATTAATGTAATATAATATTACTAAAATATTATATATAAAAATCAAACATCCACATCATCTTTCATTGAAATAAAAATCAAATATATTATTATGTGTGATGTTGTTATAAAAATCACTCGTAGGTCTAACAATTAGACTATAATAATTACAAACCAACCAAAAGACCTGATATATGCACAACATTCATTCTAAAAACCTTAGGGGTCATCACAATCTTTTAATACCCATCAATCCAGTATATCCTAATCCATTGAAAACCCTTTGTTAAACATAAATGGTAAAAAAATAAGATGTACACATGCATCGGAGATCTTATGCATGATTTGAGAATATAACTCATTAGAGTAATATCAAGAATCCATAATATATACAAGAATATGTGTTTGTATTCTTGCAGAATGAAATACAATAATTAAATATGATATCAAGTACTTGATGTACTAAATAGTACACCCTAACTTTTGAAGATTTACATATCTATCAAACTATCATGTGATACCAAGGCCATCATGGTGCCCAAATATAACAGCATTGGTTCCATGGTATAATATCATCATCACATTCCCTCATACTAATATACATCATGTACTTAATGTGTCATGGTAGAGAATCATCCAATCCTCAACCTCATTCCATAAGGTACTAGGTACGGTCACACCTCCACATCACAACCTAATACATTATAAATTTTTGATGATCATGTTAGTCATGCTTCATGGGAAATCTATATCGAGCCCCACATGGGAGGTCAACAAACATTTATTAAGACTCTCAAGGGAAGGTCCTCATCCAATAATAAACTAATGTTATCTCAAATAATATTTTCTATTAGGCCATCTCACTCAGTGAATTTCCACTTCAATTACTATTATGATTTAACTTATGGTAGGTACTTCCATTCATGTACACTATACCCACATTAATGTTTCATAAAATGAATTATCTCTCATCACATGGTCGGTCTACCCACTTATTTATGAAAGATTTCCCTTCTTAAAAAATTAAAATATCACTCAAGGTATGGTCTAACTTAATACAAACTAAGACACCATTGCACTGATGTATGTCCATCTATCCATATTAATCAGAGAATGGTTAAGACTCTAGATAAAACTATTCATAGGTATTCTTAATCTATAATTGTAATATGAATCAAAAAAAATCCATAAATATGTCTACATATAGTCCCAAAGACCACCATCTAATCCTAGGATACTATTTTATTAAGTTATATCCCAAAAATCAATCATGTCTCATCATAACTACAAGAGTTTACATTAGTAACGTCTAGAATTCCATGATATCTACTCATTGATACACCTCATTTCCATCACCCGATGATGATAATGATCCCAGATATCTCATACCATATAGATTCCATGGATTGGTTTAGAAATTCTAAAAACCATATCATCCTAAGTCTCAGTACCCAATGACTACCCAAATCATTTACACAGTAACCCAATATTTCCTAGAGAGTCAGGGTCCAAATACCATTTAAACCCCTCTTATACCCCAATTAAAATACCAAAAAAACAATTGACTCTAACCTAGGAAGCATAATGCATATTCAATGAGATTTACATTATCCTGTCATTTATAGGAAACCGAACTCATTTAAATTTACTATGTCCCTAAGGACATACTCGACTCACCGCAAGGATAAAATTAATCTCTTTCCACCTCAACAAAGAGTTCCTAATTAAACATGAAATAAATATTTGTCTCACCGATAATTATTAAACTTGAGGCCCCTTATTCATACTCACTGACCCTATGACCCCATCCTAGTAAAACTCACATAATTAATCATATCTTGAGACCTAATCAAGTTTTTACACCAAATTAATCATCTCCTTGTCCCTTTGGTGATATTGTATCTAGGGGATCCCAAATCAACTAAATTAAAATGGACTCTTAATGAAATATTTGGAGTCTTAATTCCACTAATTCATATAACCTAAATACTTAAAAAATATTTATTACCATACACAAAACCTTATAATTATGATTTGAACAACAACTATAAATGGATATTTTTAAATTTTATTCATAGGGTATACACATTGAGAATATTTTTTAGCACCTTACTATGTTCTTATAAGCCCCATCGGATCCTAATAAATTCAAAAAACATTCTATAAATTTATATCACCTCATTTATCACACATAAATAATTATTTAATATTATAAATAAAATTTCAAAATAACATAAATTTAAAAACAAATGAACTAAAAATACCCTATATATTATATACTTACCAAAACATAATTCAATAGAATGTGATCCACACAAGAAATAAAACTATACCTGTGAATAAAAAATTCACCAATTAATAGTCCCATTAAAATATCCATTTATATATATTTTTGTTAAAAACCATAGAAAACACTATTTCTTAGGGTTCAATTACTGAAATAGTTTACAACGATGTGTTGAATGTATCTTTAAATTTCATCTAGGAAAGTCAAGAAATTCACCCATTGATCATGGTTAATTTCATAATAAACAAGGTAAATAATTATAGATTCCAAAATAAAAATAGTATCAAATTATAGGGTTATCAATGATGGGAGAACCATGAAAAGGTGAATGTAAATTATCTTACATTCGACACCATTCTGATCACAACCAAACCATCCTATTTCATAACGGATCAAAGGTGGGAATCAATCGGGGAGGATCTATTGGTAAATTGATCTAACCAATTTATATACCCCAATAAATATGTGGGGAATGGTGGGTTTTTCAAATTCAAAAATCACACCTTATAGAAACAATTCATGTTATGGACCCCTAGCATATGCAGTGAACTCATCTAGGCATAGGGGCATCACACATATCAAAACCACTTTCAAAACAAGAACAATAGTTTTTTTTTTTTGAATGGCCTATGTAATTGTCCTCAACACATCACATAAGGGTATGTTTCAAAAAATAAATTCCTGGTTTTTGATGTTTTTTCCAGGTGTATGAGTCATTGACCAACATAACCATCATTCCTAATGTCAATAAATAATCCATGATATGAATGGAATGTAGTTTAAAAGCATCTATAGAAAAATCTCTTGAACCTTATACAATGCTTATCTAAGAACCTCGGTCATATATCTACCCTCAAACCACATCCTACAACATCATTTAATGAAATCTAATCCCATGAAATCCAAATTGCTCAAAATTAACTCCTTTGTAAAAGAACAATAATTATTTTTTCAACTCACTACACTTAATAATGCAGGTCATTATCGTAGTGTTCATTATCTTGAAATTTATTATTTCATTATTATAATATAGTTACTTTATATTAAAAACATTTAAATACCCAATGTAACCATAAAATCACATAATTAATTAATAATATAAAAATGTTTATTTTATTGAAATATAGCTTTAGTTTGATTTTAAAATGTCAATAATTTCAATCTAATTTCATCTAAATACATTTAAATATTTTATTCTATTCTAAGAAGATATATTTCATCTATCCAAAAGAACTAAAAACGTTTATTTCATTTATATATCACGATGATGCCATACAAGTGAATGTATTTCAAAAAACTGCAATATTTTTATTCACCCATGAATAAATAACATCATAAAAATCCAATAAATTACCCATAATATGGTCTTATCTTGAGTAACTAAAAAATTAATGTAAGTAAATTATTTAAAAATTACAATATTTTTATATATATCCTTTAATTGAAATATATTTAATATATAATGAATTATTTTTATTAAAAAATGTAGTAGGTTTCAATAATTAAACTAGAATTCTTTTTTTATGAATAATTTTATAGATGTTAATAATTTATTTTACTAATAATTACAAAAGTATTAATAAAATAGTTTATTGACATCATATAACTTGAAGAAAAAAATTTATCAAAAATTACATATTTCTTTAGATAAACACTTATAAATTTATTAGGTTATGAAAATTGAAATATAGCACTTCTAATTTTACAAAATTATTATTTTTCATATTTTACATCATTTAATAATATTTCAGTTGTTCATGATGCAGATGATGGGGATGGGCAGTTTCAAGTAGTCATAGTCTATATGATTTCTTTAAGACCTACGGGTCCTGTAATGTCTCCAAAACCTATATGTAATGTAATCTCTAAACTTACAGGCCATGTAAGGGTTCCCCCTCATCCATTGAAAGGGGGGTTATCAAAAATCAATAAAAAATAAGACCTTCAGTTCATTCAAGAAGGAAATAATGTTTATATATATTCCATTTAGTGATTTATTAATAGTAATTCCATTTTCTTTAGTGTTTTCTATATCAAAATCTATCATACATAGTGATTATATTTTGGGGAGAACACCTTCTATATTCTAATTAAATTTCATGGTGCATTATTAATTGTGAATATAAAATGATGATGTAATATATATGAACTTTTGTATAATTTAGGATCATTATGAGTTTATAGAAATTCCCTTTAGATTGAATAGTGAATCCTCAATTTTTATGAATATAATATAAAAATGATTCATATATAATTTTTGATAATTTCATTATAGTATTAACTATTTATATATTGGTATATAGGAAATGGTATAAAGACCATAATAATCATTTATGAATAATTATTAAGACTCTTATAAGAACTGAGTTATTTCAAAATTATTTTATGTTTTAAATTTTGAAAATTGAAGTTTAAGTACATGGCCATATTGTCTATAGAGTTATGATAAATAGAAATATTTATAAGTAATATACAATCATATACTGGGTTACACATGTTAATATTACTAATATAATTATTTTTCTTGGATTTTCAGGAAAATATTGGTGAATTGTTAAATTTCCCCCCACATTGGAGTACAATTTAATCTAGTAGTCATGTAAAGAGGTTAGATTTATTTGGTTAACAAAATGTGATAAATGTTTTTGAGGGACAATAAATTTATTATCCAATGAATTGATATTAAAATTAATATTATGAAAAGATATATGGGTGATATATAGTACCACGTTGATGAATGTAGTTGGATTTGTTCTCGTGTAGAATGGAATTGTTATTTCTTAGATGATAATAATGTTAAATATCAATGAAAAATGACATCAAATTGATTATATGGAAATTCATGTTGTAATATTTTAAATTAATATATTTATTATCTATGTCATCACCCAATTAACCAAGGTCCTCATATCTAGAGGTATGTCAAGTTTGACACTCCAATCCAACCTCTAATATTCTAGGGGTTAGCAACCATCACCGAGTAGGAATATTACAGTCATGGGAGGCCTTAGACTAGTCTCTTTGAACACAAACACTCACAGACATATCCAAATACCCATATAATAATCAATAATAAAAATAAAACTGATACCAAATAGAATAAATATATATAACCCACCATAGATTACAACACATGTACTGGAAAGAATAAACTTCCAAATACCGGCCTTCCAATTATTTATAATGAGTCCAACCAGCTTGGATGGAGGGGACTACTATAAAATGCAAAACCTAGTTCGAACCATGATCAACCAAGATAAATTGTACTTCATTTGATACTAGCCCCCCTTAGACCTCATTTAAATTCCCTTCATCTACATAAGACACAAAATCATTAGGAAGATCCCCTATAGGTTTGAGTATATACATATCCAATATGACAACCTAAAATCATAAAACATAATGAATCAAAAGTGTATTCATCTCATCATAAAAAATGAATGTCAATTAAAATGTTATATTATAATAATAACCTAGGAATACTCAATATAGAAACTATGTCTTATTGTAAGTTAAAAACATTTATTTGAGAAAAGGATTCTACTAATGGATTCAAGGTAATAATCATTCCGGAGAACTCACCCCCTAAATCTGACAACATTGATGACACTCATATGAGTGGTCATTCTTATTGGGTCTAATCATGATGAAGTACATGATTAAACTAAAATGATATTGATACATAAATTGGAGATATCATGCAGGGGTTCTTGGGTATTCATGTTTCTAACTAGGATATCGCACTGAAAAAGGGTTCAAATTCCTTGGTATGTTGGTCATTTTACTCCTGACCATTATTGGGGGGGAATAAATGATAGATTATCACACTAATATCTACACATAGGGATTCCTATATTTATTATATACTAATACCATATATGGGATGAAATTATATACTCAGGACACGATGCATTCATATAACCTCATATCAATGCACTAAGTAAACACAACATATAGATATTATTCAATACAAAAGATATTGAGTGATTGATCTTTCACTAGAAAATGCACAAGGTGTATATAGGGTATACAAGGTATGTATAGATTCCCTATGTTTTTCCATGTAATCAAGAATGCTCCCACATACATATACACTTTCCATGCCCATGTACAAGGCTATATCCATGCACTCTTGTGATGTCCAAGCGAAAGGTGATTCCTTTTTACTCTAGTCATTCTCTTGATTCTGGGTGAGTATACATACAAAATCCATCTTTGTGTAGTAGGTATTTCTACTGTACTTTGGTTATGCATGAGTACATGTCACTATGAGCACTGATATTCCCTAAGGGTACACATGTATTCATTTTCACTAAGTCAGATGGATTGTTGTAAGATCAACTGACATTTGATATTTAATTTTCACAAAAACCTATTCACTATAGCTAGGGGAAAACATGGAATAAATTATTTGGACTGTATCTTATGTATGTCGGAATTTTCTATAATACTAGAACATTCATGTATCTATATGCCATGACATCTCTACCTAGTATCTATCCCAAAAAAAACAACAATAGAACCCATATTTGTGTTGATAAAACTTGAATCCTCAATGGTGGACCAACTCAAGCCACAAATATTCTCACAAATCATCCCCATAATGCTATATCAACTGAAAAACTCATCTCATAGAATGAAAAATATTGATTTAATCCCAATCATATGTCACCATTAAATACTATAATCATGGAGTCTATATTGATCCCAAACTCCTAGTATTTATCCATTTCTCCAATGAGTGATGTAACATTTATCATCTACTAGTTATTTTTGAAACCATTGTATAATAGAATTAAAAACAAGGAATGTGAAATTATCCATACTAGCAATGAATAAAAAAACAATCATGAGGAAGGAACCATATCCACCTTTTGGGATGGCCTCAATCAGTTTTCATGGAGGTGATAAAATAAATGATAATACAGAAATAACCCAACATAAATCCAAGAATAAAATTCAGAAAATATAATCAAACAGTTTAATATATAATTATTTTTAAGGGATTTTCTTCATATACAACATGGGTAAATGAAATAGGGAAGTAGACCCGCATAGTCAAACATTATACATCTTTTTTCAGATTTATCACTGATGATGAATGGTTATGTGATGTTGTATATGAAAAGATCCAAAAACTCTATTTATAATGGAAAACTTCTTGGTACTAATCTTTAAACCATGATCTAATTATCATTCCCCATTTCTCTCTTCCACGGTCTCTCAAAATCCCTTGGTCTATAAAACTAACACTATGATTTTCCTATAACATGGAAGAAATATAAAGGGGATTTTGTAGTGAATATTAAACTAACAAATAAATTATTTAATTATTTTTTAATTCATTATTTATTCATGTCTGGTCATTAAGAAACACTATATGTCAACATAGATTTTGTAATTCCTATAGAAAAACTACATTTTAGATTTATTTGTCATCTCATATTTCTTAGCTAAGTCACTATTTTGAGTTTTACTATTATTTTATAAAACCTTTTCACGAATGATATAATATATTAAATTTTATAATTATCACCAACCCATGACTCCCCAAGCCCTAAAATGACACATGAACTCTATTCCAAACCAAGAAAATAACCAATTAAATATTACATCATTTACATGGTAATAATATAGTAATTTTATAATATCCACCTGAATGTTTCTATTCAAAAAACCAAAAATCTACAAATCAAATTAGGGAATTGGGATCACATCTCGATCTTATACTCCTAGGTGTTCTCTAGAAGATTATTGTACTGTTATTGGAAACAGACCAATGGAATTAATCTTCTGTATATGATTTTCAATTGTAAATCCTCAAACTATAATAGGTACTCTAAAAATTTGTCACTATCCTCAATGTGTATCAATCCCTAGTACATAACATGTGATGGGTCATGAATATACATCCTCATCTATGACACGTGAATGAAACTATGAACCTGGTGTAACTATAGTGATCTAGCTAAGTGGTAGGACACATTTTCAAGCATTCTAATTATCTAGGAAGGGTTAGTGAGAATCAAATATAGCTCTCTTCTCTATAAAAATCCCAAAAATCCACACCATGTTGAGGTTTTTAAGAACACATGGCATTCCTTTTCGAACACCAAAGACCACAGTCATTTGTCTTCATCATACTTATAATAACTATGGGAAGTCATAACACACTCTTAGATGATATCCATTCTCATTATATTCACCTTCAAAAACTATAGTACAATTAGTGAAAAATTCTATAGATTTTTCCAGTATAGTGGTTACAAGTAGGGTCTCCCAAACAAGGCCTTGAATGGTGCATTACCGATGCTCGTGCATTAATCTTTTTATACACTAACTCCACCAAGGGTTTTTTATTCTTAAAACTATAGGATAATTTAAATTTACAATCTTGAATCATTTCCTCAATAACATGAATAGTATACTCAGTCTAGTTATTTGTCTTAGGAAGAACGTTGTGTTCAAATACAACTGAGTCACAAGTTCCTCCTACAATCATGAAAATAATTATGATGTGATGCAAAAATAATATAATGAAATGATTTTCAAGGAAAATTTGTGAATATATACTATATCCTTTACATAAATTAATCTAAATGCATCTTCTAATTAGTGTCCTTTAATGGATAGGATGTGGATGACTTGGGGAGTCAGTCCATGATCACATAGATATCATTGTTTACTCTACCAGATAATGGAATCCTTATCACAATTTATAAAGAGATATAATAACACACCAAGAATTTGTGAAATATTTTTTCTAGTTAGTTTATATTTTTGACATTTTTCATTCCACGTGACACTTGAAATAGTTATTATATATATATATATATATATATTAAAAAAATTGAGTTAAACATTCCTTTCAAATGAAACTGACTTGGCTTGCGCAACACGCAAAACTGACTTTTCTTGTGCTATATACAATACCAACATGGATTGAGCTACACACAATACCGAATTGGATTATGTTATATGAAATATCTAATTGGCTTGCGCTACCCACAAAACCGATTTGGTGTATGTTACACGTAACATTGATGTTTCCTATGAAACATCATTTTATTGTTAAAATTATTTAATTGAGATAATTATAACCTAAACATTAAAAAGGTAATATTAATTGTAATAACATCATTTCAAATATTTTTTATAATTTTTTTATGTAAAATATATTTATAATGAAAGATGTAATAAAATCCTTATATGTCTAAAAATGTTATTTTCTCAAATGAGCTACACTTCACGTCCTTCTATGAAAAACAATAAAACTATTTTTAAAAAATTTAGCAATTTAATTTTATAAATAAACATCAATTTTGTATATATAATTCCAAAATTATGTTAGGGTGATTTTTTTCGTATTTTTCATAGAAACATCATTTTTAAATGAAGAGTGAAAAATACTTCTTTTTAGTTAAACACTATCTTTTTGTTTAAATAATTATTAATGTTAAATTATAATTTAATTTTTTTAAAGGCCACATTATATTAATTATACATCTATTAATACAATTTAGTTTATTTGAATCAATTTCAATTTGAAATTTAATATAATAACCTAATAAGATTTTGAACGTTTTACATTAAAATCCTGGTTTGTCGCCATATTTGTGGGGTTAGCATTAATCTTAATTTTCCTGATTATATGAATTTAATTTTAAAAAACTAACATAAACCATTCTAATCAGTATAATATTTATATTCAAATAACATAAAATTAAATTTTAACCCAAAATATTAGTAAAAGTGATTCAAATTATTCCCATCGATTAAGGTCAAATTAAGTTTAATTAGATATTAAACCTTAATATTAGGTGCCCAAATGTCCTATACACTTGTAAAAAATATATTTTGTTGATATATATCGAACATAAACCTTAAATTCATAATTTTGGTGGGTTTGGTATGACTTATTTGGGTAAGAACCTGTGTACACCAAACTTGTTTTCAAAACTTCAAAGTGAGTCATTTCACTTCCCTATAAATGGACACCACAACTCCCTCTTCCTCAAACCTCTCAAACCCCTCGACTCGCCAAAATAATCTAAAATAAGCTCCCAACTTTGGTCCCTTCCTCCTTTTAGCCTCTCTCTTGGCATAATTTCTTCCAAGTATTCCTTTTGGCACAAACCAAAAAGACTGACCTGATTAAGAGGTAACATCTTCTATAAATATCTCTTGTTTCATTTCCATTATTCATCCACTAAAATGATTTATTGTCCATGATTATATAAAAAAATGTATCCTAAATATACTATGATGTTTTTTTAAAATATTTCTACCTAAACATACACACATATCCATCTAATGTGTAACGAATAGAGTGTTTCTATGTACGGTGAACAACTGCCTCATGAAATAATGATTGTTCCATTTATCCATTACCACCTATCATAGATGACATTATGAAAAAATTTAATTATATTTGTCTTATATCATATTTTTTATGTCTCTAATCATATACATTCATTTTAAAACGCATATCTTTTTACTCTTTATTTGGTGTAAAGGCGATAATTTTGTTTGAGGAAGTGTGGACTACCACCCCCTTAATGAAATGTGATTCATTCACACACTACATTGAATGAATTAATGACTGTTTTTTTGAAATTATATAATAAATATAAACTTATAATTATAAATTAAATATATTAAATAAATATACACTTATATGTTATTTTCATTCTTTTTTTCAATACGATAATTAAAATGGAAACAATGTTCATGTGTACGTACGACTTACCATCTCCATGGGGGGTGAAGTACATTTCATACTTCCTTATGATATAGACTATTATAATATATATATATATATAATGGTTATAAATGATATTTATATCATGATTTACATTCTGTAAATCATGATATAAATATAATGACTAATGATATAACTAATTAATACGCATGGTAAGGACAAAGAAAATATTACCTTAAGTGAAACCTCAACATAGGGTCATTAACAAACTGGTAACATATGTTCATAATAAAACTAAATGTGGTATTACAAAAAATAATATTCTTCTTTAGAATATTTATAATAAACTCATATTTATTATACCATAATCTTTAATGATTACAACGAGATTCAAGACACAAGGTAAGTGGATTTCATCTCACTTTTTATTTCAGTGAGATACATGTTATATTTTCCACTCTTTCATTTTGTGTGGTGCATGAACTACCCGTGATGGTATTAATTTTATCAAAAACCTAAATTTATGGGTATTCACATTTCTATTTTATGATCCTTATTTCATGGGTTATACATTCAAATGTTACCAAATCGGTAATATTGTATTGTCTCAATTTTCCTTCCTTAATACTCATGTTTTTTTAAGTAGCTAAATTCATTTTCAAGTGCATATAATTCCAGTTTACAAGATATATCATGAATTGAAATCATTACGTTATATTTTAAGCTTCATGCAATTTTCATTTCTTAAATGGAAAATGTGATCCCAAGTTACTAATTAGTAAGAATTTATTAAAAAAATGTCATCATTTTTTGAGATTGTTAATGATTATGCATCCTTTGATGAAATATTGTATCCATATCTCAAGAATTGTCCTGATTTTATTTTTACTCTATTATTTATGATATATTAATGTATGTGTTCCATTTTATACTCTTTGTTATATAATATAGTTAAGAAGTTGTTTTTCTGAAATCTTGACATTACCATCTCTTCAGTCAGAAATCTATGTTTTCAAAAATGGGTTTTTGAGAATATTATAAAATTTTACTATAATCTATAAAAGATATTTTTACCATTTTTTCTTTTACCAAACTCTTCAATGGAATCTTTTTTGTCTTTCCAAAAAAGGCCATTTTAAACCACTTTACTGTACAAAAGTAATGTTATTTTTACCATGTATGACATGTATTGATTTACATAATGGCATTTCATTGAAACTTCCATTTCCTTTCTAAATGGTTCATATTTATGAAATTTTTATAAAATAATTTTCAGAGAAAAATGTTTTCAATAAATTTTAAATATTTATTTATAAGTTTTCAAATTTAATTTCAATGAAATGGTATCAAAATAATTTTTAATATTTCATTATAATTTCAAAGTTAATTTCAATCAAATGTTTTTCAAATAATTTTGAAGATTTCATTATAAGTTTTCAATGTTATGCTTCTCAAAATGTTTTTAGGATATTCTTATATTCTTTTAAATGTTTTCAAAGAAAAATGTCTTAAAAAATTTTGAATGTAATTTAATAAGTTTTCATGGAAAAAGTTATTCAAAAAATTTTCAAGTCTTCTTTATATGTTTTCAAGGTATTTTATAATAAAATTAATTATAAATGGATTTATGTGTTAAAAATAATTTTTAGAATAAGAGAGGATATATTCCTTAAGAAATTTTTTTTAATGATATTTCGAAATGATTTTCCACCTAAGATGGCATCTGTTGATGGAACTCATTCCCCTCTAGGAATTAATCCAAAGGTTCCATTCCTAACCTTTAAATGAATGGGATCTAATTAATGAAATTATAGTTATGAAACCTATTTCTCATCCAAAATTTATATTTTTATGATCTTTTCTTCTCTTCCATGGGTTTTATGTTTATGAAATGTGTTTCTTTTCCATGGGTTATATACTTTTGGAACTCATTTCTTTTCACAAGTCATGGTTTAATGAAATGATTATGAAACGTATCTCATTTCCATAGGTTAGGATGTGATAAAATTTTAATGATACCCATTTCATTTCACATTTTATGACATGATGTTTAGTAAACCGATCTCTTTTCATGGTCCATGATATGATGAATGTTTTATGGAATATGAATGTAAGATTTCATCATTTGATGGGTTAGATATATATCTCCCTCCAATGAATTGGGTAGTGATAAATTTTCTATGATCTCAATGTGTGCACATGTGGACATCCCAAACTAAAAAAAAGAGGGTACACGAGAGAACAACCCAAGCCTAAAATAAGATGGTATACGAGAGGGAATCACAAGCCTGAAACAATATGGTAAATGGGAAGAAATCCCATGCCCGAAACAAGATGGTATATGATAGGAAATCACAAGCTCGGAACAAGAGGGTTAAAAAGAAGATGTTATACGGGAGGAAATCTGAAGCCTTGGTAGGCTTCCTTGACATAGGATTTTAATATGCTTATTTGTTTTCCAAAATTCCATGTTTTATTCCTAAGTTATTATTTTATGGTTTATGTTATTTATTTCTTTATAGTTCATGTCATATCAACTTCTAATCTTTATTATGATCTCTAATATTTATGTTATGACCTTAAAATGTTATCCTCATCTTTCATACCTTTTTGTTCACATTATGCTTACACAATTTATGTATTTACCAATATTGAGCATCTGATCTCATGCCATTGTTATGTTTTCATTCTCTATGTTATGAGTAAAAGAATTAGGTATAAGTACTAAATGTGTATATATTTTTGGGATATGTTTAAGATATTTCATTGCGATATAATATTTTGTTTAAAATTTCCCAAATACACAAACTATTATGGTCTATGGGCATGTATTTTTGCAATGTACTAAATATTCATCTAAAACGGTGTAATATACATGTATATCAATCTTGGATCTTGGGTCGCTATAGTTGGAATCCAAGGAAAGGTTTAGTGAACTTTTGGAATTGGGATGATAAATATTTGTGATATCCCAAGGTATATTTCTATAGATATTTATAGGGATGTCTCTAATGATAAGTATAAGGATAAGTTAAAATATAGGAAAATGTCCTAGAATTTTGGTAAATGATATGGTATGTGGTTTACTAGAAATATATCATTGTCTATATATTACATGTGGACATTATTCTGGCACATATTTACCTTACGGTAAAAAAATATAAGAAGATGTACTGGCCTTGTAACATCCCAGGTAAATAAAGAATAAAACATTTTCATATTTATTAATATTTATGAATTAAATATTAATTTTACTTTAAATGGGTTTCTATGTTCGATAGCATACCCAATACGCAACAAAGAGTTTCTTTGAAATCTTACGTTGCACACTAGTAATAAAATAATATTATTTTAAATGGTAGTTAACACGTAGCTGTTGTATTGGCGGAAACGAATATAAATAACTAAAATATGATTATATATGTTTTTTAAATGTTTTTACATTTATCCAATAAATGATAAAGGCTTAAAATACGAAAAGAATTCAATTTTAGGCATATATACTCTAATATTCACTAAAGGTCCACTTATCGCCTTTTGATGGAGAACCGTAATTAAATATAGTTTTGGTCACTCTTATACATTATATTGGACCAAATAAAATTCTTCTTTAAAATCGGGATATCAAAATTTACTTTTTGTAAATTTTTGGAATTTTTCTGATAAAGTTCATTTTTTAATGAATAGTGAAAAATGTTGTATTTTAATTCAAAACCTCTTTTTAATAAAATTTATTTATATGATTAGATTATCTTTTGAATTTGTTTTAAAGTTAAATTAGAATATATTTTTACCATTTAATCCAATAGTGGTCGTTGGAATTAATTTCACTTTGAAATTAGACTTAAACTAGTGTCAATCTTTTGATAATTATTGTTTCTTAAAAACACGATATTTGCTCTGACAGCGAGAATTAATTATTAAATTAATTAATGTAACTTATATGTTTTGAATTATTTAAAATAGACATCATTTTTTAATTCTGAATATCAAATATAGCTTAGGGTGAATTTTTGGTATTTTTCTGAAAAACTTCAATTTTGATGAATAGTGAAACCACTAAGTGGTACTTAAAAAACTGATTTTTCTTTTAAATGAAATTTTACCACCACTGTGTTTTGAATTTCAAAAATCCAACATACATGGTTGTCATTAGGAAGTAAAATGTGGTTCAATGGGATTAAAATAATTTTTTGGTGAATAGTAACTTTTAAGTTTTTAATCGCGATTAGAGGTAATTAGTGTGGTTTAAGGTAAAAATAATGTTTTAATAATATGAAATGACCTAGACACATGTCCTACCCTTATTGGATGTGTCATGGCCGACCAATAAAATCCATGGGTCAACTTGGGGACCCCATGGAGCCACTTTGGTGGGAAAATAACATTAATAAATTTTTATTTAATGTTAAAATTAAAATGTCACAAACATGAGTTGTTTTACTAAAACAATTTTTAAATGGGGTTATACAAGTCATATTTTTTACTATAAATATTCATTATAAATCTAAATCGGTTTCATATATCATGATATTTTGTTTATAATTTTTAGACATTAAATAAATTAAATTATTTATGACACCATGATGATGAAGTGATTACCTCATTATTTAACGATTTAAATAAAATGAAATGTTAATGTAAAATATAAGACCTACACATGTCAAAAACCTATTTTATGGGTGGATTTAGAACTCTTATCACCTTATCCTCTAAATAAATAATTTTTTGACCTTTAAAATCCGAAAATCATTTTATAATAAAGTAACCTTTTATAACTTTCTAAGAGTGCCCCTCCTCTCCTCTTATAAAAGGCCCCCACCTCTACCACCTTACCCACACCTCTAAATCCTTTGGCTCGACAAACCCCTAACCATTTTGTCTCTCCAAATACCTCTCTTACTACTAGAAGCCTTAATTTGGGCATAAGTCTTCCCAAGGAAGCCTTTGAGCTCAAATCAAAAAGAGTTACCCGTTTTAAAGGTAGTGTTTTCTCGTGTGTTTTTATGTTTTATTTTGCTTCTACAACACTCTAAACTCTTTTTATTCCTTTCTTTTGTAACAAAACCAGTATCTTAAATATACTAGGATGTTGTTATAATAATTATTCTAGCTACACTTACACACACCTACATCTAATGGTTAAAGAACATATTGTTTCTGTGGATGGAGAATTTCTGCCTCACGAAACGATGATTGTTCAACACTCATATAACACCTTCAAGGGTAGACATTAAGATGTCACTATATTTATATATGATATATAATATGTTTATGTTTTACATAAGCTTCTGTATTTTTCATTTATTTCATACCTTTATGGTTTCCATTATGGGTAAACGCGGTATCTTCATTTTAGGAAGTGCGGACTACCGCCCCCTCAAAGTGATTTGATTCGTTAATACCATATGTGGTACATATAAAGGACAGATTTAATGATACTATATATTATAAAATACTGGAATTATAAAACTATTATGTATCATTATGTTTTAATTCCATTAAATATGAAATATAAATGGAAGTAGCGTTCATGCGTACGTACGGCTTACCGTCTCCATGAACGGTGCATTTCATTTCTTACCTCTAAATGTTATGTAATATTATAAATGCATGTATATACTGGATATATATGACATATATGATATCTACATCTTGAATATAATTCTGGATATAATGGATATTTTACCCCACGAACAACTTGTAATTATAAAGAGTTTAATTTTGACTCAAGTACCAATGATCGACCAAACAACCATTATTAACTTAAATAATTACATAGTGTTCATAACATGGTAATAAGTGATATAAAAGGAATAATGAACTTGAAAAATGTTCTTAATCAAGTATAAATTAACTCAAGTTTGTTATTAAGGATGTTAAAGAATGATCGAGTCTAGTCGGACCCGAGGTATGGGACTTCGTCTCAATCTCCTTTCATTGAGGCATATTTTTTTTATACACAACCTTATTTTATACGGTGTATAAACCCCTTTGACTTTTACATTTATCTGAAAGGAATATTATTTACAAAAAATGTTTTATTAAATGATAAAAGGGAATGTTTTTGTTGTATGAATGCGGCGACAACGACTTCTCCGCCGTCGTGACCATTATTTGAGTTTCGGATTCCTCTACAAGCCATACCTATTTTTTAAAAGAAAAATAAATACCATATTTTACTTTTCTTTTATTTTGGTATCGAAAATGGTTTTCATAAAGTTTTTATTATATCAATGTGTTTTATTGATATTTTGTTATTGAAATGTGGAAATGTTATGTTTCCTTTATGTATGTTTTATGTGATACGATTATGTTATGGTTCTTGGGAATTGTTATGAAGACGGGTGGTTTCGTGATAAACTAAGGGCGGGTGAGCCTGATATAGCTCTCCAATGCATTGGGTAACGTGAAGGGGTTAAACTTTTAGGTTTCTCCGAAGAGATTTAGGGAATATACTGTGATGGGTATTCCAAACGTAACCAAGAGGGTTAATCCCTACGTAAGAATGTTATGAATTCCTCAAGTTACCTTGATGTCTTATGATTTCTAGGTTTTATTAATGTTTTGATGAAGTATGTTAAAGTGATTATGCTTTATGAGTAAAGTATGATTTCATTGATTCTTATGTATACATGTACTCATGTTTTCTTTCCATAATTTTATATCCCTCACTGAGCTTTTTATGCTCATCCCAAGTTTTTGAAATGTTTTTCACAGGTCAAGGGAATGGTTCATGATGTGATGATAGTGTCAATGAAGTGTCAGGAATGAATCCATGTTTTATTTTAAATATGTTTCTGCTGATGGGAAAAATTAGTACTATATTTTATGTAACCAATCTTTTTAAATGTGGAATGTAATGCATGTTTTATGATCTAATTCTCTAAAACTATAAAGATGAAAAGATACTCAATGTGTATTCTTGAAGTAACTCAAGATTAAGTAATGTTTAAGGCTGGGGCCTTATAGTTGGTATCAGAGGTCGGTTTAGATAACTTTAGGAGTTAGAATTATATTAAATGATTATCAAAAAATATATTTTTTTATGGTCAAATTGAAATGATATAGAATTTAAAGATTACCATGTTGCTTCATCTAAGACATGTTTGTTCAAAATGGTTTTCCGCAGAGGAAACAGGGAAGCAGTTCTAGGAAGGCATACAGAAGGAAATAACCTTCCGAATCAGCATCCAGAGATGGTCGTAATTGGAACTAAACAGTTTTTTGTAGTAATGTCATAGTTGACTCAAGCGATAAATGGTGGTGGTATCCATGCACGAGATCAGCCAGATCAACTGCAGAGGAACATGTCAGTGGTGGAACATTTCATGAGGCAACATCCCCCATCATTCAGAGGATCATCTGACCCTGTGCTAGATGAAGGGTGGATTAAATCACTTGAGAATATTTTTGATGTCATGGGGTGTTCAGACAATCAAAAGGTTAGTCTTGCTATTTACTCTTTGGAGGGTGAAGGAGATCAGTAGTGGTCGATGGTTAAAAATATCAGGGACGCTGAAGAGATTGATTCTCTTGACTGGGATGAATTCAAAGGGATGTTTCTTGAGAAGTATTTTCCTAAGGATATTCGACTTAGGATGGAAAAACAATTCTTGGAATTGAGGCAAGAGGAAGACTCAGTGGCTGCCTATGAAGAGAGGTTCACTCTATTTACAAGGTATGCTCCAAATTTTATCTGAGACCTTTATAGTAAAAGAAATCATTTTTACTCAGGATTAAATCCAAAATATCGAAGGGCATTGGCTTCTCGTGAGTTCAAAAGTTATGAAAATCTTGTTCGATGTGCTGAGAAGGTGGAAATGGAGTTTGCCGATGATCAAGTGTTCTATAACAACTACCAGAAGAAGAGACCGAGGTGGCAGGAGAAAGGAAAGAATTATTCAAAAAGGTTTGACGATAATAAAACTAAGATTCCAGTTTGTGATAAATGAGGTAAAATGCATACTGGGGAATGTCTTCTGAATTCTGGAAAGTGCTACTGATGTGGTAAGATGGGACATAAGGCTCATGATTTCACTGAAAAAGATCAGGGTGAAGGTAAGACCAAATTTGATTTACTGTTAGTGAAATGTTTTAAGTGCAATGAGATGGGTCACTATGAAAACGAGTGTCCGAAAAAGAGCTCGAGTGATGGAAAGCAGTTAGACTACAAGTAAAAAGGGGTGGTGAAATCCTTTGCAACTACTTCAGCAGATTTCACGACATCAAATGAAGTGATATTAGGTACTTTGTTTGTTTTTTCATATTATGTCGGTGTGTTGTTTGATTCAGGGTCTACACATTCTTTCATCTCTGAAAACTTTTCTAGTAAAATAGGAATACCATCTCAAGAAATGACTCCTGAACTTGTGGTAAAAACACCAGGGGAAATGTTGAGGCAAAAAGAATTTATAAGAATCTTCCTATCCTTATCTGTGGGAAGAACCTACTTGCAAGCCTTATTGTTTTACCTCTAGTAGAGTTTTATGTTATCCTGGGTATGGATTGGCTCTCTATTTATCATGCTAAGATTGATTGTAGAGCTAAAGAAGTTTCTTTTCAGAAATCCTTTCAGTTTGTGTACAAGAATGAACCCTTACTATTGATAACGTATCAAGAGACCTAGAAACTTGTAAAAGATGGAAATGAATGTTACCTTGCACATATTGTAGAAAACAAGGTAACTATTCAGATTAATGATGTGCCAGTGGTAAATGAGTATCCTGATGTTTTTCCGGATGAGTTTCCTGGAATAATAACAGATCAGGAAGTTAAGTTTACTGTAGACTTAGTTCCTGATGCTAAGCCAATTTCAAAACCCCCTTATCAAATGGCTCAAATTTAACTTTTAGAGTTGAAGGATCAATTTCAAGATTTATTAGAGAAAGGTTTCATTCAACCTATCACATCACTATGGGGTGATCATGTTTTATTTGTTAAAAAGAAAGATGGTTCTATGAGAGTTTTCATTGATTATAGAGCCTTGAATAACATCACTGTTAAGAAAAAATATCCTTTGCCTCATATCGATGATTTGTTTGATCAACTCCATAGATCTCAGTATTTTTCGAAGATTGACTTGAGGTTAGGGTACCATCAGTTGAAAGTAAAAGAAGCAGACGTACCGAAGACTGCATTATGTACTAGATATGGCCATTATGAATTTGTAGTTATGCCTTTTGGGCTAACCAATGCACCTGCTGTATTCATGGAACTTATGAATAGAATTTTCCATGAGTTCTTGTATAAGTTTGTCGTTGTTTTCATTGATGATATTTTGGTGTTTTCTAAAAGTAAAGAGGAACATGAAAGACATTTAAGGGTTATTTTTCAAACCTTAAAAGAAAATAAATTGTATGGGAAATTCATCAAGTGTGAGTTTTGGTTGCAACCAATTTCTTTCCTTGGTCATATTGTTTCTAAAGATGGGATAACTGTTGATCTTGCAAAAACAAAGGTTGTGAAATAATGGACAAGACCCACAAATGTAACTGAGATTCGTAGCTTCCTTTGTTTGTCAGGATATTACCGAAGGTTTGTTAGAAATTTTTCATGGTTATCTAGTCCAATGACTAAGCTAACTCGGAAGGGTGTTAAGTTTATCTGGACAAAAGAATGTGATGATTGTTTTCAGGAACTGAAAAAAAGATTGGTGAATTCTCCAGTTTTGGGACTACCTTCCAGGAATGGGGAGTTTCTTATCTACAGTGATGATTCATTGAAAGGACTTGGTTGCGTCTTAATGCAGAATGATCAGGTAATTGTTTATGCTTCACGACAGTTGAAAACTCATGAAGTAAATTACCCTACACATGATTTGGAATTAGCTTCTGTTGTTTTCGCTTTAAAAATTTGGAGGCATCATTTGTATGGAGTAAAGTGTAAAATATATACCGATCACAAAATTTTAATATATATATTCACTCAGAAAGAATTGAACATGAGAAAGAGGAGATGTTTAGAACTAATCAAGTATTATGATTGTACAATTCATTACCATCCGGGAAAAGCAAATAAAGTGGCTGATGCTTTGAGTCAAAAAAGTAATGCTTCATTAACAATGTTGCATTTGGAACGTGATCCTTTGGTTAAGGATTTGATGAACTTTGGCATAGAATTTGTTGGTGCAGGATGTCCTTCTATTTTGTTTCATGTATCAGTGAAATATTCTCTATCAGGCAAAATTAAGCAAGCACAGAAGCAAGACAGCGAGTTGTAGAAAATGGTAGAGCTGGTTCAGAAGGGTAAGTTGCCTGAATTCAATATTGATAATGATTTTGTTTTGAGATTTGGGAAGAGATTGTGTGTTCCATGTGATTCACAGTTGAAGAGAGATTTTTTATGTGCAGCTCATAGTTCTCCGTTTTCAGTCCATCCTGGCAGTACTAAGATGTATAGAGATCTTCGGGAGTATTACTGGTGGGACGGAATGAAAAGAGATATTGCATATTTTACTGTGAAGTGTTTGACCTGTCAACAGGTTAAAGCAGAGTGGTAGTTACCGAAAGGGATGCTTCAGCCTTTACCAGTGCCAGAGTGGAAATGGGAGAATATATCCATGGACTTCGTTGTGGGATTGCCGAAGACACCTCAAGGTAATAATGAAATCTGGGTTATTGTTGATCGCTTGACTAAATCTGCTCATTTCCTTGCTATACGAGATACTTTTTCCCTAGATCAACTTTCCCGTTTGTATCTTAAAGAGATAGTCAGGTTACATGGAGTTCCTCTCTCCATAGTATCTGACTGTGATCCCAAGTTCACTTCTAACTTTTGGAAAGGCCTTCGGAAGTCGTTGGGTACTGAATTAAATTTTAGGACAGCTTTTCATCCTCAATCAGATGGGAAGTCAGAACGAACAATCCAGACTTTGGAAGATATTCTACGCACTTGTTCGATGGATTATCTGGGATGTTGGGACCAACATCTTTCTTTGGTTGAGTTTTCTTATAATAACAGTTTTCATTCCAGTATACAGATGGCACCATTTGAGGCGTTATATGGGAAGCGGTGTCGAACTCCAGCTTTCTGGGATGAAGTGGGTGAAAGGAAGTTGATGGGACCAGAATTGGTAGAAGAGATGGAAAAAAAGTTCATTTGATTCAGAAGCACATGAGAACAGATCAGAGCAGGCAGAAGAGTTATGCGGATAAACAGAGGAAGGATCTATCTTTCTAGGTAGGTGATCATGTTTTTCTCAAAGATTCACCATGGAAAAGTGTGATGTGATTCGGTAAGAAAGGAAAGTTGAGTCCAAGGTTCATTAGACCATATAAAATTCTAGAGAAAGTTGGATCAGTTGCTTACCGAGTGGCTTTACCTCTATGTTTATCTTAGGTACACAATGTTTTTCATGTTTCGATGTTGAGAAAGTATATGCCAGATCCATCTCATGTTTTCAGCCCAGAGGTAGTTCAGTTGGAAGAGAATCTCTCTTATGAAGAACAACCAGTCCATATTATTGACCGAAGAGAGCAAGTGTTATGAAATAAGGTAATTCAACAGGTAATGGTTTTGTGGAAAAACCATATGGTTGAAGAGGCAATGTGAAAATCTGAAACTGCTATGAGGGATAAATACCCCCACTTATTTTGATAAGTGAATAAAATTGCGAGGACGCAATTCCCAAAAGGGGGGAAGGATGTAACATCCCTGGTAAATAATGAATAAAACATTTTCATATTTATTAATATTTACGAATTAAATATTAATTTTACTTTAAAGGGGTTTCTATGTTCGATAGCGTACCCGATACGCAACAAAGAGTTTCTTTGAAATCTTATGTTGCACACTAGTAATAAAATAATATTATTTTAAATGGTAGTTAACACGTAGCTGTTTTATTGGTGGGAATGAATATAAATAACTAAAATATGATTATATATATTTTTTTAAATGTTTTTACATTTATCCAATAAATGATAAAGGCTTAAAATATGAAAAGAATTCAATTTTAGGCATATATACTCTAATATTCACTAAAGGTCCACTTATCGCCTTTTGATGGCGAACCATCATTAAATATAGTTTTGGTCACTCTTATAAATTCTATTGGACCAAATAAAATTCTTCTTTACAATCGAAACATGAAAATTTACTTTGTGTAAATTTTTGATATTTTTCCGATAAAGTTCATTTTTAATGAATAGTGAAAAATGTTGTATTTTAATTCAAAACCTCTTTTTAATCTAATATATTTATATGATTAGATTATCTTTTGAATTGGTTTTAAAGTCAAATTAGAATATATTTTTACCATTTAATCCAATAGTGGTCTTTGGAATTAATTTCACTTTGAAATTGGACTTAAACTAGTGTCAATCTTTTGATACTTATTGTTTCATAAAAACACGCTATTTGCGTTGACAACGGGAATTAATTATTAAATTAATTAATGTAACTTATATGTTTTGAATTTTTTAAAATAGACATCATTTTTGAATTCGGAATATCAAATATAGCTTAGAATGAAGTTTTGGTATTTTTCTGAAAAACTTCAATTTTTGATGAATAGTGAAACCACTAAGTGGTACTTAAAAAACTGATTTTTCGTTTAAATGAAATTTTACCACCTGTGTGTTTTGAATTTCAAAAATATGACATACATGGTTTTCATTAGGAAGTAAAATTTTGTTCAATGGGATTAAAATAATTTTTTGGTGAATAGTAACTTTCAAGTTTTTAATCGCGATTAGAGGTAATTAGTGTGGTTTAATGTAAAAATAATGTTTTAATAATATGAAATGACCTAGACACATGTCCTACCCTTATTTTATGTGTCATGGCCAACCAATAAAATACATGGGTCAACTTGGGGACCCAATGGAGCCACTTTGGTGGGAAAATAACATTAATAACTTTTTATTTAATGTTAAAATTAAAATGTCACAAAAATGAGTTGTTTTACTAAAACAATTTTTAAATGGGGTTATACAAGTCATATTTTTTACTATAAATATTCATTATAAAGATAAAAATATTTCCTACATCATGATATTTTTTTACAATTTTTAGACATTAAATAAATTAAATTATTAATGACACCATGATGATGCAGTGATTACCTCATTATTTAACGATTTAAATAAAATGAAAAGTTAATGAAAAATCTAAGAACTAAAAATGTAAAAAACCTATTAGATGGGTTTATTTATAACTATTATCACCTTATCCTAGAAATATATAATTTTGGGACCTTTAAAATCCGAAAATCATTTTATAATAAAGTAACCTTTTATAACTTTCCAAGAGTGCCCCTCCTCTCCTCTTATAAAAGGCCCCCACCTCTACCACCTTACCCACACCTCCCAATCCTTTGGCTCGGCCAAACCCTGCCCATTTTGTCTCTCCACATCCCTCCCTTACTCCTAGAAGCCTCACTTTAGGCAGAAGTCTTCCCAAGGAAGCCTTTGAGCTCAAATCAAAAAGAGTTACCCATTTTAAAGGTAGTGTTTTCTCTTGTGTTCATGTGTTTTATTTTTCTTATCCAAACCTCTAAACTCTTTTTATTCCTTTATTTTGTAACAACACTAGTATCTTCAATATACTAGGATTTTTTTACAAGAATTATTCGAGCTACACTTACACACACCTGCATCTAATGGTTAAATAACATATTGTTTCTGTGGATGGCGAATTTCTACCTCACGAATCGATGATTATTCAACACTCATACAACACCTTCAAAGGTGAACATTAAGATATCACTATATTTATATATGATATATAATATGTTTATGTTTTACTTAAGCTTTTGTATTTTTCATTTATGGAATACCTTTATGGTTTCCATTAGGGATAAACGCGATATCTTCATTTTAGGAAGTGCGGACTACTGCCCACTTAAAGTGATTTGATTCGTTAATACCATATGTGGTACGTATAAAGGATATATTTAATGATATTATATATGATAGAATACTGGAATTATAATACTATTATGTATCATTATGTTTTAATTCCATTAAATATGAAATATAAATGGAAGTATCGTTCATGCGTACATACGGCTTACCGTCTCCATGAACGGTGCATTTCATTTTTTACCTCTAATGTTCTGTAATATTATAAATGCATGTATATACTGGATATATATGAAATATATGATATCTAAATATTGAATATAATTCTAGATATAATTGATATTTTACCCCATGAACAACTTGTAATTATAAAGAGTTTAATTTTGACTCAAGTACCAATGATCGACAAAATGACCATTATTAACTTAAATAATTACATAGTGTTCATAACATGGTAATAAGTGATATAAAAGGAATAATTAACTTGAAAAAGGTTCTTAAGAAAGTTTAAATTAACTCATGTTTATTATTCAGGACGTTAAAGAACGATCGAGTCAAGTCGGACCCGAGGTATGGACTTTGTCTCAATCTCCTTTCATTGAGGCATATTTTGTTTTATACACAACCTTATTTTATACGGTGTATAAACCCCATTGACTTTTACATTTATCCGAAAGGAATCTTTTTTATACAAAGTGTTTTACTAAATGACAAAAGGGAATGTTTTTGTCGTACGTATGCGGCGACAACGACTTCTCCACTGCCGTGACCATTATTTGAGTTTTGGATTCCTCTACAAGCCATACCTATTTTTTAAAAGAAAAATAAATACCATGTTTTACTTTTATTTTATTTTGGTATTGAAAATGGTTTTCATAATGTTTTTATTATATCAATGTGTTGTATTGATATCTTGTGACTGAAATGTGGAAATGTTATATTTCCTTTATGTGTGTTTTATGTTATACGATTATGTTATGGTTCTTGGGCATTGTTATGAAGACGGGTGGTTCCGTGATAAACTAAGGGAGGGTGAGCCCGATATAGCTCTCCAATGCATTGGGTAACACAAAGGGGTTAAACGTTGAGGTTTCTCTGAAGATATTTAGGGAATATACTGTGGTGGGTATTCCAAACGTAACCAAGAGGGTTACTCCCTACGTAAGAATGTTATGAATGACTCAAGTTAACTTTATGTCTTATGATTTCTATGTTTTATTATTGTTTTAATGAAGTATGTTAAAGTGCTTATGATTTATGAGTAAATTATGATTTCATTGATTCTTATGTATACATGTACTTGTTTTTTCTTTCCATAATTTTATATCCCTCACTGAGCTTTTTATGCTCATCCCAAGTTTTTGAAATGTTTTTCACAGGTCAAGGGAAAGGTTCATGATGTGATGATAGTGTCAATGAAGTGTCAAGAAATAATCCATGTTTTATGTTAAATATGTTTCCACTAATGGGAAAAATTAGTACTATCTTTTATGTAACCACTTTGTTTAAATGTGGAATGTAATGCATGTTTTATGATCTAATTCTATAAAACTCTAAACCTGAAAAGATCATAAATGTGTATTCTTGAAGTAACTCAAGATTAAGTAATGTTTATGGATGTGGCCTTATAGGTCTTGACTTGGGTTAATCTGGTACATGACAATGGTCCTTGCTACACACCCGATTTTACACTCCCAGGGGATATGCATTGGGAATTAGAAAACTATTCACGAACCATCATGATTTATTTAACACTAAGTTGGCTATGAACAACCAAGGATAAACCTAAGGCATCATAGATTAAAAAATGTTTCATTCTTTATACATCCTATATGTGAATTTTCATGATTATGTAGTTCCATATTATGATAACTATTTCTTACTATATGAGTTTGGTTTTAGCCATTGGATGGAACCTGATGAAATGTCATTAATGGTGATTGTCACAAAAAATAAAACAAATGTCCTCCTAGAGATCCTAATTCTATGGGGGTGATAATTCAAAACCTCATTTCTATACTTTCATATCTTCCTCCAACTCTGAATCATGATGAGTTTCAAAAAGAGAAAAAGAGGGAAGAATGTTATGTTGAGTCTATCATGATAAATCGTCCACCTTCATTCAGCCGGTAATCATATCCCCCTTTTCTAGATATTGGATTACTACCATTTAAATTATATTATCCATTCCTATGTGTCTATATCATTAGAAATTCGTTCTGGTTGTTTATCAGTTAGAAGGTGAGGTAGACCAATAGTGGACTCTAATCAAGAACACAAGGAAGCAAGATTTGATTGAATCCATGGATTGGTATGAGTTCAAGAACTGGTTATTTAATAAGTACCTTATTTATGTTCATCATACGATGATGGGATAGGATTTCATTGAGTTGAATCAAAAGGATAATGAATCTATTGGTACCTATGGGATTAATTTCATAAGACATGTGAGGTACACTTTTAGTATTATCATATAACAAGAATGTATAGTTGAAAGGTACTTAAATCGATTAAAGAAAACTCTCAAAAGGGAATTGTTCCTAGGATACTTTATTAGTTATAAAGATATTTTGTGTTGTGTAATCAAAGTTGAAATAGAGGTTCGACTTAACTATCAATATCAAAGTCTTGAAAAGAAAATAAATATGGTGTTCAAAGGAAAATCAAATGACCATGGAGAAAACAAAATTAGCCTTTCATTATTCAAAAAAAAATTATGAAACATGGAGGTAATTTTTTTATGGGAACTAATAAATGTTATAAGTATGGAAGGGCAGATCATTGAGTATTTTAATGTCGAACTGATGGGGATAAGTAAGATAATGACGTCGATTATGAGAAATCCCCACCAAATGAACCTATCACACATTACTGTTTCTATTTACATGGAGTTTAGACATTACACTAACAAGTTTCCCAATCCATGGACTACTGTGAATGAAAATCCACAAAAACCTCTGATGTAAAAGGACAAAGGGAAAGCTTATTCGATCAGAATTTATCAAGTGAAGAAAGATAATTAATAAGTATATATCCTTACCATATTAGTTAGTAATGTTATGTTTTATTTTTTATTAATAATCCTTATGAATGTATTATTATTCATTCATTAGTGATATTTCATGTTATTATATTTCCCTACATGGATTATAGAATAATTAAATCAAATTTGATATTTCATCATAACAATGTTAGACCCCAAGTATCTAATATAAATTTTTTTTAAGATAATAGTATATTTAAGGAATAAAATGTGAATTATAGTTTTTATGGGTTATAATGTAAATCATTTATGAAAATATTTAATTAAACATAAGTTTAATTCAGTATGATTAAAGTTTTATCTTTACATATGAGGATTTATACATATTGGGTAACCTGTTCAAACAAAAAAAAATTGATGATTACTGATGGGATAGAATATCACAGGTCTCATGACCTGTTAGTACTTAAGGAATTAAATAAAAGTCACCTTTATTTTTAGAGAAATTGGTTAAGTGGATCAACTAAATACAAAGGGTGATGTTGTTTTGAAATTATGAAAGTATATATTTTCATGAAAATTAGTAAACTTTATGAAAATGTTTCTTCATGAAAAAAATTGTCCTATTATATTCATTTCTTTTGAATCAAAAGGTCCCTTAAGTCAACACAGATTTATGGATTTGTGATTGGTAACTATTTTAGGATATGTCTCTCTATCACTCTCTATCAGAACTTGATTGTATTATTTCTCTCCCATGTCCATGTTTTCTCTTCCCACCTATATTCTCCTATGTGGGAACATTGTTATGAGTTACTTTGGGTAACTGTTATGGTTTTGACTTACCATTATTAAGGGAAGTTTTAGTATTCATTTTTTTGATGTGGGTTTCTATGAATGATACTTTCAAGATTTAAACATTTGATAACCCAAATGAGGTTTGAAGGTGAAATTAATTTTATGTGGGGATAGAATGTAACACCCCGAGATTTTGTGAAATATTTTTTTTTTTGAAATTAGATAATTCTGTTAATATTTCTCATTTAACATGATTATAGAAATAGATCATGTATATATATATATATATTAAAAAAATAATTCAAACATTCCATTCATAGGGAATCGACTTGACTTGTGCTACACACAATAACGACTTGGTTTTCAATACACACATTATCGACTTGGCTTAAGCTACATGAAATACTGACTATGAATATGTTACATGCAATAACAACTTGTCTTGTGATACTCACAAAACCAAATTGGCATACATTATAATGAACCAAGATTGACGTACATGGAAATTACATTTTTGAGGGATAATTAATACATTACATAAAATATATACCCAAAGACTATATTATTTTACTTTCGTTGGAAACTCTAAACATAATCTTCTATCTTTTTGAAAGATATTAATCATATCCCATTAAAATCCTCCCCTTTTTTCTACCTAAATCCATTGTTTATATCCTAGGGAAAATAAAACAGAAAAGGGTTGAGGTCAAATGCACATTAATGGTAAACATGGAGAAAATAAAACAAACCATATTCATTTGATCGTAAAAACATGAACATAAATCTTAAAACTCAAAATATAGAGTCTTGAAATAAATCTTGGTAGTACATATGGAGTATATCATAAAGGAACATTAACCATGATAGAATAGAATTTTTATAAAACATGTAACTGTGGAAAACTAATAGGAAAAAATAGTATTTCCATAGTATCCAAGGCATTGCATCCAAGACCATCTTAGTGGACAAAGTCTATTACGGAATCAGGTAAACTTGATGTTTTAGCCATCTATTACTTAACTTGATTTTATTTCCATTCTAATCATTTTTATCTCATGAGATATAAATATTTTACCAATTCATTGGAGGGAGATATAGGTCCCACCCATCTCATAATTAAAAAATTCTTACATGTGCCACAAAAATATAAAAACATTCACCATATCATAACCCATGAACTAAAATGGGTTTTTAATCATTATTTCCTTGTAACATAATCCATATAATATAAAATGGATTTCATTAAAATAATTCCATCATAAACATAATAAAATCAGATTAATAATATAGATATAAACACAACCCTATGTCAGCTTAGATGGAAAACAATTCTGATAAAACAATTGAGCTTAATTATTGATAAAAATATATTTTTTAACATTTTCTTTTCTCATAATTCCATTCAATTTTAAAAGAAAATAATGAAACTTGAAATAGTTAAGAGGTAGATTCATGGAAATAAGTCATCATGAAAATGTAAAAATCCCTTCATGTCGTATAAGTTAAAAAACCATCTCCTTACACTTTTTCCTGAAAAGTCAAAAAAGTACATCGTATGGTAAACAAAAGAAAGATTCTTTATATACCACAACACCAGAAAAAACCCTTGATATATTGTTCTTCTAAGATGGTTTTCAATCTTTTCGGATATTTTTTGCTTCCTTGTTGCAATATGAACCTCACTATTTTTAATGGGTTTTGGTGTCCATTAAAAATTCTTCACTTCTATTAATGCAAGAGATTGAACCTAAATTTTCATTACCCACACAAACATGGTTTTGGTTTTTTACTATACACATTCAAATAAGGTAGGTTTATATTTAAATTGATTGAGTACATATTTTCTATTTTCTTGTGATCCACACTTCCCATTGGTTTGACAATATCCTTTACATACATCTTCTGTGTTAATAGGGTTTCCCTAACCTTTTTCATCCCATGTTCCATAGTAAAGAATATGGAATTAAACTTATCTAGTTCTTATTCCTTTATAGCAAGTTTCTTCAAGAGATTTGTGATAATATTTTCATGTTCATCCTCCTTGTGTTTATAATTCTTGATCTCCACATCTTATAATGATTTTGATTCTCCAACCTCTTATAACAAACTATCCAAGTATTTTGAGGTTGTCTCTTCTAAATTTTTAGTTGGTTCTTTTACTTCATTATAGTAAATTGCATTTAGTGAATGAATGTCTGACAGATTATTCATGGATTCGAGAATGTTGAAATGCACTTGACTATCTTCGAGATCCATTGAGCGTGGTCCCTCGTATATGTTGATAATGGTCTTTGCAGTCTTTAAGAATGATCTCCCCAATATTATGGGTGAGTGTGATGAACTCATATCTTCTTCCATTGTTAGCATATAAAAGTCAGCTAGGAATAGTATATCTTTGACCTTTATAAGAATATCTTCTAGAACACCTATTGGGAAAACTGTAGATCTGTTTTCTAATTGTACCACCACTCGGGTGGGTTTTATTTCTCTAATCTATAATGATTAAAACACTGAGTGAAGCATAAAATTTATGGAAGCTCCAAGATCACAAATCTTGTCAGTAAAATTTAAAGAACCGATAGTGCAGGGAATAGAGAATGTCCCTAGATCTTTACATTTTTGTCATATCAATGATTCGATTAGTTTCAAGACACTTCTTCCTAATATGGTTCTTTCATTTCTATCTATCCTCCTTCTTTTAGTGCATAGCTCCTTCATAAATTTTTCATACTTAAGGATTTTTCATATTTCCACTTGTAGTGGGATGTTAATATCCACTTTCTAGAAAGTTTCTAATATTTACCTTTGAATTCATTCTTCTACACCCTTCTTGGATTCAACAAATGTAGATGGGAGGGGTTCTAGGATATCCATTTTCTCCATTTGTTGTTTTTTGTAATGGTGTTTCTGGTCTTTACTTCCTGAAACCTATTCTTTCTATTTTTTTGTTGTGGTTTCATTCTTATGGATGGATGGGTTGAGTTTTATGAGGTTTCTTAGAATCGTTATCCATGGATTTTTTAAGAGGTGCGAGCTCCTTCCTACTTCTAGTTGTGATTGCACTGACATTATCCTTTGGATTTGGAACTGTTTGTACTGGGGTTTTACCTTGGTTCTTGGTTAAAACATCCATTAGGCTTTCAAATTGATTATTTATATTGTCAATTTTACCTTCCATTCCTGAAACTTTCATATTCAATTTTTTATCTTCATTTGTTAGTGCACTTATAGATGATTTCCCATAATTCTTTCATTGGAATAGTTGTTGTTCGAATGATTTTTTACTGGTAGGACTTCTTGTAAGGTTGTTAGAATGAGGTCGGGTTCTGATATTGTTACTGAAATGGTGGCCTACCTTGATTTTTTTAAAATCCATACCCCAGTTGGGTATGTGGTTGGAATTGCCTTTGTTGATAGGTTTCAGCACAACATTCTGCCTCCTGCACTTCTGGACATTGATCAGTGTAATGATAAGTAGAAGATCATAAACCACATACCTGACTCGGGCCATGTTGCTCTTTCACCTGGTTCACATAATTTTTTCTCGTAACACCAGTCATTTCCTTTTATGTTGCTTTAAGTAAGGATGAAGAAGAATCTTAAATATTTACCTCATGGATTCCTCTATTGCTCGTACCTCTGGTGCCAAACTGCTGTGAGTTTTGTGAAATCTTTTCAATTAGTCATCTGGAATCTACTGGTGACTTTTCAATAAAGTCTCCTGCAGATGATGCATCTAGAAATTTTCGATCATTTTAACGAAATCCTTGATATATGAAAATAATGAAATGGTGTTCTTCCACAGTCTGATGTGGATAGCTAGCACAATGTTTCTTGAATCGCTTCTAGTACTAATAAAGTGTTTCACTGGACGATTGGAGAATGACATAGATCTCTTTTAGGATAGTTGTTCTCCTGGATGAGGGAAAAACCTTTTCATGAATCATAATTTAAGATATTATCATTATTGTACTTCTCCAAGTTGTAGATTCTACAACCAATCCTTTGATGCTCCCTCGAGTGAGAAGGTGAATTCCCTCCACTTCAACTGTTCTTCTACAACACCTCAGAGTCAAAAGTTGGAGAAAACATTTTTATATTCCTAGTTTTTCTATTGGGGTCATCACCTACAAGACCATGGAATATAGAAAATTTTGAATCATGTTAATTCACAATTCAATATCATTTTCTAAGGCAGGGAAAGCTAGTTGATTTTGTTGGTTAGATAATTATGGTCCTCAAAGATCACACATTGTTTGGTTTAAATTTCTATCCATTATTATAGGTTCAAAGAGTTCAATAGATGTGTCACTTGAATCTATGTGACTGATTTCTTCAAACTCTATTTGAAAATTTTTCTTTCTCTTTATTGGTTATTGTGCGTTCATTTTCTGGATTAAATTCAATTAAATTGTTGTTTGAACTACGGGTCATTCAAAAGTGAAAAAAATGTTTTTAAAGGGGTTTGAGCCACTGCCTCCCTAGAAACAGTGCCAAGTTTTATGCACACCAGCCATGGGGCTTGGAAAAACAATATTTTAATTACTTAATTATAGTATAGTAGTTTATCCTAGGTAGTCTTCTGAAGAGGATTTCACAAAAAACAAGGTTGTCACTTTTTAATGGTTTTATGAAAATAATTGGTTTTAATTAATTTTGAATGATGTGTAAGAAATAAGAATATTAATTTGATTGGTTTTAGATAATTGAGAAAGATGCTGACCGGAGGGGGTTTGGCTAGACCTAGTGCTCTGCTATCATAGTTTCCAAATTTTTCCCCTTTTTCCTTTATCTAGTTAAAGAGATATTTTTCTACTGGGTACTCTCTCCCCCTTATCCAAATGGCTGTGATGAGAATATTTTTTATCCAAAACCATAGATTGGTCTATCATTCTTTCAATGTTTGTAGGATTGCGTATAGTTTTCTCAATTAATTAGAGTAATACCTAAACACAAATTGTTGTTCCCCAATAACCAATGTTCCACATGCAAGAATACAAACGTGCTGACTACCGTTGAACACTCACCACCTGACCATAATATGTTCCACCGTATAAAGATTAGAATTGGGTAGAGGGAGATGTGATCATAAACCAAAGAAATATAAATTTAAAGAATTAAAACCAATCATAACCACATTTGTAATTTAAAACTGAATTTATAATTGAAAAAATATTATGAAAGAAGAACGGATCTTATTAAATTAAAGTAAAATAACTCAAGAAATCACATCGTTCCAGCCTCCCTCTTCCTGATCACTCAAAGATACTACCCCTCCCTGGATGGGGAAGTCGAGATGATAAAGAAGGGGGGATAAATTTTAATAAATGAACTAAAATAAATAAATCTAAATAATAATGTCTTCCAATTATTCCATTATCGGTCTATTGGAGGAATTGTGGATGGAATGGAATGACTTGAGAGGTGGGAGCTTCCCTCCTTTTATAGGAAGATTCTATCATTAAAAAGTTATTATGTTGTATCCTAAATTAATGATTGAATCACACCTATCTCCCTTCATTACATATCTTGAAAATTTCCTTTTCTATCCACCATCAAAATTTCAAAGTATTTGGACTCTTGTTGAGGGAGTTACGGCCTTTTTACTCCAAGCATTTATTTTGTCCAGGAAAAATCTTCACATTTAACATAGCACGTATTAATGACTATAAAAACAGCCTCTTCATTCATTGGATCCCTCATGAAATATGTTTATAATTTTCTTGGACGGAAACCCTCCAACTTTCAGTTTAGTTTTCCCCCTCATGTATGAGTTATGATTTTTCTATTGGAGGTTTCTTTTTCTGGATGAAAATTCCAGGAAGCATCCTTCAATTGAGTTTGTTCAACAGCTACCATAATGGATTACAAACTCTAATAAATTTAATTTGTGAAGGCTATACTGAGTCATCTTTCATATACAAGTGAAATCATGTCAATATTTTAGTGTAGGATGAGATGTGACTCCATTACTATGGTGGGATCCACGTTGTCTTCCTGGAAAAGTCTTGAACTTCATTGATTTTTTAGGCCACTAGATGCTCAAATCTTCTCCTGGTATTGAAGATAAAAATGAAGGAAAAAAACCTGTATTTGAAAAAAAATAATCATTCAATTTGGAATTATATTTTTAATGAAATGACCAAAATACCCTTGATGTAATAATCTGTCAAAAATCCGGATTAAAGCAACATTCAATTTTTAGCCCAACACGCACCAAAAATATTAAAATAATTTAAATCATCTAAAATTGACAATGTTTATGAGATTAAATCATTTAAAAACACATAATAATATGATGAAAATATTAGCTATATAAGTTATGAATTTTTGGAATCATACTAAGTAATAACCTAACTCAATATCGTAGAAAATCAAATATCATCTTTGTAAGAATTTAAGAACACTATGCTGTCAAAACTATCTTCTAGAAGTCTCATGATGGGGGAACTCGTACACCTCTATCAAATCTTCTAAAAATATAGATGGTACCTATATATTTAATGGAAAGGCTTCCACTTTATAGTAAAATCTATGAATAGTGCCAATATCAAATAGAAATCATGCATGAATATCTGATAATAATATTTTTACCCAAGTAAGATCTACAACTCAGATGTGTTGAATGGTGGCACCGAAGGTAAAAATTCTTCAACCATTTATTGGTCCACTTATACTCCCAATTCAATTATTAATTTTACTAATAAGTGGGACTATAAAATATTGAACTGATACTTAGAGAGATTTTCTAATAGCAGGTTCCCTTGGAGTTTGTATAAGACTATCCTAAAGTTTCGTGTCTTCTCATAATCTGAAGTTGAGTATAATAGGATTTTTGTCAATGAATATAGTCGCAATTGGTCAAAGATGGTATGAAAAACCAAGTTAATAAGACCATTTATCACTTTTTACGAGTTCATCATGCTAAAATTAATCACCAAGTACTTTTTAGGACTATAGCGGCAGACTAATTTTTTCTTCAGAATATCATTTCTGGAACTCAGAGATGGTGATAGTTGTACCTAGGCTCAATAAACAATAACCAACTTGACACTATAATCTATTTAAATAGTCCATATACTCTCAGTAGTAGATAATTATTCATGATGGTCATCTAATTTTGTAACATCACAAAATTATAAAATAATAACATTATATTTGATGGTGTATGAGACAAGAAACATCAATCTTAAACAACCCATGAAATATATTTCTTCAAATTTAATATCATTCAAAGGTTACAGAACCCACAATCCCCAAGTCAAAATGAACAATAATACATTATACCTTTATTACATAACCATTGTATTCGAATTTATGAATATTAATATATAATTTATGAAAATCATATATTTTACACATTTTAAAAAATTCATTTATTATTTATTTATTATAAATTAAATAATAATTATTTAAAAAAAAGACTTGTTTTTGAAAAACAAATATTTCTTAAAACCATTTTTAACTCTCATTGAGCAGGTAATTTAAAATTTAAATTTACTAGTTTCATGAAATTTATTTCATTAAATTGAGTTTATTTTTTGAATAACCATATAAAAAAGTATCTTTGTTTGAATTTCTTTAATTTTTTTCATTTTTAGATAAATAATAATACTAAATTTCAATTGAAAACTACATTTTTATATTATATATTTATAATGTAAAATAATATTATCAATTTTTTTATTTTAAAATTAATTTAATTATATATATATATATATTAATACAATTAATCAGAGTTTAATTATTTTCAAATTGGATATTGACATAAATAACTTTGTAAACTTTTAATATTTTCTCTTAAAAACCTTGATTTCTATTACCATATGTGGGATTAATATTATATAAAAAATCACTTATGTGAATGGAATTTGAAAGAAAATGGATTACATATTTGGAAATAAAAAAAATTATATTCTCTAATTTTATTAATTTAATATTTTACCATAATGAATTGTAAAATAGTAAATTTGTTTTTAACATGGTTAAGGTAAAAATTGGATTATTAGTTGTTAAGATAAAAATAAAAGTGTTAAATTTATATTAAATTTTTTTTAAATCATATTGGAATTCCAAATTTGGACCTTTTAATGTCTAATTCCCCATAATTTTCTATTTTGAATTTTGTTTCATGTAAAAAATGTTAGTACGTCATTATTTTTTTAACAATTACAAGTGTACCACTCCCCTCTATTATAAAAGGCCACCCACACACCAATAATCATCAAACCATCAATATATTTTTTTCAGACTAGACATAAAAAATCACATTAATGCATGTATCTCCTCATCCAAGATTCATTGGATCAATCATTAATACAATCTATGATTACATTTTATATAATCATAATGAGGAGGTCCAAGTAGTGGTAAAATTTCATACTATTTATTTCAATGTTATTTATTCCTCTACCCCCTTCAAATAATATCCATTTATTCTTATATATTAAAAACATATCTCTAATTTGATGATATTTTTTTATGTTAAGGGAATGACCAATATTCATCTCCACATATTCCATATCCCAACCACATAATTTCTTTTATTTTATTATTTTCTTGGATTTGGATATTTTGGTTGTCGATCAGGTAGAGTTCCAGGTTTTAATTTTTTATTTTTTGATGTTCTGGGTGAGTTTTTTACCTCTTTATGATTTTTGAAGAAGGTCTAAGGGTTAATTGTGCATTATGTTAAGGAATAAGATCCTTCCAATTCTATGTCTTCTTACTCTATTTGACATGCATGGTTGGAACATGGCTTGATCCAAACCATGCAAGGTCATGGTTAAACTGTGTGGAATGCATCAGGGGCATATTCTTAGGTGAAAAACATGCACATGTATAGAACACACATTGTGTAAAGCATGTGAAAAATATCTTCATTTTTATGGTTTCACTCATCACTTTTGAAACATGATTTGGGATACCGTATGTCCAAACTATGTGAGGTTCCCTCTTCTCCAATAGGTTGTACATGATTGGTGCATAGTTTTTCAAACCATGAGGTATTCCCATGTTATTAAAAGTGTGAAATTCTTCTTTTTCCCTTCATGATTTTAACCCTATTAATGTTTCTCCTCCCTTTTTTTAACTAGGTTTATTAGGGGGATATCAAAGACCCTTCTCCATTTCTCCCCTTTGTCTATTGACTTTACATGAAGTTCCCAAGGAATGTTTCTTTGTTTTTCTGGTTGATTTCATCATCTACTATCCATAATTACTTTGTTTAGTGTATTTTCATGGTGGGGTTTATCCTTTGGTCGAACATGAATGATTATGGTTGATGTGTTGTTCACATTTTTTTATGTTAGTGCATGCCTATTGTCCCTTATATAATTTTATTCTTTCTTCTGGAGTTTCTTAGCATTCTCACATCATATAGGTAGTTGATTCCATCAATTTCATTTTTTTTAAATTTCATTGATGCTTGATATTTAATTTAATTCATCAAACCTATTATTATCCTCATTTTTTATGTTTTTATATATGGTATTTGTTTTTTCATGTTGGAAAATGGGTGCAAAATGTTTTATTTAGTTATGCCTGTATTTAAATGCATGAAAGTTATTTGATGAAATTCCTATTGTTATTTAAAAATTAAATTGAGCACTTGTGGTGATATTTGGAATTGTTAATATTTTTACAGCATGGTTTAAACTATAAATTTGTTATGATGTGTGGTTTGGATGCCTTTTTTATGGATTGTTGATTAGTGATAAAATTTTTAGAAAGGAACATAAAACTTTTAAATGTTTAAGTTTTTTACTTGTATAAAATTATGGGATTTGGTGGTCAAGAGGTGGGGTTCCTTAAAAATGGGTTTTAGGTGCTTTAATGAAAGTATGAAGAGTTTCATTCAATGTTGGTTTGTGATTTATTAAATGGATTTTATGTGTTTTTTTATTTATAAATGATGTGTCGGATTTTTTTGGACATGTTTAGGTTCTCAATGTTTTCTTGAGGCCCATTTAGAACCTTGATAAAATTGGTTCTTCGTTGAACCATGGGTTTTCAAAGGCTTCTCCTCCATTTTGTCATTATTTTTTGAAAATGGTTCTTTAATTTCTAAATGTGTATTAGTTCTTCATGTGACGTTAAATTTTCAAAAAAAAATTGAAATCATGGACCATTTTTCATTTTGAGGTGTGGTTTGGTGAAGAATTGGTATAAATTCATTTTTGTCACATTTGTAATTACTCGGTAAAAAAGTGGTGTAAAAGGCCTATATGGTTATTTTTGTGTTGTTTTATGTTTTTACATTAGCTTTATAATGTTTTTTGATTTGAAATTTTAATGCTCATTTGTAATTGTGTAAGTTAATGTGGTTTTTTATTTTGGATTTGGGAGTTGTGTGGAAATGAATTCGTGAATGTATTTTGATTGTACATGTTAACAGCTTGGTTGGAAATTCGTGTTCTCAATGAATTTATTTTTTTTTATGTGACATGATATGAAGGCCTGATTGTAACCTTATTATGTTTTAGAAATTAGGTTTGTAACACATGTTATTTATGGGCTGGGTGGGCATGTTGGCATGTTTTGGAAAATGGGTTTAAATCATGGGTAGTGTGAGGCCCTGTTGGTATTTAAAAATAGCTAGGAATGTGGTTTTTGTATCTCAAATAATGTGACAATTCTATTTAAACTTGTGAATTTCTTTTTGTGAGATAATAACCTCTATAGAGGATTCCCCAATGAGAGGGGCATCACAAAGGTGGTTTTAGTGTTTTGGTTGAAATGAAAACTAGTAGTGGGTTTTTATTGTACTACACATGTGGGGACCTTCCCATTCACAATGTATTGTTATCTTTATATTCATTTCCATCATATAGAGGGTCAAGTGATAGTTTCTTTTAAACACCATGTATGATGGCTTGATATCCCCAAGATTTCCTAAGAGGGGAAATGATATGTGTACTGTATTGGACAGTTTAGAGAGGTCAGATGGTTATTGAATGTGGATATGTACCATATTCCGGTAGGTGAGTCTGAACTGAGTATATCCTGAGATTTCATCTAGATATGTCCAAAAAATGCTATGATTACTATCTATATGTTCTGTTTATTTACGTTTCATTCTTGGTATTATATTTTCTAGTCTATTTATACATGTTTCGATTCATTTATTTTATACATATCCCATTTTTGGTTACTTGGTTTTAATTACACATGGGTTTTGGTTTTGAACTAGGATGTGAAAAGTGAAATTGTTTTTATAATATAATGTTGTGTGTGTGTTCTTAAAAAGGTGATTTTTTGAGAAGTTGTGTTTGGTTTCTTAAAAGGATTAAAATCATATTTTCAAAACTTATTTAAAACTATTGGTTTTTGGAAATTTTTTAGTAAATGAAATTCATGGATTTTATGGTGATTAATTACAGATATGTTTAAGATCATACCCTACTTTTTCCACTAAGTTTTAGTAGACACAATTTGTTTATGGGTTCTAGAATCTAGTTCAGTTTGCCTTTGGAGTAAGTTGTTCTTGTGGTTGGTGGGGACCAGGAGGTCACATGGAGATCATGTAAGTGTTTTTCGTTTTTTTTTTAATTCAATTTTTTGTTATGATCAGTAGTTTTTGTAATTTTATTTTTTTTAATATTTATTTGTGTACTATTTTTGAGTTTTTTTTCATGTTTAGTTTTGGTATTTTCATCGGGGTTGTTTATTTCTCCAAATCATTCCCATTGGATTATTTTTTATCAGGAACACTTGTTTTCGTCTTGTGGGGTTAGAGAACTCCCTTTGGGCCTTGTATCAACATAGGTTGGGTGTTATTTTGGATGGAATCCCTTCTTGGTTTATGAAAATTGTTATCATAGGAGGCCCTTTTTATTTGTGGTGTTCTATAGTTATAGATTAGTAATGTTGGGGCTCAGAAGGTAGGAATGGGAAGGATATCATGAACCCTTTCTTTTTCGAATCATTGAGTTTCCTAGGGTATTCTTGGGTTTGAGTCTTTTTTTAGGATATAAATAAGGAATGAAAATAGTGGTGGGATAATTTTTTATTGTAATTTCACATGGAGTACTGACCCATGTAGAGAATGAGTGCATGGTTCATGGTTCTCTTAGTTGTTGATGCTTACTTGGGTTGTGTCCCACAAACCATGTTTTTAATATATGCATGGTCACTAGTTCCTCATCTTAGTAATTTCTTGTGATATGTGATTTCATTTTATTTTTGTCAGAGTGGGTTGAATTTAAAAGTAAAATTGTTTTTTTGGGAAAAATATATTTTAAAAGAAAAGTTTATATTTGGTTATGAGTTTTGCTATAAAATCTAAACATGATGATTGATTCAAATTGAAAAAACTGGTTTTAAAATGGAAAATAATTTTGGGAATTAGTTTTCCTTTAAAAACTGTGTATTTTATGAAATTTGGATTTTGGAATTTGGAAAGGTTCATTGGAAGAAGGATGTTTGGAATGATAAATATAATTGGTGGGTTTTGGAAAATAAGATCGTGGTTTGGATTTTGGACTTTGTATTGTGAGGTAATTTTTTGGGATTGAGGTGTTCTTTTAGTTGATGTTGATTCTGGTTATGTGTTCTTTAAGTTTTTTAGAATATACCTCCCAGAAAGGTCACCAAAGTTTCTAGTGGGTCCCATACTATTTCTAGTTCCTCTCAGTTATTTCCAATTTTAGGTTGTGATCGTTGAATATTGGAGGCCCTAGAATGACTTGAGGAAGTATAGAGTGTCTTCAGATCATTGGAAAATCCCAAATATATGATTTTGATTTCAATATTGGGATCATTTCATGGTCTGAGTTTGGATCAGTGGAGGGTGATTTTTATGCCACTATTGCAAGTTGGGATGACATGGGATGTTTTTAAGGCCACATTCATCCAAAGGATAATCCCTATGGGGGTATAAATGAGGAATGTGGTAGATTCGTTGAAAATTAAACCACTTCAATAGATAGTGAGGGCCTATGTTTACCACTTTAATGAGTTGTTTTCTTTCCCTCCTGTTTTTTATTTTGAGGATCATCTAAAAACAACTCTTTTCATATGGGATCTTCATCTATAGAACAAGTAGTTATTTCCATTACCCAATGAAGTCTAGTTTGAGAATATTGTAAATTAAGTGTTTCTAGCCAGAGTTCCTTTAGTGGATGTTAATGAACCATTTTATCTTAGTTATCTTCAAGGTTCCCCATCTAGATAAGGGTTTATTCTAGAATAACATGTTCATGAGGATTATCCCTTATTGGATATGGATTCTCATTCATTAGATATTTTGATCATGTTACTCTAGTGTGCTCTGTTTGGGTATTCAAAACAGTATTATTGCAATCCTCTGAAGGTGTTTCATCATTGTCTCTATTTGGGTCTTTTGGAGAAATATTTTAAAAAGATTTTCCTCTTGAAGGAATATTTATCAAAGGGTATCACCTCCTAAATGCAGGTAAACATAGGCTTCAATACATTAGATCTCCATCCATATTCTATATAGTGAAGCTTTTCAGGAAGTCAGGAATTTACAGGGTTGTGGGGAACCTTGGTTTAGATCTTGTCTCCACCATTAGGTTGTAGTTGGTTTATGTTCCTTATTGTAGTTTTGTTTATGTAATAAGTTACTTTATCTGTTATAAAATCTTGGTGGTTTGGACCTCTTGTAATAATTGTGGAGGTTCCTTTTTAAATGTGGGTCTTTGAAAAGTAGTTCCTTCTTATGCATTCTTGGCCTTGTGATTTAGTCTTGGTATTCTATTGAGATTATTTTGGATATATTCATGCTTGTGGAAATGATGAATTCTGGTCCAACTATTAATTTCTTCTTGATATATTTTGTTTTTTCCTTTGTATGGGTGTTTTTAGTTCATGTTGGAAGTTCCCATTTAAGATGGTCTATAGTGGTGGTGTTGATAATTCTTGGTTCTAGTGGTGGGGTAATTTATCCTCTATGAATATGTTTGGTTTATTTTATGTTGGGAGTTCCCACATCGGTCAGTCTGGGGTAGTGTGGTTTGGAGTTTCCACATTATGCCGGTCTGATGTGGGTTCATAGTGTTAGATGGATTATTTTATAGGGGAGAATCCTCCCACCATTTTCATTGGTTCTTTTCATTTTGGGTTTCCTATAGAAATGTTCAGGTGTTACTTTTTAATTGAATGATCACACCGTGGATCATTGTTTCACTTGATCTCATCTCATTTTAATCTTGGCATTTTCCCATCTCATGGATGGGTGACTTTTTTGGGGGGAAAGTGTTTGGAGTGGGGATAATTGTCACACTCCAACAAAAATATTTGTTTTATATTATTCTTTTATTATATTTGTATATTTTGGTTAATGTTTAGTTATAGTTCCCAGTTCTAATTTATGATTTTTGGAAGTTATGGTTGAGTTTTTGGGTTGTTCATGGTTTTTTAATAGATTTTAAGGGTTAAATGTGTGGCCTATTAAAGAAGATGATATTTACAATTCATTTTAATCTTTAATGGTTTTACAATCATGTTTAGACTATGGGTTGGTTCAAACTATTCAAGGTCATGGGTAAATCATGCATCCTACTTCAGGTGTGTGTGCCCAAGTGAATGGCTTGTACACGGCTAGATCAAACTGTGCGATAAGGATGTGGGAAGAATCAAAATTTTGATAATGGATTATATCATGATTAGTGCATGGTTTGGGATACTGTCTAGCCAACCCATATGGGTTGCCCTCTTCAACAGTAGGGTGAACATGGTCCACCAACATTTTGTCAAATCATCTAACCAAACCATGCGAGCTTCCAAGGCCATTAAGAGTGTGAAATACCTCTTTCCCCCTCAATTATTTTTCATCTATTTTGGGTTTCTCCACCTTTTATTTTTCTAGGTACACCAGGGGGCTCTGTAATAACTTTATCATTTGATCCCCATCCTCTATTAAAGCTCCTTAAATGTTCCTAGGTAAGTATCTTTGTGTTTTTATTCTGATTTTCTCTTTAGATATCCCTCCTTCATTGGTTTCATTGGTTTTCTCGATGGGTTTTATCCCTAGTCCAATCACCAATGGACAGGGTTGATGAATTTTACATTTTATTTGATGTTAGGGTTCCTGTATTTCCCATCGATGGGTGTTCTTCCTTCTTGTAGAGTTTCATTTCATTATCACATCATTAAGGTAAGGGCTTATATCCACTTACTTTCAGTACATTACATTGATGCTTGATCATTCATTAAACTCATTAAACATGTTATAATTATATATTTTATGCATTAGAATAAAAAGTATTATTGTTTTAATTATGTAAAATGGGTGTGAAATGGTTTTCAAAGGGTTTCGTTATTTATGGATATATTAAAATTCATGAAATGTATTTGATGAAATTCTTATTATTTTTTAAAAATAAAATTGAGAACTTCTGGTAATATTTTACATGGGTTATATTTTGGTATCTTGGTTAAAACCATAAATTGGGTATGATTTTTGTTTGGGATTCCACATTATGTCTCGGTGATTAGTGCTAAAATAATTGTAAATTTCATTATTATTTTAAAATGGTCAGTTATGTTTTTTACTTTTGTGTAATTGTTTTATTTAGAGGTAAGAATGTTTTGTTTTTTAAAAATTGATTTTGGGTGATTTCATGGATACTAGAAGAGTGTCATTGAATATTCGGATGGGTTTTCATAAATTTATTTTTAATTGGATTTGGATTTTTAAATGATGTGTTGGATTCTTTTGTAAATGTGTGGATTCTTAATGGTTTCTTGAGGCCCGTTTGGAAACTTGATAAAATCGGTTCATACTTAAACCATGGGTTTTCAAATTCCTTTTCACCCTTACCTATTTATTTTTTCAAAATGATTTTCTTATTTCTAAATAATATGATATTCCTTTATGAGTCATTAAAAGCAGTTTCAAATGTGTTTTTGAAATCTTGGATAGTTTGGTATTTTTAGGTGTGTTTTTGTGAATAAATGGTATAAAGGACCATTTTACACTTTAGTATTTGTGGAATGTTTCGGGAAAGGAAATACATGGATAATATGATGATTACATACTGAGATATTTATGTTTACACCCAACTTATCTCACATGCCATTTGTTGACCCAAGATATTCTGAATTTTCAGGTATCTGGTTCGGTTTTCCCATAGAGAAGGTTGGTCTTGTGGTTGGTGGTAACAAAGAGGTCACATGGAGATTGTGTTTGCATCTTTTGGTTTTTTTGTATAAATTTTGTGTTATGTTCAACAGTTTTTGTATTGGGTTTGTTATTGAATATTAATTGATGTTCTATTGCTGGGTTTTTCTTATGTTCAGTTTTAATGTTTTGATCATAGTTTCTTATTGGGCCGGATCATTCCCATTGGATTATTTTTTATGGTCGAAACATGGTTCAACCTATGGGGATTAGGAATTATCTTGGAGTTGTGTCTTAGGCTGATATGGGTATTGGGTTAGATGAAAACCCAACTTGGTTCATGAAAACATCCATCAAATGAGTTATGAAATCATGAGTAGTATGTAGAACATAATAACACCTCTTGAACTGACATCATTGTTTTTTTCATTTCCACATCTCACGATTGGGTATGCCAATGGATATGAAGTATATATATTATATTTATAATATAATTGTACCTTTAAATTAATTATATCATATATACCTTTTATCATTTAATTCCTTATGGAATATCATAACATCGCTTGTGTGTACGACGGACTAACACCTCACTATATAGTGTGATTCATTCTTCACTAATAGATTACATATATGGTATTAAGTATACATTTAATGAATATATGTGACATAAGTGAAAAAAAATATTTTACTAATGAAATATTTTTCATTTAGAAAATATAATGTATCCTTTCTTTTCTTAAATTTTCACTCACTAATAATTGATAATGTCATTCGTATACGTGTGGACTTCCTTCTTCGCGAAGTGTTGTGACTCTATTTTCATCACCAAACAACATGGATGATATATATATATATATATATGTGTGTGTGTGTGTGTGTGTGTGTGTGTGTGTGTGTGTATCTAATGTATTAATAAGTTATTTATGATATCATGATCAAATTTGAAGTAAAAATATTAATTAAATCATTTCCATGATGATCATTGAAAAATTGAAACATTACTCATATGCACGTACAACCTATCTTCTCCATGTTCATAACATACTTCATTTCTCATAACCATATATAATTATTTTTATTATAATTGATTTATAAATGTGAAAAAAATCATTATTAATATTATTTTATTTTTAAAAAAATAACACTTTTAATATAGTCAACCTACCAAAGTCAATTTTTAAAAGATATTCCAAATATCATCAAAACATACAATGTAAAATTATTTGATTATGTCATCATATATAACATAGACACATATAAAATTAATGTAATAATAATAATAAATAAAAATTATAATAATAATGAAAATAACTAATATAATTTTATTTTTTATAAAGATAATCAATGTATGGGACGAGTTGAACTAAAGTTAAGGGTTTCTGCCTCAATTTCCTGAGGCACATTTGTATATTATGCATGAATATCATTTAAAGGGTGTTTAAAAAAATATTTTAAAATGAAATCATGAATAATTTACACTCCATGTTATTTTATGTTTCAATTTGAATAATTTTATCCATGTGGGTTTGGATTGAATATTACGAAGCAGCAAGTTACTACATCTTAATTTCCATTAATTGAGCCATATTATAATGTTATTAATCTAATTTCATTTTCATGGTGTTTATACTATCCATTTTTATATTTTATATCATGACTCATTCACAATAAATTGTATATTGTGTTTCAATTTGAATTATTTCATCCATAGAGATTTTATATGAAAATTTCCATGTAGTAAATGTTATTGTAGAGTATCACTTTCATTTGAGATTGTTAATTTCCTCTTTTTTAAATCACATTATTGTTATCATTTTTAATTGGACACTACATTTATATTTAATATAAATATTATTTTATGATGAATACTATTATTCCCTAAACCATATACCAATTTTACAAATAATTTTTACTTTTAACGTTATTTGCTTAACTGGGAAAATATTGATATATCTATATTTATTACTCAATTAAGATATTTGATGACAAGGAAGAATAATTAATTAATTAAATAAATTATTTTATGTATTAAGATTTATTTGAAAATATGGATATGGGTGGGGTATGGTTATAGATTTCTCCATGATTCATTAATAGGTCTCAAGAGGAAAAATACCTGGACAAATCAGAAGGGGATTTACCCAATTATTTTAAACTGTATTGTCGATTGATCTTGACAATTGAGTTATCATGATGAATGATATAATTATGTTAAATAGATAAATATTTGATTCATTTATAAGAAAATTTATATTATTATCCATGATATTTATTCTATAATATTATCTATAGATTCATTTCATTTTGAGTTGTTTATAAAATAGAATGTGTTTTCAGTTATGTTTCTGGACATATTGATTATATTTTATCAAATTATGATAATCAATTTATTCTTTAAATTTAAATTGTGTTAATTTATTTACAATTACATACTGATTATTATTATTTATTCATAAAATCATCCATTTTACTTAACCCTTAGTGTGTATTTTCGATCACCCTTATTTTGTTTCCTTTCCCTAGGACATGAAGATGAATTCTTTAAATGTTTTCAAGGATTCCAATTTTTTACATATTTAAGATTTTTATTTCATATAACTATGTAAAATGAGTTTCATGTATTTATCTAGTTTAAAATTTCTACTAAAGTATTCAGTCCATCAAGATATGATTACTTGTATTTTATGTCAATGGAACAAAGAAGGTACCGACAATGGGTTACTGGAGTTTGGGTCATTAGAGCAGGTATGAAAGGAAAAGAAAATAATTAAATCCATTTTCAATATCATATGGGGGAATTTAACGAGTAATGCATCTTTTCCAAATGGATTTATAATGAAAGGGGTTCCCCTGGGGATAGTGGGGTTTCCCACACATGAGTTATAAATGACCATGGAGTTCATTGATATGTATCAATTATTTTCCACTAGAAATAATTATAGACTGTAATATTTGGTATCATAGGATGTTTAGTAGAAACTGTGAGGACATGATTTATAAAAAAATATATATTAGTGAACATAACGATGTCATCTACATTGTGGATATGTATATACGAACATCCTAATGTATTGGTAAAGGAATGAATATGTTGTTTTTTCTATAAATATACCCCTTCATGTATATTATATGTTCAAATGGTTTTGGAAACTATATTCATGGGGGTAATAAACTAGAAAATGGAACATTGGTCTTTAATATATCATTACCTAAGGGAAAAATGGGCCTTACTATGAATCATGTTTGACACTACTTATGGGTTTTCTTAGGATATGTTACATTTTCTCTCAAACCATTAGGAAATATTTGAATAGAGGATGAAAATTAATGAGAAAGGTTAACCCTAATGTGTACTAGATTAAAAAGGTGTGTAATTATTTAAACATCTTATAAATGTAATTTTTATTTTACCATTGCCATTTTTGTTTATCACACTAATATTTTTTGTTTTAGTCAATGGCTAGAACATGGATTAATCATATAATAATGGAAATTGATGGATAATGTGGTTAATATAAGAAACAAAACGGGATTATGATTGGAATTAAACATATCATTATTATTCCTAATAAGAAATTCCAAAAAATGATTAAAATTTATACCTTAACTAACCATTGGACTCGCCAATAAAATGAAGGATGGAGTTTTCTAAGAGCTTGAAAGGTAGAGACCATGTAATAATAAAAAATTTATTTAATTCATGATATAAAAATAGAAAGATATTCCCAATAATGTATTAGAATGGAATGAGAAATGATATATAAATGGATAGCGATGTCAGAAAGAAAATAATTTCCTACTAAAAATGAGAAGTTTGATGGAGGAAAATAAATATAATTATATGGATACATTTATAGTTCATTGTTTTTAATGTGGAGAACTTGGGAATTATCAAAGTCAATTAAATGTTATAAAGGTTAATCCCTATATTATAGAAGAAAAAATTTTGAAATAAAATAGTTAATTTATTTTTTCATTATGAATAATGAATTAAATTGTATAATTATTTTATTAATGTTATAATTCTTATCAAAGTCAGGAAACTTAAAAGTATTATGTTGTAATTTAGAAGCATAAATGCCTTTATTAAATTAGGAGGTATAGATACCCTTATGGGTTTAGTAGTTTAAATTTGTTCATAAGTTCAATATAATAAACCCCAAATTTTTTGGTTTTATGTGATGGGATTCTACTATGAATATGGATTTTTTGGGATATTTTTATGAAAATAAAACCCATTAGTTTAATATATGCCTCAGTAAAAATATTATATAAATAAAAATTCCATTAAATTTTTTGGGAATAATATTAAATGTATTGATAACCTTTAGTGTTCATATTATCTTGATTTTATATTAATTCAAGGTTATCACAATTTTGGAACATTATAAAATTTATATAAATATAGTTTTTGAAAAATGTATACATGTCACATTTGGTATGGTTATGGGGCATGTACCCATAACTGAAAAGTGATACGGGTCTAGTACATACAACTGAACTATTAAATTTCCTTCTGAATAACTCATTGTTTTTAGTTATGTTATTTTCTATATAAATTTCAATGTTTAAACAATTTTGTTACATTTTAGTATTATAGATTAATATAATATATTTGATAGCTTGTGATAACCATATTAGTTTTTGAAAATAGTTGGAGACATACAGACAGGCTTTTCACTCTTTTATAGATTATATTATCTAATAAAAGTAAATTTTAGAGATTCAAGAAAAAAATTCATAGTTGGTTATTCATTTCATATAGTAATGAATGAATTTGAAATTTATCCATGAACAAAAATTGTATGAAATTATTCTAGTGAAATATAAATATATGGACTTATAATATTTTCATATATTCTCATTATATATTATAAAAGAAATTCCTAAACTCTAGAAATTGGATCTAGAAAAAAAATCATCCATATAAATTCATTAATTATGAACCTTTTATCTTTGGAATAATTACATATATATGTTTTTGAGGTCCTTAATATTCAATTGATCATTCATTTTATTGAGATAAATGGCCTCTATCACTCTCTAAAATTATTTATGCTTTTCATCCATGTATATATATTCAAATTACTTAAATGTAATTATATATAGAAACCTATTCACATGTTATTTCTTATAACCTATTTAATTCCATTTATTTCTTTTTAATATGATGTTATATTAACTGTTATTTTTATCTGTGGATTTCAACAATGATATGTCCAAATATAAAAACATTGATAATAGAGATCATGTTTAAATTGTGAGGAAAAAATTTATTTCAGGTGGAAATACAGTAACAACCTACAATTATAAAATAAGAAAATTTTATTCTATATAATATGTGGCACAAAAATGCGATTAAAGAACCCTTGGAGTATATTTAATTAAATTTAATCACATCAATAACCTCTGGAACATGCCAAACTGAGTAGAAATTAACCATAATAAAGAATACCATTATAACCTAACCACTAAATTATTTTTTATGAATAGAAATACATAAACTAGGTAATGGTTAATAAAAATAGAAAAATTCATTGGTTATATAATGATTGGAAAAAATATTCATTTAAATGAAAAAGAATTGTTTTATTCAAAAACAGTATTTTTTTCTAAAAGACACTTTATACGTGCTTTGCACACAAAATTTAAAATAAAAATTTACCAATTTTAGAAAATATATTTTATAAAATTAAATTTAGTTTTTATATCATCATATAAAATTTATTATTGGGTGAATTTATTGTATTTTTATGAAATGTTTCATTTTTCTATGAATAGTTAACAATAATGAATTATAATTGAAATCTACCTTTTATTTTTCATTATTTATAAATATAAATTATATTTTAAATTGGTTAAAATTATTTAAATTATATTTATATATCAAATTTATGTCATTTTAATCATATTATTATTTAATTTGGTTATAAAAATATTGTAAACATTTGATCATTTTCTCTTTAAAAACATGCTTTCTCATCACATCTTTGCGATTAATTACAAGTTCGATTTCACCACATATAATAATTGAATTTATAAAAATTGATTCAATATTTAAAATAAATATGATTTATATTATCTAATATGGTGAACATAATTCTTTTTCATAATTAATAATAAAAATAATAAAAATTTGTTACCCCGGTTGATGTTAAAATGGGTTTTCCAAGGGTTAAAAAAAATGGATAAGGGTTGAATTGACATAAAAACATGTATAAAATATATATAATAGGAATATTTAGAATTTAACATGTATAATTATAAATAATAATTTATTTTGGTCCATTTTGGAATATGAAAATCTTGGTTCACCTTTTTTTTAAAAAAATACATATGTGTCGTTCACCTTACTTATTAAAGGCCACCCACCATCCTCTCTTCATCACTCCATTAAAAACTTTTCTTGGAAACTACCAAACCAAATCAAATTTAAACTTCTATACCATCATCCTAGATTCATTGGTTTTTTGATAAATCCATTCTATGAATACTTTTTGTTTAATCATAATGAGGTTGTCTGAGAAGATATAAAATTCCCCACTATGTGCATTTTTTATTTCTTCTTCCACCTCAATAAAATATTCATAATTTATGGTTAGATAATAAAAACAGTGTTTAAATTATAATTAAATGTTATTTTGTTTAATTAATTACCTATATTCATCAATACTTCCACCAAATGGGTTATGAAATCATCATTCAAATATACAAGGGACTAACGCTTCACGAAATGATGTCATTCATTTTTCCTATAATACATCTCAAAGTTTTTTATCATGAAAAATATAAAGTATATATATTAATGATATTGAAATAATTATTAATCCTCTAAAATCATTATATTTTACACAAATTTTTTAATTTCCATTATGTAGTGGGTATGATATTGTCGCTTGTGTGTACATCATATTACCACCCCGTGAAGCGATGCGGTTATTTTTTCAGTAACACTTTACATGAAAGGTGATAAAAATAATTTTAATGAAAATAAGTGATATTAATGACATAGTTATGATATTGATGAAAAATTTAACAATATTAAAAGGTAATATATATTTTTTTTTCATACATTTTAAGTCCATGAATGAAGATAACGCCATTCGTGTATGTGTGGACTGCCACCTTAATGAAGAAATAGAACTCTATTTTCCTCACCCCACTATGTGGATTATATATATAAGTATATTTTTTTAAACAAATAAATTATTTATGATATTACGATCATCCTAGAAGGATAAAATATTAATTACCACCTTTTCATAACAATCATTGAAAAATATAAACATTTCTTATGTGTACGTATATCCTACCATATCCATGATCATAACCTAAAAAATTTCCCAAAACAATCATGATTGTTTTTAAAAGTAAAAAAATTTATGAATAAATAATATAATTATTTCATAATTATCATTTTGGAGATGTATCAGTAATGACATTTTTTACCATAATCAACCTATTAAAGTCAGTTTTGACACATTATCCAAATATCACTGAAATGTATGACATAAAATTAAATGATAATCTATTCATATAAAATGGTAATTTTTAAAAAAATTAAACATTAAAAATTTTCTTAATCATGTAAATAATTATCATATTTTATTATTCATGATCATAAATAATGTATATGATGAGTCAGACTCTAGGTAAGAGATTATGTCTCAATTTCTTTTCACTGACAGACACGTGTATGTTATGAACCAATTTATTTTATATGGTATATAAACTTCCAATTGTACATTTAATATCATTAATAATTCATGATTCATGGAATTTTATGATTAAATTTTTTTTATTTCATCAATTATTTTATTAAATAATACCAATTGGTAGGGGACTTCATCTAAATTTCCATTTATTGAAGAATATTGGAATGTTATGCCCCTAATTTATTTTACAAGGTGTATATACATACCCATTGAAATATAATATCATTATTAAATAAATATTCATTATAATTTAACTTTCAAATCTAATTATTACATCAAAATGGATTTCACATAAAAATTACCATGGGGTAAAATCTATTTTACAATATCAGTTTCTTTTGTGATTGTTAAAGTTATCTTGATATTTTCAATTCCATGTGACTATTTTTCATTTCATACAATTATTATAATAAATATACTTATTATTTTATGGATTATTATATTATTTTAAAAATATTATAAATTTTTATATATGGTGTTTACTTTGAAAGTAATTTGATTAACTTGGGAAATATTGATAAATTTTTATTCTATAATCAATAATTATTTTTGATTATAATGAATATTTATTAATTAATTAAATGAATTATTCAATATATGATAAATTCTTTGGAAATTTAGATATGGGTGGAGCCTGGTTATATAAATCCCCTCAATGCATCAACATTTATAAAGAGACAAATAATTTTTGAAATCAAAAGGGTTTTTATCCATTAGTTTTAAATGTTCTTGATGAACGATCATGGAGGTGGAGGTATCATGATTACTAATATAATGAAATCCAATAATTATGAATTACATTATTTAATAATATAGTTATTATTATCCATAATGTTTTTAAAATGATATTATCCCTTGATCTATTTCATTATCATTTTAGGATTAAATAACAATTGTTTTCAATTATTTTACTTAACACATTGACTATTGCTTATCTAATTATGATAACCAGGAAATTGATAAAATGGAAAGTGTTTTTAGTTATTTACCATTACATATTTATTATTCTTATTAATTCATGATAACTGTTACTGATAATATGACCCCGCTGTTATAATTTCCTTCCCCCGTGAAATATATGAGAATTCTTGGAATGAGTTCAAGGATTCCAAATGTTTTCAGTTTCCTGGATTTTTATGTTATATCCATATATAAAATTTTTATAATTTATTTATCCATTTTACATAGACTACTAAACTATTCTATCCTTTGAGATGTGATTTCATTAATCTTATGCTAATGTAATAATGCTGACACCAGATCTGGGATAATATAGGTATAAGTTGATATATATTTGGGATAAAATAATATATTCCAAACCTCATAATCCCATATGCCTTATTATAAAAAATATATAGGTATCCAAGGGTAAATAATGATTTTAAAAAATCCCTTACATTTAAACTCTTACAACTAGACCATTATCCCACAAAGATTTTTAGTAACATACCAATATGTTGGAACATATATATCAATGCAGTACCTAGGTTAATGTCTATTCCAAATTTAATCTCAAGGTGTGTTCATAAGCCCAAAATTTTCAAGGTGATGAAATCTCCATAACCCACTAACAGTACAAGAAGATAAAATCTCATAAAATCCATTACTCTAAGGTTAATAAAAACCGTAATGTGAGTATTTGGATGTATCCTATTATGTATGACCCTATCCTATTATACATGGGTTTCCATCCCACCAAAAAGTAAAATTTCATCAAAAAAACACTGAAAACCACATCCCCTCCTTGAAATAGACAATTTCAGATGAAATGTAGAGATCATGTCCATAAATAGAATGATATAATAAGTCTTTGTTTGTGGAAAAATAATTGATTCAATAAGATTCTCTCCCCACTCTAATTAATGTAAAAAATATTGGAATAAGTGAATTAACAATGAATCTACAACTATTGGATTCTCTAAGCATAATGGTCAAGAAAAAGGCTCTACAATAATCTATTTATGAAAAAAAATAGATGTGTTATAAAAATTGTGTCTCTCCCCTATGTCTATCAATAATGAAAAAATATAGAAAAAAAATTCATAAAATGATTCATCCAGGGAGACTCATGGATATAGATATCCACTTCTAGCAAATTTCCTTATTCTGAAACTCTAAATTCCTATGACAGTTATGGACTAACTCAGTGTGGTTTTGGAAACAGATCAAGTCATCAAAAACATCCTAATAGTCACCAAGTGTCTTTTTCAAATCTACCTCAATTGGGACCTCACTGGTTTATCTTTTACAATTTCTTAGTTTATCCAATGACTATCACCCTATAATCTATTCATTGGGCCAGAAAATACAGAATGAGATGTCCTAATCATCTCAATAGTATCATTGGATCTCCCTTGGTATGAAAGAATCCTCCTCAAATCCTACCTACCCTCTATCGAAATACTATCACTGAAAATGATTAAAATTATGAGACCATAATTCATAACATTGGATATCATCTTACAAATTATATGATCCATGGTTCACAAACCCCACAAAAACATTTTACAATTAATAACATCTCCATGACTAAATCTCACTAGACTACTCTTTCATATGTATCAATGCGATGATTTATCATATTTGATATAATATCTCTATGGAGGCCATGATTGAATGTCCCCTCTTACTGGAACACATCTTGAATATTATTCATTGAGTATTGTGTGAGGTAATTGAGCATGGAATAATACTCCTCCATTTTCATACTACCATGATGAATCCCTAGAAACTCTTTGAGGTACACATATCAAAAAATGGATCTACAAAACTTATATCTAATGAGATACTCAAAAAATCCAACAATGGTCTGCATCATCATATGCATGAGGAACCAATCCCTACCATCTCCCTACGGATCTAATGAGAAGAATTTATTTAATGATAAGTTTCTGATTATTAGTGGTCCTCCTTAGGTGGAAAACTCACCATCTAGCTAGACTAATCTACATCATTCAAGTAGTATAGATCACCCTAGAACTCAAGGAATAAAAATCCCTATAAATTATGAAGCACAATTTTTATTCTCCCATTCTCATTCGGTATTAATACTAAAACCTACTTCTCAATAGTTGGGGATCATATTGGTAAATCACATGAAGGTACAACCTCGTGTAACTGGATCTATACCAAAGCATCATCACTAAGTGGATCATCCTTGAAATCCTTCATTTTTATCCACATTAGTTTTCATTGTAGATGAATCCTAAAAAAATTAAATGAATACCACGATAAAATATTATATCTAATGAGATGAGAATATAATGAAATTGAAACCATATCCCATTCATGTATGATTTGGGTACTAATGTTTTACCCAAAACTTGTTCTCATATGTACTGAATCAAAAATAATGTCATTAGAGTCCTATAAAATGGTTATGTAGATAGAAACAAAAAAAATGGTGTTCCCTATCATAAGAGATAATTTTTGGACATAGTAATATTATTTACCTTATGAAAAATCAAATCCTAAACACATATACTACCTTTATACTGTATTATTATGATATCTTCCTATGACACCACTCTATCATGATAAGACACAATGGGCCATTCCTGGCTTATAGTAATCCATGTGTGGCACCCTAATCCATAGTATAATGAGGTAAAGGATGGTGTCCCACATTAAGTAGTCATTTCACACACACTGGATCCCATGTGCTATGGTAATTGAACATAGACACACATCTCCACATTTCCAAAAAAATATAGAAATGTTAAAATAAAACCAATACCAAAATGAAAAAATATTTCAATATCCCAAATCAGTGTATGAATAATGTACTAGCAGTCATACGGAGAATAACAAGCCCACAATATCTTATTGTATGAACCGTGATCTTTCTAGATCAACTCGGCTCCATATACTCTTTGTACACCTATGAAGCCTTCGAAAGACCTATCATCTATATAATACATGACATGTGTAGGATGTTCCCTTAGAGGTTTTAGTATATACATATGTAATTAGAGACCTTGATATCACCACACATAAATCGTAAATAGAGTTTCCATCTCATAATCACATTGTATTATCAATCTAAATATAATACATAATAATAATTTAAATAAAAAATGAATAAATACACTAAGCCTCATTGTAACATCACAACTATTTTGGCATACTAGGATTCTGATAGATGATTATAGTTAATGATATTCTAGGATAAAAAACACATTGAGTATAAAAATTGTGATGTGGTTCATTTGAGAGGGAATTCCTGTTAGGCCTACCATGAGGATGTTCCTGATGCAACTATAAAGATACTCATACACATATAGGGGATCTCTCTCTAATCCAATAGGGGTTTCTTGACCCAAACTGGGATTACCCACAAGTTAAGGGATAAAATCACTTGATGGGTTTGTCTAGTGATTCTTGGCCTTATCAAGGGAGTAACAAATGAAAGAGAAACATATCTTAGGACACATTTGGTGATTACTGAATCTATTTGAGACTAATCCCATTGTGTTTATCACATTTTATTCTCATGATAAAATGCCTCACTATACCACCAAATAAATAGTCTAAGGTGGAACTACCTATAGATATTTTTATATAATGAAGAGAATGATGTCCTCAACATTCATTTGGAAATGTACATGTTGTTTATTAGGTATATTCAACATGTCTTGGATATATTAGGGATAGTGATGTACTCTACCATATGTCGATGTACTTTATCCCATGCCCACGTACACTAGATTTGTCCATTTAATAGAAAATACCTATGTAGTCATGTCATTTATGAGTATCAGGACATTCCATTTAACTCTAGTAGTGCTTGTGTAACAGGATTTGTCTGGCTAATCTATTTTTTCTTGAGTACTAGGTTATCACCATGTTATCTAGTATTTCTCATGAACCTATATGTGTCTATTACAATGTTCCCTAGGGATAAAAAAAGAGACATCAACACTATGTCCCACATCATGTGGTAACACGATAGGGCATGTGAAATTTAATTTTAATGAAATCATAGACTTCATATCCATGGGACATCCGAACATGTGTTCTTTGTAATACATTCCATGTATGTTCTAATTATCTAGAATAAGAGAAATTTTATATGTCTTCACCCAATTCTATTTCTACTTATGTTCCATGTAAAAAAACTGGCTAGATAAACAATAACTTTTTTAACTAAACTGCATTAGTCACTAGTGTTGTATCACCCCAAGGCATTATTATATTTTTCTTTTATAATAAATTTAATTTTTTTGATGTATTACAATGCACATAACATCGGTTTAAAAAACACAATTTATTCATGTTTTTCATAGGTAATTAAATTATAACATGTATAGAGTAATTATATATAAATTTTATATTTTATATATCCAAAAAAATATTTTTACATTCATCCAATATATTTGATAGGCATAAGATAAGAACAAACCCAATATTACACATAAAACCTATATTTTTAGTTTTACCAGAATTTAATGGAGAACTTATTTTAAATCCAATTATAACACTTTTCTATATTATATTTTAAAAAATGAACTTTATATTTTAAATAGTAATATAACAATTTACTTAGGTTATAAATTTGGCATTTTCTGATATGTTTTAATTTTTGATGAATAGTGATAAAGTGTGGCATTTTAATTTAAAATAGTATTTTCATAAAAAAATTTAATAGTGTAAAATTATATATTTTAGTGGTTTAAAAGTATAAATAGATCACATATTTTTCCTTTAACACAATTTAGGTCATCTGAGTCAATTACACATTTAATTTGTATATAACAACATGTTAGTCTTTGGGACTTTTCCACATTAAAGACTTGTTTTCTCATTTCATCATCATGATTAATTTTAAATTAATTTTAGCAATTTATGTGTTTTTAATTAAAAAAATGGATTTAATATTTTTAACTAGAAGCTCTAAATTTATTAAATATTACCCTTTTAATTTTTGACAGTATGAATAGTAACTTTAATAAATTTTAATACAATGGTTAAGGGTATAAAGTGTAATTAAAGGTAAAAAATATATTAAATATTAGAAAACTATAATCAAATTTTCCCAAAAGATATTTGATGAATTAAATTCGACATTTACCATATATTTATTGAAATTTAATATTTTAATGCGCACATTCCTAGGAAAATTACTTAAATTTTATTAAACTCAAAGGTAGTGAAAAAATATCACACTCCTACTATTAATATGTACAATATTTTTAACATAGGGATAAATAAAATATATGCTTGACTGTATATATTATTTTAAAATTTAAAATTTTGATATACAACATAAAATTCTATTTTTAATTTTTAGTGATGAGGTAATAATAAAAAATAATTTAAAATCGATGATGCAATAATTACTCATTAATGAAAAAATATATTAAATGATATTAGAAATATAAAAATAAATATAATTTCACATAATTAATGTAATCCACGAGTTTTATGGGTGAATATTAAATGTTAGGGGTGTTTTAATGGAATTGGATACATGTTATCTTATTGGATGTATTTTATTAATGTCAAAGTTTTGAATTGTTTCAAAATAGACAATTATGATATTTTGTGAAAATAATATTTTATTAAATTAATTAAAAATAATAGAAATAATAAATAAATTAAAGGGGATGATATATGGTCTAAATTATCATGAATTGGACATTTATGTCCCAATTGACACTTTATATGTAATAATAACATCCAGTGAGTAAAGAAAAATTGGTTACCATAGTTAAAACTAAAATGAGTTAATTAAGGGTTAATCAAAATTATATAGATTAACATAACAGTAAATCATGTCTAAAATATATTAGATGATGATATTAAATCTTTATCTCATATTATTTTTAATTAATGGACTTTTTATGCTATTTGGATTGAGATTTATTTTTTTTTGTAAATTAATCGTTTGATAAATTACAAAAGTTCCCCTCACTGTCATTATAAAAGGATACATCCTCCCTCACATACTCACACCTCATTGATTATTATATCTCAACAGAACCCTACCCATATAATCTCCAAATTTATCTTTATACATAATATAATCCTTACATTAAGAATAAATCCATTCAAGGAAGCCTTTTGGTGTAAACAAAATAGAGTTACCCAAAAATAAGGTAACATTCTTCAACGATCACTTTAGTTTTTTTTTCTTTTTTCAATCCATCATTTCATACTATTACAATATCATATAATAAAAAATATATCCTCAATATACCAAATTTTTTTATGTTATGGGTTCCACCTACACAAACACCCACTTCCATAAAATATTTAAGGAATTTATCATTCGTGTACAATGAACTACCACCTTGCAAAATGATGTCATTCGTTTTTCCTTTACCTCTTCTCATGGTGGGAATTACGAAGAAAACTATATTTATATATGTTATATATGATATTTATTAGGTATTTATTATTCTATAATTATTTTTTAACATGTAACCTTTTCCTTTCCATTTTGTATAAATATAATAACATTATTTGTGAAAGTGTTGACTACCCCCTCCTCAAAGTGATGTGAGTCATTCATGCCATACATGTAATTTATAAATGATGGTTTTAACAACAATATGTATAATTTATGAAAAAAATATGATACTAGAATTATAATATACATGAATATCATTAATTTTTCATTATTTGACTATAAAAAGTAAATGAAAATAGGGTTTACGCATATATACGACCTATCCTCTCCATAAACGGTGCATTTCATTTCTTCTCTCCAAATTTTATAAATTAATAAAAATTCATATATACTGAACATATATAATACTAAAATTATTTTTTCCATTCTATAGATGATGAAACCATGATCTAATTATAATTAGAAATCAAAAAACAAGTGAGGACTTACTCGATAAATTTTGTAATTGGCACCTGAAATAGTGAAAATAACAAACGAATATTATCAAATGGGTAATAATATATTAAAATATGACTATATATGTTATCCTAAATATTAATATGGTTATATAATAACTCTCTTAAAACCATTATACCATATTTTAATGGATTATCACCCAAAAAGAAACACATAGTCAAGGATTTCGTCTCAAATTGAAATTTTATTTGTTATAATGCACCAATTCACTTTTAAATAGTGTATATAATATCATTTGACATGTTATATAATTAATATAATTATTCTAATGAAATTAAAATTTTTATATAATTTTTTCATTTATTTATTTTATGATTTAAATTTTTCACAATGGGATGGGCACTTTGGAGCATTTAAAATTATTTTTCATAAAAAAATTTTAATGATATTTCAGTGTTATTTCCATTCATCAACATTAAAAACTCTTACCATTACTTATCCTATACTATAAAATTATTCATAAATCTACATCTTTTTTCAATCTGAATATTTTAAAAGTCATATTTTTTATTCTTTGAATCGATTATATGATATGAGGAATGCTTTGGACAGGTACGACACTGGTGGGGCCTAGTTATAGATAACCACCCAATGAATTGGTAGTTACATAAGATGAAATAGATGGCCAAAATTAATGGGATTTTACCTAATATGATAAACCATCTTATGAATTGTATCAATGGAAAAGGTTCTAAATACCTAGGAAACATGAAGTCCAATAATTAGGCATCTTCCACATTTGGACTCTATTATTACTTATCCAGGAAATTTTACGTTGACATATCTATGGAAACAATTTATTATAAATTTATTGATTTATATAGAATGTGTTTCCATTATTTACCTTTCCATATTGATTAATCCTTATCTAGATATTTTAATATAATATGTTACCATTTATTTACCTTAACATGTTGATTTACTATCATCAATTCATTATTATTTCCACTTTAATATCCCTTACTAAGAATTTGAGCTCACCCTTATTTTGTTTTCATTCCCTGGGTTATAAAGCAGAATACTTTGATTGAGATTCACGGTTTTTGAGTTTTTACTATTTTTTAGATTTAATTTATTTTCTTAATGAAATATGGTTATCGATTATATAATCTATAATTCGAAAACTGCTAAACTGGTTTGTCCTTTAGGATTTAATTTCATGTAATCATGCCAATCCAATACAACGATATACCAGCTCTAGGATTATGGGGTTAGGATGTTATATTTGGTATCAATGATTTTTTAGAAGTAACATTGTAAACTAGATTTAGAAAACATATATTAAGGAAAATAACCCTAGTATGGACTTTTTGGATAAGTATAAAAGAACATTCTACAATTATGGTATGTTAGATATTACGTGAGTCTTCTTAAAAATAAATCCATATGTGGACACTACATGTATATGTGGTTTTGGCACAAATGTAACTTGGGGTAACAAATCTGACAAGGAGCGTCGGTTCTAACTCGGCGTAACCAAATACACGACAATAAGCCTTATTATGCTGTAGGTTTGAAACTCCTAGAGGATATGCTTATAGTAATTCAAATTTTCATTACAAAAAACTATGAAGGATTTTAAATTAGTGTTTTACCCAATGTAAACAATTATTATGATTTATGATGTATAAATTTATAATTAATATTTAGTATAATATAATATTTGTAATTCATTATTTTATGAATCTATCTAGTATATGAAATTATTTAGAAATGGTTCTTATAATAAATAATGCTATCAAAACTTAAGGAAATTGTAGGGGTTTACCTATTAAGGAAACCAATACATATGATATTTGAATGAAGAAAAATATAGTAATATTAGGGAAACATAATCAATTTATTACAAATAACATTTCTTGGATATAACATTCTATTCAATAAGGAGATTATCTTATGCTTGATCACTTTATGCGATAGATGACCCCATCATTTAGTGTGACTACAAATCCCATTATAGCTGAGAAATGGATTAAGTCTCTGGAGATTATATTTACGGCCTTAGAATGAAATGAAATAGAAAATGTTACACTTGTGGTGTAATTTCTACAAGGTGGTGTTGATCAATTGTTTTCCCTAATATAGAATACTCGGAAGGAATAATAAATAGAACTCATAGAATGGATAACTTTTATGAAGACATTCTTCGATATGTACCCCCCCCCCCATGATTAACAAATTGATATAAAGATAAATTTTCCCATTTATAGGAAAGCAGGAACAAATATAGTTTTTTAGATTATAAAGCCACCATTAAAAGGATATAAAGTTATTATATATATCAAACACACAACACGAAGTACAAGATTAACCACTTCTTTGAAGTACTTAAGACAAAATTTAGAAGGGGGATTATATCCCAAAACTTTTCATCATATGAAGAAATAGTTTTAGGTGCCACTAAAAAATAGAAAGAATTATCAGGATCCTGTAAATTCAAAGAAATCCAATAGAAGAAGAGGTATTATCAGCACCAATAAAAAGGGAATTCATCAATGAAGAAGAAGAAGTTTGAGACGTTTTCATCTTTTGAAAAATGAAGAAAGGGTCACCATGGGAAATTCCTGATGGGAATGGGAGTTTGTTATATGTGTGGTGAAAGGGGTCACCATGCTAAAGAGCATAAGGGGAATAAGGAAAAACTGATATTTAGTGTTATAACTACAATGAAATTTGGAACTATGGAAAACAATTCCATAGGAATTAATGGAATCTACCACAGAAAAGGTCTATGGGAGATGACAGTGCTTATGAGATCACTACAGTAGAGGTAGAAGTAAAAAATGAGGTGGAGGAAGGTACATTAATCATATCTTCAAATTTAGAAAATGCCTTATTTAATTCTAGATCATCTAACTCTTTTATATCTACCTATTTTTATAAGAAAGTTAGACATTCCCTTTTGATTTAATCTGAGAGTGTTCAGTAAAAACTACATAGGTAAGTCTCATTACACTAAAGATGGGTTAGTAAAACCCCATTATAACATATAAACAAGGATTATTTATATACCTCATTACCATAACTATGGTTGAATTTGATATAATCCTTAGTATGAGATGTCTCACCAAATACAGTTAAAAGAAATTTACAAGAGGAAGGAATTTATGATTGGAGAGGAATATGAAGAGTTACTCACCTTTATAGAAGAATCATCATATCTTTATTATTATATATATCCACCCCCAGTAACTCTACTCAAATAAATTAATTGGGAAAAATAGAAAAAAAAACATGAAGTGATGTATAAGGTAGAATTCAAATTGAGGATGTACCAATTTTTTATTTTATGTTCTTAGGGGTACAATTACATTCGAACATAAACACACACAACACACACAGATGCTAGAAATAGGGTCATAATCCCCCAAGGGATAACACATCAAACATAGTACTTATTTATTATATTATTTATATTTATATATATTCTATTCCTAAGGCCCTGTGGACATGAACCAAATACATGGCTCATAGACACATTGTATTTTTATAGAATCCCAATATCCCACTTTTATCAAGATCAAATCCCATATAAGAGAGTACATAGGCCCAACAATGCATCATGTGAATATATTTACTAGAAGATACCACACTTCATATTGTAAATGTGATCACCTACAGTGCTGACACCATCACCTTCTTCACCTATATGTGCCATGCCTAGTCATTACTAGCCATATTCCCACTGTTAGATTGAATGATGTGCCCCGCATGTGCCCAACCATATTTATCAGATGTCCCTACCATTAAACCTTTCTAATCCTTTCTTATAGATTGAAAGACATTCATGCCTTCACCCCTGACCATCACAATTGGATTACCCTACCATTTTACCTCCCTGAAAAGTGCTAGAAATCCATGGGACCAATACCTCACCTACTAAGGTTTTTGCTAAAACCTCATCATTCCCAAATGGGCTACGAAAATCACTCACAAATTAGGATTAAAATAATAACACAATTGGGAGTTGAACCCATACTGAAAATATGTAGAGGTAAAAATTAAATCACTCAACTAATACACAAGCTATATGAGGAATACATTGATTTTTTCTTGAGTAATTACCTGGACATCCCCAAAAGAGAGAATTTTAATTCTTCATTGATTTAATACCTAATACAAGGACAATATCAAAGACTTAATACATAATAGACCTTGTAAAATTGATGAATTTGATGAAAAACTAGATTATTTAGGTAGTAATGTATATATTCACCATAATGATTAAACATGGGGATCCCATGTTATCTTCATTAATAATAAATACGAATCCATGAGGTTTTGTATAGATTATAGGGAAAATAATTCTATTAAAATAAATAATATGTAAACTCTAACTCATATTGATGACTTGTTTGATCAACATCATGAAGCACAACACATTTCCAAGATTGATCATTATTCTGGGTATCCTTAATTATGACAGAATAAAGAAGACATTTTGAATATATCTTTTCAAATAAGGTAAGAAAATTAATAATTTAAAATAATTCCATTTGTATTAAAAAATTCACCCTCTATTTTTATGGACATAATGAACAGAGTATTCAAGGAATATCTTGATTATTTTTTATTGTATTAATTGATTATATTCTGGTGTATTCTAAAATATATGAGTAACATGAGAATCATTTTAGTATCACTATTAAAAAACAGATAATTGAAGAGTTATATGGTAAATTTAGTAAGTGTGATTTAAATCTTCAAGAAGTTCATTTTCAGGTCTATATTGTCTCTAATGATGGAATATTAGTTAGTTCTGCAATGAAAACATTATTCAAAGAATGGCCTACACCAATAAAAATAATCGAGGTATGTAGTTTCATTATTTTAGTAGGTTAATATCGGTGATTTTAAAAAAAAATTATTTCTTAGCTAACCCATTTACAAAGATTACACATTAAGGGGTTATATATTTTGGACAAGGGAATGTGAATAATGTTTTGATGAACTAAATATAATATTATTCAATGCATAGATTTTGAATATACAATATAGAAGGGATTTTTCTTTCATATATAGTGATGCATAAAATAATGGGTCTTGGTTGTGTATTAATAAAAAATTATAAAGTTATTAGGTATGCATTATGGAAACTGAAGACTTGCAAATAGGATTATTAAACTGATAATATTTATCTAGAAAATGACATATTTTCTTTGAAAATATAGAGAAATTATCTAGAAGAAAAAAATTAGAAGATATACACATATCATAAAACTCAAAAAAACATCTTATCATAGAAATATCTCAACATGAGATAGATGAAATGTCTTGAGCTACTCAAGGATTATGATAGTTCAATATACTTACACCCAAGGAAAGAGAATATGGTTTCAGATTCGTTGAGTATGAAGGATCATGGAGTTTTATCCCAAATGAGGACTGAGAGGGATCTTATGTTCATGGATCTAGAAAATATGTATATGGTAATTTACAAGTATGGGGAGATTTCAATTGGGTTTGAAATGATTGAAAACCCATTTTTATTATAAGGTATTATGAATTTTTAATTTCATAATAAGGACTTATATAAGAAAATTAATGTTGTGAATGATGTAAAATTAACAGATATTCTTCCTGAATATGGTGTCCTAAAATTTGGAAAGAGGCCAAGTGTTCCTTCAATACATGTGCAAAAAGAGAGTTGTTGGATGATTCTTGTAGCTCAAATTTATCTATACACCATATGAGCACAAATATCTATAGAGATTCGAAGGAAATTTTTTTTTGGGATAACATGAAGTGGAAAATAGATGATTGTGTGCCCAGATTCTTGGTTTTTCAATAGCTGAAGTTTGTGAGTCAGTATCTTAATGTAGTCTTGTAACCTCTTACTATTCCTATGTGGAAATGGGATGAAATTAATGTGTACTCTATCATGGGTCTACCAGAGAATCTTATTAAGAATGATACAATATGGGTTATCATTGATAACCTAACCAAATATGTACATTTACATTATATAATATAAATCCTGCATCTTGAACGCCTCACAAGGATCTATATTAATGAAGTTTTAAGACTTCATGGTGAACCTCTATAAATTGTTTCTGATCTAGATACCCACTTTACATCAAAATTATAGAAAATTCCTCATAAGTTTCATGACACTAATCATTATTTGATTGTTCCATACCATACTCAAACTATTGGAAATTTTTTTGAAGAATAATTAAATCAATGAAAGACATATTTAAGTCATGTTCACTTGAAATTCAAGGTATGTGGGAGAATTACATACCTTTGGTAGAGTTTTCCTATAATAATTATTTCAATTAAATTATTCAAGTGGGTCCATATAAAGTATTATATCGAAAGAGGTGTCATACTTCTACATGTTGGGGTGATGTTGGTGAAACACAACATATATTCCCATAACATGTTTAGAAAACAACAAAAAAGGAAATGGATATTCAAGCTCAAATCAATGCAGCTCAATGTAGGAAAAAGATTTTTTCTTATAACCTTTAATATTCATGTAATGGTTGGAGTTGTTTCTTATTGTTTGGAAATGTCGCTAAATCTCTCAAAAGTACATGATGTGTTTCATTTATCTATGATAAGGAAGTAAATTTTTCAGAAAACACATATTCTCACCTATGATTAAAAAAAATTAAAAACTAAACTTTCATACTGGGAGGAACCCATCCATATTCTTGATACCATAGAGCAGGTATTGATGAATCAGAAGACTTTTCTGGTAAAGGTACTGTGGAGAAGTCACAAAATGGAAGAAGCAACATGGGAACTATAGGATTATATGAAGGCGAACTAGCCACATATTTTTATAAGGTAACACTAAAAAATATCAGGGAAATTTTATTTTATGAGGGAATAAAGTATCACCCCATGAATTTACCAGATTTTTTTAGAATAAATTTAAATTTTGTGAATGCTTACAATGCACACAACCCCGGGTAAATAAAAAAACTATTTAGTTATGTTCTTTCATTGTAAATTATATTATAACACTTATAGATAAGTCTTATAGTGAATTTATATGTCATATATCCAATCAAATACTTTGGAATTCGTCCAATATATTTTATATTTATAAGATTAGAATAAACCCAATATTACACAAAAAACCTATATTTTTTATTTTACAATTATTTAATTGTGAACCTATTTTAAATACAGTTTTTTGAAAATTTTATATATTATATTTGAAAAAATAAACTTCTTCTAAATAATAGTATAAAAATTTACTTGGGTTGAATTTTTTTTTATTTTTCTGATATGTTTCATGTTTTGAGGAATAGTGATAAAATATTGCATTTAAATTGAAAACTCCATTTTTATCAAATTTATTTATAGTTATAAATTATATATTAGAGTTGTTTTAAAGTATAATTAAATCAAATTTTTATCATTTAATCCAATTTAGATCATTTTAAAAAAAATTCATATTTAATCTGGATATAAAAACATGTCAATCATTTGGAAGATTTCGCTTTAAATACCCATTTTCTTATTTCTTCAATGGGGTTATTTTTTATTTAATTTTATAAATTAAGGTTTTTTTGAATTATGTAAAATGGATTTAATATTTTCAATTAAAATTTACAATTTTATCCAATATTTACCTTTTATTTTTTCTACAATACGTATAGTAAAATTAGTAAATTTTAATAACACGGTTATGAGTAAATAGGGTAATTATGATTAAAAATAATATAAAAATATTATAAAAATACCCTAAAACTTTCCCAAAAGATATTGAATGAAAATTATTCAACCATTAGCACATAACTATCAAAATTTAATATTTTAAGAGACACTTTCCCATAATATTGGCTTAAATATTATTCAACTCAAAGGGAGTGACAAAATATCACATTCTTAATTTTAATATGTATAATGTTATTAATATTGGTATAAGTAGAAGATATTATAGACTATATAATTTATTATTAAATATATTCTATTTATATACATCATAAAAATTTTATTTTTAATTTTTATTGAAAATTTAATTAAGATAAATAATTACAAAATAATGATGTAGTAATTACTTTATTAATGAAATAATAAAATAATGATATTAAAAATATAAAAATAAATATTATCTGAAAAAATTAAGATGATACAAGAACTTTATGGTTTAATATGACATGTTAAGGGTGTGTTAGGGTAATTTTTTGAAGTTATATTCCTGTGTGTATTTTATTAATGTCAAAGTTATGAATAATGTCAAAATTAACACTTATGATATTTTTTTAAATGAATTTTTTATTAAATTATTTAAAAATATTAATAACATAAAATAAGTAAAATTTTAAAATATATGGTATAAAATATTATAAATATTTTATTTATGGTCCAATTTAGAATTTATAAGTAAAAATTAAATCATTCTATAATAGAAAAATTGGATACCATAGTTAAAATTTAAATGTGTTAATTAAGGGTTAATCAAAAGGATAAGGATTAAAATAACACCAAATATATTACAAAATATATTGTTTAATGATATTAAAACCATATAATATATTATATTTGAACACATTTCCTTTTTGAGGTATTTGTATAGAGATTGAATTAATTATAAATTGATATTTTGTGAAATTTGAAAAGAGCCCCTCACATTCATTATAAAGGAAACCTCTTAATTTACATACTAACCCAAATTTAAGCCTTATATTTCAACCAATACATTCCAAAATAAGATAAAAAATTCACTCTCTTTATCCTATAATAATTTATTTGGTAATAATTCCATCCAATGAAGCTTTTTTGTATAAACCAAAAGAAGTTACCTCAAAACAAGGTAACATTCTTCAACGATCAATTTAGACTTATTTCATTTCCCAATGCTCCATTTATTTTTATTATAAAGAAATATAATAAAACAGGTTTCCTAAATATACTATATTTTTTTTATTTTCATTTTTATACCTACGTATACATACACATCCATAAAATGTGTAATGAATTTACCATTTGTGTATGGAAAACTACTGCCTCATGAAACGATGTCATTCGTTTTTCCTTCACTGCCTCTCATAGTGGTATTATGATGGAAAAATGTATATATATGTTATATATTATATATATTATGTATTTATTCTAATTTAATTATTTAATTACACATACCCTTATTCTTTCCAATTTGTATAAATTTGATAACATTGTTTGTTGAAGTGTGGACTACTTACACCTCAGGGCGATGTGATTCATTCATGCTATACATTTAATATATAAATGATAGTTTTAATAAAAATATATATTTTATTTTTCATTATTTTAATACAACAATGAAATGAAAGTAGCGTTCAAGCGTATGAACAACCCACCATCTCCATGAACGGTGCATTTCATTTCTTATATCTGAAATTTAGAGATTATTAAAAATACATATATACTGAATATATATAGTATTTAAATCATGTTTTAAATTTTATAGATGATGAAACATGATCTAATTTATAGTAATAACCAATAAAATGTCAAAACATACTCAAGAATCTATCCAATTAACACCCAAAATAGTGAAGATAACGACTGAATGATAAAAAACGGGTAAAAATATATTATAATATGATCATATATGATATAATAAATATTAATATGGTTCTTTAATAAGTTATTAACATTCTTAAAACCATTATACAGGATTTTAAAGTATAATCACTAAAATTAAAATGCAAGCTAATGGATTTCATCTCAATTTGAGAGTTATTTATTGTAATTCACCAATTAAATTTTTTATGGTGTATACTACCATTTGACATATTATATAATTAATCTAATTGTAATCATGATATTATATGTTTTATTTAATTTTATTCCATCATTGAGTTTATAATTCAAATGTTTCAAAGTGGTATGGGATGCATTGTAATTTTTAATGATTATTATCCTCAAAAATGTTTTAATAATATTTTATTGGTATCTCCATAAATAAACATTAAAAAATATTGTTATAAATTATCCTTCACTATGTAATTATTGATAAATTTATATCTTATATTCAATATGGGTATTTTATAAGGCATATTGTTTAATATTTTAATCAATTATTCAGTACGAGGAATGATTTGGACATGAAGGACACGAGTGGATATCGGTTATAGATAGCCCCTCAATGCATTGGTAGTCTCATTAGATGAAGTATTTTGAAAAAAAATATATGGATTTTTACCAATTATGATAGACCATTTGGTGAAAGGCCTCGATGGTAAAGTATCCATGTACCTAGGAAACATGGTGTCTAATAATTAAGAATCTCATTAATTTAGATGTATTTATCATTTATCCATGTGGGTTTTCATAAACATATCTACGGATGAATTCTATTTTTCTTATATTGATTTAGATAAAATGTGATTCAGTTATTTACCTTGACATATATATTCAACCTTATCTAGTTACTTGAATGGATTGTGTTATCATTTATTTACTTTACCATGTTTATTTACTCTCATTAATTCACTATTTATTCACCTTTACCAACTCTTAATGAGAATTTGAGGACACCCACATTTTCTTTCATTTCCCCAGGTTATAAAGAGGAATCCTTTAAATAAGATTCAAGGATGCTATGTTTTTTACTTATGTTATTATTTATCTTCTTTTCTATATGTCTTATGGGTATCAAATTAGTAATTTAGCATTCCAAAACTACTAAACTAGTCGGTCTATTGATATTTTTTTCCTTGTGATAATTCTAATGTAAGAACCTAAACCTCTAGATCTAGGATTCTATGGTCGGTTCATTATAGGTGGCTATATTTTTTCCACCAATCTTCTTAAGAATCGTTCACATAACAAGGCATTATGAAAATATAAAATATCACTAATCAAAAACTCATAATTCTATCTAAATCATATAGTGTCCCTACACACCACAATCATTCCCAATATACTAAATTCAAACTATTTTTAATGATCTGTTGGACCAAGGAATTATTTTTCAATAATGTTATATTGGTAATTTTCTAAAATGTAGGTCAAAGGATAACATAACGATGAATCAGTGTAGAATTGTGAGACATATGAAAAAACCTATAGAAAGAAATTAGACCATTGTTTGGGTTTGGATAAATATATTGTCTAGGGTGGGGACCAATAAATATGATAATCTTGAAATAACCCAATATAGATCTATAATGAAAATCCATCAATAGTAATCCAAAAATAAACCATCATTTTTAAGTAAATTGTATCTCCTTCTACTTGAAAATACCTTATTTAGGATTAAACAAATACAATGAAACATAGAAAATTAGTTTTGGATCTATCCCCACTAAATAATAAAAATAGTCTATTATTTGTGAAATGATCCAAGAGTTCCATTATCTATGTATGACTAATTTATAATGATCATTAATCTATGATATAGCTTTCATTTTTCAATTCTCTATATGAAACAATTTTCAAATACCTAGGGTAATGTGGAAAGACATGGTATTTTTGTAAAATATGGTTTTAAATATAAATTTGGTCATCGCATTAAAAATAAATAAAAAATAAATAAATTCATTCATTAATTATCAAATCCCAACTAAACATTAATAAAAACACATATTTCCAATATATTTTAGGTTTACCTAAGGTAAAAAACACATTTCATATTTAATGGAATTGTCATATTTCACATCTATGAATCAATGTTGGTTCTATTAAATTATTTGAGAAATATTATGCTTTTGTGATATAAAATATTAAATATTTTTATTATTTTAATACTATGCCTACAGAGGCCTTATAATCTCATTCTAAGTTAAATGCCCTGATGATATTATTTAAAACATTAAAAAAAATTTAAAGAATAAATAGTAATTGAAAAATATTACTATCATGAGAGTTGTATATTATATTCATATCATGTCAGATTGAAATACATATTTTATTCAAAATAAATCTAAATGGTATAAAGAATATTGAATTTAGTACTCAAGGAATATGATTTCATGACACACTACAAACATATGACAAAAATCAAGGTAGTTGATTTGTTTAGTAGGAGAAATCATTTATTGAGGGTTATAATGTGGACAGATATTGGTCATATATTAGTATATTAATATATTTGGATATAAAAATTATTAGAGTGGGAAATATCATTTATTCTCCAAATGGATTCATTATTTTTTATTATTTTGATTATATAATCCTATATTTATCAAAATATTTTATTGATGAAAACGAATGTCATTGATGATTTAATGATTGCATAGTTTTTTATTACAACGTTATATTGAATGATTGAATGTGGATATGTGTTCTATAAACATTATAGTTATTTAGGGAATTATATTATGAATCTCACAACTCAAATATATCTATTCAAACAACGTTCACCATGATATAGTTATTTAAGAGAGCATTTTTGGTGGGTTAGTATGAAGCTTGGAATTTTAGATTATGTATCAAGATTTTTGTATATTAAAAAATTAATGATTGAGAGTCATAATCTTGAAGGTTTCAAGATGCATCACTCTATACCAATGAGTAAATGTGATGATATAACAATGGAATTATTCATTTAAGTACAATAAAATCCTCAGAGTAATTATATTGTATGAGGTATTATGGATATCTATTCAAAATCAACACATTATTTATCTATAAAGTGTCGATATACCCCTTGGATACCCAATAAAAATATTCACTAATTATTGTGTGGTAATCTAGGGAGAAACACTTTCAATTGTTTATTTTCATTACTAGTAGTTGATAGTATAATTTTCTATGAGTATTCAAAATAATATTGATAATGATATACATTTTACTATTTCCTATCAACATTATACTGATGGGAATCTCAAAATTAATATTCAATATTTAGAATATATACTGTGGTATTTTTATTACACCCTAAATGAATTTTGGGGTGTATTTATTTCAACTAGATTTTCTTACAATATGAAATTAGCATCGTGAAATTATAGAATTTTATATGGTGAATGATATGGGGATTTTATAAAGGTATGTTAAGGATACACACAAGTAAACAAGTGATTTTGTAAAGGTATGTGAAGGTCGTGTATATGTAGATGAATTCATGCACAACATAATCTAAATCGATTAAGTGTAGCCCACATATTCCATGGATTGTGTAACGGTAAGAAACTCACATAAAGGTAAATGATATACTATGTAAGGGTAGAGTTAATGTTTCATGTTGGATTCTGAGGTCCATTGTGTAAAGGTATCACATGAGTAATGGTAGTTATGTAAGGATATGGGAGGATCATGAAAGTATATAATCTGGTTGGGTAATGGTAGCCACTAAAGAAGGGGTAACTGCATAAAGGTACATGGTTTCATAAGGGTACATGCGTATTTGTATATTGTGTAACCCATTTATCATATGGGTAAATCCTCAAGAATTTAAGCATATTGGAAGCTCAAATAAGGGAAAATCCTTTTCCCAATATGGGCATTTGAAGTTGTGTATGAGTACTAGAGTATCTATATGTTAGTATGTCAGGTCTTACACTACCTACATAAGGTTAAATTGATAAATTTGTAAGATAAAAATGAAACCACATAGTGTATGATATTATACAATTTAAATTCTTATTAGAGGAAGGATACGATGTAGAAAAATAATCAATGATTCATCAGGTGTCGTTATGATATGAGTATTGTATTCACAAACCATAGAGACACATATTATGAAATTGTAAATATATTGATGAGTTTAATATTTTATATAAATAATATGGAATAATACACATCACAAGAATATGTACATTGCATCATAGATATTATAGCCATGATGAAATGTAGATTGAGAACTTATCTAGTATTTAACAAATAATTTAGTATCTGAACCATAGTGAAGAAGCTACATAATACCAATAGGTTTTTTGGGTGATTTGGAGAATTTCAATCCATTGAGGTTTTGGATACACATTAGTAATCATGTCTGTATAAAATATTTTATTTTGGTAGACTCTTAACTATTATAAACATATTGATTGTGTGTTGGTTTTTATTAAAGTTTGTATAATAACATTATATGGAGGTTTTTATCATCGTAGGGAATGAAACATTTAAAGGATGAAGACTATGATCATGGTGCTATGTAAATACGGTTTTCTATACGAAAATATATGGAAGTACAAGATGGAATATAGAGATATTTTTAGAGAAAATTATAATTAGAATTTATATCCTTAATATATGATAATATAAATCATGAGACACATAGGGAATTTGAGATACTTTTATGAATATTATAATTACAGTTCCACACATTCAGTTTTTGGTATTTATAGATATGTATATACATGTTGCATAGATGGATATATTCTACGGAAATTATTTCTTTAAGATATAGAAATATTCTAGGCTATTATTACCAGAGACACTTGGTGTAGTTGAAATGATCCTAGGAAATCGGATAATCAATCCTAGTCATTTAATTGATTGGAGGAAACTAAAATCTCAATAAAATAACATATTTTAGAACTTTAGAAATATATATATTACTAGAGAACATATTGAAGATCATAATTTATTATGATGAATAATTTATTATTATAGATGATGGGATTTAAAATTGAAGTATTGGTACTGTTGAAAATGATTCAAGAGTTAATAAGGTGATTATTGTTCCTACAACAATGTGAAACCTTTCCATACAAAATTGAGAATTTTTAAAATTGGATCTTCAATGTATTTTGATATATTTTCTAGAGGTGATAAAAAAGGAATTTCAATAGGGAATTTATTCATAAAAAATATGAAATAAATTATTGTGATGCTAGTGAATGGAATTAATTTTCCATAAACTATTAAGGTAATCATTTTAACTGGTAGTGATCCTAAAAAGAACTATTTTATGGATTAACTTGAGGGATGTAGTTAGAAATTGTTAAATATGTAAGGTTGTAGGCCTCTTCATTATGGTGACATGGCCTATGAAATTTTATGAAGTTATGTTAGTAGTGGTTTTTGTGTATAAGGAAATGTCCATGAATGATCCATGGATGAAGCCCAATGATTGTCTGTCAAGTATATACTCATGTCCATTTTTAATTTATACATTCACTCTAAAACAAATCAGAAAATTGAATGATTGTATAGTTAAGGATTATAATATGTAACCTCATGATTGAGAGTTTTAGACCCATGAAGGGATAGTGAGTAATTAAAGGAGTATTTTTTTAACTTCCATTAGGATTGAATACCCTGATCTGACCTACCCTTTTAGATGTAATCTTACTCCAAGACATTAATTTATTTCCAAAAAGTGTTATCAATGGGATAGGTCCATATTTTTATTTATTATTTTATTAAATTGATTTGATATCTTATAATATATGTATTATATAGTTAGTTATTATATCTTTGATGTAAATAACTTTTATTCATATAAAAATAAGTTCATACGATCCATGTATGTTTCTCATATATTTTATCAAGAAGTGGTTGAATATGTAATTTATTAGACAAAAAGACACAATGTAATCTTTGAAGTATATACTATAATACATTAAATTTATACATTGTTAAATGAATCATTAATGGAATAAATTGAGGAATACATGTAATAATGGATGAATCGTTACATGTTTTACAAAGACTTTTGGTTATAATTGGATGAATTTTTTAACTTAGTGAAACTTCTAATTTGTAAGGTCAATATGAGGAAAACAAATAGGATTAAATAGAAATGAATGATGGTGGTGATATCCACTTCTGATGTAACTTCAAAAGATACATATTCATGTGGGATTGATTCCATAATTAAAAATAATACCATGAAAATGAAGGATGAAAATATTAAATTCCATGATAAGAAGTGTTTAAGAGGTATCACAAAAAAAGTTCCATTCAATAGAGGTTGAGTTATTTGGTTATAATTTATGATGAAAAACATGGTGAAAATATTTTATTCCCTTCCTTAAAGAAACTATAATTGAAAATGAATGTTTAATAGTGATGAGTTAGTTAATCTAGAACAACCATATTTCATTACATAAGGAACATAGGGGTACCCATATCCCCATATGCCCAGTTTTTTCAAATTTCATCTAAATAAGTGAAAAATATAGGGGTAGATATGACAGATCGTGTGATTTTTCTTTATGATAACATGAATTATGGTACTAGGGAAGAATAAGTGAATTGATATTCTTTATGATATAGGTAGGAAAAACATATCTCACCTAACTATTAAAGAAATATGTGATATCAAAAATAGTGTCAAAAATTCCCTAGAAGGAGTTGTGATAATCATAAAAGGCTATTATGACATATAAGATATTTTTTATGCTAAAAATATCTGAAAGGTATGGAGTTTAGATGATATCACATATCCAAATTGACCCTCTCTTGCAACAAGTGTTTCCAAATGTTTATCATGTGTTATAAAATTTGTTATCATTTTTTAGGTTTCTCAAAACCATGTAATTTAATAAAATGTAATTATAGTGTTAAAGCCAAATTTTGTGTTTTGAATGATTAAAAATGGATGATTTTATTATTATTCTAAAATGAAATTCATGAGTGACGTGCACAACCATGTAATTTTTTTAAAAAGACTTTTTTCTTATACATATCTTTGTATTAGTATGTTAAAATAATTTGTTAAAATTCCATATGAAATATGATAATTTTATTATGTGAATATGTTTAAAATCAATGACTATAGTGGAATTAAAACTTCTAGAGTTTTGTTTTCTGATTGGAAAATTTGATCAATATGTTTTAGATAAATGGAGGATAAGCTATGATTATGATGATGTTCCTTTCAATATGGGGGATATTTATTAATGGTGTATCCCTTATTTTAAAGGATAATATTTTAAAAGAACCTTTTATACATAAAATATTATATTTAAATAGGGGGATAACATTCATACACCATAATATATTTTCATTAATAATTTATAAGTCTTGAAAAGGTTGAAACATAAGAAAAACTCATTTTATTTTATTCAAAAAAAGTTGGTTGAGTGAAAACGGATATTTGATCCCATTGTATCATGGTGATCTCATAATGAAAATATTTTAATCAAAATATAATAGAGATATTTTTTAACCCAAATAATGATTCAATTGTATTTTTTGGTAATACGGATTTAGCATAGGTGAAATATGGAATTATAGATAATGGAGGATATGGAGGTTCGATAATGGTAAGTGAAGCTTTTGTATTGGTACAAGGGAGATTGCGTAAAATTTATTGAAGTATACATATAATTATATGATTCATTTTAATTTAATCAAACCTTCATAAGGTTATATGAAACTCAGGTAGGGGAAATCCATATCCATGTATGGTTATACGCAGTTGTGTAATGTTATCTGGGTATCTGCAAAAATATAAGTTAGGTCTTCCATTACCCATGTAATTGTAATGTGATACCTACAAAATGGCCACACCACTCCACCATAGTGTGGGATATATCACAAAAAAATAGAAAAAGATTAGAAGGATAAAACATAAATTAATATTATAAGACATATACATAGTGATGTTGAGATGTAGAGAGTTTTCACATGCTTTAAGGACATGTATTAATCTATAAAAAAGGATTGATTGTGTTTTTAGTGCTTCATAAAATTTAAGTAATAATCCAAAACACATGAGTATGATTATTACATAATTAATATTATATATACACTATATATTTTACTGATGTATTAATCATGTATTCTCCCATTTAATAAATATATATAATGTAGTGAAGAATCTACACTATATCTCCGATTGATAATGGATATTTGGAAGATAATTAACCTTGGAGGTAAATGCTATACTGTAGTAGTAATTTGTGAATATAGGAGGATATTTCATGAGGCTTATAACTTTCAACCAATATATTATGTGGTATTTTTATTCCAAAATGGATTTTCAATTACATGATATGGAGGTTTTCATGAACGTATGGAATGAAGCCTTAAATTTTGGAGACCATGATCATGGTTACTCGCAAATACAGTTTTCCATATTTCCATAATGTATGTTCATGTGGGGATATATATAAATTCATGGGTTGTATTATAATGAGAATTCATATCCTTCCTATATGGAAATAGCTATCCCAAGAAACATAGAACAATTTTGAGAAATTTATAACCCTTAATATTATAGTGGTTCTCATTCTATTTACTATATTTATAAATAATAAATTAGTTATTCTTTAGGTAGATATATTCTAGGGTAGTTATATATTTCAGATATTGAAAGATTCTCATTAGTTACATATTAAAACACATGTGACAGTTTTAATGATCCTAGGAAATATGATATTCAATCTATGGAATTTTATTTAATGGATGAAGTATTATTACTTATGAAATCTCCAATATTATTTTTAGGTAAATAGATATCATAATGCATAGAATAATTAATTTCATGATTTCATATTTGGAAGAAGGTCATATTCTATATGTAGGACCGGAAGCATAAATTATTAGTATTATTGATGATCCTTCAAATTTTGAAGAAGGGGATTTATGTTCCCATAAATATGTGAAGTTGGTCAAGACAGAATTTTTAATATGAAGATGGTGTTACATGATGATATTTTTCATATTTAGAGAAGGATCATCAAAATTTACACTAATAGAGAATTTATTCTTTCCTAATAAACCAATCCATTATATTGATTTCAGAGGAGGTACCTACATGTACATAAAATATGCGGGTAATTAATTCCACCTATTGTGATCCAATGAAGGAATATTAAATGTAGAAACCCTTGGGAAAAATTGAGTTGAACCTAAACATATATTTTTGTGAGAATTGGGCAATGAGTGATTTATCCTGAACCATTGATTGTAGTGAGCATTATTTTTATTATACTCTATGACACAATGTCGTTGAATTCTCTTTGGATTTTGACTAATGAGGGTGAACCAAGAAAATACACATGTCAATATTTACATTGTCAATAAAAACCAAAATAGATCAATAAATGTAAATTATATTTGTGTAATGAGATTAAAATTTTATTCCTATTTTTTAGAGGTCAAGACCCTTGAAGAAAAAATGAGACTTTAAAGGATTATCATTTTAAATTTCTTTAACAGTGCATACCCTAATTCACCACCCATATTGGGGGAATCTCGCCCAATGTACGTTTTGTATTTATAAAATTATATAAAATGACTGAAATTTTTGTGTTTTTAGTATATATCGTTGGATAAAATTTTCAAAAAATAATATTTTTTTAAACACTACAAAGGTAACAATATAAAGAATTGTTTATGAAGAATTTATGTACTCAAACATTTCTATATTAAGAAATATTATGGTATCTAGTAGGATAAGAAAATATTGAGTAGTAAATAAATTACTTTTGAACTATTTAGAATATTATTAGCACTTCCAAATGTTCAAAAAAATAGATATAAAAAACTAGTGAAATTATTTTGAATATAAAGTAGGAGATCATGTTTTTGTAATTGTATATTTGAGGAAGGTTATTGTATTTCTTGATGTGAAATGGGTGTGGAGAGATTGGAATATCTAGATTTATAATATTTTTTATAAAGTTTATGTTAAGGATTACTATTTTGAAAATATGTCTATATTCTCTAATATTCATGATGTTTTCTTTATCTTATTATTATTTATGTACATCCCAATCCCAACGCATTTACCCAACAATGATGAAGTAGAGAAGGAACACTATTTTTCTTACTAGTAACATACAATTGAAATTGTAGAAAATAAATTTAACGTTTCATAGTATTGAATGTCTAGTATGGTAAATATGTGATCACTATGTAATACTATATATGAGTCAATGATGGATCCTAATGAAAAAATGATTAAGAACTAAACACTTTTATTTATTAGGTATAATTTTGGAAATTTCAAGGGGATGTTGCTGAATAAGGGAAATTTTGTGTGATCTAAGTATTAATTATAATAGGTAAGAATATAATAAAAACTAGAATATAGTATGATATAAATTTTATAATTCCAATAAAAAAATTGTCCGAATTTTATTTTTAAAATTTTGATAAAAATTAACATCGTTTTATGTTTTTGCTTTTATAAAAAAAATTAAGATGAAATTTTTTAATTTTTCCATCCAAATAATTTTTTATGAATAATGAATATATAGTTTCATTTATTTGATTTAATTTATAAATTATTAATATAAAAAATATAATTTATTAGTATGTGGATTAGAAATTACAAATAAATGAAGATTATAAATTAAGGTAAAAGTATCAATTTTAAGAAACCAATTTTTATATGTTTGATGTGATTGAATAAAATAAATAAGTAACTATTATTACATTATTTTTAGTTATTTAATTTTAATAAATTTAATAATTTAAATTAACATTAATCTAGAGGTTTATATGAGGTAGAGAATAATAATATAGAAATTTTTATTCTAAATGATACATTTCATTGAAAAATGATTTGTTACATGTTGTGTGTGATAATAATAGATTTAATTTTTATAAATATTGTAAATTGAAAATAATGGATTTTTTTAAATTATAGATTCATAATATTAATTTCGTTAACAATTAATGATTCATTTTTAGACATAAAAATTAGTTACCATAGTAAAATATTATCCTTAGGATGATATTTAAAATGTTTTAGCCGTAGTTAAAGAAATTATAGAACATAAAATATCACAAAAACATGTTTTGATTTTATAGTATGATATAATTTTTAACCATAATTATCCTCTCATAAAACTTGGGATTTATTGGTTCCACATGACATTGAAAATAACATTTTTATTTAAATGTCATAAATATTTATAGAAGTGCCACCATATCACTTATAAAAGGCCCCCAACACCACCTCACTTATCCACACACCATTAGAACCTCATATACACCATTCCCAACAAAAACCATAACAAAATCTCATTTTCACAACATAGTTTTTAGGGTCTCATAAAAACACCATTCTATGACGTCATAAGATTATTTCCAAATGACAATATCATGACCCCCACCCTCTAAAGATACCCATCATGGGATGGAAATGATGAAAGGGAGATGATGACCTCATATTCCAGCCTGTAGTAGGCCCTAGGGTGACTTCCAACACTAAGGGTATAAAAATATCACATAATGTGAGGATTTATCTGATTTTTTATAGAAAAAATATCGAGAGATAAGATGTATAAACCTACAAACAAATCCAAGGCATGTATAAAAGAAAACAAAAATCCATCCTACATGCATGTTTAAAATAAAACTGTTACAAATGAAATAAATCTCCAATGTAAGTACCAAATGTAAGGCTAGGCAGTGACACAAAAACTATCATAATACGAGCTAGTAATATCTTGCATAGTCCACAATGTCGTATTAGAAACCTAAAAATAGTTCTTATATAAGTAGGGTGTGAATACAAGTATACTCAGTAGTAAAACCCAAGTCTCTCATGAACACATGAAAGGAAGCATACTAATCACCCTATGATAATATAGCTGAACCAAATGGAACATAACAGGGTATACTAGCCATATCACCATCACCAAGACCTGATCACTAAGTAATGCATGTCAGATAAAGTAATATATTTAGCACATCGATGATTTGGGTACCCTACACCACTTCCCACTGGTTTAAGCTCTCTTTCCTAATGTAAAAAATCCACACACACCCACCTCTTCCAAAAGAACCACTACACAACTCACCCACAGACACCTGTGCCCCCACTAACCACATCTCATCCCATTAACTATGCTAGAGTCACATCTCATCCCACCCATAGACACCCGGGCCACAAAACACATCTCATACATCTAGCATACACTAGGGCCACAAACCACATCTCACCCCGAAGACACCTAGGCCACAAACCACATCTCATCTCGAAGAAACCTGGGCCAAAAACCATATCACATCCCAAAGACACCTAAGAAATCACAACACATATCATCCCGAAGACACCTGGTAAATCACAACTCGCCCAAACACACCTGGGCCTCACATACCACAATGTACAAGTAGAATATTGGGATATCTCTACCTAGACGAGAGACCATGGAAGAGTGGGTGGCTAGCCATCCATCTTATCACAAGGATTTTTGGGAACGACACCCTCCCCAGTGATGATTGGAGTGTTCGGAATAGATTTTCCAACTTGGGTGAGGTGTTTATAGAAAAAAAAGAAAAAAAGTCTACATATATATGATACCAAACAATTATGTCCATCCTATGGGTTCTCAAATAAACATCATGCTCTCAACACTAAAAACCATGATACTACCACTAAATGTGAAAAAACACACATCAAACCACAACCCAATTCATATTTCCAACCAATTTAATTATCCTTTACCATTCTTCATTCATAGTTCATTTATTCATTCCGTTGACCAAAAAACCCAAGCCAGTCTAAAAAATTATTAACCAATTATTTATTCTTGTTTTCCACTACTATCCAAGTAACTACAAAGCAAAAAATAATAATAATAAAAGTGGAAAAATTCAAACATGGAGAAATTCGTAGAGAGTTACCCAAACCAACAAAAAAATTCCCCAACGCTCAACCACACCCAACAACACAACGTAAAAAAATTTGATCATAGCCCAGCTTCAAAACACTACACTTCCATTAAACAAATAAAAAATCTATAAACATGATATTAAATTACATATCTATGTTGATGTATCATCTAAAAGGTCATCCACAACACCAATCAAGCTAACACACATCATGTACCTATTCTTCACAACCAGACCACAACACAAACCAGAGAAAACCCACATGTCACAACATACCCACATCACCTTCCATTGTTCCTACACACACAAACATGACTATCCCAAACAACACATCTCCCCACACACCAATGAATAAAAAAATTACAGATTCTAAAGGCATTTCTTTATTTTCTCTTGTTAATTAAACGGTTATAAAAAAACAGGTAATCTTGGGGAATCCGTTTATTAGTAAAGTGTACATGATTTATTAATTTCCATATATATGTGTCCAAAATGAACTAAATAGAATGAAATTCATTTAGTGAATAAAGAAATCCACAAATGACCACCATTTTTAGTAGGGCGTTCTTCCCATATAATCACGACATTACAATCAATATCAAGGCTATAAAGAATGAGAACCAAACTTTTTCCCCTTTAAAATTCAATTGTCTAGTTCATTATCTTAGATTAAGTCAGTACAACTATAATCCAAGGGTGAAAAAAGAAAAAACCCTCCTTCATGTTACACAATAATGAGAAACAAGAGAAACCCTACATACAAGAGATGTCAACATTCATTGCATGAGAATAGATCATGTAACAGTCATTTGATTACAAATCCCACAATATCTTCATCCATATGAGGATATCACGGCACCACTGAACCAACAAAAAATGTGAGAGACCCAATTAGGAATCATAGATAAAAACACTCCATAACACGATGATGATATATGGAAGAGAACGAGAGAAAACCGAGGAAGGATGCTAGAAAAACAAAATAAGAACTTACCTTGGATCAGTGCAGATTACCAATGAACGATCACCGAGATTAACAGATCGAAGAGGTAGGTTGCGGGTTTGAAGAAATCCTCAGGGCTCCTTGGGTCCATACAGAATAATAGAGATTGTTACAGTTATAGGGTTTGAGAAAACTTGAGTAGTTTTAATATTTTAATATATTACAACATCATGGTATTACACAATGTGTAATCCACTTTTAGGTCGGGTAATACCTCGAGGTCTACATCCCCTGAAAAATGTGTCACCCCTTTATTTTAATTTTATTTTTCAGACCCATATGTATTTAATGTTTGGAATATCTCATTGATTTTGTGTAAAAGTATGCATGTCATCAAGGTTTCCAGGATAATCCATGAAACCAAACTTCAAGATGTGAAATTAGGTTACACAATGTGTAACCTCCCAACATACATCTTGTAACAACTGAACTTATCCAAACTCCCTCTAAGATTCCTCCAAGAACTTCTAATGACCAAATTTGCAATGTAATATAATATGAAGGCACAAACCATTACTATAGATACCCCTCAATTGATTCTCATCATCTATAATCCAAAAAAAATCCCATAAGAGAGTGGGATCCAAGGGAACACCCTGCGATATACCTCTCAAGGATCTATCTACCCTTGAAACATTTTAACAACCACAAAAATTAACATTCCATGATAAACCACCCTATGTTTTTGAAATATGGTGTTAAACCTCCACATACATGAACACCTCCTATGATATCTTCTAACCCAAAAAACCATGAAACACACCACACAATCACAATGACCATGCCATCTCAAACCCAAAAATCTAAGAATCTCATTCTATATGTGAAGATAATATTCACTCTGGGAAACACTGACACAACCGAACCGGTTTAATTACTAGAACTTTAATGCATCTTAATTAGGAATCTAGTATTACCCTTTTCACATGTCAGGAATTTATTTCACATTTCACCACACATATCTCATTCCAAGGGGAAAAACTAATCTCATATAAAATAATGTTCGAGAATCACATAATAAATAAAAAAACATAACAAAACTAAAAAAAACTTTTTGTACTGGACACACATATATGTTTCTCATTCTTAAGTACTCTCTTCTAAGCTACCAGGCCTCTATAAAACACGAACGAAGGGAATAGTCTAACCATGCAACACATTCTTCCAATGGTCTTCAATCTCTAAAAGTCTCTCTGAGTATGTCATGTGTTCTTTGATATCCAATTATCCCCATTAAATTACATAGGATTCATCGTGACGATACTGAAGGAGTTGAAATAAGTGGAAGTCTTCATGGACCATATCGAACTATAGTAGCAGTGTCAAGTAGTATTCCATCTCAACAACTCATCACAACACCTCGAAGGGTACAATGAACATGGGAGAATGTTTACTACCTCTGTCAAACCTTTATTGCCCATTTTGAGGGGAAACATTCAAGAACATGTGTTCCCCAACCTCTAACTCCAAGGGCCTCCTCCTCTGATCAGAATAATATTTCTTCTGGTTTTGTTCCACTTTTATCCTATCATGAACGAGATGAGCCTTCTCTTTCATGCTCTACACTACCTCGGGATGAAGAACACATGTCTCCTCAACCTCTATCCATCATAATGGTGAATGACATGGTCTTCCATACAAATTTTTAAAAGAAGCCATGCCAATGGTAGTGATAAATATTATTATAAGAACTCTCTACCAAGGTTAAGTGACACACCCAAGATCTTTCAATGTTCAATATGTATTCTTGTAGTATATCCTCTAGTGTATAGACAGTTTATTCTGTCTGACCATCTATTTGAGGGAGGAAGGAAGTGTTGAGGCATAAATGGGTGCCAAAATCATGCTATAATCCCCGCCAAACTCACGGGGTAAAACTTTATACCAATCCAAGACAATGGACTTCTGAAATACATGAAACAGTTCCACCTCATCTATGTACTGATGTTCCAAGTAATCCACTAGGCTGGACTCCTTAGTGCTAATAAGTGGTCCAATTTTTTCTGCCGATTCACTATCTCCCAGATAGCATCATATCCTCCCAGATCCCAAGGTAAAACAGCGATGAAATCCATTGATATATCATCCCACTTCCTCTTGGGAACATCCATGGGATGCAACAAACCACTAGGAACATGGTGCTCAGCCTTTACCTGGCAGAAGACCAAGTATCTTACCACAAAATCTTCTACTATCTTCTTAATCCTTGGCCACAAATACTACATCTTCAAGAAATGGTACATCTTATAAATTCTCGGGGGTACCGATAAGGGTGAGTAATGGAACTCATGAATGACTCCCTCATGCATCACCGTCAGAACAAAAAACTTCTATGGAAAAAAATATTATTCTATCCATCCTTCGACCATCCCTCCAGAGTATCACCATGGCTAACATGATCACGCATCACCTCTGAACTTGAGTCTCCCCACTAATACTCCTTCACTTTTTTCATTATAGAAGACTAAAATATCATCTGAAACCAACATCCTCTACCACCATCCACAATGGCATCCATGTGCAAGGCTACAAACTCCTCCATTTCATTCCAAAAATCCTCATATTACCAAACAACCTCCTTCTACAATTTCCTCCTTAGGGCATTGGCCATGATATTTCCATTTCCTGATCTGTAGAAGATGTAAAAATCATAGTCATAGAGAAAATTCATCCACTTCCATTATAACAAGGTTATATCACATTGGAAAAGATTTACATCAAACTATTATAGTCTGTGAAGACCAAAAAGAGGTCCCCAATAAGGTAATATCACTATAACTTCAGCACAAACACAACCGTTGATAGCTCGTGATCATGGTTGGAATAGTTATTCTTGTGGGGGAATAACATCCTAGACCCATATGAGATCATTTCATACCATTGTATCTTGTCACATCCCAAGAAAAGATGAGAAGTATCATAGAATACCTCAAACATCACCCCTTCCTCAGGAAACCAGAGCACTAACCAACATACCCTTCAGATAAATGAACGCTTCCTAGAACTTCTCATTCAACACAAAATCATGGTCCTTTCTAGTCATAGCTATCAACCAAGCTTAAAATTGAGAGAAAATTGGTACAAACCACCGATAATATCCTTTAAGACCAAGGAAACTGAAAATCTCTACCACATTCTTGGGTGCTTCCCAAGAAACAACTGCTTCTACATTTGAAGGGTCCACTACTATGCCCTAATAAGACACCACATGCATTAGGAAATGCACCTCCCGTATACAAAACCTGTACTTGTACAACATTTTATAGAGGTGGTGGATTTGAAGAACCCGCAATATAGTATTGAGATGCTCAATATGCTCCTCCTCTAACCTTGATTAGAACAAGATGTTGTCAATAAACACAACAATGAACCAATCTAAGAACTCATAGAACACAGAATTCATAAGTCCCTTGAACATAGCTAGTGTGTTCGTAACACCAAAGTTTGTGGCCAAAAACTCGAAGTGTCGATACTTGCATCTGAATGTAGTCATTGGTATATTGTTCTCTGTTACCCTCAACTAGTGATATCCAAATTGTAGATCGGTCTTATAAAACCATCATGACCCTCTCAACTAGTCAAAAATATCATCTATCCTCAGAGAGTGTAACTATTTTTTTCTGTCACCTGATTCAAACTCTACTAGTCATTGAAAAACCATAGACCACCATCCTCTTTCATCTCAAACAGTATGGGATTACCCGATAGTGATGAAATGGTCTAGATAAAACCTTTCTACATCAGATCTTCCACCTAGATCATCAAATCCCATAGTTTAGACGGTTTCTTCAGAAAAGTATCCATCGAAATTGGGGAATCATCAAGCTCCAAGCCTATCCCAAACTCAAAATCACATCAAGGGGTAGAGTCACAGACTTCTTATAAAAAACATAAAGTAACTCCCCAACAAATTTTGGAACCTCCACCATCACAACATCTACTGATCTCACTAACCAATCATCCAACAAGGAAAGAAAAGTTTCTATACACTGACTACCCACCTAACATGTCCTCTCCCCAAGGAAAACCACACACTAACTAACCATGCAAGAAAAAACCACTCATATTTAGATGTAATTGATAGAATTATTCATGAAATACAATCATTCAATGACATGAATGACATAGTATGGATACATATTTAGTAAGAAAATATCCCCATTGGACTGATGTGGTCTCATAATTAGTCTACATCCATAGAACATATCAGACAAACTGTTGTGACCTTCAACTAGAGTACCCAACACTAGGGGCACATAGATCCTCTCTATATATATTATCAGAACATGGGGTAGAGTGGGTGAAAATAATGAGTATTAATCTCCCAAATCAAACAAAGTAGAAGCTAGGGTACTAATCTTATAAATCCTACTTTTAATGATCTTTGGCCTTACTAGAACTGCTAATTATATGGCATGAAACTAACTACACCCAACTCCTCTTCCTCTAAACTGATGAATGCCTCCAAAAACACAACCAGATAGAGGTCCCTAAGGTTGGAACCTACCTTCTCTATCTCCCCTAAGTGGAGAATGAGCATGTTGTCCCTACCATTGAGATGGCTTGGCTGGCCACTACTGCTGAGGATGGCACTAAACCTATCATCCTCTACTATAATGAGCTAGAACGACCATTGTACATTGATTTTGAACATGTCCATAGACCCCACATATGGGACACCTCAGTTCCAAATTCATTGGAAATGTATAGGAACCATTAGGACCATTAGGTCAAAAAGGGTTCTGCTAGGGTGAGATCCCCACCGACCGAAACCTTCAAGGCCCTAGCACCTGAAAACAATTTCTTGAAACCATTCCTCATGAATAACTTTGTTGGTTCACCTCTCGTAGTAGACTTCCTTCTAAGTGAATCTAGTCAATTACCTCCTCCTTCTTCTAAACATCTAATTATGTCTGCAATGTAAATGGGGTAACTATCTACTTGATGGAAGGATGAGGTGCCTACTCAAGGAATATCACACGAGACTCATCATATTGAAAAAGATTGATGAAAAAAAGTTATCCTTGAACATAATCCCCCCATCCCATGCTAAAATACTCTTCTACTTTAGGGTGAGTAACACTTTCCTCTTGTCAACCCTCATCATTGATGAAAGGATTTTTGTTCAAAACTCCCTCTTGAAATTGATCCATATAATGTCATCCTCCTTCCTCTTCCCTAGGTATAACATCCACCACTAAAACACAACTCCCTGCATTTGAATTGTTTCCAAAAGAACCTAGTACTCTATCAGAGTCTGTATCAAACTGAATGTGATTTCAATCTCCCCAATTCTTCTCTCTATATCATGTCAAAAACACTTTCCTTGTACTTTCCCAAGGCCTACCATGAGAAATAATGTAATTTTCTCTTCCACTAGTCATCTTCCTCCACTATATCAACCCTCCACTGATCAACTATATCAGCCTACTAATCCTCAACTCCATGATCCACACATGGATGACAACTCAGATCCATAGTTGAAATGTAAAAAATGAATTACTAAGCCTGAATTGTATGGAATTTAATAAAAATTCATTTCAACTCATTTAACCCATTATTCATTTCAAATTTCTCAAAATACCCAATTTAAACAAGAATAGAAGACATTATGATGGATGTATATTTCCTACGGTCTCTACCATGTAAATAGTGTAGCCTCACTTGGTTGTTCGGAAGGCTTAGTGTCCTTGAATTGGATCACAAGGGACCCTGAATTCATGTGTCCTAAAGAGTCTTCCCTGGATTATTTCACACACCATGATTACCTCACATTATTTTTATATCGACCCATGAAATATTCACTATTCCTAACTCCAAAATCAATCTTATCTCTCAACCATCATCCTCTGATACCATTTTTTCATGACCCCCTACCTCCAAATATACCCCTCTTAGGCTGGCAATGATGAAAGGGAGATGATGACCCCCGAGTCCCACCCCCAGTTGGCCCAGGGGTGGTGACCGACACCAAGGGTATACAAATCTCACTAAATGAGAGGTATTACCCTTTTTATTGTAAATATTATTGGGGGATAAGATGTATCAACCAAAACACAACTCCAAGATATATATAAAAGAAATCCAAAATCCATCCCACATGCATGTTTAAAATAAAATAATTAAAAATGAAATAAATCTCTAAATTATGTAACAAAATTAAGGCTATATATCAACACAACAATTGTCAACATACGAGCTAGTAAAGTCCATCATGGTCCAAAAAGTCCACTAATAAACCTAAAAAAGATTTATATACATCAGGTGAGGATATAAGTATACTCAGAAGGAAACCCCAATCCTCTTGTAAATGTGTGAAAGGAAGCATAGTAGCCCCCTATTAGCAAAAAAGGTATACTAGCCATCCTATCTTCACCAAGGCATGCTCACCAAGTAACGCATGTGTAGTAAAGTAATATATTATGCACATAGATGATTTGGGAACCCAACACCACTTCCCATATGTTTATCCACTCTTGCCTAAGGAAAACATCATATTTTTTTCTCCTCTTTTAAGAGAACCATATCACAACTCACCCGCACACACTTGGGCCCCATAAACCACTTCCCATACCATCACCTAATCTTGATTCACATCACATCCAGCCTGAAGACACCTAGTCCACAAACAAAATCTCATCCCACCATCAAACACAATGGCCACAAACCACATCACATCTCACCCACAGACACCTAGGACAAAAACCAAATCTCATACCAAAGACACCTGGGCTACAAGCCACATTTAATCCCTAAGAAACTGAGGCCACAAACCACATCTCATCCTGAAGACACATGGGAAAGCACAAAAAATCTTAAACCGAAGACACCTGGGAAAGAAGAAATCACTCACACACAACATGGAATCCCAAACCACAACCTACCTAAAGAATATTGTGCTATAAATACCTGGAATAGGGAGGAGTGAAGAGTGGGTGGCCAACCATCCATCCTCCCACTGGTATTTTTGGGAAATACATTATCCCTTGTGATGATGGGGTTGTTCGACACACTGTGCTAAACTAGGGAGGGGTTCATATAGAAAACACAAGGAAAATACAAGCATATACATATATGATACCTAACACTCACTCACATCATATATGTTCTCAAACAATCAACCAGCTCTCAACACTGGAAACCTTGCTACTACCACTTAATGTACAACACCACACATCATACCAAAATCCAATTCAAATTTTCAGTCAATTTAATTAGAAATTACCATTGTTCATAAACATTTAATTTATTCATTATGTTAACCAAAAAATGCAAGATAGTATCAGAATATATTATTCAATTATTTATTCAAATATTCCATTACTATCTTGGAATCTACCAAGAACAACACATAACAAGCAACACGAAAAAAGTCAAACATGAATAAACTCTAAGAGAATCACCTATACCAACCAAAACAAGTCCTCATCTCTTAACCACACCCAAAAACACATCATAGAACAAACCAATAATTACCCCACTACAGAAAACTGCTCTTCTATTCCAAAAACAAACAAGCTCTCATCCTGAGAGACAATTTTATAGCCAAGTTGATGTATCATCTGCACGTTCATACACAACACAACTAAAAGAAAACATAACCCTCGAAACATAGCCACTTCAAATAATGTTGATCTCACACACACAACCATGGATATCCCACAAAATACATCGCCCCAAATGCCAAATAATGAAATAATTCTAGATTTAGAATGGCATTCCTTATTTAATTTCACTTGGTTAATTTTGGGATTATCAAAAACACCGAGTATTACTGGGGCATACATTTATTATCCAACTGTACATGATTTACAAATTTGTATATACATGTGTTCAACATGAACCAAACAACATGAAATCTATTTAGTGCACAAAAAAATCCACCAATGACTACCATTTTTAACTGGGTGTTCAACTCTTATAATTACAAAATTAAAATTAATATGAAGGCTGTAAAAAGAATATGAAAAAAACCATTCACCATTTTAAATTCAATTATCCATATTTTTATCTTCGATTAAGTTAGCGCAACTATAATCCAATGGTGGAAAAAACAAAATCCCACTTGTATGTTTCATAATAACGAGAAACAAGGGAAATCTGACATCAAAGGGGTGTCAATGTTATTTACATGAGAATAGATCACGTAACATTCCTCTAGTTACCTATCCTGGAATATCTGCATCCATCTGAGGATTCCGCAACACCACTTCACTAAAAACAACCAAGAGATATCCCATTAGGAATCAAGAATAAGCATATGCCATGGTGTGTTGAGGAGATACGGAAGATAACAAGACCAAACCGAGGGAGACTTCTAGAATAATGAAGGGATTAGGTTAATTGGATCACCATGGATTACCAATGAAGGATCTCTGAGATCAATGGATAATAGTGGAAGGAAAAGGGTTCGAAGAACTGTTTGGGGAGCCTTGGTTTCCTCCCGAATGAGAGATATTACTACAATCAAAGGATTTTTTGAAAACCAGAGCAGTTTGATTGTTTTAAAAAATTACAACATCGGGGTATCACATGACATGTAATCCCCTTTCACATCATATAATACCTCATGGTCAAATTTCACTAAAAATGAATTGCCTTTACATTTTTATTTTATTTTTCAGACCACAAAGTACTTCACACAGTGAATCCCTCATTCATGCCATGTAAAAGTCTTAATGTCGAATAGCTTTCCAAGATAAGTTGTGAAACCAAACTTCACTCAGTGAAATCAAGTTACACGGCATGTAAACTCCCTATATCCATATTTTAATAACTGAACTTCTCCAAACTCTATTCGAGCCACCACCAAGCACATCCAATGGAAAAACATGTAATATATTGGACCACGAATGCATATATAATTCAGAGGGAACCAAGAAAGAGGTAATTGTATTATATGAGTTCATTGAAAAATCATTATTCATAATCAACATCCTATCATATATAAAAATATAAAAATAATTAAATCATTATTATTATACTTAAATTATAATTTGTTTATATTACATCAATTATCTATATTCCACCCAAATCCATAGAAAAATTATTATGTTTCTTGTGTTTAATGAAGAATACCAACTTTAGAAATAATGTATTTCATTTACCATAACTGAATTACATAGATTGTTATAATATTTTATTTCATGAATAAATAATATTAATACGAAATAATTGAGAGTTTAATAAGACATGACTATATATACCTTCTATTATATTAATAGAAAAATAAAATTTTGTTGGGTAGCATGAGTATTACTACCTCCATGACCGATGTATTCCATTTTTCATCATGTCCATGAAAATGGATCTTTTAAAATGAATTTAATGACTAAATATTATAATTAGTAATATATTATGGTTTTATAATTATAATATCTTAATTGTGTTAATAAAATTAAAAATTAATGGCCTTTTCCAATTTCACCAGCAAAAATGATCTTCTTGGGATATATTCTTTAATTTAAATCAATTATTGAAAAATATTTAAATTGTAATTTCTATGATAATATATTGATGATGTAAATATATATAAATACTTATAAAAAATTAATTTATGGTTCCCAATACATAAAATTATGGGTTATGTACAAAAAAACATTCATTAAATACTACCTTCGCTTTCATGTGATATTACAAAAGATAAACATATATATTTCATATAATGGTTAGAACCAAAAAAATATATGATAATAATATCAAAATAATATGAATATTTTTTTTAGTTTCATTGAGTCCTAGATCCATGTAAAATTAATTTTTAAAATAATTTGGAACATTTATCTATAATTAAAGCACACTAGATCCCCCTCAGTACACTCCTAATTGGAAATAATCATACTTATGACCTAGGGAATATAAAAATAAGAATGGGGTGATCACATATTCTCATTATGGGACCAAATATCAACATGTAAGCATGGATATATCACTAGAATATAAAAAACATCACTTAGGGAATGATATCATATAAAAAACTTGAAATTTTAAGGGTTATGGATAAGGCATCATAGAGGATTATGTATTATCAAATGAACCAGTATTTACCATGAAAAAATAGTTTGACATAAACATAGAACCATTGAATAATGAAATTTTATTATATGTACGTGGATACATTAAATAATGGAAACAACGTAAATAATAAAATCATAATCAAAATTCAATGCTCATTATAAATAACATATAACATACTTTTATTAGGATAACGTCATGTAAGCTATAAGTGGTATTTTATAAGATGAAAACAATAAAAAACAGAGGATTTATATGGGGTAATTGAATTAATATTAACAAAATGCATAAGATAATTTGTTCTATAATAGGAAAAAAATACTGAATCATAGTCATGATAAAAACCTTATAATTAAGTGGGATTGAATTTTTTCCTCAACACCTAACCAAAGTGTATATAAAATTAATTACCAATAACTTTGGAATAAATTATTTTTGATGTTAATATTTTTAAATTAAATAAAATAATTTATCATTGAGTTCAAAAGTAAAAAAATATATAAAAATACACGATATTCATGAATATAAATGATCTATTTTTACTATATATGAAAATGAGTTAATGATATTTTAAATAGTGAAATAATTTATTATTTTATTTTATAGAAAAAATTAAATATAATGGTATTCCAAAAAAAATATTTTTAATTATGTATTAATGGGTAAAATAATTTGACAGTAGTGGTTTATAAAATTAAATAATAAGTAAGTATGCTCATTTAAATCCAGAAAAAACACACCATAAATGAAATTCAGTTTTAATTATTTAAAATACCATTTAAAGAATTTTTTTAAAATGGATAACATAAAATATAATTTAGAAGGGTTAATGAGATATAAAAGCATATAATTAGATAAAACATACTTAGGATCCTAAATAAGATGAGTGAATAATAGTTGAAATGGAAAATATAGGAATGTAAGAGAAAAATCAATTAGAAATGATAGATATTAATTAAAAATATGTCATATATTTTAGTAATAAGTAAAATAATATTGATGTTCTATATTTAGTAAAGAAATATCCACCAATTTAAAAATAAGAGATACCATATAGAATAAATAAATGTAATATTAACTAAATATATAAAAGAATGACCATGAATGATATCTAAGCAACAAAAATGTAATGATAATTGCGTTAAAAACTAATTCTTATATCATCATATTTCATATCAGAAAAAATAACAGTAAAACATGTGATGAATTTTTAAATATTTGAGGTAGTAATAAAAGTTTGATAAAAACGAATCAATGTGAAATATTTACAGCACTAAAAAAATTAATGAATAAAAATCATTTCATAGTGAAGAAAAATTGGATGTAGAATCACTAACGAATGTCAGAATTCTAAAAAATTGTAACACTTGAAAATATGTTTATTTGATACACAAATAAATACCCTAAAATTAATGAGTAAATTCAGGATAATAGAATAATAATTATGAACATTCCAAACATATTATTTTAAATTTAAATAATAATTTTTATAAAATAATGATTGATATTTGAGGCAGATAAACCCTAATAGTAGGTACAAATATGTTATAAAGATATCCTAAACATCATGAATAATCGAAATTATGTTTACTGAAAACATTAATCATCATATTTTTCATTAATATTTTACTTTATATAGTCTATCTATTATTATATATTTTATATTTATGATATAATTTTATCGTAAGTAAGATACAAGAGGTTTTTTAGTCCATTGTTTTCATAACCATTTTTGTAAGTTAACCATATACAAGGGTATTATATAATGGGTTCATAACCATTAAAATTGGAAATATTTAGGTAATTTATTATTCCATTTTATTAATGTTTATATGGTTCAATTAGGATTCCCATAACTATTCAAATTAATAATTGTTTGTTAATATGTTCGTTTTCACGTTTTTTGACTTTAATAAGATGATTTATTATTAATATAACTTTTAAAAATAATAATATTTTATATAAAAGTTATTTTTTGAATTATATATTTTTCCAATAAATTTAACATTTTCATTATATTTCATTTCATGAAACACTGAGTTTAACTTTCATTGAAAACAACATTGAGTTTAGATTTCATTATATGTAACACTAATTTTAGCTAGTGTTACACAAAATACCAAGTTCAAACAGAACATTACATATTATTAAAATATTATTATGATATAGTTATTACCAGGCTAATTGAATGGTGGGTACAAATTACATTAACTAATTTATGAAAATATATGGTTTAAAAGTGTATATTAAATTAAATCCTTAGTGGTCAATTAATTAAAAATAATAATAAATACTATTTTAATATAAAGGAAATATTTTTCTAAAAAAATACATTTATTAAAAAAACATGTTTTACATAAAAAAATTAAACAAAACACATTTCATGAATTATTTTAATGAAATGTATATAAATATTATTTATTCAACTTTTTAACATTCATATTATGTTTTTTCTATACACAATATAAGAATAAATCAATTTTTTTACTTAAAACAATATCTTTCTTCAAATGAGTTTTTTCACCATTTCACAAAATTATTTTATTCTTAATTTTTTAAAACCTTATAAAATATATTTGGATAAATTAGAAACTATTTTAAATCATCAGGATAAAATTAAATTCAAGTGAATTTTTTATAATTTACTAAAAGAAGACAATTTTTGATAAATCATGAAAAATAATAAATATTAATTTAAAACTTGATTTTAATTTAAATAATTTATAAAGTTAAAATATATTTTAAATTATTTTTAACAAATTTTTAGTTAAATTATATATATTTTAATATTATTCATCTAATTGGAATTAATTTGATATTGAATTTCCATATAAAAATATTGTAATGAAATGAAAATTTTCAATTTGAAAATCCACTTTCTCATCACATCTGTAGGATTAATTTTATGTTATATTTTCCCACTTATGTTAATTGAATTTCCAAATATGTATTCTATATTTGGAATCCAAATAATTTATATTATATAATAAAGTAATGATAATTTTTAAATAAAATGAATAAAAAAATTGTAAAAATTAATTACCATGTTTAGGGTAAAATAGGTTTACCGGGGGGTCAAACTATGAAGTTAGTGTTTAAAATGACTCTAACTATAAGGAACTGACATTAAAATTAACTTATTCTAGTGTTTTTGAACTAAAATTCCCATTTGAGGGTCTTTCAATTTTATATATTTAGATAATTAGGACAAACTCTTATAAATTGGACACATACATTACATGTGTATAGTTATACTCGATATCCAATTTTTTCACCAATGGAATACCTATTAAAATCCATGACTTCTTTACATGAAACATTTTCAATAAATTCTTCTTGTCATTTTATTTGTCCTAAAAAATATTTTACCACTGTTATTTTTTTTAACATGGGATGAGAAAAAAAATCTTAGTAACAAACATAATGAAAGATAATAATCAGTGTAGTGAAAACCCATAAAACATACCTTTTACCCTAAAAAGAGATAATCATTTAAAAAATATAATTATCTTATCCTTTGAGAATCATTGATTTTCATGAAAACTCCTAACAAAATAGTTAAAATATAAGTATGTTACATGGGATATATTTATACTAAAATTAGATAACCTTACAGTAGACTTCCAAACATGTCACTTTTGTTAATGGAATATCCATACAATCAAATTCCATACATGTCACTCTTAAAAATGGAATAGACACATGCATGACTTCCATACCCAATGAATTTGAGGTTATAATGTTACCTTAAATCCTTGGTTTATCATGTAACTACCCATCAAATTTCAATGTACCATTATATAATTATAACACATAAATGGTTGAAATTTATAACATTTCACTCATAAAATTGCATTTTTAATCACAATAAATTATTTCAATATATTTAAATAATCAATCCATTTTGAAATCCATTTTGAATATAAAAATACCCAAAATAGGGAATAATGGGGTTATTTTTCTTTTTAAAATATGAATAATTATTGAGGATTCCATATAACAAATAATAGCCATAGTGGAAGAGATGATGTTGTCGCCGTATATGATAAAAAGAACATTCCTTTTGTCATTTGTCAAACTATTTGGTATAAAACATATAGAATGATTCCATTTCAATAAATTTGATAGAAATCAAAAATAAACATAAATTTTCCTTTATATTAATCTTATATCTATATAAATAAATATTTAAAATAATATCAAGAATATTTATATGGAGAAAAAGATGTGACAACTAAATCATTAAACATTCATGGTGTCTCATACCACATTGAACATTTAAATATTTATCACCAAAAAATAATAACATTTAAAAAAATGATAATAAATAAATTAATAATATGATGAGTTAAGGGGGTTGTATATACACTTTATAATAGAATAAAGGTGTGTATCATCCAGAAATTCCTCAATGAAAGGTGATTGAGATAAAATAACTTAAATCGTGTCTAATTTGTCAAGTATGTTCATTATCATTCTGAATAATAAGCTTAAGTTAATTATTTACTTTATTGAGAAATTTTTTTTAGGTTTATTATTCCTTTTATATAACTTATTAACATGTTATAACAATTACATAATTATTAAAGTTCACATTGGACGTTTTGACGATATTCGGTGCTTCAGTCCAAAATGACATCATCAATTCAATTACAGTCAATGAGGTAATTAGTTCATTATATCATGAATAATATTCATGAGATAACAAAAAATTATATATATTAATTACAAATTTAAATCCCATCATTAATTATGGATATGAAAAATGAACAGCGTTACAATCATGGAAACGGTATGTCGTACGAACGTATGAGTAAAATTTTTATTTTTCAATGATCATTATTGAAGGAGGGTAATATTATGTTATCCTTACTAAAAAATCATAATATCATTTATATCATATTAATAAATTAAATATACTTATATATTTTATCAATGTGATGTTGTGATTAAAAATGAATCACCTCGCTTCGTGGAGGTGATAGTTCACACATAAGCACGAACGATGTTATCATTTTTATGTGAATGGAAAGTAAAGAAAATAATTGAAATATTATTCTCTTATAATGATAAATATTTCATTAATATCATATAAAAAGTAATTCCATTATTGTAACTAGTAATGAGATACGTTAATGGAAAATGAATTATATCAGTTTTTGGAGGTGATAGTTCACACACATGCACAAATAATTAATTATTTTCCCATTTGATGGAAGTGGAGTTGTATTTAGGTGTTGATATTAACATAATAACATATCATTATATTTATTATATTGGAGTTATTATATCATCATGGTTGAATAAGATTTGAAGTAACTATATTAATAAATAAAACTGATATGCTTGATTAAAAATGATACATTTCCTCTGGATAATATGCTTTGATTTACACCTAAACACCTATAATTAGGGTTTTATTCCTAAAATAAGGCCTCTAAACCATATAGGGGGATTATATGAAGGTATTTTAGAAAATCATGGTGGATCAAAAATGGTTTTTAATTTTTAATAAGTAGTGATCTTTTATAATAGAGGGGAGGGGTACTATTAGAATTCCTTAAAATAATAAATTAATATAAATTAATTTTCAATTTAAAGTATATTTAATGTTTTTTATTTTGATATAGTATTAGTATGGGTTTAAATCCAATAATCCAATTAAAATTATAAATTTTTTAAATATTTCTAAATTCTTGTCTAATTTTTAACCCTTTTTAGTCTTACCATTTTATCATGAAATTTATACATTAAGGGTTATTATAATAATCATAACATGACAACAGAACAATAAAAGTGTAATTTATGATATTATAGTACTTCCCCAAACTTTTTTCCAAATCATGTAGTTTTATAAATTTTATATCCTTTAATATAATATTTTATATTTTAATATGACACTAGTGTCAATTTTGACACAATTTATTTCTTGTCTTCTTAAAAATATCGAAAATTCATGATATAGTTGAACCAACTCTTTTTAAACATCACTAACATGTCAAAACTATCTTGAAAATTTTTGTATGACATAAATTATTTGAAATTATTTTTATTTTAATATTTATAATATCATTTATTTCATTAATTCGTTAATTAAGTAATTACTACATCATCATTCTGTCACCATTTAATTTAATTATTTATTTCAACAAAATTTTAAAAAAAAGTATAATGATATTGGAAATCATTTTATATTTCAAAATTATATTTATAGTCAATGTGATCCCTAGTATAAGCCCATATTAAAAATACTTGTTGAAAACAAGGATGTGACAAACTTAAATTTTCATTTAATATAATATTATAAATGCATTAAAGTCATCTGTGTCCCTCCAAGTGATCCAAAAATTTAAACAAGGATTTTCATGGTCGGAAAACACTCATAAAATTAAATCAGTACATGTATTAGGTTAGTTTTATATTTTTATAATATAATTTTTTACTTCAATTAAATGACTTACCCTTAACCATTATATGAAAAATTATTACTAGAGTTGTTATTCGTAATTTACAAAAAAAAATATTTTTTCCCTATTAGATCATAAAATTAATATTTATTACAACCTTTTATGTCATTTTTTCAATATTCAAAACATGAAAGTGTCTGAAATTAATATAAAATTAATCTCATTAACAGAACGAGGAAATGAGTTTTGAATGTCAAAACATATAATAGTTCACCAATTTTTATATACATTTTCAATGTGAACTTGATTTCAATAAACCAAATTAGATTGAAAAATATTTTTTTTAATTATACCTTCAAACCAATTAAAATAATAATTTAAATATATAATTAAATTAGACAAAAAAGATTATTTGAATTAAAATGTCGTATTTTCCACTATTCAATAACAAATTAATCTTATAAACAAACTCATTAAATTAAAATTTTGATACTCCTCATTCAAATATGAAGTTTATTTTTACAAATATAATATATAAATTTGTAAAAACTAGATTTAAAATTGGTTCCCTATCAACGGCGGCAAAACTACCTTTTTTGAAAAATACTTATTTTATTCTAAAATTTTTATTTAATATTATATGATGTATAGAAAATAAATTAGATTAATTTTAAACATTAAATTATAAATATGTCTTATATATATCATAAATATAATCCAAAAATATTTATTTATTGAAATATTGGTATAAAACATACTTGTGAACATTACCTAGTTTTTCAGAAGAACATTTCCTTTCAATTTAAAAAATATTTTACATTCATTTATAATTAATTATTTTCCAAATAATTAATTATATATACATGTGTAAACCATATTTTCATAATTCATTTAACACTATTCATTCATTTCATTCTAATTGATAGGTTATAATAGTAACATTTAAATATTAATATATAATTGTTCGTTAAAACTTAATGTGTCATATTGTGTGTGCTATCGACCATAGTATTTCTTTTTAAAAATCTAATGATGTTTCATTCCTCCCCATTTAATAAATTTTTTCCCTCACAATATAATCACAGGATCAAAAACTAGGGGTTTTTCTTTTCAAAATACCCTTATTGAAATCCCACATCGGAAAAAGATAAATGAAACTTATTCTTTAAAATAAAGAATTGAATGTATAACTGACACATGAGATAAAACATATTAGGGTTTCATGTAGAAAAAAAGATATGGAATAAAAATAATCTTTCAAGTTATAGGGGAGAGTGGTAGAAAAAATGGGCAGGAGAAAGTTAATAATCACAAAACCATAAATCTATGATGGGTTAAAAGTACATTGATTTCCTAAAGTGAAAATTAAACATATGATTTTTTTAAAAAAAAAATTATATATTTGAGGACTTATTTTACTACCTACACTAATAAAAAATGAAAAAAAACTTAATTAACATATATTGTTTCAATATTTTTTAAATTTCCACTACAAACACACCTCTTATCCAAAATCTGAGCATTTAAGATGAATTTTTCACACCTAAAGTACTAGAATCAACTTATCAATAATCCCATAATCCAAAAAAGATTATATATCTATATCTCCCATCTTGAAACATTAACCAAAAAAAAATTGTTAGTTTAATATAATATTATTCCAAAAAAATAATAAGAATTTATATTATAAAAATGTTATAATCTCCATAATTCAATAGTGTTGCCCAAATTTGAAAATAAACCATTTAACAAATAAATATCTTTAAAATTCCCCAAAAATATTATAACTATGATTAAAACCCAAAAAACAGAAATATTTAATAAAAAAATATTTGGTGATATGTTCTATAATTTATCTCCAAATAAAATCAATTACTATTAATATCTTATAAAAAATTACCTAATCACATAATATCCTAGAAAGGATTATCTTTTCCATAAATAACCTAAATAACCATAAGTCCGTAATTAAATTATATATTCTTCCAAAATGTAATTCAACCATTTTGCCTCATATAAAATGCAATATTATTCAATTAACTTAATCATATAGGATTCCCAAAATAGTGAACGTGTTTTAAAATAATATTCTTCACTTAATTCCTAAAACATGATAAAATCCACAAAAATTACAAAAATAAGTTTTAACCTAAATTTTTATCTCATACCATTCATTTTTTTCCCAAAAAGTAATAACCCATATTTACCTCAAAATTAATGTCTTTATAAATACCATTAGTCACTATAAAATTTCATAAGATAAATCAGCTAAAGGGTTTCTAATACATTAAACATATTATAAACCTTAAAATTATAAACCCATGATGTTATCCCTATCTCTAAAGAAGACATCATAATCTCCCAAGTAGTCTAAACCATCTTATAATACAAACTATAATGATATGTCCATAAACATAACTTATTATAATGTTTTTGAACTAGAATTCACATTCGTGGGTCTTTCCACTTCATAGTTTAGAGAATCAGGGAAAAATATTATAAAGTAGACACATAAATTACATGTGTACACTTATACTCGGTATACATTTTTTCCACCAAATGAAACCCTATTAAAAATACTTGATTTCATTTCATGACACGTTTTCAATAACTTTAATCGTGACATATTCATTTTCATTAGAAATATCTAATCCCTGTGAAATACATTTTAAAACATGGTATGAGCATAAAAAACTCATTAAGGGACATAAATAAATTATACCATTATTCAATCGAAAACTATAAAACGTTTCCATAAAATATAACATGCCATTTTACCCTGAAAAGGACGTAATTATTTCAAAATGATTATTATGATAAATTTTGAAAATTAATGATTTTCATGAAAAATTATATGTAAAGATTTAATATATAAGAAGGTAACATAGTAATTATTGATATTAAAATGTAATACCCATACAACCTACTTCCATACATGTCACTCTTCTAAATGGAATTGTTATACGGCTAACTTCCATACTTGTCACTCTTACATATGGAATAGCAATAAAACTGACTTCCATACCCATTTCATTGGAGGTTATAACATAACCATCCATACTTGGTTTATCACATAACCACCCATAAAATTTACAAGTTACATTATATAATCATAACACATAATGGATTAAAATTTCCAGTATTTCACTCATAAAATTTCATTTGGAATCACTAAAAATAATTTCATGATATTGAAATAATCAATTCATTTTTGTAATACTCTGACCCCATAAGCCTATAACCAGTGCATTATTTCATTACATTGGCATGATTACAATGAATTAAATCTAGAAGAACTGATCAATTTGGATATCCTGGAAAACTAGATACATACATAAGTTCAACATTATAACTTGAAATAAAATACATTATTTAAATTCCACTAAAAAAATACACATCTCATAGATTATCACTGCAATTCATTAATAATATACTTCCTCACATACTATGGAAAAATAAACCATAAGAAAGGGGTGATCTCAGATTCTCAGTAATGGTAAGAAATACATCGGATGATATCAGAAACACACACATTAGGTTTGGTGAATAACTAAAAACTTATTCCTTTAAAAATAAACATGAACACATTATGGTATGAATAAGAGCTAAAAAAATAATTCCATAATAAAGAATAAATATTGGTATTCTACTAGTAGAATAACCATATGAACTTTAAATTTCTAGTTTCATAATAAGGTAATGAATATTTCTATACATCATGACCATACCATCAAGGCCTCGTGCCCAGTCTATAAATAACCACTTTTTCATGGCCTCAGGCTAAGACTGTAGTTTGTCTCATCAGACCTATCGATATATCGAGGGTCTATAGAGGGACCCACACATCATTTACTAATTCCAATGTATTACTCATATGAACTTGGATAAACATAAACAACATATACATTCATATTGAAACCTATATATGAAATGTAAATAACTTTCCCCGAACATTAAGCATAAACACATACCCTATGAATTATATTGGTGAATGGTTTTAATATAGCACATACATAGTCAAACTAATCCTAAACCTTTAAATTAAATATTTTATATGATATAATAAAATATTAATCCAAATAATACATAATAATCAACAATGGTGTTTAAATAGATGAAGATACTCTTATAAAATCATAAAGTAATTCTTGAGATAAATACTCTTTTACTTTGAAAATAAGAGTTCTTTTGGAAAAAATCATTTTATAAAACCAGAAATGAAGTAATATAGTATTATTATAATAAAATAATTGATTCTATAAAGATAATTTTTCATAAAGTTATATTATATAGTGCCATTGAAAATAGGTATGAATTTTTTAAATTCCCTTAAATCGAGCTTGTATTCTGAGAATAATTTTTGAAAGATCCTTTTAAAGCATGTATTTATCCATAAAATAAAGAAGGATTCGGGTTGTTACACATATATATAACATCAAAATAGAATTTATGATAAGTATATAAGAATAAATAATAATTAAATTGGTATTAAGAGAGACAAAGAGAAGCCCAAAAGAAAATGTAGGTTTGGGTAAAAAACCCTTGCCACTTTGTAATCAATCGAATCATATGACCCAAAAATAATAATCATAAAATGATTCATTGAATAAAATTAAATTAAATATATTTATGATATGATGAATTAATTCTCAGTATGCATACACCATACACAAGTAATATTAGTGAATAAGGAATGTCTCACAAAAATGGAAATGAGATGAGGAATCCTTTTCCATATGTCTGAATGTATTCTACACTTGATCATAATGTCCTGAATAATAAAATTATATTGATTAATTAATAACTCAATAACATTATGTGAATTTAATTTATTTGTAATATCTTTATTATTTTCATTTATGACCTTTATGATTGGTTAAGATATTCAATTTCATCATTTTGGAGTGTGTGTTTTCTTAGTTTTCATGATCGGTTTGCTTGTATAAGAGTATGGAAGTTCATGTAAAATTGAAATTGAAATCAAAAATTTAATTTATAATTTATTAATGATAATACAGAAGATTAAATGATCATATAATTATTTTGGTTATTTTGGGAGAGGATGATTCATTATATAAAATTTTAATGATAAACGCTAGGATTGTTTTGATGGTTTTTCGATCACCATGAAGTCATTTTGATTTATAATTAAATAACATGTGTAAAAAATGATTGTAGAATATAAAATAGGGTATATTACATATATTATGATCTGGTTCAACCATAAAATTGGTTCCACGACCAGAATTAAATACATTAAATGATAATTAAATCTCATTGTCCTTGAATGTGATAAATTAACATATCTCGGATGGTGTTTTCATTTTTAGAATAAGATGATGGGGAAAAGAGATTAAGATGAAATAATACATTATAATAATAAAGTAATAGTAAATTTAAGCTATTATAATTATTATATCATTTAGATGAGGAGAGGTGATAATAGATAATGAAAATAATGGAACTTGTAAAAGAAGTTGAAAGAAAAAGGAAGAGAGGTTTGCGTCTTAAGTACTCCTCCATGAGAATCTACTTAAGACATTTGTTTTTGTCATTTTTATGGGAATAGAAGGTCTTGGACGTGTGGGTAGGGCTTTGGAAGAGTATTTTAAAGAAATTAGGAAAGGCTCAAAGCTTTAGGTGTGTGAGAGAACGATGGGTGAGGGATGGTTTATATATTGGAGGAGAGGATGGATTTTTTTCATTATTTTAATCATTAGTTTATTATTTTCCCTCAAGAGATTGAATCATTATGATTATTGTGACTATAATAGTAATAATGGCTTGTGATTTCAAACTAATTGTGCTTATATCATCCTTACATCACCTATATCTCAATAAATAAAATATTTAGCATTTATCATAAATTAATGTATTATCATTATTCACAAAAAAATATAGTATTTGAGAAAAAATCAAAAAATTAACCCTAACCATTTATAGATATGTATAATACAAAAATAAACTCCATTTTATGAAAATAAATTTCTAAATATGATAAATTTAATTATTAATTATTGTCACCATTAACAAGAAAATTATAGTTTTTAAAATTATAATTGTTTTATAATAAACTGAAAAATTAATTAAGGTCTCATTAAATTATTCAAAAATAATTGGACACCAAAATATTGATTTATGAATAAATTTTATGAAAAAATTATTTTCTTTTAAATTAATTTATTAATTTTAAATCATAGAATAAATATTTATTGCTAACAAAAATACCAACACTTAATTATTAATGTTTAAAATATTCACTTTCATTTATTAAGTTCTTAAATTTATTTATAATTACATGGGTGAGGTTAATATTCATAAGGGTATATTACTATTCATAAGGTTCAAGTTACTATTCCTATGGGTATGTCACTATTCATAATGGTAAGTTACTATTCCCCAAAAATTACATTGATTTTATCAGACTCTAAATATCTTATTAAGCACAACTGTGTATGTTGGTTATTTGTAATTCAAAACACATAAGTGGAAAATTAAGTTTAATATCTAGGTTATAACTATAACAATGTATTGTTTCATAGAGAGTAAGTGATATGTGAATATAAGAAATCAAATTAATTGAACGTATTTATGAAGAAACATACCATAAAATCTAGCGGTGTCATAATAATAGTGAATATATTCCTATGATACTTTAGAATTTATAAAAATAATTATAGTAGACAATATATTTATTATATTATATTGATAAAAATTAATTTTTTAATAATCAAATACACATATTCATATAAAGATTTTCTTTTACACAAAATTATACTCTAAAATAGTATTTATTTTTAAAATTAATTTTAAATATAAGTATTATTAATTAAAAATATTAATTTTAAATTAGTATTTTTTATTAAATAATGTAATTAAAATTATAAAAAAATCACTGGGGTGTTACAATATTCTCCCCTCAACAGAATTGTGTCCTCGCAATTTGAAACTGCACTTTGAAAGTTAAAGGTTGATAGTTGAAAATTCTCTTATGGGAAACCCACATCAGAAACATGGTTAATAAAATATTCTCTTAATAAGGGGAAATTGAAATGCATATGTTTCGAAAAATCTATGCATTCTAATAGGAAAAACTTAGTACAAAGTGAAAATATGGATATCGAAGAATAATCTTACCATTATGTTCTGATGGAATGTGATAGATAATGTGTTTAGATGAAAATTTATTACCACAAAACCATAATCTATAGTTTTGAAAAAGTTTATTGATATCATTATAATTTTTTAAAATAAGTAGCCATTTTTTATGACCCTTTTCCTAGAGTTGAGGAATTATTCCACTCTATAATAGTATAAATATATGTTTCTATTTCTTAAACACAAACTTATCATTTTATTTGAACTTAAACTATCTATACATCACCATTTAGCATACGTTGCGCCATGTGGGGAAATAATACATTAACATGTAAAATCTCATACAATGATAATCTTTCACCATTCATAGACGGTTAAAACTTCTATAATGAATCAATGATTTAGAAATAAGGTCTCTGAATTTCCAATATTAACTTTTCATTATCCCTTAATCAATAAGAAGTAGTTCTAGATTTTCACATTCCAAACCTGTGAATAAATTCATCATATATACTCTTGATATATAGTAATAACTTTAATTATCATAAAACTTTATTAGAAATATACATTCTTCTATATTCCTTAAGTAAGAAAAATTTTATTGGATTTATTCCTTAAACCCAAAAGTGTTGTAAAGTCATTTAATTATAGCATAGAACACTTATCGAAAAGTCAATAATCAATTCCATGGTTGTTAGTACATATCCAAATCAATCATTTCTTCATTATTATCTCAATATCATAAATCTATTTAGTGTTTTATTTCAATCAATCATGTAATTTCTAAAAAGATTAACTTCCACTGAATATCATTTCTTGGTACCATTAAACTTATTGTCTCAAATACTTATTGAAAAATTACTACAGTGAAATCCTCATATATTCTGTAATTCTTATAACTAGAATATTTCTAACATGATTCTTAACTGTTTATATTAATCACTCTACTTCATCAGTGGTAGAATCATAACTTCATCATTATCCAATAACGTCGTATGGGGTATATTCCATTAACGCTTGGGAGATTCATTTGCTTATTTCCCCATATCCTTATAGTTGAATCATTGAATATAGGATGATTCTTTCCTTCTCATGAAATTATGAGCATGTTGTCCCTTTTCTCCATACTTGAACTAAAATCCTTTTCCTATTAATCATATACCAAGATTTTTCTTTCCACAATGATCACATGTGGGAAAATACTTCATTCCTTTTTTCCCATTATCCATTTTTCCGAGTTTTCCTCTTCTTCTCCTGCTTTTTTGAAATTCCAAAATAATTAGAAAACTCTTTGTCCTTCTTAATATGATGTGATACTATCTCCTCCAATTATTATATTGTTTGAGAGACTATTCCCTTGGAAATATTGGCTTAATCTGGTAGATGAAACGATCATTCTTATTATTTTAAATATGTGATTTGTTGTGGTTCTCATTCCATTAGGTATGTTCCATTTCTAAAAAATATAATACACTATATTAGATAATAACATTATGAATAATAATTTATAATTCCAATACTCATGAAATAAATAATATAAATTGAGAAATATATGCGTAAATAATCTCATAATAAAAAACATGGTTCCTTTGGGGACATATTTACATTTAAATCCTTCATATTGGTTTTTAAAAAACATGTGAATTATCCTAAGAATATCCCATATGAGTGTAAAACCATGTGTGTAGGGAGTCTCATTGACATGTATCAGGTTCCCTCGAGTCAAGCCCAGAACACCTTGTTGGGGTTGTTACTCATAGGTACATCTATTTCAGAACCACGTCCACTTGTAGTATCTAGACAGGGATGTATTTTCTAGGAAGATCCACATAATCAATACCTTACAAAAAATATAGGATTTTCTTCCATTATTATCCTCAAAGTTTACGATAGGTTTTTTCACTAATTTATATTTTCTTAATCTAGTTTCCAAGGTTATTGTTAAACCTCCCTATGATACAAATAGTAATGACTTAAAACTAGAAGACTTGAGTCAATGCATTATTTCATTAAATTTGCATGATTACAAGGAATCAAATACAAAAGGATAGACCAGTTTAGAAATCTTGGAAAACCAGATACTTACATATTTTCATCAATACAAATTGAAATAAAATACATTTTATAAATTCCACTAGAAACATCCACAACTCCATGATTTTCCCTGTAATTGATTCATAATATTATTCCTCCCACCCTGGGAGAAAATAAAACATAATAATGGGGTGATATCATATGCTCAGTAATTTTAATCATTACCATAGAAGATATCATAATTATAATAATTGGGTATGTTGAATAACTAAAAACACTTTCCTTTAAAAATAAACATGAACACATTATGGAACGAATAAGAGCTGAATAAATAATTCCATAATAAAGTATAAACATGGGTATTATACTTGTCAAATAACCACAAGAACATTCAATTACTAGTTTCATAATGAGGTAATGAAAAATGTTGGACATCATAACCATATCGTCAAGGCCCTGTTCCAAGACCATAAAGAACCATTTTTTTCAAGGCCTCTTGTCAAGACTGTATTTTGACTAATGAGACCTACGGATGGATCTAGGAGATATAGAAGGCCCCACATGTCACTTTCTAAGTCTAATTAATTCATCATATGAATGGGTATAAAAATAAAAAAAAAATCATATTGAAACTTACATATGAAAAGTAAATAACATTCCCCAAACATTAAGCATAAACACTAACAGTTCAGAGTAAATTGGGGAATGGTTTTAAGACAGGACATCCAAAGTCAAACTAAAAATGAAAAATTCAATTAAATATGGTTTATGATATCATAAAATATTAATCCCAATAATACATTATAATCAAAAAGAGTGTTGAAATAGATGAAGTTACTCTTATAAAATCATCGAGTAATTCTTCAGATAAATGGTATTTTATAATGAAAAGAATAGTTCTTTTCAAAAAATATGTATAAAACTATAACTTAATTAAGATAATATTTTCATAATAAAATTATTGATTTTAGTATGATAATGGTTTCTAAAAACATATTGTAGAGTGCCCTTGAAAATTTGTAAGAATTTGAGAAATTCCCTTGAATAGGGCTTGTATATCGGGAAGAATTTTTTTAAAATCCTTTTAAAAAATGTATCTCACCATAAATTAATGAAGAATTATGGTTGGTAAAAATATATAGTACATTCACACAAAATTTATGGTTATTATATAAGAATAAATAATATTTTAATTGGGATTAAGAGAGATAAAGAGTTACCCGAGTAAAAATGGTTGTTCGGGCAAAAAACCCTTACCACTTTGTAATATATAAAATAATATACCCTAGAACTAATAATAATTAAATGATTATTTGAATATGATTAAATTAAATATATTAATTATATGATACATAAATTCTCATTATACATAAACCATACAAAGTAAATAGTAGTGAATAAGCAATGTCTCACAAAAATAGAAGTGGGATGAGGAAACCCTTACCTTTAGTCTAAATGTATTCTGAATTTTATATTAATATCCTGAATAATCAAATTAGATTAATTAATTAATAATTAAAAAACATTATATAAATATAATTTATTTATTATATCCTTATTAAGTTCATTTATGGCCTTTTATGTGGGATAAGAGATTTAATTTCATCATATGGGGGTGTGTGTTTTCTTAGTTTTTCTGATCGGTTCACTTGTATTAGAGTATGGAAGTTCATGTTAAATGGAAATTTAAATACATAATTATAGTTATGTTTAATTAATTATCATATATATGGTTAAAATATCATATTAATATTTTTGTTATTTTCAGAGAGGATAAATCATTATATAAAATTTTAATGACAAACGCTTGGATTATTTTGATGGTTTTTGATCACCGTGAACTCATTTTTATTTTATAATTAAATAAAATTGGGAGGAAATGATTACAGAACAATAAATAGGATATAAAAAATATATTATGATCTTGTTAAACTATAAAAATAGTTTCATGACCATAATTTAATATTTAATTGAAATTGAAAACCTATCGTTCTAGAATGTGATAAATTAACACATCTCGGTGGGTGTTTTTATTTTTAGTATAATAGGAGGGGGAAAGAGATGATGATGAAATATTTCATAATAATAAAAAAATTAATTTATATTTATAGTACATGAATTATCGTTGATTTTTTATTAGTGTAGGTTATGAGGGAGAAACCAAATAATGGAAGTTGTAAAAGAAGATGAAAAAAGGAAGAGTGGTTTACCACTTGAGTACTCCTCCCTGAGAACCAACATAAGGACATTGTTTTTGGCCTTTTAGTGAGACCATAAGGTCTTGGACATTGGGGGATATCTTGGGGATATTATTGATATGAGGATATGAATGGATCAAAGCTTGACTCTGGTGAGAGGAAGAGGGGTGAGGTGGGGTTTATATAGTGGAGGAGAGGAGGGGTTTTCCATTATTTTAATCATTAGTTTATTATTTTTCCCCAACACTATGAATATTCTTGATTATTGGGACCAAATATAGTAATAAATTCATGTGAGTTTTAACCAAGTGTTTTTACATCAGCCTCACATCACCTATAACTCAAAAAATCATTTATTTAGCATATATTGTAAATTAATTTATTTTCATTATTCACCAAAAAAATTAAGTATTTCTAAAAAATTATAAAACATCACCTTAAATTCTTTTCAATGTGTAGAATCTAAAAATCAACTCCATTTTATGAAAATTAGTTCCTAAATATGATAAAATTAATAATTAATTACAATCAACATTTACTCAAAACATAAAATTTCTAAAATTATAACGGTTTTTATAATAGCTTGAAAATTTTACTAAGGTCTCATTAAATTATCCCAAAACTATAGGGTAACAAAATATTTATTTATGAATACATTTTAAGAAAAGTGGTTTATATTTTAAATTAATTTATTAATTATAAAATTTTAAATAAATATTTATTACTCACAAAAATACAAGAACATGATTATTTTTGTTTAAAATATTCACTTTCATTTATAAGGTGCCTTAATTTTATTTATAATTACATGGATGAGGTTATTATTGATAATGGTAAATTTATACCCATAAGTTTCATGTTTCTATTCTTAATAGTATGCCACTATTCATAAGGGTCCATTTCTATTCACAAAAAAATTATGGTAATTCTATCAGATCTAAATATCTTAATGAACGCAACCATGTATGTCATTTTTTTGAAATTCAAAACACCGAAGTGGAAATTAAATTTAATTTCTATGTTATATCTACAAAAAAATAGTGTTTCATAGAGACTCGGTGTTTTGTGTATATAATATATCTAATCAATTGAAATTATTTATGAACAAACATACCATAAAATCATAGTGTGTCATAATAATAGTGAATATATTCATAACATAATTTCATATTTATCAAAATAATTATAATAATCAATATATATTATAATCTATTGATAAAATTGAATTTTGTAATAATAAAATAAAAATATACATACTCAGATATTCATTAACACAAAATAATACTATAAAATAATATTTGTTTTTAAAATTAATTTGAAAGCTATAAATTTTAAATATAAGTATTGTTAATTAAAAGTGATAATTTTAAATTATTATTTTTCATAACATAATTTATTTAAAATTATAAAACAAATTACTGGGGTGTTAAAGCTTTCAAAACAATTTTCAATATAAAAATACCCAAAAAAGAGAATAAATGGTTTTTTCATTTTTTAAAAATGATGGCTTATAGAGGAATCTGTGTATAAAATAATGGTAATAGCGGTAGATAAGATGTTTTCACCGTATACGATAAAAAGAATATTCATTTTTCCTTTTGTCAAAATGTTCCTTATAAACGTGTTAGACGATTACTTTTCAAGACCATTGAATGAAATTATAAATTGAAAAAAATGGAATTTATATTACCTTTATATAGATATAAATAAATATGCAAAATAATATCAATAACATTGACATGGATAAAAAGACGTGATAACTAAATCTTTAAACATTATAGGTGTCCCATATAACTTTGAGAATTTAAATATTAATCCACATAAAGTAATAACTTTTAAATAAAAATTAAATAACATAATAATAAATAAATTAATGACATTATTAGTCAAAGGGTGTGTATATAAACCTTATAAAATAATAAACGAGAAAATAATCAAGAAATGCCTTAATAAAAAGTGATTGAGATAAAATCTCTTACCTTGAGTCTGATTCATCGAGAATTATCTTTATATTCTTGAATAATAAACATTTGTTAATTGTATACTTTATTGATAACGTTTTTTATGATTATAATTCATTTTATATAACTTATTAAAATTTTATAACAGTTGCTTAATTATTTATGTTCACATTGGATGTTTTGATGATATTTGGTGCTTGAGTCCAAAATGACTTAATTAAGTCGAATACGGTCAAAGAGAACCTTAGTCCATCATATCCAGAATAATATTCCTAAAATAATAATAACATTTATATATCAATTATACTTTTATATCCATTCACTAAATATGGATATGAAAAATGACCAATGTTACAATCATGGAGATGGTAAGCCATACACATGCATGAGTAACCTTTTCATTTTTCAATGATCATTATGTAAAGAAGGTAAATATTATTTTATCCATACCGAATGATCATAATAAAAATTATATCATATTAATCATTTAAATATACCTATATGTTTTATCCATGTGATGTGGTGATTTAATATGAATCACATCGCTTTGTGGAGGTGATTGCTCAAACGTACGCAAGAACAACGTTATCACTGGTATGTGAATGTAAATTAAGAAAATAATTGATAAATAATTATATTATAATGATAAATATGTCTTTAATTTAATATATAAATAGTAATTACATAATTATAACAATTCTTCAGAGACAGTAATGGAAACCAAAACATATCTGTTTGTGGAGGTGGTAGTTCACACGTACGCACAAACAATTAATTCATTTTTCATTTGATGTAAGTATAGATGTATTTAGGTGATGATATTAGAATAATAAAATTCTAGTGTATATATAATAATATATTTATTATATTATCACAGTTGAATAATATTTTCTTGAAGTGGAAGAAGAAATAAAATGGAAATACTTTATTAAAAATGATATCTTTCCATTGGATGATCACCTTTTATTTACATATTATCACCTATGAAAAGGGTTTTATACCTAAAATAAGTCCAATAAAATGTGGGTATAGATTAATAGAATGTATTTAAGAATATATTTACAAAAATAATGGTCTTTATTTTTGAATAAGTATTTCCCTTTTATAAGAGAGTGGAGAGATGCTAATGGAATTCTTCAAAATACAAAATCCATAAAAATAGATTTTCTATTCCAAATGGTTCTAAAGTGTTTTATTTAAAATATAGTATGTGTATGGGTAAAAATAAAATCATACAAATGAAATTAAACAAGTTTTTAATGTTTTTAATTCTTATCTATTTTATTAAACCCTTTTTTAACTTTTACCATTTCATCAAGAAATTTGAACATTTAGGGTAATTATAATCACCATAATAAAAAACGACAAATAAAAGAGTCATTTATGACATTATAAGTCATATGAAATATTTTTCTAATAATATTGTATTTTTAAAAATTTTATATCCTTTAATAAAATATTTTTTATTTTAAAATAGCATTAGTATAAATTTTGACACTATTCATTTCATGAATTTTATAAAATATCATAACTTCGTGATATAGATGAAGAAACTCTTTTATAACATCAGTAAAATTTCAAATGCATCCATAAAATTATTTTATATAATCAATTATTTAAAATTAAATTTATTTTAATATTTATAATTTCATTTATTTGATCATTTCATTAATTAAGTAATTACTACATCATCATTTTGTTACAATTTAATTTAATTATTTATTTCATAAATTATTTAAATAAATTACCATGATGTATATACTAATTTTAAATTTCTAAATACTACTTATATCTAAATTTATACCTTGTATAACACTATATTAAAAATACATATCTTTTTAAAAACAAGGATGTGACAAAATTTACTTTTCATTTAATATAATATTATAAATGCATTAAAGTTATCCATGTGGCTCCACATAGTCCTAAAATCGACCCAAGGATGATATTTGTTGTAAAGAACTCATCAAATTAAATTATGAAAAGTTTTAGTATAATTATAGTATTTTTATAATATAATTTTTACCTTTAATTACCTGATTTACACTTAACCATGGTAATAAAAATTATTACTTATGTTAATATTCATAATGTCTAACAATTATTTTTATCCTACTAGATCATATATTTATTACTGATTAAAATAATGTATTTCCATTTTCTAAATTCAAAACATAGAAGTCATAAAATTAATTTAAAATTAATCATGTTAATGGAATGATAAAACAAGTTTTTAAAGTAAAAACTTTCAAAGTTTCACCAAGTTTTTATATCCAATTTTAAGGTGAAATATATTAAAATTTCCCAAATTGGATAAAATGATAAAAACCTAATATAATTTTAATTTAAAACAAATTAAAATTATAATATGACTATTTAAATAAATAAGATGAAAAAGAAGTTTTGATTTAAAATGAATTATTTTTCCTTTCTTATAAAAAAATAAATATTATAAAAAAAAGTGAATTTTGATACTCCTATTTCAAATAATATGTTTATTTTTTCAAACAACACTTATAAAATTTTCATAAACTAGATTCAAAATTGGTTCACCACCAAATGGGGTAAAAACTCCAATATTTTAAAAATACATCTTTTATTCTTAAAATATTATTTTTTTCTTATATCGTGTCTAGAAAGTATAGAAGATTAATTTTAAATTTTAAATTATATATACTTTATATATATTTCATTAATATAATATAACAAGAGTTTTTTATTAACTTATATTCATAAAACACACATGTTCACATTTAAATATTTTTTCTGAAAAACATTTCCTTTAATTTTTTAAAAAATTAAATTCATTTATAATTTATTATTCACCAAATAATTAATTATATAGAAATGTGTATACCATATTTTCATTATTAAGTTAATAAATTTTATTCCAACAATTTTAAAACTTTTTTATAATAGTAACACTTAAATAACATTATTTAATTGTTCATTAGATATTGATGTGGCGTATCTTGTGTCATATTGATCATAGTATTTCTATTTTAAAAACTTCGGATATTACACTAACACTATCAAATTCCAATTTCCAGGAAAATTTCCAATATTATCCTTACCAATTTCTAATATAGTATCATTTTCAATCTTTTTCATATGAATGAATTTACAATTTTCGATTCTTTTAGGAAATTTCTAGGTTGATTCTATGTGGGTTCCTTCCCGTATCTTATAAAAGTCCAGCAACACCCTTCACTTATTCATCCCTCTCAATAAATATAGTTCAAAAAAACATAAAAAATACCACCCCAACATCCTTATCCATGTAATAAAGATACAGGTTCTCCCAAAATACTAACATTGTGGTCCTTAATTAGATATCATAAGGAGGTTCTTCTTTGAGAATGTAATTGTATTCTCTAAGATTATTCTTTTTTATTTCTAACTTTCCCACATTAGATTATGTATTAATAAAATAATAATAATAAAATAATTATCTCACATATAATTATATTAAATTTCATTTGATAAATCTTATTTATCCATCTCTGCTTTTATCAAATTAGAATCAAAATCATTAATCAGGTGTTTGACAGACTTCATCCTCATAATCAAATGTAGTTCAATTTTCCCAACCACCATTGATGATGGATTTCAAAAAATATTTCATAATAATTCCATTATTATAATTTTTTATCTTTAATATCACATATACTTTTTTATTTTCCATTCCATTTCATAAATTTTAACATCACTCATGTGTTTGATGGATTACAGCCTAGCGAAGCGATGTGATTCATTTTTCCCTTAAAAATTACATAGAATACAATAAGGGTAAAATTGTTGAATATTTTTAATATATATGTGATTTTATTGATTCATTAAAATTAACATGTAAAAAATTACATAATTTTTGAATTGTTATTTAAATGATATCGTCACTTGTGAAAACATACAACCCACCATTTCCACGAAGCGAAAGGATTAATTTTCCATGTACATATTTTTTAAATTGTCCAAAAAATGAATATAATGAAAAAATATTATATTTTAAACAATATTATCATCATTTATATGATATATATATATATTTTTCACAATAATCACTAATTTAATGACAAAACACGCTATAGAAAACAACGCAATTAACACCCAAAAGAATACAGATATTGAAATATTATTAAAAAAATCGTGCTAAAATATTATTATAGAACCATATATAATATAAAAAAAATGTGTATGGTTATGTAATATTAGTATTATAGATGTATATTTACTATATATGAGGTTATAACTTGTATGAAGGAAGATGAAACATAAGTAAAGGTATTTCTAGTCTATCTTTTATTTCTGAGAGAAATATGAAAACTAACCACCTGTTTAATTTTTGTGGTGTATATATTACCCATTTTACATGTTATATCAAGATTCTCATATTTTTTTAAATTTAATATATCATTTTATTTTTAAAAATTTATTGGTGATTATGATTAAAAAGAGTACTAAAGTGGTAAAGAATTTTTATCTCACATAGTACTTCAGTGATAAACATTCAATATTCAAAACCTATTTCATATATGTGGTGTATATACTACACATGAATATATTTATTTATTATTATATAGAAAATTATGATATATTAATATCTTTTTTATTATCTCACTTTCATGGTTCTTATGTTTGAATTGTTACTAAAGTGGTAATGGATTTACAATACAATATCATCATTTATCTGTATTTTTTATGATTAACTCTACAATGTAGAAATATTATGATATAACTCTAAATAATTATCATGGATTTTCATCTCATATAGTTATTCATGACATTTTCAAGTAATATCACCATTTCAAACTCTTTGGTAGTTAAAAAGTATAGATTATGTTTTAATAAAAATAACATTTATTTATCTATTCGATCGAAAACATTTTTTCTTCCAGAACATGGTTTTCAAAGAAAGTTTTCAAAAATGTATTTAACATTTTTCAAAGGACATATTAAATACAATTTTACCATTCTGTGAAGATTTTAAAAAAAAGTAAATATATATTCATGTTTTTATAAAACAATCACGATTTAGCTTTTATCAAAAATGTGATAGGAATAATAGATTTAAAATGTATGACATTAATGAATTTTTATGAAGTCATGAAAATTATTTTCTCAAAATATTATTTCAAAAAAAATAAAAGGTTTATTAAAATAAATGGATTTTAATTTTTTATTTTTAATAATGTTTTTTTAATGTGGAATTATTATTTTCCTTATTAAATTATTTTATATTGTATTTCATGCTTAATTTCAGAGAATTTTATTTTAGAATTTTTTAACTTTTAAAACGTTTTTTATAATGTGGAATGTATATTTTAAAAATTAAATGTTTTTAAAAAGTTTTTTAAATATTAAATTATATGTTTTCATGATTATTTTCAAGTAAAATTATCTCCAAAATATTTTAGAAAATTTTAGTTTTATAAATTGTATTTCAAAGAAAAGTTATATTCCTCAAGGAATGATCTAAGTGATCAATCCTTCAAAATAAATTTCCATCAAATATAACATCCTTGGACATAAATTATTTTCTTGGGGATATAAACTAAGGGTACAATTAATATTATTTCTCTAAATTATTTTTATTGAAATTATATTTATAAAACTCATTTCTATTCATTAGGTTATACAATGATAAATTATAATTAAACCCACTACTTTATCCATGGGTATGAATTGATGAAATGATGAAATGATTATGAAATATGCCTATTTTATACTAGTTATGATATGGTAAACTTTTTATGAAATCCATTTTTTTAAGGGTTATTATATGACTAATGTTTTATGAGCTTGTTGAACATAATTGTATGATTAACATTATGTGTTGGATAATACCTATATCTCCTTAAAATGAGTTGCATAAAGATAAATAACTCATAAACATGTTATTAATGAACCTTAGTAACTGTTAACAATGTTATGTTTATACCAAACTACATGTTCACAATGTAATCCATGAACCTAAATACATGTTCAGAATGTTATGTTGGAAATTTATTACATGTTCACAGTTTTTTATATGGACAGTAATTTAATGTCCATAAAGTTATTTGTAGACCTGTTTTCATGTCCAATAGTTTATCTGAGAGATTGAATTTATGTCCTTAACCAAATAAGAGAACCTGACTATATTTATACATATTCACAACATTATAATCTTATTTTTATTCCAAAAATCTATGTCTTATTCCAATGGTACACTCTCATTGATCATTCTATTTAAGTCCCTTAGGAATCATGACTTAGTATCATCCAAAAATCATGCCATGACTCAATGTAAGGATCATTGATATGATGTGTACTATTTTCAATTGTTGTTCTCATGTCATCATACCATTATTATATTTTTTATGCTTATACATCTCCCTTGGAAACTCTTAGTGGGTCCCAATTTCATTTCTTCTTTCCTCATTCACCCTTCATCACATGTATCAACTCAATAATTTAATTAACCCCCTTTCCTTTATCCAATGAAGAAAAAATGAAGTCTATTTTTCTACAGATTAGGAATCCTGAGTAGGGTGTGAGTACAACTTAGTAGGCCACCAAAAATGGTTTCAAAATAAATATACAATCTATTAAATTGTTTGCAGTTTTATGTGGAATAAATTATAAATGATAAAGTAAACAATTTTCACATTTAAATTATTATTTAATTAACTAAATAAACCTTGTGGTTCATAGAGAAAGTGATGCCAAAAATACCTTCTTCATCCTGTGATGGATTCTGAACCATCAAAAAATAATATCACATCTTATTTGACCCTAGGTGTCCATTAATAATTTTTAAACGAATTTCACAATCATTCAATGGGGTATTAGAGGAGTTTTTTACACCACTTGGGTTTTTTGGATCAGTATTCCTTATACCACAACTTAGTGACCTCATGCGATACATATATATGCTGGGTATATATAATATATATAGAATCCTATGGGTATTTGGAGTAATATTCCTTATCCCATAACTTAGTAACAAATATCACATATCATGTTTCCATATTCTCAACCCATTTATCTATATTTTCCTAAAATAATTATTCAAAAAATTTGATAATATTCATTTATCAACCGTCAATAATTTTTAATTCATCATTTCAAACATTTCAATGCACCCCTTTGGGTTTATATAAATTTCATAATTCTATTAATCCATTATTTTTATAATCCCATTAATAAATAACTTTCAAAAACTCATTTTTCCCTTAATTTAATAATTTGATGTCGAAAAAATTGATTAATTCAATTTATAATGTAATTTCCCAACATAAAAATTTAATATTTCAAAATTAAATGCATGAAAGTATTTTCAAGAATATTTTATTTTTCAATTAGACCACATAACTCAAGATCGTTGAAAATTTCTTGCCAACCCAAAATCGCCCAATTTGTTATGGAATGGTCAAAATCAAAATGGAACAGAAGATCCAAGACCATTACATAATATCAAGATCCAAGTGTGAAATATTAATCAAAACATAGATCTAAATCATCACCAATGAAGGAATAGTTTTCCCTCTTCATAAGGAAAGGGATACATGAGAGAGGGAGATAGATATGTAATCAAATGGGTGATTTATTTCATACTGCATAAGAGGTGATCCTTCAATAAAATCATCCATATGCCAAGAAAAGGATTTATGGATCCTTGGAATCCTCTCTAGACCTCCAGAAATATTTAAAATTTTATTAACAAAAATAGAGGAGATTAGGGTTAAAAATAAGTGGGTGCAGGAATTATAAATAAATTTTCTATTGATTAAAATCATGCACGAATTGTTTCTTGGGCGGAGGCACATAGTGTGGAAAATTGTTCCCCTTAACAGCATGCCTCTCTTTTAGGGTGAAACAATTTCTCTTAATGGAACATAATTTTAGAAAAAGTGTTCTAAACATGAATACCCCATATATTTAAGGGTTCATGGTTTTATAGGGAGGATTCAAAGTATGGAAAAAAATGATCCAACCAAGCGCCAACACCTGTATCTCTAAAATTGGGTGCATGGTTTCCCGGGGTATGTCACAATGTTTTCCCTAACAATGAATCGGCCATACAATGCACCCATTGGATTCTAAATATCTCTAAATTTACCAAAAAAACCAAAAATAAAGACCCAAACTAGGTAAAATACCAAAAGGGTAAAGGTGTAATTAAAATCAAGCATGATACATCTCTCAAAATGGTTGGTATCTTACAATTTCCCCACCATATATGAGCTCAACCACAATATGCACTTCCAAGAATATATATGATTTTTTAGGTAAAATGGTTGATCCACTAAGCCCACATATCGTCTTCCCTCTCCCACATTTCCTCCTGAATATTTATAGGTTCTCAAAATACTTAAACTATCAAAATATTCTTTCCCACCAAAATTTATCAATACGATATAGAACACAAATCAAATGCTCTTATAAGGAAGCATCAACCTCGGGCTCTACATCATCAACATTGATCATATGATAATGGTTTTGGAGATACTTTTGACACTGTGACACATGAATAAAATAATTAATAACTCTATATCTCTATGGAAAATCCTATCTATATTCCACCACCCAGATTCTCTATACAATCTCAAAAGGCCAGACAAACTCGGGTTCCAACCTTCTATATCTCTAAATCCTATGGTAAAAAAATATATGAGACATTTGAAAGAACAAATGACTGCCCACTGTAAACTAACGGGATGTTCGACGTCATTCTGTAAATGACATTTGTGTACTTTGATCCATAACCATACATTTCTGAATCAGTTTAGCTAGCGATGATCTCCCCTATATGAGACCCAGTCCCATCAACTCTGACTCATATGCCTCCATTTATTGTAGATCTGATCAACATGGACTTACATAATGTGAATCAAATGATTACATCTGAATTTTCACATGTTAACTAAGTTATAGGTGAACTAAATGAGTGGTAGGTGATTCTCCTAAGTCCCCCAAAAATCTACTAAGGTTGATCATAGAATATCCTCCAAAACATATATAGTACATTCATAATTACCAATTATCTATTGGTGAAAATCAAACATAGAAACACCTACGTACCATGGACATTCTGTAAACCTTTCCAAAACCATGATTTGAAATATCAGTGATGGTTAGAAAAATTTATCCATGGTACGTCATGCATACAAACTATATCCCGATCACACATGTCCCCTAACTAATCCATTGTGGAATTCTCCTTGATAAGAAAGAAATGGGCTACATTAATCAATCGCTCCACAATTACCCAAATGGAATAATTTTTCAAGGCATCCCCAGAAGACTCAACATAAAATTCATGGTAAAATCATCCCAAATCCATTTTGGAAGAGTCAATGGTTGTAGTAGACAACTAGGTCATTGATGCATGGTATTCACCTATTGACAGATGTAGCATTGTGTCACAAACACTATAAACTCCATTTTCATGCCTGGACACCAATACCATTAATGTAGTTCATGATACATTTGTTTAAAAATAGGATGTAACTACCACTTTGAGGATTGAAATATACACATAATCTTTTCATGTATACATATAGGCACAACTACTTGGTTTCAGACATGATTTGTTCCATCCTCGTCAATTTTCAAATATGAAGGTACTCCCCACCTATAAGGATTTATCTCTAGGATAAAAACTCTAGATCCTCATACTGCATCTCCATGATTTGGATGAAAAGTTTTTTTTCTAGTAATACTTATTTGAGGTTCATCTTCTCATTTCCCTACCAAACCAAAATATACATCTTAGATAGAAAATTCATTTTTTTCCACTATGATCTTGACTCTTGAAAATTATGTGTCTTTTTATTCCTTCATAATAATTATAAATAGTATTTCCCTTCATGGATTTATATGATATATCAATGTCAATTTATTTTATATATCCAACCCAACCTTGATTTTGAAGATTCAAATGTTTATTAAAAATATTCTATTTAAACTCTTTTTTTCGATATATACAGTAAACTTTTATTCCAATAGATAATGGTTCCTACACATAAATTCATAAACTACCATATCTAAATCAAGGTCGTACTTAGTGTTATTTCATTTATAATGCCTCATATACCATGAACCATATGTCACAACCTGGTCCCTCTTACATAAACACTTCACCTAGACCATTCCCATATGTGTCAAAAAACATGTTATACACCTCACTCAACTTGGGTAGAATCAAAATTGTTGAGGTATTCAAACACTTCTTAAAAATTAAGAAAACATTATCACATGCTATTGTGCATACAATTGGTAAAAGTATTGTATGATCCTTCGATAATAAACCACATTGCCTAATGAGATACAAATATAAAAAATAGTATTGGGATTCTCCCAAGAACCCACGGTATGCACCTTCCCTAGGTAAATTATAACACCTTCTCTTAAGATGTAGTGTCCTAATAAATGTACTGTTTCAATCCATAATTGAATCTTAAGTAGCTTGGAGTATGGATATATCTCTCTCAATGTACTCAGGATGAGGTGAAGATGTTGGGAAATATTTCCATGAGTCTTGGTGTACACCAAGATGTCATATAGAAAAATAACCACAAACTGATCTTGGTACGGGTTCAAGATCCAGTTAAACTATCCCTTAAACACATACGATGTGTTCATTAGTCTAAATTACATCAAAAAGAACTCATATAGGCCATACCTTAATATGAATGTAGTTTTTGGTATATCAGATAGTCTAACTCTCAAGAGGTTATACCCCAATACCAAGTCAATAATTGGGAAGAAAAATGATTCTCTCATTTGGTCAAAGAGAGAATTGATATGAGGAAGAGGATAATGGTTCTTTACTTTCATCAAGTTCAATTTATGGTAACCAACATATCAACATAATGTCACTTCAAAGTTATTTTAAAAGAAAACTAGAGAACCCCAATGTGATGTAAATGGAAGGGTAAATCCCTTATACATCAATTTTTCTATTTGAGTCTTTTTTTTCTTGAATCTCAATTGGTGTCATCCTATATGGTGGTATATAAACTGGGTTAGCACCAAGCATGAGCAAAATTATAAACTCAACATATATCTCTGGTGGTAGTACTGAGAAGTCCTCGAAACACATGTCCTGGAATAATCCTACTATGGGTGGAAAGGTACAAGGATTCACACCCCCTATCATCCTTTAAAATAATTCCAACAATAGATGGTAATAACCTCTAGTTTTTTTCATATTACACCAATAAGGACTTCATGGATATCCCACTCTCTATAATGTAAATAAAAATCACCCTTAAAATACATAAAATTCACTCTCCTATAGTAAAAATCAATTTTGGGTTGATAAGATACCAACCAACCCATACCTAGAATCCTATGAAATACCAACATATCAATTATGTAGAGATCCCAAAGAAAAATATACAACCAACATTTAGAGAACACCCCTTACATAAAAATATTCCCATCACCCATACTCTTAATGGTGTTTTGATCACCATAACCACACTCAGAAATTCCACTGGTGGACTCAAACCATTCACATGTTATGTAGATATAAAATAATGAGGGGACAATTTATAAAATAAGGAACTAGAAAGAATATAATCTATAATAATATTAACTAAACTATCAATAGTCCAAAATCACTACCCAAAAGTGATGGAAAATATTTATGTAAATATCCTTATGTACTTCCCTGTGATGTAGTCTGGTTTCCCTATGCTGACCACTTTACTGATACAAGTGTTTCTTCCCCATAGTACCACATCCACTACCTCGACTACCATGTCTAGATGAGCTACAAAATATTGACTAATTTTGGAAAGAAGACCCCCACCCAATGTTCTAGATCTTTCGGGATAATACGTTACCACTCATATGTCATGGGATTTTGCAATACCTCAAAATGAGAACCTTTATGTCTCATGCTTGATAGTCCATTAGTGGTTTTTGTAAACTAGGTATGAATGTGTCCCATCCTACCAAATGGGAGGAATTGTATTCAGTTATAGCTCTGACTAACTGATCCTTCTTATTGGACACTATGATTTCCATATCCCTTGTTGAAATTATCATAGAGACCCTTCCTACTCACATAAGACATACCTCTTAGTCATCCAAAAAAATCAACTACATTCCAATGGAATCCTCCATCAATTTACCCTTAGAAATGAGATCTTGATTCACCAACTCAAAAGATATATTCATCCTAAACATGTTAACCATGTATGTATTCTAGAATTAAAAACCATCTAGAAAATGTTTCAGTGCAGTTTCCTCATCTCCTACCCACAATGTAATGAGTCACTAAAAATCAGTGAAGTGAATATCATTGTCCATCACTAACATACTCCCATGGGCTAGCTATATAAACATTGATTCCCTCTCCTCCAAGAGAAGCATAGGGTAAAATTTCTCTAAAAACATCACCTATAAGTCCTTCTATACCATGTTCTCAAGCTATCCATAATGAATTTGGATATCCAACCAGTTCATTTCTTGACCATCTCTCATATAAAAATCTAATTTTACGCCCTTCTCACCATAATTCCCTAAATTTTCTATGATCTTCTAGATAGACTCAATCCATAAATCGGATGCCTCTAGTCCACCCTTTCTGGTGAATGTCAAAGGGTTCTGCAACTGGTTCTCCCATGTCAAGTTAGACATATTCTAAAAAACCTAACATTTTTCACTCTCTATAAACTACATAAATTGAGCAATGTTCTCATGGAATATCTCTCTATATCCCTCGCCCAATAGTATTAGAGCCTCAAGTTCCATAACTAGAGGATCATTTCCATCCAAGTCCTCCATTCACACTATGAAAAAGTGTCATCATGGAGGCATATCTCAAAATTTTCAAACACATATATTAGGACACATAACAAATAATTATCACATTTACATTACATTTATTAATAATAATCCAAAACCAAAATGTAACGCCCCAACCCTAGTTACCCAGAGTCGGTGAATTATTAGATAACATTGGCATGATCATAAGGGATCAAATCCTGAAAGACTGGTCAGTTTAGTAGGCTTGGAAGTACTAGATACAAACATAATTTTGAAATTACATTATAAAATGAAAAACAACAACATTATTTATCCTTTTAACAAATACATATCATGTAGAATATCCCTTAAGGTCAGTCATAATATACTTCTTAACATCCTAGGAAAAATAAAACATAGAAAGGGGTGAGCTCAGGTTCCCAGTAAGGATAACAATATAGCGTAAACTTTCATAAATAATAATAAATATTTGAGGCATTTTATAAGACCAAAAAAGAATTTTAAACTTAGAATTCATCATAATATAGAAAATATAAATCATAGAATTCCATTTACTTATTAACATGGATATTATACTAGTTGAATAATCACATGTAATATCAATAGCCAATTTCAAAATGATGGAATGCATAATGTCTAACAACATAACCACATAGTCAAGGCCTCATTCCAAGACTACAAATAAGATTTTATCAAGGACTTTTTCCAAGACACTAGTTTGTCTCATTAGACCTAGTGATGTATCAAGGAGCTATAGTGGGATCCACCCAATACTTACTATGTCTAATTAATTCCTCATATGAAAAGGTTGAAACATAACATAAACATTCGTATTAAAACTAGCATACGAAATGTCAATACTTTAAGCATAAACAATTATTGGTATAAAAATATCACATCCAAAGTCAGACATATCACTAAACCTTCAATACAGTATGGAAGATTATATCATAATAAATTAGCTTCAAAAAAGTGTAAAATCTAACAAAGTATGTTGATATAGATGAAATCAAAACTATTTGAGAGAAATGACTCTTTATTTTGAAATCATTTAAAAGTTACTTAATTATAAAAGAAAAAAATTATTTTGAAAATATTCTTAAAAGCTTGTAATGGAAGCTTTGAAGATGTTATAACGGTATAAAATAGCTTCACTCTCCATATAAGTTAAAAAACATTATTTCCTTAATTTTTTCAAAAATTTCGTAAAGTACCTTGTTTGGAAACAACGAAAAGATTACTTCATAAAAATTTTAAAAAAATTAAAAAAATGGTATAAATTAATTTAACCCATAGTCTAGGAAATATTAGAAATGTTTTGAAATACATTTTAATGAAACATGAATGTGGATGATAAAAAAGTCCCAATAGATACTCGTGTATAAACAACCTCGAATAATGGTGAGATAGTAGAATTAACACTTACCTTGTACTTTTCATTGATCAATTATACGTTAAACTCATGTATAACAGTTAAATATTTTTTATCAAATTATACAGGAACCACATACATAAATATGTTATCATATATGATCTTAAAATATTTCTTTGTTAATAATATTTCAGTAGTATCGTCGTTTCAGGAGTTAACTAATTCATTTTACTTTATATTCTTTGTTACACAATCCATGTTTATTATGTATAGGATGTATTTGATTCATATCCAGAATTATATTTGGTTCTTAAACATTATTTTTAATCATAAAATTAAAAAAAATGATGTTTATGATGGGAAATTAATTTCATCGCGTTCGTAGAGACAGTAATCCGTACATATGCACAAATGACAATATCATTTTATTAATGGTGAAATTGTATGTAATTGGATAGTATAACATATATATATATAATAATTAAAATGTTATATTTATAATTTATATTGGTTATACTCATTATTATACCCATTCAAATAATGAAGTGTTTGAATAACAAAATACACCACGACGTGGAAATGGTAAGTCGTACGTACGTACCGATGGTGACTTGTCATTCATAGAATGGATAGAATAATTAATATGGTTGTACCATATTAATAATAACATACAATTATGTATAAGCTACTAGAGTTAATATTTTGGTATAGAAACAACAAATAAAGAGGAATAGGAAGAAGAAAATAACTTTGAAATAGGTGGTGAAATTATTATAACTTCTTCGGATGTTTCCTTTTAAGTTGATCAAAATGTCTTCATAGGTTATCTTTCTGATAAAAGTACGGACTCTAGGTCAAAGGGAGTGTATTTTAGAGGATATTTGAGTAGGGGTTTTCTGAAACAAATGGATTTGGAGGTGTGATTTTGAGATATGGGGAAGTGCCCTTTTATAAGAGAGGTGAGGGTCACTTTAGGAAAATCATGAAATATTATTTTATTATACTATCATATTCAGTTTATAATGGATCCAAAATGATTTATTTAGAGGATAAGGTGAGTATGGGTATAAAAAATCCCAAAAAATAGGTTTTATACAGGATTATGTCACCATATTAACCTTATCTTTTAGATTTAACTCTTAGTTAAATAGTTTAACTTTAACCTTGTATTCTTGTATTATTATAATAAATGGCTAATAAACATACAATAAAAATCCAACAGAACCGAAAGTCATTAATTATTGATATATTTATACTTATCTAATTCTTTTTTCAAACCTTATATTTTTAGGAATATTATATCAATTAATAATATAGTATTTGTTTTAAAAACACATTTATGTTAATTTTGAAACTATTTGGTATTTTGTTTTTGTGAATGTCACAACAACTTTATCACTTTGAATAAAATTAATTTAATAAACCCTAAAATTTTATATTAACCTATAAAACTATTGGAATTCATCAGAAATCTCAATTGACATTTATTTGGATATTAATAATATCAATTATTTTAATCATTCATTAATAAGGTAATTACGGCATCATCGTGGTGTCCTAAATAAATTAAATTATTTAATATATATAAATTATAAATAAAAAAATATTATATAGGAAATATTTTTATCTTTCTAATGAATATTTATAGTCTAATTTATCTTATATATAACCCTATATTAAAAATGGTTTCTTTATTAAACATTGAATTTAACACTTTTAACTGTTCTTTAAATAAAATAATAATGAATGTCTGAATCTAATCCAAGTAGACCAAAAGGATCATATTTTATTCCTAAGTTTTGTTTTATTCAAAATAAACATATCCGATAGAATTATTACATGTGTTAGGGTAATTATAATATCATTTTTTTCCTTTAATTACCCTATTTACTTTTAACCTTGGTAAATAAAAGTCAAAAGTTATTATTCACCAAAAATTATTTTCATCTTATTGAACCACATTTTACTTATTGATGTAAGCTTTGTTTCTTATATTTTATAAATTCAATTCACAGAATCAATAAAATTATGTTTTATGCAAATTTGTAATTGCGCCTAGAAAGTGGGAAAAGACAGTAAAAAAGTTCAATAAAATTTTATATATCTAATATTATTATAAAATAACTCCAATGAATTACATTGAACATATATAAGTATTAAGTATATATTTTTACCTAATATAAATTTAAATAAAATAACTAATTATTTAAATAAAAAGTCGGTTTTAAGTAATAAATCATTGTTTTCACTATTCCTCCAAAATTGAATGTTTTCAAAAAAATACCAAAAAAACACCCTAAGCTAATTTTGATATTTTGAGTCCTAAAATGAACTCCATTTTGAAAAATTAAATTTATAAAATTTTAAATAGTGGGTATTACTATTTATAACGGCTAGTTTGATTGGTCGTGGTGTGCTAGAACTTGGAGTTGTGTTCAACGCAAGCTATTGCATTATTCAAAGATAAGCATACCACGGAAGCTTGGGGTGTTAGATTCTTCCCTCCATAAAATAATTTCACCCTCAAAATTTATAGAATATTTCAACATAAAAATAATCAAGTGGTTCTTCATCATAAGATCCTCAGGTTCCCACATTACCTCATCTATCTTATGGTTTCTCCATAGAACTTTCACCAGACGAGTAGTCCGGTTTCTCCGCACTTATTCTCTGGTACCAAGAATCTTGGCAGGATCTTCATAATAAGCTATATTGGGTTGCAGTTCTCTTTCTTCATAGGGGAGTACATGTTTTGGGTCAAGCAGTTATTTTCTTAATAGTGATACGTAGAACACATCATGAACTTTTAAAAGACTAGGTGGCATTGCCAAACGATAAGGTAAAACTCCAATTCGTTCTAGAATTTCTAAAGGTCTGATGTACCTAGGACTTAATTTTCCCTTCTTACCGAATCGTATAACACACTTCCATGTGGATACCTTCAAGAAAACATGACCTCCTACTTGAAATTATGAATCCATCTTTCAGTTATCATAATAGCTCTTTTGTCTACTTTGAGCTTCTTTGATGTGGGTTTGGATAACCTTCACCTTTTACATTGATTCCTCAACAAGTTCTTAGCCTATGAGTTTTATTTCACCAACATCATTCCAAAAAGTTGGTGTGTGACATCTCTTTCCATATAACTCTTCATATGGTTCCATCTGAATAATTGATTGGAAGCCATTATTATAGGAAAATTCTACCATTGGTAAATATTGATCCCACATTCTTTGAAATTAATGTGAGAAAAATCTCAACATGTCTTCTAAGGTTTGAATAGTCCATTTTGATTGTCCGTCTATTTGAGGGTGGTAGGCAATGCTCAAATGAATTTCAGTATCCAAAGCCTTCTGAATACTTTTTCAGAATCTTGATGTAAAATGGGGATCACGCTCAGAAACAATCGATAGGGGTACTCCATGAGGTCTTACAACTACATTAATATATAGTCATGCTACACGTTAAAGTGGTAAATATTCTATTATAACATGAAAATGTTCGGACTTGGTAAGATGATCAACAATGACCTATATTTCATCATTCCTTTTAGGTGTCTTTGGTAGCCCCATGAAAATGTCCATTGTAATATCATCCCATTTCTACTTTGGTGTGGGAAGTGGTTGCATGACTCCTCTAGGATGTTATCTTTCATCCTTAACTTATTGACAAACCATACATCTTGACACATAATCATAAATCTCCCTCTTCATGTTGTCCCACCATAAATGTTCCTTCAAATATCTATAAATCTTAGTGCTACCAGGGTGTATAGAGAAATTGGAGCTATGATCATCATCCAATAATTTACTTTTTATATCAGTTATATCAGGAACACAATGTATCTTCCCAAATTTCAAAATTCCATCTTCATATACAAAGTCAATCAATCTTACATCATTCGCATATTTAATATTCTTTTGAAACTCCTCATCATCAGTTTGAGAACATTTTATCCTTTCTAGTAAAGTTAGATTGGAAACCATTTAAAAATGTATTGATGTTTCACCTTCCATGATTATTCCCATGTCCAGATTTACTAGATCCAGGAACATATGATCCCTTTCAACTCTAATCTTATTTAAAACTCCATGATTCTTTCTGCACAAAGAATCTTCCACCTTATTTTCCATCCCCAGGTGGTAGGGTATAGTGAAAGCGTAATATTTGAGTAGTCCAAGACATTGTATCTACCTCATGTTGAGTTCTTTCTTTGAGAAAATATACTTCAAACCCTTTTGATAGGTATATATCTCACATTTTTTACCATATATATAGTGTCTCCATATCTTCAAAGAAATTATTGTAGCTGTTAACTCAAGAACATGAGTATGATTTTTTTTGTTCATAAATTTTTAGTTTTTGTGATGTATATGCAATAACTATATAATTCTATATATGGACACAACTGAGTCCTTTCTTTGAATCATCACTATATATAATAAATCCATCATTCCCCGATTATAGAGTCAAGATAGGATCATTGACTAATATTCTCATCAATTATGTGAAACATTCTTTACAATCTTTTGTCGAAACAAATTTAACCCCTTTATGTGGGATCTTGGTTAATGGTTCTGTCAATCGGGAAAAATTATGGACGAAATATCGATAATAACCTGCTAAACGAATAAAACGGAATGCCTCAGTTATACTCATTGTTGTTGGACATTCTTGTATTTCTCTTATCTTAGAAGGATCAACAAAGATTCCATCCTTAGAGACAATATTTCCAAGAAAATAAATTTCTTGAAGCCATAATTTACACTTGCTAAACTTCCTATATAATTCATTTCTTCTAAGGGTTTTCAGAATAGTGCGCAAGTGATTTTCATGATCTTTGTAGATTTTTTAGTATACCAAGATATCATAAATAAATAATACTAAAAAATCATCAAGGTATTCCTTGAAAACTCTATTCATTAGATAAATGAAAACAGAGGGTTCATTTTCCAGTCCAAAAGGAATTACTGTAAACTCGTAATGCCCAAACATGGTACAAATTTTTGTCTTCGGAATGTCTTCCTTCTTCACAGACAACTGATGATATCCAAATCTAAGGTCAATCTTTGAAACATATTGAGATCCATGATGTTTTTTGAATAAATCCTCAATGCGAGGTAGGGGATACTTGTTCTTTATAGTTATATCATTGATCTCCCTGTAGTCAATACACATCCTCATAGATCCATCTTTCATCTTAAAAAAATAATAGGGGCTCCCCGTGGAGAAACACTAAGGAAAATAAATCCTTTATTACTCAATTCCTCAGGTTGTTTATTTAGTTCCACTAATTCCACAGTGGCCATTCTATAAGGAGTCTTCAATATGGGATTTGAACCATGAATTAAATAAATGTAAAACTCAATTTCTTATTCCAGAGGATGTCCAGGTAAATCCTTTGGAAACACATAAACATATTCTTGTACAATAGGTACGTCCTCTATTCAAATATTTTTTTTCACCCATAGTTATTTCATTTTCTTCCTCCCAAATAATTTAATTTAGTATAGCTACTGGGGGGATCTATATAAGAATCAGTTTGTGATGTTTCTTCTCTAAAGATAAGGTACTCTTTATCATCATTGAAAAATGTAACCTCATTCTTCTTATAATAAATTTCTGTATCATGGTCTGAAATCCAATCTGTACTAAGGATTGTATCAAATTCAATCATAGGTATCATGATGAGATCAGAAGATAAAGAACATTTATATGCCTTATTGGGAACTGATTAACAAAACATTGTTGCAATGATAATTCCCATAGGAGTTTTTGCTGAAAACTACCTTGTTAAATCAGATTGGAAATATATAATTTTCCTAGAAAACTGGGAAGATATAAAACAATGAAATGGTCTAGAATCAAATAAAGAATTGGCTAAACTTGAGGAGACCATTAAATTATATGCCACCATGTCTTTACAAGATTCAACCTCAGTAGTAGTGATCTCATAAGTTTGGCCTTGATCCCTTGTCCTTTTCAAAGGTAAGTTTCCTTGGCGCTTGGGATATTCTTTTTCATAATTCCCCATTTCTCAATAATTGTAGCATTTAATATTGATAGCCTCTCTCTTTCCCTTGCAATCATGAGCTTTGTGACCTTTTTCACCACACTTGTAAAAGACTCCAATTCCCTTCAGGAAAGTACCAGGGTGTTTCTTACCTCATTTATTGAAGTATGGTAATACAAATTTTCCCTTCTTCCCCTTATTTCCATTTCCAGAGTGTTCAATAAATCTCTTCTTCTCTTTATTTTCTTTAATGTCGTAAGAATTTGAGAATTTTTTTTTCTTGATAGCACATGAGACAATATCTTTGTATGATAAAAAGGATTGTGAGATTAATTCTCAATGGAGAAATGGTTTTAACCCATCAAATAATCGATCAATATTACTCCTTGGGATACGTATATAATCTACCGCATGCCTTTATATCCTTGTACAGTTTCTCCCATACTTTGCAACATTCTCATTATCCTTTTTCCTCAGACTCAGAAATTGTCTTTTCATATCTGCTTGATGGTCATGAAGGAATTATTTTCTAATAAAATATATTCAAACTCCCTTCATTCCATATTTTATACTTCTTCATCCTCCTTTGTGTTTTGAATTTGTGATCACTATTGATCTACATATCTTATGAGGTGATAAATTTCCATGACAACTTTTTCCCTTTGGCTACTCCCCAAAGCATGAAAAAATTTCTCTAAGAAACTTATACATTTCTCTATTAAAAATGGATTTGTACTCCCATTGAATGTTGGTGGTTTTTTCCTTATGAAGTGATCTAACATTTATCCTCTACATTTTCGATCAAGGTGCTCCATACGAGTAAGGTGATTATTCATAATTTTAGTGAGTTGTTCTAGTATGGTGATAAGATGATCAGCACCAGTTTCATCTCCAACTCCACTATAATTATCTTGAGAAGGAGGTAAATCTCTACATTGGTTACATGTGTTGATACTGTTTCCAGTCCTTCCACTAGGATCTATTTCTAAACAATGGCATACACTGGATTAGTTTATGAATCGCAATACATAATTCCATACTTGTAAAACACTTAACATATATTGAATCGTTTATGCATATAATCCATAATCATAAAACTGTTTTCTTTGAGTACGTATATACTCATAGATCCTTCATAATGTTCTATAAAGAAAATATTATTTATCCTAATCATATCCCCTGGGAATGTGGAAACCAAGAGTGAAGCAGGGCTCATTATCGGGTAAAAGGATACCACAGGTCAAGTCCGAAACTCCTTATCGGAGTTTCCTCTTCAAGGTACATCTTTTCCAAAGCTTCCTCTACCTTATTGTATCCATAAAATGATTTATTTCTTGGAAAACTCCCAAAATCTCTTCATTACCAAAATTATAGGAAGTTCTTCTATACTAATCATCAAAGTCTATCTTGGGGTAATGTTCTCTAATCAGAGTTTTTATAAATCTAGCTTCCAAGGATTATACTAAAATTTTTCTAATACCAACAATAATGCCCCAACCCTAGTCACCCAGAGTCAGTTCATTATTACATAACATTGGCATGATCACGAGTGATCAAATCCTGAAAGACCAATCATTTTAGTAGCCTTGGAAGTACTCGATACAAACATCAGTTTTACATTACATTATGAAATGAAAAACAACAACAGTATTCCTCCTTTTAACACATTCATCTCCCTTAGACTATCTCTGCTGGTCAGTCATAATATACTTCATCACATCCTGGGAAAAATAAAACATAGAAAGGGGTGAGCTTAGGTGCTCAGTAAGGATAACAATATAGGAGAAACTTTCATAAATAAGAATAAACATTTAAGGCAATGTATAAGACTAAAACAAAGCCTTTTAAACTTAAACATCAACATAATATGGAAAAGATAAATCAAACAATTCCATTTAATTATTCACATGGATATTCTACTAGTCGAATAATCACATATAATATCAATAGCCAATTTCATAATGATGGAATGCAAAATGTTGTACATCATAACCACATAGTCAAGGCCTCGTTCCAAGACTAAAAATAATATTTTGTCAAGGACTTGTTCCAAGACAATAGTTTTTATCATGAGAAATATTGATGCATCAATGATATATATTAGTCTCCACCCATCACTTACTAAGTCCAATGCATTCCTCATCTGAAAATGTTGAAACATAACATAAACATTTGTATTAAAACTAGCTTACGAAATGTCAATACTTTAACCATAAACCATGAATGGTATAAAAATATCACATCCACAAAAAAAATATCACAAAACCTTCAATACTATACGGAATATTATATCACAATAAATTAACTTCAAACAATTATAAAATCCAACAGAGGATGTTGACATAGATGAAATCAAAACTATTTGAGAGAAATATCTATTTTTTTAAATCATTTAAAAGATACACAATTATAAAAGAAAAAAAATATTATTATAATATTATAAGGGAATCAACAAAAATTTTATAATGGTATAAAATAGCCGCACTCTCCGTATAATTTTAAAAAACATTCTTTATTTAACTTTTTTGAAAAGTTCGTAAAGGAAATTGTTTGGAAAATGATGAAAATAGTCATTTATAAAAAATTTATAAAAATTAAAACAAGGGTATAAATGACTTTAACCAATTTTCTAGGAAATAGTAAAAAAAATTTGAAATACATTTTTATGAAACACAGATGTGGATGAGAAAGAGGTTCTAGTAGATACTTGCATATAAACAACCTCAGATAATGAAGAGATTGTAGAATTAACTCTTACCTTGTACCTTTCCTTGATCGATGTTATGTTAAACTATTTTATAGTAGTTAAATCGTTGTTATTAAATTATATTGTAACCACATACCTAAATATGATATCATATATGATCTTCTAATATTTCTTTGTTAATAATATTTCAGTTGTATCATAGTTTCGGGTGTTAACTGATTCGTTTTCCTTTATATTATTGGTTATGTAAGCCATGTTTATTATGGATAGGATGTATTTGATTCATTTAAATAATGATATTATGTTATTAAACATTATTTTTAGTCATAAAATGAAAATTATTCATGAATTCTTCTGATGGGGAATTAATTTTATCACGTTCGTGGAGACGGTAATCCATACGTACGCACGAGCGACAATATCATTCTATTGATGGTGAAATAGTATATAATTGGATGTTATATCATATATACAGAATCCTTAACATATTATATTTATTATTTACATTATTTATAATCATTATTATACCCATCCAAATAATTAAGTGTTTGAATGAAAAACTACACCACAACGTGGAGACGGTAAGTCGTACGTACGCACATATGGTGACTTGTCATTTGTAGGATGGATAGAATAATTAATATGGTTGTACCATATTTATAATAACATCACATTATTTATAAGGTGTTTTAGTTATTATGTTTTTATGGAAACAACAACGAAATAAGAAGTGGAAGAAGAAAAGAACTTTGAAAGAGGTGGTGAAATTATTAGCCCTTCTTCGAATGATTCCCTTTGAGTTGATAAAAAGAGCTCATTAGGTTGGATTTATAATCAAAGTAAGACCTATAGGATGAATTGAGGGTATTTGGGATGATATTTGATCAGTGGTTGGACAAGACAAATAGCTTTGGATGTTTTATTTTGATATAAGGTGATGTATCCTTTTTATAGGAGAGGTGAGGGTCACTTTAGGAAAAGCTTAAAATATTATTTTATTATACAAACATATTCAGTTTATAATGGCTCCAAAATGATTTATTTCAAGTATAAGGTGGTTATGGGTCGAAAAACTCACAAAAAATAGGTTTTATACAGGTTTAGGTCACTATATTAACCTTATCTTTTAGATTTAACTCTTAGTTAAATAGTTTAACTTTTACTATGTATTCTTGTATTATTATATTAACTGGTTAATAAATAAACAATAAAAAAGAAAAGAGATCAACAAGTGGTTCATTATTGATATATATAATATTATCTAACTATATTGTCAAAACCTTTTAGTTTTAGGAATTTTATATCAATTAATAATATAGTATTTTTTTAAAAACTCATTTATGTCAATTTTGACATTATTTGATATTTTTTGTTGTGAAAGTCATAACAACTTTATCGCTTAAAAAAATATTTAATAAACCCTAACATGTCATATTAACCTAGATAATTATTTTAATTCATCAGAAGTATAAATTTACATTTATTTGGATATTTATAATATCAATTATTTTAATTATTCATTAATAACGCAATTACTACATATTCATTGTGTCATAAATAAATTTAGTTATTTAATGTATAAAAATTATAAATAAAACACCGTTTTGTAAGAAATATTATCATATTTCTAATGAATATTTATAGTCTAATTTATCTTCAATATAACCCTATATTAAAAATGGTTTAGTTATTAAACGTTGAATTTAACACTTTTAATTATTCTTTAAATAAAGTAATAATAAATATCCTAATCTAATCCAAGAGGACCAAAATGATCATATTTTATTCCTAAGGTTTATTTTGGTCAAAATAAACTTATCCAATATAATTATGACATGTTTTTGTGTAATTATAATATAATTTTTTAACTTTAATTACCCTATTTACTTTTAATCGTGGTAAATAAAAGTTAAAAGTTAATATTCACCAAAAAATATTTTCATCTTATTGAACCACATTTTACTTAATAATTTCAACCGTGTCTCTAAAAGATTTAAAATTCAATTCACTAAAGTGGTGAATTTATGTTTTATCTAAATTTGCAAAGGCGCCTAGAAGGTGGGTAAAGACCGTAAAAAGTTCAATAAAATTTTATATATCTAATATTATAATAAAATGACTCCAATGAATTACATCTAACATATATTGGTATTATGAATCTATTTTTACCTAATATAATTTATTATTTAAATAAAAATTCGGTTTTAAAAATAATGTAGTGTTTTTTACTATTCGTCAAAAATTGAAAGTTTTCAGAAAAATACCAAAAATTCACCCTAAGCTAATATTGATATTCCAAATCCAAAAATGAACACCATTTTGAAAAATAAAATTTATAAAATTCCAAATAGTGTGTATTAATTTTCATAACGGTTAGTTTGATTGGTCGTGGTGTGCTAGAACTCGAAGTTTTGTACAACGCAAGCTATTACATTTCTCAAAGAGAAGCATATCATGGAATCTTGGGGTGTTACAATCAAATCCCTCCATAACCCTTTATACGGTCAAAACTGAAGAAATATTACTACCCTCAATCATCCCTAACGTATTCCATGAATAACATAATGTAAAACATTTCCATATTATAAGTTTTTCAATTGAACAACCATTTATTAAATTCAAATTACCAAATTTGGCATTATCTATAATTTTCAATTTCTTTTTAGGAAACTTTTTGACATTAAATTAATCAAAAAACATTATAAAAACTCACTAATAACTTATTTTTTTCATTTGTGCCTAAAATTATGTAGGTCACAATAAATATTGAGTTCTTAAAAAGATCAGGTATATCCAACTCTAAGGCCATACTGGACACAAAAGAAACTGTAAAAAACAACAACATCACACAACAAGTACATCAACTGAGGTGGAAAATAATATACTATAATAGAAAACATCAAGAACATGAATCCCCCATTGTAATTGGGTTTTCCCATTCAAGTGGGGTTGGTACTCCCATGCACGATGCCATGAACTAGAAAAAAACTCATATGTGTATCCTCTCTACCATTAACAAATAGAAGTAAAACTGAAATGAAAAGAAAACTTATTTGATACAACTTTTAAATGTCCTAACTAGGGTGCCACATACTGGTTCCCCAAACCAGCTAGTTACATGACCTCAAGAGTGCCTCCATATAATCCATAGTACATTAACAATCATCAATTGTCTAATATATATATATATATATATCTTTTGGAGACTATACCCTCTTTATCAAAGATGCTTATTATTGAAAATCCATAAATGGTAGCCAAATTATAATAATTAATTACAAAAATAATACCAAAATCAATACAAACCAATATCACATGGTAAAAAAACAGGGAATCAATATCCTAAACCAAATCAGTAGAAATTTTATGCCTTATAAGTGTCAAGTGTCAAATTACAACCCAAAAATAAATACACACTAACAACTCCTTGTTGGTAGTGACACCATTTATGGTACCCTCATCCATGCTCCATCCCATGTCTCAACTCAGGAATCTCACATAGGTATATTTTCTATGTCCTATTCATCAAATAAAAAGATTATTCTTGTACCAATTTGGAATCCTGAGTTGAGTTTGAGTATAACTTAGTAGGCAACCACCAATGAAATCTAAATAAATATCTATCCAATAACAATACATTCAATTATATGAGGAATAAAATATAAATGATAAATTAAATACATTTTAAATTTTAATTATTCATTAATTTACCAAAAACCCCTCATTGATTGAGACACCCATACCAAAAATACCTCTTTTGGCCCAATACCGAGACTGAACCACCCAAATATGATATCATGTCTCATTCCATCATGGGTATACATAAACATTTTAATAATTAATTCCATAATTATATAATGGGGACCTAGAGTAGTGGTATGGAACCCCGTGTGCATTTGGATATTCACTTCATGCATCAAAAAATAGTGATCATATGAAAAACATATATATTAGGGGGCCTAAAAAGGTAGACTAGAACCCTGAGGGAATTTATATAAGAGTATTTTTCCCAGAAAATAGTCATAGATATCACAACTCATGATTCCAAATTCTAATACCCATTCATCAACCATTTATATAATTCACTATTCAACCATTTTCATGAAATTCATTTATCCACATAGCATAATTTATAATTCATCATCTAAATCATATCATCACACCCCATGGGATTATATCAATTTAAGAATTCCATTAATCGAATAGTTTCTTAATCCTAATAATCAATACATTTCATAAAACCATTATTCCTTCAATTTCATGATCCTGAGTTGAACTAATTAATTAACTCAACATAGAATGCAATTTAAAAATGCAGAAATTGAAAATTTCACAATTAAATTCAATCAATTTTATTCAAGACTATTGGAATTGAAAATTATACCAGAAAACTCTTGAATTTTGGTGAACACTCTCTTACTCTACATCCCCCAACATTATGAAGAATGATAAAAATCACAATATCACAGACCGATAACTAAGATCAAGATCAACTGGAGAGAGATCCATCAAAAAATAGATTTAAATAATTGATAATGTAGGAAAAATAATCTCTCTTCAATATTAAAGATATATCAGAGACATAATAAACCAAATATGGAATATATTTCAAAACATATAGGATACAATACTTCAATTAGATCATTGATTTGATAATAAATGGGTTTGAGGTCTAATGGAGTCCACTTCGGGAACTCCAAAAACATTGGAAAAAATATTAGGGTGATTATGGGTGATTTGGGTTAAAATATAGGGGTTTGGGAATTTAAAATATATTTCATGGTGATTGAAAACTCAAGCACACAATTTCTTAGGTGGAGGTTCACAGTTTGAAAAACCATGCACCTCTATTTAGGGGTGTCATAGTTTCTCTTATATGGAACATTATTTGAAAACTTGTGTCCCAACTATCCATATCCCCTCTGTTTGAGGGTACATGGTTTGAGAGGGAAGTATAAAGGATTGGAATATCCATGATCTAACCAAACACCGCCTCCTATTTCTCCAAAATGGAGCACATGGTTTCTTAGGGAAATCCACATGGTTTTCCAAAATGATACAAAAATTGTTCACAACCCCATGGGATTCTATATTTCATAAAATTTATGTATGACAACCAAAAATGAAATCCCAAACAAGTTATAACATGAAAAATGTAAAATGATTACTTAAAAATGAGTACAAGACATCTCTTAAAAAGGATGGGTTATTTTATGTGGGAAGACTGACCATTGGGAAAAATATTGTAGAATTAGTTTGAAGAAAACAGTTAATGAAATAAATAAAGAGATAGAGATAAATATAATAAACCACCCATACTCCAATGTTTGAAGTCTAAAGAGTTTTTATATTATGATAATAAATTCACCAATACAATGGATAATTTGGATGATAAGCCACGTGAACCTTTAATTTCAAAGGATAATGAGAAAACTAATGAAATTACAATGTTTGAAGAGAAACAATACATTTTTGGAACACATTTATTCCACTACTTTATTGTTAAGTTCATGCTAGTTTTTTGTTGAATGAACCCAATGAAGATCTTTTTGTTCATACATTGGTGATGTATCATGATATTTTCTCCCTCTACATGGATTCTAGAATAATGAAATCACATTTGATATTCTATCAATTTTAGGTTTTAACAAATATTCTAATGAAAATGTGTTTGTATAACATAAGATCTTATATAAGGATTAAAGGGTGAATTAACATTTTTATGTGTATATTTATACATGTAATATTAATATAAGATTTATGGGCACCATCATATGGTTTTTAGTTTAATTTTGATCATGTGTTCAAATTATGTGACACAACCTTTGGGGTTTTATATGATGGGAGTTTCTTAATAGTAATTATATTTTAAAAAACATTTTCTAAAATATAGAACATTGTTTCAGTATATGTTTTAGTGACAATGTAATTTGAGGAGGAATTCATATACACTGTTTAAATAAGATTTATATTAAGAGTAACATTTAGGGTTTAACATATCTTTGTTGTTTCATTAATTATGGGTTATAGTTTATCACCTTATGAAGACATAACACTTCATTGCTATCAGATAAGATTTCTCCATTCAACCACTTTACAAAATATGAATTATGTATGTGGTATGGTAGTGTGGTTTACGACATTGAATTATATCTGATCCTGACACAAATTTTACCTCAATTTTTTCATTAAGTCTTCAGAATTCTATTGATATAGAGTTGAGTTTAACCATGATGTATCATCCTTAGAAAGATGATCAATCTATGGGATAAAATAAAACCATATAAGAAATGTTATGATTCTATTATTTATTTTTAATAGGTGTTTAGGATCATCAGCTAACACATTTTTGAGATTTCATGAAATAATATATTTTACTAGAGCATTCAGACAACTACTTATGAATCCCTCTATGGAAAAAAGTGTATAACTCTACCTTATTAGAATGAAGTTACAGAAATAAGTCTATTAGGAACTCAGATAGTTAATTAATTACAAGGGAATATTAGATACATTTAGAAACATGAATGGTAATTTTTTTAAATGATATTCATATAATAGATTATGTGATCTATAATTTTATCTTGGTGAGAATGTCATTTTATGAATTTATACCATGTATAATGAATGGAAATATAATCTATGGCCATATTGGTCCCTTCAAAATTATTAATCATATTGAGATAGTAGCTTATCACTTTCTGCTTCCATGAAACCTCTATCATGATCATGATGTTTTTTATGTATCTCTCCGGAAAATTATATATGTTATCCATCACATGAACTAAAATCTGATGTCATACCACCATATCATGATAGTTATTATAAGGAACAACTGATATAGATTCTACATTAAATATATAAGTTTCTATGAAATAAGAACACATAACAGGTAAAAGTTTTTTTGGTGAAACCTCCATCCTAATGTAGCTATGTTGGAATATGATGATGTAATGAGGTAAATGTATCCAATTGTTTTGGTACATAATTTTTGAATTTCTTGGGTGAAATTAATTTTATGGTGGGTAGAATTTAACTATCTTACATTTTAAGAAATATATATTTTCAAAATAAATTTATTATTTTATATACTATTCATTACACATAACACCAATTTTATCTTTCATTACATAGAACACCGAGTTTAGCTTACATTATATGTAATATTAAGTTTATTTTTTGTTACATAAAAACATTTAGTTTAAATAGAATGTGACATATTTTTCAAATGTTATTATATGAAAAGTTATAACCTAGTCACTGTAATAGAGTTAATGAATAGGATTTACTAAGTTATGAAAATATATTTTATACACATTCATATTAAATTATTTCTTTTCCAAATATTTAACTAATAATTTTAAACAATACATATTTGAAAATACAGAAAATAGTTTACCAAAAAAATATATTTATAACAACAAACACATTTTACGTCAATAAATCAAACAAAACATTTTCAGAGAATTATTTTAATGAAATTTATATATTATATATTTAATAAAATATTCAATATTCATGTTTTGTTTCTATACATGAGATAATAATACTTCAATTTTTTCCTAAAAATTTTATTTTTATCAAAAGAAATTTTTCATCTTTTCATTTCATATATATTATAAATATTATTTTCTCATATTTATAAAATTTATAGTATAAAATATAAAATAATTTTTAAATCATAATGTCAAATTATCTTAGGGTTATTTCTTTATAATTTTCTAAAATATTATTTGATTAATTGTGATAAATACTTAAATTTTTTTGAAAAATGCATCTAAACTTAAATTATTTATAAATTTAAATTATATTTTTAATATTGTTTTAATGTATAATTTGTCAAATTTTATATCTATTAATACAATAAAAGTTATTGGAAAAAATTTAATTTTTAATTATGATATAAAAGCTTCGTAATCTTTTAAAAAAATTCCATTTGAAAACCCACTTTTTCATTAGATCTTCCAGATTAATTTTAAATTAAATATATTCAACATCTATATATTTAATTTAGAAAATTTATTAAATAATTTTAATAATAATATTTTATATTATCTAACAATCTCAATGAATATTTTTACCAAAATTAACAGTATAAATAGTAAAACTTAATTAATACGGTTAAGGTAAAACTGTGTTTACCAAGGTTGATACTAAAGATGATAAGTCTTAAAAAGACTATAAGTTTTTTAAAATTCATATAGTATGGAAATATTTTAATAATATAATTTTCAATATCTAATATAGGGTCATTTTTAGGCCTTTTTAATGTTAATTACTTTATCATTTTGAATTCTTTCAGGAAATTTTCTTGTAGTTTCCAAGAGGGGTCCTTTCCCCAATATTAAAAGTCCACCACAACCCTTCAATTATTTACACCTATACAGACAAATATTTTTGAATTAACCTTCAAAAATTACATAAAAAAAACTTATTCATGTTCTATAGCTTCTTTTCCTCAAAACATTCCAGCACTAGGGACTATAATAAGAGATTCAACGTAGGTTCTTCTAAGAAAAGCTAATTGTCTTCACAATGACCTTTATTTATCAATCTCATTTATCCAACATAAATTATTTTAAAAAAATAATAAATAATAAAAATAGTATCTACAATATACTATGATTATAATATGTTTATGTTATAATTTTTATAAATCTCTACATCTATCAAATGGTTAACAAACTCATCGATCTTGTTAATGGTGTTCTACCGCTACACGAATATATGTAATTTTCTTCAATAATGAAAATTTTAGGAAGTATATAATGATGTATTAAAAATGTTATTTTATATTTATGATATTCTTATACTTATTAATTTTTAATATCACATATAACTATTTATGTACTGTAGACTTCTTCCTAGAGAAACGATGTGATTAGTTTTTCACTTACTCATTACATTAAAAGTAATAATGATAAAAATAATTAAAATATGTAATATATATGATGTTATATTTATTTTTCATAATTAATAGATATGAAAATTACTTATCCTTTCACTAATTAATTGAATGATATCATCACTTGTATGTACATCTCGCATATCATCTCCATGAAGAGTTGTGATTCATTCTCAATGCCCAACAATTATAAATAGTTCAAAAAATGTATCTACCTATTAAATTTGATATTTATGACATTATTATAATTCAATATATGATATATATATTTCCTATACACATGAAATATGACTTTCATGAAAATAAACACATGATTAATCAAGGTAATTTACTCCCAAAATAATAAAAATAATGAACTATTATTAACAAATGAGTGCTCAAATGTTATAATAGGACCATATTTTTTATTATAAATATGGAAATGGTTATATAATATCTTTATTAAAACAATATTTATTATAAAGGTGATTTTAATGTGTATGAAAGAAGTCGATACATATGGTAAGGGATTTGCAGTCTCTCAATTATTTCTAGGAGACATATGAAAACTCACAACTCGTTTATTTTTTTTAGTGTCTATAATTACCCTATGAAATATTATATCTTAATTATCCTAAATATAATTATATTTAATGTTTTATAGTATTTTTTATTTATTTTTTATTATGATTCAAAATATTACTAAATATGTAAGGGATTTCTATCTCAGGTTGTACTTTTGTGAGATACATCGCATATCCAAAACCTATTTATTTTATGTTAAATATATAATAACCATGAATATATTTTATGATAATTATCATAAAAACTATAGGGATTAAATATAAATTTAGGGATCTATCTTTCAAGGGGATTATGTTTCAAATTTTTTCAATGTGGTAATGTATTTATGTTAAAATATGATCATTTATCTAGATTGTTTATTATTAAGTCTCCAATGTTGAAATATGATGATTTACCACTAAATATCTCTCATAATTTTTTAAAATATAGTTAGTAATGATATTTTCAACTAATAGTGCAATTTTTCAACTCATTTTTAATTAAAATAATTGTAAAAATATTTCTATGATAAATGTACATTATTTCTCTCTTCAGTCGAAAACCATTTTTCTTCCAAATTTTTTTTTCTAAAGATGTTATAAAAAATGTTTTAAAATTATTTAAATGATTAATTTAATAAAATTTTACCCATTTTCTACATTTTTATAAATTTTTTAAACTGATTTTTCATTATTTTTTTCAAAAAAAATAAATTTTGATTTTACCGAAATTGTGAAATAAATCATTATTATAACATGAACAACTTGAATGGAATTTGCCTCCATCATAAAAATTATTGGATTTATAGGATACATTACAAATTATGAAGATAACTTTTTAAAAAAATTATTTCTAAATTTATTTATGTATGAAAAAAATTTCCAAAGTGAAAAGGCTATTTTCCTCAACAAATGTTTTTAAATGATCATTATATCTATTTTCAATGACAATTATTTTATAAATGTATTATATTTAAAACTGTTTTGAAAAGTGAAAAGGTTATTTTTCTCAAGAAAAGTTATAAATGGTTTTTAAATCTTGGTTTATAATTTTAATTTTAGAAGAAAATTATTTAGAAAATATTTTATGGATTTTTAGTTTTAAAAGGTTATTTTCGACGAAAATTTATTTTTCTTAGGAAATATTATGAATTTATTTATATTTCAAAATCATTTTTCTTATTTTATTACTTCCATTAATGTAAAATATTCTTTACATGGATATGAATCATGGATATCATTATTATTATTATTATTATTATTTCTTAAATGGTTTATGATTGAAAGAATCTTATGAATCATTTTTGTCATCCATGGCCAATACCATGATTAAATTATTATAAAACCCTTTTATTTTTTCATGGGTTATTTTGAAGAAATGATGAAATTATGAGATGATGAAATGATGAAATCATTATGAAACTTATCTATCTTTTAGAGTTTATGATATGGTAAAATTTTTATGAAACCATATCATTTCATGGGTTATGATACAATAAAGATTTTATATTGTTGTTGAAAAATATAAATTATTTTTATTATCTGATATGTGGTTCCTATATCTCCCTCCAATTAATTTGGTAAATATGGATTACTCATGATTAAATATATTATGCATTAAGATTATTACAAGTGTACTTTTTTATGTGTGAAACTGAATACATGTTCAAATTATTATAAGTGAACCTGATTGTATGTTAATAATGTTATGCTTGAACCTGATTACATTTTTGTAGTTCTATGATTGTACATTTATTTCATGTCCATTATTTATGTGTGCACCTATTTGAATGTGCATAAATTTCTGTGAGGGCCTCATTTCATGTATTTATGTTAATGATTGAACCTCGCTATTTATATTTGTTCACAAAATTAAAAGATATTTTGTTTTCTAAAAATCTAGGTATATTTCCAATGTTATTATCTCATGGTTCATATACATTAATTCCATTATGATTCATGCCTAATAAATATTCAATTATTATGCACTTAAAAAATTTTACGATACATGATATGTAGGGTATGATTTTCAAATTTTATTCTCATTTTCTCAAAATATTTTGTTCATGTGATGCATACGTATCTCCCTTATTTACCCATTCTGGGAATATGAGATCATCCTTTCATATGTTTTCATTCCCTAAGAAATGAATAAAGGTTTAAATTTGGGTATGTTTATTATTATAACAAAAGGTGAAGACCATTATTGGATATTTTCAAGATCATTCATGAAATTAGATGGTTGTGTACCTCTACTCTAAAGATAAATAACTATTATATACCTCAGGTGTGTGTTTGTGAAATTTATTTCATATAGTTCAAGAAAAATATGTAATATTTATGTATCAGAATCACGAATCACTATAAATAATAAAATTCAAGATTATTATTAGGAAGTTGTGTGGAAAAGATCCTTTAATAACGAAAAATTAATTACATAAGGATAAAGAAAATGGGGGATGACAAGACAACCGAACCTCATTCAAATACTAAAATGGTCGACATGATAATTTAAAATCAATTTCTATTCTATTACATCCATCATAATCCTATTCATATTCATATTCTTATTTTTAGAAGTAATTAACTTTATCTTTTCACTTATATGAGAGTGATATGAATTTCAATATTGTCATTAGATGTAAAAAATACCTTACATGGACTTGTCCACCTCATAGGAGCTAATCAACACTAAATTATCCAAAATTTCAACTTTTTCATCTACAGCTTAAAAAGAGCTTCAATATTTGATATTGAACATTCTCCTTGTTTTCCAATTTCACATAATGATATTTAAAATATATTTTTATTTTAATTAGTCCATGCTCATGTATATGAAAATTAAATATCACTAGTACCCATATAATGAGATTTCATTAATGTATCCCTATTTCACACAAACCCATCTGAATTACATGAATTTAAAACATGATTGTTCTAGTTCCATATATATTATCCAATGTAGTAGGAATGAAAAATATCTTGATTAACTAATTCTTACAACATAGAGAGTCATTCACTACATTTTGGAATAACCTAATCCTAGAAATGAAGTCCATTCTGATGAAATTCATAAGCACCACTCAACTAATCAAGAATACAATATACTAGAACATTATTATCTAAGATTACATCCTTATACATCATTATCCCATTCACTTTAGAGATATTTAAATGACCTGAAACATGACTTCTTTAACTTTTACACTATATATGAGAATTTTATAGACCATCCATATATATTACGTTTAGTAATATTTTGTATAAATTCTAAATATACCCATTAGAAGAATAAATGATAAAAAATTATACTAAAAAATTTTTCCTTATGATTCCCAGCAAATTGGACATCCATAAAAAATAGAGGCAACATCACATATTTTATATTTATTTCATTATATGAAGTATAAAACACAACTTTATTAAATAAATAATAATTACGATAAACATAAAATAACATATTAGCATATGATCCATAGATATCCATTTTTGTGGTTTTATCCATCTTAATGGGTATTTCTACACCTGATGCAACATCAACTGAAATATTGGTTTTCCATAAAATTCAGATTAGACCCATAATAGTATCCATGTGTGGACAATGATGTTTCTTATATATAATAGTCTAAATCCAAAATTTCATAGTTGAATGGTCACCATGATCAATTTTAGGGAGTCAAATCTACATCCATATGTTTTGAATATCAATTCTTCTGATAGGAAAAGAATGTGGAGGATACCCTCCAAAATAAGAATACACATAAATTCTAAAAATAAATAATCCACATTTGTTCTTCTCATATAGCCATCTAATTTTTAGGTATTATCACTTACTAGTAGAAAAAATTTGTAAATAATTAGAAATATACAAAGCATAAACCTATCGCTAATAACATCCTCATTAGATTTAACATGTGCAATAATACCATTGCAGATTATTCTTCATGTAATTATAAACTTTAGATATTTAAAATGCCTCTACAATGTGGATTCGACCATCCAGATCCCTTCTTCACCATCATGCTTATAAAAGTTGTCCTTAAAATGAACTAAGGGGTGAAAATTCACATTAGACAGTAGATCAAACCCCAGATCATAGGGTAATTTCATGCTCTTAGAAGAACCCTAGGTCCTACTATCGATACATTGAGAGCTCCTGATCCATCCTCCAATAATCCCAAAATATCCTAGAATATTAATATTTTTATAAATTTCATTCTTATAAAATAAATAAATTTTTTATCTTAAATAATTTATGTGTTAATGGAATATAAAATATTATATTTAATAGTTGTGGTAGTCCACACTTACACACATATGACACAATAGTTTAACTAAAAATATAATTTAACTTATATTACCATTTTCTTATTTATTGAAACTAAATTTATCATATATTTAACTAAATAACATTTACAAATATGATAAAAACTAATTTTAAATTTAAAAATATAATATAGAGATAAAAATTTATTCTAAAAATGATTTTTTTAATGTTTAGAAATATTAATCATATTTAGTATTTGTTACTAAATGAATGAGTGTTATTTTATTTATATATATATATACAGGATTAAAAATTATATCAAAAAAAATTTGTTTATTTTATTTATTTTTTAAAAAAATAAATAATTTTAATTTTTTTTATAAAAGTTTTTTTTGTTATCATTGTAATTTACATAAGTCCTAGTAATCTTATTTTTATACCTAAATTTAAAATTAAAAAAATTAAAAATATATCGATTTTGATCTTAAATAAAAAATCCTTTATGTTAAATTATAATCATAGATATGATTAAAATTAATTTTTAGTATAAGAATATAAGAAATGCTTTCTTAAAGTGAGATATTTCTAATCTTTCAAAAACAAAAAAAAAATGGTTCTATATATAAATGATAGAAATTTTAATGGATTTATTTTAAATTATAAATTTTCATATTTAATCAAAACATAATTTCAATAACCTTTTTATATTTCTTATATTATGATATTTTCATAATAGTGATGATTCTATCAAATTCATTGTTTTCCTTAATATACCCCTCTAAATAAATAATTTCAAAAAATTCAAAACATTTATCACTTTAATCTTGGTAAAATGATATTTTTATGAATTTATCCCTAGAATAAAGAAGGGATAACTAAGCCCTCCCTATATCGGTTTGTAATAACCCAAAACCTTATCAATAGAAACTCTATTTTTATAATTATGCTGTATAATTTGAATCACATAAAATCACATAGAGAGCACAATACAAACATTTTAAATGATGAATAAACATTATAAGAGGTATTTCTAGAAGTTAAGGAAACAATACAAATGAAATAGTATCTCTACCTTAGAATAGTAATTTGACAATTTAGAATAGTAATCTAGCCTATATAATAGTAATCATATCTATGAATGTATAAATAAAATTTAGGCATATTATATATGACAATATGATATAATTATATCATATTATAACTAAATAAATATTTTAAAAATTATTAATTAATTGTTGTTATTTTTATAAAACATAAAGGTTTGTTAATAATTTTATAATTAAAATAATTATTTGAATGAAAATTTATTTTCATAAAATAGATTTAATATTTAATATTTTGTTTATTATTATAATAATATAATTTTATGAAACCTTAATTAATTTTTCAACGTATTATAAAATCAATTATAATTTTGAAATCAGTATTTTCAAAGAAAATTATGATTTTAATTAAAAATTAAATTTCTCATATTTATAAAATTATTTTCAAAAAATGGAGTTCATTTTTGAATACTACACATTCAAAAAAAAATTAGGGTTTATTTGTGGAAGTTTTCTAAAATACATTAATTTTTGGGGAGTAACAAAATACCATAATTCTTTATAAAAGTTAAATACCAGAATTTGTGAGTTATAGATTCTATATGAATGATGTGAGACTATAATATAGAAATATTCTTCCTCTATTTAAAATATCTATTTATAACATTCAAACTATTCATAGTCCTGAGAAAAAAATAATCTCATGAATAAAATAATGAGAAAACACCCCTCTCATCCCCTATAAATATGATCCATCACCACCCCTTCTCCACAAACATTTAAATCCTTCAATAATATCTATGATCTACCCAATACTCTTCCCATGCCCCTCCCCCATGTCTATAATCCCATGGTGGTATCAAAATAGCAAACCCTTTTCCCAATAGAGGTTCTCAAGGAGGATAAATTCAATTTGTAAAATCCTCTTTCTTTTTCTATTAATTTCTTTTCAATTTCATTTCTTATCCTATCATCACCTTCACATAGTCAAGTGTAACTATAACTCTTTTATATTTTATATACTATAATTTTATTATTTTAATGTAAAAATTCATCCTCAAATATCTTCCCTATCACTTTTATTCTAAAAATGAAAACATCGTTCGTGGTGCGTCGATTTACCACCACCATGGACGACGTGTTTTACCTTTATTATGCCACCTTAAAAATTGTTATATAACCATTGTAATGGTTGGTAAATATTGTAAAATTTATTTTTTAATCCTTTTTATTTTATGTAACTAAAATATATACATAATATTAAATAATAAAAGGAAACTAGTTTGTGGTGATCGAAACCCCCACCAAATTAATCTAAATGATTATCATTAAAGACTTATCTAGTGTTTTATCCTCATATAATATAACCAAATAATATATAATAGCAATTAAACCTCTATAAGTTAATTAATAAAATATAATATAAATTTTTAAATATTTTACGCATTTTACTTTATCTTTTATACATGTATACAAGCGAAATGATCATAAAAACCAAGAAAACGAACACTCCTAAATGACGAGATTATAAACTATAACTCTTCAAAATAACTATAAATCAACTTAATAAACTTGTAACGAATAAAAATAATTTATAATTGATTATTTATTTATTAATTAATTAATCTAATTTGATTATCTAGGATATTAATTTGAAAAAATCATTCATACATAAGGTAAGAGGATTCACATACCCAACTCCTTCCATTAGGTTATTCGATCTTCCACGGTATGAATGTTCATATAATGTTCTTAAAAATTCATTTTTCTTTTATTTTCAAGTATATACATGTTTTTAATATAATTTTATGACAAACCCAAAGAGTTTCCAAAATAACTCTTTATTCTAAAATAATTACACCTTTTAACTTCTCTAGAGAATGTTTCTTATTCACTAAATATTGATTATTCTTATACTAATTATGTTATTTATTTTTTATTTTGGGAACCCCAATGTTTATTCATGATTGTATTCATTATGAAATTATAATGAAACCCATTTCCTTTCCATGAGTCATTTTATGTATGATATTGATATGTGTTCTATATGGAATGCATGATTATTTAGCTATTATAATGTGATGGGTGTGCCCATAATTATATATCACTCCAATGAATTTTTTAATGTGATTTATCACATGAGATAAGGTCAAATCATCATGAACATGATGTTTGAATTTTTTACAATGAAAATTTTATTATTATGCATATATTTTACATGTGAATATGATGGTAAGTTCATTCACAACTAAGTTTGGTAGTTGACCACTAAGGAAAAATGTTTCATCTTTGTGTATTCCCACAATACTTGCCTTTATTTAATGTTTTGTCACATTATTATTATGATTACTCATTTCATATGTTATGATGATGATTTTTATTATCACCCATGTTTCATTTCTGTTATTCAGCCCCTTATGGGGCTTTTATCTCACCCCTTCTTTTGATGTATATCCTCAAGTAAATAATTGACTAAGGAGAACAAGATGGTTAATAAAAAGCAAAAGGATAAGAAATTAAATAAATGTTCATGTTTTATTATGTAATTGTTATGTATGGTCCTAATTTTAAAAAATACACTAAACCATTGGATCCTAATTGTGTAGTACTATTATGTTTTTTATCTTTAAAATGATGTATTAGTCATGTAATAAAATATAGGGTCTATAAATTTGGTATCAGATAAAATTTTAGTTAATTTTGTAATTAGGATTAGAAGAACTTATAGAAAACCCTCAGTATGAGACTATGTATATACAATCACTCTATAGGTTTTTTTATAAAAATTCTAAATATAAGGATCCCACAAGGTATGTCTTTAGAGATAATTTTACAAATGATGATATTATTTATTCATTCCTTTATTTCTTATTTTTTTCAAAACCTTTCTATTTAAGAAAATAGTGGGAACTAAGAGAAACTAGGAAAAGAACTTGTGTGAAAGACATTGAAGTGATTTCCCCCATGAAAACCTAAATTTCTTGCAAGGATGAGTTAGAATTTTATAGTGACTTTTACCTAGATGTATCAGGATATGAAAAATAACCTAAATAATATGGAATTTCCTCCCTCACCTAAGATGGAAAAACTGGATATTGATTATTTTTTGCATTAATAACCCCTGAAATTTAGTGGATCCCCTTATCTAGTTGTTGTGGATAATCGGATCAAATCAATGGAGAATATCATTTATGTGATTCACTATTCTGAGATGGATATGTTGAATCTGGAAGGATTTTATTTAGATGGAGAGGGTAATCAATTTAGGGTGTTGAGTAAGAACACCAATCCAAAGTTTAAATTGGAGATATAGAGTGTGAAAACATTAATAAAATGTCTTAAAAAATATTTTCCTCAAAATATTTGGAAAAATATAGAGAGATAATTATTAGATATGAAGAAAAAGTAAGGTAAATATATCATGACAAACAAACCAAATATCACAAGGCCTGAATGGTATGAGTCATGTTTAGTTATAAAAAATTATAGAAAAATTGATAGATTATTTAGTGTTTTAAAAAAACACTGAAAAGGATCTAGAAATTAGAGACTTTGGGAGTTATGAATAATTTATTCAATGTTATATCAAAGTGGAGAAGGAGTTTGGAGAATATCCCCATGGCTATGGAGATAATAAATTAATTATGGAGTTTCAATATGAATTAACTAATGAAATTTTTTAAAATAAATATCAAAAACTCAAAAGTTAGAAATGTGGGATGAAGCATCATGGGAATTTCCTTGATGATACAAGAAAATTATTCAAGTGTGGGAGACAAGTCCACTAAACTCCTGAATTTTGAAGAGACTTGAGGAAGCTATAAAATTTGTTGGAAGAAATAATAACACCACCTATGGTTAAATGATTCAACTATAAATATCAAGGGAACTATGTAATATAGTGCACAATACCTCAAGTCCTCAAGGGTAATCAATGTCAATAGCCACCAAATCCAATGGAGATGGGGAAATCATATTCCATCACTACTACTGAGGTGGTGTCCAACAATGAAGTGGTGAAAGATATACTGGTTATTCCTTACAGCATGGAAAACATACTATTTTATCATGGTTCTAAAAATTCATTCGTATCACGCATGTTTAGTATAACTATTCAAATCCCACATCAAAATATGGAGTTTTATTTATCTATGAGAATAGAGAATGAAAAAATTATTACATCAAAAGTATATAACTCTACCCTAGTTAATGTTTATTTATTAAACCTCCAAAGAAGACATGTCTTACTTCATTTAATGGAGTTTTATTCTATATTGGTCATGTATTGGATATATTTATACAAAACAACATTAACTATTGTGAAAGGGAGTTCAATATTCAAATACTTAGGCATCTAACAATTCTATACAAGTGTAAGAAGGTGGATGATTATACATTAGAGCCATCATCTAAATTTTTGATATTATTTCCTTATGAGAAAGCAGATTTAGATCAAATTATTGAGATAAATGAGAGAATCAGGTTCTAAGACATACCCATTATGAGGGACTACAATGTTGTGTCCCCCATAATAATTTTTTGGTCTTTCATTGGATCGAGAGGTCAAGTTTCTAATTGAAAATATTCCAAGATATATTCCTATTTCTAAGAAACCTTATAAAATTAACACCATTGTGTTAGAGGAACTAAATAAGTAATTATAAGAGAATATCCAAATGTGTTTTATAGGCCTGAGGGGTTCATCATGTGGTTCACCAAATCACAGTTCCCCAAAAATGATGGATAAATGTTCCTCAACATTGATTATCGTGAACTCAAGAAAATCATGATAAAGAACAAGTATCCCCTTCCAAATATAGATGATTTGTTCCACCAAATGCATGGGCCCAATTATTTCTCAATAGTAGACCTTCATTTGAGATATCACTAATTAATGTTGATAAAGGAGGATATTCCCAAGACTACATTTCAAATGAGTTATGGACACTATGAGTTCATATTGATGCATTTTGGACTCACTAATGATCCAAAAATATTCATGGAATTAATTAGTAGATTATTTATATATTACCTAGACAAATTTAGGGTATTCTTTATTGATGATATTCTAGTATACTCTAAGAGGAAGGAGAAAAATGAGGTGTATCTGAATAATTTACTAAAGACACTGAGAAGGGATAAATTTTATGCAAAGTACAGTAAATGTGAGTTCTGGATAGAGGAAGTATCATTCTTGTGGAATATTGTCACTAGAAAAAGAATATATGTGTACCCTTATATGATAAAGGTAGTCTAAGAGTGTCCCTGAACAACATCTATAACTGATATCCATAGTTTCCTTGGTTTATCAGGGTATTACTTATAATTTGTGATTAACTTCTCACGATTGTAAAACCAACTATCTAGGATGACTCAGATTGGAGAAATTGTTTTTTGGACCAGTGAATGTGAATAATGCTTCAAAGAGCTGAAACATAGGATTATCACTCCACCCATACTCACACATCCAATAAGTAATGAACTCTTTTTGGTGTACATCGATGCTTCAAAGAAAGGATTTCACTATGCACTGATGTAAAATGAAAAATTGATTGCATATGCCTCATAGAATATAAAATACAAGAACTAAACTATACAATGCATGATATATAGTTGGAAGCTATAATTGTTGCATTGAAAAATGGTGGGATTATCTCTATTGGGAGAAGTCTGAAATGTATTCTGATTATAAGATCCTCAAATTTTTATTCACAGATAAAGAACATGATATGAGAAAGAGAATATTTTTATAGTTCATCAAGGATTATGACTTATCAATCCACTTTCATTCTCATAATGAAAATATGGTGGAAGATGCTCTAAGTAGAAAGGATCCTACAACTTTATCAATGATGAGAATTCGTAAGGATACAATATTATTAGATCTATAATAGCTGGACATGGGAATAAATAAGGAAGGAATAACATCAATCCTTTCTCAAATTATTTATAATCCAAATATCATGGAGAAAATAAATTATTCTCAATGAAATGATTTGTAAACTCAGAAAAGGGTGGAAGCTATCAGAAATAATAAGTCAATAGAGTTCAAATTTGATGGGTAAGGAGTCGTGATATTTTTCTCTTGAGTATATTTAGCATCAAATCAAGAGATAAATAAAGATCTTATGAACAATGCATATAGATCAACATTTTCTATTCATCTATGTAACCTGAAGATGTGTGAATATATCCAAGAGAATTATTGTTTGGAAAATATGAAGAATAATATTTCTAAGTATACATCAAGGTTTATGGTATGTAAATAAGTGAATGATGAATGAAAAATGTCTAATGGGATGATAAAACCATTACCCATACCAACATGGAATTGGGAAAACATCACCATGGACTTTTTCAATAGTCTTCAGGATACATCCTTTAGAAAAAATGTTATATGGGTTGTTTTGGATTTTTTTACAAATACAACTCACTTTATCATAATTCGATAGGACTTCCCATTTGATCAACATTAACATATAAACAATAGATAAGTGGTAAGGATTCTTGGATTACCACTATCAATTATATCTGATCCAGAACTGAGATTAGTGTCCATGTTCTGGAAGAGTCTCTAATATTCTCTAAACACTAATCTAAACTTCAGTAGATCTTGTCATCCTAAAAATGATGGCTAGTTAGAGTGAACTATTCAGACACTGAAATACATGTAGAGAGCATGTTTTATGGTTTTCAAAGGATGATGAGACCAACATCTACCTATCTCCAATTTCTCTTACCCCAAAAGTGTCCATGTGACCATCCAAATGGCCCCATATGAATCCCTTTACGATAAAATATGCAGAACACATGCTTGCTATAATGAAGTCGATGAATGTAAGGTTCTAGGACCTAAAACAGTTGAAGAAATGTTGGAAATGGTGAAAGATATTCATAAGAACATCATGGAATAACAAATTTAATAGAAGAGATATATACGCAGTAATTGATGGGACCTAGAGTTAGAGGTTGGAGACATGGGTTTCCTATAAACATCTCTATAGTAGAGGACCATGAAATTTGGGAAGAAAGGAATGTTGAGTACTAGGTACATAAACCCCTTCAAGATTCATGATCCTATTTGATATGTGGAATATCGACCAGAACTTACAAATAATAGGTCTCAAATACAATTTTTTTCCATGTAACCAACTTAAAAATTACATGTTAGATCCCTCAGATATATTGAATCCATAGGTGGAACATTTTGAAAATTATAACTCTTATGAGGATGGTGAAGATCTTGGGCCATAGAGATATAGTCCTACACAACAAGACTACTCAATTATTCAAAGTACTATGGTGGAACCATATGTATAAAGTGTCAACATGGGAACTAGAAAAGCAGTGAAGGAGAAGAACCCACACCTTTTTCACCATAGTATATAAAAAGAAATTTCAAGTGAAAATTTTAATAAGGGGGAAACAATGTAAGGACCCAAATAGTATCAATAAAAACTCCATTATTATAATTTTGATATATATATATATATATATATATATATATTAAAACACATGAAATCATATAGAGAACAAAATATAGACTTTTTAAATGAATAATGATTTAAATAAGGCTTATTTCTGGAAGTTAAGGAATGAATAATGATGAAATGGTAACTTGACCCTTAGAATAGTAATGTTTCCATAAGGAATAGTAATTTGGAAAATAGAATAGTAAACTCATATTTGAATGTATAAATAAAATTTAGGCATATTATAAATGAGTACATTATATAATTATATCATAAAATAAGTAAATAAATATTTTAAAAATTATTAATTAAGTGTTGATATTTTTATAGAACATAAATGTTAATTTTTAATTTTATAGTCAATATCATTATTTAAAATAAAATACATATTAAAAAAATTTATCCAAAATTTAATAATTTTTTATATTATTATTCTAAGACAATTTCATGATACATTAATTAATTTTTAAATGTAATATAAAATTATTTATAATTTTAAAATTGATATTTTGCAAGTAAATGATGATTTTAATTAAAAATTAAATTTCTAAAATTTATAAAATTATTTTCACAAAATGGAGTTCATTTATAAATTATATACCTCAAAAAAAATTTATGGTGAATATTTTTATTTTTCTAAAATAGTTGAATTTTTTGTGAATAGTAAAATACGATAATTTATGATAAAAGATTAATGCATGATTTTTTGAGTCATAGGTGATCTATAGATGATTTAAGCCCATAATTTCAAAATATCCATAATTATTTTAATATATTTAGTGATAAGGTTCAATATATTCAGATTCATGAGCCAAAATAAAATACTAATAAACAAAATAATGAGAAAGCAACCCTCACATACCCTATAAATACCACCCCTCACCCACTCTTCTCCTCACATATTTCAATACTTTAATATAATACATTATATGGCCAATACTCTTCCCAAGATCCAACCCCAGTTCTAGTATCCCTTAGTCTCATCATAATACCAAACCATTTTCCTTAAGAAGGTTCTCAGGGAGGAGAAATTCAAGAGGTAAAATCATCTTTCTTTTTATTCTAATTTTTTTTCAATTTAATTTATCATCCTATACTAACCTCAAAATATCCAAGTGGAATGATAAATGTATTATATTTTATATCATGAAATTTTATTTTTAAAAATTAATAATTTATCTTCAAATCTATTCCCACTTCCATTTATTTTAAAAATTAATATATCTTCTCTAGTGTGTCTATTTACTGCCACAATGGATGATGTGTTTTCATTTTCCTATATAAACTTCATGGATGTTAATAAAACCATTATAATGGATGAAAAATATTTTAAAAGTTATTTTAAAACCATTTTATGTTCTAGAACAATCATATATACATAATTTTAAATAATAATATGAAACTATTGCATGATGATAAAAAAACCATGAAATTAGTCTAAATGAATCATTACCATTTTATGTAATGAATAATCATAATAACATATATCAAAATGTTATATAATACCAATTAAACCTATATAAGTCATTAAAAACATATAACATCAATTTTTTAAAATTATTCTCATTTTACATTAACTTCCATACATGTATGCACGCCAACCGGTTATAAAAACCAAGAAAACAAACACTATTCAATGATGACATTGAACAATATAACTCATCAAAATGGACATAAATGAACCTAATAAAATTTTAATGAATAAAATACATGTATAATACATTATTTATTTAAAAATTAATTAATCTAATTGGATTATCTAAGATATTAAAGTGAAGAAACTATTTAAAGGTAAGGTAAATAAATTCTCAAAACCAACAAATTTCATTGGGATATTCATTTTTCTATGGTATGAATGATCGTATTATGTTCTTAAAAATCCATTCACCTTAAATTTTCATGTATTTAAATTTTTGAAATATGAATTTATGACAAATAGAAATATTTTTCCAAAAAAAACTCTACTTTCTAAAAGAAAATAACCTTTTTTTCTTACCTTGAGAATGTTTATTCTACACTCATGATTGATGATTCTTATACCAAGAATGTTATTACCTTTTTATTTTTGGAAACAAGAAGGATAGTCGTGAATGTATGATTTATTAAGTTATTATGAAACCCATTTCCTATACATTGGTTATTTTTTTCTATGATTGATATATATTCTATGTTGCATGCATGATTATGAAAATGTTATTATTAGATAGGTGCACCCGGAATTATATTGTGCTCCAATACATTAGGTAATGTGATGTATCTCATGAGATAAGGTGAAATATATGTGAAAATGATTCTATATTTGTTCAAAATAATGATGTTATGATTATACACATATGATATGAATGAACATGATGCTAAGATTGTTTACAACTATGTGTGGTAGTTTCACACTAATACATGACCTTTAATTTTTATAGATTGCCACATTCCTTTCATTTATTGAGTTATTCCTATACTTATTATAATAATGATACCTTACGTATGTCATGATGATATTTTTTATGGTCACAGATGTTTCATATCTCTTATTCATCCTCTTAATAGTCTTTTAGATCACTCTTTCTTTTGATGTATATCCTTAGGTGAATACATTTACTAAAGAGAAAAAGAGGGGAAACAAGAATCTAGAGAAGAATGAATTAAATAAATAGTTATTTTTTATTATATAAAAGTTAAGTATGGTCCTTATTTTCCCAATATACTAATTTAATGGATTCTAGAAATGTAGTACTATTATGTTTTTTATCTTTCAAATGATGTAATAGTTATAAAAGGAAAATTAAGGTTTCAAAACGATCCATTTGACTTTTTTTATCATATTATAACAAAATCTTATCACTCGAAAAATCCCCTAAAAACTCTTAGTTTATTTATTTATTCCATTTATCACTAATGATAAAGTATATACTATATCTATCACATGCAATTAACTCATTGGTCTTTCCACTATAGTATGATATTCTAAAGGAGGAACAACTTGTAGAGATTCGTGATTGAATAAAAAAGGATCTAAAAAATAACAGTAACATGGTAAATGTTTTATGGTGAATAAACCATCTTGATTAAGACATATGAGAATCTATAGTTGTAATGAGTTCAATTTATCCTTATTTTTTGGTACCAAAGTGATGAATTTCTAGGGTGGAATTCATTTTAATGGGGGTAGAATGTAATAGCCTGATATTTTTTGAAATTTTTATCCTTAAAATAAATTTAATCTTTTTATAAAACATAATTATATTTAACACCAATTTTATCTTGAATTATATTCAATACTAAGTTTCTCATTCATTACATGTAACATTGAGTTTAGCTTTTGATACACTTAACACTGATTTTAAAGAGAAAGTGACATATTTTTTAAATATTACTATATGATATTTTATAACCTATAAATTGGAATAGTGTTTATGAATATAATTTACTTGGTTATGAAAATATTTTTTTAAAAAATTTATATGAAAAAAATTATTTCGTGACTAATAAAATAAAAATAAAAAAAACCATTATTTTAAAATAAGCCAAATTTTTTTCTAGAAAATTGTTTTATGAAAAAATTATTATTTTACATTGATAAATTAAAAACCATTTATATAATTATTTATATGAAATAAATATATTATATATTCAATCAAATATTTAATATTTATATATTTTTTACAAATTATATAATAATAAATCCATTTTTATGAAGAAAACTGTAATTTTTTTGATTAGAAGTTTTATTGTCTTTTTTGTGATCATATTTTATAAATAAGTTTTGAATATATAAGAAAATTTATTTTATAAAATAAAATTCATTTCTTTAATAATCGTTTAAAAATTATAATAGGGGAAATTTTATAAAAATTTCTAAAAAAATTAATTTTTTTGACGAATAGTCAGAAATGTTGAAATTTATTTGAAAAATGACAATTTGATTAAATTATTTAAAAAATAAAATTATATATTTTTTGGGATTTAATGTAAAATTATTTAAATTATATTTCTAATAACCCAATTAAGTTTATTGGAATCCATTTCATATTAAATTTGGATGGAAAACTATTATAAACTTTTCAATATTTTCCCATTAAAACCCCACATTGTCGTCAAGTATACGTGATTAGTTTGAAATAAAATATATTACACTTATGTTAATTGAATGTGAAATAATGGGATATATATTTGGAATCAGAAAAATTTATATTATCTAATAATTTCAACTAAATTTTTGACCAAATTTAATGGTAAAAATAGTAAATATTAATTACCATGGTTAAAGTTAAAATTGGTTTATTAGGGGTTATAGTAAGAACATAATGGTTAAAATGACTATATAACTTATAAAATTCTTATTTTATATCCATAAATAAATATTATATTTCCCAATAACCATTATATAGTAATTTTAATTATTTTTTATTATGATTGATTTTATCATTTTTTATTCATTTGTAAAATTTCCATGTAGTTTTGAGGTGGGATTTGTTCACCCACTTATAATATTCTACCACAACCTCTCACTTATTCACACCTATAAAGCCATATAATTTATCTAAAACATTAATAAATCCCTCCCCAACATCCTTATACATTTTATGTATATTATTTTCCTCCCAAAAGGCCATCACTAGTGTTCTTTATAAGAGATCCAAAGGAGGTTCTTCTAAGTAAAGTTAACTATATTCACTAAGATTCATCGTTTTCATTCCTAATTTTCCACCAAAAATTTTTTATTAGAAAAAAATAAATAGTAACATAAAAATATAACATATAATCTGATGTTATTATATTTATGGTGTGATTTTTATTCATCTCTACTTCCATAAAATGGGAAATAAAATCATCAATCATGTGTATGAAGGACTACTACCTCACGAACCGATGTAGTTTGTTTTCCATCACCAACATTAAAGGATTGATATAAATATTAATTTAAAAAATATATAATAATGATGAAATTATTAAAATTATGTAATTTCAATATCTCATATAAATTTATTCTTTTTATTCTGTTCTATATATGATAATGTCACTCGTCTGTACTACGAAGAGATGTGATTTGTTTTTCATTTACAATTTATACAGAATGTAATAAGGATAAAATTTATGAATATATATAATATTTATGAGATTATAATTATTCTGTAATATAATTAAATTTCCTTATTCCTTATCGTTTCACTCGTTAAGGAAATTATATCGTTATTTGTGCCTACATTAGGCATACCGTCTCCATGAAGCATCACGATTATTTTTCTACGTCTAAAATTCCTAAATTGTTATAAAAAAAGTATCTAATGAGTAAATATGATATTTTTAACATTCTTTTAATTGTTTAAATTAAGTATATATATATATATATTATTTAAAATAATTGTTACTTTCATAATAAATAATGCATGAGAAAACAAGGCAATAAAGACCTAAAATAATGAAAATAAGGAATTCTTATTTACAAACAGGTGGTAAATTGTTATAATATTATCATATATGATTTTATAAATATGAGTATTGTTATTTAATATCTTTATAAGGAAATATATTTATTATATTAGTGGTTTTAATGTGAGTGAAGGAAATAGAGACATAAAGTTAGAGATTTCTAGTCTCTCTTTTATTTATAGGAGATAGATGCAAAATCACCACTTGTTTATCTTTATGTAGTTTATATACTTACCATATGAAAATTTATATAATTAAAATAAAAATATTATTATAGTAAAATTTTAATTTTATGTTATTCTTTATTTTGAATTTTGATTCAAAAGATTACTAAAGTGGTAAGGGATTTATGTGTGACGTTGTACTTCTGTGAGTAACATTCCTTTTTCACCAAATATTTCTTTTAGGTGGTTCATATAATTCCCATGAATGTATTTTATATTTATTCTACTAAAAATTATTATAATTACATATCTATTTTGGGATCTATCTTTCATGGGGATTATGCTTCAAATTTTACCATTGAGGTTATCAATTTATTTTATCGTCTCATCATTTATAATAATTGTTTGTGATTAAGTCTAAAATGTAAAAATATTATAATCTACCACTAAATTATTATCATTATTTTTATACATATTTATTATTCATTAAATTTCAATTAATATTACCATTTTTTCAACTCATTGGTACTTAAAATAATATTGAAAATATATTAAAGAAAAATTTTAATTATTTCACTCTTCAGTAGAAAACCATTTTTCTTCCAAAATAATTTTATATGAGACTATTTTTAACATTCTTAAACTTCATTATAAAACATATTTTTAACTAAATTTTAATTTTTAAAAAATATTTTAGAAAGAATCATCATTTTTCTCAAGTAATTCCCTTTTTTCTTCTACCGAAAATGTGAAATGAATAATTATTTTAACATGTACAACATAATTGGAATTTTCCACCATCATTAACATTATTTTAATTGAATAATATTTTAAATATTTTCATGGTTATTTTAAAATGGAATTATTTTTTTTTAAAAAAATATTTCTGTACAAGTTTTTTTGAAGTGGAAAGGCTATTTTCTTCAATAAATGTTTTTAAATGATCATGAAATATTTTTTTCAAAGAAAAGTATATTGGAAATGTAATGTCTTAAAAAAAATAAATGTGGAAAGGATATTTTACTCAATAAATGTTTTAATTTCTTTTTATACCATCCTTTAAAATTTTATGAAATTTATTTTAAATGAAATATATTTCAAAAATATTTTATGTATTTTTAATTTTTAAAATTTATTTTCAAAAAAAACTATGTTCCTCAAGAATAATTCTATGTGATTTTTATTTCAAAATCATTTTCCATATAGTTTAAAATCCTATGCTGTAATATATGGTTTTACGGGGATATTAAGCAAGGATACACTTATTATTATATCTATGGATTTTTTATGATGAAAATATTTTCATGAAAACTATTTATCATTCATGGGTTGTTCAATGATAAAATATTTATGAAACCTTCTTATTTATTTAGGGGTTATACTATGATGAAATGATGAAATGATTATGAAACTTATCTCTTTTCTATATTTTATGATATGAGTAAATATTTATGAAATCATTTAATTTCTTGGGTTATTATATGATTAAAGTTTTTGATCTTTTGGAACTCATATATATGATTTTTATTATGTGATGAGTGGGACCTATATTTCTATCTAATTAATTAGGTAGTGATGGATATATATAGTGTAAATATCTTCTAAATAAACTTGATTACATGTTCACAGTTTGATTTGTGAACATGTTTACATGTTCAAAATGTTATTCTTGAACGAGATTATAAATTCATAATGTTATTCCTTATCCTTTTTACAAGATAACAGTGTTATACATGGGAATGTAGTTTAGGTCCACAATGTTATACATTGAACTAGTTTCATGTCATTATGATTATTTGGGGTTGTGATTTCATTTTAATAACTTAATTAGTATCCTTGTCTCTATTTATATATCTTCAAAATGCTAAATGATTATGTGAAAGAAAAAATGTTTCTATTAATCGAATGTTATTCTAACATGGATCATATTATTTGAACCCCTTATAATTCATTTCTAATGAACATATAATCATTATGAATTGACTCAATATTATGATCCTTGTTATGAAGGGTATGGTTTTAAAATGTTATGATCATGTTCTCATAACCTTATTTTCAGGTTATGCATTCTAATGTCCCTTGTTTACCCTTATTTGGTATCTTAGGTAAACCTTTATTAGGACTCCTTTTCCCAGGTTATGAAGAATGGTTTAATGTTGGGTATTTTATAAATATAACTAAAGATGAATATCATTATAGGATATATGGATGATCCTTGAAAAAATTATAAAATTGTGTAAAAATTCTATAAAGACCCTAACCAATTATGCTATTTCGGTGTGTGTTTTTTTAATGTATTCAATATTATTCCAAAACTATAAAATTTCTGTATATGAAAATCATGGGTTGCTACAAATATGATATTTCTATAATAATATTTGTATTTTTTTGACCATGGAACTTTATTAGATAACAATTAATTAAATTAAGAGGATGTAAATGGGTTTAGAAAAGAAAAACTACCCTCATTAAAATACAATAATGGTTTAAAAGAGTATTAAAAACCAATTTTTATATGATTACAACTATCACAATCCTTTTCAAAAAATTTAGCTAAGGGGAATATATAATTACCTCTATCGTTTCTCCTACATAAGAGTGATATTGTTTTCAGGTTGGTCTTTAGATGTGTATTGGAAATAAATGGACTTTTCCTATTTATAGGATTTTAAGAACACTACATTATATACAACCTTGAATTTTTAGATACACCTTGAAAATATATCCCCATAGAGATTCAATATTCTCCATGTTTTCTAATTTCCCCCAAAGGTTTTTAGGATATATTTTTCATTTAACTCATCAATGATCAAGTATGTACCATAGAAATATCACTAGTACCCATATTATGATATTACATTAATGTATCCCAATTTTTTAGAGACCCTTGATAATTAACTACAATCAAAACCTGATTAGTGATATTATTCACTCCAAATGGAAGAGAATGACATGTTTTTTGTTATACTTCCACCAATACCTATCCAATGTACTAGTGACACACAATTCCATGATTACCTCATTCAAACTCCATCGAGATCCCTTCAATACCTTATAGAATCATCTAAACCTAGTAATGAATTCAATTTGGATGAAAATCCATAGAACCACTTGACTGATATTCAACCCTTTATACTAGAACATGAATAACTCTGAAATAAGCCTTATCATTCATAGTCCAATGCACTTCAGATACATTTAATGGACCAAAAATATAATTTATTTGTATATTCTTCTCTTGATGAGAAGTTGAGGGACCATAATAGCTTTTTTATTTTAATGAAATTTTTATAGATATTCTAAATGTGGCACGTTGAAGAACAAACTATGCCATCATTATATCAAAAAAATATCCATTTGATTCCCAAGAGATTAAAATTATATAAAAAATAGAGGCAACATCTCATATTTAATATTGATATATTCATCTAAATAGAAGGAATAAATTGATTAACTACAAAATAATTGAGATAAATTTGAACTAAGATTATAGAATATGAGTTGTACCTAGCTATTTTAGTAGTTCTATCCGTATTAATGGGTATTTTACACCCAATTAAATAAAAAAGATATATTTTGGTTATATAAATTTCACTTTTGACCCATAATTTTAACCATGTGTGAACCACTATATTGTTTATAGATAATGGATTAAATCTAAAATCTCATAGTTGAATGGTCACACTTGCCAATTTTAGAGAGACAAATCCAAATCCCTATTCTTGGAATTTCAACTCATCTAATGGGAAATGAATTTTAAAGATACCCTTCCCAATTAAAATAAACAAAAATTCTAAAAATAAATAAACAATATTTAATCCTATGATAAGTTCATCTAATTTTAACGAATTAGGCCATACTACTAAATAAATTTTGGAATTTATCGAAAATAAAAAAATCATAAACCTATCAACAATAATATTCTCATTGGATTTGACATGTGAAACTATATAATTTCATATTATTTATCAATTAATGCTATAAATTAGATATAAAAAATTTAACCACTTAGTGGATTCAGATTTCTCGATCTCTCCTTAGACACCATTCTCATAAGTGGTATCCATCGCTCGAACTAAGGTCGGAAAATTCTCTCTAGATTTTAGCTCAAAATTCTAATCATAGGGAAATGTCATGCTCATTGAACAACCCCATGTCTTACCATAAATCCAGTAAAGGATATTAAGATGTCCATCAATCCTTCTATATCATCAAAAATATTAATATTTTCATAAATATCATGATTTTAAAATAATTAAATTTTTTACATCAAACATGTTTAGTGGTAATGAAAAATGAATGATTCCATTTAATGGTTGTGGTAGTCCACACAAACACACATATGAAACTTTCATTTAACTAAAAATATATTTTAATATCTGTTACCAATTTTATTTAGTGATGAAATTAAAATTTTCATATATTTAACCAAATGAAATTCATATATATTATAAAAAATAATTTTAAATTAAAAAGTATACTATAAAAAAATTCTTATTAAAAAAGTTGTTTTTGAAATATAGAAATCTAAATGATTTTTAGTATCTAAAATTAAATACATTATTTTTATTATTTATACATATATAAGATTAAAAAAAATACTATTATTAACATTGAGAAATATTTAATTTATTTGATTTAATAAAAAATAATGAATAAATAAATTATTTTTGAGCAAGAATTTTTATCATTATCATAGTAATTAGCATTAATCCTAGAAATCATATTTTTATTCATAAATATGAAATTAAAAAAAATTAAATAATACATTCATTATGATCATAAATAGAAAAATTATTTCTATTAAATTATAATCATTAATGAGATGAAAATTAATTTTTAACATAACCCCCTAGAAAAAAAATTTATAGTGATTTATTTATAAAGATTCAAAAAGTATAAAAATGTATTTTATAAATAAATGAAAATAATTTTGATGGATTAATTTTACATTATAAATTTATATGTTTAATAGAAAATTTATTTAAATAGAATTTATGTATTTATTATGTTATTATAATTTTATAAAATGATAATTATAACATACACATTATTTTCATTACTATAAATCTAGAAGTAAAATAATTCAAAAAATACCAATAAAATCATATTAAAATCTTGAGGAAATGTGGACTTCAAAAATGAATTTAATTATTTTAAATATAAATATTAAAATTTAAAATTTAATTAAATTCGTCGATAAATATCATTAATATCATAATTGTCGAATATTTTTAGTGTACAATGTTTAACTACTATAATTGATCCTTAGGTATTACATTCAGTTGGTGAATAAATAATATTTTCCTTAAAATTCAATAAATTTTGACTTCTAAAAAATTTCGTCATTCCTTCTTTGCAGATTCTAAAGGGTTGATTGTTGCCTCCTCTATTTTATTTATTCAGAAAACATTTAACAGTAATTTTTTTCTAATTTGGTAACAACTTCTCTCTATTGTTAAGAAAATGAAAATTTTGTTCACTAAATAACATGTTAGATTACAACTTTATTTCTATATGTGTTAGTATATCCCTGGATATTGTTGTAGATGAAAGAGAAGTCAATTTTAAATGAGGAAGGTTCAATATTAATACAAATTAAAATATAAATGGAAATCGACAATGAGGTATATTTCCCTAAACATAATAGGTTATGAAGGAAAGAACGATGGATCCCCAATCATTACAAACACGACCTACCCAATCCAACTATGAATCTAACACCAAATGAACCATCAAGATTGAATTTAATTCCACTATGGGGGGTGAATCCAAGATATCTAGTGATCCCATGATAGTGACATTTGGATAAATGGGATTTCTCTTCTATTATCCATTATAATTATCAAACAAAGTGTGTACTACTATTTATTAAATGGAAAATAAAAATCATCAAGAAAATCTATGGTTATGACCACACAAATGATTTGAGTTCTATGATATATTTCATAAAGATCCTTGTTACTCACATTCGAAATTCACTATCATATGATCCTAAATATAGTCACATTCAGTAGTGTTTTATCCAAATCCATAGATGAATAGCTAGATAAATTTTACACTAGTAACCTCCCAGGAAGCCAGACTAGTGAACTCAACAAAGGATTATCCCAATGCTAGATCCTACTAACCATCAAAGAATGGATGAGGCGATGATTCTTTATTGGGTTTTGGAAGATGATTTATTTTGATTACATTGTGATACCCCTCAACTTTACCCCATTATCTATAGAAATAAATTTGTTTGTTATGTTCTAGAATAATAAGTACTATACTGGGGGATATCCTTGAACCAATGAACCAAACACCTATCACCCTAAACCCATCTTACATATATGACATTTTACTATTTCTTTGATAAAAATATTCCCAAAGGGGATCCATTAAACATAGAAATTATTATGTTTATATTCCATTATGATAATGAAGAAAAAATATCATTTAATTTATTTCAATGCTTTGTATAAGTAATATGGGTAGTTATATGCTTGATTAAACATTATTTTGGTAGTTGGGAATCCTATGAATCCAACGGAAACCGCCACCATGTTTTGGTTCTCGAAATTAAAATCCCCATAACCCACTATCCTATGTTAGAGAGTCTAAAGGGAACAGATATGTCCCAAAATGTTTTTGTTATTGTATGGATAATATTCATTTATGTACAACCATATTTTACTATAGTTACACATGAGAAACATTTTCTTGAGAGATCAGTCATCAAATACCTCCAAATCCATCTTATCCTAAAAACATCGCATCATTCATAACACACACCTAAAGATGATGTTTCTTTCACCAGTTTACATGGATATCCTAGTCTATAAAGAATTGTAATTCCACCTATCATGGGGATAATAAAAAATAAAAACATTATAATATTTATAACGATAATCAGAATGACCATAAAAAATTTAATAACAGAAAACACATCTTTGGGAATTGAAGTGTGAACCCAATTGACAAGGGGAATCATTCTTACTAATAAAAGGAAATAGTTCTTCTATTTGATTATAGAGATATATATTTTTACACCACCCCAAGAATGTGCTAGATGTGATTTCTTCCAAAAGAGAGCGTAGATCCTAGTTATTCCATATGAAGGAACATACATTGGAATCCATTATTAGTATCAATCTTGTTAAAATTTCTATCTAAGAAGAGATTAGAAATTAAAAACCTTCTATTCTCGTGTTTTATTTTCATTCCACTCAATTTGGAGTGTTCTTCAAGGTCAATGTTAAAGGAGACAAATTATTTCCACAACCCATTAATATATAAAATCATATATTCTTTAAATTTGAGGTTTAAGACTCCATTTCAGTGTTTTATTGTCATACCCGTCTTTTATATATATATATATATATATATATATATATATATTATATTTTAATTTTTTCTGTTGGGCATTAGATAGTTTGGGTTAAGGTCTGAATTAAATTTTACTTGAGGATATATTTTAAAACGGATGTTTATTTTTCTTTTCCTTGGTTGCATCCAACACGCTGCGGTTGAAGCCGCGCGACCTCGCATGGGTCGCCGCGTGACCTCGCCCCGCTCACCGCAAGCTCTGCCCAGTGTTTAAGGCAGTTAAAGACAATTTAGTGAATAATAAAATGTAGATAAAATAAAAACAAGTGTGGTAAAATTTGAAAAATTATTTTAATAAAAAAAACAATATTATTTGAGATTATTATTATTATTATTATTATTATTGTTATTTATATTTTAGTTTATTTCAAATATTATTGTTTTGTTAATTTTACTATTAATATTATTATGCTAATTATTATCATTAGTATTATTATTTTTACCACTTGTTTTGGTTTTGAGTTTGTTTTAAGTTTTTATTTAGTTTTATTTCTAACTGAATTTTGTTTCAAGTTTCTATTTAGTTTTTTTTTTCTCATCCTTTTTTTTCTTTCCCACTTACGTGACCTAGCTCTCCCCTTTCCCTGTTGCTTTTTTTTTTCTTTCTTCTTCTTCATCCTGTCGAGCTCCCTGGTTCTGCACCACCTCCCTCTGCACCAGTCTGGTGGCCTCCCCCTATCAGCCCGGTCGAGGCGCGACCACCCCCCCTGCCCTGTCCGCCTTAGAAGGCCGCCGCCCATCTCCCTCGCACCTGGTTTTTTTCCCCGCTCGGAATCGCTAAACCCTCGCCGGAAGCCTCCTCCTGCCAGCCGCCCTTGCCGTCGCACGAACCCCCTTGTCCTCTCCCCGGATTTCACTGTTTGGCTGAACCCCCCTTTCCCCCCTTGCTGTCCGCTCGAGCAGCGCCCTCCCGGCTCGGAACCGCTTCTTCCTTTTGGAAGCCCGCCGGACCCCCTGTTTCTAGCTCAAAACCCCACCGGACCTCCCCTTTGGTGCCCCCTCCCGTGACCGCCGCTGTCCAGCCGACCCGCTGCTCCGCGACCCCCTTCGCGCAACCACACAGCCGCCCTGCACCCCCTTTGCGGTATTGGACAGCCTCCCCGCACCTCCTCGCATGACTCCGGCAGCCTCCATCGACCTCCAGCCGACCTCCCGCACCCCCCTTTGTAAGTTTGTTTTCCTTGTTTGCTTGTTTTTTAATCATGGTTGAGTACGTCTAGAGTTTTGAATTGAGTTTGGTTCAATTTTGGTATAATTGGTCCGATGCGTTTTTTTTTGTTCTATTTGGACTTTGTTTGAGTTGCAGTTGGTGTGCGACGGTTCGTGTGCACCATATTTGCGAAGTCTTCTATGACAAGGTAGGTGGTTCCATGCCATACCATCTTTAGATAATTTAAATTACTCATTAATTAAATTATAATGTGTTCTAGTGATAAATTGCGTGATGCGAATTTTATTTTTGGACATGGTTTAATATTCATATTGATGAATTTGAGTTGTTTTAAGTAAACTCCAATGGTTTTCATGCGCGTTGTGTTGTTGAAATTTTCAGAAATGTTTTAGTTAACCGTTTAAGGTGTGTAAATTGTGTTTTCAAGAACGCTTGAGGTACGAATGTTATTAAACTGAGTTTTTCAAAAGAATACAAACTATTTTTGACGTGTTAATTTTTATTATGAACATTGAGTATGTTTTAGGGGTGCAAATGAGGTTTTAGAAGGGTTGAGATGTGCAATTGATTTTCAAAGGGTTCTGGCATTTAAAATATGTGTGTTTTAATGTGAGGCCTTGTGGTATGCATATGTGATGTTTTATTAATTGAGAAACTATTTAATTAAGTGTCGTTTGAAATGTGGAGTATGGTTGGGAAGGTTTTAGGGGTTGTTTGGTACGTGCGAAATGTGTTTTTAAGTTCTTTGAGGTGTCTGTGTAATTAAGTGTAGATTCCAATGACAATGAGTCACTTTGGGTGTGTTTGTCAGGTTTCGTACTATTGGAATTTAATTGAAAATTTTTTACACAATGGGAAAACATGTTTTAGTTTGTATAAGATGCACCTTTTGTTTTAAAGTGACGTTCATATATGAAATCGAGTTCATCGTTCTGGTGAAAACCTTTGCTTTCTAATTTTATGTGTTTTTATAATTTGTTAATTGCACTTATTAAATTATATGTGGAGCGCGGGAGTTGTGTTTGACAGAATTATGTGTGCGTTAAGTTTTTAAAGGTATTATTACATGTGAAATTGGACATATCTCATGTGAAAACTCTTATTGTGTGTTTTTTTTTATGTTCTTCAAATCGTTTAAATAGTTTATCAAGTCATGCAAGTGATTTGAACTATGTTATAAAATGGTTTTGGTGTGCGTGTGTTTTTTTTATGGTGTTTGGGTATGCAAACAGTGACGTGTGTGTGTGTAATGTTTTGTTGGGTTTGGGATATGTGAAAGCGACATACATTATGTGAATGTTAATCTTGTTTGAGCACAAGGGAAAACCCTGGGTATCTAGGTGGGCGGACTAGAACTAGTGCGCTAGTGAACCGGATGGGTTTCGTCCCTGTTTCACTTAGCTGGATTGACGATTGCAACACTAACTAAACATATGATATCTGAGGGTCGTGGCCTTCTAAGCCACGTGTTCTGAGGGTCGTGGCCTTCTAAGCCACGTTTTCTGATGTTCGTGGCCTTCTAAGCCACGTTTCACCGAGACACGAGGTTTCTAGGGTCCCACTCGAGCTAGATGAACCTTAGGGGATTTACCCACAGTGCTCTACCATCAATGGTGGTTCCTTCCGTCGGCATATGGGGGACCACTTGGGTGTTAGCGCGTGTGTGTGTGTGTGTGAGTGTGTGCGTGTGTGTGTGCGTGTGTGAGAGTGTGTGTGTGTGTGTGTGCCCATAATGAACTTCTCTCATCTTTTTTTTTAAATCGTGTCTATGAAATGAGTTCTTTTTAGTGTTTTCCTTTAGCATTTGGTTTGTAACTGTTTTCTTTAAAAGTATTTTGAAAGTATAATTTTGAATAAGCACTTTAAATTGTCTTTTGATGTTGTGGCATGGAACTTTTTCTCGGTGGCATCCTACTGGGCTTTTAGCTCACACCCTACATACACCTTTGGGTGTATGTAGATTCTTGTTTCTTGTGTATTCCAGGTTGTGCGTCGTGCTTAGTGATGGTGGTTGGTCGTTGGCGGTCTTCTCGTGCAGGTTAACGTTTGTGACGTGTGGATGTCGCACTTCTCCTGTTTCTTGGAGGTTTGAGTTTGAGTTGAATTTCTTTTGTTATCGTTTTCTTTTCGATGTTGGTTCATGTTGTAATCCTTTAAAGTCGATTTTAGTTAAGGTTATGTTTGGTGGTCAGTTCATAGTTTTATTTTATTCAACTTATCAGGGGTTTTTTGTTTATTATTTCGGCTAAATCCTTCCCACGTGCTAGTTTTGATACCTGGGCACTTGTGCCAGCCCGTGGGGATCGGGAACGCCCTTCGGGCCTTGCCGCGGACCGGGTCGGGCGCCGGGTTGGATGGCGACCCGGCCTGGTTCGTGACAAAATGGTATTAGAGGGCAAGGTTTGCTCTCTTGGGTCGTTTTCTTTTGGGATAGAGTCATAGTGGACTTGAGTTATGGTTGTCGGGACTCGACGTCCTAGCTACGGGTAAGGTTCCTGGCCAGCACACCTCGTGGCGGGACTCAAGTTACCAACGTATGTTGAGGTTTGTCTGAGTTTTTGGTCCTTGCGGAAAATCTTGTCTAAGGGAAAAGAAAAGGGGTTAGGTCGGTGGTCCTAGTGAGCTCGTAGGGTCTGGCAAGCCATGCGGAGCTATGGACGCTGTTCTGGAATACCCTCCGTGGCAGTGGTGTGATTGGCGTATGGCCGCCAACCATATGCTCCAGTCACCCGCTGACACAAGTTTCTCTTGCGTCATTTCTTGTCTCTTTGTTTTGGATTCGTGGGAATTTGGTTTTTAAGTAAACATGTTTTGGTCTTGGAAATGTTTTCAAATAAAACGCTTTAAAAAGAAAATGAGGTATGAGGTTTGAAAGCTGTGGGTTGAATGTTTTGGTTTTGAAAAAAAAATGGAATGGACTGGTTTTAATCCTTGGTGTTCTCGTGGGCAACCACATGCATGAGTGTATAAGGGAAGAGAAAGGGTTAATGGCACGAGCGTATGGGTGCCTGGATGGATGTGATGTGGATGCTGGTGCGGCACGGGAACATGCATGTGTGAGGTCCATGGGACACCATTGGTGTTTGTGCAACCCACAAGCTTTGCTTATTTTCGAAATGTTTTGTTAAATGAAAATTTGGTGTTTTAATGATCGGTGGTCGTGTGATGTGTCCTTTTATTTTGGGAAGTGTTGGATGTGAGTCGTTTCGAGCCAAGAATCTTTTTTTTTACTGAATTGTGTTCGAGTTTGAATTTTTATTTGTAATTTGTTATGTAAGCGTGTGGTTAGTAAATTCCTTTGAAGAGTACATCGGGAAGCCCTTGTAGTTGTTTCCCCTGCACACCTAGTGTTCGCTTGTGGTATGTCTTGACTATTGGACTAGTTTGGTTGGGTCCATGGTTGTCTTTCTCAACTAGTGTACGCCCCCATAAAGTGTTTACATGTGATTAAAGTGTGGCCACGGGCAATTCGCCGTTTGTCGACCCTCCAATTGATCAGAGGAATATTTTCTTGAATTCTAGAATTGAACCCACCTCTCCTTTTTTACAATTAAGTGCATCCTTTTGCAACGGTATGACAGATGCGAGAGGAGTTGAAGGGAGTTTTGGTCTTTTGAGTGTCTGACTCATCGGGTATGATGTTTGACACTGTCATGTTTGAAGGTTTCCCCCTGGAATGGCGAAATGAAATCCAGCGGGGAAGGGTGAAGGCGGTTCCAAATTTTCAGTGTTGACCAGAGTCTTGAAGGGTTTTGTAGTATTTTTCATCGGTTGTAAGGGTCGTTTTCGGTGTTGTTTTGCAGTGTGAGTTCTCTTTGATTGTGAAGCGTGAAGTTTGACCTCATTGATTTGAATGTTCTGTTTGGAAATAGTGAAGGAGAATCCAGTGGGAAAAAGGTGGAAGCAACCTAGAGTGGCCGGTGCAGGCCATATTCGAAATGACCTTTGGTCCTTCGTTGGTTTCGTTTAAGAAAAGGTCTACGTTAGGCCACTACTGGGGCAGACCCAGTCACATGGGGATACTATGGTCGTTTGCAGGAATCATTTGTTGTTCAGACACGGTTTAAAGTCTTTCTCAACGTAGTGTTTCTCTCAACAACAATGATCGTGCTCGGTGACGTTTTGTGGTGTTGTGTTCTCATTCAGTGCGACAAAGGGTGATGCACATGCACCATTTCAGCTCTTGTGTTGGTGAATATTCTGCGTACAATCAGTTGGATGTCGTAATTTGTTGTGGTTGCTGGTGTTTCCTTGATTGTAGTGTGATTGCGAGTGACACCAAAAGGAGAAGCTCTGTTCGGGAGTCTTCCATACCTGACTACGAGGCAGAAGATGCTTCGAACATCAGGGCTCCATCCATAGGCCTCGGAGTGAAGCTGGCGCGTGGTCAGGAACCCCAAGAGTATATGAGACCCCGACCTTATTTCTTTCATCGGTGTAGAAATTAGAGGCAATTTATATTGTTTCTATGGTTGTTCCATTCCAAACGAACCATCTGGCTGTGTAAAGTTTCCATGACTAGGTGGAGGCGTGTTCGTCATGTTACCTTAAAGTCTTGGGGGTTGCGTCCCACTGGATGTAATCGCTTTAGGGGTCTTTATGGGGTATGTTGGTTAAGTCAGTATCAAAGTTGAATGGGGCTCATCCAGGGATGTGGAGATGCCGGTTTGTCTTGGGTTGTGGGTTTGACGCCCGGTAGTTGGGCCCGACCCTCCCCGCCCCTTGTGGTGGGGTGCTTGGTCCCCATCAGAGAGTTTCTAAAGTTTTGTATCTGCTATTAGTTACAATGGTGGGGAGACCCACATTGGATCTCGCACAAAGGTCTCTAGAATAAAATCGATGTTGGACTTTCCTTAATGGTGGGGAGTCCGCTCTGACCTCCCCATGTTGGTTCTAGTCTCGTCTTGGGTGTTGGTAGGTTCTTAATGGTGGGGAGCCCTTAGGCTTCCCCTTGTTAACCTTTTGGTTCTGTTTCTAAAGATGAGTTGGCACTAGCTGATTAGGGTGCTTCTTGGTCGTGGTTGGTCTCGTTGTTCATTTCAGATAGACGATGTGGTTTGACCTTGTTTGTTCATTCTATCCCAGTGTTGTGGTTTTTGTTTAATAGTGCTTGAGATGTCTCGACTTGGGAAGTTGGGTTCTGTGGGTTTAAGAGTTTGTTTTCTAAAACAATCAGCTGGAGGCATTATATCTCTTTTTGGTGGGCGACACATATCAAAAATTCCTTCTACGTGTTTCTTGATATTGTCTTTGAGTCACTCTCTCTGAGCACGATGTTTTTGCCTCTCTTTACTTGATGTTTGTGGGGATTCCCTTTGAATCTTAAGGGAGTGTAGTCTTCTGCTTTGGGGTTTGTTTCTAGTTGTGGATTTCCGGGGACGGAAAGCTTTATGGTGGGGAGAATTGTCATACCCGTCTTATATATATATATATATATATATATTATATATTTTAATTTTTTCTGTTGGGCATTAGATAGTTTGGTTTAAGGTCTGAATTAAATTTTACTTGAGGATATATTTTAAAACGGATGTTTATTTTTCTTTTCCTTGGTTGCATCCAACACGCTGCGGTTGAAGCCGCGCGACCTCGCATGGGTCGCCGCGTGACCTCACCCCGCTCACCGCAAGCTCTGCCCAGTGTTTAAGGCAGTTAAAGACAATTTAGTGAATAATAAAATGTAGATAAAATAAAAACAATTGTGTTAAAATTTGACAAATTATTTTAATAAAAAAAACAATATTATTTGAGATTATTATTATTATTATTATTGTTATTTATTTTTTAGTTTATTGCAAATATTATTGTTTTGTTAATTTTACTATTATTATTATTATGCTAATTATTATCATTAGTATTATTATTTTTACCACTTGTTTTGGTTTTGAGTTTGTTTTAAGTTTTTATTTAGTTTTATTTCTAACTGAATTTTGTTTCAAGTTTCTATTTAGTTTTTTTTCTCATCCTTTTTTTTTCTTTCCCACTTGCGTGACCTAGCTCTCCCCTTTCCCTGTTGCTTTTTTTTCTTTCTTCTTCTTCATCCCGTCGAGCTCCCTAGTTCTGCGCCGCCTCCCTCTGCACCAGTCTGGCGGCCTCCCCCTATCAGCCTGGTCGAGGCGCGACCACCCCCCCTGCCCTGTCCGCCTTAGCAGGCCGCCGCCCATCTCCCTCGCACCTGGTTTTCTTCCCCGCTCGGAATCGCTAAACCCTCGCAGGAAGCCTCCTCCTTCCAGCCGCCCTTTCCGTCGCACAAACCCCCTTGTCCTCTCCCCGGATTTCGTTGTTTGGCTAAACCCCCTTTCCCCCCTTGCTGTCCGCTCGAGCAGCGCCCTCCCGACTTGGAACCGCTGCTTCCTTTTGGAAGCCCGCCGGACCCCCTGTTTCTAGCCCGAAACCCCACCGGACCTCCCCTTTGGTGCCCCCTCCCGTGACCGCCGCTGTCCAACCGACCTGCTGCTCCGCAACCCCCTTCACGCAACCACACAGCCACCCCGCACCCCCTTTGCGGTATTGGACAGCCTCCCCGCACCTCCTCGCATGACTCCGGCAGCCTCCATCGACCTCCGGCCGACCTCCTGCACCCCCCTTTGTAAGTGTGTTTTCCTTTTTTTCTTGTTGTTTAATCATGGTTGAGTACGTCTAGAGTTTTGAATCGATTTTGGTTCAATTTTGGTATAATTGGTCCGATGCGTTTTTTTTTAGGTTCTATTTGGACTTTGTTTGAGTTACAGTTGGTGTGCGACGGTTCGTGTGCACCATATTTGCGAAGTCTTCTATGACAAGGTAGGTGGTTCCATGCCATACCATCTTTAGATAATTTAAATTTCTCATTAATTAAATTATAATGTGTTCTAGTGATAAATTGCGTGATGCGAATTTTATTTTTGGACATGCTTCAATATTCATATTGATGAATTTGAGTTGTTTTAAGTAAACGCCAATGGTTTTCATGCGCGTTGTGTTGTTGAAATTTTCAGACATGTTTTAGTTAACCGTTTAAGGTGTGCAAATTGTGTTTTCAAGAACACTTGAGGTACGAATGTTATTAAACTGAGTTTTTCAAAAGAAGACAAACTATTTTTGACGTGTTAATTTATATTATGAACATTGAGTATGTTTTAGGGGTGCAAATGAGGTTTTAGAAGGGTTGAGATGTGCAATTGATTTTCAAAGGGTTCTGGCATTTAAAATATGTTTGTTTTAATGTGAGGCCTTGTGGTATGCATATGTGATGTTTTATTAATTGAGAAACTGTTTAATTAAGTGTCGTTTGAAATGCAGAGTATGGTTGGGAAGGTTTTAGGGGTTGTTTGGTACGTGCGAAATGTGTTTTCAAGTTCTTTGAGGTGTCTGTGTAATTAAGTGTAGATTCCAATGAAAATGAGTCACTTTGGGTTTGTTTGTCATGTTTCGTACTATTGGAATTTAATTGAAAATTGTTTGCACAATGGGAAAACATGTTTTAGTTTGTATAAGATGCACCTTTTGTTTTAAAGTGACGTTCATATATGAAATCGAGTTCATCATTCTGGTGCAAACCTTTGCTTTCTAATTTTATGTGTTTTTATAATTTGTTAATTGCACTTATTAAATTATATGTGGAGCGCAGGAGTTGTGTTTGACAGAATTATGTGTGCGTTAAGTTTTTAAAGGTATTATTACATGTGAAATTGGACATGTCTCATGTGAAAACTCTTATTGTGTGTTTTTTTATGTTCTTCAAATCGTTTAAATAGTTTATCAAGTCATGCAAGTGATTTGAACTATGTTATAAAATGGTTTTGGTGTGCGTGTGTTTTTTTATGGTGTTTGGGTATGCAAACAGTGACGTGTGTGTGTAATGTTTTTTTGGGTTTGGGATATGTGAAAGCGACATACATTATGTGAATGTTAAACTTGTTTGAGCACAAGGGAAAACCCTGGGTATCTAGGTGGGCGGACTAGAACTAGTGCGCTATTGAACCGGATGGGTTTTGTCCCTGTTTCACTTAGCTGGATTGACGATTGCAACACTAACTAAACATATGATATCTGAGGGTCGTGGCCTTCTAAGCCACGTGTTCTGAGGGTCGTGGCCTTCTAAGCCACGTTTTCTGAGGTTCGTGGCCTTCTAAGCCACGTTTCACTGAGACACGAGGTTTCTAGGGTCCCACTCGAGCTAGATGAACCTTAGGGGATTTACCCACAGTGCTCTACCATCAATGGTGGTGCCTTCCGTCGGCATATGGGGGACCACTTGGGTGTTAGCATGTGTGTGTGTGTGTGTGTGTGTGTGTGAGAGTGTGTGTGTGTGCGTGTGCGTGTGTGAGAGTGTGTGTGTGTGTGTTCCCATAATGAACTTCTCTCATCTTTTTTTTAAATTGTGTCTATGAAATGAGTTCTTTTTAGTGTTTTCCTTTAGCATTTGGTTTGTAACTATTTTCTTTAAAATTATTTTGAAAGTATAATTTTGAATAAGCACTTTAAATTATCTTTTGATGTTGTGGCATGGAACTTTTTCTCGGTGGCATCCTACTGGGCTTTTAGCTCACACCCTAAATACACCTTTGGGTGTATTTAGATTCTTGTTTCTTGTGTATTCCAGGTTGTGCATCGTGCTTAGTGATGGTGGTTGGTCATTGGCAGTCTTCTCGTGCAGGTTAACGTTTGTGACGTGTGGATGTCGCACTTCTCCTGTTGCTTGGAGGTTTGAGTTTGAGTTGAATTTCTTTTGTTGTCGTTTTCTTTTGGATGTTGGTTCATGTTGTAATCCTTTGAAGTCGATTTTAGTTAAGGTTATGTTTGGTGGTCAGTTCATAGTTTTATTTTATTCAACTTATCAGGGGTTTTTTGTTTATTATTTTGGGTAAATCGTTCCCACGTGCTAGTTTTGATACCCGGACACTTGTGCCAGCCCGTGGGGATCGGGAACGCCCTTCGGGCCTTGCTGCGGACCGGGTCGGGCGCCGGGTCGGATGGCGACCCGGCCTAGTTCGTGACATTTATACAATTAAAAGGTATGATAATACCATTGAAAATCCTATGATAAAATAAATGACCTAGAGCATCTTGGATAACAATGAATGCACTCGGTGGAAACAAAACTTCATTCCATTAACCCCCAACCAATTATAAGGAAAACAAAATCCAAAAATATGAATATAATTGAGATGTAAATGGATATTTAAAATTTAAAAAATATATCTATCTCCATGTTAGATAAAAACATTAAAAATATTTCCTTGATAATATAGCCCCACTATAACCAATAATACACTTTATCAATGTGCACATTGATAGAAATATTAGGCTCACGAGTTCTTAATGATTTCATCGATTTTAACATGGTTTATTCCAATAGAACATGGAATCTTACATCTTTTTATGATTCCACTTTTCTCCTTCCAATACTATTATGGATATATATTGACATAATTCTATTGATAATGCCCATGAGGACCATGTAAGGAATGTTTCATAGGCTGATGCATTTATAATTCCTTAGAGAATAATTATTTTTCAAATTTTGGATAAGAAAATCTGTGGCATATTTGTCCTCTCAAGTGATGATTCCTCCACATAAATCTTCTTGCACAACCTTAATGATTTCTCCCTAGGAAGTTTCTCAAGAGCATAAATTGAATGATATTGGGAAATCATCAAGTCTAAAAGATGTTTTGAGGTTATGGGATAACACATCATCCAAGTATTCTTTCTTCCTCACAATATTATCAAAGAAATGGTTGGTATACACTATCATCATACAAGAGATATACTAAAAAATTTCTATATGACCCCTCATATACCCATAATTAATTAAATGGTTAGGACCATAATGTATTAAATCAAAATGACCTTCAACTATACTTATAAACACCTCAAAATCATCAGTGATGGTGTTGTCCATCATACTGATGATCTGTTTGTTGTTCTGATTTTTCTCCATGATGGAATCCTAGAATTATGTAGCAATATTATACCCATATTTTTCCATGTTTTTATAGGGAGTTAATTAATTTTTTATATCATGTTCCAAAAGTATGTCTGTGACTTGATTGTTTTGGTGAGCATAATTTTGAAGACCTCGTTGTCCCATGAAACATTCGTTTTCTAATTCACATGTTCTAAGTAAGTATTTATGGATTATATCTATTAATATTGTGCGGGTTAATTGTTTTTCCATGATATTATCTCCACCTTAATTCCCCTAAAAATGTTGTTTAATCCAATATACATTTTTTACTGAATTTTCTTAGTCTGGGATGTGTGAACCAATTCATTGTATATATGGTCATAATACCAGTTTTTGGAGAATAATAATATCTAAGTACATTACATGAATGTTACAAAATAATAAGGATCAGGGATTGATTAGATAGGGGATAAAGCTGAAGAGAAACCCTAACAATTTGTTAACAGAAGACAACAAGAATGATTGAAAGGAAATAGTTGAGCCAACTGTGTTCTAAATAGGAAATGTTCCGAGGAAATTTTAGAATGAATCTCTAGATGATTCCTCACATTTTGTATAAATAAAGTATAATAAATATGAATGGTTACCATAACTGAAATTTGTGATGTTATGATGATAAAATAAATCCACCATATCCTTTTTAGTACTAATTTTCTAAAAAATTATCATATGATTGTTAGAGGGATCTCCCTAAATATATTAATACACATTCATTATAAGAGAAAACATAGAAATACTAGAAGGGTGGTTATTTTCTCAAATAATATAGCATGGAAGATGTAGTTATAATGATTATTTTATATGAATTCAACCCTCAATTGGGAACCCATTCTATATGAGTTCCATATAATAGTTTATATAATCATAGGAGGGGAGGATTTTCATTGAAACATGACCTTAGAACAGTCTTTTTTTGAGATTTGAGAAGAGAAGATTCACATTTGGAACAATATATTCAATGTATAACAAATAGAGAAGAATATGTGGTGCTAATATTTAAGACTGATGAATCCAATTCATGGAGTAAATATAGTGATTTTGAAAGAACACTAAACCATTTGAATATGGATAGGATTACCAACTTAATGAATCGTGATCTTTATGCTCTATGGGATCTAAAAGAGAATCCAATGTATGTAAAGTGGCATTACTTCAAATGATGTACTTTTTGACCTTTCCTGGACGAGGTAGGAGTAATTTATATAAATATGAGATAGATTTATACAACCATTATAAGAAAAATTTTAGGATTAATATGACCATTCTACTCTAAGGATCCCAGTGAAAAGATTCAAATTTTGGAGGAGGTAGAATACTGGTGAATTAAATGGAGGAATACTACTATCCATTTCATTAGAAGCCGGTTCAAAATGATCAAATATATCAATTGAATATAAAGATATCTATACAACTATTAATGATTTTATAAAACAATCCGGGATATAAAATTTTTTTGTTAGATGGATCAGGTGTTGTTCAGATCCAATAATGGGACAATAAATCATTTACCTAAAATTATTTTCCAGAAAATAGATGAGGATTTCCCAAGGAGATTGAATTCCAAAAAAAAGTGAGTGTGATAGGAATAGATTACTTTTTTCTACTAAGAGGCCAAATCCCCATCCCACAGATGGATGTGAATTGGAATGGATTTGGAGAGATTCTACTTTATAAAAAGAAATTCCATAGAATCATTTTACTAATATAACATTACATTTAAAAATAATTATATAACATACACCCATGGGGATCCATTCAAGAATACATGATCCCACCCTTGAAATTCCTAGTCCTTCCTTTTATTAACAAAAAATATTATTTTTTCTTTAGGATAAATTATTATGTTTTGGAATACTATATATAGTAACATTTATTTCCTCTATAAGATTTGGGAAAACTAGAAATATTTCTCTAACTTATTACCAATAGGATTGAGTATTGAACCTCTTTCCAGATAATTCATGGAATACTACAATCTTTATGATTTAATGGAAGCAACAATTATATGAATATATTATGAAATGTTCATATAGATCCAAAAAAACTAAGATATTCAAGATAAAGGGTTCTTAGATTTTCATCAAATGTTTGTAGAGTCATTTTAAACTTCCCAAAAGTTTAAATATGATTGGTAGTTCATAAATTGTGATAATTATTAGGAGTCCTTTTAATAATATTCTGAATATTGATGTGATACTAGTCTCATGAATAGATACAACTGTTAATTTTTCCCTCATAAGCCTTATGATTTCATTAGTATAGATCTTGGGAAAACACTCAATGGGTAGATCATATCTTATCACAATGAAATGAAGGTACAATGTAATGAAATAAAAAATTACCTATATAACATAACTAATCAATGGACTTTTGGAATTTCATTGAAAATTACCATTGTAATATTTTTCTACCTCTACATTCATACAAAAACATATTTAATTACTTCTATGTGATGTTATCATTATCCTATCACTGATGGTGTACTATTCACATAGACATGTAGTAAAAAATTTACCACTTCATACAATCCCATAGAAATTATTTTCTCAAATCTATATAAATATTTTTTTCTTCTAGGTTTTATAGATAAATTCAGACTCTTTGTTTCATCAAGTCTCTCCATCTTCAATTCATCTATGGGTGGAACACTTAAACTACATATTAACTTCAAAACTAAATTTTTATAGATGAAGTCTCAAAATTTCTCAATATTTTCATATTTAATGTGATATTTTTATTCATAAGCATCATTTTGGTAATTCTATACCTTTTCTCATACTTTTAGGTTATTAATTTCACATAAAAGGAATTATATCTCCTCCATCCTAAAAAACCAGATCCATAATTACTAGATCTCTATATATATAATCCTTTTTAATATAATTCATTTTCTTAATTCCATGGACCCTTCTCTTCAATGCACAAAGACCTTCATTTCCTTCCATTGGTAGTAATGTATTGTTAAATTTTATTCCATGAGGAGTTCCAAGAATCATATTTTCATCATGTTCTGATCCTTCTAAGAGAATATATAATTTAAACTCTTTTAGGTTGAATATATATCACAACTTATAGTATATATATAGTGTTTCCATCATTGTAAAGATTTTAGATACCAATTCAAGGAAATGGTTTTTATTGTTCTATTTGTGGATTTTATATTACTTTAATTCAAATTAAAAAAAATACTATCATATTATACCAAGAATCAACCAGGTCCACTCATCAATAAATCACTTTATATTAAATATTATTCTTTACCTAATAGTATTTTTTAATACCAATTCATTAATCATCCCCGTATTTAGTTCTTTAAAACATTACACACATTTCCAAGTTAAAATTAATTTAACCCTTCAACATGTTAACCTTCATAATGGGTTGTACATATTAAAAATAATGAAAAAACATCCAATAGTAAACTAAAAAAACATGGATACATAGTGTCATGGTTATGTTCGAATGTGTACTCCATTCATTTACTATATTATTATTTTAATGGTCAATATTTATTATATCATTGGAGACTATATTTCCATGAATAGATATTTTATATAGCCAAAATTCACAATTAAAATATATGCCATATAATTATTTTTTTCAAGGTTCTAAATTATTATTTATATATGACTATCATTTTAATCATATCTCTAAAACTATATAAATTTATCATCATTTAAAATGAACCTAAATTATCAAGTTACTCATTGATTACTCTATCCATCGACCATATATATAGAATGTTCATTAATCAATTAAAAAGGAAGCCCTATAAACTCATAATATCCATAATTTTTTTGAAATTTTGATATATCATCCTTCTTCATCCTTAGCATATTATTTATTCAATCGATATCAATTTTTAAAAATTGTTGGCATTTTTAATTTTGATCAAATAAAGATTCAATGTGTGGTAAATGATATACAATCTTTATTGTAATTCCATTGATATCCTTATAACCAATTTAAAATATAATAAATCAATGTATATTTTTTCTAAATAAAATAGGTCATTTCCAAGGTAAAAACCAAGAGAATATAAATCCCTTATCAACTAATAGGTCATTTGTTTATTTAACTCAACTAACTCCATTTATGATTTTATAAAAGGAGTTTATCATATAATTATTTCACCCAGAATGAGTTTAATGTGAAATAAACTTCACTCTCAAGTGAATGATAATGTAATTATTATAGTTTAACAACAATGTATATTTGTAATAAGAAATTATTATCCATTTATAGGAAATAAACAATACCATTAGATCACTCTTGATCATCCACACATCCAAAACTATCATTTATAATAGAAACCATTGGCAGGTATCAAAGAGATTAGTAATATGATGAATCTCTATTTAAAAATAAATAATTTATAACTATTCATAGATAGTAATATTATTTCACTCTTCAAAATACCAAAATTTTCAAATATTCAAAATTATATGATCATTTTAAATTGAAAATAAAATTGATAATAAATTTTATAGATTATTCCCTATAAATCATTATGGTTTTTTATATTTCATAATCTATCTAAATTGGTTCCTAAAAAATATAATTCTCATGGTTGGTAAAAAAACATTGTCTAATTGAAAATATAAGAACCTAGAATCATTAATCCCAAAAGTGAATGTTATATTACATTATTGGTACATAATACAAGATTTTATTTTAGATCCATCATCATTGAGAGTTGGATGACATTATAAATACACATATTTCATTATAAAATATAAGATATATTATGAAGATCATATGATAATTTTCTAATCCCTTAAATCATTTCCCACAAAATTATTCATATATTTAAACTATTATTCATTTTGAAAGGGATAAAATAAGGATGGTATGAAATCCATTGTAAGGATAAGCAGACGATAAAATATATCATAAAATGGAACAAGTGACATTACAAGAATTAAGCAATAACATGAAATCAATGATCAACTAAAAATTATAGAATATTATATAAAATAAAATACATGAATACATGAATACCACTAATCATTGATATTATACTTCTATAATTAGTATGGTCTGATATCAAAACATGTTGTTAAGGCTATATTCTATGAAACTATACAAAAATAGGAATACCTATACACACAAACATAATATGGTTTGTATCATTATTCCAATAGATTAATAGATTGGATATATAATTATAGGCTTTATGCATAATATTATTATTCCCAATGATTTAATCATTATTTTCAAAAATATGTTTCATAAAATTAATTTAGGATCCACTATAAGTGTAAAAATTTTTATTCCAAATAATTAGAAACAATGATATGAAATACTTCTGAATCAAATAAATTAATATATATTCCTATTATAACATCACTAAATTGACATGGATGTTGTGGTGAGTAACAAAACATAACATGATTTATTCTTATGAGAGAAATATAGGAAAATGGGTACATTAAATGTTATATTATAACTATAGAAGAGAGAAATTGGGTTCTTTTATTTAAATTGGTAGGAAATCGATGAAATGATAAGAAAAAATAAATCATTGTAGTTCATAAATTGAAATTGAATATTACAATGAATATCACATAATAGTCCCTAGCTAGGTGTACACACTTAATCTTACTTTTTAGGAATCATATTGATGTTTATGTCAATTATTAACCATCACATTTATGGGATATTAAAACTAGGTGTATCTATTCAAAAATATCTCCAACATTCCAATAACCATACTGTGATGGTTTTCCTAGGAAATAACATAGACCTTTCCATTACCAAAACATATGATTTTTTATTCACTATGGAAAACATATATATTTATAATATATTTATTAACCCTTGAATACAATAATAAGGGGTGGTATAAAAATATGGAGTTTAAAATTTCTATAAATTATTGTGGAACCTAGTAAAATGAATTCCATTAACATGTAATCACTACCCAAAAAGAATTGTGTGGTGAATACAGCATAATCCCAAATTTAAAAAAAAAACTTACGGTAGAAAAACCAACCTTAGGATTGTGAAGTAATTTAATCAATACATCTTGAAAGATATGGATTAAAATTTATGGTCAAATATAATTTATTAAATTAATTTCACAATATAAAATCTCATATAGGTAGTATATTCCACAAATAACTGAAATTATGTAGATAATACAGAACTATTTTCAATAATATGAATATGAGATAGAAATCCCATGACATTAACCCTAAATATAATAATTTTATTTATCCTCCTACAAAAAAAATATCTTAATCACATATTTCATGACCTAATTCATAGTTATAAATGTTTTCATCTTCTTTTATATTTATTCTCTACATGTATATTTGTTAGTTGTTATGTATTTTCAGTATTGAGGGTGAGTAATCCTAATCACATATAAATAGATTCATAATAGAAGATTTTTTAATTATTATTATCCTAAGGATTATCAATTATAGATCAAACAAGATACTCAAAATTGTAGTTAGTATTATTTTTTAGCCGTTATCTACTTTTGTCATGGTTTTAGTAATTTTGCATGAAATTGGAATCGGGGTCGGCTTATTTTGTTAATTTAATAGATCAAATATGATATATTAATAATTTGATAAATATATGATATAATTAATATAGAACAATTAATAATTTTATTATTATTATTTAATTATAATAAAAATATTATTTTTCAACCAATAGTCATCCATAATAAAAATTTATAGAACCATTAAAAAAGGTCCCTATAGCGACTCAAACATGAACATTCTATAATTAATATATGATTATGATCAAGAAATTTAGTTTCTTTGTAATAATATCAATATAATAGAAAAAAATAAAATTTTATATTAATCTATTATGGTTGGTCAAATATATTGTGTATTTAAAAATTTTGATCTGAAATAGATGAAAAATTATATGCATTACTTCATGTAAATGATTCTCTTCCCAATGCACAATGAAAAATTTCATTTCTTTATGAATTAGTAAAAATAAATTTATATGATAATTTATCATATCTTAATCATAGTTAAATTATATACATTGTATTTTTTCACTAAACCCATTATTAAATCCAACCATGAAAAGGGGTATTAATAATGGAATACAATGATTTGTTGAGGCAGAAGTCCATGCAAACACACTAAAAATTCTTGTGTTTTTTTTCTTATTAGATATAGGGGCATAAAGAATTATTGTTCCATTCATAAAAATTTAAATCAGTATCTTAATGATAATTATTTGATAATATTGTTATGGACATAAGATGACCATTATTAATAATAAAATATAATAATGAATAGAATACTAATGTTGTGAGCACAAATATTCTAATAGAAATATATTTGAAAGTAGAATACATAAGATAACTAATTTTGAGAATAGGAATAAGTGTTCATGGGGTGAAAAAATATCAATTTTCTAATATTAATTTTTAATATATAGGTGTTTTATGTAGTAGAGGAAGTGTGTCCTTGTTATTAATAAATGAGAGGGAATATTTCTTAATACACTTTAATTATCAATGATATCGTAGTATTCAATGTTCAATGATGTAAAATGTTGCAAATAATTGGGGTTGGGGTTTCCTTGGTCAATAAAGACTCATCCAATAAATTATTCACATTTTTAAAGTAGTTATTAGTTACTTACATCATTGTTCTTATATAATTTTTCATTTGGGTTTTTACCACATTAACATGTTTTAAAATAAGTAATTTATTTTATATGAAAAATATATAGCAAAAAATCATATCTTATATGGGTGTAACAAAAATATTTTAAATTATTATTTAATACATTTAAATTTATAAATATGATAAAACTAAATTTAATATTAAAATTATTATATATTTTGATTATAAAAATAATGCTATAAAAATTAAATGATTCTAATAATTATTATTATTCAGAAATAAGTTAAGGAATTTTTTAATATTTATATATATGTTAAATAAATATATCATAATAATTATTTAAATTTGATACATTTATTTTATTAGACAAAATTTACACAGTATTAATAAACCTATTGTTGGAAAAAAGTCACCATTATTAGAGTAATTAAAATTAATCCTAATAGTCATATTATAATGCCTAAAAATTAAATTGATATTATTATGAAATAAAAACATGTTGTTAAGGAATTTAACAGAAATTATTTTTTTTCGTATTCTATAAAGTGATAACATTTAATCATGAATATAACCTCAGAATAATTTTTTTTGTAAAATATTACTTTTGATTCCAAAATGATAAAGATATGTTTTATAAATCCAATATAGTAATTTTAATTGACTAATGTTAGATTATAAATTTATATAATTAATAGAATCAAAATTCAATAAAACTTTAAGTCATTATTGAAAAATAAAAATCTCACAAAACTTATGCTTCTAGGAGAATCCAAATATATTTTTAATCCATCAAAAAATAAAATTTATTATAAAAGATACAAAAATCTATCTTAGGAGAAATGTGATATGTGGAAATAAAAATTTATGTTAATTTTGTTAAATTAAAATCATAAAATTCAAATTCTAAATTAATTTATGAATACAATCTCTTTATAGTGCACATTGTTTAATAGTTTTTAAGGAATATTTTTTATTATAGTTGGAGGTTATTAGATATTACAGACAATAATTGTACTGCCTCTAATACCAAAGTATTAATCTATAGAATGACACCATATAATTAAATTTATATTTATTAGTTTTATTCTTATAAATGTATATAACAGTTTAAGGAAGGGATGGGGATTATCTGAAGCTTATTTGGAGACCAGTGATATGAATTTTAGAGAAACTACATAAGGAGCACGGTTTGGACACTCTAAGTACAAACTTTGAGGCTGAAATGTATGGTGAATATTTATGTGATAATGGATTAAGAATCCATTAAAGGGAGGATTCATTTACATGTAGTGAAATATAGGCGTGTTAGAGAGTGAATCCTCATGGGTTGGGCATAATTTGTTAAATTGTGTACCAAGACCACACCACTAGTGCCAATTAGGAAGTGACCCCACATGGTTTGGAAATGGTTTTTTCAAACCATGGGGTATATCATTCCAATGGTTATCACCCATTAGATAGTGATACCAGATGGTAGGTGAATAGATTTCCTTACCACGTAGAAAAACTATGTGCCCATTTAATATATGTTGGAAAGATTATTTTTACAGTACTTTTATTTTAACACTCCCCCTATTTATCCTTCTCTCCCTCATGCAGTAGGTCCCATATCCCATTTTATCCCCCCCCCCTTTGACTCTTGGGGGGAATTGAGGGTTCTACCATGATCGGAGACCATTTTACACATAGTTTATCAAATTAAATCTCCAATAGTATGGGGTTAGATATGTTACATTCATTACTAGGTTTCTCTCAACATATATTTTTCATTCTTCATAATGGCACATTTTCCATATTTTTAGGGATTTTTTCAATTTCTCTATTTTCCCTTATTCCATCCAAATCAGAATCCAATATTTGGTGAGTGATCCTCTACCTTCATATGGAATTTTTTATATAACTTTTACATTTGGTCATATGGATTTTTGGATTACCGTTATTCATCCACATACTAGGCCCTTCAGATTCTCAACCTAAAATTAGTAAATGTATTCAATTAGTTTCTTGAACCTTAAATGTGATTCCCACAAAGAGCCTTGACTTTTTTGGAGTTTTTCAACCTCAACCCCAATGACCTCTGAGGTGGTCTCATACAACTATTCAATGATAAAACCACCCTTGTGGGTGTGAGATCTTTCCACTCTTTGTGGAAGCCTTACATAAATTAAATGAGTTAATGAATTTACATAATTGGAATATTTTATTGAGAAGGATTCTTTTTTGGCTACTTTCATGATATGGATGAATGTACCTGGGTATGAACACTAACATATCCATTCAATATTGTATTACTTGTTTAATTTATAACATTAAATTATGGAATAAAACATTATTACAGTATAGAACCAATCATGATTACAATATAGCACTGATGAGGGGATTTATGTATCGAACCTAAGACCCCAAAATACATTTAAGTCTTTGGATATTATGATTAATTTCCTATCATAATTAGGATCATGTCCCATGTAGATCTACACTAAATCAATATCACCTTAGAAAATTTATTTATACTATAGGATGTTAGCTTGGTCTTTAGTCCTTAGATATTAACAATGTAGCTCTAATAACTTTTTATGTATGTAGCATATTATAATGATAGATGTTAATTGAAAACATTGACATTATTTATTGACATTCATCGTTAATTTTCTACTCACAATTACATCCTCTATTTATAGGAATGTTTATACATGTCTCTAACATTATAGATTTTCCTTTTATACCTTAAATTATTTGTAGTTTTTATACACATGTGGGATTATTTCGAGACACCATCCGTGGTGACCTATTAACAGTATGTCACACCCTTTTCAAACCACCATTTGGTACCCATTCAGACATCATGGGTGCAATTAGGGAAAAGGGTAGTTCCAAATCATGGATCATTTACTTTTTCATAGATTTGCATAATGGGAGTGTGGGACCGAGCCTTAGCTTGTGATTCTATTGGTTTTAGTCTTCTTGGTATTTTTTTAAAAAAAAATATCTACATATTTAATGCATTCTTACTACTATTTATTCATACCAACTAATTTATCTTCATGAAATACTCATTATTTTGTATATGAAACCACATTTTTAATTGATTATTTTTTCTATCTAGATGATTACCTCTTATACTATGCATTTAATTATTATTAATTCCACTATTTATTAATTTTTTATCACACTTTTTATACTATGATCATGAAAGTATAGTCTTCACAAAAAACCACCTTAGGAAATCACTTCTAGTCAGTAGCATTTATTATATGGAGAGGTTCACTTAAGGGCATTTGACCAACCAGGATCAATTAATTATGAGGGAACAAGGTCTGGGACATTAAAAATTGGTATTAGATTCCTTATTTTTTCCATTATCTTACTGTTTTGGGTTGGAAGACAAGAGACTAGGATGTGTCAAAAAAAATTTAATGACCCTTTTCATGGGAGTATCTACCCCATGTTTGGGGAAAAATAAAAATTAACATACATGGGAATTTATGTTTATGGTTATTCCTATTATTTTTTACTGATTTCAATATTGGGTGATGCATATGATTTATGGTTTTTAATAATATTATTAATTTTTTGGACCCTATTTTATTCTTGGCCTTATATTATAAGGAAATATTAGGCATGCATAATTATAGAAACCATATAATATTAATATTTTAGGAATTATTCTATGTCATAATGGTTGAATAATTTAATTTAAGGATACTTGTTGGTAATGAATTGGAAGAAATATCAGTTATGAAACAAACATTTAAATAGGAAAAGGGGATTATATAAGTGGTTATTAAAGTTTTTCATCAACTTAAAAAAATATCATAGAGATTGATGATTCCACATTAAATAACCAACTAGTATATCTTTTTTATGTGTAAATATGGTTGAATTGGATTAAAAGATAGTTTATTTGAATACATAAATTCCCATTGTAATTTAAAGAGAGCATGCACCTATATAAATTGGTAATAGTGATTCATCTATTCAAATCATCTTAAATGTAATTTTTCATTATTCTGTTTAATGTAATTTAATGGATAATGTTACATTAACTACCAATTTTAATGTATAATGCATGTACTTCTATAAATTAGAAATAGTACATCATTTAACCAGTCCATAATATAAATTAAACAATTGATAAATCATATTCAAATATGATCAGTGTAAAATGGGGATTCAGATTTCAATTAAAATCTAATTTAATTTGTAAATTGATATTTCCACTTTATATACCCATAAACTAGATTAAAATAGAGAATTTTACTTAGAACCGACCTTAGTAGAGGGTAGTATCCAGTTTCTCTTATTATTCCACATCTTTTAATATGTCACCTAGACCTAACATTAGGATCATCCAGGGGTGTAAAATAATTTTACAAATTCTTGTACCAGTCCAACAATTATATATTTTGTATTTTTGTTATCAAATTTTATATGAGTAATTTTACTAGAATTATTAGATCTATTTTACCATGTCTTCCTCGATTCATGAACTAAGAGGTTGTTGAATACCTTTCTTTTGAGTTGATGGTACATTATGAACTAATGCTACCTCTATTAGTTCAACATGTGACACCACCTTCTATTGCAGTCATCAATATTGATGTAATGTTTTGAGATATATTCCTATGACTTTTTCATACTCTGTTGGGAGTTCTGAAACCTTAAACTTCCATGGAAGAGTTTGTGTGAGGGATTAAACAGAAACATCAACCTATATTATTCGGGGATGGTGGTCCTACGATTCTGATATAAGGATTGAGGCCATTTTTTTATGTTTGAGCATCTGATATACCTATAGAATGGTGGTTCAATCTCATGACTTATATGATGTAGGGATCCTCCAACTATTGGTGAGATATCCAGAGCTAAAAAGATAAACATAATATGATTACTTATAGGGGTTTAAAATCAATATTTTATGAATATATTTTTATAGATACATTGAGGGATGACTGAGTTGGGGAGTCTATAAACCTAGATAACATCACTATTTCTTTTATGGATTATTCAGATCACTTCATGGATATTAATTTATGTGTTCCTATCTATACCATTGATGATCCATTCAGATTGAAATTTATTGAGGATGGTCGCATGCATCCAATTAGATCTCAGTTGAACATATTTCAATTGAATACTATATATGAAATATTAAACCATTATATTATTATTGAATTTATCATGAAGGAATATGGAGGTATTGATTAGTGTGTTTCAAAATATCAACCATGTGTAGTTCGCTCTTATGGAAAGAATCATCTCTTTGAGATCTCTCATGGGGGTAATACCATTCACAGTATGTGTACAAGAAGTTTTATATTCTATAGTGATGTTGAAAAGTAGGAACATGTGAAGAATAAGTGTTATAGAGACATAAATTGTTGAAAATACTTCTATATATTGATCCATTTACATAGATTTTTTAGTATCTTCCATCTAGAAGCAAAACAAATGACATCTATATAGACTTGCAGTACTAAAATATGATCAATAACTCCATGTATCAAAAGGGAGCTGGAGTTCTTCTATATGATCATGTCGATGGGTGTTCATGGATGTGGGATATAGATACTAGTAGTATAGGTCAAGAATAGTGGTCCAGTTCATTATAGTCAAGTTTTATAATAGGGTCCTAGATTGAGAAATATCTACGTAGTGGACCATGTATGAGGGTAGAAGAGTCTTAGGCCTTCTATGGTTCAAGTTATGATTTTTGTAACATATAACTTGGAATCTACTATATTTGATATGGGAATAAATCACTCATTTATATCTGTAAAAATTGTGGAAATCCATATGCTTGATGTTCAATACTTCGATGTTGTGATGAAACTCAATACTCCATTGGGAATTCAATCGAAAAGTGATGACCAGTGAAAACAATTCCCACTTGATTCATAGGGGACATATTTATCCTCGAGATTATAGGATTAGATGTCATTATCAGAATGGAATGGTTATTTCCTGAAAGCTCTTATGTCGATTTCTATCATCATAGAGTGTATTTCACATAAGTAGAGGTAGATTTTAATATTAAAAATGGTGAGTGGGATGTCAAGGAAATTATACCTATAATAGAGAATCATGGGTTTAGTAAAGTGACATCCCATATGGATATCACTTTTATGGATTATCAAATAATAATTCATATTGATTTCCCTCCTATATTAGATCATTTTAGGGATGTATTTCATGATGAATTTTCTAGATTATATCTTGAGATGCAGACCATGTTCTCTAATGATCTAGTTCCTAGATTTTAAATTGTTTCCAATACTATTTATAGGATTCATATTATTGAGTTACAGGAGATCAATAGGCAGCTGGTGGACATTGAAGGTAGGTTTTTTATATGACCTAGAACATAGCCATGGGTTCCTCCTGTTCTTTTATTCTAATAAGGTGTATGTCACCATCATGATTTTCATGAATTAATGGAAATTGAATTATATTAACATGAAGAACTATTATACATTTCCTTGAATATATGACCTATTTTATCAACTATGTAAAGAATAAGGTCAATCCTATATTGATATTAGGCCAAGTTATCAAAAAGAGATTTTTATAAAATCATACAATCCTCTTACAACATTCCATATATGGGATGATCTTTATGAGTATCTACTTATTTAGTTCAGTCATAGGAACACACCAATAGTATTATAGCCTCTAATGATTTGGAGGTATCACCCATATCGAGATTCATTTGTGGAAGTCTTTATGGATGATATAGTGGTGTATTGTCTCACTACACATATCCATGTAAAAAACACTATATTATACTAAATACACAAATATTGCACAAAATACATGATAATATCTGCAACACCCTGACCCTAGTTACCCAGAGTCGGTGCATTATTACATAACATTGGCATGATCACAAGAGATAAAGTCTCAAAAGACCAATTAGTTTAGTAGCCTTGGAAGTACTATATACATACATATGTTTTACATTACATTGTTAAATGGAAAAACAACAACATTTTATCCCATTTTGAACACAGTCATAACCCTTAGCTTATTCCTGGTGGTTAATCGTAATATACATCATCACATCATGGGAAAAAGAAAACAAAAGAAAGGGGTGAGATCATTTGCTCAGTAAGGATAAAAATATAGCAGAAACTATCATAAATAAGAACCACATACATAAATATTATTTCATATACGATCTTCTAATATTGCTTTGATAATAACATTTCAGTAGTATCATTGTTTCAGGTGTTAACAGATTTGTTTTCCATTTTATGTTTTGTTATGTAAGTCATGTTTGTTATGGATAAGATGCATTTGATTAATATCCATAATTATATTAAGTTCTTAAACATTATTTTTAATCATAAAATGAAAATTATTCTTGAATGGTTATGATGGGGAAATTAATCTTATCGCATTCATGGAGATGGTAATCCGTACGTACGCACGAGCGACAATGTCATTATTTTGATGGTAAAATTGTATGTAATTAGATTGTATGTAATATATAAAGAATCATTAACATGTTATATATGTTATTTACATCAATTATACTCATTATTACACACATCCAAATAATGAAGTGTTGAATAACAAACTACACCAGGACATGGAGATGTTAAGTCGTATGTATGCACGTATGGTGACTTTGTCATTCATAGGATTGATATAATAATGAATAAGGTAGTACCATATTTATAATAAAATCACATTATGTATAAGGTACTGGGGTTATTATTTTGGTATGGAAACACCAAATAAAGAGGAAGTGGAAGAAGAAAATAACTTCTAAAGAGGTGATGAAATTATTACCCCTCCTTCAGGTACTTCCTTTTGATTTGATCAAAAGGGATCCTTAGGTTGTCATTATTATCAATGTAATGCCTCTAGGTTTAATTAAGGGTTTTTGGGAGGATATTTGACCAGGTCTTGGTCAATTAAAAAGGCTTTGGAGGTTTTATTTTGAGATAAGGGGAACTACCCTTTTATAAGAGAGGTGAGGGTCACTTTAGGAAAAGCTTGAAATATTAATATATTATACAATAATATTCGGTTTATAATGGAACAAAAATGATTTATTTCGAGGATATGGTGTGGATGGGTCGAAAATATTTCAACGAATAGGTTTTAAATAGGTTTACGTCACCATATTAACCTTATCCTTTAGATTTAACTTTTAGTTAAATAGTTTAACTTTTACCATGTATTCTTGTATTATTATAATAAATGAGTAATAAAAATACTATAAAAAGACATGTGAACCCCAAGTGGTTCATTATTGAAATATCATACATTATATAATTTCTTTGGTAAAAACTTGTTTTTTTAGGAATATTTTATAATTTAATAATATAGTATTTTTTTTTAAACTCATTTATGTCAATTTTCACACTATTTGATATTTTGTTTTTGTGAAAGTTATAAAAACTTTAACAATTCAAGAAAAAATTATTTAATCAATACTAATATGTCATATTAACCTATAAAATTAGTGTAATTCATCAAAAGTTTCAATTTACATTTATTTGGATATTTATAATATCAATTATTTTAATCTTCTATTAATAAGGTAATTATTACATCATCATTGTATCATAAATAAATTTAACTGTTTAATGTCTAAAAATTATAAATAAAATACCATTATATATGAAATTTTTTATATTTATAATAAATATTTATATTTTAATTTATCTTATGTATAACCCTATATTAAAACTCTTTTAGTTATTAAAATTTAAATTTAACACTTTTAATTTTTCTTTAAATAAATAATAATAAATTTCATAATCTAATCCAAGTTGATCAAAGAGGGTCATATTTTATTCCTAAGGTTTCTTTTGTTCTAAAAACACTTATCAAATAGAATTATAATATGTGTTAGGGTAATTATATTATCATTTTTACCTTTAATTACCCTATTTACTTTTAATCATGGAAAATAAAATTCAAAAGTTACTATTCACAAACTTTATTTTCATCTTATTGAACCACATTTTACTTAATGATTTCAACTGTGTCTCTTGGATTTTTGAAATTCAATTCACATAAGCTGTAAAATTGTGTTTTATGCAAATTTGCTAACGTTCCTAGAAGGTGGGTAAAAGACGTTAAAAATTTCAATAAAATTTTATACATCTAATATTATTATAAAATGACTCCAATGAATTACATTGAACTAATATATGTATTATATATATATTTTGAATTAAAATATATTTAAATAAAATAAATAATTCTTTAAATAAAAATTTGGTTTTAAACAATAATGCAGTGTTTTCACTATTCATCAAAAATTGAATGTTTTCAGAAAAATACCAAAAATTCACCCTATGCTAATTTTTATATTCCGAATTAAAAAATGAAGTCCATTTTGAAAAATAAAATTTATAAAATTTCAATGAGTGGGTATTAATATTCATAATTTCTAGTTTGATTTGTTGTGGTGTTCTAGAACATGAAGTTGCGTACAATTCAAGCTATTGTATTATTCAAAGAAAAATGTATATTGGATGCTTGGGGTGTTACATTATCCCCTACATCAAAAACTTTATTCCTCAAAATTTCAAAAATATTACTGTATAAAAAGAATCAGGTGGTTCTTCATCATAAGTTCCTCATGTTCCCATGTTTCCTCTTCCATTTTATTGTTTCTCTATATAACATTCACCAGACGAGTCGTTTGGTTTCTCAACATGTGTTCTATGGTATCAAGAATCCTGATAGGCTCTTTATAATAATAAAAATTGGGTTTTAGTTCTATTTCTTCATATTTGATTACATGCGTTGGGTCATTCATGTATTTTCACATCAGTTATACGTGGAACACATCATGAACATTGGAGATACTTAGAGGCAATGTCAAACGGTAAGCTACAACTCCAATTTGTTATAGTATTTCGAAAGGTATGATATACCTGGGACTTAATTTACCCTTCTTACCAAATCGTATAACAATCTTCCATGGATATACCTTCAAGAAAACATGATCTCATAATTGAAATTACAAATCTTTCCTTTGGTTATCAACATATCTCTTTTTCCTACTTTGAGCTACTTTGATGTGGGTTTGGATAATCTTCACCTTTCCCACTGTTTAATCAACATGTTATGGGCCTACGAGTTTTCTTTCACCAACATCATCCCAATATATTGGTGCACAACATCTATTTCCATATAATGCTTAAAATGGTTCCAACTGAATACTTTAATGGAAGCTATTGTTATAAGAAAAATCTACCAAAGGTAAATACTAAACCCACATACCATGAAAGTCATGTGAGAAAGATCTCAACATGTCTTATAAGGTTTGAATAGTTTGTTCGGATTGTTCATCAGTTTGAGGGTGGAAGGCAGTTCTCAAATGAATTTCAGTTTCCAGGGCCTTCTGAAGACTTTTCCAAAATCTTGATGTAAAGTGGGGATCACAATCAGAAACAATAAATAGGGGTACACCATGAAGTCTTAAAACTTCATTAATGTAAAGGCTTGAAAAACATTCATGTGGTAAATCTTCTCTTATAGAAAGAAAATGTGTTGAATGGGTAAGATGATCCACAATGACCCATATTGAATCATTACTTCTAGGAGTCTTTGGTAGTCCCATGAAAAATTCCATAGTAATATCATCCCATTTTCTCTCAGGTATGGGAAGAGTTTGCATGAATCTTCTAGGATGTTGTCTTCCAGCCTTAAACTATTGAAAAACCATATATCTTGACACATAATTATCAATCTACCTTTTCATGTTGTCCCACCAAAAATGTTCCTTCAAATCTATATACATCTTATTCCTACCATGGTGTATAGAGAAATTGGAGCTATGAGCATCATCCAACAATTCCCTTTTTAGATCAAGTATATCAGGAACACAAAGTCTCTTCCTAATTTTTAAAATTACATCTTCATATATGAATTCAATCAATCTCTCATCATTCATAGATTTAATTTTCTTTTGAAACACTTTATCATCAATCTGAGAAATTTTTATCCTTTCTAATAAAGACAGTTTTCCAACCATTTGAAAAAGTATTGATGTTTCACCTTCCATGATTATTCTGATATGCATCTTTACTAGATCCATGAACCTATGATCCCTTTAAACTCTCATATTGTTCAAAACTCCATGATCCTTTTTTCTCAAAGCATCTGCCACCTTATTTTCCTTCCCCGGGTGGTAGTGTATAGTAAAATCATAATCCTTGAGTAGTTCAAGCCATCATCTTTCCCTCATTTTGAGTACTTTATGTGATAAAATATACTTCAAACCCTTTTTATCGGTATATATCTCACATTATTCACCATATATATAGTGTCTTTGTATCATCAAAGCAAATATTACAACTGCTAACTAAAGATCATGAGTGGGGTAGTTTTTTTCAAGAATATTTAGCTGTCGTGATATATAAGCAATAACCCTATCATTCTACACAAGGACACAACCTAGTCCTTTCTTTAAAGAATCACTATAAATAAAAAACCCATCATTTCCTGATGGTTGAGTCAATATAGGATCATTGACTAATATTTTCTTCAATTATTCAAAACATTCTTCACACTCTTTTGTCCAAAAAAAATTTAACCCATTTACTTGTGAGCTTGATTAATTGGTTATCCAATCGGGAAAATTTTGAGACGAAACGCCAATAATAACCTTCTAAACCAATAAAACTATGTACCTAGGTTATACTCATCGGTGATGGCCAATCTTGTATTTCCTTTGTATTTAAAGTATTAATAGAGATTCCATCCTTAGACAAAATATGGCCAAGAAAAGAAATATCTTGAAGCCAGAATTCATACCTTCTAAACTTCCCATATAATTCATTTCTTCTAAGAGTATTTAGAATAGTGCACAAGTGATTTTCATGATCTTCATAGATTTTGGATTAAACCAATATATCATCAATAAATACCACTACAAAGTCATCATGATATTCCTTGAAAACTCTATTCATTATATTCATGAATACAGAGGGTGCATTTGTCTATCCAAAATGCATTACTATAAACTTGTAATGCCTATACCCGGTATGAAATGTTGTCTTCAGAATTTCTTTCTTCTTCACACAAAAATGATGATATTCAGATCGAAGGACAATATTTGAAAAAATATTGATCTCCATAAATTTGAACAAATAAATCATCAATTAGAGGTAGGGGATACTTATTCTTTATTGTTAAAACATTGATCTCCATGTAGTCAATTCACTTCCTCATATATCCATATTTATTCTTAACAAAAAGAATAGGGGCTCCCCATGGAGAAACACTAGGGTGAATAAATACTTTATTACTCAATTCCTCTAGTTATTTCTTTAGTTCTACTAATTCCACAGTGGCCATTCTATAAGGGGTCTTCGATATGGTCCTTGAACCAGGAATTAAATCAATGGAAAACTCAATTTCTCCTTCTGGAGGATGACCAAGTAAATCCTCTAGAAAAACATCAACATATTCTTTCACAATAGGTATTCCCTCTATTTGAACATTCCTTTCCTCACCCATAGTTATTTCACTCTCTTCCCCCCCCCCCCAATAATTGAATTCAGTAGATCTATTGGGGGTGGATCTTGAAAAGAATCAAGTGGTGATGTTTCTGCTCTTAAGATAAGGTATTCCATATCATCATCAAAAAATTTAACCTCCTTATTCTTACAATAAATGTTCACATCGTGGTCTGAAAGCCAATTTATTTCATGGATTATATCAAATTAAATCATGTGTATGATGATGAGATCAGAAAATAAATTATGTTTATATGCCATAATGGGAACTAATTCACAAAACATTTTTGAAATGATAATTCCCTTAGGAGTTTTGACTAAAACTCCATTATTAAATCAAATTGTAAGTATCTAATTTTATTAAAAAACTGGGAAGATATGAAACAATGCGATGATCCGGAATCAAATAATGCATTGGATAAATTTGAGGAAACCATTAAATTACCTACCACCACGTCATTCGGAGCTTCAACTTCAGCAGTAATGATTGCATAAGCTTGGCATTTCTCCCTTATAATTTTTTAGGTAAGATTCCTTTACGCTTAGGAAATTCATTTTAATAATGCCTCATTTATATAAAATTTTAGTATTCAACATTTACAACCTATTTCTTTCCCTTGCAATAACGAGCTTAGTGGCGTTTTTCAACACACTTGTAACAGACTCCCATTCCCTGCAGGAAAGTATCAGGGTGTTTCTTCCAACATTTATTGTATGATAGAAATTCTGATTTTCCCTTATTCCCCTTATTTCCATTTCTAGAGTGTTCAGTAGATCTCTTCTTCTCTTTCTTTTCTTTAAAGTCATTAGACTTAGAGAATTTTTTTTGTCTTGATAGCACATGAGACAATATCTTTGTACGATGAGAAGGATTGTGATAATAATGCTCTATAGAGAAATGGTTTTAACCCATCAAAGAATTGATCAATATTAATCCTTCAGTTACGTATATAATCTACTGCATACCTTGCTAACCTTGTAAATTTAGCCTCATACTTTGCGACATTCTCATCCTCCTTTTACCTCAGACTCAAAAATTGTCATTCCATATCTGCTTGATGGTCACAAGGAAAGTATTTTTATATTAAAATATCTTTAAACTTCCTCCATTCCATATTTGATACTTCTTAATCCTTCTTTGTGTTTTGAATTAATGACCACAATTGATATGTATCTCCTGAGAGGTGATAAACTTCCATGAAAAAATTTTCCCTTTCGCTACTCCTCGAAGAATGAAATATTTTCTCTAAGGAAATTATCCATTTTTAATCTACAAATAGATTTAAATTCCCATTAAATGTTGGTGGTTGTTTCCTCATAATGCAGTCTAACATTGATCCTCATTATGGATCCGGGTTCTCCATAGGGGTAAGGTAATTATTCATAACCTGAGTGAGTTTCCCCAGTATGGTTATAAGTTGTTTAGCACTTGTTGCATCACCATCTCCAATATAATTATCTTGAGTAGGAGTAAATCCCAACACGGATTATGTGCATCAATATGATTTCTATTCCTTCCACTAGGTTCCATTTCTAAACAATAGAATACACTAGATTAGTTTATGAATCGCAATACATAATTCCAAACTAGTAAAATACCTAACATAAATAGAACAGTTTATGCATATAATCCATAATCATAAAAAAATATTTTCTTTTAGGAATTATTTAATCAAAAATCCTTCATAATGGTTTGTAAATAAAATGTGAATTATCCTAAGCATATCCCCCAAGAGTGTCGTAACCAAGAGTGCAGCAAGACCTGTTGTCGTGTACCAGGATACCTTAGGTCAAGCCTAAAACTCGTTTTCAGAGTTTTCACTACTATGTACATCTGTTCCAGAGCCGCCTCTACCTGTTCGTATCCAAACAGGGATGTATTTCATGGAAAATATAAAAAATATCTACAAAACCAAAATTCTTGGAAGTTCTTGTATACTAATCCTCAAAGTCTATCTTAGGGTAATGTTCTCTAATCATATTTTTTCTAAATATATCTTCTGAGGTTTGTACTAAACTTTCTATGATACCAACTGTAACGCCCCGACCCAAGTTACCCAGAGTTGGTGCATTATTACATAACATTGGCATGATCACAAGAGATCATGTCTCAAAAGACCAATTCGTTTAGTAGCCTTGGATGTACTAGATACATAGATAAGTTTTACATTGAATTATGAAATAAAAAACAACAACATTATGTCCCATTTTGAACACACTCATAACCCTTAGCCTATTCCTACAGGTTAATCATAGTATACTTCTTCACATGATGGGGAAAAAAAACAATGAGCTCAGATGCTCAGTACGGATAAAATTATAGCAGAAACTATCATAAATTAGAATAAACATTTAAGGAAATGTATAAGACTAAAAAATCATTTTAAACATAAACTTAAGCATAATATGGAAAAGATAAGTCAAATAATTTCATTTACTTATTCAAATTGATATTGTACTAGTTGAATAATCACATGTAATATCAATAGCTAATTTTATAATGATGGAATGCATAATATTGGAAATCATAAGCACATAGCCAAGGCCTCGTGCCAAGACTATAATTAAGATTTTGTCAAAACATTATGTCAAGACACTAGTTTGTCTCATGAAACCTACTGATGCATTGAGGAGCTATAGCGAGCTCCACCCATCACTTACTAAGTCTAATGAATTCCTCATATGAAAAGGTTGAAACATAACATAAACATTCATATTAAAACTAGCATATGAAATTTTAATACTTTAACCATAAACCATGGATGGTATAAAAATAACCTATCTACAATCAAAAATATCACAAAACCTTCAATACAATATGGATGATAGTATCATAATAAATCAACTTCAAACAAGTGTAAAATCCATCAAAGGATGTTGACATAGATAAAATCAAAACTATTTGAGATAAATATCTCTTTCTATTTTGAAATCATTTAAAAGTCACATAATTATAAAAGAAAACATTTATTTTAAAAAGATTCTTATAATATTTTAAGTTAATCTTCAAAGGTATTATAACGGATGAAAATATCTGCACCCGCCGTATAAGTTAAAAAACATTCTTACCTTAATTTGTCAAAAAGGACATAAAGTACCTTGTTTGTAAAATGACAGAAAGTTTCCTTTCAAAACATTATATAAAAAGTCAAACTAGGGTATAAATTACGTTAACCCATATTATAGGAAATAGTGAAAATGTTTTGAAATATGTTTTTATGAAACACGTGTGTGGATGATAAATAATTCCCAGTAGATACTTACATATAAACAACCTCGAATAAATAAAGAGATTGTAAAATTTACCCTTACCTTGTACTTTTCCTTGGTCAAGGTTATGTTAACCTCCTATGTAATATTTAAGTCATTGTTATTAAATTATAAAATAACCACATACCTAAATTTTATGTCATATATGATCTTCTAATATTGCTTTGTTAATAATATTTCAGTAGTGTCATTGTTTCGGGTGTTAATTGGTTTGTTTTTGTTTATATGTTTTGTTATGTAAGTCATGTTTTTTATGGATAGGATTTATTTGATTCATATCTATAATGATATTAAGTTCTTAAAAATTATTTTTAATCATAAAATTAAAAATATTCTTGAATGGTTATTATGGGTAAATGAATCTTATCGTGTTCGTGGAGACGGTAATCCGTACGTACGCACGAACGAAAATATCATTATTTTGATGGTAAAATCATATTTAATTGGATTGTGTGTAATATATAAAAAATAACTAACATTTTATATTTATTATTGACATCAATTATACTTATTATTACACACATCCAAATAATGAAGTGTTGAATAACAAACTACACCACGACGCGGAGATGGTAAGCCGTACATACGCACGTATGGTGACTTTTTCATTCATAGGATGGATAGAATAATAAATATTGTTGTACCATATTTATAATAATATCACATTATGTATAAGGTACTGTAGATATTAATTTGTTATGGAAACAACAAAGAAAGAGGAAGTGGAAGAAGAAAAGAACTTTGAAATAGGTGATGAAAGTTTTACCTTTTCTTCGGGTGATTCCTTTTGATTTGATAAAAAGGGCTCCTTAGGTTGGATTTATGATCAAAGTAAGGACTATAGGTTGATTATAGGGTATTTTTTAGGATATTTTATAAGTTTTTTTCTGATCCAAATGGATTTGGAGGTGTGATTTTGAGAGAAAGGGAAGTACCATTTTATAAGAGAGGTGAGGGTCACTTTAGGAAAATCATGAAATATTAATTTATTATACAATCATATTCGGTTTATAATGGCTCCAAAAAGATTTATTTATAGACTAAATTGGGGATGGTTAGAAAAAATCTCAACCAGTAGGTTTTAGATAGGTTTAGGATACCATATTAACCTTATCATTTATATTTAACTCTTAGTTAAATAGTTTAACTTTTACCACATATTCTTGTATTATTATAATAAATGGTTAATAAACATACTATAAAAATACAATAGAACCCCAAGTGGTTCATTATTGACATATATAACCTTATCTAAGTATTTTGGCCGAACCTTATATTTTTAGGAATATTAAACCCTTTGATAATATAGTGTTTGTTTTAAAAACTCATTTATGTCAATTTTGACACTATTTGGTATTTTCTTTTTGTGAAAGTCATAAAAACATTATAACTTAGAGAAAAAATTATTTAATCAACCTGAAAATTTCATATTAAACTATAAAATTAGTGTAATGCATCAAAAGTATCAATTTACATTTATTTTCATATTTATAATATCAATTATTTTAACCTTTCTTTAATAAGGTAATCAATGCATCATCATTGTGTCATAAATAAATTTAATTATATAGTGCCTAAAAATTATAAATAAAATACCATTATATAGGAAATAGTTTTATCATTCTAATAAATATTTATATTGGAATTTATCTTATGTATAACTCTATAATAAAAACGTTTTAGTAATTAAAATTAGAATTTAACACTTCTATCTCTTTTTTAAATAAAATAATAATAAATGTCCTAATCTAATCCAAGTGGATAAAAGTGGATCATATTTTAATCCTAAGGTTTATTTTGGTCTAAAAACACTTATCCAATAGAATTATGTAATGTGTTAGGATAATTATAATATCATTTCTACCTTTAATTACCCTATTTACTTTTAAACGTGGTAAATAAAATTTAAAAGCTACTATTCACCAAAAATTATTTTTATCTTATTGAACCCCATTTTACATACTTATATATTTTTTGTCTCTCAGTTTTTTGAAATTCAATTCACAGAAGTGGTAAAATTACGTTTTATGCAAAATTGCTAATGTGCCTAGAAGGTGGGTAAAAGACGTTAAAAAGTTCAATAAAATTTTATACATATAATTTTATTATAAAATGACTCCAATGAATTAAATTGAACTAATATAGGTATTATGTATCTATTTTGACATAAAATAAATTTAGATAAAATAAATAATTATTTAAATAAAATATCGGTTTTAAACAATAATGTAGTGTTTTCACTATTCATCAAAAATTGAATGTTTTCAGAAAAATACCAATAATTCACCCTAATCTAATTTTGATATTCCAAATCCAAAAATGAAGTCCATTTTGAAAAATAAAATTTATAAAATTTCAAAAAGTGGGAATTACTATTCATAATGGCTAGTTTGATTTGTTGTGGTGTGCTGGAACTTGAAGTTGCATACAACGCAAGTTATTGTATTATTCAAAGGGAAACGTATCGTGGAAGCTTGAGGTGTTACAATATCTCCAAATGATACATTTGGATTGATATGGTTAACTTACTAGATAACATTATCTTAGATATATATGTATCATCTAATCTAAATAGGGTGAGAGTGGTAGTTACCACGGAGCATCCAAATATGTTTTTGACATACATAGGTTCATTGGTTGGGAAGGTTATTAAAGGTGTTTTATAACAGATTTTGTATTCCCCAAATAACCATTCATAAATTTTTCTTAAAAGGGGTTTTAGTTTAAATGGTCGGATGAATATGAGTCGTATTTTTAGGAGTTGAAAGGGAGACTAAATTCAGTGTCAATATCGATTATTCCAGATCTGTACCAAGACAAGAAAGTTTATTGTGATTCATTAGAAATATGTATATGAGTACTTTATATATAGAGAGATTGAGTCATGGAGTATGTGTCTATTTATTTTAGGCCTTATCAGAATAATTATTTTACACATGACATCAAGATAGCATTTGTAGTTTATGATTTATGTTGTTGAAGTTATTGCATTCATGGAGAGTGGTTTTTGGTTCTTATGATCCATGAAACCCATAAATACATATCAAAATAGTGTGAATTAATTATTATTCAAAGAAGGGGGTTGAATACCTATAGTTGTATAAATATGATCTTGCATGTATGATTGATAAAGGTAGTTTTGTAGCTGATGATCAGATCTAGAAGACTCAGATACATGTAGTTTAGGAGTCTAGTACCAAGTTGCAGTTCATGGCCACATTTTATGAGATGCACATAGAGATCTAATAACATCATAGACATCCTATTATTACATCATTAATAGTGACCTCTTAACTTCAAGATATAGTAAATTGAGGAAAATTTAAAACCATGATGGATTAGTCCTAAGGGAAAGTGTTTCACATGAGGACCCACCATATGGCCAAAAATATGCCGAGGAAAAAATGGTATGCATTCATAGATGAATTTGTATTTATAAAGATATATGAGGGGAGTAGATACTGAAATATCATTCTCTTATTTTTGAGGTATTCCCTACACTTAAAGTGATGTAATGTGATATATGTCCAAATTATTGGTGACTGATGATGAATACAAAGATAGATATCTTTGTTTCTTAGTGTTCCACCTATTATTAGGTGAAGGTGGAGAACCAAAATTCTTTTGCATATGTATAGACACTACCCATTAATGAAACAAAATGGGACAATATCACCATGTATTTTTTGGCTAGATTACCGAGATCCCCTCAATTGAGTGATTCATTATTGGTGGTTGTCTATAGCCTCTTAATGGTTTCTCACTTTTTACCTATTAGGGAGGCATTTTCAGTGGATGAGATTGGAAGTATCTATTTAAAGAGATTATCTGAAATCATTATATTCCAAAAAATATTTTATCGGATATATATTTGTGTTTCACTAACCATTTCTAACAAGGGATGAAATAGGAAATGGGTACACATGTGTGTTTTAGTACAATATAGTACACTCAAACTGATAAGTAGTCCAATCACACAATCTAATTTTTAGAGATCATGCATAGAGAATGTGTCTATAATACCGGATGTTCATGGGAGATTCATATACCTTAAGATTAATTCACATAAAATTAAAACTTTTATGAAAATATAAAAATTGGTCTTAATGAGGACTTATTTGGTGAGCTATTCTGATCAGCTCTGTGATGGTTAGTTATATAGAAGGTAGTTCTCCTTGGACATCATATTGTTTAGGAGACATTAGAGTAGTTTCACATGATCATGAAGATAATAGATATCGATTATTATAATAATAAATCATATGTCAACCAATGACAATGAGATCAGAATTGTGAGGTTAGGGATCATGTTTTCTTGCATGTTTTGACTACAGTTGGGAATCTAATGTTCAAGAATAAAGGTAATAATCGTCTCATTTTTATGGAACATTTTTTATTCTATATAGGTATGGATTAGTCACTTATCATATATAAATACCTAATATATATGGATATATTAGTTATGTATTTTTTTCTCAATTACATCACTACTGATCGGACCCATCTCATGTTTTTTAGCCTGACTAGGTGGAACTGTATGTTGATACCTAATATAAAGAGAACCCTAATTGTATTATATACTAGGGCACAAAGGTATTCCATCGTAATTAGGTTCATTTATTTTGGGTTATATAGTAGAAAAATGTTGTATATAATGATTCATGGGAAATAGAGGTTATCTTATGTTCCCATTGACCATGTTATTTCTCATATTGTGCATTATTACACCGATAAGGGAAACACATGGATGAGTTGTCTTATGTGGGTGAAACTATAACACCCTAGGTTTTCTCTAAGGTACATCAAATTTAATTTTATATTAAACTATTTGTTTTTATTCTTATAAATGTTTCTAAGAGTTTAGGAAGGGTTCAGGAGTATTAAGGACATGTTCAGATCCCACTGATCTGAATTATGGAGAAGCTATATGAGGTTCATGATTGGATGATGACTAGTATTAACCTTTAAGATCAACCATTTAGACCATATATTATGTATAATAGTTTTAATAACATGGTTAGGGAGGTTTCATGTCCCTATATAAAAAATCAAACATGTTGTAGAGGGCACCTACACAGGCTATGTATAGTTTGAAAATGGTGCACCAAGATCACATCATTACTATAACTTAGTTAGCGACCCCACATGGTTGGATTACAGTTTGACCAAACTGTGAGGGGTTTCTAGTAAAGGGGTGGCTCTCTATTGATTGGTTAATCACATAGTTGGCACATTATTTTTATAACCATGCAACCAAACCTTTTACCTTCATAATGTATTATGAAAATATTATTTTCCCATTAATTATTTTTTTAATACTCACCTTCTTTTTCATTTCCTCCACACAAAATAGCTCACTTATCATGGTGATGCCCCCATTTATACCCTTACAATGATTTGAGTGTTGTCCAGTTGTTGGAATCCATTTTTTCATGATGTTTTCCATGTTGGATTTTCATCATTATGTGGTTTGATCTATTACCTTCTTTTCTTGGGTTCCCACTCCATCCATTGTGTGATATATATGCAGGATATTTTTCCAGATTTTCAATGATTTTGACTATTTTTTCATTTGAACTCATTATTATTTGAATATGAAGATGATACTATACTAATTCCTATATAATTATAAAGGGTATATATATTATATGTTTTCTATATGGAATTGTTTCTTAATGTATTAACACTACTTGTGCACTTATCAGACCCTATAGATTATTCTCATAAAATTAATTAACATCATAAATTAATAACGTGAACCATAAATCTTATTTCCACGTAGCACATTGACTTGGTAAAAGTCAGTTAACCTTAATAAAAACCACCTCTAAGGTGGGTTCTTTCAACATTCCATTGATAAAATCTCCCATTAAGGTATGTAAACATTCCAACCATTATGGAGACGTTATGTAAATTAAATGTGTTAATGAATGAATTAACTAAGGATATTTTAATGAGATGTTTTTTCTTGTATTATTATTTGATATGAATGATTTTACCCACCTTTAATTATATTACATATTTTATTTTTGACATTACGATATTAAATAATTTTTTATTATGATATATATCCAATCTTGATTATGATGTGGCACTGATGGGGAGACTGAGGTATGTATCTTATGGCCCTGAGATAAATTTTTATCTCAATATTTTATGTTAACTTATCCATGGGCCCTAGTTTAGTAGACCATGTTAGTCTACAATATTTTTATCCCACCATGGATAAGTTTCACAGACTTAAGGAAATCACCTTAGGACCTAGACCATTTAGCACTGATACTTTTTTAGGTATGCGGTATACAATGAAGATAATTGTCTCTTGCACACATTACCTTTATATATTGATAATAATAATTTATTGACTACTCATAGTTACATCCTATGTTGATGGAATTTTTTCTATCTATAATTTTTTATCTTTACCTATTATACATACACACTAGTGTATTGTTGTATACACATGTTGGAATTTTTATAAGTACCATTGGTGGTAACCTATGGAGTTTTTCTCCCACCATTTTTGGACCTACATTTGTTACCCAGATAGACTTTATGGATGAATTATAGGATAATTCATAGTTCATAGACTAATATGCTCCATTTTTTAATTTAATGGGATCTTGGGTGAATAGTATAGATTATCTACATTTGAAGGTAGTGAAGATGTCATTTTTGGTCTTTCTATAAAATTATTATCTATATATTATATGCATTAATTATTATATGTATTCATTCATTTTTGAATACATCATTGAAAAAATCATCATTTTTTATTTTATGTCACTTGGATTTATTATCACTACAATATGGATGATTACTTACAGCGCCTTATTTTACATTACTATGATTCCAACATTTATTTATTTATTATAACCAAAATTTTATTATGATAATGAGGAAATAGAATCCCAATATCCCCACTACAGACCCTCAATGCTAGTCAACAACATCTATCATATAGGTGGAGCACTTGAGTCTATGTAACTGTAAGTACCTGTGTCTTTCTAGACTTTCATTTTGAGCAGAAATTTGAATTTTTTCATTCAGATGCTCCTGAGAGGTAAAATGGTCTTTTACCCTCCTATATGAACTTGAATAATTTTTCTGACCACTCTATTTGTCCCCAAACAGGTTGTTTACCCTAGGATAAGAGTTTTGTCGAAATTTGAGTCATTCGAATTCTGGAGGAATAATTAATATTTATTATTTATTAAATTAAATATTAAATTATTCACAAAGGTTCGTTTGGCCATATCATTCAAACATAGTGTTAGATTGATATTCAGTCTTTTCTGTTGAGTCTGGAATAGATTGTTTAGCCTAGGAAGGTCATAAACTCATGTCGGGTGTCAGGGCCAGCCTGAATCCCTTTTCCTTTTCTTTATTTTCTTTTATCCATTTCTATTTTCCTTCTTTAGTTTCCTCCTCCTACATGGGCACATCTCCTATGTCTCCTAATTTTCCTTGAACTAAGGAGAAATGTGAGAGGTATATTCATAGGGAGTTGTAAGGCATGATGGGTACCGTTGCGGAGCCCTCGACACACTGAGTCGGCGTACAACATTCGTTGATGGTGAAATCAATCGAAGCTTCAATAGTTTCTACCTGAAGGTAGGACTGTTTATACTTTGACCATATACCCCCTTTAAACATGTTGTTTTATTTTCATTAAGCATTTTTTATGCTTTCTTGTGGCCTCTTAAGTCCATATCTATTGTTTCAGGGGTGAAAACGGGGGTTTTGGTTCATCCAAGGGATTTACTGGTGGAAAACACAGGTTACACGGCATGTGTTCTAAGGGAACATGCCATGTGTTCTTCCTGTTCGGGGAAGAATAAGTTTTCTTTAGTACACGTTGTGTACTCTGAGTACACTCTATGTACTCTGAGTACACGTCGTGTGGTGGAACATGGTTGTGTGTGAGTCCATGTGGGAAAGAACACAGGTTTTTGGTTTTTAAATAGTACACTCCATGTACTTTGAAGTACACACCATGTACTTTTACACAGGCAGACCCCAGGTTTCTCTAGCCATGTATAAGTACACATCCATGGGGAGAGATAAGAGTAAACACCGTGTACTATAAATGACACGCCATGTAATTTTTCCAGCATAGTGGTTTGGGGTATTTTGTGCCCTGGAAGACAGAATTGGGCATTTGAGTAGTCTATTATAGGTGTTTTTACATGTATATCTCAATGGTGGAATCCTCTTAAGAGGTCATATAATTGATGTTTTGGGGTTTCTGTCTAAATGGAGAGGTTCTTCCTTTAATTATCATGTTCAGTAGTCACCAGATAGTGAGACTTGGCATGGATGATAGGTTGGGTGTTTAGAAAAACCTAGTTGAGGCCTTAGATATAAGATAAGCTGTTAGATATCTCCTGTGACCTATGCTTTCAAGGACGTCCCCCTTGTGATATGTTCCCTTCTATCCTATGAGTCCATGAGACTAGATTCTTCCAAGGATTTGTTGATGGATTCCTTTGCCTATGTGTTGACCTAGGGATTACCTTGTAGGATATCTCTCCTTTTTCCTTTGAGAGGATCCTTGTTATAGTATTCTTATGTTGTTATTAATTCAAGGATCTCGTGGAGAATTTATCCCTTGCCTTTCACTAAGGATCCAGTGTAGGATGCCTTCGCTTATGTTTACCTAGAGGATCCCGAGTAGGATGCCTCCTTAGTGTTTGACTTAAGGGACCCAACCGGTGCATGTGGTTTGATAGACCCTGAGCTATTACATTAGGTTTGGGTATATATGAGATTCGAGTGTTACCTTGAACCCATACAAAACAGGTAATCCCATGGGGTTGTGGCTGTAGTGTTTGGTTGGGCATTCGGGCCACCCTCACACGTTTTTTATATCTGACTTGGTTTTCCTGATGCAATAGTGGTTACTAGAGGTGATTCTTGGTTGGTGGTTGTTGAGCTTGACATGAGGCATATTTCTTTCTTTTGGTATTCCCATATGTTTTTTCAGGGATCTGTATTGGTTATTGGGATTCTCAGACATGCTTACTTGAGATCCAGATTCTGAGCCATGTTATTTCTGATATTTGTTGTATACCCATAGGTACTACCTGGAACATGGATGTTGAGCCTGAATCTGTATATGTATATGTAATTATGTATATGTTTTTTGGATGACCAGAGGTGATTCTTGGTATACGATTGTTGATCCTTGTTTGATATTTCGGGAATGTTAGACCATAGTTTTTAGACCATGAGAGATTTCCCATGTGGTTGTATGATATGTTAGAGCTGAGGGTTCAGACCGTGAGATCTACCTAGGTGGTTGTATGCTATGTTAGACACTAGGGGTTCAGACCGTTACAGCTACCCAGGTGGTCATTTTCTATGTTAAACTCATGGGGTTCAGACCGTGAGAGTTTCCCAGGTGGTTGTGTCTATTTGAATGATGGATTGTTGGCCAAAGGGGTTATGTCGTGAGAGATTTACTAGAGGGTGATGAGTTTTGGGGATGATTATGCTCTCCTCAACGTATGATTGTAATAATTATATTCTTACAAATTGGTCAGTATTGACCGTCAATATACGGTACCCTCCTTTACCGGATTGACCGTCGGTATCGATTATCCTTCTTCACAGGGTTGACCATCAGTATATGTAAATATAGTTGTGATTGGATGCAAGTACATGTGAACCTAGTTTTAGGATCAGTTTCCCCTTATGGTGACGTGGCTTACTCAGATATATGATTCTTGTGCTGGCCGAAGCAAGTTTTGCTTTGATCGAATTTGCGGACCCAAGGATCGACTGCAGTTGTGGTTTCATGTTCTTGATACACAAACCAATGTATATTCATATCTATGTATGTATATATATATATATAGTTATGGGACTATAAATCTATACTTATATAGTTATGGACATCCATGGTGGCACTTTCAAGTTGACAGGGATAACGGACCCTGGGTTTGACTGTGGTTTCACATTGTCTTTACCTTCTATTAGTTGTGCTTCAGCTAGGATGAGCATGTTGCATTTTCATACACATTAGCAGCATGGTTTTAGGTTACTTGTTGGGGTGGCCTATTGATATTCTTTTCCACCCCTGCATGTACACCTCAGTGTACGTGTAGACCTTATGTCTTCTTTTTAGGTTTATCACAAGTTACATGGTGGATAGGTATGAGGACCAATGATTCATGATCAAACTGATTTGCTCGAGTGGTTCTACTGATTAGTCTGGTGCAGTTCGATAGTGTTTGGAGATCGGGTATGTGGTTTGGATCGGAGTGAGTAGTTGAGCCCTGTACTTTTACTTTCAGTTTTGTTTATACTTGTATATGTATGGTCAGCCCAGTGGGTGAACAATGTTTTATTCTATTGCATAGCTGTTTGGGAATTTATAGAATTTTACTATTACAACTTGATCATTTTTTGTTTTTTATTGCTTCTACACTCTTTTTACATTACACTATGTATGATACATATCTATTTTTGATGTTTTCTTACTCTGGTATGAGGTAATAGTCTCCCCACTATCACCTCCTAGGCCCTTGATTCCATTCGGCAGCCTCTGGCAGACAGGTATATGTGATTGAGGCCTTATGGAGAACCGGCTAGGTGCACCGGTTTAGTGGATTCTGGGTCAGGACGTTACAAAGTTGTTTCAGTGGTTCTCTTTTCCTAGTATCTACTATTTGGGATTTGGTAGACAGCAGTATTAGTAATTCATCTAAACCTGTTATTGATATCGGACAGGTGTGTCGCAAACACCTGTATCATTAGAAAGTCCCAATTTCTAGGGTTTATGATTGTTGTTCTAATTTTGTGATGTCATAGCTGAATGTGATTTTTTCCTTAAGAAACGCACATGTTGTGTGTGGGTGTTTTGATTTACTGTGTATCATAGGATCTTGGCCAATGGTAAGAGGACAGTGATGGATTTTGACTCTTGTCCTGTTAAGATAAGAGGAATCTCATACATCATTCTAGCAATGTAGGATTCATAGCATATATGCCTACTAGTGTGTGTTTTTACTAATTACTGAGACCTTTGGGTCTATTTACACATACTTTTACTCTGATGGTAGGTTTTGTGGATCTACATTGAGGCATTTTTTCAAGAGTCTGATGACTCAGTCCTCATGCACAGAAGGTGCAGTGACCCTAGTAGGTCAATGTGGCACATGATGCCTTTTTGTTGTGGCCCTTTTTTGGGTGTTGTTTCTCAGGTTTTTGGTTATCTAGTCAAATCTCGGAGTACGATGCCAATTGATACCAAGACATTTCTATTGAACTAGACCTTTAGGGGGTATTTCCATATATGGATACCCGATGAGTTTTAGTTCAATTTTTATTATGCTTGGTTGTGATCTCCAAGGAGGAGTTCTTTCTAAGGATGCTCGGATAGGATCAGGGCCCTTGAAGGATGTGTTTTTGGTTTTGAACTTTGTCGTTCATTGTGTTATTTAGCTTATTTTGATGGGTGGGATCTTTTTGGGATAGGTGGTTGGACCTTGTGACCCAGTAGTAAGGATTTTCCTATAGAGCTAGGTGGGAGAACTAGAGACCCTTCATTGAGACTTAGACCCTTGTGAATCGATGTTTGTTTTGTTCTAGGGAATCCTATGTGAGAGGTTAGCCCATGTTTTCTGATGCCTTTTACGGTGTGAGCTTTTTTTTATGATCTTTTTGTGTTGATTCATGGTCATTGCTTGAGTTCTTTTATTATGCATGCTAATGTCTTCAGATTTTGACGAAGCACCTTGGGTTCTTGTGTTTCAAAATTGGCTTTGACAGGAAGGATTGTTCGGGTGTCTGGCATGGTCGACCGGTGTTCTCACTGCTGCTAATATATTTAGATTGTGGGTAGATTCTTGTGACTGGAATGATGTCATATGTACATGTCATGTGATAATGGTACATTCTGGTTGCATGTGGTGTTGTTTTAATCTAAATTGGTGAGTGGCTAGGTGTGAGATGAGGATTTATGTTTCAAGACTTTTCATGGGTTTGGACCCTAGAATATGTGTTGAAATTATCCTATGTGGTAGAGGTGAAGTTGTGAAATTTTTAAGTGCCACCATACAGTTGACCCGTGGCTGAATCTTGGTCAATTTATTTCAAGATGAAAGCATGGCTCGTAGGGATCTACATATGCCTATTTGTAGAATCTTAGTATTCTCATGTTTGATATGATCATACACTATCTTGATTCATATTGATTATTATAAGATAGCATCATCCCTACATCGATCTCCTTTTTCTTTTCCTTTTATTTCCCTTTCTAAATGTTCTTCCTTGTTGAGGAATGGAACCTGTTGAGGTTACGCTCGGGGAGCGGAGTAAGGTAAAATATATGGTGGGTGTGAACCATTGGAAGTTTTAGGGTTGTTTCCCTCTTTTTTATTTTCTATTTGGTGATTTTCATTGGTTGTTTGGCTTAGATGTTTCTTGTGATTTGATGACAAGGGTATTCATATGGTGTGAAGTACCTGATCGATCACAGTTAAGCATATTCTATGGAGAAGATTGTGATTGGTTCTATAATACTGGTCATTGGAAAGTCCAGATTTCATGGTTTTGTAGATTCTCAGGTTGGGAGCATGGATGCTTATCCCTTAACTAGGCTTCTTGGTACGAGAAGGTTTATGGTGAGTAGTTTGTAAGAACCCGTGTTTTTTCAGACTTTCATTTTGATCCAGCAATAAATATTTTTCATTCAGATGTGCATGAGGGGTAAAATGGTATCATTCCCCTGGAATATGATCTTAGATAATTTTCATGACCACTTGGTTGGTCCCGAAATAGGATTTTTACCCTAGGACAAGAGTTTGGTGGAAATATGAGTCGTTTAAATTTTGGAGAAATAACTAATAATTAATATTTATTAAATTAAATATTAAATTACTCATGAAGGTTTGTTCTTCCGTATATTTAAAACAAAGTGTTATATTGATATTTTTTCGTCATCATCGATTCCATAACATGGATTTTAGCCTAATAAATTCATAAACTTGTGTCGGGCATCGGGGCCGGCTCAGGTCCCCTTTATCTTTCTCTTTCTTTTCTTTTATACTTTTATATTTTCCTTCCCTTCATTCATCCTCTTCCTTTCACACATATCTATAACCTCCTCCATCATTGTGACCTAAGTTGAAATGGGAGAGGTAGATTCAGAGGGAGTTGGAAGGCATGATAGGTACCATTGCGGAGCCCTTGACATGGTGAGTAGGCATACAGTATTCGTTGACTGTGAAATCAACTGAAGCTTCGTCAATTTACACCCAAAGGTATGCCCATTTACACTTTCACCATATATCCCCTATAAACATGTTTTTTTATGTTTTTAATACCTTTTTATGCTAGATTGTGGCATCTTAAGGATAGATATGTTGTTTAGAGGGTGAAAATGGGGATTTTGGGCGATCTAAGGGATTTCCCGTCTGGAAGACCATGTTACATAGCGTGTGTTCTAGGGGAACAGGCCATGTGTTCTTCCCATTTAGGGAATAAGAATATATCTTTAGTACATGATGTGTACTCTGAGTACACATTGTGTGGTGGCCCATGGACATGTGTTCATCCATGTGAGAAAGAACATGGTTTTTGGATTTTAAACAGTACAGGTCGTGTACGTTGAAGTACATGTTGTGTAATTTTACACAGAAATGCCCCAGGTTGTTCTAGCCATGTATACGTACACAACCATGGGAAGGGAAATAGTACATTATGTGTACTCTAATGTACATGCCATGTATATTTTCAAGCATAGTGTGTTGGGGTATTTTGTGCCTTGGAAGTTAGAATTGGGCGTGTTAGTAGTCCATTCTGAGCGTTTTTTTTTGGAATAGATCACAATAGTGGAATCCTATGAACATTTTGAGGTCATCTAAATGATGTTTTGTGGATTCTATCTAAATGTATAGGGTCTTCCTTTTTTTTTTTGGGATCATTTTTCACCTGGGAGTGAGTCTTGGTGTGGATGATAGGTTGGGTGTTCAGACTAACCTAGTTGAGACCTATAATCTTTAATGAGCGGTGAGATATCTCCCATGACCTATGATTTTGAGTAAGTTACCCTAGTGATATATTTCCTTCTAGACTACAAGGCCATGAGACTTGATGTTTCCATTTATCTATTGATGGATGTCTTTGCTTATGTGTTGACCTAGGGAGTCCCTTATTGGATCTAAATCCTTCTTTCCATTGAGAGGATCCCAATTATAAGATTCTCCTTTTGTTCTTTGTTCAAGAATTTCAAGTAGGATTCCTCATTTTATTTTAACTAAGGATCCCATGTAGGAATCCTTTACTTGTGTTTACCTAGAGGGTACCAAGTATAATGCCTCCTCAGTTTTTGACTTGAGGGACCCAATAGGTGCCTGTGGTTTTACCGACCCTAAGTTGTTACGTCAAGTTTTGGTAGAGATGTTGTTCGGGTGTCACCTAGAACCTGTCCCGAACTAGTAAGCTCGTGGGGTTGTGGATGTAGTGTTGGGTTGGGCATTCGGGCCACCCTCAATCATTTTTTTATATTATACTTGGTTTTGCTGATCCAGAAGTGGTTACCAAAGGTGCTTCCTAGTTGGTGGTTTTTGAGCCTGACGCGAGGTGCCTTTCTTTATTTTGGGATGCCCAGTTGTTTTTCCTATGATTCATTTTTCATATTGGGAATCTCAGGCATTCTTACCTAATATTCAGCTTCTGATCCATGTTATTTATGATATTTTTGGTATACCTAATGGTAATACCTGGTAGATGGTTGTTGATCCTAAATATGTATATGTATATATCGTGATGTATATATTGTTGAGAAAAGAATATGTGATTCTTAGTATTTGGATGTTGATCCTTGCTTGATATTTCAGGAATGTTTCACCCTGGTGTTTAGACCATGAGAGCATTACGAAGTGGTCATATGCTATGTTAGACTAGAGGGGTTCATACCATCAGAGCTACCTAGGTTGTCGTATTCTCTATTAGACACGAGGGGTTTAGACTTTGAGAGCTACCTAGGTGGTCGTGTGCTATGTTAGACTAGAGGGGTTCAGACCGTGAGAGATGACCAGGTGGTTGTTTGTATTTGATTGATGTCTTTTTATCCAAATGGGTTAAAATTTGAGAGCTTTCCCAGAGATTAATGAGTGGTGGGGATGACTATGCTCTCCTCAGCCTATGATTGGAATAATTATGCTCTTTCAGATCAGTCAGTATTGACCTTTGGTATATGGTATCCTTCATTACAAGATTGACTATTGATATACAGTATCCTTCTTTACATGGTTGATCATTTATATACAGAAATCTAGTTGTGATTGGAGGTGATAAGGGTGAACCCAAGTGTAGGGTCAGTTTCCCCCTATGGTGAAGTATCCTACTTAGAGATATGATTTCAGTGATGGTCGAAGAAGGTTTTGTGTTGATCGGTATTATGAAGCCAATAATCGACTTCTATTGTGATTTCATGTTGTTGATACACATACCAATGAATATTCATATCTCTGTATATAGGTATAGTTATGGGAAAATACATGTGTATGTATATAGTTATGGACATCCTTGGTGGCACATTCCTGTTGATAGGGATTATGAACCTTGGGTTCGACTACGTTTTCACATTGTATTTACCTTCTGCTTAGTTGTGCTTCAGCTAGGTTGAGCATGTTGCAATTTCATACACATTAGAATCATGGTTATAGGTTACTTGCCAGGGTGGCCTACTGAGATTCTTTCTCACCCCTTCATGTGAACCTCAATGTATGTGTAGACATTATGTCTATTTTTTAGGTTGAGAATTAATTACATGGTTAATAGGGATGAGGCCCAGTGTTTCATGATCGAGTGGAGCTGCTCGAGTGGTTCTACTTGTCAGGTTGGTGCAGTTCGATAGTGTTTGGAGATCAGGTATGTGGTTTGTCTTAGAGTCAGTAGTTGATCCTGTACTTTTACATTCAATTACTTTTTTACTTGTATCTATATGGTTTTCCTAGTGGGTGATCAATGTTTTATTGAATTGCATAGATGTTCCGGATTTTACGGCAATTTACTATTACAGCTTGTTCGTTTTCTATTTTTTATTGCTTCCGCACTCTATTTACTTTCCATTGTGTATATCACATAGTTATTTCTACTATTTTCATAATCTGATATGAGGGAATATTCTCCCCACTCTAACATCCTAGGACCTCTCTACTATTCGGCAGTCTCTCGTACATGGGGATGCGCACTTGAGGCCTTATGATGAACCATCTTGTAGCACCAGTTTAGTGGATTATAGGTCAGGAAATTACAGTAAAAAACATGGTTTGGGTACTTAAGAGTGAAAAAGATCTATGATATTACATTTTCCATGGAAATAATTTTTTTCAGGGATCCTTAAAGAATCATCAATTAATACACCAAAATGGTGTCTATTTTAGTGGAGAATAATTAACATCATTATAGAATTTTGTTAAATGATTTCATAAGAAAAACCTCAATGTTTTATAATTTTGAAATCATCACAATAAAATTTATATTAACCTAAATAAATCTTAGTTCAATCTAGGATTAATTGTTTTTTGTTATATCATCCTTTATATGTTAATTTATGACCATATTAAATCCTTCAGTAGGGCCCATAAGGAGAATGTTGCTGTCAATATGTTATACCCTGGGAATTTCATTCTAAGTGGGTATCCTTAGGCCATCTCAATTTCCACTAAGTGAGGGTTGAGTTATTACACAACTATAATTTTTTTGGGTGAATACCCTGAATATTACATAAGACACCATCATGTCCACATTCTAGTTTCTACATACATACAAAATTCCAATGAAAACAAAACACTCAAAAGAACACCAAAATTTCATGATGTTCACTTATATATATTAATATACCTTTGAAATATATACATGGTTACATTAATGATATATTATCCAAATAAAATAATAACAAAAATAATCCACTAAAATAACAATATAAATCTTAAAAAATAACTAAACTATTCCTATGAAATAACTAATCCTATATCTTAAACAAAATATGGTTCGCCAGACTAACCCTTCCTATTTTGGTGCAAAAAATAGATAAATAATGGATTTTATGACATGTTAGATGAACAAAAAAGTGTATTATAAATTATTTTGATAAAATAAATATTATATAACGCAATAATTTCACAATCATTGTAATGGAATGTTTATTTTCATTTTGTAATGGTGATATATGAAATTTATTTTATAAAACCTTTGATAATTTCACCATAGTTGTAGTATGATATACCCCTTATTAACTTATCATAGGTTTTACTCAACTTCATGAATGGTGGGATGGAAACATAATAATATGGTTATCTTAGAGTCTCAGTATGGGAATACTTATCATCATGTCTTATGGGGTTAGATCACAAGCATATGATAAATCATTATTATGGAATAAATGTATTATTAAAAAGTACATGGAACAATTATATTTATGCAATTGAAAATAATGTGGAAAAATAAATAATAGTAAAAACTAAATTTATAATTTCATATGAGTATGAGATAATAATGTAATCATGGATTGACATAATGTAATCATGAGATCATAAAATAATATATATTTGGAAAAAACATAAAGTGTGACATCATAAGAATAATTCATGGATCAACGATAAGGAAATATAACATATTGTACTTTTGAAAAGTTACCATTCACAATACATGGTATCTCATAAGATTAAAATATTACACAATGTAGATGAATATTTATTCTACTATAAGAAAGGAATAACATATAAATCATAATAATGATAAATTCTAGGGGATGGAGTGTTCTTTGAAAATTTACCACAATGAATAACTAAAGTAAATATCAAAATAATTCCCAAGAGTATAAAAATTAAATTTTTTATAGTATTCATATTTGAAAAAAAAATTCCTTGAAAAATGATATAAAATATACAAAAAATCAAGTGAAATATAGGTGGAGTAATAAAAAAATGTATATCATTGGTGATGCATTACTAAATTTGTAAAATATCTATTAAATAAAGAAATAGAAATAATTTTAAATGAAACTAGGATACACCTATAATGATTTTATATAAATTAATGATTATTTTCATAAAATAACAGTGGTTATATTTTTTTATAAGGGTGGTGCTAGAATGTAAACATAAAATATGAAATTTTACTTAAATATAGTTAAAAAGGTAGCATAAATGAAACTAAAATCTTCTATTATAAACTACTATTTAGGAAAATAATATTTTTTAAGGAGAACAATTTTTTAGAAAAAGTACTGTGAAATATTAGGATCATAAGAGATAAACCATAATTGAGTTCCAAAATATGAATGGATAAATTTCATAGAATGGGAAAATATAGACAATGTGAAGAAAAGGCCAATAAAAAAGGAAGTTTAATAATACGTATAATTTAGTTATGTTTAAGAAGAAATCACATAAGGGATAATGTTATCATATAATTAAATAATCTAATCCAATTAAAAAAATAGATTTACTATATATAAATGTGAAATGGAATAATAAGGTAATATATAAATTAAATAGTGATAAAATATAACTCTATACCCAAATGAAAAGAAATTCAGTTGACAAATAACTTATTACATAATTACATTTTCAATAATAAACAAAATGGAAAGAATTAAGTGGATGAGGAAATACTTTATATTTCATTAAATTTATAAGAGAACTTTAACAATGAAAAATATTAATATAAAATAGCATGATCATGTGGTGAATAAAAATAATATATGAATGAGGAAATATGTAGATATAGAAACTATTAAGATAATCACAATTCATGAAGTATATATAATTTTAGATATAGTTTTTGTGATTGAAATGTAAATTAAAAATAAAATAATTTTTAAATTTATCATAATAAAATCATATTGATTAACATATCTATATTATAGTTATAAAGTTCATGAAGAAAAATAATGATTGAGAATTTAGTTTACAACAACTCTTTCCATATATACCAATTTTCTTGGTGCAAGATGATGATATAATGAATAATCAAATCAGGTTTCTTCAATAATTCCTTAAGAACATTAACCTTCTAAAATTCAGGTTATATGGTACATTTACTATCATATATTATTTATATATTTTTAATTTTTCTATTATGTTGTTTACTTATAGATGTTTGAAGAAATATTTTCATGACTCTTTCTTTAAGATGACTATCAATAATGTATAGGTAATACAGTATCATTATCTCTATAATCATAGATTTTATTTATTTATTTTATCACATTACAAAATTATTTATATAGATCAATAGGTTTTAAATTTGAATTAATATTAAACAAGGTTTATTGGTAAGTTCAATTTTTTTATGGTTGAGTATACTATGAAATTTTATTGTTAATATATCTCATAGAATGTAAAATATTTTATTTCCATAATATTATAAATATAATTCCTATATATTAAATATTTTTCTTGTAAGATACTTTTTATAGAGTTAGGAATTTCCAAAGGAGTTTGAAATTTCAATTATTGGATGGTTCAAATATTATTAGTGTAAAATAATGGGAATTTTGTTGTTGGTAAGAATATAAATAATGATAATAATAAATTATTTTTGATTCTTGGAGTATATCTTAGTGTTTTCAGGAGAATCCAAGATATTTTGAGCAAGAAACTGGGTTTTTTGAAGGCTATAGTTTTAGGAGCATGATTGGCACGTGGTTAGTGAAATTATTATATACAATCCATGTAACCATTTTTTGAATATGTGCATAGTGTGAGAAAAAATGTGGAAGCACAAGGGAAAACATTTAGTGGTTTTTAATTTTAAGTATACATGTCACATAGTTGGAACATGGTATGATTGACTATGTGCTGCAATAATTCGATGGGTTAGTGTATATGAATAGTGGCACCACATGTTTGTTGCATGTTTTTCTAGAAAATGTAGCCTAACTGTGTGACATGTTGAAAGGATAAAATTTACCATTTTCCCATCCATCACTTAAATGGTTTTACCCCTCGATCCTCCATCAATTTTCCCAATATATCACCTAAATGTGCCAACCCCCTTCTCCCTTCCCTCACTTGAGTTATTAAATTATATTGCTCCAAATCGACCATCTTCCTGTTTTTTGTAAAACTAGAGATATTCCCTTGATTACATTATATTTTTTGGTTTTTTACATAGTTTCATCTGTCTATTGGTTTCTACTTTTAGGTTTTTATTCTCGATTTCACCTGATCATGGGGGAATCAGATACAGATGTTGGTATTTTCAATCTACCTTGGAAAAGGGTAACCCAAGAGGCCATCCTCACATAACTACAAGCCATATTTTATGGTTATTTGACTTAGTAAATTTATAATTCATTAAAGAATATTTGAAATTATTTGAATAATTTTTGTTGATGCCTCTGTATATGAATTTTCCTTAGAATGGTGTTCGGGGAAACTGTTAGACCTTTTGCACATGGTTTCTCATATTTTATTTGAGTGAATGGTATCTGGTGAAATATTTTGTTTTATGAATTTTTGTATTTTATTTCATTTTTTTTATATTTCAAATGATGTATCTAAATTATTTAAAATATATAAACTGTGAGTTAGTGTCTTAAAATCCAATGATTATTGGTTAAGACATCATCAGGATTGGACAACAATTAGCAAACTTCGATGGAGCTATCAATAGCTCTATTAAAATGATTATAATATTCCAAAATTTATTTATTCTATCTTAGATACACTATAATAAATATTTATGTTTATGTTACTATATGTATGCTTTCAAATTACCTATGTGTGATTCCTTCAGTTTGGTCTCTCTCTAATGAACTAGTAAATTAAAATAAATTAGGATAGGTTAAATGGATAAATGATAGTGTTCACTAAAAAACCTGAACTATTGGACCATAAAAAACAATAGACTATAACGGTGACTACATATCTCATATGTGGTGCCTATGCAAATGATCAGACCTATAGGATCCCATGTATAATGAATCCAATTGCATATTATTATCGAGTATCCCAAAACTTATTAATTTACTTATGTGCTTACTAATCGGACTACAATAGGTAGGTCTCTGATTATGTTTGATCATAACTAATCCTAACATGGATATCACCCTTGATTACTAACCTATGTGGCCCAATTGGTGCCCTAATGTTTAATTGATCATAACCTATTGTGTTATGGGTGTTTTGATCGAGATGGTAGTCAGATTAAACATAAAATCATTTCCAAACATAATAATCCATGGGTGTATAGAAATAATGGTGGGTTTAAATGTTCAGCCACCGATACTATTTTATTGATACATTTAGTTAGATAATGGTAATATAACTACAATTTTCATAGCTGATTTATGGTATTTTATTGGTGTCCTGACAAGATGTAATCTATGGAAGGGATGCCTATATGAACTTCATGGGATCCTTCTATTGATCATTCTAGTTTATTGAGAATCCCATAGGAACATCATGGGACCCAAATTCCGAGCCGTTTTATTTATTGGGATATGATTAGAATTCACTGAGGTGTTATTGTGATACAGTTTTTGAGCCTTCTTGGATGGATATTTCATTATTATAATTCATATAAATACATCATGGGGTCTATCTTATGTAGTTTATATCGTTATACATTACCATTTTATGAAATCTAATTTTTCACTGGGATTTATACCCTACAAGGGTTAAAGAGGTATGTTGTTGAAGATGTATTAGACCCCTATTTTATATGCACTAGAGTAAAATTAATCTCTCATCGATGGATGCCTATTATTCTCTCTAGGGTCAAGTGGATACACTACTACTATTCAAAGTAATCATTTTTAAGAGTGGTATATTGAATTATCTATTGAATGGAGTCATGTATGTACTTTAATATAGAGATAATTCCTTAAATTAAACCTAAGGATTATCCACCTATTTCATTAGGGAAGGACATGGGTGTGATCCATCAGATATTTTGATTCTAGTGGGTTTAAGTCATTTCTCAACCACTCACATAAGTTTTTTCATTTGATTTTTCTTCCCAAGAAACACCAAACAGTTCCCCAATCTGTAACTGGTTATAGAACATTCTTCCAAAGGTAGGTGGTTATCTTGGTTTTAAATCCCAACAACTCTTAGGGACTCTCATTGGTTGAGAGGATGGGAGGTTAGGATCATTTATTCCTTTAGGGTAATTTTTTCCTACTCCAAGATTCTCATATATATTTATGATATGTTTGGGAATCTCTTCTTAAATTTAATGCGATAGTTGTTACCCTAAAAAAGTGATCGCTGGTAAATTAACTCTTATGTATAAAAGATGGGTGTCTCATTAGTGAATCCATTTGTATGTGTTCAAGTTTCTCAATATTGTTTTATTAATGTGAATATACTTATGTGCTAAAGTTTTATAACCAAGAGCTTGGGAATTTTTTTCCCATTCAACGAGGTGGTTAATGTTCTGAGGAGGGGATTAAGCCATTATGAGGTGTCCTACATATACTGGTTATTGTTGGAATCAGAACCCATGAATTTTGTTGAACCTGTGTAGTTAAACATCATCTAGAATATACTTATACAAGTGTACTAAGGCACCATGTATTCATGATCGAGCCCCAAGGAGACATGCTACATATCCTAGTTATGGAGATAATCAGGGTTTTATTAGATCATTCTTATCCATGGAGTTGGCCCCAAGGTGGATGTTATGATATGGGGAGGTTTATATCATGCTGATTGTTGGGGATTCCACAGTGATATTGTCTTGGATGGTATATAATAGTGATATGAATGATATTATTACTATAATTCCCTATGATTACATGATCTATGCTCAATGGATTAAATAAGGAATAAAAAATGATTAGTACCACTCTATATGGGTATATGAATTATGTATTAGGATAGTCCATAACAAGATTTATTATTGATATCAGACCTCAGGGAGGATTCCTACATATTATGGTCATGGTATGAACTAGATTTCACCTAGTTAATTTGATCTAGGATTACTGACAGGGCTTATAATTTACACATTTTTTTAATGCATTTCTATTGTTTTAAACATCCCAAGATAACATTTTGAGCTTATATGTTACAATTTTGGATTTAAGAAGTATTTTAAGTTTAAATGCAAAAATGACCAAATTCTGCATTTTGGACAGATTTTCACTACAGGGGTATTTTGGTCATTTACAAAAAAATATAAATCCAAATTTTATGATTATAATTTCTTTAGAATCCTAATTTAATTTTCTTAAACTTTTTCTTCTGGGCCAGGATCGGATTCGACCATCATGAGGTCCAAACAATTCAATAAAGTTGAAGATTATTCAGGAATACCAAGGAAGCTTCCTAGAAATTTCATCCAGAAAAAAATAAGGTTCAGTGAAATATCCATAACTCGCTCAAAACGACTTTAATGGAGCTTATATTTTGTGGATAGATGGATAAAAAGATTTGGAACATGTTTCATTAAGGATTCCACGCCTTAAATGGCCGTGTTCAGGGACATTAATTCAGTACAAAACGGTGTTTTTCGGTTTGATGATTCTGACTGGACAGAATAAATTGTCAGAGGAAATTGGCCATAACTCTCGGAATACCTGTCCAAATTTGCTGATATTTTTAGGGGACACGTACAAGAAAATTGTACACAACATTCATGAAGGGAGGAACGCGTGAAGATGCCATTAATGGGGGATAAAACTCTCCATATTTCGGGGGTCGAATTCTGCCTATAAAAGGAGGAGAGCTCCTCCCCCTCAATCCATCCCATTCTCCACCCCATTCCTTCTGGGGCACCAAGGAGAAGAACTTATCAGATTTTTATTTTATTTATTTTGTTTTAAAATGTCTCTCCTCTCCCTAATTATCTCGCTTACCCCATCCATGGAGGGGTATTTTCATTTGAGTGATCGGAAAGAGGGGAGGCTGGACCTATGTGTTGTGCTTGAGTTTTGTGCTTGAAATGAATAAAATTTGTTCTTCTTTCTTCTTCCGGTTCCAATTCATAATTCAGTATTAAATTCCGAATGCGGTTGTGTTAAAGTTTTTATTCTGAAATTATAAATTGCTTTGGTCGATGATCACATCTCCCTCCACCCAATTCTAATATGTATACGGTGGAACATGATTAGGGTTGGGTGGTGATTGCTCGACGGTTGTCAAGCACGTGTATAGGATTGTATGTCGAAATCTTGGTTTATTAGGGAACAACAATTCCAGGTCTGGGATTGCTCTAATTAATCAAGAGACCTTCTATAACCCTAAACACATTGGAAGGAGGATAGACCAATCTAAGGTTTTAGAAAGGGAAATTCTAATCACATCTCTCTTACCAGTTTAAGGAAGAAGAAGAGATAAAATTTGGAAACCATGATGGCACAACACTAAGTCTAGCCGAACCAAATCCGATCACCATCTTTATAATTTCTTAAAATCAATAAATTTCTGTTGTTTGTTTCTCTCATAGTCATTCAAATTTGTTAAAACCAATCTTTTTAAGAAAACCAACAAAAAGTGACAACCTTATTTTGTGTGCACTCCTCTTCGGGAGACTACCTAGGATCAACTGCTATACTATACTTAGGTAAATAAAATATAGTTTTGCCACGCCCCACGACAGGCATGCGTCAAACTTGGCTCCGTTGCCGGGGAGGAAGTGCCACAACCTTTTTGTAAATATTATCGTGATCTCAATGATCGGGTTGAAAGGATTAGTAATAATTTGGATGATTTGGGTAGAAAAATGGAATGGGCATTGGACTATTTTCGTGCAATGATGGAGCAACCCGACCCTGAGCCGGAGCAAGAACCTGAGATAATGGTGGAAGAAATTTCACCAGTCATCATTGAAGAACTAGAGGAGGTAAATGCTGAGGTACCTGAAGACTCATTCATCATAACTCAACCAATTTTACCCGATATTGATGAAAAAGAAGATGAATTCCCTACTGAGCTACATGTGGGAGATCAACAAGAACTTGATGAATTTTGGAATGAATGTGAGGAACTTATTGATCTTCCCAAGCCTTGCAAACAAGAAGAGCCAACACCACGGAAGGAAGACACCACCCAATTGGTGGAATTTGAAGTCAAGATGGAGGAGCCCAACTACCTCCCTCCATCCAGTGATAATCAAATCCAAGAGGCACATTCAAATAAAGAAGTGATTGAACCAGACCCAACTCAGGGAGATGATCCTTCCATGAACTCTACCTTTTCTGATTTCATTCAATCTGATTTGAGCATCACTCCTTATAATTTTAAATTTTCAGATTTGGTCAATCCTTACATTGCCTTAAGAGAAGATGAAAAAGAATATGCACCTGTTGAGGAACACCTGGAGCTCCCTGAAGATATTGATCATCTACTTGAGGAAGTCCATGAAGAGATACAAGTGGCTATGCATGAAGAACCAAATCTAAAAGCTGCCTACCTTAAAAGGGAAGATTTTGAAATTAATATTTCAAATTTAAATGTTGAATATCCCTTTGATTATTCTTTTCACGTAGCACATCTGAAGAAACCACTGGATTTTGAAGAAAACGTTGCACAAGTAGAAACTGAAGAGGAGGATGATCCATTCATCATTCTACCCCCGCCATGCAAGCTATACCACATTACGAAGGGGGTGGATCTGTTGTACTCTATACATGGAATCCTCCTCAACAAGGACAATGAATCACAAGCTGGGAAAATCCACATGTGGTGGTTCAAATCAAAGAAGCTACATCCACCATCAGACTTTGGATAACAGCTGGTACTGCCCACTGGAGGCAGTAAAAATTCAGGGCCCACTAGGGGGATCGTACCAAGACTTATCCCTTGCTTTCTAGGAATTTAGATTTCAATTTCATTTCTTAGAAGTAGTTTAGTATTCATCCCTTTCCTCCTTATCATTTTTAGAATTAATGACATGATACTTGTTCTTAATTTTGAAATTTTCTTTTGTAGGGTCATGATGGAAGAAGGAAGCCCCAAAAATTTTTTAAAGGGGACTGAATCTTTATTTCAAAAGGGAGTTCATTTTTAAATTTTAAATTTTAAACTCCTTAAAGTTTTTGTCCAAAACATGTTTTAAGCTTTAATGATAAGAATTGCATACCCTCACTTGAATTAATGTTTTACTCAACTTATCTAGGAGACATGAGTTTATTAGGAATCTTGTGATTCCATGTTTTAGATTTCAATGTTAATGAGATTTAATGATTAAAATGGATAATTAAATGATTAAAGTGAAGCAAGGATACTGAAATAAGGACTCATGATTTAAGGGAATTAGTTGATTCATGTAAATGAAATTTCCCTTCCATTTTCATTCTTTGAATTTCTGAAATTCATGTGAATTAATTTGTTATTATTAATCATGCTATGAGTGATTGTCCAATATCATATTCTCATTCCTGAGAGGATTTCTAGACCAAATATTTCCTATTTTATCTTGAGCATATTTCTTGAGTGATCTTTGGACGTGCCACCTACTAGAACTTGTATTGAAACTTTTCAAAGCTATGACTGTACAAAACCACATTTAAAATGATTGAGGCATATATTTGGCTAGCCACATTTTATCCTAAGACCCACCTTTACATTTATCCTTAGTAAGCCCTTAGATTCCATGAATTTCCTTATAGGTTTAAGCCACATTACAATCCAATTTTTCCTTACCTACCCGCACTTTTAGTATTTTTGCATGGTTATTTCAAGTTTGAGTGTGGGGGAAGGGCATTTCGTGTGCGTTCCTTGGGATATGTATCATTTTTGGGTGGTGTAATGTGTGCGTCATCATTTTGGGAAATTTATTATTAGAAAATTGGGCATGATTCATCATTTCATTATGCTTCTTTCATTTCATCCGGTTCTCAAAAAAAAGAAGAAAAAAAATCAAAATAAAGTTGTGCCTTTCTGGAGCTTTACAAAAAAAACATGTAGAACTTGGATGATATCATTCTTTGTAATCATTTATTGACTCATGACCCATGTCATTGAAAGGGGAGTGGTGTTGTGATTCACATTTCAAGGGGATTTGAGTGAGGTTCATCTTGTGTTTTCACTTGATTAATCATGCATTGTACTTAAGAGTAAAACCTCCTTCTTCTGGCCTTAAATTATTTCAATCATTTACCCACCAACCCTAAGCCACAGAGTCATTTGAACCTTTATTGCAAGTCCTCATGATTTTATGTGTGTTTTTTCTTTACAAAGTGGAGAAAGTAGTTACTTTACAAGCCTATGGGTAAGGAGCATGTTCTCATGATATGAGCATAACTCCACTATTAATTGTATCCTGAGTGATGAGAGAAAAGATTCAAAAGTGAGGTAGGTCATGATTTTTCATGTTTAATAATAATAAATTGAGAAGCTTGAATGAATGAAAGGAGAAGCTTCATTATTTTTCAAAGGGGAAAAGTAAAATGCATGAATTGATTGTTTCTTTGAAAAATGGGAAATTAAATTGGTATTTTTGTGGAACTGGAAAATTTTATTGGACATTGAAAATCATTTGATTTTATTTCATTTGAAATTTAAATATTGGTGACATTAGTGCCCTTTTAATTCCATGTTGAGATTTTATGCTTTAGGACAAGCATGGTTTAAGTGTGGGGGAATTGACAGGGCTTATAATTTACACATTTTTTTAATGCATTTCTATTGTTTTAAACATCCCAAGATAACATTTTGAGATTATATGTTACAATTTTGGATTTAAGAATTATTTTATGTTTAAATGCAAAAATGACCAAATTCTGCATTTTGGACAGATTTTCACTACAGGGGTATTTTGGTCATTTACAAAAAAAATATAAATCCAAATTTTATGATTATAATTTCTTTAGAATCTTAATTTAATTTTCTTCAACTTTGTCTTCTGGAGTAGGATCGGATTCAACCATCATGAGGTCCAAACAATTCAATGAAGTTGAAGATTATTCAGGAATACCAAGGAAGCTTCCTAGAAATTTCATCCAGAAAAAAATAAGGTTCAGTGAAATATTCATAACTCGCTCAAAACGACTTTAATGGAGATGATATTTTGTGGATAGACGGATAAGAAGATTTGGAACATGTTTCATTAAGGATTCCATGACTTAAATGTCCGTGTTCAGGGACATTAATTCAGTACAAAACGGTGTTTTCGGTTTGATGATTCTGACTGGACAGAATAAATTGTCAGAGGAAATTGGCCATAACTCTCGGAATACCTGTCCAAATCCGCTGAGATTTTGAGGGGACACGTACAGGACAATTGTTCACAACATTCATGAAGGGAGGAACGCGTGAAGAGGTCATTAATGGGGGATAAAACGCTCCATCTTTCGGGGGTCGAATTCTGCCTATAAAAGGAGGAGAGCTCCTCCCCCTCAATCCATCCCATTCTCCACCCCATTCCTTCTGGGGCACCAAGGAGAAGAACTTATCAGATTTTTCTTTTATTTATTTTGTTTTAAAATGTCTCTCCTCTCCCGAATTATCTCGCTTACCCCATCCATGGAGGGGTAGTTTCATTTGGGTGATCGGAAAGAGGGGAGGCTGGACCTATGTGTTGTGCTTGAGTTTTGTGCTTGAAATGAATAAAATTTGTTCTTCTTTCTTCTTCCGGTTCCAATTCATAATTCAGTATTAAATTCCGAATGCGGTTGTGTTAAGGTTTTTATTCTGAAATTATAAATTTCTTTGGTCGATGATCACATCTCCCTCCACCCAATTCTAATATGTATACGGTGGAACATGATTAGGGTTGGGTGGTGATTGCTCAACGGTTGTCAAGCACGTGTATAGGATTGTATGTCAAAATCTTGGTTTATTAGGGAACAACAATTCCAGGTCTGGGATTTCTCTAATTAATCAAGATACCTTCTACAGCCCTAAACACATTGGAAGGAGGATAGACCAATCTAAGGTTTTAGAAAGGGAAATTCTAATCACATCTCTCTTACCAGTTTAAGGAAGAAGAAGAGATAAAATTTGGAAACCATGATGGCACAACACTAAGTCTAGCCGAACCAAATCTGATCACCGTCTTTATAATTTGTTAAAATCAATCAATTTATGTTGTTTGTTTCTCTCATAGTCATTCAAATTTGTTAAAACCAATCTTTTTAAGAAAACCAACAAAAAGTGACAACCTTGTTTTGTGTGCACTCCTCTTCGGGAGACTACCTAGGATCAACTTCTATACTATACTTAGGTAAATAAAATATAGTTTTTCCACGCCCCACGACAGGCGTGCGTCAAACTTGGCGCCGTTGCCGGGGAGGAAGTGCCACAACCTTTTTGTAAATATTTGACTTTTTCAAATTTAAAAAAAATTAATTAATTTTTTTTTCATGATGTATTCAAATTCAACTTTTTATACATGGGAAGATTACTCGCAGGTGCAAAATCAAGAACCAGAAATTGATTATCGTGATCTCAATGATCGGGTTGAAAGGATTAGTAATAATTTGGATTATTTGGGTAGCAAAATGGAATGGGCATTGGACTATGTTCGTGCAATGATGGAGAAACCCGACCCTGAGCCGGAGCAAGAACCTGAGATAATGGTGGAAGAAATTTCACCAGTCATCATTGAAGAACTAGAGGAGGTAAATGCTGAGGTACCTGAAGACTCATTCATCATAACTCAACCAATTTTACCCGATATTGATGAAAAAGAAGATGAATTCCCTACTGAGCTACATGTGGGAGATCAACAAGAACTTGATGAATTTTGGAATGAATGTGAGGAACTTATTGATCTTCCCAAGCCTTGAAAACAAGAAGAGCCAACACCACGGAAGGAAGACACCACCCAATTGGTGGAATTTGAAGTCAAGATGGAGGAGCCCAACTACCTCCCTCCATCCAGTGATAATCAAATCCAAGAGGCACATTCAAATAAAGAAGTGATTGAACCAGACCCAACTCAGGGAGATGATCCTTCCCTGAACTCTACCTTTTCTGATTTCATTCAATCTGATTTGAGAATCACTCCTTATAATTTTAAATTTTCAGATTTGGTCAATCCTTACATTGCCTTAAGAGAAGATGAAAAAGAATATGAACCTGTTGAGGAACACCTGGAGCTCCCTGAAGATATTGATCATATACTTGAGGAAGTCCATGAAGAGATACAAGTGGATATGCATGAAGAACCAAATCTAAAAGCTGCCTACCTTAAAAGGGAAGATTTTGAAATTAATATTTCAAATTTAAATGTTGAATATCCCTTTGATTATTCTTTTCACGCAGTACATCTGAAGAAACCACTGGATTTTGAAGAAAATGTTGCACAAGTAGAAACTGAAGAGGAGGATGATCCATTCTTCATTCTACCCCCTCCATGCAAGCTATACCACATTACGAAGGGGGTGGATCTGGTGTACTCTATACATGGAATCCTCCTCAACAAGGACAATGAATCACAAGCTGGGAAAATCCACATGTGGTGGTTCAAATCAAAGAAGCTACATCCACCATCAGACTTTGGATAACAGCTGGTACTGCCCACTGGAGGCAATAAAAATTCAGGGCCCACTAGGGGGATCTTACCAAGACTTATCCCTTGCTTTCTAGGAATTTAGATTTCAATTTCATTTCTTAGAAGTAGTTTAGCATTCATCCCTTTCCTCTTTATCATTTTTAGCATTAATGACATGATACTTGTTCTTAATTTTGAAATTTTCTTTTGTAGGATCATGATGGAAGAAGGAAGCCCCAAAAATTTGTTAAAGGGGACTGAATCTTTATTTCAAAAGGGAGTTCATTTTTAAATTTTAAATTTTAAACTCCTTAAAGTTTTTGTCCAAAACATGTTTTAAGCTTTAATGATAAGAATTGCATACCCTCACTTGAATTAATGTTTTACTCAACTTATCTAGGAGACATGATTTTCTTAGGAATCTTGTGATTCCATGTTTTAGATTTCAATGTTAATGAGATTGAATGATTAAAATGGATAATTAAATGATTAAAGTGAAGCAAGGATATTGAAATAAGGACTCATGATTTAAGGGAATTAGTTGATTCATGTAAATGAAATTTCCCTTCAATTTTCATTCTTTGAATTTCTGAAATTCATGTGAATTAATTTGTTATTATTAATCATGATATGAGTGATTGTCCAATATCATATTCTCATTCCTGAGAGGATTTCTAGACCAAATATTTCCTATTTTATCTTGAGCATATTTCTTGAGTGATCTTGGGACGTGCCACCTACTAGAACTTGTATTGAAACTTGTCAAAGCTATGACTGTACAAAACCAAATTTAAAATGATTGAGGCATATCTTTGGCTAGCCACATTTTATCCTAAGACCCACCTTTACATTTATCCTTCGTAAGCCCCTAAATGCCATGAATTTCCTTATAGGTTTAAGACACATTACAATCCAATTTTTCCTTACCTACCCGCACTTTTAGTATTTTTGCATGGTTATTTCAAGTTTGAGTGTGGGGGAAGGGCCTTTCGTGTGCGTTCCTTGGGATATGTATCATTTTTGGGTGGTGTAATGTGTGCGTCATCATTTTGGGCAATTTATTATTAGAAAATTGGGCATGAGTCATCATTTCATTATGCTTCTTTCATTTCATCCGGTTCTCAAAAAAAAAAGAAAAAAAATCAAAATAAAGTTGTGCCTTTCTGGAGCTTTACAAAAAAAACAGGTAGAACTTGGATGATATCATTCTTTGTAATCATTTATTGACTCATGACCCATGTCATTGAAAGGGGAGTGGTGTTGTGATTCACATTTCAAGGGGATTTGAGTGAGGTTCATCTTGTGTTTTCACTTGATTAATCATGCATTGTACTTAAGAGTAAAACCTCCTACTTCTGGCCTTAAATTATTTCAATCATTTACCCACCAACCCTAAGCCACAGAGTCATTTGAACCTTTATTTCAAGTCCTCATGATTTTATGTGTGTTTTGTCTTTACAAAGTGGAGAAAGTAGTTACTTTACAAGCCTATGGGTAAGGAGCATGTTCTCATGATATGAGCATAACTCCACTATTAATTGTATCATGAGTGATGAGAGAAAAGATTAAAAAGTGAGGTAGGTCATGATTTGGCATGTTTAATAATAATAAATTGAGAATCTTGAATGAATGAAAGGAGAAGCTTCATTATTTTTCAAAGGGGAAAAGTAAAATGCATGAATTGATTGTTTCTTTGAAAAATGGGAAATTAAATTGGTATTTTTGTGGAACTGGAAAATTTGATTGGACATTGAAAATCATTTGATTTTATTTCATTTGAAATTTAAATATTGGTGACATTAGTGCCCTTTAAATTCCATGTTGAGATTTTATGCTTGAGGACAAGCATGGTTTAAGTGTGGGGGAATTGACAGGGCTTATAATTTACACATTTTTTTAATGAATTTCTATTTTTTAAACATCCCAAGATAACATTTTGAGCTTATATGTTACAATTTTGGATTTAAGAAGTATTTTAAGTTTAAATGCAAAAATGACCAAATTCTGCATTTTGGACAGATTTTCACTACAGGGGTATTTTGGTCATTTACAAAAAAATATATATCCAAATTTTATGATTATAATTTCTTTAGAATCCTAATTTAATTTTCTTCAACTTTTTATTCTGGACTAGGATCGGATTCGACCATCATGAGGTCCAAACAATTCAATGAAATTGAAGATTATTCAGGAATACCAAGGAAGCTTCCTAGAAATTTCATCCAGAAAAAAATAAGGTTCAGTGAAATATCCATAACTCGCTCAAAACGACTTTAATGGAGCTGATATTTTGTGGATAGACGGATAAGAAGATTTTGAACATGTTTCATTAAGGATTACATGACTTAAAAGGCCGTGTTCAGGGACATTAATTCAGTACAAAACGGTGTTTTTCGGTTTGATGATTCTGACTGGACAGAATAAATTGTCAGAGGAAATTGGCCATAACTCTCGGAATACCTTTCCAAATCCTCTGAGATTTTGAGGGGACACGTACAGGACAATTTTTCACAACATTCATGAAGGGAGGAATGTGTGAAGAGGTCATTAATGGGGGATAAAACGCTCCATCTTTAGGGGGTCGAATTCTGCCTATAAAAGGAGGACAGCTCCTCCCCCTCAATCCATCCCATTCTCCACCCCATTCCTTCTGGGGCACCAAGGAGAAGAACTTATCAGATTTTTCTTTTATTTATTTTGTTTTAAAATGTCTCTCCTCTCCCTAATTATCTCGCTTACCCCATCCATGGAGGGGTAGTTTCATTTGAGTGATCGGAAAGAGGGGAGGCTGGACCTATGTGTTGTGCTTGAGTTTTGTGCTTGAAATGAATAAAATGTGTTCTTATTTCTTCTTCCAGTTCCAATTCATAATTCAGTATTAAATTCCGAATGCGGTTGTGTTAAGGTTTTTATTCTGAAATTATAAATTGCTTTGGTCGATGATCACATCTCCCTCCACCCAATTCTAATATGTATACGGTGGAACATGATTAGGGTTGGGTGGTGATTGCTCGACGGTTGTCAAGCACGTGTATAGGATTGTATGTCGAAATCTTGGTTTATTAGGGAACAACAATTCCAGGTCTGGGATTTCTCTAATTAATCAAGAGACCTACTACAACCCTAAACACATTAGAAGGAGGATAGACCAATCTAAGGTTTTAGAAAGGGAAATTCTAATCACATCTCTCTTACCAGTTTAAGGAAGAAGAAGAGATAAAATTTGGAAACCATGATGGCACAACACTAAGTCTAGCCGAACCAAATACGATCACCGTCTTTATAATTTGTTAAAATCAATCAATTTCTGTTGTTTGTTTCTCTCATAGCCATTCAAATTTGTTAAAACCAATCTTTTTAAGAAAACCAACAAAAAGTGACAACCTTGTTTTGTGTGCACTCCTCTTCGGGAGACTACCTAGGATCAACTGCTATACTATACTTAGGTAAATAAAATATAGTTTTGCCACGCCCCACGACAGGCGTGCGTCAATTACACACAAACATTTCCCTTGAGTTTTTAGAGGCTTATGATTCAAACGATATTATTATTGAATCTTCTTATGTCCATGAGATCTATGCTCAGTGTGAGAAACATCGGATGGAAAAGGATCGATGGCATATCTTGGTGTGTGAGGTACTTACTTATTAGGACAGACCTTTAGATATTTGATATAGAGAACATTCCTTAGAAAGGTGTCATATATATCCTGATTATGGTTGTAATATGATTTCTCATAGTTCATTTGATCAATTATTACACACTGACATTGCCCTTGAATTTGTAGAGGATTATGATGAAAATAATATGATTATTGCATCTCCATAATCACACATGAACTATCCTCGTTTTGAGAAATAAGGGATGAAAACTTATCACAATCGTCACCTTTTAGGTGAGGGACTTATGTATTGAGACAACCCTATGGAGATTTTATGTCAATCTAGATCCTTAGATTGGAGTTAAATGTATCCCAAATATGGATGGAATTAATGTTCTCATAGTTCATTTGATTGGGGATTCTACACTGAAATTCTCTTTTGGTCAGATCTTACACATTGTGGGTGGAAAACTTTATCAATCCATGTGATTCCCTGTATGAACAAGACTTATTTCATAGATTTAATGCATTAATATTTTGCTCATTATGACATTATTGTCTACTTTAAATTACTGAGAGTGTCTTCCTGGCATGTATATAGAATATTTTACGATCTAGATGAGAATTCTTGGGGACTTTTCATAATTTGGATGGAATGTACAATGGTTGTCACATGATTAGGGCTTAGTTTTTTGGAAGACATCGTAGGATCTGGATGGTAATTCTCGTGAGCCATCGCATGACCTTGTATATTTTTTATAGATGTAATCATGATACCGAGCTGGAATACCTAAAGGGAATCATGATATCCAATTGACATGTCTAGGTGTTACCAAAAGACATGGTTGATAGGAGAAGGTTCTATTATATGAGTCAGGATACATATCTGAAGAACATCATAGGGTTTGGGTGAAGAGACTGGATTACTTCACAAGACTAAGGAGGAGTTACTAGAGGGACTATGTGACATGCTCTTACATGTGTAGAGGATTTCTCATTACGCCAAATAGCATACCAACAGAGCATCTATAGATCACATAGAAATTTCCTAGTTCTATCACCTTCCATAGATGGATCATGAAAAGTTCCTGAGGGTTAGTAAAAATGACTTTTTTATGTATTCCACATGTAGTCTTTATTCTATACCTTATATTTATAATTCTTTATATTTATTCAGTTTCAGTTTATTTTAAGTCTCACCCGATCTAGCAGATGTGTGGGATTATCTTTGTATGTCCCACCAGAATTCCTTCCCATTATCAATGAGTGATCACATGAAGTTTATTATGAATGGAGTATGATCACTCTGACAGTTTTCTGGTATATTACGTGACATAATTCTTTTTGGTCATGAGATCAGTCTCTCTATGGAATCTTCTCGAGCACCGGTGCATCTGATTTCCAAAAATCACAGGCACTAGAGAGTCCAGCCTTTTTACATGATAAATAGTGATACATTTTTCTTTCTTTTTTGGGTGATTTATAGTCCTTTACACCCCAATTGTTATCCAATTTGTGTGACATATCTCGTGCAAATCTAGACTATAGTCAGAAAATGGATTTGGTGTCCCACGTCTTCATGAGTCTCCACCATGGATCTTCCCCAAGGGAATCACCTAATTTTTAGTGACCATTAATCCTTATAATATATTCATCCTTTATTTGATTATTTCAAATTACTCAGGACTTTGTTGAATTATACAAGTATTCAAAATGATATTCACATAGTCATACTAAAATTTCCAAGGGGCTTCATGAGAACAAGATGCCTACTAAAAAGAATTCATGAGATGCTAGAATCCATTCTTGGAACATTTCATGAGGAAAGATTTCCTTTTTGACGTGCTTTATGGGATCTAGTCATCTTTTTTGGGAGTCTCATGAAGTCATTATGTGGATATCTTTATCACCTCACATGATTTTTTTTTACCACGAGAGGCTCCCACATCCTATTATTTTTATTTCCTTTTTATATTTTACAAAGGTTGAGCGTCATGTGAGATTAAATGACTAATAAAAATATATAATTAATATACGACATGATAATGCATTGCATGAATAATAAAGGTCTTATGGAGATTCATAGATAATGTATGGACAATCCCATCTATTTTTTCTTATGGATCCAAAGGGGGTGAGACATTTTTATGGAAATACTGGAGGAATTTCATGCATCAAGGATGATAAGACAATGGTCTTTCACATGATCAGGTAGACATGTCATTGGAGTCTAATAGTGTCTTGTAGACCTCTAGGTGGGTGTCACATGTCTTTTATGACCACAATTGGTTTGTGTCTCATGCCCTTTTATTTACAGTGTCTTATTTTATAATGGCTTGTGGGTTTCATGAGTTTTCTTGAATGTTGTCACGGAAAATCATCATCCTCATCGATGATCCATCACATGAGTTTTATGAATAAGATAAGATTATTCATTTTAATATTTTCAGGCTATTATTAAACTATTTTTGGATGGGTTTTTAGGCATCTGCTGGTTGACAATCCATGTGGCCTAGGGGAGTTTATTAAGCTATTGTCTCCAAAAACCGGTTGTCTGAGGAAACTTCACTGGAGAAAAAACTCTTGTTAAGATGGGATCCATGAGATCCACTATAAGTTATACATTGCACATGGTTCCTTATCATGACCTTATAATGGTTAGGAAATCACATGTGTCTTGGAGGCTTACGTGATTTACGAGCCTCAACCACCATCTTCTTTTTTAATTTTTTAGGAAAATAATACCCATGTCTTGTTATTTATTATTTTATGAGTTATCTTATGCTCATTTAGTAAGAGTTAGAAAATTCCACCTCAAAAGCGATTCCCATAGGGAAAAGGGATCAGTTCTAAGGAAATAAAATGACTGCCTCATAATTTAGAGTTGCTTCAAATCGGTATCTTGAGAAATTCATGGTTTACTGTGTGTTTCAAGATATTACACAAAATTTCCTATATATAGGGGTGATGAGGGCTGCTTCATCCCCTAGTTACCATTAATCTAGATTTCATGCCCTTATTTCACCACATTCCCTCATCTGGAGATGCTTTTGTGAGACCTGATTGTGAGACCCCTCTTCATGCCCTACTTTTGCGAGAACTACTCTGCAAGACCACTTTCCCATAAATGATCATTCGAAAAAACTAAAAACATTATCTCATTAATTGTTTGAACTTTAGAAGTGAAGATTCCAATTGTCTTTATGAATTTTTTTGATGTCCTGTGAGATTATGTGACCCCAAAGACATTCTAGACTTTAGAAAAACATGAAATATTTATATGGTTCATGAATCCCCTATCGAATCATGTGATGCACATGATTCCATTAGAATATTATGTATTTAATTTTAAAATATTTTATTTTTTATTTGTTTCAAATATTCCACTTACATTTATTTAGATAGCTTGCAGTTCCTATCAATATTCCTTATCTACAGCGAATAATAGTTTTATACGTTCCATAAATCACAATGCCAACAATCACTATCTTTTGTATTATGATAAAAAAAATTAAATAGGTTCCTCTAATCTGAGTTTTAGGACTATCCTTTATATCAATGAATTCATCTATATGATTAGTCTGATAGATGATGTATTCATCCCTCCATCGGACTTCGTTCTTCCCCCTCATTGGATTTCAACATCTTCTCTATGTGTTTAGAATATAATTTACAAGGCTATATTATAGTAGTTCCATTCTAAATTTTATCTTATATGATGTAAATATACCCTTTAGGTCTGGTGTCTATGATTTTACTCATAATACTATCACTAAAACCTATTTTATTTTATTTTCTTCCTCTCTGGATAGTCTTGGAATCCGATAAATCTTGAAGTGGGATTTCTGTCCTAGTGGAATTTTCTATGATGAATGGGAATGACCCTTTTCAGTCAGGAAATGTTTGATAGATTTTTATTATTATCTATACACAGTTTATCTTTATAAATCCATGTGGATTTTCTAGTTCATCATTTATAGACATATCAGTCTTCTTCTATAGATGATCATTCATTGGTGGCCTTCCACCAACACATTCCATCTATCCCATGGTGAAATGGGAATAAACCATAGGACATCTACCAACTGGGGTTGATTCCCCCTTTTAGAGAGATTTATAATGAATTATTACCTAATGTGCATGTTTTGGATGACCCCTTTCAATATATATTTTGTCGGAGTAGAATATATCATTATTAATGTTAAAATGAGTAAGGATATGATTATGTGCACACTCATTTTTTCAATGATTAGATCCGTATTTTTCTTTTCTATAGAGGGGTTAGGCCAACTACTATACGCCCTCACCAGTGCCGCTCTCAACAGATCTGTGATAGTGCTGGCTCATATTGGTCCATCTTGGAAGCTAGGGAATACACATCATGGGTCTAGAAAGTGAATTATAAGATCACCTTAGATCATAGGATGGTTGGTTTTATGGCCATTATTTTAAATGGACATATTTTTTACAGCTAGAGATGTACATTTATGGATTGGAGTTAGTATGTTATAGATGGAAGTGTGGGTTGTGGAAGGAAAGAACCTAAATTTTTTACTGGTGATCCTTGTTCATATTTATCAAATCTTGGGCCATATTTAACAAGTTAATACCCATCGTAAGATTAGTGTCCCTCTCTTTTTTTATTTAGAATAATATGGTAATTTCCATTCTTATGAATACTAAAATGCCACTAGGATACCAGATACCTTATCCCTTCCCAAAATTATAAACATATCAGGGGTTGTAACCATGTTTTTTAGACCTACTGAGGTTAAGGATTCATTGAACTAATCTGATAGCTTCTATTTTAACCCTTTCAATGCACCATCAGGGAAGATTATTAATAATTTCTATGGTTACCTTAAATATAGGTCATATATGGTATCTATTTTGGATGATATTATTGAATCCAAGGTGGATGAGATAATTATATGGAGCCTTATACACCCAATTAATTCGTTCATTATTTTGTTTGCACCCAAAGGGTCTCCCCTCTTCTCATGGTTTTCGTTCGATGAGAGTGACATCCTGGAGTCATCCCTCAATTTTGAATGATATTGGCATGTGAAGATAACGAGTCTGAGATCATGAATTTTTCTATTTATACTCCTCTTTTACTAATCTAGGGTTATGCCTAGTCTTGGATATCATCTAATCCATAGTGTTATAATCCAATTGTTCCAACATCTGGACCAGAATTTTGCCTCACCAACCCCATTATATATGGAAACAATGCACTTGATCCATGGTCTGGGAGAGATATTGATAAAGAGACCTCATTCTAGTGATGTATATCCCAATATTGAAACATAATATATTGAGTAATTTACTCCAACATAGGTTTCATATTATATTCCTATCGAGATAAGGGTAAATTGGGTTACTTCCCCTACTTCCTTCTTAGCTCAACTGATTTTTTCTCCTCCAACCACACCTGCTCCATTTTTCATAGAGTCTCAAACAAAACCCAGGCTTATCTGGAAAAAGATTCAGTTCTTTATTACTGAGACCCCTTTGTAAGTATTCTGTTATCAATGAAAACACCTTTATAAATTATTTAATAATTTATTGGTATTTAGTTTTAAATGATAGCCAATGTATGATATCATGAAATAAATTGTTTTGACTCAGCAAGATCTAGCCATGAGTGAAAGAGATTTTCATGGTTTTACAGATGAGGCACCTCTTTCTATGAATATAAAGGATACTTCAAAGGAATTGGAGTATGGTGGTCAGTTGATATCCAAATTTCAGGATCAGGTGGATTCTTGGAAATTATATTGATTTAGTTTAAGGTATTTTAGCTCAGATCTTCTATTTATTTAGTTTAGGGAATTTTAGCTTGAATCTTCTATTGCTTTAGATTATGAACTTTTAGCTCAAACATGGTTTTGTTTTAGTTTATGGTCTTTTATCTTAGACATTATATCTCTATATTGTCGGGTGTTTTATATTTCACATTCTATCACTTTATTTTTGGTTTTTTAGATTGAACCTTTTATCGTTTTAGTGTCGGGTCTTTTAGGTTGAACCTGATATTGTGTTAGTTTTGGATATATTGTTTTATACCTGCTATTTCATTAAATTGGGGTCTTTTATCTTCGACCTTATATTTCTATTGTTAGGGTCTTTTAGATCATACATGAAATTTATTTAGTTTAGGGTCCTTTAGCTCATACTTGATATTACTATAGTTTAAGGTGATTTATCTTGGACCATATATTTCTTTAGTTTATGTTCTATTATCTTAGACATTATATTTCTTTAGTTTATGGTATTTATCAAGCAACATACATTTATTTAGTTTATGGTCTTTTAGGTCAGACTTGATCAATGATCTTAGGATATGGTGAATACATGCAAATAATGACCCAAAATAAACTAAGATGATGGGTTCTTCTATGGTATTTCGAGGTATTGTAATGATAAGAAATCCATTTTTCTATAGTGACACATTTGGTTGATGACCATAGGTGAATATGTACGATCCATTTGCATACATTAATAGTCAATAAAAGGGAACTTTAAGACATGTATCTTTTCCAAGGGATGTGGAAGATTTATGGAGGTGATATCAGTAGAGGGTGAAATACTTCGGATGCTTGGTCCACCTGGATTTTTGGGGCATGGGTAACATAATTCCTAAACAAAAAGTTTGAGTTCATACGCATAAGAAGGGGAATAAATGTAAGGTATCTCCCATGACATTCTAATATTTCAGATTCCTCCTTAGTATTTCTAAGTATCAAAACAATTGAATCTCATTTCTATAAAGGAGGATATGCCTTTATTTTCTGGGTCATGGACCTTATGCCTCAGTATCATGGAGAAAAATATGATATCCACTCATTTTCTAGGGACATAAAAAATTTTGGAATAATCAAACATCCAGTTGATAAGGTTGGTTATGGGAGGAAGGATATCTAAGAAAGGTTTTGGATCCATTGGTAAAATCATATCTTTATTATGATGTTCAGTCCCTACTCCCTATGTTTTTGAATCATGGGGTTTGGGCCATCAAAGGTATAAGAATGAAGTGTTTCATTACGGTTTGAGAAATTATATGAAATATGGTGATGTAAAATTGAGGAGTTTGAATGCACTTTGATTGTTTTCTATGGAGATTGTAATTCATGGTATAAATTGATCGGATTAGGGGGATGATATGGAACAGTCACACCGGGATTAGTTCATATCATGTTGAGGTGTTGAGTTTTACTGTATTTATGAAATGGATCACAAGGATGAAAAATCCCTTCTTGAAGAAGGAAACATCTAATTGATGACCATAAGAACATATGCAGAAGACATATGAATAAATTCATAGTTTAGAAGAGGTTACCTTAAATCCACGTATCCTTTCTAAGGTATGTGGATGATTTTGGTGATCTGAGTCACCAAAAATTATGAAGTTTTATTTGTGGAAATTGTAATATCCATGATGTTTTTAGACACCATAAAAGTTATGTGACCACTTGAAAATCATATTCTCATTACAAGGAAATGGGAAAAATCATTATTAAATATTTTCCCTTAACTTGAGGGTTTAGAAAGCATAGAATGGTATTTTCCCAGGTTAAAAAATAGACACTAGGTACTTTATGCATTATTTATTATCACTCTATTTTTTTCCCAAAATCTATAGATGACTAGTTTAGAGAGATAAGTTGTGACTTCAACTCAGACCACCCTTTGTTGGTTTTCAGCATGATTGGTTTTGTGTCTCATTCACTTATAGTTTGAGGTCTTTTAATTTGAACCATAATGGGATAAACATTAAGGTCACCCTAATTTGACAAAAGTGTAGGTGGTTTACGGTTGTGACACTCATGGATCTAAAATGGGGGATGATATAAAAGATCCCAAAAAGGATACATAGGGTTAAGATTACCTCAGCATCATTCTGGGTGGGAGGTGAAAATGTTGTAAATTAGGGATTGAGGTCCCCAATTCATTTTTAATGATATTATACAATCATACAGAGAGTAGTTTAGATCAAAAAGACGTATTGATTTCTTCTGTGGAAATGTCAGGGATCACAAGAATAAGAATTTCCTTTTTTTAGAGACACAAATTTGGTTGATGACCATAGATTCATATGAAGGAGCCATAGGAATATATGCACAGCCAAGAAAAGGGTTCCTTGAAGCTAGGTATCCATTATAAGAACCACGGAGGGTTTTTCTCAACCTGAATAATATGATTCATGAAGTGTGTCTTATGGATTGAGGTTATTTAAAAGACAAGGGAAACACCCCATACTTTGGTTGACTGGTGTAAAGACCTTGTTGTCCATTGAGAAGGGATTATTATGATTGAGGTCTAGAATAATTTAACATTATGTTATGGGGATGTACTATCTTTCGTGTAGTTTAACATCATGCGGTATGGACATGTTTTTTGTGTAGATTTTACTATCATGTAACAAGGACCTTCGCCATGCAGTTTAATGTAATGTGAGAATGAATTAATTTTTTGCAGTTTATCATCGTGTGGAAAGAATATACTCTCATGTATCTTAACATCAAGAGGTAAGGGCATGGGAACCAACATGAAAAAAAATTCAAGTAATATTATATAAAGAAGCGGTCTATGCGTAGATTTGACTCATACATTGGCAGAGTGAGCTTGTATGACCTAATACCTTATGTAGTTTGGGGTGTATTTTTTAATTAGATGTTGTAGTTGGGCCTAGTATTTATTATCCAGGAGTCACTATATATCTTGTGATGTTTGGAATCATGCCACACGTATTTCTATAAATCCTATATAGTTTAACGTAATGTGGTGATGACTAAGATAAACTAACGTGAATGAATGAAAATGTTAATGTTGGTCCCAATGGTTGATATTGGGGTGTCACTATGTATATCATGAGAATGAGAATTCAACCACATATTGTTCTAATGGTCTATGTAGTTTAATAGAATATGGTGAGGATGTGGGTCCCCCAATATGAAATTTTAATATTGGGGTTAGCCCATGAATGGAATGTTGGGTGTCATTATGTATCTCATGGTGATTCAAATCAATCCATATGTAGCTCTTAAGGGATTTTCATGTAATTTTATAAACCATATAAAAATATGGGGGAACAATTATACTTATCTCTCATGAATCAGCCTGGAGTTGGAAATTTGGTCTTCACTACGTATCATTTGAGGATAAGAATCAAGTCACATTTAAAAATTGGATGAGAAAATCCATCTTTGTAGGTTTGGCCCATATGTAAATGTTGGAAATATTTCCATTGATTATTGTATCTGAGACAATGATTAGAGATCCATGTGTAACTACGTAACCAATTATTGTATGAATCAATCCACATGTAGTTCTTGTTGAACTATGTTGTTTTATGTCATGAACCAAGGACATTGGTCATGTAGTTTATCATCATGTGACATGGAATTACAGTGTTCCTTTTATAGTCTTTCATTAAAGACCATGATATACTTATCTTCTATTTTCATGCCTTTTCATATGAGGAATCCATTACTGTAACTCCTAATCTCATGTGAGCTATTCTTGATGTGAGAAAAAATGAATAGAAAGGGTTCATCTCACCATGTAGAGGAAATCATGAAATGATGTGGGAATTCTGTATCATGTGGTTGCTGGAAAAAGATATAGGATCGAGGTGTCCCTATGTACATCATTGAAAATGAGAATCAAATAGTATGTAGTTCTATAATAGTCATGCAGTTTAACGTCATGTATAGAGGAATTTTATCCATGTAGTTTAATATCCTGCGATAAGAACAGTGATCACATGATGTGATTGAAAATGCATGTTGTGGATGGGCCCAAAACATGGAGGTTCGGACATCACTATGTATCCTATAATTGTAGGAATCAATCCATACATAGTTTATAGAGAACCATGTAGTTTAATTTCATGTGGATGGAAAAATATAAGTAGATTTTATCGTCATGTGGTTAGGAAGAACTCCGTACAGTTTATGGTCATATAGTCAGAATAATCTGCTTAAAATTTATCATCATGTGGTCAGGATAATATCCATTTATTTTATTATAATGTAGTCAATATGAAAGATATTTTACTATTTAAATTCTTTATGTTAGGAAATAGGGGTGTTTGATGACTGCTATGAAAATTATTTCTTGAGAAACCTTGAATTTCTGGGAGGTGTGACATGATCCCCATTCATGGTGGGAAATGAGTAGGATCCATTATGATATAGCTTATGTATGACATAAGTCCCTCCCCATTTGGGTTCCATAATCGGTTGTTCATTAATATTATCATTGGTGTTCTAAGAGACAACAACATTTATACTTTGAGGAATGAACAGAGGTGAGCCTTCTTATTAACGGCTCGTGCAATCTGATTCTGATGGACCTCCAGGTTGTGCAGTGTGTAAATCCATCCCACATATAGCTGCTCCGATTTTTTCAACCAATTTTTTGATCAATAATCATCTAAGAGATATCAAAAAATGTCTATTCAAGAGAGGGTAGAAGTAATTTTATAGGTTACACTACTTAAATCTCATACACCAATGATTATGGAGTTGGTTGTTTAGCAGTACACATGGTAGTATGGTGGGAATATAATGCATGGAGAAGCTTATCTGGCCATGAATTAGTATCCATGGTCTATAAATTTTTTATTATATTTGATAAAGTCTTTTTTAATTCATCTATCCATCCATTATCTACTTTATGATAGTAATAGGTGTGATCAAACTCGATATTGTACTCCTGGTACGACTTCTTCAACTCTGTAGGATAGAAGTTGGTGTCGTTATCTACTAATATTGTGTGAGGGACCTCAAACCTTGTGATGATATAGAAATTCAAATAGTTGATGATATTATACATCCAAACAACCTTTATTGGTATTTCCTAAACTCATTTAGAAAATAATTCGATAGCAGTAAGGATGTACATGAACTTCTTAGTCTTGGCTAGAAGATATGCCCCCACAACATACATTCTCCAAAAGGAAAATAGCCGGGAATATTTACCTATATGTAGAAATTTCATGGGTTTGTGGATGAACTTTTCATGAACCTGGAATGCGTGGAATTTCTTTGTTAATTCCATAGATTCATGTATCATGGTTTTCCAGTAATATCCCAACCTATTGATTTTATGTGAGATCCTTATCCCATATCGATGGGCGCCATAAGAGCCTAGATAGAATTCTTCCATTATGGTATAAATCCATCCTTCTACAATGAATATGATGAGGATCTTGTCAAATCCCCATTTTATAGGGCTTTATACTCTTTAGTTCCATCCTACAATGTGATGTTTACTACACGACACCAATTCTATTCCCTTCTGGCTTGGTTTTTTTAGAGAGACTTATTTTAGAGATAACCAATTGTGTGCTCCAACCACCCAGGGGTGCTCATTGGTTCATCATGATATGGAGAGGTTTTGAACTAATTTATTTCTTCCATATCACATACAATTATTGATGATACCATACTTCAATGCATGATACATAATATTTCTTCCTCCTTATTTTTTTCATCCAAGATGGTGGCTGCATTAGCCAATGCATCAACACGAGCATTTTATAATCAGGGAACATGATGCAATGTGGGTTCAAAACGGAACTATGACACCAATCCCATGATGTATCCTATGAGGGGGTCTAGTTCATTATTTTTTATTGAATATTATCCATTTATCTAATTTATCACAAATTTTGAATCCTCGTTGATATTTATGTTGGCTATGTGTCTATAGTGCTAGTTCCAATCTATAAATGAGGGATTGGTATTCTACGTCATTATTTTTGTATCCCTTATATAGTGAGAAAGAGTATAGAAGAACTAAATTGTATGGAGATATAAACACAACACCTACACCAACATGATTCATCAATGTATTTTCCATACTTTTTTCAGTATGACTCCAATAGTTTCCATCAAATTACATATTTCATGTCATGGGAGTGTGATGGTCTTAAAATACCTCCTCGTCTAGAATCACGGTGTCCTCCAGTATATTATTTGGGGTAGTATGTGCTGTGAAGAAGTCATCCATGGATTCCCTTTCACTAACTTTTGTTATATGAGATGAATTTAATATTATTGAATAATGAATTCCTAGTAGGATAAGTTCCTAATAAACATAGTGCGATCAATATATACATGAGCAGATAAATACAAGAGACCAAATGAACTTCACCATTATTAAAGTAATTCCTCCTCTTTTTCACTACTGAGATGAGTGGAAGGAAGTTCTTCTTGACCTTATAATATCTATTCTTAGTACCAAGAATTTTTCAGATGAGGTAGTAGAGACTACTATTACTCCACATGTTATTTTCCTATGTGAGGAGGGATCCCAACAAGAATTCCATGGAATCTACATACATTATTGGTGTCCTCCCATACACTGGAATTATTAGTACCGGTGGGTGTAGTAAATACTTCTTGAGACTTTCAAAGTCATATTGAAAGTCATCATTCAACTAATAGGTGATTCCCTTATTAATTATTTAGTTTAAGGGGAGTGATTTTCCTGAAAAATTTGATATGAATCACCAAATTCTGTCAAGGTTACCTTCGATCCCACTCAGTTCTTTTAGATTTTTGGGGGGTTAAATTTATGAAACAGCACTAGTGTTCTCTAGGTCAAACTCAATGCCACTTTGGTGTACCAAAAAGGGAACGAACATTACTTATGTTACCCTGAAAGATTATTTCAAAAGTTTCATCTTTAGACTATGTTGTTACAGCTTATCAAAGACTATATTGAGATCCATGAATTGATCACAACGCTATCGAGATTTAGTAACTAGGTTATCAACATAGCACTTAGTTATTCATCTTAGGAATGTATTAATTATCTGATGCATGTCACATTGGTATGTAAAACCATCATTATTTACCCTATAGGGCCTGACCTGATTAGTGAAGATCACATGAGTCCATATGAAGGAAGTATATTCCTCATATTTATGGGAAATATTTATTTGAATTTACCCTGAGAACATTTCAATGAAGGATAGATCTTGGAATCAGTAATTTTCATTGATTAGGAGTTTTGTGGTCGAGAATTAGAATTATTCCTTTGGAAAATACTGATTAATTTCCCTAAAATAAATTCATACCCTAATCTCCACATCCTTTTTTTATAGGGATGATGTTGGAAATCCATCAGGTGTAATTCAATTATCAAAAAATATGGGGTATGATCAATTTTTCAACTTCTATCTCTAAATTGGTTTCATGAGAGGGGTTCACCCTCATGGATTCCTCCTTGTAGCCTCAATTCTCATCAAGTAGGTAAAGATAGTACATAGAAACATCAAGATTCAGTCTAGGTATTTAAAAATAGTTCAAATAGAACACATATTGGTGTTTTTTATAAATGCCATGGACATATCCAGCTATTCAAGGGTCATGGAGGCACAAGTCAACGTAGTCCATGAGCATTCATCTATTCCCATATTTATCTACTTGAACTCATCAATGGTGGGGGAGACACCTTCCTCAAATGCAGTAGGTTCATTTCATAGGTCACCCTACTCTTCTTCTATCTATGAGTTTGTGTAAGCGTTTCCATATGAATTTGGTGATCTAGGAGTTTCTTTTTCACAATCAGGGTGAGGGTCCATGAGAATAAACATTACCATCTCCTACTATTTGAGTAATTTAGAGAGATGTCAAATCCTATTGTATTATACACATTCACTGGGGACATAAGGGGATTAGACTTCCAGGGGCATGTCTATCATGTCTACTATATTTATGGGGAGCACATGGTTGCTATTGAGAATACTTCAAGGATTTGCAGGAATTGTCCCCAAAACATTGGGGGATGAAATATGTGTATCATCATCCACTATTGGTTTCTTTTCTCCTCTTTTTTATAAATCATAATCATCATATGTGCCTCCACATGTCTCAAAGTCAGAACTATCACCATGAAATATGTTGACCTTTTCATAAATGAGATACTTCAGACACTAGTGGAATGTTGAAGGTATAACCAAGTGTCTATAGAGCTAAACCAATATGTGTAGATAATTATATATCGTATCATGATGGATAAACATAAAATGAGTGTCAGATGTGAGATCCCAAAACCATTCTTCGATCTTGATCTTCCTGATGGGTATTTTCTCATGCTAATCAATCCATTGAATGGTCTGATTTGTGGGATACAATTACCCTTCATCATATCCTAAATATTATAGGGTTTGAAACAAGATGAGGTTGACCCCAGAACCATTATCAATTAGGGTGATTTGTACATCAACATTATTGAGTCTGCCCGAAATATATAGGGGTCTTATGTTCCCTTGGATGGCCTTTCCTTGATTCTTATCAGTGAATGAGATGGCGACAATATATTATTATAACATGGTCTCCACTTGATAAAACATGGATGTATTGATTTCTATCTAAAACACATGTTGGATATGAAGGGATTAAATGAGTGAATATGTATATACTTTTGAAAGGCGAAAAACATCCAGGATTGATAGCTTGGCAAGGTCCATTTACAAATATTTTAGAAGGTCGTACTTTTGAGTTAGAGGTCTACACTTCATGATGTCGGGTCTCTCCTATACATGCATCTCAGAAGCTAAGAAAATTTATTTGGATGTGGCCAGTGCTTATAAAGAGGTTTTTAGTGTATGTACTTCTAGTGGAACATGTCATGATGACCTTACTCGTTGTTTAGGATGATTACATAATCAAAACCCCTATAGGTGTTCATGAAATAATATTGGGTTAGGATCACTACTAGAGGGTTTTAAGACACCTTCATGCCTTTTTTTGGTTTTCTATATTGATTTCCCTTGGGTCTCAGCTTCATATATACATTATGTGAGTATGTGAAAGAAATATTTGTTCCAACCATGTCTGAATTGTCCCATGTATCCTCAATTCTGGGGCATGTGACCTCATATTCCTCAGTTATATAAAGTTAACTCATATTATGAGGAACATTCATCATTGGAGAAAGGGTTATCCAAGTGTATCACATTGAAAAAATCAAATATGATCTATTTTTTAAGGTGGATTCTATTTGGCGGGGTGGTGTTCGTGCTTCGGATGTTCTTGGGAAGAAATATGTAAGAGTCATATCTTGAGTTTAAGTAGATTATGACTCTTCATATTTTGTTTATTTGAACCACAGATACTGAAACCAATATTTTTAAGGCCCATTTGATGTTATCTTCTAAGTTGGTTGGGATATTTTGGGTCTACATAACTATTTTTTCAAGCTTACATTATCTCGATGAACTATTTTCCAAGACATCCTATTATCAAAAATTCTCACATACTTGGCTGAAACATTCTTCTAATAAGAATCTTATTTTTATTGGAAAATAGTTATAAAATCCACTTTATCTAAGGATTTATCTAGAAATACCTTCCAAGAATAAACCCTGACATGCTGGATTTATTTGAGGACATAATAGTCCTAGATATTATGACCAAGCCCTCTATTGTAAGGGAAGTAGTTAGGAAGGTTGGTTAGATTGAACTCATCAGGCTTCTAGGGACATCATTGCATGAGATGTTTATTTTTCTATGTCTTATATGAATTAAAAGGGGACTTTTCAATTTTATAAGGATTATTCCTTATTCATTTGTTCCTCAAATCCCAATAGACCTTTATTTCTTTATTATTATAGTTGTGGTCGATTCTATGGTTGACACCACTCTAATGATTTGTTTGATAGTTCAAGGCATTTCTAGGTGCTTGTATAGGATTTAATGATGTGTTGATAATTACAGTGGTAGATTTTTCCTTGCATATCCTTTTCCCCTATGTTGTGAGCATGAAATGATATTTGGATTGGGATCACTGAATGACATATTTGAGATATTATTCAGTTTATGTGTACTCACAGAACCCACCTGGATACTTCATTAGGATCAAATGTGTCCAAAAATCATCCCAGATATTTTTGAAATAGATTTTTAGTATTTTTTCTAGTGAGAGATGGATACTAAGTGAATAGGATAGACCTTTCAACATTGCTATGGGGTCAGAGACCCTCTTGTTTTCATGTTTCTTGTTGTTTATTATATTGAAAATTTTCATTTTCCATAGCATGGAGCTATACTGTTAATTGAACTAATGATAAATATCATACCATACTATAATGGATACTTATTGCAGGTTTATATAACATATAAACGTTGGCCATATCAGAGGCTTTAAAGAAACACCACATCTTTATCACCTCTTGTTGATCTCAGTAACCCATCGTCATCCCACATTGGGATAAAAGGTGTGTGAGATGCTTTTCATGTTCACATCCACCTATAAAGGTGTATAGATTAGAATTTATAATAATGGGTGGAGGAAAAGCTTCCTCCACTCATTCAGGATATAGATTCATCTCAGTCTTTATAGGTGCACTTCACCATTCCCGGGAATCCATTTGAGTATCCAAGGACTTGATGATGTGAAAAAATCCTAGGGGAATACTGTATGATCCATATCTCATCTACAAGGATTGGACTCTAGTTGATGTGGTGGTCCCACTTTAGGCTTCCACTGGTTTTTTATTCACCCAAAGACCGGATTATTTCCTTGGAGAATGAGAGGCTATCACCGCAACGGATGGAGGTCACAATCATTTTTGACTTTTTCATCTTTGTAGACTAGTTTCAGGCATCAACAATAGGAATAATGATCAGATAATTATTTTTCAAGTGGATTAGCTCTTATGGGGGGAGGGATATTTTTTTATCCTTAAGAAGATAACCAGAAGGAATATTTCCTCTTAATAACTTTTCATTGAGTTGTCTGAGAGCCTGTATCTCACTATCATATTATGGCAATTGTTTCTATTTGTATGTAACATGAAATACTTTATGTGGCTATTGGGATAGAGCCATATCATATCATTTTTCTTTTTTATTGTTCTTATATATAGGTGGAAACTCATTATTTAGAGGTTCTATATTTTGGAGTCTTCTCTAGTTTCGGATGCATGTATCCTCGGTTGATGCAGCCAGATCACCCACCTCTTGAGGTTGATTTTACAAGTTTTGATCCACTACGTTTACATATTGATACAAAAAGTCTTCCATATTAAAAGTGATAACATTTATAGAGGCATATCGGGACATGGTGGTGGTTCCATTACTTTCTACACAATACGATGATTCTTTATTGCAGTCATCAGAGTCGTTCTTCAACCCCATGTCTATATTGGCCTATTTTGGATTGAACCCCCAGAGGGGTATAATCACCATTACCATATGTTCCTCTTATCCTGGAATATAAGTAGTGACCAAGAGATATTTTCAATTCATGGTTGTTGAACAGCCCCTGAATAGAAATGGATCATCCTGTGGTTGGAGGAATGGGAGCAATTCTGACCGTTGATATTGTCCTCCAAACCCAGAGAAGACGATTTCCTCTATGGTGATGATGATGAAAATTCCCCCAAACAAGATAACTAAGGTTATTTAGGACTTCAATTGGAATTCCCTAATCCTATTGGTGAGTATTAAATGAATTCTATTAGATATTTGATGAATCCCAAGATATAAATTGAGATATAAACTCCCCTATCCCAGCTTGAAGGGGGTTATTTGGAATCATAGCTAATTTTGTAAGGACCTGATCCCAGTTGCCCAAAGTCGGTGCCTTATTTGATTACATTGGCATATAAAAAAGGAATATGCATCCTGAAGGACCGAGTATTTTAGTAGCATTGGAAACAAGATACATACATAAGTTCAACATTACTACTTGAAACGAAAAACAACATAAAAATTTCTCCGACGACATCCATAACTCATAGGTTATTTCAGTATGTCATTCAAAAGAAAATTCATCATGTCCTGAGAAAGTGAAACATAAGAAAGGAGTGATCTCAAAATATTAGTAAGAGTAAGCAATAAAATTGAATATAACATAAACATTAGGCATGGTGAATAATTGAAAACACATGCCTTTACAAATAATAAACTTGAACACTTTATGGTAGGAATATGAGATGAGTAAATAATTCCATAATAAAACATAATCATGGGTATTATACTAGTAGAATAACCACATTAACCATCAATACTATTTTTATAATAAGGGAATTCATAATGCGGGACATCATAACCATACCATCAAGGCCTCATGCCAAGACCATAAATAATCATTTTTTCAAGGCCTCGTGCCAAGACCATAGTTGGTCTTATGAGACCTATTGATGCACCGAGGGGCTGTAGAAGGACCTACCAGACACTTAATATGTCTAATTCATTCCACATATGAAGTAGGATAAATATAAACAATATGTTAAATCATATTGAAACTAATATATGAAATGTAAATAACATTCCCTGAATATTAAGCACATACACCAACCATTCTGAGTAAATTGGTGAATGGTTTTAGGATATAACATCCACAATCAAAACATAGGGGATGATATAATAAAACATTAACCTCATTTAAACATATGAATTAACAATAGTGTTGAAATGGGTGAAAATACTCCTTTAAAATCACCAAGTAATTCTTGTTATAAAACCCTACTTGGAAATGAAGAGTTCTTTTAGAAAAGTATTTGTATAAAACCATAACTAAAGTAAGATAATTTATTCATAATAAAATGAGTTATTTTATAATAATAATGGTTTCTAAAAACATATTATATTATTCCCTTGATAGTAGGTAAGAATTTGAGAAATTTCCTTAAATCGGGCTTGTATATTGGAAAGAAATGTGTAAGTTCCTTTTAAAACATGTAACATACCATAAAATAAAGAAGGATTCTGGTTGGTAAATATATATAGTGCACTCAAATATATTTATTTAGGATTAAATAATAATACATAATAATTTCATTAAGGTGTGTATACAATAAAAGTAACCCGAATGAAAATGGAAGTTTGGGTGGAAAACACATACCTTAAGTCTGAATGTGTTCCCTTATTGAACATAATGTACTAGAATATGAAATTAGACTTATTAATAAAAAAATTAATAACTTATTATAAATTTATTTAGTTTATAATAATTTTATTAAGTTCATTATTTCCTTATTGTTTATTATAATATTGAATTTTTTCGTTCTGGAGTATTAAATTTCGTGATTTTCATAATCGGTTCACTTATTTTTATGTAATGAAGTTCATGAGGAATGGATATAAATATACATAATTAAAATTACATATTATTTATGAAAATATATAATTTTTAATGTTCATTTATATAATTTGGTTAAATTAGATGAGGATGAATCATTATATCAAATATTAATGACAACCACTTCGATTATTTTAGCGATATTTGATTATTAGGAAGTAGTTTTATCTTATGATATATTATTATGTAAATATACTAGTTAAGGAATATTAAATAGGTTATAATACATATATTATATTATGATTAAACCATAAAAATGGTTTCATGACCAATAATGAAGGATAAATTGAAAAACAAAACTTCATCGTCCACGAAGGTTGTAAATTGGAACCTCACATACGATGATTTTGTTTATAAAATAAAAGAGAAATATTATGAATATTGATGTTATCTTTTCCATTAACATGATATAATTCTAGTATATAGATTATAATGTAGTAATAATCATCATTTGGAAAGAGTAGGTTTGTAGAGAATAAGGAAAGAATATAAATTTAAATGAAAGATGATTTACCTTTTGAAATAACCTCCTTGAGAACCTTCTTAAGAGAAGGGATTTTTGAATTTTGTAAAGACCAAGATCTTCTTGGACATGGGGAGTGACTAAGGAAAGGTAATTATGCAGAATTTTTAGGATCTTAAATTCTTGTAGGAGTGAAGAGAAGAGGAAGTGAGGGGGGTTTATAGTGGAGGAGATTAGTGAATTTTTAATATTTTATTCATTATTTTACTATATCCATCAAGACAACCAATAGTGTTGTTTTATGTGACCCCTAGTAGTAATAAGTTCATGTGAGTTCTAACCAAGTGGCCTTAAATCACTTATGATGTTATAAATAGTGTATTTAACTAATAATTTGTATATAAAGTATTTTAGCATATTTCACTATTCATCAAAAATTCGTGAATTTCATAAAAATACCAAAAATTAACCCTAACCATTTTTCGACATATAGAATTTAAAAATGAACTCCATTTTTTCAAAAATAATTTTATAAATATTATTAATTTAGTTTTTAAATAAAATCATAGTTAATTTTAAAAATAACAATTTTAAAGGTAAAATAAGCTTTATATCACATTGAAAAATTAATTAAGATCTAAATATATTATTACCTAAATAAAATAAAATAATATTATAATTTACTATTCATAAGGGTCATATTACTAATAATATTACTATTCATATTGGTATATTATTATTCACCAAAAATCAAGTTGGTTCTATCAGACTCCAAATGACTTACGGATCACTACTCTAGATGATCGTTTTTTAAAATTCAAAACAGAGTAGAGGCAATGTTATTTTTAACGGCTAGATTATAAAATTTGTTGTTTTGTAGGGACTCATTTTTTTGTGCATTCAATATTTATTTTCAATACTTTGGGTTGTTACATTCTCCCCCTCCTTATAGAAAATTTATCCTTGAAATTCATAGAATGTAACCTCATAAAAAGATTTGGGTAGGTCATCGACATATGCTTCTCAAGGTCCCATGTTTCCTCTTCAATTTTATGATTTCTCCAAAGTATCTTTACTAGATCAGTTGCCTGGTTTCTAAACACTTGTTCTTTAGTGTCCATAATCTGGATATGCTCTTCACAGTAAGACAGATCAGGTTCCAAATCTATACCTTCATAAGTGAGGACATGCGATGGGTCTGGCATGTACTTTCTCAGCAATGAGACATGGATCACATTGTGTACATTAGATGGGCTAGGCAGTATTGAAAAAAAAAATATGCAATAACTCCCATTCACTACAAAATTTCAAAAGGCCCTATGTACCTAGGGCTCAGTTTCCCATTCTTCCCAAATCTTATAACACCCATCTATGGAGATACTTTCAAGAAAACATCATCACCCACTTGAAATTTCAGATCCTTCATTCAATTACCAGTGTAAATCTTTTTTCTGATTTGTGATGTTTTTATATAGCCATGAATAGTCTTTACCATCACTGTTTTTTCCTTCACAAGCTCTGGACCCACAGGCCTCCTTTCTCCAACTTCATCCCAACAAGTTGGTGTACGATATCTCTTTCCTTACAATGATTCATATAGCACCATTTAAATACTTGAATAGAAACTATTATTGTAGAAAAACTCCACTAAAGGTAAGTATTGATCCCACATACCTTGTAAGTCATGTGAAAATGATATCAACATGTCCACTAAGGTTTGGATTGTCACCTATGATTGCCTATCAGTTTGTGTGTGGTAAGTAGTACTCAATCGATGTTCGATATCCAACACTTTCTAAATACTTTTACATAATTTCTACATAAATCGCAGATCACAATCAGAAAAAATTGAGAGAGGTATTCCATTAAGTCTCAAAACTTCAATGATATATTCTTGTTAGGCGCTCTAGTGAAAAATCCTCCCTTGTAGAAAGGAAATGTGCATATTTTTTAAGTCCATCCACAATTACCTATATTACATCATTATTACATGGAGTTTTGGGTAATCCAGTGAACAAATCCATGGTTACTCATCCCATTTCGATGTTGGAATCAGTAGAGGTTTCATGACTTCTTTGGGATGTTTCCTTTCATCCTTCACTTATTGACAGAATAAACATCTTGATACATAATCTGTAATTTTCCTCTTCATGTTATCCCACCAGAAATGTTCCTTCAAATTTCTATACATCTTATTGTTACCCAGATGTATGGAGAAATTAAAACTATGGGCATCAACCAATAACTCCCTTTTTAGACCAGTTATAGTTGGAACACAAATACTCTTCTCAAATTTCATAACACTCTCTTCACACACAAATTCAACCATCTTCCCATCATTCACAACATTAATTTTTTTTTGCAGGTTCTCATCATTAGGTTGAGAACTTTTAATCCATTATAATAAAGATGTTTGGGCAACTAAATGAAAAATTAGTGATGGTTCACCTTTTTTGATAATTCCCATATCCATCTCCACTAGATCCCTCTATAAAGTATCCTTGTCAATCCTTATCTTGTTGAGAACCCCATGATCCTCCCATATCATTGCATTAGCTTCCTTGTTTTCTTTTCCTGGGTGGTAGTGTTTAGTACAATCATAATCCTTGAGTGGTTTGATCCATCGTCATTTCCTCATGCTGAGTTCTTTCTATGAGAATATCTACTTCAGGCTCTTATGATCTGTTTATATCTCACATTTTTCACCATAAGGATTATGTCTCCATATATTTAGAGAAAACATTTGTAACACCTGAGACTTTTATGAGAAATATTTTGTTTTTATGTTATATACATCATCAAAGGAATATTTCACTACACACAACACTAGCTTTTCTTGCTTTACACGCAATCGCGACCTTCCTCGATAGCTTGCATTGTACGAAATGCCGAGTTTCACTAAACAACGATATGCAATTAAAATATTATTAAAACTAGCCGTTATGAATAGTAATACCCACTTTTTTAAATTTTTTATATTTTATTTTTCAAAATGGACTTCATTTTTGGATTCGGAATATCGAAATTAGCCTAGGGTGAAATTTTGGTATTTTTCTGAAAACTTTCAATTTTTTGATGAATAGTGAAAACAATGGGTTACTATTTAAAAACCGACTTTTTATTTAAAGAATTATTTATTTTATTTAAATTTATTTTAGGTCAAAATTGATACATAATACCTATTTAAGTTCAATGCAATTCATTGGAGTCATTTTATAATAATTTTAGATATATAAAAATTTTATTTAACTTTTCACCGTCTTTTACCCACCTCCTAGGAGAATTGGCAAATTTAAATAAAACTTAATTTTACCGCTTCTGTGAGTGTAATTTCAAAAATCCGAGAGACATGGTTAATATCAAGGACTAAAATTTGGTTCAATGAGATGAAAATAATTTTTTGTGAATAGTAACTTTTTACTTTTTTTACCACGGTTAAAAGTAAATAGGGTAATTAAGGGTACAAATTTTATTATTATTACCCTAATACATGTCCTAATTATATTGGATAAGTGTAATTCGACCAAAAACAACCTTAGGAATAAAATATGACCATTTAGGCCCACTTGGATTAGATTAGGACATTTATTATTAATTTATTTAAAGAAGGGTTAAAATAGTTAATATCAAAGTTTAATAACTAAATCATTTTTAATAAAGGTTTATACATAAGATAAATTCGACTATAAATATTAATTATAAATATAAAAAGATTTCCTACATAATGTTATTTTATTTGTAATTTTTAGACATTGAATAATTTAATTTATGTATGACACAATGATGATACAGTAATTATCTTATTAATGAAATATTGACATAATTGATGTTATAAATACCCAAATAAATGTAATTTGAGACTTTTTATGAATTAAAATAATTTTATAGGTTAATATTACATATTAGTACTGATTTAATTAACTTTTTTCGAACAAATATTTCTGTTATGATTTTCACAAAAATCAATTACCAAATAGTGTCAAAATTGACATAAAATACTTTTTAACACAAATATTATATTATTAGTTTTTATTTTATTCCTAAAAATCTAAGGTCTGGCCAAATGACTTATATAAGGTTATATATATTAATAATAAACAACTTTGGGTTCTTTTTTCTTGTTATAGTAATTTTATTAACCTTATAGTGTAAGAAAACAAGAAGACATGGTAAAAGTTAAATTATCTAACTTAAAGTTAAATCTAAATGATAAGGTTAAAATAGAAACCTAAACTTGTCTAAATTATATTGGATGAGAGTATTTAGACCCATACCCACCTTATTTTAGAAATAAATCAATTTTGAGCTATTAAAAACTGAATATGACTTTATAATAAAATAATATTTTTAGTTTTTTCTAAGGTGCCCCTCTCCTCCCTTATAAAAGGGAACCTCCTCCCTCTCTTCCTCACACCACTTTGAGCCTTCAAGCTCGGACAACCCCAGAAATATTCTATTCTACACTTCCCTAGAAACATCTTAGAGGTCCTGGTCTTCTTCAAAGACCAATTTTAGTGCCCTAAGAGGAGGTCTCAAAGAGGCACTTCAAAGAATAGGTAATGTCCGTTACCGATTCTTTCAACTTTATTTCTTCTTCAACTTATTCTTATTTAGTTATTTCATTATGAAGTAATAACATCAGCATCACTCATATACTGATATGTTATTATAAGTATTAAACAACTCTATTTCACCATCTATCCATCCTACGGAAAACGAAATCACCGTGCGTGCGTACGTACGGAATACCATCTCCACGCCGTGGTGTAATCTATTTTCCACCACCACCTTACTTGGATGGGTATAATGGTGTAAATAATAACTATATATTATTATTTTAAAGTGATATTGATTCTGAAATAGTATACATACACTCCAATACAATTCCACAATCATGGGAACGATATCATCGCTCGTGCGTACGTATGGAATACCGTCTCCACAATGTGATACGACTCGTTCTACATGATCTTCATTGCATAATGATTATATAAATGAATTTAATGAATAAATGTGATATTTATTACACTAATACCATTCTGGAAATGAGGTATCTATAACCTAAAAAGAAGAATAAGAATTTATTCGACAAAACACGCATAAGAACAAAAAGCAATAAACACCCGAATAAAAAGTAACAATGAAATATTATTAATAAGAAGATAATAATATGACCATATATGATATCATAAAAAATAAGTATGATTCTGGAATAAGTAAATGACATTATTTAAATCATTATATAGGAGTTTCGGACACTTACGAAGCAAATCGGACCTAAGGTAAGGGAAAATATCGCAATCTCAATTTTTATCCGAGATTGTTTTTACTTTAGAAATTATTGGGGAATATTTATCATCCACATCCATGTTTCTTCAATATATAATATTATTTCCATACACCTATGATTTTTTAAATCCAATTTTACCCTTCAGTGAGTTTTTAGTCAAAGATATGAAAGGAATCTATTGTCGTTTTTCATACGAGGTACTTTTTGACTTTTCCAACAAAAGTACGAGAAGAATGTTTTTTTAACTTATACGGCATGAATGGATTTTTAAAACATTATTTCCAAGAATCTTCCTTTACAATTTTTCAAGTTTATTTTTAATCAACTTCTTTTAGTTTAAAATTGTATGACATGTTAAGAAAGGAAAAATGTTTTTGAAGAAGAAAGGATATTTTCCTCAAGAATGGAGTTTAAGTGTTTTATCAAAATTATTTTCCATCTAAGATAATATAGGGTTATGTTTCTATACCTATTATTAAATTTATTTTATTATGTTGTGATGGAATTATTTTTATTAATTCCTTTATCTTATATGAATTGTTTTATGATGTCACAATGTTTAAGAATCCCAATTTTATTACATGGGTTATGCAATGATGTATGATTTATGATTTTGTGGCACACATAAGAATGGTATCATTATGAGATGGGTGGGACCTATATATCCCTCCAATGCATTGGGTAATGATTTATATCTCATGAGATAGACATGGCTGTAACGGCAGGTTAATCCGGTTCAGTGAAACAGGACTGAAACGAGGAGTGAACTCGGTTCAGAAATGGACTTTGTCCGCTAAGATAGTCTTGGAAATGAGTCTTGACTACTAAGAAATGATTCTCTATGATTATGTGTGTATTCCACAAAGTTTCATGTTTTATGTTATGATTATTGGGATTACATTTCACTACTATGATTTATCCCATGTTATGAAATTATGATCTCTTTTGCAGGTTAAGATTTCCGAAATGATATATTCTTATGAATATGATGTGATTGATATTTCTTTTGTTTACCCTTACTGAGCATTTGAGCTCACCCTTTTGTATGTTTTCTTTCCCCAGGTCATGAAGAAGGTTATTAAGTAGGATATTCCAAAAAGGGACTCTAGATATGATGAAATAAATTGGAGACAACGTAGATAATTTATGAACCAGTTGTTTATGTTTCCCAATTTCTAAAGACACTATACCTATACAGTCCTTTCATGGTTTTGTTATATGTTTTAATAAGTATGCTTCAATTTTGAATTATTAACAATGTATGTAAAGTATGGGTCGTTATAATATTACCTCTGCTAACTCCAGATCATGAGTGGGATAGTTTTTCTCATGAATTTTCAATGGTCTTTATGCATAGGTAATAACTCTATCATTATACATAAGGATAAAACCAATTCCTTTATTTGATGCATTTTTATATATCACAAACCCATCATTCCCTGATGGTAGGGTTAGGATCGGAACATTCACTAATATCCTCTTCGATTCATTGAAAAAGTCTTCTCATTCAGTTTTCCATATGAACTTAACCCCTTTATGTGTAAGCTTGGTCATTGGGTTGGCTAAACGGGCAATGCACTGAAGAAAATGTCGATAATAACCTACTAAACTAATAAAACTACATACCTTAGTTATGTTCATTAGAGTATGCCATTCTTGCATAGACTTTGTCTTCACAGGATCAACAGATATACCATCTTTAGAGATAATGCAGCCCATAAATGAAACCGATTTAAGCCAAAATTCACACTTTCTAAACTTCCAATATAATTCATTTCTTCTATAAGTCTTAAAAATAGTGCACAAGTGATTTTCATGATCTTTATAGATTTTAGATTATACCAAGATATCATCAATAAACACCACAAAAAAGTCATTAAGATATTCCTTGAAAACTCTATTCATTAGATCCATGAAAACATAGGGTGCATTAGTCAGTCCAAAAGGAATTATTGTAAACTATTAATGCCCATACCGAGTTCAAAATGTTGTTTTTTTAATGGCTTCCTTCCTCACAAGCAACTAATGATGTCCAGATCGAAGATCAATCTTTGAAAAATATTGGTCTCCATGAAGTTGATCAAATAATTCATCAATGAGAGGTAGGGGATACTTTTTCTTTATTGTTATAGCATTGATCTTCCTGTAATCAATGCCCAGCCTCATAGATCCATATTTCTTCTTAACAAAAATAACAGGGGATCCCCATGGATAAACACTAGGGAGAATAAATATTTTATCACTCAATTTCACTAGTTTTTTATTTAGTTGCACTAATTATATAGTGGTCATTCTATAAGGGGTATTTGATATGGGCCTTAAACCAAGAATTAAGTCAATGGAAAACTCAACTTCCTGCTTTGCAAGATGTCTAGGTAAATCCTACATAAAGACGTCAATATATTCTAGAACTATAGGTACATCCACTATTTGAACATTCTTTTCCTCATCCATAGTTATTGTATTACCTTCCTCCTCAATAATTGAATTCATCAAAGCTATTTGGGATGGATCTAGATGAGAATCAGAGGGTGATGTATCTTCTCTAAATATAAGGGATTCCACATCATCCTAAAAAATTGTAACCTCCTTCCTCCTATAATAAATTTTCACATCATGGTTTAGAATACAATCCATATCAAGGATTATATCAAATTCAATCATGGGTATGAAAATAAAATCAGTAGATAAATCATGTTTATATTCCATAATGGGGATTTCCTAACACAATATTGTTTCAATGATACTTCCCTTAAGAGTTTTGACTGACAAAACCCTTATTAAATCAAATTGTAAAAATCATTTTTTCTTGGAAAACTGGGAAGATATGAAAGAATGTGATGATCCAGAATCAAATAAAGCATTGGATAAGTTTGATGAAATGATTAAAGTACATTCCACTACTTCTTTAGGAAATTCAACCTCTGCATTTGTAACTGTATAAGATTTTCCTTTCTCCCTTTGCCTTATTTGGGGAACATTTCCTTGATTCTTAGGAAATTCATGTGCATAATGTCCCATCTCCCTGAAATTGCAACATTGTACATTGGTAGCTTCTTTCTTCCCGCTAAAATCTCGATATAGATGTCTTTTTCTCTGCACTTGTAACAGGCTCACATTCCCTTTAGGAAAGTGCTAGGGTGTTTCTTCCAACAATTACTATAGGACATAGGTTCAAATCTTCCCTTCTTCCCCATTTCCTTATTTCCTTTTTCCAGAGTTTTTAGCAGCCCTCTTCTTCTCTTTATTTTCTTCAAATTCATAAGACTTAGGAAATTCCTTTTCTTTATTGATAGAACTTGAGACTATATCTTCATATGATGAGAAAATTTGGGAGTTTAGATCCCTTCAGAGGAATGGTTTTAAACCATCAAACAATCGATCAATTTTTCTCTTTGGATTATGTATGTAGTTCTCAACATGACTTTCCAACCTTTTATAGTTGGCTTCACACTTTGAAACATTTTCATCCTCTTTCTACCTCAGATTCTATAATTCCCTTTCTATATCCCCTCATTGTTCATGAAGAAAGTATTTCTCTAGGAATATTCCCTTAAATTCTCTCCATTCCACCTCTTCTATCTCTTCCTCCTCCTTTGTATTCTAAATTAATGACCACCACTAATCCACATCTATGGATAGATGATAAACTAACATGATGACCTTCTCTATTTCATTACATCGCAAAGTGATAAATATCTTCTCTAGGAAACTTATCCACTACTTAGCTACAAATGGGTTTGTAGTCCCATTGAATGACAGAGGTTGTTGTCACATAAAGCGATATAAAAAATCTCCTCCACATGTATAATCTAGATGCTCCATATGAATAAGTTTATTGTTCATAACCTAAGTAAGTTGTCCCAGTATAGTTATAAGCTGCTCCTCACCAGTCGCAGTACAAGATCCAACATCATTATCTTGCATCGGAGTGAAATCCCTACATGGGATACGCATGTTCATATGGTTTCCATTTCTTCCAGTAGACTCCATTTCTAAATAATGGGATACACTAGATTAGGGTATGAATCATAATGTATAATCTCCATGTAGAAAAATACTTATCATAAATTTAATTTCTATAATTAACTAATCTCTTAGTAATAAGCATGGTTTCATTGAGAAAAAAAATTCATTTAAATCCTTCATAATGGATTGTAAATTAAATGTGAATCATCCTAAGTATATCCCCCTGGAGTGTCAAACTAGGTGCATAGGAAGGCCTGTTTTTGTGTACTAGGAAACCCCAGGTTAAGTATGAAACTCCTTGTTGGATTTTTTACTATTATGTACATCTCTGCTAGGACCACGTCCACTTTTAGTATCCAGGTAGCGATGTTTTTTCTAGAAATATACACATAATCTATTCCTTACCAAAATACCATGATTTCCGTGTATACTTATCCTCAAATACTTCCTTATGCATTTGTTCCCTAATCTAAATTTTCTAAATCTAGTTTCCAAGTTCTCTACAAAACTTCCTTTGATACCAACTATAAGGAATGATCCCAGTTTCCCAGATCCAGTGCCTTATTTGATTACATTGGAAAATAAATAAAGAATATTCCTCCATAAGGACCAATTAGTTTAGTATCATTGGAAAAATGATACATACATAAGTTCAACATTACAACATGAAATGAAAAACCACATAGAAATTTCTTCGACCGCATCAATAAATCCTAGGTTATTTCAGCATGTCATTCATAATAAATTTCTTCATGTCCTGAGAAAATGAAATATAATAAATAGGTGAGCTCAAATGCTTAGTAAGTGTAAGTAATACAATGGAAGATAACATAATCATTATGTATGGTGAATAACTAGAAACACATTCCTTTATAAATAATAAAATTGAACACATTATCACAAGAATAGGAGCTGAGTAAATACTACCAAAATAAAACATAATCATGGGAATTCTACTAATTGAATAACCACATGAACCATCAATACTATTTTCATAATGAGTGAATTCATAATGTGGGACATCATAACCATACCGCCAAGGCCTAGTGCCAAGACCACAAATAATCATTTTGTCAAGGCCTTGTGCAAAGACCATAGTTTGTCTAATGGGACCTACTGATGTACTGAGGGATTTAGTAGTCCCAACCTGACACTTAATCTATCCAATTAATTCTTCATGTGAATAGGGAGAAACATAAACAACATGTACAAAAATATTGAAACTAATATATGAAATGTAAAAAACTTTCCCCGAATGTTAAGCATATACACCAACCATTTAGAGTAAATGGGAGAATGGTTTTAAGATGGCACATCCACAGTCAAAACATAAGGGATGATATCATAAAAAAATTAACCCAGTTTCATCATATGAATCAACAAGAGTGCTGGAATGGGTAAAAATACTATTTTAAAATCACCAAGTCATTCGTGTTATAAAAACCCTTTTACTTGGAAAAGAAGAGTTTTTTGGAAAAGTATTTGTATAAAAATAGTAATGAAGTAAGATAGTATTTTCATAATAAAATTAGTTATTTTAGAAATATAATGATTGATAATAACATATTATATAATTCCCTTGAAAGTAGGTAAGAATTTGAGAAATTCCCTTGAATCGAGTTGTATTTTGGAAATAATTGTTTAAGTTCCTTTTAAAACATGTAACTTACAATAATATAAAGAAGGATTCTAGTTGGTAAAAATATATACTACACTCACATTGAATTTATTAATAGTAAATAATAATACATAAGAATTTCAGTGATGTATGTATACAATAAAAGTAACCCGAATGAAAATGGAGGTTCGGGTGGAATACCCTTACCTTAAGTCCGGATGTGTTCCCCTCTTGAACTTAATGTCCTAGAATATGAAGTTAGACTTATTAGTAACTTAATTAATAACATATTTCACATGTATTTAGTTTATCATAATTTTATTATGTTCATTATGTCCTTATTGATTAGTTATAATATTGAATTCTATCATTCCAGAGTGTTCGTTTTCTTGATATTCATAACTGGTTCACTTGTTTTTATGTAATGGAGTTCACGGGGAATGGATGTAAATCTATAGAATTAAAATTACATATTATTTATGAACATAAAAGTGTTTTAATGGTCACTTATACCTTTTTTTCCATTTAATGAGGATGAATCAATATATGAAATATTTATGACAACCACTTCGATTATTTTATTAGTATTTTATTATCAAGAAGTAGTTTGGTCATATGATTTAATATTATTTACATATACTAGTTTCTGAATATTAAATAGGTTAAAATAAATATATTTTAGTCTGTTTAAACTATAAAAATGGTTTCATGACTAGTAATTAAGGAGAAATTGAAGAACGAAACTTTTTCATCCACGAAGGTTGTAAATTGGAACCTCACGGATGATGATTTCATTTATAAAATAAAAGAGTGAGATTAATAATATTTATGATGGTTATTATATTCGCATGATATAATTATATTATATATATAATATTGGATTAATAATGGTTATTTGGAAAGAGGATGTTAGGAGATAATAAGAAAAGAAGATAAATTGAAATGAACCTAAATGAAAACGAAAGATGATTTTCCTTTTGTAATAATCTCCTTGAGAACCTCCTTAAGGGAAAGGGTTTTGATATTTTAGTAAGAAACAAAGATTCATGGACGTGGGGAGTGACTAGGAAAAGGTAAATAGGAAGAATTTTTAGGAGCTTCAAGGCTTAGGGGAGTGAAAAAAAGAGGAAGTGTGGGGGTTATAGTGGATGAGAGGAGTGAATTTTGAATATTTTATTCATTATTTTATTATTTCCCTCAAGACAACCAATAGTGTTGTTTAATGTTACCCCTAATAATAATAAGTGCATGTGAGTTTGAACCAAGTGTCATTACATCACTTATGATGTCATAAATAGTGTATTTAACTGATAATATGTATATATGGTATTTTATCATATTTCACTGTTCATAAAAAATTCATGAATTTCAGAAAATCCCTAAAAATTCACCCTAACCATTTTTCAATGTGTAGAGTTAAAAAATGATCTCCATTTTTTAAAAATAATTTTTTAACTATTATTAATTTAAATTTTAAAAAAATCATATTTAATTTGAAAATTAACAATTTTAAAGGTAAAATTAGTTTTATATCACATTGAAAAGTTAATTAAGATCTCATTATCTTATTACCTTAAGAAAATAAAATAATATTATTATTTACTATTCAAAAGGTTCATATTACTATTGATGTTACTATTCATAAGTGTATGTTACTACTCACCAAAAATCAAGATGGTTCTATCAGACTCCAAATGACTTACTGATCACAACTCAAGTTGACCGTTTTTCAAAATTCAAAACATATTAGAGGAAAAGTTGTGTTTAACGTCTAGATTATAAAAAAAAATTTGTTTTGTGGGACTATGTGTTCTATGCATTCAATATTTATTTTCAATACTTTGGGGTGTTACCAATTTCCCTAGAAACATCTTAGGGGATGAAAATTTTAGAGATGGTATTTGAGATATAAATTACCCTAGCCCATTGGGTTGGATTTTTTTTAAGGTGATTAAGATATGTCTTGAACACTCATGAAAATTGATGATATGAGGGTTCTAGGTGATGGAAGATATTCCCCTAGCCTTATGGGATGGTTCTCCTCCTGGAAAACCACTATGGATTCTTCTACTACTATCCATTTGATGTGGCACAACTATTCTCGTATAGTAGTTAGGTGCAATGGAAAACCATTATAAGAAACATTATTTATAGGAAACACTATGAATTATCATAACTTCAGTATCCATGTCCGAAATGAAATATTATTTCTTTGAGGGTCCTAGTTTTAAGTTGTTTTATCTATCCTATCCCTCCATTCAGAATGTATGGGAAATATTGAAGTGGGGTAGTTCCATTGTATTGACCAACTGGACTGAGCATTGCTCGGTCCCCTGACATCGCCAAAGGATATAACATTACAGGATGTCAAATCTGAGGGGTTATATTATTATAGAAGTATGAAGATTTTTAACACTATGTATTATCCACATTCTCGAATACGGATTCATGATCAAGTTTCAAATTTTATCTATCGATGGGTCATGAGGTAATGGAAAAAAGAATATTCCCGATTTGTGATGCTCCTTTCCAGTATTTGATACTGATCAATGGAGATAGTGACTAGTTCTAGCTATCAACAATGTGTCTTGATTGTTTGAAGATGAAACTTGTATCCTATAAAAGGGAGATATCATGCATTCATTTAGTGAAGATTAGCCCACATATTCTAGCACAGACAAGAATGCACTACTTTTCTATCTCATCTAGGATCTCATAGTCAAAAGTATTATGGGACCAGTACATGATGGGGATGTTTTTTCTAGATAAGTCTCTCCATATATCAATGTTAGCCTCATCTCCATCAGGCATTCATTCATCAATCTGGTCATTCCATAAAAGATGCTTATGAGGGTTTCCTACAGACTAGAGGGGATTGATGTTGTATGTTGATGGGGAACTATACGCAGTTGACCCTAATGTTTTGATCAACTCTCTATAATAAGGTGTCAGAGTTTTTCACACCTCTCTATATGAAGGTGTCTGGAAAAGGGGATGGTTTCCTTTTCCATGGGAGATATTGTCGTGGGGAGGTTGACCGTGGGGTTTTCAAGATTATAGTTCCTATGATCCATATACACACTATAATGAGGAAAACTATCATGGTAATGGCCATATTATGCATCAGTTGAAGAGTTGATTGACCATTGTAGCATTTTTAATGTGTCTCAAACAACCACAAGGACACTATCAATTGGAGGATTTGGATTACGGTCCATGATCTGCATCATGTTCAGAATATGATGACTTTTCTTTTTGAAATTATTCAACATTTTCGCCTGCTATATGACGGTTTCCAAAACATAGTTATAACTTTTTGGTGCTTTCAGAATATGTGACCGCTAGTGAAAAGCTAATGGAGTATGTAATTGAGTTTTCTCATTATTGATAATAATATAAGCTTGTCTTAAGGCATGTTCCATTCTCACATGGTGATTCTTAGTCAAGACAAGAATATGATCCCAATCTTGAGCTTTTGGGATTTTACATTGGTCATTATTAGTAGGGATATGAGAATTCCCCAAGAGATGTGTCTCTCTAATGTGGTGAGTCCTAGTTGAAATAGGAATATAAGCCTTGTCTGAATAGTTATTCCCCATTTTAATATGTTGATAGACCTTCAGAATGGGAGAAGGGATATAAGCCTCCACCTATATTTCCTTAGAATTATACTAGTGAAATGGTTCATTGGTGGACATAGTAATATGTGTCTGGATCCCTTGATCAGCTGGAATATGTGATACAAATTCAATGATAAGAATATGAGAATGTATAGAGGCTTGTTCCATTCTCACTTGATCATCTCTGAAAATAATAGGGATATATTCTCGATCATAGGCCTTTGGACTATGTCACTGGAAATATTCAACATGAATATCATCATTTTCCAAGGCATGTTCCCTACTCACGTGGTGATCCCTAACCATAACATCGATATGATCCTAATACTAGACCTTTGGAATATGCTTCCAGTATTTTTCGACGTTCATGTTCCCCTATCCTGAGGCATGTGCCTCTCTCACTTGGGAGCCCTGGTTGGAATGGTAGAATGAGCCCAGTACAATGCCTCATCCTTTATAGAAATATTCTGATAATCCTCTTACATAGGATCATGAATGTTCACTTCCTCTATTACAAAAACTTGTTCATATTTAATTAAGTATTGAGTTTCATTGGCTATAGGGATATGAATATACACTGATCCCATTATCTATAAAACCACCATTATAGATGGAAGAGTTCTTCAACTATTGGTGAGATATAATGGAATTTTAGTATAGTATGTATAGGGATATAATCCTACACATTTTCTATCACCGCTATATAATGGATCGTATCTTTGATTTAAATGGGGATATTCTCCCACTTATATCAATATTGTGCCACTAGAATATTCCTATGGGCTTCATGAATAGGGATAAAGATATGTGCCATCACCATTTCTACAATGGGAATGTGCCCAAGAAATTTCTCTGAGTAAGAAGAAGTATGTGCCTACTTACTGGGGACCACTAGAATATTACACCATACTTATTTTGTTGGAGCGGGGATATAAGCCCACTCATTGGTATCCAGAACCATAATCACCTGAAATTTATTACTTACTACCTACACATGGGCATCAAATCTAGAAGAAAGTTAGTTGGTACCCTTATCAAGTCACTATTGTGTACCATTGGGATGGTTCTGATGATAGTGGTTGATATGTACCCTCCAAAGTGGCACATAAACTAGAGGGGATCCATATTTAGCTTCCTGGTTCACCTTCATCAGAGACTGAAGGTGACAGTTTTCGTGCTCTGGGTAAAATCTCTTAAAGTGGATGGTCATGGTAGCAAGGGACACTTGATTTTCTATAGATTTTCATGGGTGATGCAGACTCACTGGTTTCCATGATTGTAGAACCTTACAACTAGATTCCATGGTTGGTATTGTACCACATAGGTAGTACTCTAGGGCCATCATGTTCGCCACCAAACATTGGAGTTGTCAAGCATGTGAGACATTTTTATGACCCTTGGGGTTTGCAACCATAAGTGATTTAATAGAGCGATTACTATATGATGAAGGCATTGTATCATGTCGGGATGATGTTGATGAGATCATTATCTGAAGTTATGCATTCAAAAAATAACAAGGTCACCATTTAACTCAATATTGTAGGCATGATATTCTCATTTTGATATGCATGGATAACATAATTGTTCTTTTATGCCTGAACCTTCTATTCTTCTCATTTGGTCTTTTCAAAATGAGTATTGAACTATTTCATGATAACCTTAGTTAAATAATATCACTTGTATGAGCATGTCATTCTTACTACTTTTTTTATAGGGTATTCAAATAAAAATGAACTAATGTAATATTACTGTGTCATTTGAGAGATTTTTTTCAGGATCACCATTTAATTTTACATATAATATGAAAAACAAATATCCTGATGGATAATAATCAATAATTTTTCATTCTAGTGATCCATATCATGTTCACCATTTTTGTTTCATAGAGAAAGGATGTGGATGGAATCCACATGGTGGTTTGATCTCAAGGGGTGTAAGGCCTCGTTCAATGGTTCACATTATGTTTTCCATTTTTTATTCCTCCTATGAAAATCCTAGCAGTAACCCCATATGTAACTAGGTACATACCCTCTTTCCAAAAGAAGGATGACATATGTGTTTTCAAGACCAACTTCTCTTAGGGAATCACATTGTGAGAGAGGATGGTATGTCAATCTCATCATACCCTTTTAGGTAAAATTGTATCATACTCTAAGAATCTCTCATATATTCAGCATATGTTTTCAAATATCTTATTTATCCATATATAGACTAGTTACCCTAACAAAAATATCACATGTTAATTATATTTTATGTGAAAAAGAAGGTGTTTCTTTAGTTAGTCCATCTATATGTATTTGAAGTTCCATATATTTTTTCAGTAATGGGAGGATTCTTGTGTGATGAATACATAGAACCATAAACTTTGGGATTTTCCACCACCCAAGGAGGTTTTTAAGGTTATCAGGAGGGCATTGAGCCATTATTAGGTATCCTACATATCCGAGTTACTCTAGATATCAAAACCCACGAATATTGGTGATATAATGACACAAGATTGACGTACATGGACATTTCATTTTTTTAGTAATACATAATATATTACACAAATATATGTACAAAGACCGTATTAGTTTAGTGTATTTGGAAACTCAGAACATAATCTTCTAACATGGTGAATGATCTTCATCATCTCCCGTAATGATATTCCCCTTTATTTTTCCTACCTAAAAACTTTTTTAATATCCTAGAGAAAAGAAAAAATAAAAAGGGTGAGATAAAATTCCCATTAAGGGGAAACATAGAGAAAATAAAACAAACCATAGACATTTTAATGTAAAAACATGAACATAAATTTTAAACATCAAAATTTTGAGACATAAAATAAATCATGGAAGTACTTAAGGCATGGATCATAATGGAACATTAATCATGATAGAATAGAATTGGCATAAAACATGTAATTATTGAATAAAAATAAGAACATAATATGATTTACATAGTATCCAAGGTGTTACTTCCAAGACCATCATAGTGGACAAAGTCCATTACTGAACCGGGTTTACTTTCTGTTCTAGCCATGTATTAAAGAACCATATTTACTTATCATTCCAGTAATGTCTATATAATGAGATATAAATCATTACCCAATTCATTGGATGGAGATATAGGTCCCAAAAATCTCATAATTAAATCATTCTTACATGTGCCTCAAAAACATAAAAACATTTACCATAGAATAACCCATGAAAAAAATGGGTTTCTTAAAAATCATTCCATCATAATTGATATAAAACAAATGGATTTCCTAAATTTCATCCCATCATATAAAAAATAAAATCATAGTAATAATAGAGATATAAACATAACCCTATTTAAAAGTGACATCTTATATGGAAAATAATTTTTTGAATACACTAGAAATTAATTCCGAAGAAAAAAACCATTGTTTTTAAAAATTGTTTTCTTTTCTCAAAATCCCATGAAATTTTAAATAAAAAAAATTAAGTTGAATATAATCTTGAAATCATGTAGAGTAAGATTTATGTAAATAAGTTTTCCTAAAATTGTAAAAATCCATTCATGTTGTATATGTTAAAAAACATTCTTCTCGTACTTTTGCCAGAAATTTCAAAAAGTACCTCGTACTAAGAATGAAAAAAGATTCCATTCGTAATATTTAGTAAAACTTCACCAATGGATAAAATTGAATTTAAAATTTGTAGAAGTATATAAAGAATATTTTGAAATACATATTTATGAATCATGGAGGTGGATGATAAAAATACCCCAGTAAATTCTTACGAATAAACAATCTCATATAAAAACGAGATTTGAAAAGTTATCCCTTACATTGAACTTTTCGTTAGTTAAGGGTGTGGTAACCTCCTAAATAATGGTTAAATAATGTTTTTTAAATTATAATGGGACCATATATATATTTATGATATCATATATGATCCTATTATATCATTTTGTTAATAGTATTTCAATATTACTATTATTTCGGTTGTTAACGGCTTCGTTTTCCCATTCATGTTTTGTCATTTAATTCATGATTTTTATAAATAGAAGGTATTTATTCCATTAAATTATGTTCATAATTATTATTTTCCCTCATAATATAAATTTTATAATCATTATTTAACTATTAACATCGATAATGAATATCATCGTGTCATGGAGACGGTAGGTCGTACATACGCACGAGTGACGGTATCAGTCTCATGATGGATGAATAGTATGTAATTAGATGGTATATTAATTATAAAGAATAATTATAATGTTATATTAATTATTTAAATACATTTTACTCTTCATTATTCCCATCATAATAAATTATTGTTTTAGAATAACAAATTACACCACAGCATGGAGATGGTAAGCCATATGTACGCACACATGGTGATATTTTTATTTGTAGGATAGATAAAAGGAGGTATACGGTTGTCCCATTATTAGTATAATATATCATCATGTATAATATTATATATTTATTACTTTATTGTGGAATAAACATAGAATGATAATGTAAAAGAAGAAAATAAATTGAATAGAATTGGTAAAGCAATTACCTATTCTTCATTGGACTTCCTTTGGATCTCTTCTTAAGGACACTAGGTATGGAATTTTTTGGAAAACCAAGACCTCCAAAAGTTAACTAATAATTTTTATAGGAGAATTGGGTGGGTTTTGGTCGATCTAGAAGGCTCAAGGTTGTGTGAGTAAATGTGGGAGGAGATTTCTTTTTATAATAAAGGAGGAGCGACGCTTTATGAAGGTATTGAAATATTATTTTATTATAAAAATATTTTCGGTTTCAAAAGGTCAAAAACTCATTTAATTAGAATATAATATGATTATTGTTCTAAATAATTTCAAAAAATAGGTTTTAGACAAGTATAGGTCTCAAATTTAACCTTATATTTTAGCTTTAACCCTTAGTTAACTAATTTAACTCTTACCACGTCTTCTTGTATATTCATACTATACAGTTAGTATAGTTACTATAAAATGTCAATAGAAGCTTAAGTGGTTAAATAATGGAATTTTTAACATTATATATATTTTTTTTTAGAATATTATATTTTTAGGACTATTATATCATTTAATAAAATAGTAATTTTTTCAAAAACTCATTTGTGTCAATTTTTATACTATTCAAATCATGAATTTTTAAAAATACATAACAACTTTATTAATCCAAAAAAACTTCATTAATTCAAATATAACAAGACATAATCATCTATAAAATTCTTGTATGACATAAAAAGTTCCAAAATAAATTTAATTTAATATTTATAATCTCATTTATTTAAATCATTCATTCATAAGGTAATCACTAAGTCATCATTGTGTCATAAATAAATTTATTTATTTGGTGTCTAAAAAATAATAAATAAAATACCACGATGTAGGAAATATTTTTAACTTTAAAATGACAATTTATAGTCAAAATTATCTTATGTATAACCCTATATTGATATTGTTTTATTATGAAGATACAAGTTTATGTCATATTTCTCTTTACTTTAAATTAATTCATATAAAATGTCATTTTCACATCCAAGTGGTTTTATGGGGTCCCAAAATCGACCCAAGGATGCCCATAGTCGTAAATATCTCATAAAATAGGATTATAATATGTGTTAGGGTAGTTTAATATTATTATAATATTAATTTTTACCCATATTTACCAGATTTACCCTTTAACCATAGTAAATAAAATAATAAATAAAGTTACTATTCATAATGTACAAAAAATAAAATGTGCCTATTTAAAAAAAAATAACCATGTGATTCCAAATATGGTATCCATTTTTTCAAATTCAAAACACATAATTTGCAGTAATTAATTTAAAATTAATTCATGTTGTCAAAACCAAAAAGCAGATTTTTATGAAGTAATAACTATCAAAAGATTGTCATGTGTTTATGTCCAATATTAAAGTGAAATTACATAAAATGACCAAAATTGGACTAAATTATAATACTATAATCAAATTACACTTTAAAACTAATTAAAATTACAATCTATCAATATAAATAAACTAGATGAAAAGGCAGTTTTTACTTAAAATGCAGTATTTTTCACTATTCATTAAAAAATGAACTTTATAAGGAAATTACCAAAAATTTATCCAAAGACAATTTTTATATCTCTCTTACAAATAATAATTTTATTTTGTCAAATTTAACTTATAAAAGTGTCAAAATGTATATTTAAAATGGTTGTACCATTAAAAGGCAATAAAACTGCATAATTTTGAAAAATACTTCTTTTATTCAAAAAATTAATTTTGTTATCATATAATGTTCTAGAATATGTTTAGGATAAATTATAATGATATATATAATTCCAAATGTTTTTAATACTATTCATAATGGCTATTTTATATCCCATTAAATAATAATATTTTAATATTATATCATTGATTAGTGAAACTCAGTATTGTGTATAATGAAAGCTATCGAGGATGGTTTCTCTTGTGTGTAACGAAATACAAGTCATTGTTGTGTGTAGTTTAATATTACTTTGGTGTTTCATATAACATAATCCAAACTTATTTATTTTATACATCAAACAAAATCTATACTCAATTTTGTGTGAAATTAATTCTATAAAAAGAACATGAAATTGTGTGTAATATAGTCCAAGAATAGTGGTGCATAGAATAAAATATAATACAGTGTTGCATATAATGAAAGATAATATTGGTGTATCGTAAAACACAATAAATCAAAGAAATTAAAAATAATTTATCCCATAAAATCTCAGTGTGTTATAGGTGAACACGTGCAGTTTAACATCATGCAAAAATGATCTATATTAGTGATGTGATGCACCAGCTATTTGAGATTGACTACCTAGGAGATTTCATATGCATCCTGACTATGGACAGAATTAGAGTTATTATAGTTTATTCCGGCCCTTAGGACTGGACCCGTCATTGATGTACTCATATGGAAGAGGTTTATTTCATGCCTATTATTGGGGCTTCCATATTGAGATTTTCTTGGCTAGTGGAGATTCATTATGTGAATGATATGATTACAGTAATTCCCTAATATAAAATGAGTTGTGCTTGATATGAGAAACTAGGGATAACAAATGATCAATATCATTGTATATGGTTATATGGATTATATACTAGAACAATCCCTAAGAATATTTATTATAGATCTCAGACCTGAGGGTGGAATCCTATGTATCTTAGTAATGGAGGGAACCATTGTTCTCATAGTTAATTTGATCAGGGCTTATAAAGTGACATTTACCTTGGCTTTGTATAGGATCATTATGCAAATGATATGATTATTGTAGCTCCTTAAGCCCATGGGAGCTATGCTTGGTGTGATAAACAAGCAATGAAAAATGGTCAATGTCATCACATAGTGAGTGAGGGACATACATATTGGGAAAAACCTTTGGAGATTTGATATAGAGATAAGGCCTTATAAATGAATCAAACATATCTTGATTATGGTGGGAATGATAGTTCTTATAGTTTTTTTTATCTAGGTTTACACACTAATAGTTCCCTTTATTTTATTGAGTCTTATTATGAAAATGATATAATTATTACAGCACCCTAAGCCCTTGTAATATTTGATCGGTGTGAGATACAAGGGATGGAAAATGATCAACATTATCTATTGGTGGGTAATGTAATTATGTATGGGACCTCAATTTAGAGATTTTTAATGGATCTTGGTCCTTAGAATGGATTCCTATGTATCCCAATTAGGGTGGGAATCATAGTTCTCATAGTTCATTTTATTGGGGCTTACACACAGATGTTTCCATTTTTTCAAGGCTTACACACTGAGGGTGGAAAAAGGTTTTAATCCCTGGGATTCCCTGCTTGATCGATCCTTTTTTCCTACTTGTCATTTTTTTATGTCCTCTCAACATAACTTTATTACCTAGTTGACATGTCTGATAGTGTCTTCCTGACATGACAAAGTACAATTTTATAATCCATTTGACTTGTATGGGGACTTTTCATAATCTGGATGGAATTCCAAATGGATTTCTCATGATCAAGGATGTATTTTTTGGATGACATCGTAGGACCTGTACGGTATTTCCCGGGATCCTCAACTGGCCAAGTTTATTTTTATGGAGGGCATCATGAAACTTCTCAAATATGCCTACAGGGTGTCTCCAGAGTAATTTAACATGCCTGGGTGCTAATTAAAGAGTAGGATTAAATGATAGGGTTCCATTATATAAGTCAAGAAGAATATCTAATTAACATTTAATGGTTTTTTTATGATCCTAGAGAGCCTCCCAGGGGGCTGTGTGACATGATCTAACATTTTATGTGGTTTTCACATGACTCCAAATAATATTCCAAAGGAGTTTCATGAGATCCTTGTAACATGTCCTGGTGTTTTCACATGACTTAGATGGATCTCACAAAGCTCATGAGGGTAATACAAGATGTATTTGTTTGAGTCTTCTACCTTTAGTCTTTGTTCTATCACTAATATTGAGAATTCCTTAGATTTATTTAGTTTCTATTTATTTTATGTCTCCCATGATCTAACATATGTGGGGGATGTTCATCATGTGTCCCTTCAGATATCATTCACATGATCAATGTGTGATCACACTTTGTTCTTTAGGGATGGAAAATGGCCATATGGTTGTTTGTCGAGATATTACTTAATGGAAGACATGTTGATCTTGAGATCATCCACTTCGAGAAATTGACTCTAGTGCTAGTGCATCTGAATGAAAAACATATAAAGTGCTCCAGAGTCCACTGAATTTTTTATGATAGGAAGAGGTATATTTTTCATTCTATATTGTGGGATTTATATGCATATCCTCCCTAGTTTATCATCACTTTGTTTGTATTATATCACTCATATATAAAATGGATTCAGCAAAGGTATTTTTCATCGCACATCTTTACAGGTCCCCACCATGGATCTTTCCCAAGTTCATCGCCTAATTTTTAGCGACTGTGAATCCCTCCCCTCAAGGCATCCTTTTTTTATTTATTATTAATGTGGAAATTTTTTATTTACATATAATTCCAAAGGACATTCACATTTTCATATTAATATGTACAAGGTCCTCCTTGATATCAAGATTCATTCTAAAAGGAATTCATGAGATTCTAGAGGCCTTGTTTGGGACATTTTGTGATTCTAGGATGGCATGTCGAGGCACTTCTTGGGATCTGTTTGTCTTATTAGGTAGTCTCGTGAATCCATTCTATGAGCATTCATAGTGCATCACAAAACTATTACGACCATAGGAGGCTCATATATCCCCTTCTTTTAATTTCTGTTGTTTATTTTCTAAAGGATTAGTGTGATGATAGATTACATGAGTATTTTCAATTACAATTACTCTGCCTCTTGATAATGTATCACATGACCAATAAATTACATATGGATATGTGAAAAAAATTTATAGAAAATCCAATCATTTTTTACTTATAGAGTAATCTTGGGTTTTAGATGTTTCCTAGACATACCAATGGCCTTTCATTCAATGAGTATGATAGGGTAGAGATCTTTCTCAAGATTAGGAAGACATATCTTCAAATTCCTATGCTCTCTTGTAGACCTCTTGGGTAAAATATCATGTCTTTTATAACTGTGATTGGGTTTTTCCTCTTCCCTTTTATTTCCTTTGTTTTATTTTACAATGGATTGAGGGTTTCATAAATTTTCTATAACGTTGTCAAGGAAAATCACTCTAACCATCAGTGATCCATCACATGAGTTTTAAAAATGAAATTGGCCACACCGTAGTGGATATTTTCCTTTTATTCTCGAATAATTTTCTATGGGTTTTTATGCATCATCCAGTTAACAAACCACTTGTACTAGGAGAGTTTATTCAGCTACTACTATGTGACCAATAGTTGTTTGAGGGTCCTTCAAAAGATTATAAGGTGTTGTTAAGATAGTCACCATAGGATCTGATGTAGGTTATTCACTAAAAATGGTTCCTTCATATGACTTTTTCATGGTCATGTGATTGCATGTCTTTTATATGCTTATTCAATCCATGAATCTTGGCCACCTTCTCCTGCGTTTTATTTCTGATGGAAAATAATACCCTTATCTAGGTATTTCTTACATAGTTAATTTACTAATAACAATTTGGTAGGTATCAATACCCATATGTATTATTAGAGTTTTAATGTTGTGATTTCCAATAGACCATGACCTTAGACATAGACCTTAGACAGGATTTATAAGGTGTGAGTTGTATGAAATCTATCTTAGTGAAATATTTTTAGGATGTGAGGTTGTTTTCGGTAATTGTTTGGTATATTGGCTATAAGTGAGTACAGATGGTTCTAGGGAAAGGAGTTTTATTCCTATATTGTAATATAGCATAATCAGATACATTTCTATTAATGGAGGAAGAAGGAATCTTCAATTGAGATCTGAAAACCACAAATCCTTAGGATTATACAAGGAAAGAATGGAAGAACATCAAAATCAATGATGTAGGAAGATGATATTTAATATATCAGTATCATAGAACCAATGATTGAGTTTTGATTTAGTTTTTTATTTTACCCTCAGTTGTGTTCATAAAATGGTTCGGCACATTGTGATCTTTCACATATTACTACATGCCTTGGTAGGAAATTCTCTTTTTTTTATTATTAACTATTTATTTATTACTATTTTTGATGTCCTTATGAGTACCTCATTGTAATGGCCCAAACCTATCTGGTTCATTCCATTACTAAAATCTTGTGTTTTTTGTGTTTTGGGAGGTCAAAGTGACTCATCCCCAAAACTATCCCAAATTTCTAGTTCTGTGTATAGTGTTTCCAAAATGGTAGGTCTACAGGGTTTCCAGATCGGTAGGTCTACAATGTTTCTAGAATGGTAGGTCTACAGTGTTTCCAGAACAGTTAGACATCTAACAATAGGTCTATAGTGTTTCCATAATGGTAGATCTATAGTGTTTCTAGAATACTGAGACATATAATGGTATGTTTATAGTGTTTCTAAAATAGTAGGAATACAATTTTTACAGAACAGTGAGACATCTTATGGTAGGTCTATAGTGTTTCCAGAATGGTTGGTCTACTCTATTTCCAGAATGGTAAGAAATATAATGGTAGGTCTAAAATGTTTCCAGAATGATAGATATATAGTGTTTTTAGAATGGTAGGTCTACATTATTTCCAGAATGGTGAGACAGCTAACGGTATCATGAATAGTGTTTCCAAAAATGTTTCATTTCCTTTTTCAAATTTCCATATTTTTCCTAACTTCCTAATTTCATCTGATTACAGTTTTCTTTGATGAAAAATTCCTTAAAAGTTTTATTTTAATGGATTTATGGCCAGTGCGAAGCCCATAACTCCTATATTAATTATCCTATGGATCGGGATGCCTTTACTTGGTCAAAATATTTGGTTAATGCAATCCTCTTTTAATGGAAAATCCAGCGTATCATAAATAGATTCTCCATTAAATCTTCTAAAGTGACATGATATCTTCCTCTCTTTTTATAGCTTCTTGTTCTCTAGTGAGAGACGCTCAAACCTTTCGTCCTTCCCATAGTAGTGGTGTGATCAAACCATAATCCTTAGATCAGTTCCCCTTAATTTTTCTTCGTACTGCGTTCCCCCCTCCTGTTTTGGTGCAACCAAGTAGTATCAATCAATATTCAATATAAGGTATGATCTATCATCATTATTTTGGGTTCCTCTCCTACTGTTTCTCCTTGCCCTATTATTTCATGCTATCTTCATATTCCAAATGGACTTTTCTTGGGTGTTTTTTGGTCTTGTGGTGTCTCTGAATCCTTAGGAGGATGCATTCCTCCACCATCAAATATAAATTTGTATTAAAAATACACTTTAAAGACTAGTGGGAAACCATCATTCACAAAAAAAACCACTACATGCTAAAGGAGACCACAAAGTTATTAAACACCAGACTAAGGTTATTTGAATCATCCACTCTATGTAATTCCTAGTGCAATGTGCTAACCTGTGTGTTTGGATCCTCCCTAATAAGTTCTTTGAGATGATAGATCATCATGTCCATTGTCTGAATGAATTATTCCAGAGATATTTTTCCTTGATTGAAACCCTGAGCAATTATTCGATCTTGATTGTCGATACAAGATTCCTTATCATTGGTGGCCTCTACATGCAGCCTTCTATCCTAAATTCTTTCAATTTCCTTAGTTGAGGCATTGGGTTTCATGTCTTTCTCAATAATTTATTCCTTGGAGTGAAATATGAGCTTCAGACACTCTCCTACCTCTTCTTCTATTACCTTTGGTTCTCTGTTTGGATCGTCGTTATCCCTGTCGTGCAGGACTTTTCTATCCTTGCTTTCACCTTTCTTGGTCGACCTAGTTTCCATTGATTTTGGAAATTAAGAATAGTCCTTACATCCCTTCGGTTTTTCCCATATACAACAATGCATTTCCCAGAGTCACACTTTCCTTTTAGCCCCTTCTTATTTCTAGGGCTATGAGGACCTTTCCCTTGGAAACGATCCCAGTTGTCCATTGAGATTTGGCTATAGCTATCAGCACTTGAATCATTCTCCTCATGCGACATTACTTGGTCTTTTTCCACCAGATTATCAAAACAATTCCTTAGTTCAACCCTGAAGACTTTAATGGGGGGCTTCAGCCCAAACCACTTGCTCAGATCATTGGGGAACTGCCTGTTATCCCCTACAGATGTAGCCTTTAGATAGGATGGGGGTTAGAGAATGTTTGGGTCCAAGGGACCCAACACACTCCCCTCCTCCCAACTCCCTATACTAGGATGTGTCCCTGCATTATCAAACTGGGGCACCTCTTGTATTCCAGGGGGATCAGCCACCCTCCCCTACTCAGGCCTCCCTTTGGTAGGGGGAGGCACCACAGTATATAGCAGAAGCACCTCCTTCATTTAATTCCCAGGAAGTTCGGCCTCCTAGTGGTTTCCAGCCCCTATTTCATCACATTCATGATCACCATGAGTGAGTTTCTTCATCTCCACTGTAGTCCTGGTATCGGTTGTCTGCTCAAAACCAGTATAGGATTACTGTTCCTTATTAGCTCTCAGATCCTTCAATGGTATTCCCATGTTCTGTTTTAGCTGATCAAACACATCAGCCACCTTTGGATTTTTAGTCAACCTTCTTCCCTTACGCTATATGGAAGTCGGAGGATCATTGATCCCCTGATACTCCCTAATACAACTCCAGTCCACAACATCCTCACCCTTCTCTCAGATGGTTCTGATAGGGGACTCGCATACTTCAATGGTGCCACCGTCCATAATATTGGGTGGACCAGACCAGAGTCGACTGGAGAGGCTTTATCAGCACATATAAATATTATTTCCTATGCAGGAACAACCCAAGAAAAAGGGAATCCATTAGTGGTGGCATACCTTCTGAATCTAGTAGAGCTCTCCCTCAATTTCAATGACAATTGACTCCATTAGGCCTTTCAATAAATCAACTTCAACACAAATCCTTGGCTCAACTGGGTGATAGATGGACTTGGAGCGGGAATCAGAGCAAAGGTAGCGACCAACCAGATTGCCTATCAACCATAGGATCACTGGGTTCTGAAATAGTAATAGAAGACTAGGTAAGGATATCTAGAGATCTGAGGTTGGAGGATTTTGCCTCAGGTGAAAATCTAAGGTCCAATTAAATAAAGAGAACTTGAACCCCTTCATAGAACGCGGAGCAAAGGCCCAAGAAAACACGAGGTCATATTCATTAAATAATTGAATCTGTAAATGTCTTGCATCTAAATGACCTACCATTACACGATCCTTCAATTTCCAAAAGGAGAACACAAACCGATCAAACTCATCAACTGACGGATGATCCCTCCCAAATCGGGCTACCAATGTGAGATCCAGTAATGTTGAAGCTTCTATGAACTCTAGAGATGAAGTCCTCCAGGAGTGGTGATCGTGATCTATTTTGTTGGACTATCCTTATGCAAAGAGCATCAGAAACCTTTTGAGGTAATGGATTCATAGTCTCTGTATTCTTTTGCATGAAACTATAGAGTTATCATTTTTTATCCCACTAGTCACAATGGAATTGATATAATAAATATTTGAACTCGATAAATAAATTGGTATCGACCATATGTTATTGCCTCTTATTTTATAGATAGTGTGATATCTTTTATTTCCTTGTTTAGCAAGAAATTATTGACAGAAATTGGTAAATAATGTAAACTGGTATTAATTATAATTACTTTTATAAGATAAAAGAGGAATGTAAAATAATTTTTTTTTTGTCGTAAGCATGATTGATTGAATTAATTGATGAGCCAGAGGCATGTTGATGCTTTTTTATATTGAATTAAAAGCATTTCAATTAATTGTTCAGTTAATTTTTGATATCTTTCTATTTAGGTTGCCCATAGTTGGAACCTACAATTAATAAATTGGTTAATTCCAAATGGATTAAAGAACCATATTTTTGATAAAAATATAATGTCTCGTAGGGATCTGAGTTACCCTCTTGCTTGTATGGATGAGTTCCTTATGATTTGGACCCATGAGTTCTTATTGTGTTTGAAAGTTGGATGCCTTTAAGGTCCAAGATCCTAGTTGATATGATGTTTGTTTTCCTTCTACTTATGATGTGTTATGAGCTTGGATGGATGTTTTGAGATGTGAGGGTAGGGAGGCCCAATGGTTGTGGAAACAGTTGATGCCTAGAGTGGCAAGATGCATCAGTTTATGCATGTGGGTGTTGATGAGGACACCAGAGAAGAGGAAACATGGTGTATATAAAGGATTTGATGCTTTCTGAATCTTGTTGGTTGTTTATCTTCATTACTTTCCCCAATTCTCAAGGTGGCTGGTCTTTCTTACCCTCCTTCCAAAAAGGGGAAAATATGAATGGGGTATGCCACATGCTTTCTGTGTTTAGATTCTTGAGGGAGGATGGGTCTATGCTATTACTATAGTTAGAAAAGACATGATGGGTAGTTCATATAATCATCGTGTTGACCCCCCATGTGTTTTGTATCATATAATTTATTTCTATAATTATTTGGAATATGGGAAAGTAATAATTCTATTAATAAATGATTGAATAAATGATGTTAACCCATGGGATTGGATCTTGTTGGATCACAATGCTGAGGTTGAAATTTAAAGGGACAGTGTAATTTGGGTGTGGTACTAATAAAATGTAATTAGGAATTAATAATGGTTAAAGAATTAATTGACGTAATGTGAAACCGATAAAAAGGGATCAAATAATCTAATGTATCTCTTTAAATGTTTGTGTGATTATAGGATACCTAGTCTTAGTAGTGTCAGTAGGAAGTATGAGAGATGTTAGTTGAAAGTTGAGTCTAATAATTGTTTATTCCCAAAGTGTGGTTGTGAGATATTTTATATTCTTTAGTTTTTTGTGTTTCTATATGCTAATCCACCCTATTAGTTAGGGAAACTGACACCCTAGGGATTCTCAGCCGTGGGGGTGGTTTCTACAAAATTCTGGTGGGAGGATGGATAGATTACTACCCCCATTGGCACCGCTCTCTTCACTTGGTAGTTATTAGTGATGGTAGGCACAATGGTTAGTTTTCCCCATATACGTGTGTAAATGGTTGTAATGGATTATGGTTATTCACCCATATATATTCTAGATATAGTTTCCTATGGACTACTATAGGTGTAATGTGTATAGACTATAATGGATTGAGGATCCTTACTTGGTGTATGGGCTATAATGGCTTGAGTTTTAATGTCTGGAATATGATACATGTTATACGAGTTGTGGTGGCCCCCAAAAACTACCTAGTTACTTTGGTTACATGGACATGATAGTGGTGCTGCATGAGGTGTATGTTTTGTTGCTTCTTCCAGGTGTATGTGGGATATCCTTTTAGGATAGAGATGCTTAGGACATGCAACATTGGGGAAAAGTGGAAAACCAATGGGGAAGTAGTAACAGGGTACCATTGATATTCTATATTATATTATATACTCTTGGTGAGAGTATCCATGGTGAGGCTAGGAACATAATATACTTGTTTAGCTGATGATTTAGTTTCACTTGTTGTTCACTGTGCTTTAGCATGCTTTATTTACTTTTTCATGAGAGGATATGGGGAGGATCCTACTGAGTATAAGGTTATACTCACCCTATGTATTTATAACATGTTTTTTAGGTCACTTGGTGCAGGTTCGAGATCAATATGGTTACTAATATCTTGGGGTTGTAGGAGTTATTTGGGCTCCATGGATGTTTTTATTTTTACCTTCCTTTTATACTTGTAGTTTTCCCTTCCAGTTGTAGTAGTTTTTCATGACATTGCATATGTGTACTTGGGATTTCATTTATCTTGCAGTCTAAGTTGAAGTCAGTTGGTTTCTTTCTTATATATATATTTTTCATATGTTCTCTAAGGTTAATTCCTCCCATTTTTGTGGTTACTATAACCTCGGTGATAGTCGCCAACTCAGGTCCTACTAGAGGTGGGACTTGGGGGGTCACTATCTACCTTCTCATATTTCCATCCCAGGAGGGGTACACCTTGTTGGGGAGAGGGTCGTGATAAAGTGGTATTAGAGGTCATGTTAAGGGACAGGACGGATTTTTTTTAGGAACAGGTGAGGTAGCATGGGTAGGTAGGGGAACAGTGTTAGTCGAGTTTAGAAAGTGATGTAAACACTAGATATCGGCTGAGACATAGGCGTTTGGGGGCCCCTAGGATCTGATGCACATACCTTTATATTTAAAGTGGCTACTAAATGAGGTGATACTGGTTGCAGGTTTGAGACCTAGGAAAGGATCATCCATAATTATTCTTTATTCATATGTTTGAATGGGTATACCTTTGGATAGGTTAACCTAAAATAAATAAAAGAAAATTATTAATTAATTAGTTTTGAGTTGTCTATATTCTAGGTTTAGGATCTCTAACTGTTTTTGATTTAGTAGGTACGGATCTAGGTCGATATCCTCATTAGGTTTTCATAGAAGATGCCCATTAGTCTATTCTAGTAGATCTCCATAGGGTAGGGGTTGATGATTATGAAACATGGAAGACACACTGAGAGTTTTAGCACCAGAGTCTGCAGAAGTATGAGGGGCCCATTTTAGATAGAGTCATGAAAGATTGGTTCGAGTAGGTTGATTTAGCCTTTAGTTTTATCCATTCTCAGAAGGAGTAATGGGTGTATTTGGTTATGATGATTATTTGTAGGGGATCAAGGCAGTGGTGGTTCTTATTCTTTGGGGATCATGAGGATTTGGCGATCTCGTGGGAGGATTTCTGAGATAATATCAAATTCGAGTTTCTTTCTTCGACTGTGAAGGCGTCTGGTCACTAGGAGATGCTTACCCATAGAAAGGGGATCTCTAGTGTGAGAGAGTTTGGAATCCATTTCAGGAACCTTTTACGATATTCTTTGGACCTATTTCAAAATGAAGAGGACAGAGCGGGGAATTTTTAGGAGGCTTAGCATCCAGAGATCCATCTCTTGGTCACCTTGTTTATGCTAAATAAATATATTGAGGTGATAGTGAGGGAAGAGGTCATTGAGAGTATGTTAGCTAGAACCAAATCTTTACGAGAGGGGAATCATCAAGATTCCCCATAAAGCAGAGCTATGGTCTGAGGTTCTCAGTTTTTAGGGAAGTAGAGTTTCTATTTTGCCAGGGGTAGGACCCATCCCTTAGCATCTAGTTTCTCCAGGTGCAGAAAATCTTAGGCCTATAACAATGGATCATGTAGTTTTTTCATTTTGGAGGTTGAGGAAATTAGTAGTGCGAGTTCCCAACCTTTTAGAGTGGTCATTGTGCACCAGGTGTTCCACTCTAGGTTCCAACATTGAGGCAATTCCAGTAGAGGTAGCAGTAGCAGGTTGCACCATATTTGGATCAACAGAGTGCATATGGGGTTAGAAAAGGACAACCCTAGGATGCACCCCATCCACAGAGAGCATATCACAACCATGGTTATGGTCTTCATCAGGGTCAGAGAGGTCGTGGAGGAGGTCTTGGTCAGCTTCATGCTTTAGGGATGCTAGTGCCAGGTGAGCCATACATCGTTCAAGGTACTGTTTTCTTGTTTTCTACATGGGTGTATGCCTTGTTTGATTTAGGAGCAACACACTCCTTCATATCATATTCCCTTTTCCATGCTTGGGGACATTAGGTATAGAGGCTTCCAGTGCCCTTGGCATTGACTATTCCAGTTGTAGGTCGCGCTGAATTGATTGAATTATATAGAGACTGTGAGCTAGTGTTAGGGAAACACCACTCATGGAGAGATTTCCTATGTTTACAGACAAAACCATATGATTTCTTCCAAATCATGGATTGGTTGTATTTAGTGCAGGCTATCATGGATTGCTTCAGTAGTCATGTGGTCTTATTCGATGCTGATAGAGAGCCAGTGGTGTTTGTTGGCGAGAAAGACCCTCAAATGGGTTAGAGCTGTGTTATGTCATTATCATCCTTTATGGATATGCTGATGTTGATTTCTTCAGAGGTTTAGCCATTGGCGTTTCCTAGGGTTTTAAAAGAGTAACTTTATGTCTTTCCAAAATAGTTTGTATCATTAACCCCTCAATGAGAGATAAGGTTTGGGATCGAGCTATACCCAGGAGTGTCTCTTATGTATTTTTCTCTGTATAGGATAGCCCCTTATGAGTTATGGGAGAATTGTATATATCTCGACAGTTTGTTACAGTGTATTTTTGTTCTCCTGAGTGTGTCACTGTGGGGTATACCAATTTTATTTGTGGTGAAGGCTGATGACATTTTTCAGTTGTCTATCGATTACCATCACTTAAACAAAGTGACAGTGAAGAATCACTATCCTCTTCTGTGGATTGATGATTTATTCGATCATATGTACAGTTAAAGTTGGTTCTTGGAGATCAAATTGTGGTCAGGGTATCATCAGATGTGTTTGAAGGATAAGAATATCTTGAAGAATGCTTTTTGTTGTTGTCATGAGCATTATGAGTTTTTTGTAATGTTGTTTAGTGTGACAAATGCTCCAACTATTTTCATGGGGTTAATGAACACTGTGTTCCGTGAGTTCCTGGATAAGTTCCTGGCAGTTTTCATCGATTAAATACTTGTGTACTATATATGAGGAGGAACATGCCGAGAATTTTCACACCATTTTTAGAGTTCTTCTTCAACAGAATATGTTTTGGAAGTTGTTTATGTGTGAGTTTTGGGATCTAGAAGTCTGTTTCTTGGGGAATGTGGTGTCCCAGAAGGGATTAGCCATGGATCCTTCAAAGATAGAAGTAGTTGTGTCTTTTCCAGTCCTAAATACATTGGAAGAGGTGCGATTCTTACTTTGTCTAGAAGGATACTATATAAGGATCGTAACCAATTTCCATCGGGTTGTGATTCCTCTGACAGCATTGACCAGGAAGGATCTGATGTTCGTGTTGACTGATCAGTGCCAGGAAGCTTTCAAGTATTTGAATAAGATGTTTGTAATTGCTCCAGTTCTTTGTCTACTAGCTGAGGGATTTTAGTTTGATGTTTTCTATGATTCTTCGCATCTTGAGTTATGTTGTGTTATCATGCAGCCGATATCATTTGTTTATTATGTGTCCTGATAGTTCTTCCCCCATGAACGTAACTATTCCACCCATGATCTCTTGTTGGAGGTCATGGTGTTTGGTTAGATGTTTTGGAGATATTACCTCATTGGTGAGTGGTTTGTGGTTTTCACTGATCATTAGAGCTTGAGGTATGTTTTTTTCAGTGTGACTAGAACTTGTGGAAGTTTCAGTGGACGGAGTTCTTATAGGAATACAACTTTGAAATCTCATATACACCTTGAAGGGGGGATGTTGTAGCTGATGCGCTGGGTAGGAAGTCATGTAGTGATGTAGTTCATAAAACTGGTGATTTTTGGAGAGTAATGGAAGAAATTTCATCATTGCATCTAGATATGGGAAAAGTTAGGGGAAGAGGCCGTCTTTTTAAATGAACGTGCAGTCATATTTGGCGCAATGAGTGGAGGAGTCTCATTTTGGGGTTCTAGAGGTGGAGGTCTAGAGAGACTAATTTTTTTATGTTGAGGCCCCTTATGGTTAGTCTAAGCATGAACAAAAAAAAGTGGTGTATTAGGAAAGGCTTTTCATTCATTTGGAGATGCGTGAGACGGTTCTTAGAGAGTTCCATTATTTTCCCTTATTAGTTCATCCTAGCATGAAAAATATGTACTGAGACTTGAAGAGCTAGTTTAGGTGGCCTGGGATGAAGTGTGTAATAATGGATTTTTTGTCTCAATGATTTGTCTTCCAGAAGGTGATGGTCGAGCACCATGTCCCTTGTGGATTGCTCCAGCTACTAGATATTCCTCATTGGAAGTAGGAGGACATCTCAATGGGTTTTGTTACTAGTTTAACTTGTGGTTAGGGAGGCCATGATACTATCTGGGTGGTAGTGGATCATTTAATGAAATCATCTCAATTTTGAGAAATCATGGAGTTGAGCTCAGTGGAGGTTTTCTCAAGGTAGTATCTGGATGAGGTGGTGATACTCCATGAAGTCCTGAGAATGATCATTTATGATCATGGTTTTTGTTTCACCTCCAAGTTGCGGAGAGGTCTCCAACATGATTTTGTTTCTTATCTCTTCCTTATAAACTAATTTTCATCTCCAGATGGACATTCTGATAGAGAAGACCATCCATACTCATGAAAACATATTGCACTCTTGTGTCTTGGATTTTGGAGGTTCATGGATGAGGTGGTTACCCTTAGTGGAGTTCTCTTACAACAATATTTTTCACTCCACCATCAGTATGGTGCCATTAGAAGACATGTATGATCAATCTTTCCATTCTCTATTATGTTGTACTGGGGTTGGAGAGTCAGTAATTCTCGGATCGGAACTAGTGTAAAATACCAAAGAGATGGTTCAGGTGATTCGTGAGAGGATAAAGGAAGCGTAGGATCATCAAAAATCATATGCCAATCAAATTATAAGACCTTTAGAGTTTGATTTTTGTAATCATTTGTTTCATAAGAGGACTCCCCACCATGGTAAGAAAAGTTTTGGTTGTGGGAGTAAGCTTTCTTATAGGATTTTTGGGCCTTTTGAGGTGTTGGCTGGTGTCAGAGCCATGATGTATTGAGTAGCACTTCCTCAACAGATGAGCAAGGTACCTGATGTTTTTCATGTGTTGAATCTTAGTCATTATCTTTATGAGAACTCTCACATCATCAATTGGGGAGATATCAACGTTGACAATGATGTGGTATTTGATGAGTGGCCTGTGGATATCTAGGACCACAAGGAGAAGGTGTTGTATGTGCATTTTATTCCCTTGGTTTGTGTATTTTGGTGACACAGTGGCGTGGAGGAGAGTACATGGGATCGTGAGTCACAAATACAGGCATGGTACCCTGAGTTTTTTTCTGTTTAACTCTTTTCATTTAACCATGTCCATTTGTGTTGGGAAAATTTTCGTTTTTATGATATTGATTTCTTTGGTTTCTTTTGTGGCTTCCTTTCTTTTGAGAGGTATCTTGAAGAGTAGTTGATCAGACACCTTTTTATGTTTCATATCTGGGTTGGTTTTGGATTATCAAGGATGAGAATGTTTTGTGAGGTATTTTATGTAATGGACCAGACCTATTTGGTCTATTCCCTTGCGAAAATTTGGTGTTTGATGTGTTTTGGGAGGTCAAGATGACTCATCCATAACTCTTTGCCAAATTTCAAGTTCTTTGAACAGTTTCTCTAGAACGGTATGTCTACAATGTTTCCAGATCAATATGTCTATAATGTCTCTAGAATGATAGGTCTACAAGGTGTCTAGAACAGTGATACATCTAACAGTAGGTCTACAGTGTTTCCATAACAGTATATCTACAATATTTCTAGAATGATAGATCTACAGTGTTTCTAGAACGATAGGTCTACAGTGTTTCTAGAATGGTGATACATGTAATGGTAGGTCTATAGTGTTTGAAAAACTATAGGACTAAAGTTTTTCTATAATAGTGAGACATATAACAGTAGGCCTATAGTATTTCAATAATGGTAGGTCTACAGAGTTTCCAGAATGGTGAGACATCTAATGGTATTTTTACAATGTTTCTATAATTTTAAATCTATAGTGTTTCTAGAATGGTAGGTCTACAAAGCTTCTAGGATAGTGTGACAGCTAATGGTGTCATGAACAGTATTTCTATAACTCTTTCTCTTCCTTTTTCAAATTTCCATATTTTTCTAGATTTCCCAATTTCAACCATTTAACATTTTCTTTGACGAAAAATGAATTAAAATTGTTGTTTTAAGGGATTTAAGGTAGATTCAAAGCCCATAACTCATATATTAATTTTCATAAGGTTTGGTATGCCTTTACTTGTTCAAATCGCATGGTTTAATGTGATCATCTTTTAATGAAAAATACAGTGTATCTTAAATCACTTCTCCATTAAATCATCTAAACGGATGAGATATCTTCCTCCCTTGTTCTGACTTCTAGTTCTCTAGTGTGAGATACTCAAACCTTTCCTCATTCTCAAAGGAGTGATGTGATCAAAACTTAATCCTTGGATCATTTCCCTTGATGTTTATTCCTGCTGCATGTTTACCCCCTGTATTGGTGCAACAATGCAGTATAGATCAATCTTCGATATAAGTTATGATATATTGTCATTAATCTAGGTTCCTCTCCTTCTGTTTCTCCTTTACCTATTAGGGAATTATATCTCCATGTTCCTAATGGAATTTTCTTGGGTATTGGTTGGTGTAGTGGTGTATCTGCATCCTTGTGTTGATGTAGTCCTCTAGGAGAGGTGACCCTGATCTGTTTGGTTGCACTGTTCTCATCAAAAGAGAATCAGCAACTTTTTGAGGTAGGGTATTCATAGTCTCTCTATTCTTATACATGAAACTATAGAGTATCATGTTTTATTCCACTAGATCATAATGTAATTGACATAATAAATATTTTAATTGGATAAATAATTTAATATAAATCTTATGTTATTGCATCTTGTTTATCTAGATAGTGTGATATATATTATTTCCTGGTTTAGAATGTAATTATTTAGGGAAATTTGTAAAGAATGTGAAATAGGATTAATTCTAATTATTTTTCGAAGATAAAAGAGGAATGTAAATTAATTTGTCTCTTGTTGCGGTAAGCTTGTATAATTGAATAAATTGATGATCCAGAGGCACATTATTGCTTATTGATATTGAATTAAAGGAATGTCAATTAACTATTTGTTAATTTGTGATAGCTTACTGTTTAGGTTCCCCATAGTTGGAACCTAAAATTAATAAATCGATTAATTCCATATGGATTAAAGAACGAGCTATTTGATAAAAAAATATAATGCTTGGTAGGGTTTTGAGTTACCCTATTGCTTGTAAGGGCGAGTGCCTTGTGATTTGGAGCCATGAGTGCTGATTATATTTAAATGATGGATTCCTTTTTTAAGTTCCAAGAACCCAGTTGATATGATGTTTTTTTTTCTACTGCTTGTGATGTGTTATGAGCCTGGATGGATGTTGTGAGTTTTGGGGGCAGGGAGGCCCAATTTTTGTGGCATCAGTTGATGCCTAGAGTGGCAAGATGCATCATTTTACACATGTGGGTGTCAGGGAGGACACCAAATATGATGAAATAGGATAAATATGAATGATTGGATGCTTTCTGAATCTTGTAGGTTGTTTATCTTATTTACTTTCCCCACTACTCAAGGTAGTTATTCTTACTTACCCTCCTTCCAAAAGGGGAAAAGAGACCTGGGGTATGCCTCATGCTTTCCGTGTTTATATTATAAAGGATGGATGGGTCTACTCTCTTAATATAAGTGGAAAATATTTGACGGGTAATTCGTCTACTAACCATGTTGTCCCCCTTGTATTTAGTAGATTAGAATTTTTTTCTAGAATGCCTAGGAATATGGGAATAATTCTGTTAATAAATGATTGAATAAATGATGTTATCACATGGGGTTGGAGCTTGCTAGGATTCAATTCTGAGGATTCGATTTAATGCGATAGTGAAATTTGGGTGTGATACTAATGAAATGTAATTTGGAATTGATAAAGGTTAATTAATGGTTAAATAATTAATTAACATAATGTGAAACTCATAAAAAGGGACAAAGTAATCTAATGTATCTATTTAAATGGTTGTTTTCTTATATGATGTTTAGTCTTACAAGTGGTATTCAGGAGTCCAAGAGAAATTAGTTGTAGTTGAGTCTAAGACTAGGTTATGCCCATAGTGTGGTTGTGAGAAATTGTATATTCTGTAAAAAAAATCATTACACTACTCCACCCCATTAATTAGGGAAACTAACACCCTGGGGATTTTGAGCCCTATGAGGGGTGTTTTCCCCAATATTTTGGTGGGAGTATGGATGGATGACTACCCCCTTTGGTCTTAATTTCTTCTCTTGGTAGTTAGTAGTGCCGGTAGGCATAGTGGTTAGTTTTCCCCATATATGTGTGTAGAGGGTTGTAATGGATTGTGGTTATTCACACAAAAATATTCGTGATATAGTTTCCTATTGAATATTACAGGTGTACCATGTATAGGATATGATGGATTTAGGATCCTTACTCAGTGTACAAGCTATAATGTCTTTACGTTTAATGCCCGACGTATGATACATGTAATATGAGCTTTGGTGGCTCCCAAAAACTACCTCATTACTTTGTTTATGTGGATGTGATGGTTGTGCTACACGAGGTGCATGTTGTGTTGGTTCGCCCCGGTGTCTACAGGAAAGCCTTTTTGGAGAGAGATGGTTAGGACGTGCGAAGTTGGGGCAAAGAGGAAAATCAGTGGGGAATTAGTTGTGAGGTACCCTTGATATTCCTTATTATATTATATAATCTTATATGAGATACATGGTGAGAGTATCTATGGTGAGTCTAGGAACATAGTATACTTGTTTACAAGATGAGTTAGTTTCACTTGGTGTTCACTATGTTTTAACATGCTTTCATTCCTTTTTCACGAGAGGCTCCAGGGAGGATCCTATTGATTATACTGTTCTACTCACCCTATATATATATAAACTATTTTCAGGTCACATAGATCAGGTTGGAGATCAGGATGGTTACTACTTGATTTGGGATGTAGGAGCTGGTTGGGCTTCGTGGTCACTGCTATTTTTTCTTTCCTTTGGTACTTGCACTTTTCCCTTCCAGTTGTAGTAGTTTTGCATGACATTACATATGTGTACTATGGAATTCTTTTATATTTCATTCTGAGTTGGAGTTGGTCAGTGTTTGTCTTATCTCTCTCTTTGGCATCTGTTCTTTTAGAGGGTAATGCCTCCCATTTGTGTGGTTACTATACCCTCAGTGATAGTCCCCAACCCGGGGCCTACTAGAGGCGGGACATGGGGTTCACTGTCTCCCTTCTCACATTATCGGCCCAAGAGGGTTAAACCTTGTGGGAAGGGGGTTGTGACACTCACACTCACATACACTACATTTACTATCTATATAAGAGAATTCATTAGAGGTGCCCTACAGTGTTCTGTACACACACCCTTCTTGTGACACCATTACACTTGGGCAGCTAATATAACATTAACTTTAGTGAAGGAACATGTTAGGATGATTCTCAAGACTGGTCAATTGAGATGTCTCATATATGTCAGTGTACATTAGGTATGTGCTTTAAAATAGAAATGGTTGTTGAGTAATTTACTTAAATTTTTAGTTCTTTTGTGTACAGATATATATGTGTTATACTAGTGAGCTATCAATATGGTATCTATGACATGATTATTTAAGCATTTAATTTATTTAATTTTATTATAATAGGCTTGTTATATTAACTTCTTCAACACTATTTTTATTTACTATTTTAAATTATTTTTGGTCATTTTAAATTGTTTTTTCCTTATGATATGAGGGTATATTCATCTCCCAAGCCCATCCTAGAACCTTATAGCATTTCAGTATCCTCTACAATACTAGGAGGCATGATTTAGGCCTTATGGTGAACAAGAATTATGAGTTGTTTTCTAGAATATAGGTCAATATGTGAAAAGTGGAATCACATTTATTACATTATTATTTTATTACAACTTGTGAAATATATGAAATGAGTATTAGGAATGTGTGTAATCCTCTGATAAATATCAGATTGATTCATCTATAAAACCTTTTGTGTTATTAAGTCTTAACTGTTAGGGATATGGAATTATTATTGTTTATATGTGATGTTAAAGTTTACATGAATTTATATTTGGGTAATATACAAGTGATATGGAGTTATGATTTATTATGTAATTTTTTGGGTCTTAGACCATTGGTGATAGGGAAGTTATTTATTTTGAATATTGGATGGTAGATGAAAAAGGTATTTGACATGCATCAGATTAGGGATGTGATTAAAACATATTATTGGGATTCTATACTGTTATTTGACAAATTATGATAGATGAAAAATGTTTTAAGTATCTATAACCAAAAAATGGTTTTTCTCTAATATATGTTATTAGTTGAATTCTACTCAATTTAGCTTATTTTTTAACACTTCATTCTAATGGAAGGATATATGTATATAAAGTGAGATACTTGATAGTGAGTTCAATGAATTAGTCCTCATGAATAAGAAGTGCGCTGATTGAAGTAGGTTGATATGTCACTTGATTCCATTCTATAAACCCTTATGGGTGTATCCTTTTCAGGTGTGGTTAACTAATTATTATTAATATCATACACGGTGTTTCCACATAAATTAATTTATAATATTTTACTTAACCTACAATCATTCATGGTTATCTAGTCAGAACCACCAGGGATGTGAATATATATACCTAAATGTTTATAGTAAACTAGAACTCAAGGGTGTATGATTATATATGAAATAATGATTAGTGTTAATATATTATCTTTTCTATGATCATATCATGATTCTCCATGTTAAGTACATTAGGTGGATTATTGAGGAGGATCATGGCCCAATTAGACTGTGTATCGACATGTAATATTGTTAGTGAACATTCCTTATGTTAGTACATACAAATTAGTTTCACTTAAATTGGTTTCTAATTATATCATATAGGATGTTTTCCTTAATAATTTAGTAATTGAAAACACATATAATTATATAGTTCTTGAATAATTTTAACTGTGGTGGGTTGACATTATCCTCATCTCCCTTTTAGATGGTTGATAAGAGAGTTTTTTGAATTTCATTTAAATGGGTGTGTGAATGAATCCCTACGAGATATGACGTTTGTGAGAGGTTACACCATTGGTCAAGGTGGTAGAGACTAGTTACTAAAATATGATACATGATCAATAGGTCCATGTTCAAGGCTCTGAGGACCTCATTTTTGACTTAGACACACAAGTAGGTTGATGGTTTATTTGATCCGAGGTAGCATGTGATAGGGGCTTTCCTAGGATTACGAATGCATGTGAAATCAGTGATCTTGGTTTGATTCTCCTATTGAGTTCCATGCATGGTAGGTGATTTAGTTTTGTGATATAGTCATGATGATGACATGGGTTTTCTATAAATACCCTAGGGTGCTTATGTAGAAAGGTTATATTCAATAGGGTAAACTATCTAGATCCTGTCCATGTTGACCAGTATTTTCATGTTTGATAAAAAAAATTAGAAATTATGTCATGTGACAGGTTTTTTTGAATAAATCATGGATTAAAAGATTTGATCGATTCTAAATAGAAGTAAAAAAGGGACCCCCTAATGTGTTCAGACTAATATTTCCTTCATCATGGTCAACATTGCCAAATTATGGATAAATTAGTAGAGCGTGTGTCTGGTGATGATGGTATGAGTTAGGTAGACATGTTACCATTTAAATCGCAAATTAGTGAGTGGTTGTGTGAGGTACAAGGAAGGATGGATTCAATTAAATCTCATGGAAATGGTTTCTTGTGAGTTGTGATGAAATTATATATTTAACTCAGTAGTAAAGGATATATTGATAATGGACCGTGTACCATGAGATGGATGAACCATTAATGGACCTCAACATTCATTGTTTAGAGACGTGGTGTCTGGGTTTGGAAAAATAAATGTAGCCTTGTTTTATATGATCATGGATTGGGAGATGGATAGACACCTATTGATGGGATCTCTATGTACTCATAGTTTAAATATTATTAGGCATAATATATAGACATCATCCTGATTATAGTGATAGAATGTCATATTTATTCCTATATAAATAAAATTATTTTCTTGTTATATTACATTGGAGTTTCATTTTAGGATATGAATAAGGTAAGTATTGTGTTGGGGAGTACACATTAGACATTTGAGGGTGGTGAACCCTATTGTGAGATGAAAATGGGATAATTCCATGGAAATCATTATTGGGTAGTGGGGATAAGTGATTAGTGATGTTTTTGTTAGTGCTCAATATTTAATGGATTTACAAACAAACATACCATTTTTATGGGAAATATTTGGTATGATATGTGGTAATTATAAGCTTTCATCATGGGTATGATGAAAACATTACTCTTAATGTGGGGATAGGGACATCTGTTTCATGTATATTTCCCTCATGTGAGAAACATCGTAGGAAAATGATACTGACTGTGTGCTGGTAATTTTGGCACTATTATTTTGTTAAATAAATGGTATTATGTATGGATGGAGTTATCATGATTTTTGAGGTACATATTTTAATACTAAAGTGTGTGAACATTGAGTGCATGTATCTATCATGGGATAACAATTATGATCCAATGATATTGGAATATGTTGGAACTAGTATTCCAAATTTTCATGACACAAAAAATAGATAAGGGTTTGTTTCTATCATGAAATGTCATAGGAAATTAGTTTCTGTATTCAATGAGATTTCATGGAATGATCCAAATGTTCCTTGAAGTATTGGATATGGATGATGTTTTATTGATATGTCATTAGTATAATCTGAGTATTTTTTAAAATATTTTTTGCATGGAACATTTCAAATTCATTGTTTTGAACTATAGTATGTCGTGGATGAGAAATCGAATAAGGAAACCCATTGAGATAAGATGAGTCCAGTATGAGGGTTATACATGGATTTTCCAGGAAATGACAATGTGACCAGTTTAGTGTGGTCATTTGGGATTTGGCCAATTCTAAAAAATTAACTACCATTTTAATAACATCATTAGGGAACTAATATCTTTCTCTAGTTAGATATTCTAATGGTGATATTTTTATGACTTAGAATTTACAATTTTAAGTAGAAACCTATTATTGGGAGTTTTGTTGGATAGTATAAGAAATAGGTGAAAACATGTTAATGTATCAGGGAATATGGGCTTAATTATGGGTTATTTTTTGATTAATCATTTCCTATGACCATTGGATTGGGTTTGAAAAATTAAGAATCATATGTTGAAGGGGAAATGAAATCTCATTGGGTGTTAATAAAAATAAAACAATTGTATCAATTTAGTTTATGACCCATGTAGTTATTTTTTATCATTTTTAATCCCACCATAACTTCTTATGAATGTGAGGCATTAAGGTGTCGTTGTTGTAAGATATCGTATTTTTTTCATGTTGGAAATTTATAAAAGAGTTTGAGTTTTAAATTAATGAATTTTTCATATACTGATCGAATATTCTGAATTCTACTTGGTTGGTTGTAATTCCATTAAATGATCTTTTATATGTGGTTTGATGCATGTAAGATATACTAAAGTTTTCGGGGTGTCCTAAGGGTTCAGGGAGAAATACTAGAGTGTTAGAAAGGTGTAGGTCAAAGAAAATGTTGAGATCATGGTTAGTACTACCCATCCATTCCTACTATACAATCCTTTTTGTATTTTATACTGATTTGAGTAACTATATATAATTTCAAGGGAAATCATGTGGGGGTTTTTTAATTTCCAACTACATGGTACACAATTGGTGCTTTATTTTACTAACCATTATTTGAAACCATTTGAGGTTGAGGTGTATAAAAAAATTTCCCCAAATGGTTGGAACCTAATTTTTTGGACTGTAAATAATAAAAATATACCCCTTTAATAGGGTAACAATGACATATTTCCCCCTCCAATCATAAAAGGGGTTTACACTCTTTTCCCATTCATGTCTTCGAATTTCTCCCCCACTTGTGTTAGCCTACTTTTCCCTTCATCCATGGGAGTTCTTTCTCATTATTAGTTCGAATCGAATACTATAAGCTGGGTCAAAATATTAGAGATATGTATTATACATAAATAGCCTTCATGGTGTTTTTCTTCATATAATTACAATTATTGTATTATCTGATTGGAGTTTTCATTCCTAATTTTACCAGAGCACGGAGGAATCAGATATTGATTTTTTTTCTTTGACTCATTATATAAAGAGGGTGGACCGAGAGGTCATCTACACTTTACATCATGAATTTTTATTATAGTGTGTCATAATCCTGAATTCTTATAACTTTAAATCATAATTTAAATTATTTTAATATTTTTTTTAACATCATTATTTATATATTTTTTTGAATGGAGTTGTGGGAACCCGGTAAACCTTCATCATATGGTTTCTCAAATTTTCATTAATATATGGAAATCTGATGAGATATCACCAATTATTCCTTTTTTTATTTTATTTTATATTTAATTGTTTCATTTTTTTTATTGATGTTTTTGTATAATGATTAAGATTTCCAATTTTAGGTAGTGTCTTGGAATCTGATGCATCTTGGCTCGGACAACATCAAGCATAGATGCCCCATGGTGAGAATGGACAAAGCATCTGGAGGTATGCACATATGGTAAAGTGTTTCCTAAATGTATGATGTCTATCATAACTTATATATAGTACTTATTCATGTTTATGGTATTATGTGTATGCTATGGCATTTCCCTAAGAGTGATTACCACTATTAGGACACTCTATAATAAACAAAAATAAATAAATTTAATTAGCTTAGCTCAAATAGATGAATTCTAGGGGTCACTAACAACCCCTTCATTCAATTTTGATACCTCGAACCATTACTACGAATTTGAGTAAGGATCCCATATGGGGTAACCTCATCTGTGATCTATCATAGAGGATCCCAAGTAGGATTCCTCTAATTGAATACTATTTCCAAGGATCCCAAGAGGGATTCTTTTTCTTACGTACTGACCTAGTGGACCCCAAGATGGGTTCCTTTTCTTTTGAATGAACCTGAAGGAACATATGAAGGATTACTATGTTGAGTATTGATTTTGGATACCCCATGGGTTCCCTAATGGATAATATAACATGAAAATTATAATTTTTGATTTTGGGTAGAGATAGGTTTGGGTGTCATATTATAATCCATACCATACATTTTATCCCAATAGGGTGTGGTAGAAGTTGTTGGTTTAGGCATTTATCCACCCTCACTCTTTTGTTTATCTTTTCAATTTTTTACTCTTGTTACAATTACAGTATTTAGAGTTTCGTTATAGTATTTTAGTTAGTGTTCTTGATGAAATTTAATGTATGATAGGGATGACTATATGTACTTCCTAGGATTCAGTTGTTTGTTCTTCCATTTTTTATGATGCCAAGAGGTACATTCAATGATCCATATTTTGGGGCTTATTGAATGACTATTATTTTATCATGATAACTAGACATACATCTTGGGATACAGATTACAAGACTTACATGTTCGACAGTTACCATTTCATGATGCCCTGTATGTTACTGGGATTCCTACACTATAGAGAATTATTGAATTTGGTTACTAAGAATGTATCATGACTCTCTTTCAAATTCACTAAAGGAAGATTATGTTCTCTTTGAGTGATGCCTAGGATACTCCATAGGGTTGAGTGGACACTCCACTACTAAATTTATCATATCATTACAGGATTATGATATGAATCCATTAGTTGAATTGATTTCATGTATGTACTTGGATCTAGAGATAATTCGTTTAATGTCAAATATGGGTTATCCCCCTTTGGTATTTTTTGAGTAGAAATGTCGAGATTACCGATAAAATGAATCATAGGACATAGAAGTTAGACATAATTTATATTGAATGAGTGGTATAAGATCATGCATAATGAAACATTTAAAGTATATCTAATTATTACCATGAAACCTTTGTTATTGTGAATGGTTTCTAGAATGGGTGAGTTCCAAGATAGGATGTGAAACCCCATATGGTGACATGTCATTCTGAAATAAATTTCTGGAATTATCCAAAGAATGTGTCATCGATCAAGATAATGGACATAATGATTTAAAGGATTACAAAATGGTTGAGTGGAATGATATCCCACACAATACCAAGTCATAAAATGTCCAGATGATTGAGATCTCGATCCAAATAGTTGGTTGTGGATTTATTTCATAATTATCCATAGTATCATTCTCGTATAAGTTGGGGACATTTTGAGATTGTTCATATGGATTCATTCCATGGAACGAGTTTAACTTTTTACATTTCTTTGAGTAGTTATGTTTTATTATAACTTTTATCATTATAATAAGCTCACATACACATAAATCTCATTAAAAATATATGTATGAGTCCATTTTTATAGTACCATAGTAGGTTTTGTACTCACATCCTCCTAAGGCTTGAAATAATCTAGGTTACCTGAGTTGATGAAAACATTATTTTATAGGCTTGGATGAGGTATGGAACTATCCAAGAGGGATGGTTCATTTATGTACATTGAGTTTTGGTATGTGTTTTATCTTTGATATGGTAGTAGAGTGTTGTACATCTATTCATATTTATTTTATGAACTCTTAGATATGTGTTCTGATTAATGAGATATTAGTGTAATATGAGTTACATAGTTGTTTAGTCCATTAATTCATTCCATTATATGATTATATCCTTATTATATTTACTAATTTTTTACTTTTTCTATTTACTGGAACATATGGTGTTTTCTTATTTATACAGTTTCTTTTACTATGATATTGGGGCATCTCCTCTCTACTGACACACCATTAGCCCTCACTATTTTTTGGGATCCTCTGGTGATTTTAGAGGCACTCATGAGGCCATGTGGTTAATCTAATCAGTGCACAATTTAGTGTAATTTATATAGGCATAATAAATTTGTGTAACATTTCACCCTATAATGGGAAATGAAATAAAATTTCTTGTAGAGGTGGTAGTCATCTTGTACACAAAAATGGAAATTTCATTTTCCATTGAATAGGATGGTATACAAAAATAATTTAATTATGATTTTTTAAAAATAATATTGTTATAAATAATATATTTTTATATTAAATAAATATTATGGAACATCAATGTTTTATGGTTATGAAAAATTTAACATGATATTCATGGGGGCGGTACAATGCTTTCATGCATTATGAAAACACAATTTTTCAAATGGTTTTGAAGGAAAATATAAAATTTCATTCCATTAGTATAATAAAATTTTATAATATTTATAATACTAATGTTATCAAACATTCATGTATATATTTTTTTATAGGGTATAAGAAAAAAATATTACGAGAACTTGATTGTGATTGTGACATTTACTATTGTATGTTATCCATTTGGTAACACCTTAATGATTAATATAAGGGTATTTTTTAAATACTAGTGATTCTATAAATTTTGGATAGGTTATATAAGAGTGTAGGGTTGGGGTTTGATAGAAATATTAACTATTATGGGTAGAGAAATGGGGTGTTTAGGGGTTGTATTTGTAAGTGAGAATAGTGGAATTATTTTAGTAATATAAATTTAAAAGTCTCATTTAAAGGGTCAAAAGGTTGTAATAATAGAAATTAAAGGATATGAGATGAGATATGTTTGATCTACCACTCATTGACTCATTTTGTGTCATGTTTCCAATTTGTCTTATGTTTCATACCATTGGTTACATGATTTTCTACATAATTTACCATAACCAAAGTAACTAATTTTTTCATAAGTATTTATAATTTTATTCATTAAAATAAAAACACACATTTTAAAAAATAAAACTAATCTTCCCTAATATGATATAAATTGTTTTAGAAAAAAAATCAATTGGTAGAAATATATGTTTAATATTATCCTACATAATGTGTAAGACCAATTTAATTGAAATTCTTATTTTAAACATATAAATAATTTTTATGATATAATTAAAAAAATTGATTTACCTTACATAATATAGTTAATAAATAAAATTATGTAGTTATATTAATGAAATATAATTCAAAAATAAAAATATTCTTTGTTAAATGATACTTAAAAATGGTGATTTTTGTAATTATAATAAATGATTTCTTACATACTAAATTGTTAAACATGGGTTTTATAATTTCATCATTGTAATTTTAAATTAGCCATTTTATTCCATAAATAGTTATTTTTCTTAATTTTTTTAAAAGGTTGGAGTCCAACTTAGATCATGATAATGTCAATAATTCTTCAGTTTTAATAAATAATGTATTTAATACTATTGACCTAAAAATAAATAATTTTAATAAATATTCCAAAAAAAATTATTGGATAATTTTGGAATACTTTATTTTAAAAAATGATCATATTATATGTTTCAAAATATAAAATTTATAAAATAAGTTTTAAAAGGAATTTCAAAAATATTTTAAAATCTAATTTTTATTGATCCATGTGATGTTTTTATCTGTTTTTATTACTATCTCTTTAAATATTTTAATTAAGATAATGTCAATATATTAGTATATATATATAATAATTTTTTTAGAATTAATTTATTAGGATTATATATATAACACTTTAAAAAAATATTTGAAAAGTGATTTTTTTCAAAACATCACCATATTAATTTCATATAACGTAAATGTAAGAAATAATAATTTAGTTATTAATATTTATTTTCTTGAGGATTTTTTATTCTTATAGTATCCATAATAATGTTCAAAAAATAAGTCATGAATTTTATTAATTCATTTTTATGTGTGAAACAAGATATCAAAAATTATATTAATTTGGATAAAAAATTAATAAACAAATATCATGATGTTATGGATGTAATTTTAAAACACCATTGACCATGGTGAAATATTTAATAGTTATGGAGAAATTGGTCATAAATTCCCACATGATACATGTATGAAAAAATATTCAATAATTTATTTATTTATAATAATAAATTATCATTAAAAAATGTAATATAAAATTAAGAGGGTCTTTAAAAACTGTTGAATATATTTAATTTTATTATTCAGAAGGATGACATGTGTTTGTCCAAATAGTAATCTATATAATGGGTTTATCATGTAATATCAATTTTTTTAGGATTTCTTATGCTTTATTTTCCAGTGGGGTAATCATATTTATTTTCTCACCTAAACTCATATTTTCTTCTCCATTACTTTGTTGGGGGTTCCAGGTATTATTTTATATCTATAGTACTAAAAAAACTATTACTACTTTATATAAAAAGGAAATATTATTTATCCAGTGTTGTTAGGATCCTTTCTTTTCCATATCTATATTATTATTTTTGTTTCATGAATTTTTATTTCCTTATATCAATGATTTATAAGGATCAATTTTTGTAATACTTTACATTCCTTTCAAATGATTAAATTAATACATATCATTTAAATATATAAATAAATTATTGAAATTCATTAGAATGGTGTGAAAGTGAACTATTTTTTCCATTTTCTAAATGGATGGATCTCCTTGAATTTATGGACCTACTTAATTATTTATTTCAATTTTTTATTTTGATCATTGTAAAATTTAGTGACTCTTCTAATTATTCTATGTATTTTTTATTTAATTATAAATTGATAAGGGTTCTATTTTCGAAAAATAATAATATTCTTTTAATTCATCTTCTATAAATATTTATCTTCCACACAACCATTTCTAAATTATAGAATGACTTTTAAAAGATTGAATTATTATAAATTAATTTAAAAATAATGATTAAAATTACTCCATCAAATCCTATGAAAATGAGTTTTTAATGAATTTATAACATTATTTTTTTCCAAATTATTAAATTCACCGTTTAAAAATTCATTTTAATGTTTTACTTAAACATATCTCTATATATTCTAGAAGATACACATTTATTAAAAAACAAATATTTATTGATGAATTGAATGTATCCTTTTATCCCTTTAAAATTATGGCTTATACCATATTTTGTGATTAACAAATTATTCTTAGTATATTATCTTCCTGGATGTTATGTTTTACATAACTCTCTATTATTAATTTAAATGTATATTTATCCTTCATTTCAAATTACTTTTTTAACATGGATATATTTATTTTCATTTCACATATTTAAATATTGTAACAACCCTATATAAATTTCAATATATGATTTTAGATGACGTATAATTATTATGGATATTATTATATTGATTGGGGAATATATACATTTCATATATATGATTCAATACATATAATTAATTATTACTATAGTATATAGATTATATATTATTCTTTTTACTAAATATATGAATAATTAATTGAATGTGTTTATATGATCAGTGGGGAAAAAGAATATTTATACCATCAGTTCAAAAATAGGACTCGTGAGAAAATATTTTCTACATAACATACTTATTTTTATTTTTATTTGGTTTATTTTACGCTTATATTAAGGATTTAATTTTCTAATCCCTTAATGATATGATTATATGTGTTACATTGTGTAATATTTCCATGTAGTTGATTTTTTTTTTACCATTTAAATTTTAAATTTTTTAATGTTATGCCTAAAATTATTAAAAAAGAACATTTTATTTTATATAGTATGATACATGAAACAACTTATACAAGTCATATAAATTTTTTATTGAAATTGAATATTCTCAATATCTTATGGAATAAAGAACCCCAATCCTAAATGATATATAATATAGTATACCAATATAACATATTTGTAGAAATGCATAGTATAAAAAGTAAAAAAAATTATGATAAATATGGGTTTCATTTGATAAGAAATAAAATAAGAATCAACAAAATGAAAAAGAAATGTTTTTTGAAAAACTATATTTTTTTTAAAAAAAGTTTTACTCAAGGTTATATAACATAATTTAAAATTATATTTTTCCACATTTAGAAAAAAATTGTTTAGAAAATGAGCAATATTTATTGAATAATATTACTAAAATTATATTATGTTGAATTTTTATTATTTATCTGAAAAGATTCATTTTTTCAATGTATTGTGAAAAATAAAGATATATATTTAAAATTGATTTTCCATTCAAATAATTTAAAAGTTTTAATTATATTGTAAATTTATTTTAATGTAAAATTAGTTGAAATATATTAACATTTAACTAATTTAGGTTTTCATAATCAACATTATATTAAATGTTGATATTAAAACCTTCTATTGTTATGAGAATTTTCTCATTGGAATCCCTCGTTTCATCACATGAATGGGTATGAAATTAAATTGGAATATTAATATTATGTGAATAAAATTTTTAAAATGAATTTAATAAAATCATTCATCATAATTTAAATTATCTTGGATTTCCATCTTAAATTTATACCATAATGAATAAGAAAAATAATAAAAATTAATTCTTCTAGTTATGATAAAAAAATTATTGAGGGTTTATCTATGATTATAAGGTGTGAAAATAACCTAAAAAAATTTTAAAATCATTTTTTTTTGTAAATATATATACCCTTACACCTATAAAGTTTAATAATGACCCATTTTGATGTTTTTTGTCATGGTAAAAACATGGATGTAATTTAATCTTTTGAAAAATTCTAGTTGTATCCAATCTCCCACATATAAAAGGTCACCGCCTATACTCCCAACTTGAAACATCCATACAAATTTTTTTCACCCATGTAATACCCAAAATAAATCCTTAATTACCTACCAAAATTGTATATCCCATTAGTTTTTCATAAATCCAACCAAGGAAGGATTTTTCTACAAACCTAAAGAAGTTGTCTGTTGAAGAGGCTATGTTCTTAAGTGAGAGTTATTATATTTTTTCTTCTTACACCCCCTTTGTATATGATAAAAAAATTAATATATAATATCCAAAATATCTTGGATATACTCAGATGTTATTATTATAATTTAATGACCTATATACATATCCTCTTCAATGAAATTGGAAACTAAACCATCGATCATGTGTATAGTGGACTACCGCCTCACAAAATACTTTAACATGTTATCCATCACAACCTTTAAAAGATAATTTTTATTATATATTTAACACATTAATTTAATATTTATTATTATATTATACTTATATAATTTTAATATCACTTATAACTTCATTTGTTTTGTTCCTTTTAAAATACAATAACATCACTTGTGTGTACGGAGGACTACTTCTTTAGGAATTAATGTGATTCTATTTTAACATAATATTTTTATAGAATGTAATAATGTTAAATCTAGTGAATATATGTAATATATATGACATTATAGTGATCATTGGAAATTAATATATCACAAAACTCTTCAAACTTTCACCCATTAAGGAAATTAAAATGTCTTTCATACGTGCGTACTACATACTGTCTCTACGATGCAATGTAATCTATTCTCCATGTCCAAATTTCCATAATGATTATAAAAATGAATCTAATGAGAAAAATGATATTTATAAAATTAATATAAATCTATATATTATGGTATTATATAATACGTTTAAAAACCTAAACATTCATGAGAAAACATGCACGAGAAAACAAATCAATTAACAATAGAGACAATGAAAATAATGATATAATATTAATAAAAAAGTTATCCAATTTTATAATTGGTTAATATATGATATTATAAGAATATTTATTTCATATACATTAATTATTTTTTTATTAATGTTATACATGAGTTTAATTCATGTTATCCAAAATGAAGCATAAATTTAGGGGCTTCATGTCAATTTCCCTTCATTAAAGAATATTTTAATGTTATGAATTAAATTTATTTTAAATGGTGTATATACTATCCCCTTGACATTAAGTATCATGATTCTTTAATAATTAATTTATTTTAAGTTTAACTTTAATTTATTTCATTTAAGGTGATTTTATATAAAATTTATTAAGTGGTAACAATTTTTAAAACTCGATTTCTTTTCATTGGGTTATATTAATTCTTCAATGTATGATATTTTATAATTATTTTTGTAATTAATTTTTACTATATTATGTTTTATTTACAAAATTTTTATGTGTATTTACATTTTATACATATAATAAAATCATTTCTTGATTCTCACTTCAACGTTATAATATTTTTAAGGGTTTAGATCACAATATAATTTTAATTGGGAATGTTTTTTAATGAATTTTAGTTGAAGGAAATTATTTGACAATTGATGATTAGAATATTTAATTTTATTCTTATCTAGTTATTCATGAAATTTTCACGAAATAGTACCATCTATATATTATACATATTTATATTCTGAATTTATATGATACATAAATAATGTTTTATATTCAGGAAGTAATTAAATCCTGATTTAAGTTATGTGATCAAGAATAACAAGTTGAAACACGTATGATAAAGAAATCGATTATTACCCAAAAAGTTGTTTTAACATAGAAGTTATTATTAAATGGGTAGTATAAAGCCATAAATGAATCATGTATGATATCATAAAAATGAATATGGTTCTATTACAATTTAATAACACACTATGGTCAGTATACAGGATGTTAAACTTACCCTCGACCAAAAGAAAGTACAAGGTAAGGGTTAATTCCTCAGTCTCTTTATAATCTGAGATTGTTTATGTGTAAGTATTTACTGGGAAATATTTATCATCCATGTCCATGTTTCATAAAAATGTTTTCAAAAATAATATTTTAAGGTTTTATGTAAGGTACTCTTTAACTAGATCATCATTTTAAATGTTTTAAAGATTCGTTTTTCAAAATCTATTTAATTAATGTTCATGTTTTTAAAATGATTTTAAGGATTTATTTATATGGACATGATTTTTTTTATATGTTAATTCCTTTCAAAAGATTCAAAGTGGTTTGGGTCACTTTGATTCAAAAATCTATTTTATATGACTTCCTTTATAAATAAGTGACTTTTAAATGATTTCACAAAAAGGGATATTTCTCTCAAAGAGTTTTAATGGTCATTTTCAAATATGTCAACTTCCTTTAATGGATATTATTCTTTATTGAGGTTGATTTATTATAATACAATCTTCAATGTTGTATTGAATGAGTTATGATATGTTTGACTATGGATGTGCTATTTTTACACCATTCATGGTTTATGGTTAAAGTATTAACATTTCTTATGCTAGTTTTAATATGAATTTTTATGTTATGTTTCTTTATTTTTATATGAAGAATGAATTGGACTTAGTAAGTGATGGGTGGAGCTTGCTATATCTCCTAGATGCATCGGTAGGTCTCATGAGACAAATTCGTTTTTTGGCACAAGGCCTTAAAAATAATTTTATTTGTAGTCTTGGTAGGAGGCCTAGACTATGTGGTTATGATGTACGGCATTATACATTCACTCATTATGAAATTAGTTATTACATATGATTATTCAAATAGTAGAATATCTATTTTCATGTTTATATGGTAATGTTTGATTTATTTTTTCCATATTATGTTCATGTTTATGTTTAAAAGTCTATTGTTTTTATTACACGTCTTTCCTTAAAACTTTATAGCTTCTGCTAAATTATTTACCCTTACTGAGCATCTCAGCTCACCTATTTCTTATGTTTTGTTTTCCCAGGATTCTAAGAAGTGTTTTATGATTGATATGAAGGGTTAAGATAGATAATAATAAAACTCTCAAAGGATTATTTATGTTTTGTTTTATGTTTGAATGTATAATGTACCATTCAAGTATGTAATCTATTTTCCAAGACTGCTAAACTGATCAGTCCTTCGGGACATGATTCCTTGTAATCATGCCAGTGTATTAAAATAAAGCATCGGCTCTGGGATTCTAGGGTATGGGCATTACAGTTGATATCATAGGATGTTTATCCACAACCAAATAAATAGATTTATAATACTTATATTGGGATCATAACCCTGCGATAGACATTGAGGATTAGTACAGAAGAACATCCAAAAGTTTTGGTAATGTAGATATTGTGTGGGTTTTCCAAGAAATGCATCTCTGTCTGGATAGGAGCAGGTAGAGGCGGCTCTGACACTAATGTATCTAGGGGTAAAACCTGAAAACACCGCTTTGAGCTAGACTCGAACAGGAACTGGTGAACGACAATGGGCCTTGTTGTACTCTTGGTTACAACACTCTCGGGGGATATGCTTAGGATAATTAAAAAAAATTACAAACCATTATAAAGGATTTATGAGTAAATATTCTAGAAAAAATCCATTTTTATGATTATGATATTAGAGTGTAAAAATATCTCATTAATGTTGAAAAATTTTCTAGTTTTTGGATTATACAGTATGATATGATCTAACCCATTATATGTTGTTTTTTAGAAATGCCGCCCAGTAGAAGGAATGAGAACTCTAGGAATACACATGATCCATAGATTCAGAAGGATCATATCTTTCATAGTCTTAAGTGAGTATCTAGAAGGGAAATGGTATCCCACATATCTACATCATATGAAGAAATTGTATCATGTGTTAATAATATAAGTAATGAATTCTCTAAGTCATATGGATTTGAAGGGAAGCCAGAGAAGACGAGGATGGTAGAGAGAAATATGGATAAAGGGAAGAAGGGAAAGAAGGATTTCCCCATATGTTATAACTATGGAAAGAATCACCCTGTTAAGTGCTTGAAAGTAATGAGATTTTGTTATAAGTGTGGGGAAAAGGACTCCAAAATGAAGCATAAAGTTAAGGTCTTCATATCAATTTCCCTTCATAGAGGAATATTATAATGTTATGAATTAAATTTATTTTAAATGGTGTATATACTATCCCTTTGACATTAAGTATCATGATTCCTTAATAATTAATTTATTTTATGTTTAACATTAAATTATTTCATGCAAGGTGATTTTATATAAAAGTTACTAAGTGATAACAATTTTCGACACTCTATTTATTTTAATTGGGATATATTACTTCTTCAATGTCTGATATTCTATTATTATTTTTGTAATTAATTTTTATTATATTATGATTTATTATCACATTTTTTAGGTGTATTTACATTTTATACATATAATAAACTCAATTATTGATTCTCACTTCAATTTTATGATATTTTTAAGGGTTTATATCACAATATAATTTTAATTGGGAATGTTTTTTTAATGAATTTCAGTTGAAGGAAATTATTTGACAATTGGATAATAATAAAATTTAATTTTATTCTTCTCTAGTTATTCATGAAGTTTTCAATAAATAGTAAAATTTATCAAATCATTTCTATAAGGGTACTACTATGGAGGTATCATGATTGGTGTTCCATTTCCCAATCCATAAGGTCCCATGCTCCTTAGGAATTGAAATATAATGTCACTCCTCTATCCACTGCACCCAAACTAACACAACAAGAATAGCTATCACAAAAGCTATCAAAACAGCATGCTATTAGTAATTCATCCTAAATGACATCATGGAATGGGATTTTAGAACAAGTGTCTACATGATTCATGAGATAGAATAACCTCATCTCATCAGGTTTCAACTAAAATAGAACCCAAAATTACACCAACAATAACCGCATAAATCATGTGTGTCACCCAATGGTGAGATCAAAACAACTATAACAGTCAAAATCCATAAAATCATAATTAAATTCAAATAAATTTGTCTTTTCTCTATACATGGGGTAGAAACTCTCAAAAATAGTTTATTACCAAATCATATTTTCATCCTATCTCTTTCTATCAGTGCTAAACTATAATCCAAACCATAAAAGACATTCCTCTGATACCACTTTTTAATGTCCCAGACTTAGATGCCACCCAAAATGGTGCTCCAAACCCAGTTGGACACATTGACTCAAGTGCATCTTCCCAAACTCCATAGGCTGCTGACTAGCAGCAGGGGCCTAGGGGAGTCAGTGGGGAGACTATGACCTCATTAATAGAGTATCACAACGAAATACCAGTACATACAATTGTAGAAGCAAATGAATAAGAAGTCAACTGAAAATCAATATAAGATAGGAACACAAATATAAACTAGAAACGTCACATGTACAATGATGCAGATGATATATGTATCTAGAATGAATATAGAACAATACATGGAAATAAAATACAGTTCAATTATCCCAAAATGAACAAAAGACCAAAAAGTTCATGTAGCATTGCAAGCCTCAACTTGGTTCTATGTTCCCTTGCTCTGAAGCCACAGTCAATAACTTATACTAGGGTTATTTCCCCTATCATCACCTACAACATTATAATTTATTTGGGTCCCCAGGAAGGTCCAAATAGGGTGTGAGATAAGCATCCCATTAGGTAACCACCAAAGGTCTATATAGTTTTAACAGCAATAAGCAAAGTTCTTGAAATTGTAAGTAAAGTAGTGAAGTAAGTGTGTATTCCCATGGCATAAATATACTATAGTAAGTAAAACCAAATTGCCCCTCAAGGATCCCTAAAAGAAGAGTCAGCTCCTAACAAGGAATCTATAAACAACGGCCATGTCGTATATCCATCCATATCATGTAACTCACGACCACGTCGTATAAAGATAAATACCCCAAGGGTTGGATCCAAGGTTTCACGTATCAGGGAATCCAAGTAAGAAGTGTATACCATGAAGGGTCATATCCAAGGTGCAGCAGACCATGGCATCCACAACGAGTCCCATGGGAAGCCTAGTGGAAACTCGGTCTACGCACTGGTTGGTTTCCTAGGATCATGCATACCGACGTGTCCTATGCAAGTCCAAGCATGCCAGATCCACAGGGTAGCAAGGCCTGAGGTATCCCACATAATCAAGAGACAAGGGGTAGAGTCAACCCAAGGCATCCACTACAGCATTCTAGATCCATGGATACAATTCCATGGAATCTATCAAACCATTCATTCAATTCATTCAATTAAAACCATTAAAACCATGTGAGTATACCCACTCACATAAACAAGTTCAACCCATGTGTATACCCACTTGTTCATTCCATTTCACATTCATAATTAATTTGGGCCCACAATCCCATGATACCCATTTAACAAGACATTCATCAATTTATATAGGTATACCGACCCATATTACCCACTTTAATTCAATATGATTTATCAAATTAAGCATGGAATTTTAAGATATCATGAATCAAAGAGGCAGTACATCTCCTAGGGTAGCTATTCAATTTCATTTAAGCATTAACTAGCTTCCTATAAATAGGAAAGAACAGGAATGCACCCCTTGGGTTCTCTAATAAGGCATAAATAGTTTAAATTCATAAGGTGCATTCCATGGGTGACCTTGGTTCGAGCAACGGGTGCCAATGCACCTAAAAAAACCTACAAGAATCCTCACTAGGCCCAACTAATCCTACTACAACTGAATCGCTCAAAAATGGGGTTGTAATGGAAACTTCCGGAAGGTGGAATATTGGTGGAACACCCGAAAAGCACTAGAAAAGCCAATGAAAATCATATACCACCTACCTCGGATTAGTAGTACAGATCTCATCTAGTACCAAGTCCTGATTTAGGAGAAATCTGAAGAACAGATAAAGATCAAAAAATTAGGGAATTTGAGCCTAAAATAAAATAGCACAATTAATCATTAGAAGAAACTAATATGGATAAAATAGAATATAGTCCTTACTGATATGGATCCATTGAGACAAACTACGCTCGGAATGGAGGTCGGACGAAAGACTAGGCTCAATCTCTATATTATTTCCTTAAAGGAGCTCTAACGAGACCCCTCCCACTACTATGCAATGATTCATGGGAGAAGGTTTCATTATGTTTAAAAAAAATTAGGGAAATTTTTCTTTTTTCCCTTAAAAATTGGGTCATAGGTTTTAGGTGCATGGTTTTCCTAACTTTTTGTTGTTCCGCACAGTCTTTGCAAGTCTCCAGGGGGATAGCATGGTTACCACGCACAGCCTGACTAACCGTGTTGTAGCTCTCTATAAAAATTATGAAAAAAATGAGACTTAACACATGGTCATGTAGCCTTTACTGCACGGTGTCTGAAACCATGTAGAAGCCACTGCCTCCACTCGCACAGTTAATCTAACAGTGTAGCCTACCCCACACGGTTTCTCCTAACCGTCAGATATGCCTAAAACACCCCTAAAACCTAGCTCTGAACACCAAATAATACCTGAACACCTCCAGAACACCCATGATCACAACGGGTACATATGTAAGGCCACAAAAAATAATTTAAATTGAAAATAAATGGATTTTTTTTGATAGCTATGCTTGATGAGATGACTTTAGTTCTATATTTGGTTGAAAATCCATATTCATCAAAATAAATGTTTCAAATATACATTTCCAAAACAAAATTAACCCTTTTATAAATTATTTATTGAATTCCTTTTTTCCATTATTTTTTTAATAAAAAAAATTGAATAGAATACACATTTCTTTTTCAAAACTAATCATATTTGGATTTTACCAATAAATTGATTGGAATATTAATTTTAACATATATGAATTTAATTGATTATCCATACATCATGATCAACCAGTGTTTTAAATCTAATCATATAATTTTTAATCAAAGAATCAAATTTTCAAAAATATTCTTAAAATTGTAGTTTTATAATTGAATTGGTTATTTTCCTAAATAATATTTTAATGGATCTTATCATGGAATTTCTATGAATCATCAACAACTACCCATATTATTCTTATCATCCACTATGGATATGTTATATTGATACCATCCTTTTCATTATATGGATGTTTTAGGATCATTTTGACAATGGAATGTATTAAAATTCACTTTATTGATTCATTTTTGTTGTGATTAACATTCCCTAGAAATATTCACTTTTTGTGATAATTGATTATTTAATTCCCCCTAAATATTCATATTATTTATCTTGGATATATTTATTTCATAAACAATTTATCATTTAAATATATTTTTATGGATCTAATGTTATTTTATTATTATTGGATATATTGATAAATCCATATTCCTTTCTCAATATGAATATTTGATTATAAGAAACATCATTCATTATGTAAATAAATCATTATATATACGAGAAATGATTTGTACATGTAGTGACGGGTGGGTCTAAAAATTATATAGCCTATCAATTCCTCAGTAGGCCCATGACATAAATTTTTAATTAATCATTGAGTGGTTTTATACTAGTAGTTTTATAAATTCTTGTCAAAGGTCACTACTAATAGAGGTATCATGATTCCGGGACTCATGATGTCCAATAATTAAGAATATAATTCATTCTGAAATTTTATATGATTACCCACATTATTTTTACAATGATATTTTTTATAGAATACTTTCATTCATAGTTATTGATTAAATACAATGTGTTTTTAGTTATTTAATTTTCTATTTTAATTATTCCTAATATATTAATGACATCCATCTTATTTAAATGGTATGTGTGTTCAATAATTTATTTTGTATATTGATTATTTCGTACCTATTCACGATAATCAAGTCGTTGATTAAATGTAATTTGTGTTCAGATAATTATCCTTCCATATTGATTATGCCTTATCTATTCATGATAGTAATATTATTGATTAAATGGATTGTTTGTTTAGTAATTTACCTTTCCATGTTGACAATGCTTATAGATTCATGATTGATTATTATGTACTTAATCCTTACTAATAATTTGAGCTCACCCTTATATGATTCTATTTCCCAAGAATCCAATACGTGTAATAATAATTATATGAAAATATATTCTATAGTGAATAATGATATTATATAAAGAAATTATGTTGTAATTTGTGTATTAAAATGAAATATTGGAATCATGTATTCATCAATATTACCAAGACTACTAAAATTTTTTGTCCTTTGAGATATAACCAATTATATCTAGTGAAAATGTAATAATATAGACACTTAATCTAGGTTACATGGATTGAGGTAATTATATTTGGTATTACACTACCACAAAACTGGGCAAGGCAGGCGCCTGCCTTTATCAGCACTAACGGAAAAGTGCTGATAAAGGGGTTGGAATTTATCAGCGCTAAAAAAAGCGCTGATAAATTTACCCTTTATCATCGCTAAAACAAGCACTGATAAAGGTGTACCCTTTATCAGCACTTTTTTTAGCGCTGATAACGGGTACATTTATCAGCGCATTAAATATCCCTTTATCAGCGCTTTTCTTTGCGCTGATAAAGGTTATATTTATCAACGTTTTTCTTAGCGCTGATAATGTTTATTGTGTACATTAAATAAAAAAAACATGTTATAACTAAATATATATATATATATAATTAAATAATTATAAGATTAATAATAAATATATTTATTATATTTATAAGATTTATTAGATTTATTAATTCATTATATTTATTAGATTTATTAATTAATTATATTTATTATATATTTATTATATTTGTTTATATTTAATGTATTTGTTTTATTTATAAATATATAATACTTTTTAATATATATGTATAATTAAAATTATTGAATATATGTGTGTTTTCTAATGAATTGGGGTCAATGAATATATCATGCGTATATATATATGTGCATGAATAATGTTCATTTATAGATTATAATTACATATCACATTGATGTGTTATTGATTTATAATTCATTATGTTACCCATATAATATATATGTTCTAAAATATGTACACTTATAATTAAAATTACATTATAATTAAAAAATATATATATATTTTATTATATTTTCAATGATATATATATAAATATACCTTTCAAATAATTTTATAAGTATAAATAAAGATATATTTATATAGAGTTATAATTATTAATAAATATATATATTTATTTATCATAAATACCATTTTAAATAAATATATAATAATATAAACAAATTATTAAATTTATACATTTATCAGCGCTTTTATTAGCACTGATAAAGTATGTCTTTATTAGCGCTACAAAAGCGCTGATAAAGAGGGTCTTTATCAGTGCTAAAATGAAAAGCGCTGATAAAGTGACCCTTTATCAGCGCTAAAAAAGCGCTGATAAAGTCCAACCTTTATTAGTGCTAAAAAAGAACTGATAAAGGGGGTCTTTATCAGCGCTTTTCATTTTAGAGCTGATAAAGACCCCCTTTATCAGTGTTTTTTACTAGTGTTGTTAAAGGTTCGCACGGGATTTATAAAATCCACTGGGTCTTCCTCCTCCTCCCCGCACCCTATCAAGATTTTGCGGAAGCCCTACCCGGCGCCGCTTCCTCCTTCTCCTCTTCCTCTGTTGCGGCCACCGCCTCCTCCTCCTCCTTCGGTGCCTACTTCTCCTCCTCCTCCTCTGTCGTGGCTCCTCTTCCTCCTCCTCCTCCACCATAGCTCCTCCTCCTCCTCCTCCACCATGGATCCTCCTCCTCCTCCTCCACTGCGGCCTCCTCCTCCTCCTCCTCCACCGGCACCTCCTCCTCTTCCTCCTCCTCCTCCTCCTCCGCCTACTTCGCTGCCTCTGCTACCTCTTCTACCTCTGAGATTCCTTTGCTACCTCCACCGCCTCCGTGATGCCTCTACACTGCCTTCGCGCTGCCTCTACTGCCTCTGTTGCCTCTGTTGCCTCCTCTGTCGACGCCTCCTCCTCCTCTGCCACCGGGACCTCCTTCTTAAGGTGAGTAAAATTATATTTTTATGAATTAAATATGTTTTCATTTATTTTCAATATTTTTATTAATTATGATTTGGTGTGATTCTTGTGTGTGATGCTTGTGTGTGTGACACATGTATATGTGGTTGGTTACTTGTTTGATCATGATTAGCTCTCCCCACTATAGTCTTGTGATAGAAAACTGAATAGAGAGAGTATTTTTGTGAAAGGTTGTTACACTATATTAGGATTTAACTCCATCTAGTGGCCCTTAGTATGAATATTTTTCTGATTTTGGATACTACCCCATAGTTAGGCCATGTATGGTTTGAACCGTCTGTGTTGGTGAATTCATGTCATCAGGTGAGGCATGCCAACGGGATGAGACATATGTTTAGTATGTTCTATATTGTACACTATATTGTACTCTATTCTCTGGGTTGGGTCATATACCAATTTAAATATAACATCCTTTCTTATAACATAACAGTGCCACCAACCTCTCACATTGAGTGTGATTCACATATCCTCTAATTCCACAACACAGTAGCTTCTCCCCTCTTACTTATGGTGGGTCTCACTATCACATCACATAAAAAACAATTTTAGGAGGGAATCTCTATAGACAACCTCTCACAAAACTACTCCAAACCAATACTAAGTGATCCCCATTTCTATATCTCACATCATATTATCATACAAAAAATTATCTAAGGAGGGAATCACAATATCCAGCCTCTATCACAAGTCAAAATGCAACATCAGTAGGTGGATCCCATGGAATTCACACACCAATCCCCTTTGACCAATTCTTTCTCACTCAAAGTAGGGTCCTACCATTACATTATCACTTAAATAAAGGCCATCCAACTTGTCTCATGCCACAAAACATATAAATAGTAATATAAGGAGGGTATCTAGATAGCCAACCTCTCGTACTAGCTAAACCACATCATCAATAGGTGGGCCCCATGGATGATCATACTTCAACTAGGTGAAAGTCATATGAAGTACCAATCTCTTAGCTGGTCTGACCATAAATGATAAAAGTCAACATCCATTTATCCTTGCATAATAATCTCCTTAAAACCATCTTGGTTATACATGAAAATTATTCCCAACCTATCAACATTCTAATTCCACCTATAAGGGAATCTACTGGGTTCTACAAACCTAACCCATCTCTACTCATTGATACCAACACAGACTCATCTCTACATGGTAATGTCACAACCCACATGTTATACTTGATCTAAGCCTCGATAGTCTAGTCTATATCATCTTCTAATTCCCACATTAAAACTCATTAAAACAAAATAATGACCATCCTAAGAAACTCACACTAAAAGCCTTGGATACCCTATGCTAAGTCATCTAGACTATTACCATGACCCTCACTTAGGTACCATATCATATCTCCCCTTGGAGGAAATCCTCTATGTCACACTTCACCAATCCCTATATGGAATATCCTACTCATCACACACACCATGACTCTTATATATCCTTAAGAGGGTGTTCCCCATCATACATGATATATAAAACTATATTATCCATCTTCTTTAGGCCTAATACTCTAATACCTACTCAAATAGCCTTATAAAACCTAACTAGGCTATACAAATCTCATACCAAACCAGATCCTCTAATAAACACAACTAGAAACCTCACCTCCATGGAGACATAATCTCTGGATGATCACAAAATCACAAATATTCAATAGAACCCTCACTCTATCTCTTGGTGGATCAAAAACACCCTATTTATTTACCTAGGTTTCTCTTTATTTCTATCCCTTTCACTAGAACACATATACTCATGCATGAATGCACAATCATGCATAAATTGGAACATATTTTTGTATTATAGGGTCCAACTACCTCAAAAAATTGAGTAACCCCTTCACCAAGATCAACTCATCCTCAACCAAGACTATACATGCCTTATCTAATCTTGAACCAATGATTGAGACCCAATATCAAGGCACAATTCCCAAATAATTAATTATAAAAACTTATAATTAATTATTCACCTTAATATAATTAGGAATAATCTTTTAAAAACTCACTGGGAAACACAAAACAACTTAAACCACACAAAACATGGTGTGTTCATCATACGAGGATAACCTCTAGACAATACAAACAAAATCTACATCATCTGAATTGATTTGAAGATGATATAGTAAAATAATCACACAAATCCTAGTTAAAATCATCCCAAATAATAGGGAAATAATGGATAATAGTAATGGAGGAAGTATGATGGAAGAACTCACTAACTCACTATAAAAAACTCCCAAGAACCACCCCTCATCAGGGGGGATCGAAGAGAGGAAGAGAATGGATGAATCCCAAGAACCACCCAAGATTTGCTATTAATGAGCACGCCCCCCACCATTTTTGAAGTATCTAGTTTTTTATCTAAATTATACTCATATTCCTTCTCCCCTAACCTATATACCCATCCTTTGTATTTCAAATAGGATGAATATAAATAAAGAATGGATGAATGCCAATCGGCTGAAAAAAGAGTATAAAGAAGGCGTGAAAGAGCTTATCAAGTTTGCAAAAGATCATGCATATGACCCTTCTCAAATCCTTTGTTCGTGTTTATGATGTTGTTATTCAAAACAAATTATTCTATAGGAGTTATAAGAACACTTGATCTATCACAGAATATATCAGAGTTATACATGTTGGAATAAACACGGAGAAACAATGAATGTAGGTTGTGGCTGGGATAACACTGTGTTTTTTGGATAATCTGATATGATTACAAGTATGAACAATGAAGATGACCATATGGAGGATGTGATTACATATGTGAATGATGATGATGATCTTATTGAGGAAATTACAAGGATCGTCGAAGATGAACTTCGTGATTTCCCAAAATTGTTTCAGAAGTTAAAAAGTTGTGCCAAGACGCCATTGTATGATGGTTGCACTAAATATACAGCACTGTCAGCCGTACTGAAGCTGTATAATTTGAAAGAAGACAACAGGTGGAGTGATTCCAGTTTTACGGAACTACTTTCTCTCCTGAATTACATGCTCCCAGAAGATAATGAGCTCCCAAGACGAACATACGATGTCAAACGAATGCTACGCTCGATGGGTATGATCTCTGAAAGAATACACGCCTGCCCGAATGACTGTATACTGTTTCGCAAGGACCACAAATCACTTAAATAATGCCCAAAGTGTGGTTCTTCTCTATACAAGAAAGATGAATCCAGTCCTATTAAAGTTGCATGGTACTTTCCAATAATTTCAATGTTTAGGCGCCTATATGTAAATGAGGAGACTATAGGATAATTGACATGGAATACAGATACAGGAATTAAGTATGGGATACTATGTCACCTGGAAAACTCTCCTCATTAGAAGAGAATTGATCATGAGTATCCTGAATTTGGAAACGAGTAGAGAAACCTTCATCTTGCATTATCTACAGATGGATTGAATCCTTTTGGTTTTCAAAGCAACAGTTATAGTACATGGCCGGTTATGTTGGTAAACTATAACTTACCACCATGGTTATGCACGAAATGAAAATACATCATGTTATCTATGCTTATATCAGAACCAAAACAATTGTGTAATGATATTGATGTTTATTTATCTCCATTGATCGAAGATTTGAAATTATTGTGGGATTCAGGTGTTACATTGTATGATGCTTACAAAAAATAATATTTCACTTTGAGAGCCATGTTGTACGATACGATAAATGACTTCCTTGCTTATAGAAATTTTTCAGGATATAGCATTAAAGGAACTCAAGGGTGTCCCGTTTGAGAACAAGGTACACAATCAATTAGGTTGAAACATTCATTGAAAACCGTGTTTCTAGGACATCGCAGATTTCTACCCCGACGACATAAGTACCGATCTTGGACGACATCATTCAATGGAAGTTAAAAAGAACTTACAGCACTGTCTCCAATAATAGGCAATCAATTGTTTTAGAAAGTTAAAAATGTGGACACTACTTTTGGTAAACCGGATTCGAAAAACCTTACAAAAATCGGTTGGAAAAATAGATCAGTTTTTTTTTTGAATTACCATACTGGAATTGTCTATATGTCAGAAATTTTCTTGATGTTATGCATGTATAAAAAAATGTATTTGATAGTGTCATTGGCACATTTCTAAATACACCTGAAAAAACAAAATATGGAATTAAGGCTAGGTTGGAAATGGTTGATATGAGAATGCGAGAAGATTTGGCACTAGTGAAGGGTGAAAAACGAACATTTCTGCCTCCTACTACTTACACTCTTTCCAGGCAGGGGAGATATCAGTTTTGCAACTTCTTGAATGACGTAAAGGTTCTAGAGGGGTATTCATCAAATATCAGGAACCTCGTGTCAATGAGAGATTTGAAGTTAAAAGGTCTAAAATCACATGACTGCCATGTTTTGATGCAAGATCTCATTCCTATTGCTTTATGTTTCATTTTTTCTAAGAATTTCCGCCATACATTAATGAAACTGTGTTTCTTCTTCAAAGCTATATGAAGCAAAGTTATAAACCCGGTGAAATTGCCAACTATGGAAAGAGAAATTGCCATCATATTATGTGAATTAGAAATGTTATTCCCACCTTAATTTTTTGATATGATGGTTCATTTAATGGTCCACTTGGTGAGAGAGATTCAACTATGTGGTCCTATACATTACAGATGGATGTACCCCATTGAACGGTATATGAATATTTTGAAAGGGTATGTCAAAAATAAAAGTCGGCCAGAGGTTTGTATTGCGTAGTGATATATTGTTGAGGAATTCGTTGAATTCTGTACCGAATACCTTTCTAGTGTGGAAATCATTGGCCTACCAAAATTTCGTCACACTGGGAAGCTTGAGGGTGAAGGAATTTCTGGAAGACAGGTTGTCACAATCAATATTACAGATCGGAAGCAGGCCCATCTTTATGTTTTGCATAAAAATTTCGACGTTGACCCATATGTTGAAACCCACAAATAAATTATTAGGCATTTGAATCCATCTAGGGCTGAAAAATGGATATCAGATACACATAATCAACAGTTTATAGGATGGTTTCGGAACCATATTTTTAAGAAGTCAGATGAAAATCCATATTCAATTTCAGACCGACTTCGATGGCTAGCTGGAGGACCAAGTGTGTATGTATTATCTTAAAATGCTTATGTAGTTAATAGTTATAAATTTTATACTAATGAACATGATGAAGACAGTACCATGCAGAATAGTGGGGTTGCACTTGTGGCTGAATCAATTCATGTTTCCAGTGCTAAGGACAGAAATCCAATTTATGCGAATATGTCATACTTTGGCATCATCAAACAAATATGGGAGTTGGATTATACGGAATTACAAGTTCTAATTTTTCAATGAAAGTGGGTTGATAATAGGAGTGCTATTAAAATAGATGAATTGGTATTCGTGAAAGTTGATTTTAGTAAGGAAGGGGAGAAAGACGAACTTTTTATAATGGCATCATAGGCAGTGCAAGTATTTTATGTTCCAGATCCCGCAAACCGAAACTGGTCAATTGTTCTGTTATCGACCAAAACAACTGAAGGGCCAGATGAAAATTCAACGGAGGATGACCCTTTCATTGGGACTTCGCAATCATTTCGCAGTGGTCCCAATGTAGATGACATTTTGTATGTCATAGGAGACCACAATGAAGGGATATGGATAGTCGATAGAGTTTTCAAATTCCTTCAGCCTTTAAAAAAAAGAGAGTTCAATAATCAGGTTATTTTTTATTGTAATATAGATTGTGTTACATTATGTTATTATCTGTTCGCTACTGCTTTTATGTTATCTAAATTAAATGTTAAACCACTTCTGCAGATAATGACTTCTTCACCTGCTGATGCACCCAATCCCGAGACACAACAGGTTTCTCAACCTGTTGCATCTGGTCCCACTGCTGAGGTACAACAGGTCTCTCAACCTGTTGCATCTAGTCCCACTGCTGAGGTATAACAGGTTTCTCAACCTGTTGTTGCTGGTCCCACTGCTAAGGTACAATAGGTTTCTCAACCTGTTGTTGCTGGTCCCAGTGTCGATGCTAGCACTTTAGAGGAACATAATGATGATGCAGAAACTGAGGAAATGGTAGATAATGAAACCCCGATGGCACAAAAAAACAGGTTTGTCGTAGTTTGACAGTTTTAGCCAAAATCCTTAAGGAAAAAGAAAAAGGCATCAAATATGAGGTGGGATGGAATAAGCAAGGCCAGCATGTAAACCCCAATAAATCCATGTTTAGTAGCTACATTGGAATTCTCACTAGGAAACACGTGCCGATTGATATATAGTCGTGGTACCATGTTGTCATCGGGCTAAAAACATTAATGTGGGAAGAGATTACGGTAACATTACGATATCATTTATTTAATTTATTAAAATAGAATACTAAAATATTGACTAACTCTACATCATCTCTTGCAGAGTGCATTTATAGTAGATGTCTCGCACAAAGAATATGTATTAAGACTGGCAGGAAGGTTTCATAGATGATTTCGCACCATTTTAATGAAATTTCATCTGAAAGATGCTGAAGGGAAAATCAAGCCGCACCCACATCCTCTTTATGCACACTTGATATCCTAAGGAGCGTGGGATTCGTTTTGCAACCGTCGTGCGGAGCAGACTTTTCAGGTACATTGTGTTTGGTAACATGTTTTTTAACATTTCTTGTATTCATCACTTTGATTGACAGTTTTTTATTTATGAAATAGAAACTGAATGCTAAAAATAAAGAATGGGTAGCAAAACCAGCATACCCCTACCATAAAGCAAGGATGGGGTACGCTTCAATTGAAAAATAATTGGTACGTATTTTAAAAGTACTGTAATACTTTTATGTGACATAAAACAACACTGTAACCGTGTTTCTCTATTTATATGCAGATTGATGAATCAAAATCCCAAGCCACTTCCATCCCACACCATGTTCTATGGAAGGAGGCTCGTGTTAATAAAGATGGAAAACTGATAGATGAAAACACACAAAAAGTGTGGGAAACATGTGTAATTATGACATAATATAAATTTGTTTTTCTTTAAATCACTATTACATCATGATGATTACTTATTTTTCCATATTTTCTATTTGACATAGTCACGGGAATCAACAACACCCACACCAGATGCGGACATACTTTCAACAGCCTTGAAACAACCAGAACAGTATGGCCGCGTCAGAGGTTCGGGTTTTGGGGTGACACCCCGGACATATTTTCAGAAAAAAAACAAGAGGAGGAACAAACTAAAGAAATTAAAATGATGAGAGACAGACTAGATACCCTTGAATACAAATTCCAAAGTCAGGGAGAGTTTCTAGAAACTTTGATGGGGGAGAGGCGAAGAGAAGAAACAGCTCAAGAAAAACCCACCCCACCCCCCACCAGCTTTGAGGCGAGCCATTACCCTCAAAGACCTGACTTAACCGAGTTAATCAATGTTCTAATTTTTTTTTTTGTGAAATTTGAATCACATAGACATTGATACCTTTCTTGTAATGATATTCTACAAGGTGAAAATGACTATGATTTATATCTGTCAACTCCCACCCATCACCTTGTAGTGAGGGCTACGGTGTTCAATATGAAGAATGACACGCTTCACTTTAGACCACTTCCAACCGATCATGTCAAAGTGTTGATTAACATAGCTCATGAGCCGAGCGCCGAGCTACCCGTGCCAAATGATGATGATGACATTCATACGGTGGAAAAATCTATTGTAACATTCGTTGCATGGCCGTCGAATCTTGTAAAAAAACATGTCGAACAGAAGGTATTCATTTCCAATTCGTTTTTCAAGCATAACCTTTAACATTTAATTAGAAAAGGTCTAAACCGATGAATGTTATTACATAAGGACAAAAGGAAGGAGCTAAAACGAAATAACAGCTCAAAAGGATCAACCAACCAATCAAAATGATCTACTGAGGGAACCTTCACTCCTCCCATTCTATATCCACATTTAATATCATTGAAATCTCATGTGGATACGAAAATGAAAGGCGTAAATAATCACACAATTGTTTATGAAAAAGATATGTACGGAGAGGAAACATTAGATTTTGTTAGTGGTGACTTTGTAGCTGAAATCATCCCATATGACTGGCTAGTCGCCTCAGTTATAAATGTATACATGAGGTATATTTACATGATTTGATTTTACAGAAGCTAATATACTATGATAATTATAGATAAATACATTTCATATTTTTTACAAGAGTATATATGAAAAACAATTGAAGGTATTTTCTCGTGAATACAAATTTGGACTCGTTACTCCTCACACCATTTCTACACAAAAAAAAAGAAATAGATTCCAATTTTCAGGTTGAATTAATGTCAAACCTGCTTAGAACGTTTCAATGAAAAATTACGACTGACAGGCTCTTTTTAATAGAAAAGTTGCAGGGGTAAAACTCTACATTTTAATCATATCAATTATATTTTCATTTCTATCATTACTTATTCCTTTTTATGTTATTAGGCAGCATTGGATGCTCATTGCAGTCAATTTGGATACTTCAAAGATTTATTTTCTGGATTCACTGCATAGATATCCAACAAACCAACCACACATGATTGCGATTTTCAATTTTTAATACACTAGATCCAACATTTTATAACTAAATATCTAGTTATATAATTTATATTATATTTTAATGAGGATTCTATTATGATAGGGTGGTGTATGAATATCGTCTAAAGGCTGGAATGAATCTAGGGTCTAAGGATGACAAGGCGCACGAGATCTACAAATGGAAAAGTATCAGGGTATATATAATTATATTGCACTATCCAAATACATATCAAAACAGATTACTTTTTTTTTATGTTTCTACAATGTCCGAAACAAACAAACGGAAAGGACTGCGGTTATTATGTTTGTAAATTTATGAAAGAGATCATATTTCATGAACAAACTAGCATCCCAGAAGAGGTATTTTTGAAAATAATTACTAGTTCATTTAAAATATTTATTAATACTTTGTGTGTTTATATTTTTTCAGTACTACTATGACTGTCGCAAAAACTCTTATTCACAAGATGATATAGATGTGTTTAGAAACGAATGGGCAGTGTACCGGATGGAAGAATATAAATAAATAAGACAATGAAGGTGAATTCCTAATACTTATGTTATCTTTATATGATCATTGATATCTCCCATGTTTAAACTTATTGAGAATCTATGATCACCCTTTTTTATGTTTCATATCCTTAGATTATGAAAAATGGTTTTATAAATGATTTGAGTTTCTAGTAAAGAATAACTTAATGAGAGACTCTTATGAACTACTGACACACGGAAAACTGAGAAAACGCATTCAGATTGTTTTGATACTTTAGGAAAATGATCCATGAGTAATTTTTGAGGTGTATGAATTGACCGCACCTCAATACGATACACGGTGTGACTGGTATGGCTAAAAGTGTCTGATATCAGTTTCAAATTGACATTAACTTTAGAAAATAACACAAGTGACATACAGAAAACCAAGAAAACATGTTCATATTGTTTTGATACTTTAGGAAAACGATCCATGAGTCATTTTTGAGGTATAAGAATTGACCTCACCTCAATCTGATGCATGGTGTGACCAGTATGGCTAAAAGTGTCTGATATCAGTTTGAAATTGACATTAACTTTAGAAAACAACACAAGTGACATATGAAAAACTGATCAAATGCGTTCGGATTGTTTTGATACTTTAGGACAATGATCAATGAGTAATTTGTGACGTGTAAAAATCAACCACACCTCAATCTGACACATGGTGTGATAGGTATGGCTAAAAGTATCTGATATCAGTTTCAAATTGACATTAACTTTAGAAAATAACACAAGTGACATACGGAAAACTGAGAAAATGCCTTCGGAGTGTTTTTAAACTTTAGGAAAATGATACATGAGTCATTTTTGATGTGTACGAATCAACCGAACCTCAATCTGATGCACGTTGTGGCCGGTATGGCTAAAAGTGTCTGATATCAGTTTCAAATTGACATAAACTTTAGAAAACAACACTACTAACATACGGCAAACCAATCAAATGCATTAGTATTGTTTTGATACATTATTAAAAGATACATGAGTCATTTGTGATGTGTAAAAATCGACCACACATAAATCAGACGCACGGTGTGACCGGTATGGCTAAAAGTGTCTGATATCAGTTTCAAATTGACATTAACTTTAGAAAACAACACAAGTGACATACGGAAAACTAAGAAAATGCATTCGGATTGTTTTGAAACTTTAGGAAAACAATCCATGAGTCATTTTTTAGGTGTATGAATCAACCACACCTCAATACGATGCATGGTGTAACCGGTATGGCTAAAAGTGTCTGATATCAGTTTCAAATTGACATTAACTTTAGAAAACAACACAAGTGACATACAGAAAACTGAGAAAATGAGTTCGGATTGTTTTGATACTTTATAAAAATGATCCATGAGTCATTTTTGATGTTTATGAATCAACCTCACCTCAATCCGACGCACGGTGTGACTGGTATGGCTAAAAGTGTCAGATATCAGTTTGAAATTGACATTAACTTTAGAAAACAACACAAAAGTGACATATGAAAAACTGAGAAAACACATTAGGATTGTTTTTATACTTTATGAAAACTATCCATGAGTCATTTGTGAGGTGTACGAATCGACCGCACCTCAATCCGACGCACGGTGTGACCGGTATGGCTAAAAGTGTCTGATATCTGTTTGAAATTGACATTAACTTTAGAAAACAACACAAGTGACATACGGAAAACCAAGAAAACGCATTTGGATTGTTTTGATACTTTATTAAAACGATCCATTAGTCATTTTTGACATTTAAGAATTGACCGCACCTCAATCTGATGCACGGTGTGACTGGTATGGCTAAAAGTGTCTGATATCAGTTTCAAATTGACATAAACTTTAGAAAACAACACTACTGACATACAGAATACCGATAAAACGCATTCAGATTGTTTTGATACTTTAGGAAAATGATCCATGAGTCATTTGTGACATGTAAGAATCAACATCACCTCAATCTGACGCACGGTGTGACCGGTATGGCTAAAAGTGTCTGATATCAGTTTCAAATTGACATTAACTTTAGAAAAAAACACTACTGACATACGTAATAATGAGTAAATGCGTTCGTATTGTTTTTATACTTTAGTAAAATGATCCATGAGTCATTTTTGACATGTAAGAATCAACCTCACCTCAATATGATGCATGGTGTGACCAGTATGGCTAAAAGTGTATGATATTAGTTTGAAATTGACATTAACTTTAGAAAATAACATGAGTGACATACGGAAAACCGAGCAAACGCATTTTTATTGTTTTTATACTTTAGTAAAATGATCCATTAGTCATTTTTGACATGTATGAATCAACCGCACCTCAATCCTACACACGGTGTGACCATTATGGCTAAAAGTTTCTGATATCAGTTTCAAATTGGCATAAACTTTAGAAAAAAACACTGCTAACATAAGGAAAACCGAGCAAACACATTCGGATTGTTTTGATAATTTATGAAAACGATCCATGTGTCATTTTTGATGTGTAAAAATTTACCGCACCTCAATCTGACGCACGATGTGACTGGTATGGCTAAAAGTGCTTGATATCAGTTTGAAATTGATATTAACTTTAGAAAACAACACAAGTGACATATGGAAAACCAAGAAAACGTGTTTGGATTGTTTTGATACTTTAGGAAAACGATACATGAGTCATTTTGAGGTTTAAGAATCAAACTCACCTCAATCCAACGCATGGTGTGACTGGTATGGCTAAAAGTGTCTGATATCGGTTTGAAATTGACATTAACTTTAGAAAACAACACAAGTGACATACAAAAAACCGAGAAAACGCGTTCTTTTTGTTTTGATACTTTAGTAAAACTATCCATGAGTCATTTGATACATGTAAAAATTAACCGCACCTCAATCCGACGCACGGTGTGACCGGTATGGCTAAAAGTGTCTGATATTAGTTTCAAATTGACATTAACTTTAGAAAACAACACAAGTGACATACGGAAAATCGAGAAAACGCATTAGTATTGTTTTGATACTTTAGTAAAACGATACATGATTCATTTTTGACATGTAAAAATCAACCGCACCTCAATCCGACGCACAGTGTGACCGATATGGCTAAAAGTGTCTAATATCAGTTTCAAATTGACATAAACTTCAGAAAAAAACACTACTGACATACGGAATACTGATAAAATGCATTCGGATTGTTTTGATACTTTATTAAAATGATCCATGAGTCATTTTTTACGTGTAAAAATTGACCGCACCTCAATCCGACGCACGGTGTGACTGGTATGGCTAAAAGTGTCTGATATCAGTTTCAAATTGACATTAACTTTAGAAAACAACACTACTGACATACAGAATACCGAGCAAATGCGTTCGAATTGTTTTTATATTTTAGTAAAATGATACATGATTCATTTTTAATGTGTAAAAATTAACCACACCTCAATCCGACACACGGTCTGACCGGTATGGCTAAAAGTGTCTGATATCAGTTTGAAATTGACATTAACTTTAGAAAACAACACAAGTAACATACGAAAAAATGATCAAACGCGTTCGGATTATTTTTATACTTTAGGACAATGATCTATGAGTCATTTTTGAGGTGTATGAATTGACCGCACCTCAATCCGATGCATGGTGTTCCCGGTATGGATAAAAGTGTCTGATATCAGTTTCAAATTGACATTTACTTTAGAAAACAACACAAGTGACATACGGAAAACTGAGAAAATGTGTTCAGATTGTTTTTATACTTTAGTAAAATGATCCATGAGTCATTTTTGATGTGTACGAATCAAACGCACCTTAATCCGATGCACGGTGTGACCGGTATGGATAAAAGTGTCTGATATTAGTTTCAAATTGACATAAACTTTATAAAACAACACAAGTGACATACAACCAACTGAGAAAACGTGTTCAGATTGTTTTGATACTTTAGGAAAATGATCCATGACTCATTTTTGATGTGTATGAATCAGCCTCACCTTAATATGACGTACAGTGTGACCGATAAAGCTTTTCATTAGATAAACAATCAGTATTTATTAAATGAGATAAATCATCCAAAAACATATTGATTTTACATTATTCTCTTTTATTGTTATCAGAATGAAAACATTTGAGTTTATCATTTCCATATTTTAGTTTCACATTTCCATATTAATGTATTCTTTCATATTAATGTTTTAATTTATTTTATTATTGTATTACTAACATAATATTTGTTTTCTTATATAGGTGAATTTTTTTCTTTGATTTCGGATGCTTTGTTCGGAAACAATTACCATGGATGACAATTTTTGAGAGAGGATCACAGATATCAAAGGATGAAACATTAATTTTTATAACTTTTTTTGGATAATTGTAATTTTAACCATGTAAAACATTGTTTGAAATGTATATAGCAGTGTGTGTTTTTATATTTATGATTTTAAGTAAATTTATATAGCATTGTTTTTCAAAATATTGTGTGTGGGTGCTATTTTGTGCAGGTGTGCAGGTGCTATTTTGTGTAGGTGTGTAGGTGCTGGTTTGTGCAGGTGTGCAGGTGTGCAGGTGTTGGTTGTACAGGTGTAGGGGAAGGTGCCTTTATCAGCGCTTTTTTGAGCGCTGATAAAGGTACCCCTTTATCAGTGCTAGAAAAGCGTTGTTAATGTCGGCATAGATAAAGGGGGGGTCCCATTTATCAGTTATCGAAAGGGGACCCCCCCCCCCACCACCTTATCTACGCCGGCATTAATAGAAATTTTCTAGCGCTATTAATGTCGGTTTTTAGCACTGATAAAAGGCCAAGTTGTAATAGTGTTAGAGGATGTTTAGAAGAACCCTTGGGAACTAGATTAAGGGAAAAAATCATATTGAACATAACCATATGATATACATTGATGATATGTATATAATAACATCTTAATGATCTAGTAAAGAAGATATTATGTGATTTTTACCAGAAATACAACCCTATATGGATACACACATGGATAAAAATTTTGGACCAATGAACCCATGGGTAATCAATCCAAAAAAATAACAATGGTCATTACTTGAGAATTACCTGGTGCATGATAATGGGACTTACTGCGCAACTGGATTAGAACTCTCGAGAGATATTCCATAACAATTTAAATTTTCCTTAAATCCCAATATAATAGATTTCTACATATGATGAAATTTATTGACATAGGCTAAACCTATGGTGACATAGATTAAAAATAATGAGTCTTGATTTATAAATACTATAAATTAATATATGGATTTACCAATATGATTATAATTTCTCACACTATGGTTTGTGGTTTTTTCTAACGGCTATAACCAGAAATAATTTCATTAACATTGAATATGAAGGAAAATGTGGTGACTATAAACAAAAAAATGGGAAGACGATAAGAGTTGATGATATAATGATTATACATATTCAATTTTCTTGGAATATTGATAAAAAAATATAAATTAACCAAATCTAAAACTCACCTAAGAAGGAAATGATAGAGTTTACTAAGAGGTATAGTGGTGGAGACCCTAGAGAAGATATTACTCCACTTACTTTGTATCATAAATATGGAATGTGACACTAAGAAATGTTCCCTAAAGGAATAGAAAAATGTTTTATATATGGAAAATTAGGGAAAAAGTTAGGAATTCCTGATAAAAAATTAAAACTGCAGTGGAAGGAAATACACATCATCCTGGGTATCCTTTTAATATTTATTGTAGTAAATTTTTGAAACCTATGAATTATTTGAGCCAATTACATAATTTAAAGGTTATCCCTTAGACTAAGGAGGGTCATATGTTGAAATAAAAAAAATATGGAATTGGTGTTTTGGGATTCTAAAACTAAATTATAGTTTTATTTTTTCTAATGGAAATTTTTTTAATACTGATGAAACATCATTGAATTGTGTAAAATTTTAGAAGCATATATTTCATCATCAACTTAGTCCATATTGATTCAATCGTTAGTTTAAGTGTTTCAAATTTATCTTATGTTGAAATTCCTAAACACCCCTTTTTTGGTTTTTGGTGAGAGGATTCTACAATGATTAAGGATAATTTGGGAGGTATTTATAGAAATAAAACCTAATGGTTTGGTATATGTTTGAGTGAAAATGTTACTTAAGGATTTATTCCATTAATATCATTGGGAGTAATATTAAATTTATTGGTATCATTTATGGTTTATCAGATCTTTTACTTTTTGGTAATTATGGGTTATTAAACTTTTGTAATATTTTCTAAATTATCATAATGGGATTTTAGAAAAAGGATAAGTAACATGCCATCTAACAAACTATCACATCCAAGAAGGTCATGTGGATTGAAACCATAACCGATGGGTGATAAGGTTTTAATTATTACCATTGTAATACATGTGTTATAGTAAGTAGTTGATTATTTTTACTTAAATTATTTGAATAATAAATTGTAATGATGAACTAGTGGTATTACTATTGAGGTTTTGGAGATAATTTTATTATATTGGATAACATTTTCTAACCCCAATGGATTTGAAAAATATTTAGAGGAAGAAATAAGGAATTGTCACTTATTTAAGTATCTTATGATACGTTAAATGTAAATTTTAGTGCTTAATAAATAAAATATTAAATATTAAATATTCATTTCATAGATTAGGGGATGAGTTAGAAATTGATAAAGTTGTAACCAATAAATGAAATTGTGTATAATAAATATAATCATATCATGTAGTTATATTTCATTATATTCATAAAAGGTAATATAATTCCTCAATATTAGTAAATGGATCTTGAATAAAAAAACTTTTTTCTTATTACATTCATATCTGATGAATCTAATGGCCTTTTAGATAATCATTAATTTATGGTTTTTAGGTCCATAACATTCCATTTATTATGGTAATGTTCTCTATCGATCTCTATAATTCTTTATATATTTCTTCTATGTCCATATCATCACCTTCAAAAAATTATCTAACAAAGAAAACAAGATATATGATATTCCATTTGACTATTGTACTTTCCTTTCCCTCTTATTAAGAGGATGTTTTATTTACTCCTTTTATGATGTGGGTTTTCAATAAATGATATTTCAAATATCAAGCTCTTGATTTTTAAGAGTACTATCAAATTATAAGGATGAGATTTATTTAAAAGGGGAAATTGTTACACTATGAAACTATAAAAAAATAAAATTTTATTTTATAGTTTATCTGTAATTAAATACCAAGATTAAACAACACATGAAATTTATTTCATTAAACATAATCTCTTTGATTACTTGTCGGACATGGAACTCCAATCCTAAATGAATAGTAATATTGTATATAGTTATAACCTAGATATTAAATTGGACTATATGAATAGTACTAAATAAATTTATATAAATATTCACATATATTAATTAGAAATAAAATAAAAATTATTTAAATGAAAAATAAATTTGTTCTGAAATAACCTATTTTTCTAAATATACAAATTTAGTCGAGATTTTCCTGAATAATTCAATTTTTTTACTAATTATTAATAATTTTTTCTAAAAATAAACTAAATAATTAATATCAGAATCTAAAAATTTATTTTAATTTTAATTTTGGAGGGTTTTTTTATATGTTTCATTTTACTTGTAATAGTTAACAATACTGATATTAATTAGAAAAAACTGTTTCATTTAAATAATTTAAATAGATAAATTACATTTTAAATTATTTTAAATGTAATATTACTTCAATAATATTATAATTTAACCAATTTAGTTTAGTGAAATAAATTTAATTTTAAATTTTTATAGTAGAACCTTATATACTTATGTGAATTTTCACTTTGGAAAATAGTTTCATCATCGCGTCTCTGGGTATAATTTTAAATTTGATTCTATAAATTTTGTGAATTGAATTTGGGAAAATGGATTTAATATTTAGAATAATAATAATTTAAAATATCTAATGTGAACCTCATAGTTTTTTACCTTATTTAATAGTGAAAAAAACCCAATTTAATTATCCTAATTAAGGTAAAAATATGTTTACCTGGGGGTAAAACTAATAATATAAGGGATAAAATTACCAAAAAATTATAAAAACCATTTTATCAGAATATATCAACCATAATACCTCTAATGTTTGATAATAAACCATTTTGGTGTATTTTTCATGATATAAATGTTGGCATAATTGAATATTTTCAAAAATTCAATGTATGTCATTGATTCTCACTCAAATTTACCCAAGAGATGAAGGTAGAACAGTCCTTGTAGTCTAGCTTGGGTTGTCGAATCCACAGAGACCTAAGAAGAAACCTATAGACACGTACATTATATGGACTGTTTTTTGCTATAAATTGGCCAAATTGGGTTGATTTTATATGTTTTTAAAGGATAACTTAATGATTTAAGTGAATTCAATTTAATATAGTGAGTTGATCCTAGGTTATCACTTGGGGTGGATTGGACGTATTTCCTTTTCAATGATTTCAATTTCTTATATTTGAGATGGGTTAATTTAAGAAGATAAAACAACATCATCACTTACTACTTTAATTCCTTGACCCTTTAATACTAATCACTTATACACTTGAAGGATCAAAGTTTTGAGCACTTCAAGGTAAAGGTTCATATTAGCACTTGAAGTGTGTGGCCTTAAATTCAACAAGGACGATGAAGTTTAAAAATCATCAAATAAAAATCTCAATTAAAAGAAGTGATTAGACATTAATGGGGTGATAAATAACATCCAATACAGCCCCTTTATACTCCCTTGGATTAACCCATAAGTGTTTTAGACCTCCATTGATTCTATGGTTTCAATGGAAGAGGAAAGTAGACTCATGAGGGAGGAAATGGAGAAGTAAAGAAAACAATAAAAATAAAATGATCACTCCACCGTTGTGTGAATAATTTCACAAGGTTTAGTATGAATAAATTCACACCTTGAACCAAAATTATCAAAGTGATATTAATAACAACATAATAAGATGAAAATAAGAGATTTTATTAAGAAAATAAAGTGAATTTAACAACTTACATGTGAAAGACAAACTTGAGACAACAAAATTGTAGCAAAACATTACAATTGAACAAAGCACCCAAGATTCTCAACTCCTCCACCACCACTGACTTAAATAGGAATTTTTTAATCCTAGGGTCGAGCCTTCAATAGTAAAAGTCTCCTCAATTAATTTTGGTAGTCCATAGGTCGGTGTAAAGTTGAGGGAGAGTTGATTTTTCCACCCTTGACCCAAGGTGGCATCCAGCTTTCATCCACCTAACATACGTGCTTGAAAGACCTTATATATGGCAGAATCAGAGTGGGAAATAGCATAATAAAATGGATCCCCATATTTCTCCTAACCTCCTATAAAATTTGGGCCCATTTGGAGTTGTATATTAGGATATATGATTAGATTAGTGGTCTATTTTTCTGGGCCGCAGAATCTGGATCAGAATTTTATCTCTAACTTGGGACGCCTAAATGACCACAATGGAGGCCGAATTATCACTGGATCCTGAATAATTATTTGTTCCTCTATATTTCTTATAGAATAACATGAAATTTGGGCTTCATTGGATTTTTAATTTGGGTCCCACATTCTCATCAGTGGGCTGGTGTCCAATCTGCCTTCTCTAGAATTTCTTCCATTCATCTCCAAATATCTTCATCATCCTTTATGAATCCTACATTGATCCTTGAATGAAAAATGTTAATATTTAAGTGTAGATAAAGTTCCCAAAATATCAAATTAAAATATGGATAATTATATTCCTTAAAATCAGATGAATCATTGGGTACTTCAAATGATGTTCAAAAATGTACCACATAATAGTGCATTTTAAGAAGGTATTACAATCATAATGTGAAATGATGTTCAAAGTGTAAAATTCACTAAAATGGTGTTTATGAATAATAAAGAACATGAATATTATATATATTAAAAATGAATATTAGCCTAATTTAGAAGCTAATCACACCCCCCAACTTGAGTTTTGTTAGTCCCGAGCAAAATATATCTCAACAATATGAAATTCGAATTCCATTTTCCAAAAACATTTTAATACACAATGATCACCAAAAACTTCTATACCAAACAATCATTAAACCCATAAAAATATTTTAATACATGATATTTTCATAAGCAGATCCCAATCTCAAGCCCATTCCTTTGTTCAAATTCATTTCCATATTTAATCCAATATCAATTAAGTATGAGGATGTGTTGTGCATCACAATAGACATGGAGGGTTAATCTTTATTCAAGGGGGAAATGACAGAATCTCTAGGTGTAATCACATTTCAATATTAATATGAATATTCAAAAAAAAATTATTGTATTATTTTTTTTTTTTGTTTTTTTTTTTTTGCAATTTTTCCATGGTAATTGAAATTACACTCAAAAGAGTCAACCCCTATAGCGATTCTTAGATGATGACTCCCAGTCTCAAAGACCTTAGGGCACCAAGTGAAGTCCACATACTCGGGCATCATCTCGAGTTAACTCAGTCAAAAACAAATTCAAATTACCAAAAAATAGAGATAAAATTACTAACTCTCAGCCAGACAACTATAGAGTCACGATCCCCAAGTGCCGAAAGCCACGCATTAGGTCATTTCATTGCTCTACGAGCAATTTTTTTTATTTTTTATTTTTTTTTTGAATACTCGTATTAAACTAAAATGATCACCAAACCTATGTTATTTATTTTGGGGACCTCATGAACTCAAACTAATACCCCACTATCCAAAGGGCGTGCATTGTGATCTTTTTTTTATTTGGAAGAAAATATAAACGATGAAATATCACATTGGACAGCCACACTTTCCAAAATCTATGCTCATGAAATTATACAAGGATTAAAATCATAATCAGGGCATGCTAAATTATTTGATATTCAGTTTCAAAGTGTGCAATGTGTATTACCATGTTCAAAGTTAAAGGAGTTTTTCTATCAATTTACAATTTTTTTTTCAAATCATTTTTTTTCACAAAAGCAAAAAAAAATTATTTCATATCCCCCCCAACTTAAAACAACACTTTCCCCAGTGTTTGAAGAAATTAAAATTTAGAAGGAGTAGAGGTAGATAATGGAAGTTCAAAAAGTAAATTGAAAATGAGGATCATGGAATGAAGTCACCTTGTGGTTGAAGTTGAAATTCTTGCTGCTCCCTTTTAATCCTTTGATATCCATGTCACTTTCAGAGTTCCCTAGTAGAAAAAATGAAAAACAAAACAATATATATATATTTATTTATTTATTTATTTATATAATAAAGAAATTAAAATATAATTATATATATATAAATTATAGAATAAGGAAGCACAAAAAGTCGTAGGTCAGTGGTAAGCGCGCGCCCCTGTCTCCCTTTGGTCCTGGGTTTGAATACCCACGGCTTCACCGGTTGTGACGGGGTTTGACCCATGACCCACGACATGTCCTTTTTTTTATTAATATTTTTTTTAACCTAAAAACACATAAAAATAAAACAAACTGATGATACATTGTATTATTTTTAAATTTATGGGTAAGGTATTACTCAAGGATCACACCACGTGACACGGATGAATATGGTGCTCCCCTTTTATACCCATCCATACTCATAATAGAAGAACAGGTCAACAATCTATATTTTTTTTAAATATAAAAATGATTAATTAATTTTATTTAAAATATAAAGTTGATTAAAACAACAAAATGATAGGAAACTTTAAAACCATGGGTTTCCTCCCATGAAGCACTTTGTTGAATGTCGTTAGCCCGACATGGATCCTAAATCTATCAATTTTTTCCTGGTTTATAGGTTGGCTCAGTTAACTCAACCTCAATTTCCTGTTTATTGAATGATTCAATGAATGGTTTTAACCTTTGACCATTGACCTTGAAAGTGTAACCACTTGTGGGATCTTGAATATCTACTGCCCCATGGGGGTATACATGATGCACTACGAAAGGACCTAACCATCTAGACCTTAACTTTCCCATATGTAAATGAAGTTTTTAACTATACAAGAGAACAAGTTTTCCTGGTTCAAAATGTTTGACCTTGATATTCCTAGATTGGTAGGCTTGAACTCTAGCTTTATTGATCCTTGAATTTTCATAAGCCTTTATCCTTTGTTCCTCCGGTTCATTGAGATCTAATTTCCTTTTTGTTCTGGCCAATGAGAGGTCATAATCCATTTTCTTAATTGCCCAAAAGGCCTTATTCTCAATTTCAACAGGTAAATGGCATGATTTTCCATAAACCAACCGATATGGTGACATTCCTAGGATGGTTTTATATGCTGTATGATATTACCAAAGAGAATCCAAGAGTTTCTCGGACCAATCTTTCCTAGAAGGATTGACAGTTTTCTCAAGAATTTGTTTGATTTCACGATTGGCTAACTAATCTTGACCATTGGTTTGTGGGTGGTAAGAAGTGGACACTTTGTGAGAAATTCCATATTTTTTCATGAGTGATGAGAATGGACAATTGCAAAAATGAGTTCCATGATCACTAATGATAGACCTAGGAATTCCAAATCTAGAGAATATGTTTTCCTTGAGAAATGTAATCACAGTTTAATGATCATTGGATTTTGTAGGAATGGCCTCAATCCATTTGGAGACATAATAGATATCTAAGAGAATGTAAAGATATCCCCTAGAGTTTGGGAAGGGACCCATGAAATCAATTCCCCAACAGTCAAAGATTTCAACCACTAAGATGGGAGTGAGTGGCATTTGATTCCTTTTTGTGATGGACCCTACATGTTGACACCTAGGACAGATTTGAAAAATTTGTAGGAGTCCCTTGAGAGGGTGGGCCAGAAGAGACCACATTGAAGAATATTATTAGATGTTTTCTTAGAGGAAAAGTGACCACCACATTCCTCACTATGACAGAATTTAAGGATGGACTCTTGTTTAGATTCTGGAACACACCACCTAATGACTTGGTTAGGGTAGAACTTATAGAGGTATGGATCATCAAACACATAGTTTCTAACATAAGAAAGGAATTTCCTTCAAGCTTGAGTCCCTAAGAATTTTGGAATGACTCATGTGACTAAGAAATTGGCTATGTCAGCATACCAAGGGCAGTCACTCACAGAGTAGAGGTGTTCATCAGGAAATGAATCAGACACAGAAAGGTGATTTGAATTTTCTTTTAATTCCATCCTAGAGAGGTGATCATCTACAACATTTTCAACTCCCTTTTTATCCTTGATTGTGAGGTCAAATTCTTATAAGAGAAGGACCCACCTAATCAGTATAGCCTTAGCATCTTTTTTTGGAAGAGGTATTTTAGTGCAGAATGGTCAGTGAACACGGTGATGGGGGATCCCAAGAGGTAGGACCTAAACTTCTATAAAGAAAACACAATATCAAGTAACTCCTTCTCAATAGTGTTGTAGTTATTTGGTCATCATTTAAGGATTTGCTTTCATAAGAAATGACATAAAGAGTTTTATCACAACATTGTCCTAACACAGATCCAACAGCAAAGTCACTGGCATCACACATAAGTTCGAAAGGAAGGTTCTAATTTGGAGACTTCATAATGGGAGGAGAGGTGAGAGAGGATTTCAGGGTAGAGAATGAACCCTCACAGCTTTCTGTCCAAACAAATGGAGCATCCTTTACTAGGAGAGCACAAAGGGGATGGGATACTGAACTAAATTTCTTGATGAATCTTCTATATAAACCAGCATGTCCTAATAAAAAACTCACTTCCTTGACAGTTTTGGGTGATGGAAGGTGACGGATGATGTCAACCTTGGCTTTATCAACTTCAATCACCCTACCTGAGACCAGATGGCCTTGAACTAGTCCCTCTTTAACCATGAAATGGAATTTTTCCCAGTTTAGGACCAGATTTTTTTCTTCACATCTTGATAAGACTCTCTCCACATTCTGTATATGTAGAGACCCGTATCTTGACGTACATGGACATTACATTACTTTTTCGGAATACTTAGTACATACCAAAAACACACACACAAGGATCGTAATAGTTTAGTGTCTTTGGAAACTCGGAATATAATCTTCTAATCCTGGTGAAAGATCTTCAACATCTCCCATAAAGATCTTCCTTTTTTTTACCTAAAACCTTTCTTTATATCCTGGGGAAAAGAAAACATAAAAGGGTGATCTCAAATGCTCAGTAAGGGTAAACAAAATAAATATCAATCACATCATATTCATAAGAACATAACATTTTGGAAATATTAACCTGCAAAAGAGATCATAATTTCATAACATGGAATAAATCATGGCAGTGAAATTTAATCACAATAATCATAACTTAAAACATGAAACTTTGTGGCATTCACACATAATCATAGAGAATCATTTCTTGTTAGTCAAGACTCATTGCCAAGACTATCTTAGTGGACAAAGTCCCTTTCTGAACCGAGTCACCCTCGTTTCAGTCCTGTTTCACTGAACCGGTATATCCTACCATTCCAGCCATTTCTATCTCATGAGATATAAAATCTTTACCCAATGCCTTGGAGGGAGATATAGGTCCCACCCATCTCATAATGATACCATTCTTATGTGTGCCACAAAATCATAAATCATACATCATTTCATAACCCATGTAATAAAAATGGGATTCTTAAACAACATGACATCATAAAACCATTCATATAAGATAAAGGAATTCATAAACATAATTCCATCACAAAATAGTCAAATAAATGTAAAAATATGGATAGAAACAGAACCCTTTATTATCTTAGATGGAAAATAATTTTGATAAAACACTTGAAATGAATTCTTGAGGAAATTATCCTTTCTTCTTCAAAATCAATTTCTTTTCACAAAACATCATTCAATTTTAAAAGAAAGAGATTTTATTGAAAATAGTCATGAAATCTTTTGGAGGAAGCTTCATGAAAATAAGGCTTTATAAAACAGTAAAAATACGTTCGTGCCGTTTAAGTTAAAAAAAACATTCTTCGTACTTTTGTCGGAAAAGTCAAAAAGTACCTCGTACGAAAAACGACAAAAGATTCCTTTCATATCCTTTACTAAAAACTCACCTAAGGGTAAAATTGGATTTAAAAAATTTTAGGTGGATGGAAATAATATTACATATTGAGGAAACATGGATTTGGATGATAAAATACTCCCCAGTAAATGCCAAAGTATAAACAATCCCGGATAAAAATGAGATTGAGATATTTCTCTTACCTTAGGTCTGATTTGCTTCGTAAGTGTCCGAACCTCCTGTATAATGATTTAAATAATGTCATTAACTTATTACAGAATCATATTCATTTTTATTATATCATATATGGTTCACTTATGACTTTATATTACCCGTTCTTTTGTAAATTCATGTTAAAGTAGTGTTTTGGGTAAAATCGTCTCATTTTTCGTTCGTGTTTTAACTTGTAATTATTCATATGATTGGTTAGATAATAATTACTTAATTCCAGAATATAAAAAATGATTTATATATAATATATATTCAGAATATACATATATATAATAAATTAGTAAATGGAAAGAAATACACCGTTCATGGAGACGGTAGGCCGTACGTACGCATGAACTCTGTTTTCGTTTCCTTATTGAGTTGAACAAAATTAAGTAGATGAAATTCATATATATACACATAAATCCAGTATCATTATTATGTCATATATTTCATTATTACTTATTATATATACTTTATAATCATTCATGAATGGTTTAAAGTGGAGAATGAATCTCATCGCGTCGTGGAGACGGTATTCCGTACGTACGCACGAGCGATGATATCGTTCTCATGATCGTGAACTTGTGTTGAAGTGTATGTATACTATTAAAGTATCAATATCACTTTATAATAATCATATATAGTTACTCATTACACCATTATACCCATCCAATTAAGGTGGTGGTGGAAAATAGATTACACCACGGCGTGGAGACGGTATTCCGTACGTACGCACGCGCGGTGATTTCATTTTCCGTAGGATGGATAGATGGTGAAATAGGATTGTTTAATACTTGTAATAACATATCAGTATATGAGTGATACTGATGTTATTACTTCATAATTAAACAACCTAATAAGAATAAGTGGAAGAAGAAATAAAGGTGAAAGAATTGGTAACGGAAATTACCTCTTCTTTGAAGCGCCTCTTTGAGACCTCCTCTTAGGGCACTAAAATTGGTCTTTGAGGAAGACCAGAACCTCTAGGATGTTTCTAGGGAAGTGGAGAAGAGATTTATTTAGGGGTTGGCCGAGATTTAAGGTTCAAAGTTGTGTGAGGAAGAGAGGGAGGAGGTGTCCTTTTATAAGGGAGGAGAGGGACACATTTGGAATAACTAAAAATATTATTTTATTATAAAGTCAAGTTCGGTTTTAAATAGCTCCAAATTGATTTATTTCTAGGATAAGGTGGGGATGGGTCGAAATCCTCTCATCCAATAGAATTTAGATAAGTTTAGGTTCCTATTTTAACCTTATCATTTAGATTTAACATTAAGTTAAATAATTTTACTTTTACCGTGTCTTCTTGTGTTCGTATACTATAAGGTTAATAAACTTACTATAAGAAGCCAAATGAACCCCAAGTTGTTTATTATTAATATATAAAACCTTATCTAAGTCATTTTGCAGAACCTTAGATTTTTAGGAATAAAATAAAAATTAATAATATAATATTTTTTTTAAAAACTATTTTATGTCAATTTTGACACTATTTAGTAATTGATTTTTGTGAAAATCATAACAGAATGATAAGTTCGAACAAAGTTAATTAAATCAATACTAACATGTGATATTAACCTATAAAATTAGTTTAATTTATAAAAAGTCTCAAATTATATTTATTTGGGTATTTATAACATCAATTATGTCAATATTTCATTAATAAGATAATTACTGCATCATCGTTGTGTCATAAATAAATTAAATTATTTAATGTCTAAAAATTACAAATAAAATATAATTACGTTGGAAATCTTTTTAGATTTCTAATGAATATTTATAGTCTAATTTATCTTATGTATAACCCCATATTAAAAATGTTTTATTAAATAAACTTTGATTTTAACTCTTTTAACCCTTCTTTAAATAAATTAATAATAAATGTCCTAATCTAATCCAAGTGGGCCTAAATGGTCATATTTTATTCCTAAGTTTGTTTTTGGTCGAATTACACTTTTCCAATAGAATTAGGACATGTGTTAGGGTAATAATAATATCATTTCTACCCTTAATTACCCTATTTACTTTTAACCGTGGTAAACAAAAGTAAAAAGTTACTATTCACCAAAAATTATTTTCATCTCATTGAACCACATTTTACTTTCTGACATCAACCGTGTCTCTCGGATTTTTGAAATTCCACTCACATAAGCGGTAAAATTAAGTTTTATGAAAAATTCAGTTTTTTTAACTACCACTTAGTGGTTTCACTATTCATCAAAAATTGAAAGTTTTCAGAAAAATACCAAAAATTAGGCCTAAGCTATATTTGATATTATGAACTCAAAAATGATTTCTATTTTACCAAATTCAAAAAATATCAGTTGCATTAATTAATTTAAAAATTAATTCCCGTCATCAAAACAAAAGGCGTGTTTTTAAGAGATAATAACTATCAAAAGATTGACACTTGTTTATAACTGGTTTAAATGTGAAATTACATCCAATGACCAACATTGTATTAAATTGTAAAAATATATTCTAAATATACTTTAAAACCACTAAAATTAATAATTTATCACTATTAATTATTTCGATTGAAAAAGTTGTTTTTAATTAAAATTTAGTAATTTCCACTATTCATCAAAATATGAAAGTTATCTGAAAATTACCAAAATTTCACCCTAAGCTAATTTCGATATTCCGAATCCAAAAATGAAGTCCATTTTGAAAATTAAAATTTACAAAATTTCAAAAAGTGGTTATTACTATTCATAACGGCTAGTTTTAATAATATTTTAATAGCATATCGTTGTTTAGTGAAACTTGTTATTGCGTACTACACATGCTATCGAGGAAGGTCGCGATTGCGTGTAATGCAAGTCAAATCAAGGATGCGTTTTGTGAAATCTCCTTTTGGTGTAGCGTACAACACAAGAAATTAGTGAAATTAAAAAGAATATTTTTCATAAAATCTTGGGTTGTTACATTCTACCCCCCTTAAAATGAATTTCGCCCTCGAAATTCATTGGGGTTATAAATGGTTTACTATTCTAAAGTTTCTTTAATAGAAACCCACATCGTAAAAAGGAATACCAAAACCAATCTTTAAAAATGAAAGTATGAAACGTAACGGTTACCCAAATAAACTAATCACTGGGTTTCCACATAGGTGAAAATATGGATATGGAAGAAAAATCTAACCATCATGTTCTGATGGAGAGTGGTAGAGAACATGGCTATGGAAAAGCCAACAATCACAAGTCCATAAATTTGTGACGATCTAAGGTACCATCTGATTAATCAGATATAAGAGCACTAGGACAACATTTTTGGTTTTCAAGATCGTTTCCATAAAGTTGAAGAATTTGAATTAGAATAAATACTTACTTTATTTTGGTACAATCTCACTGTTTTTCGTGCCTTGAAAAATTTCCACTTCATCTCTTAAATAAATGAAGTTGAATTTCCTATTCGTGAAGTGTTAGCAGATCATGTGATAGAATGACGGGTCATTCCATCTGTCTCAAACAAAAGGTTAGAAAAAGTTATTAAATATACATAAGTCATTCTATAGTGAGATTAATCATATATGGTTCCTAAAATGGACTTATACTTCATATATCATACTGCTTAATATAATAAAACTAGTTTCTACTAAACAGGGACTTCCTGTAGGCCAGTGGTAGGCGATAAAGGTCAGTCGCACTTCGGTTGTGGGTTCGATTCCCACGGCCTTGTTCGACGCGATGGGTTGTCGCTCGTCCTGCAGGTTGTCCTTTTTCTAAAACTATATTACTATAACATCACATAAATAATATCAAAAAAAGTTCTATCCTTAAACAATACTAACTTATGGTTAACATAATCCATTCTAATCTTTAGGCTTATCTAAAATACTTCAGTCCTAGCTCATAGTATAAAGAAAACGATAACTTGAAATGTCGTCAACCAAGCATGTGAATACCATCATTTATCCCCCATATATCTTGTTGGTCACATTCCAATCATGTGAATAACTTAATGATGTATTCTCTTGAAAAATGAATACCCATTAAACCTTAGTGAAAACATGAATGCTGTCAAAAGTTAACTCTTTCCACATACAAAAATCCTCAAAATTCTATATACTCAAACCATGATATCACTTAGTCCTTATATCAATCATGAGCTCATGAATACTGTCAAACATTTCATTTTCTCCTTATCCCTTCATTATGCGCATATCATCTACTTTCCAAAATATTTGAATCACTTTTCATGGTTACTGGTACCTTAAAATTATTGAAAACCACAATAGACCAATACATAAATATTTCAATACACCATAAAAGTACCTCAACAACATTATTCTTGAATACCAATACATAAACACTTTAGTCCATCCACTTCAATGATTGTCCTGGAATAATTCCTTCCTTGATTTAGAAGTAACTTTTTAGGTCAGGGCATTGAGTTGGGTAATGCCCATGTTCTCCGCAAATAAGACATTGAACTCCATAACAGTCTGTCACTCTATGACCCTTTTCTCCACACAGATAACATCGGTCCCTCCATTTGAGGTATTCCTCAAGGTTCTTCTTCATTTCTTTAGAAATCTCATTCTTCATTTCTTTATGCTCCTCAACATGCGAACATGCATAATAGTTTATCTTCCACTTCTTTGATGAATTAGGCATACCACTAAATTTCACCTTGTTAATCATATATCGCGATGACTGATTCGGCATAATCACAATATCTTTCTCTCTAGGAAATACACAATTGTTTTGCTCATAGTCACCAATTTGTCCATTGGATTCAATGTTAACTGAATTCCTTCTAGTTCCCTCCATTAACCAAAACACAAAAAGAATCTTGTGAGAGGAAAAAATCATGCTAGAGAAAACAACATAGTAAAGGGGGAGTACCCTCAATATCTAACATCTTAGGTTAAATTCTAATATCGTTAGCGCAATTCTAGGACTATAACATATACGTATACTTAACCTTTGAGACATCCCTAGACATACCATAGAAATATCTCTAGGGATCTCACTAACGTTTTCGCATCCTAGTTTCCAAAGGTTGACTAAACCTTTCCTCTGATACCAACTGTAGAGACCCGTATCTTGACGTACATGGACATTACATTACTTTTGCGGAATACTTAGTACATACCAAAAACACACACACAAGGATCGTAATAGTTTAGTGTCTTTGGAAACTCGGAATATAATCTTCTAATCCTGGTGAAAGATCTTCAACATCTCCCATAAAGATCTTCCTTTTTTTAACCTAAAACCTTTCTTTATATCCTGGGGAAAAGAAAACATAAAAGGGTGAGCTCAAATGCTCAGTAAGGGTAAACAAAAGAAATATCAATCACATCATATTCATAATAACATAACATTTTGGAAATCTTAACCTGCAAAAGAGATCATAATTTCATAACATGGAATAAATCATGGCAGTGAAATGTAATAACAATAATCATAACTTAAAACATGAAACTTTGTGGCATTCACACACAATCATAGAGAATCATTTCTTGTTAGTCAAGACTCATTGACAAGACTATCTTAGTGGACAAAGTACCTTTCTGAACCGAGTCACCCTCGTTTCAGTCCTGTTTCACTGAACCGGTATAACCTACCATTCCATCCATGTCTATCTCATGAGATATAAAATCTTTACCCAATGCATTGGAGGGAGATATAGGTCCCACCCATCTCATAATGATACCATTCTTATGTGTGCCACAAAATCATAAATCATACATCATTTCATAACCCATGTAATAAAAATGGGATTCTTAAACAACATGACATCATAAAACCATTCATATAAGATAAAGGAATTAATAAACATAATTCCATCACAACATAGTCAAATCGGTGTAAAAATATGGATAGAAACAGAACCCTTTATTATCTTAGATGGAAAATAATTTTGATAAAACACTTGAAATGAATTCTTGAGGAAATTATCCTTTCTTCTTCAAAATCAATTTCTTTTCACAAAACATCATGCAATTTTAAAAGAAAGATATTTTATTGAAAATAGTCATGAAATATTTTGGAGGAATATTCATGAAAATAAGGCTTTATAAAACCGTAAAAATCCGTTCGTGTCGTTTAAGTTAAAAAAACATTCTTCGTACTTTTGTCGGAAAAGTCAAAAAGTACCTCGTACGAAAAACGACAAAAGATTCCTTTCATATCCTTTACTAAAAACTCACCTAAGGGTAAAATTGGATTTAAAAAATTGTAGGTGGATGGAAATAATATTACATATTGAGGAAACATGGATTTGGATGATAAAATACTCCCCAGTAAATGCCAAAGTATAAACAATCTCGGATAAAAATGAGATTGTGATATTTCCCTTACCTTAGGTCCGATTTGCTTCGTAAGTGTCCGAAACTCCTGTATAATGATTTAAATAATGTCATTGACTTATTAAAGAATCATATTCATTGTTATTATATCATATATGGTTCACTTATGACTTTATATTACCCGTTATTTTGTAAATTCATGTTAAAGTAGCGTTTTGGGTAAAATCGTCTCATTTTTCGTTCGTGTTTTAACTTGTAATTATTCATATGATTGGTTAGATCATAATTACTTAATTCCAGAATATAAAACATGATTTATATATAATATATATTCAGAATATACATATATATAATAAATTAGTAAATGGAAAGAAATACACCGTTCATGGAGACGGTAGGCCGTACGTACGCATGAACGCTGTTTTCGTTTCCTTATTGAGTTGAATGAAATTAAGTAGATGACATTCATATATATACACATAAATACAGTATCATTATTATGTCATATATTTCATTATTACTTATTATATATACTTTATAATCATTCATTAATGGTTTAAAGTGGAGAATGAATCTCATCGCGTCGTGGAGACGGTATTCCGTACGTACGCACGAGCGATGATATCGTTCTCATGATCGTGAAATTGTGTTGAAGTGTATGTATACTATTCCAGTATCAATATCACTTTATAATAATCATATATAGTTACTCATTACACCATTATATCCATCCAATTAAGGTGGTGGCGGAAAATAGATTACACCACGGTGTGGAGACGGTATTCCGTACGTACGCACGCGCGGTGATTTCATTTTCCGTAGGATGGATAGATGGTGAAATAGGATTTCTTCATACTTATAATAACATATCAGTATATGAGTGATACTGATTTTATTACTTCATAATGAAACAACCTAAGAAGAAGAATTGGAAGAAGAAATAAAGGTGAAAGAATTGGTAATGGAAATTACCTCTTCTTTGAAGCGCCTCTTTGAGACCTCCTCTTAGGGCACTAAAATTGGTCTTTGAGGAAGACCAGAACCTCTATGATGTTTCTAGGGAAGTGGAGAAGAGATTTTGTCAGGGGTTGTCCGAGCTTGAAGGCTCAAAGTTGTGTGAGGAAGAGAGGGAGGAGGTGTCCTTTTATAAGGGAGGAGAGGGGCACCTTTGGAATAACTAAAAATATTATTTTATTATAAAGTCAAGTTCGGTTTTAAATAGCTCCAAATTGATTTATTTCGAAGCTAAGGTGGGTATGGGTCGAAATACTCTCATCCAATAGAATTTAGACAAGTTTAGGTTCCTATTTTAACCTTATCATTTAGATTTAACATTAAGTTAAATAATTTTACTTTTACCGTGTCTTCTTGTGTTCTTATACTATAAGGTTAATAAACTTACTATAATAAGCCAAACGAACCCCAAGTTGTTTATTATTAATATATAAAACCTTATCTAAGTCATTTGGCCGAACCTTAGATTTTTAGGAATAAAATAACAATTAATAATATAATATTTGTTTTAAAAACTATTTTATGTCAATTTTGACACTATTTAGTAATTGATTTTTGTGAAAATCATAACAGAATGATAAGTTCGAAAAAAGTTAATTAAATCAATACTAACATGTAATATTAACCTAGAAAATTATTGGAATTTATAAAAAGTCTCAAATTATATTTATTTGGGTATTTATAACATCAATTATGTCAATATTTCATTAATAAGATAATTAATGCATCATCGTTGTGTCATAAATAAATTAAATTATTTAATGTCTAAAAATTACAAATAAAATATAATTACGTAGGAAATCTTTTTATATTTCTAATGAATATTTATAGTCGAATTTATCTTATGTATAACCCCATATTAAAAATGTTTTAGTAAATAAACTTTGATTTTAACTCTTTTAACCCTTCTTTAAATAAATTAATAATAAATGTCCTAATCTAATCCAAGTGGGCCTAAATGGTAATATTTTATTCCTAAGTTTGTTTTTGGTCGAATTACACTTTTCCAATAGAATTAGGACATGTGTTAGGGTAATAATAATATCATTTCTACCCTTAATTACCCTATTTACTTTTAACCGTGGTAAATAAAAGTAAAAAGTTACTATTCACCAAAAATTATTTTCATCTCATTGAACCACATTTTACTTTCTGACATCAATTGTGTCTCTCGGATTTTTGAAATTCCACTCACATAAGCGGTAAAATTAATTTTTATGAAAAATTCAGTTTTTTTAACTACCACTTAGTGGTTTCACTATTCATCAAAAATTGAAAGTTTTCAGAAAAATACCAAAAATTAGGCCTAAGATATATTTGATATTATGAACTCAAAAATGATTTCTATTTTACCAAATTCAAAACATATCAGTTGCATTAATTAATTTAAAAATTAATTCCCGTCGTCAAAACAAAAGGCGTGTTTTTAAGAGATAATAACTATCAAAAGATTGACACTTGTTTATAACTGGTTTAAATGTAAAATTACATCCAATTACCAAAATTATATTAAATTGTAAAAATATATTCTAAATAAACTTTAAAACCACTAAAATTAATAATTTATCACTATTAATTATTTCGATTGAAAAAGTTGTTTTTAATTAAAATTTAGTAATTTCCACTATTCATCAAAATATGAAAGTTATCTGAAAATTACCAAAATTTCACCCTAAGATAATTTCGATATTCCGAATCCAAAAATGAAGTCCATTTTGAAAATTAAAATTTAAAAAATTTCAAAAAGTAGTTATTACTATTCATAACGGCTAGTTTTAATAATATTTTAATAGCATATTGTTGTTTAGTGAAACTCGTTATTGCGTACTACACACGCTATCGAGGAAGGTCGCGATTGCGTGTAATGCAAGTCAAATCAAGGATGTGTTTTGTGCAAGCTCCTTTTGGTGTAGCGTACAACACAAGACATTAGTGAAATTAAAAGGAATATTTTTCATAAAATCTTGGGCTGTTACAGTATACATCCCTCAAATGTATCCCCAAACACAGAGAATTCATCCATGAATACCTCTAGAAAATCCCCTACCATGTCTAAGAATATTCCCATCATGCACCTCTAGAAGGTTCCAGGGGCATTGCATAACCCGAAGGGCATGCGTTCGAAATCAAAGGTTCCAAATGGACATGTGAATGTAGTCTTCCCTTGATCCTCTAGGAATACCTCAATCTGATTGTACCCAGAGTACCCATCTAAGAAACATTAAAAGGCATGACCTGCCACTCTCTCAAGGAATTGGTCAATGAATGGTAAGGGGAAATGGTCCTTCTTGGTGAATGAGTTTATCTTACTTTAGTCAATGCAGACCCTCCATCCACTACTCACCCTAGTTGGAAGAATCTCTCCATCCTCATTGGTTATCACTGTGATTCCAGCCTTTTTTGGAACCACTTGGATTGGGTTGACCCACTCACTCTTAGCTATGGGATATATGATACCGGCTTTTAACAATTTCAGAAGTTCCTTCCTTACTACCTCCATGATATTAGGATTGAGTCTCCATTGAGGTTGACGACATGGCTTTGAATTAGATTCTAGAACAATCCTATGAGTATTGATAAGTGGGTTAATCCCAGGAATATCAGATAGGGTCCAACCAATGGATTTCTTATGTTTCCTAAGGACATCTAGAAGTATACTCTCCTAATTGGATTCAAGAGAAGAAGAAATGACAATAGGATGTGTTTGATTGTCCCCTAGGAAGGCATACTTGAGTGCAGCGGGAAGTTCCTTCAATTCAAGATCAGGTTGGTTCAGAATTTCAGCAGAATATTGGGACATTGGATCAATATCAATTTTCTTTTTTAGAGTTTTAGATAGGATTGATTCCCCACATATAGAAGTTTTAGCTACAATATTGGTTTGATCAAATTTATGGAAGTAAGTTTGATTGGTATCCATGAAATTTTTTTCCTAAAAGGTTTCACTAATTGCTGGAACTAAGACTTCATCATAAGAGAAATTTGAAAATTATTCAAGCCAAGGAGATAAACTTCCTTCATGTGAACAAAGGAAATCAATCTCATCCTAACTTAAACATTCTTCAAATATTCCTTGATGTTCTATAGATTCATTATCAATGCTTCCTATCATGTTTACTTCATGAATTTCCTCGTCATACCCTATTTGTGAGCTTGCATTATAGATTTTCAAGTCTAGACTCATGTTTCCAAAGGTGATGGTCATGTTCCCATTTCGGACTCGGATATTAGAGTTGATTGTTTCAAGGAAGGGAGAACCAAGGATAATTGGGGTTTGTTCCTTATTTCCTAAGTTTGGATGGTTGTCAAGGAAAATGAAGTCAGCAGGGTAGATGAAGTTTTCAACCTTTACCATAACATCCTTTAAAATCCCCTTTGGAACCCTAATGCTACGATCAGCAAGTTGAAGTGTGACAGATGTGGGTTGGAGTTCTTCTAGGCCTAATTGGCAGTACACAGCATGGGGGATGAGATTGACACTAGCACCTAGGTCACACAAGGCCTTGACAACTTTTCTCTCTCCTAGTTCAACATTTATGTAAGGGAAACTCGGGTCTTTCAACTTAGGAGGAATGGTCCCTTGAATGGTGGTACTCGCATTAGCAGCCAAAAGGACTTGGTTTTTATGTGAAAATTTTCTTTTAAAAGTGCACAAGTCCTTAAGGTACTTTGAGTAGGCAGGTATGGTTTGGATGGCATCAAGAAGTGGAATGTTCAACTTGACTTGTGAGAATATTTCCCTTAATGTTTCACTCAATTCAGGCTTGGTTTTCCCCCTCATGCATTGAGGAAATGGTGCAGGTTGTGGGGTTGTTTGTTGAAGAGTTATTTCTTTGACAATGTTATCGTGTTTTTAGTTTGATCATTTAGTTCATTTGAATTTTCATCCAAGTTTGAATCTTCATGTTAGTTCTGAATTAGTTGTTCAGGTTTCTCAATTGATTCCCCACTTCTTAAAACAGTCACATCCTTTAGTTGTTCATGAGTTGTTTGAGTATAACTTGACTCTCCCCTTGAAGTTGAGGATGGCACCACCTGAGTAGGCATGGGTTCCTTTCCAGTTTTGATGGTTTTATGTTCTTGTTTTAGGGAAGATACTTCTGAGTCCATCCTCTCCATTTGTTTGCATAGTTGTTCTAGTAGGCTTTGTAGAACAGTTTGGGTTGGTTCTTGAGAAGATTGGTTTATCCCGGGGGGATATTTTGGAGGTGGGATGGTTTGTTGAAAATGAACTGGTGGTTGTTAGTATTAGATAGGTTGGGTTTGGAACTAGTTATGGGTTTGGTAGTTCTGATGGGGGTAAGGATTTTGTCCCTGTGGTTGGCTAGGATTTTGGTTATCTTTCCAGCGGAAGCCTAGGTGGTCATTATACCTTGGGTTGAAGTTTTTTTGGTATTGAGGATTTTGAAAGTTTAAAGCATTTACTTCTTCTGGGGGTCCTCCTAAAAGAACATCCTTTATAGATGGAATGGTTAGGCAGTTTTCTGTCTTATGGTCATGTTTGTCACAAATTGTGAAAACAGGGTCTACAGTTTGGATTTCATGGAATTTCCTAAGGTCTATCTCTCCAACCTTCCTAGAGAGTGCTGCGGGTTTATCCCTAAGGCTTTACTCTTCTCTAAGTGTATGAATTCTAGTATTTCTTTGTGGCTTTTCATAATAAGGTGAAGTTCCCCATGTTTGGTTTTGTTCAGAAAGGCTTTCTAGATACTTGTAAGCATCATTTGGGGCTTTGTTTTTAAAGGTTCCATTACACATCATGTCAATGAATTGTTTGTTCCCCAGACCCAACCCTTCATAGAAAATTCTCACTTGTTCAGGAATAGAAAAACCATGGTGTGGAACCATATTTAGGGTGTCTTTGAACCTCTCCCATGTTTCATAGAATGACTCTCCCTCTTTTTCAAAAAAAAAATTGGATTCTCTTTTTAAGTACAATTGTTTTGTGGTGGGGAAAGTATTTTTTGTAGAATTCTATTTGTAGTTGGTCCCAAGAGTTGATGGATGATGGTCTCAAATTTTTTAACCAATTTTTAGCTCGATCCTTTAAAGAAAAAGGAAATATCCTCATCTTAGCTGATTCTAGTTGATGTGGGGGACACATGGTTTCTACAATGTCATTGAATTCCTTAATGTGAAGGTAGGGCATATCAGACTTCATTCCAAGGAATGTGGGAAGATGGTTTAGGACATGGGGTTTAAAGATGTAGTTAGAATCTTCTAGGGAATTTTTTCTAATTCATGAGGGGGAATTGGTCCAAGATGGAGTGAGGTAGTCATTCATGGTTTGATCGACTACATTCCCTAGGTTTCGAGCTTCTTGGTTTTGGTTCCCCATTTGATTTCCCCCAGGATTTACAATGTGATTTATTGGAAGACCCTCCATTAAAATTGGTTCAATTTTTGATTATGGATTATTATGAATATTAGGATCTAATGGATACAATCCTCTATGTTCACTTGACTCCCCTATCCTAGGACTTTCCACCCTAACTAGTCTATTTGAATTATTGCGGGTGTAGGAGGACATGAACCAAAAAAACGAGAAAGGGACAAGATAAGAGATCTTGGGTGAGAATAGAAGAAAGGAGGTGAGGAAAGAATGAGTGTTTAGATAACTTACTTGGTTCCCCAGCAACGGCGCCAAAATTTGATTCTCGCTCAAATTTACCCAAGAGATGAAGGTAGAACGGTCCTTGTAGTCTAGCTTGGGTTGTCGAATCCACAGAGACCTAAGAAGAAACCTATAGGCACGTACATTCTATGGACTGTTTTTGGCTATAAAGTGGAAAAATTGGGTTGATTTTATATGGTTTTAAAGGATAAATAAAATATTTAAGTGAATTCAATTTAAAAGAGTGAGTTGATCCTAGGTTATCACTTGGGGTGGATTGGATGTATTTCCTTTTCAATGATTTCAATTTCTTATATTTAAGATGGGTTCATTTAAGAAGATAAAAAAACATCATAACATACTGGTTTAATGCCTAAACCCTTTAATACTAATCACATATACACTTTAAGGATCAAAGTTTTGAGCACTTCAAGGTAAAGGTTCGTATTAGCACTTGAAGTGTGTGGCCTTAAATTCAACAAGGACGATGGAGTTTAAAAATCATCAATTAAAAATCTCAATTAAAAGAAGTGATTAGACATTAATGGGGTGATAAATAACATCCAATCAATACCCTTGATAATCCCTTGTATCAACCCATAAGTGTTTTATCCCTCCATTGATTCTATGGTTTCAAGGGAAGCGAAAAGTAGACTCGTGAGGGAGGAAATGGAGAAGTAAAGAAAACAATAAAAATAAAATGATCACTCCACTGTTGTGTGAATAATTTCACAAGGTTTAGTGTGAATAAATTCACACCTTGAATCAGAAGTATCAAAGTGATATAAATAACAACAGAATAAGAGTAAAATAATAGATTTTATTAAGAAACTAAAGTTAATTGAACAACTTACATGTGAAAGAAAAACTTGAGACAACAAAATTGCAGCATAACATTACAATTGAACAAAGCACCCAAGATCCTCAAATCCTCCACCACCACTACCTTAAATAGGCATTTTTGAATCCTTGGGTAGATCATTCAAAATTCCAAGTATCCTCAATTAATTTTGGTAGGCCATAGGTGGGTGGAAAGTTGGGGGAGAGTTGATTTTTCTACCCTTGACCCGAGGTGGCATCCATCTTTCATCCACCGAACAGACTCACTTGGAATACCTTCTATATGTCCGAATAAGAGTGGGACATAGAAAAAGAAAATGTAACCCAGGATTTATTCTAAGCTCCTGTAAAATATGGGCCCATTTGGAGTTCTATATTCAGAGATATAATTAGATTAGTGGGATGTTTTTCTGGGCCACAGAATCTGGCCCAGAATTTTATCTCTAAATTGGGCCGCTTAAATGACCACAATGGAGGCTGAATTATCACTTGATTATGAATAATGATTTGTTACTATATATTTATTCTAGAATATCACTAAATTTGGGCTTCATTGGGTTTGTAATGTGGGTCCCACATTCTCATCCGTGAGCTGGTGTCCAATCTGCCTTCTCTAGAATTTCTTCCATTCATCTCCAAATATCTCCATCATACTTTATGAATCCTCCATTGAGCCGTGAATGAAAAATGTTCATATTTAAGTGTAGATACAGTTTCCAAAATATCAAATTAAAATATGGATAATTATATTCCTTAAAATCATATGAATCATTGGGTACTTCAAATGATGTTCAAAAATGTACCACATAATAGTGCATTTTAAGAAGGTATTACAATCATAATGTGAAATGATGTTCAAAGTGTAAAATGAACTAAAATGGTGTTTATGAATAATAAAGAACATGATTATTATATATATTAAAAATGAATATTAGCCTCATTTAGTGGCTAATCAGTCATCTCCCATACATATAAAAGGTCATCATTCCCCTCTACTATTAAATCATAAAAAACCATTTGGTTCAGTCAATACATTAGAAAATCACTCCCTTAATCCCATAAAACATCATAGATTACAAGGTTTTACAATAAATACACCATTAGAAGGATTTTGGTGGAATCCAAATGATGTTTTAGAAAGAATATTTAACATTCATTAAATCTCATTTTTATTTTTATTTTAATACCAAATGGGAAACAAAATCATCAATCTTATGTATAGAGAACTACAGACTCACAAACTATAGTAAATACTTTTCCATAACCACCATTATAGGCAGGATATAATGATTTATTTAATACTTTTATATTATATTTTTAATATTATTATAATTTTGGGATTATAATATCTTGTATAGATTCTTATATTCCATTCATTTGAAAATATGATAACTTCAATCATGTGTATGGTGGACTACCACCTCAGAAAGAGATCTAATTCGTTTTCACTTAACCATTAAATGAAATTTAATACCATAAAATTTAGTTAGTATATGTAATATAAATTAAATCATATAATTTGTAGAAAATTACTATATCAACCACTTCTTTACCCTTTCAACCATTAAGGAAATTATAACATCACTCATGCTTACGTACGACCTACATTCCCCAATAAGTGATGTGATCCATTATCCAATATCAAATTTAAATAATAATTTAAAATTTTAATTTAATGAATAAAAATGATAGTTATAACATTAATATAATTATAGATATGATGGAACTATATAATACTTTAATGAAGTAGAGCGTTCATAACAAAATAGGATTGAGAAAACCTGGAAATTAAACACAAAAAAATGAAAATAATAAATCATTATTAACAAATATGTGATAAGATGTTATAATAGTATCATATATGAAATTATATGTATATTTTTCCACATTGAATTCTTGATATTATTATAACCATTATTCAAGAGGTGAAATATCATTTATCCAGAAAGAAGTATAATCTAAGGGACATTATCTCAATTACCCTTCATTGATGCATATTGTAATGTTATCCACCTAATTTATTTTATATGGTGTATATAATACCAATTTCATAATAAATATCATGATTCCATATAAATTCATAGTATTTTACATTTAAATTATAATTTTTTCATCCTAAGGTATTTTTATTAAATATAACTAAGTGGTAAAGTATTTCATAAATCAATTTCATTTCATTTGTTTTTGTTTCTTATTCATTCTCTTAGATATAATACTATTATTTTTGTAATTAATTTTGGAAATATTATTATTTATTTTGAATTATTTTATTTTTATTTACATTTGATACACATAATTGATTCATTGGTTAATTTTCACTTTACTGTTATGATATTTTTAATGGTTTACATCACAATCTCAACTTAATTAGGATTGTTTAACCATGAATATCCATTGATGGAAATTATTTTATCATGGGATAATAAGACCCTTTAAATTTATTATCATTTATTTATTCATTTATTTTTCATGTAATAGTACCATTTCTCAAGTAATTAGTGCTTCAAATTTTTGAGAAAATGTTTTTATAATATCATATTTTTTCATTATTCGATCAAAAATCATTTTGTTCAAAATCCATGTTTTTTTAAAATAATTTATTTTTTTATCCATATTAAAAATTATATATTCAATGAGGTTTTACCATTTTTTACTTTTTAAATAATTTTTTTATTTGAATATTCATGTCATTATCATAAAAAATACCTTTTAGCTTTTATCAAAAAAGTGAAAGGAATTATTGTTTTAATGTGTACTTAAGGATCATAATTTTAATCCTTCATGACCAATAAATGTTTTAAGGCATATATTATGAGTTCCAAAGTTTATTTTCAATGAAAATTCTTTTCAATTTTTTTTATCATTTATTTTTAAAATGTGATTTTCAATTCATAGAGGTTTGTTTCCTCAAGAGTGTTTTAAAGTATCTTTTCACTAAATTTCAATTCATCAATAACAACAACCCTTATTCTACTAAAGCTCCACTGGGGATATATTGTATCGATACCATACATACTCTTAATATGGATGTTTTATGATCATTTTTTCCAAGTAAAGTATTTAGATTCACTTTATTGATTCATTTTGTTATTCATTATCATTTATTTGGAATATTAACCTTCATAAGAGCAGTGAACATTAAATTTAACAGGAAAATCCATATTTTTTATCATGGATATATTTTTTTAATAAAACATATATCATTTCAACATTTTGTGTTATATATTGAAATTTATTTGACTATATGGGGAAATATTAATAAATATATACTCTTTTACCAATACTGATATTTGATATTGGGGAATATTATTTCAAAATTGAATTAATGAATTGAAATATGAGGAATGGTTTATACTTAATATGATTTGGGGGGTTTTATATCCACTTGATGCATCTGTAAATGAGGTGAATAAATAAGATAACATTTAATGAGTTTCTACCTAGTGATTAAAACCATCCTATGAAAGCTTATAATGATAGTGGTTCCATGATTCCAGATATCATGATGTTGATTAACTATGAATTTACTTGAATAACAATTTAGTTATTATTATCCATGATATTTTTATAAATATATTATCTCTAGATGCATTTCATTCTAAATTATTTATTAAATAGAATATATTTTATGTTATTTACCATTTCATATTGTTTATTCCTAATCTATTCATTATAGTCAATTTTTTATATGGTAGTTGTGTTCAGTTATTTACCTTACTAAGATGACTATTAATTCGATTTTCATTATTGTTAGGTAATTGACTAAATGAAATGTGTGTTAAGTTATTTGCCTTTCCATATTTATTATGACTTATCTATTCATTAAAGTCGTGTTTTTAATAGAATGCAATGTGTGTTTTGTTACTTACCATTCCATATTGAATATTCCTTATCTAATAATGATAGTCAAAATATTTAAATTGTATTTGTGTTTAGTTGTTTAACTTTCAATTTTGATTATGATTACCGATCCATGATTTTTTCCATTATACATAAACCTTACAGAGTATTTGATAACATCAATATTTTTCTTTCTATCCAAGTAATATAAGAAGTTTACAAAGAGTTATACCCTAGTATATTTAAGAGTGAATAATGATATAGTCAAAAAACATTATTTTTTAATTATTATATTCAAATGTAATATTATAATAATTTATGTATATTATTTATTATGAAATATAAAAACATTTATCCTTCAAGATGCGATAATATCTCTCTAGTGTCAATGTAATAAAGAATTCACTGACTCTGAGTTACTGGGGTTAGTGTTTTACATTAAATTTATCCTTGGATATATTTCATGATTGATTTATTGATTATTTGGAATATATATTGATTCTTCACTTTTCCATGTTGTTTAATACTTAGGTATTATAGATATATTTTATTTTACACAAATCATTTATGTGTATCTAATAAAATCCATTATTTTATTTACATATTCCCCTAGGGAAAAAAATTTAATTATTTCAATGAGGAATAAGATATTTTTCATGATTTTTTATTTTTATATTTATGTTCCTAGTAAAATATAGAAAATATGAATGTATATATTCTATTAAGGCAACTAAACATCTCAATCAACTTATCTAAAATCTCATATATATTATATCATATAAGATAACGAACACTATCTATAGATTACTAGTGGAATTTTTGTTATACATAGATTATTTATATACATTCAATCATTTTTAAAAGTTATCATGTGACTCTCAACTAGAATGAATTATCATATATGTATAATGAATATATAATAAGTGAAATTGGTATGATTTAAAAAAGGTAATACATGATAAAGATGTCAATATACTAATAATAAATCATATCCTTCCTTTGTAACTATTTATATGGTCCTTAAATATTCTTATGAATCATTTTACACAGAAATAATAAAACCCTGGTTTTTGAGATCCTTATGTTATTCCATATTACTAAATTTCCAATATATGTTCTTTAACTCAGTCTATGAAACCTATGTGATTTGTAAGTGTAGATAATTATATATAGTTTTTATGATGTTTGACCCATGACATTAATTAATAAGCATTTTCCCAACAACATATTTAGAGAATGTAATGTAAGTATATAATTTATAATATGATATATTTGACTCATGAAAAATGGTTAATAAATTACAAGACTCATAAAGTGCATATTTTATATATAAGAATCATCTATTTCTTTGATATAAATTGAACTACACTGTAATATCATCAAATATAATATCCCAACTCTCAGAAACATGATTCATATCCCTAATCTATCATTTTATAATGGAAACCATTAGATACTAAATTAAATCTCTATAATATTCAATATATGTCACATATAAACCCCCAAATAAATTCTTACCATATAAACTTGTATTTATATCATTTCAAAATATCTTATTATCATATTATATATTATGAAAAAAATTATTTGAATGGACATTATCACTATAAAAGGTTGGAATGTCCCTTCATTCTCATTAATAAGAATATTTTTATAACTCTTTACCTTGGGGAGGATATATTATATAAAAATATTAAAAATATTATGGTTTTCTTCCAAAAAAATTATTATAAACACTATGTGAATCACCACTTTAATTAAATCAACATTGTTTTGAAATATGATAGTGCATATAAAATCTATTTAAAATTCCTTCGATTTTTGTAATCACATGGAATAAAAATTCTAAATGGGCTTATATAACATAATATACTTATGTTCTATCAATATTTCACTACAATAATTTTATAAAATGGATTTGTATATATTCGGATTATAAAAATATCTACTAGATTTCCTAGGTTTTTTATATCATGTGTCACTTTTTCATATATAACATGTTGTAGAACCATCTCTACTTCCACAAAAGGGAAAAAATAAAATTTGGTTGTCCTAAACTTCTCAAAAATAAATATTCCTAAAAATAAAAACATCAATGATATATATTTTATCTGAAGAAACATAGAAAATATGGACACGAACATTTGATGATTAATATAATTTAGAAGTAAAATATATTACTATCCTCAAAATGACTAATTAAAAGAAAATATTAAAATCCGATACAATTTTATGTGAAACCAATAATTATTTATAATATTTAAAATTTGAAATACTCAATTAAGACATATTGTGATGTTTCTCTAACTAAATAATAGAATCCTCCATTAATACTATAGTGAATGTAACATGGTTTAGTATAATTTTGTAATATATCAATACCCAAAGAAAGAAATTTTATTGTCACACAATATCATCATTGATATAACCCTAACCAATAGTGTATTATTCCTCAATGAAAACACACCATTCCATTTTGGTTTTTCGATAGGAATCATTTTCAGAATAATTCCACAATTCCTAGGATTATTTTTATAATAATAGATCAATGTGATACCACCATAATACGTTGGTAGAATCATAATAAATTTTCCATATTGATAACTATTGGTCAGAGTATGACACTCAAGATGGGTGTGAATGGAGTTCCAATAAAAATTTATGTTAAAATGTTTATTTAAAATATTTCCCCAATTTAAAACATAATAGGCCAGTTAATCAAAGTAGTGAATTTATAATAGTCTGATTGTTCAACTAATTTCTCAGAACATTGATTATTTTTTAGTTGTAACAATATTCAATATTTATATAACTTTTGAATCTAAAATAATAATCCAAAATAATTATAAACACTATCCAAGACTAAATATCAAAGTGAAATTCAATTTTGTAAAATATAGGTAAAAGTAGAGAAAACTAAATTTGAAAACACAATGGATATAAAACAAGATATTTAGTATCAATCCAAGACTTAGTCATCTCCACTTGGTGTTCACCTACCACCAAGTAGTCTATATAGATAATTATTTTTATCCACACCCTGGATTGGGGTTTACATAATAGTTTACAACTTTCCAGGTCACCAGACCTCTACCACAGTTCTATGTGGGAACAAAATAAAACCAGGTCACATATGACCTCTACCATAGTTCCATGTGGGATAAAAAAGTTTCAAAAGATAGTTATGTGGTGATATCTATTACCCTCCAGTTCAATGTAAGAGACAGTGTGTGTTATATAGACAAATGAACACAACGCTCTAAAATTTAATAAAAAGGCACACAATAGAGCAATAAATATTAGATAGGGTTTGGAAGGCTCTATATGTTATGCAGTTCATCTCTTAACACTTTTATGTATTAGAGATAAATCTAGAGTCCTCTTCTGGAAGCAGACACTAAATCAAAGTGTCGTGTAGCACTGTGTTCTGTCTTCCAAGAAGATGAGTTGTTCTTCTCCTATGGTTGAGTCGAATGTTGTAAATTTGTTGTAAAGTTGGTGGAAAGTTGTTCCCTAGTTCACAGCAAGAAATAATGAAGAGTTCCTCATGTGTTTTTCTATTCTGGATGATGTTCGTTTGGGTATACTATTGTTTCAATGCATATTTTTGTGTATTTGTTTTCATCTTGAGGGATTTCCTCTTTTAAATTCTATAGCTCGACAGTGTATGTATTTGAAGTAGGTGTTGTGCCTCATGCTTCTGAAATCCTAATCAAAGATGTCAGTAAGAAGCATTAAATTTATTAGTCTCATTAAAACATTCAAAATGTGAAAATTATAACTAGTATTAAATAAAAGAAATTTTAAACAGTCTATCAGTGACTCCTTTGTTGGTGAATAATGCGTTAGTGACTCATTCCACTAGTGAGTCCTTCTATCAGCATCAGTACCTCATTCTATCAGTCTATTCATGCATTGGTGTGTCTTTTCATCGGTAGCACCATGCGTCGATAACACCATGCGTCTTTAGCGCCATGAGTCTGTAGCACCGTGCATTGGAAGGTAATTCCATCTATTGGTGAGACAAATGAACTGTCGATGATTCATTTGAACTATCGGTGAGAAATCCTTTCTATTGGTATCAGTGATTACTTTTTGTTGTTGGCATCGGTGACCCAGACTTATTTTGTCAGCATCTATGAATCAATTGTCTATCGGTTCCGGCTTCTCATATATAGGAAATATTTTAGTTTGAATTGTCTTACAACATAAACATTATCAGGGTGTGTTAAAATTATATATGATCATAGATAATCATAATTACACTTATTTAAAATTAAATAAGCATGATTTAAATTATTAGACATGAATAATATGATTTGACCTGATTTTTGATTATTAAAACCAGATAGGGTGGCCAACAATCTCCTATGGTGCAACATTATTCCCTTTTTTTATGATCACAAATCATGTTATTATAAAGTACAATCATTTGATGTGTAATATAATCATTCAACTTATCATCTCCCATTACTGAGGAATTTTATCAATATATAGATAAGGTTCAAAGGTAAAATAAATAGTAATGTTATCAAAGGAAAAAAAATAATGGTATCAAGGACTAATGCATTTTCTTCCCATATGTAATCCAAGGTAAGGAAAATAAAATACATAAGAGTTGTATCAAGGGTAAAATAAATAAGGATAATTCCAAAATTTTCTCCCCATTTTGGGATTATCAAAATGTGCAAGGGTATCAAAGGATAAAATAATTAATTAAATGAAATAAAAGGAAAAATAAAGAAGGAAATATGTATAAAATGAATAATATGTATTAGAGAATCAAATATATAACACAAATAGATGAATTTAAAGAGAACTAAATTCCAATAAACTGTAAATGAAAGGGTATTAAAATAGTTAGTGAAATATAAAAAAATTACAATACATCATCCCTATCAAAAATCATCCACCCTACTTCATAGGGTCATGAGGGGATTTCCCTTTATTTAAGGGATCAATTGAAGGTCCAGTAGAAGGTGGAGGTTGAGAGGTATGAGGGTCTGAATGGATCTTCAGAGCATTTAGGATCACTCCTTCTAGAACATAAGGAAAAAGGCTATGCTTGGGCTATGAAAACACTTAAGGTTGGATCTGCTCTTAGATCACTGGTCTTATCTAAGTCAAGTCCTGAACAACTATCATCTAATGTGGGGGTACTGATCTAGTAGGTCCAATAGGTGCAACAGCAGGCACCAAAACAACTTCACTCTACACATGAAGTTATAGATTCAACAACATGATGAAATCCTCAATAATTTCTCCACTATATTTCATAGCTTTCTTAAAGCCATTATTATTTTCCATGAACTTGTCATGAAGTGGTGTGAATTCCATTAATTTTTTAACATGGTCTTTAAAATATTTTTTCACTAGAGGCAATGTCAAATTCTCAATAAAATATTTAAAAGGTATTATCAAAAAATGCTTGGTAATAATCTTCTTGAAATAATAATCCACCTTCTCTACAATCTGAGCATTGGAAATCTCAACACTCTTTGAATAGAGCCTGACTATATCATGAACTTGGTCACTATTATTCTCAATTTTTTCAAGGATTTCTAATCCATAATCACAAAAAAACCTTGAAGATCTTCTATAACAACATTTCTATCTAACTCAATGTACAAGGCTTATGATATCTGAATAGAGGGAGAAGGAATAGTAGGAGTTGAGGTTTGGTCCATAAGAGCTTTAAGCACTGTCTCCAGACAGCCTCTATATGCATAGGTCAGATAATTTATTATAGAGACATGCCCACTCATTTATTTTCTCAGTTTAGTGGTGTTTGTAACAATTTTTTCAGCCATTGGGATTATGTTTAGTTTAATCTTAGGCATAACCTCCCCTATAACATTAACTGCATCAACCTCATTCACACCAACTGTCTAATCTAGAACATGAGTAGATTGCATGGACTACTTCATCTCTTCTATTGAAGATTTGAGAGATTGTATTTCATTACTTAGCTAAGTATTTTCCATTCTAGCTTGTTTAATCTCATGGAGCATCTTATATTGAACTGATACTCTCACAGCTAAACAAATTTCATCCTTTAACTTCTCAAAATATGATCTAGTGACATAATCACTATGAACTATACCAATAGGAGTAGGTACGGAGGAATATTTCACTATGAGAGGTGTCTCAACAAGAACATTATTTTCAACTAGTGGTCTCTGTAGAACTACTATACATTCCTTACCATCAGAGTCTGAATAACCTAAGTCAAGGGAAACATACCCAGGATTCCTTTTCCATTTAGATAGCACAATAGGTTCCAAAAGAGTGAGTGTGTTAACTATCACTCTTCCATCTTGAAGATCCTCTTTAACTTAAGCACTACTATATTGAATATCAACCTTTATATATTCTCTCCTCACTTATGGGTTACCCTTAACAATAGGTATCCTTATTTCATACACTAACCAGTGTATAGAAGTCACTTGATCTTCAACTTCTCTTTGAGTTTCAAATAATCTTCTTTTTTCAACAACTATAGAAGGTTCTACAATAACATTATGTACTAGAGCATCAACCACCTCTATATATTCACCTTCTTCATCCTCATGATGGTCACTATCACTTTCATCGCCTTCACCATTGCCTTATCTTCCTTCATCATAATCATCTTCTCTATGTTCTTCACTACCACTTCCTTTAGCATTCTCATCATCTCCCCTTTCATTTCCTGATCGAGAACCACTTTCATTACCATTATTACTTTCATCTTCTTCACTTCCTTCTTTTTATTTTTATTTTTCTTCTAATTTTTCCTTAGAGTCACCAGATCTACTTACATACACCACACTGCTAGAAAAATATGTCTCAACATATCTATTCTCTCCAAGTGTGGGATCATCATATGTAAAAAAAGGATGACTATAAGGTCAATATGAAATACCTTTTTGAGCTTAAGTGGTGTCAGGGTAACTTTTATCATTAATAAGAGACCCCTAATCTCTTACTGGTGGGGAAACCTTCTCTTACTCATCTGAGGAGTAAGAAACTTCCTCATCTGGTACTAGTCTAGAACCATCCATATCACTTGGCCTAGTTTTACAGTCTGCTAGATTGATTGTCTCATAAATATTATCTACATCACTAACCCAATTTCTTTTCAATGGGTTCCTATGTATTTTATTCCTATTTCAAATGTCTTTATTAAAAACAATACTTCACTGAGATATAGTTTCATCACTTTCATCTAAACAACCTTTTTATTTAAGCATTTATGATATTATCCTTGGGTAAAAAAAGAGAGTTTGTATTGTTGGAAGGCTTAATCATCTCACTGATATGAACCATTATATATATACATATGTTTACCTTAATTCCCTTCTTCAGTTGGTACAAAAAATATACATCTTGATATTTTAATTAAGAAAATTCCCCATTCTTGGGATATATTTGGTGATGAATGAATTTGAATAGAATTTTTCACTCCCCATCTAGCTCTGTAGAAATAGGCCTCATATGAAAATCCTTGTGGGTAAGCTCCTTGAGATCTATCTTATAACAGAAAATCTCACTCTCAGGTGGATAACTACCTTGATTGTAATCAAACACACCCTCATGGGGTACCTTAAGACATTCCTCCCACTATATAGATGAAAAAGAGATACTCTCTACTTTAACAAATGAAGTGATCCAAGCAACTTCACTTCCTTCTAGTAAAAACTAAACATTCATGTAAAACTTGTGAACTAACTTAGGGTAAAAAGGACATTTGTTGTATGAAAACCACTCAAGAAATCCTTGATCCTGCAGCACCTTAAACATCAAGGATTTTCTTCCCAACAACCACACATCCATCACTTCCTTTTCTGGTGTAACCACTCAGCATGCAAGCGCAGGATTCACAGGCTCTAAAGACTCCCCTTTCTATTTCTTATCAACATTATACTGATCTCCTGAACCACCTTTCATAACACACTTCGCGTACACCATTATTACTATTATGTTTATGTTTGGGAGGTGAATTGTTGAAGGTATGAAGAGAATAATAGCTAGAAAGTGTAATGGTTAAAGTAATAGGGTAAGTAGTTGAGTGGATCGACTAAGTTTATCTCATTTAAGGAATTTGAGATTGAAAAATTGTGAACTAGGTTCAACAAAATAAATGAAACTATATTGTTTTGGTAAAAACATAAAACTGATAAAAATAGTGAGTCACCAGTGTCAGTGTGACTAATTTTTCATAACACTAATGATGTCATCATGATATGGCATCAGTGTCAGCATGACATAGTGTCAGTATGGAAAAATTTTCGGTGTCATCATGACCTTTTCAACTTTATACTATCAATTTCATCATGACACTATCTATTAGAATTTTTTAGTGTCGATATAGAAACTTCACTTAAAATTTTCAAAGGAATACCAATAGAAGGTCCTATAGATTGATCATTCCTAACTCATGTATCATGTAGTTCATTCCTTCAGTGTTTAATGGATTAGTGAAAATGTCATAAATTTGAATTGTAGTGCAAATAAATTCTAAAGTTGTATCTATTTTTTGATAATGGTCTCTCAAATAGTGATGTCCTACATCAATGTGTTTTTTCCTAGAATGTGAAACAATATTATTATAAATATTAATAGCTCATCTGTTATCACAATTTATAGGGACATGTCTGAATTGATATCCATAGTCTTGTAATGTGTGTTTTATACAAAATATGTGCACAAAAACTACCAATAAATATGTATTCAGCTTTAGTAGTAGATAATAAAATAGGATTTTGTTTCATAAAACACCATGAAACTAGATACTTTCCCAAAAAAGTGACATATTCCAGAGGTTCTCATTCTATTTAATCTATAGCCACTAAAGTTAGCATCTGAATAACATTCCAAATCAAAATGTTTTCCTCTAGGATAGAATAGCCCTAAATTGGTTGTATATTTTAGGTATTTGAAAATACTTTTGATAGAATTTAAATGTGATTCATTTGGGTTTTCTTGAAAATGTGCACACATGCACCCACTAAACATAATATATGTCCTAGTAGTAGTTAAGTAGAGTAAACTCCCAATCATTTCTCTATAAGTGGGTTGATCAATAGATTTACCATCATTATCAAGGTCAAACATACAAGTGGTACTCATTGGAGTGTCACTACTCTTAGTGATTTCAAATCCAAATATTTATAAAATATCCTTATTATATTTACTTTAATTAAAAACAATACCTTATTTATTTTTAAATATTTGAAATCCAAGAAATAATTTGAGTTCCCCCATAAAACTCATCTCAAATTCATTATGCATAATCTTTGAAAAATTAACACATAAATAATTTTTAGAGGATCCAAAAATAATATCATCAACAAAGATTTCAATAACTAAAACATCATTGGAAATTAGTTTTATAAAATGGGTAGGATCTGCAATACCTTTTGTAAAACCTTTAGAAATAATAAAAGTGTTGAGCCTATAATACCAATCTCTTAGAGCTTGATTTAATCCATATAAATATTTAGTTAATTTAAAAAAATATTCGAAATGTGGGGATTTGTAAAACCAATGGTATGTTGAAAAAAAATACTCAATTATATAACCATTTACAAAAGCACTCTTGACATCCATTTAATAATGTTCGAAATCTATATGTGATGCATAGGCAATCATGATTCTATTCACCTCAAGTCTAGCTATCGGTGCAAAGGTTTAATCATATTAAATCCCTTCTTCTTGAATATAACTGTGTGCAACCAATCTATCTTTGTTTCTAACTATATTACCATATTCATCTACATTATTCCAAAAAACTCATTTAGTGCCTATAGACAAGGTGTCCTTTGGTCTATCTACAAATTTACAATCTTTGTTTCTTGCAAACTGATTAAACTCTTCTTTCATAGCCATCACTCAAAATTCATCATTGATCGAATCATTGATGTTATTAGGTTCATGTTGTGATAATATATCTTGATGTTCAACCTGATTTCTGAAAGAAGCTCTAGTCTGAGTTCCATTGTCTAAATCTCTAAATATTGAATATAAAGGATGGTTCTTGAGATTTCTAATGGGTATAGAAAAAGAATGGCTTGTCACTATATGTTCTTCTATAGGTTTAGGTTCATCATTACTAGAGTCTAGTGAATTTCCGGAACTAGAAGTTTTAACAAATTCCTTTAAAATATGGTCAGAAGATTTAGTATTGATGTCAATATTTTACATATCATCCTCAAGATTTTCTAGAGAGGTCTTTGACTCATGTGGATCTATCTCATCAAACATGACATGTACAGATTCTTCCACTCATTTGGTTCTATTATTTAAGACTCTAAATGATTTACTGGAAATTTAATAACATTAGAAAATTCATTCATCACTCTTGGAGGAAAATTTTACCAAATTATCCTTAGTGCTATGAATATAGACTTTACAACCAAAAACATTGAAGTAGTTTACCTTGGGTTTTCAATTGTTTCGCAACTCATAAGGAGTTCTGTTAAGGATTGGTCTAATCAAGACTCTATTTATTATGTATCATGTTTATTTGACAACTTTTACCCAAAAATATATAGGTAGGTCATACTCACTAAGCATAGTACTAGAAATTTCCTATAGGGTTATTTTTTCTTCTTTCTACAACTCCATTTTTCTGGGGTGTCCTAGAAGTAGAGATGTTATGACTATAGATATTTTTTTACCAAAAATATTCTAAAACTTGGTTCAAAAATTCACAACCATGGTAAATTATTAGGGTTTTAATTATAAGTTCACTGTGATTTTCTACTGTCCTAACATACTTGGTGAAATGAGAGCAATCTTCACATTTTTTATCCAAGAATAATGTCCAAGTATATATAGAGTATTCATCTACCAAAACATATACATAGGGCTTACCACTTATACCTAAAACTCTATATAGTCCAACAAATCCATGTAAAAAACTTGAGAGGTTGATAAGTTGGAACTTATTTCTTTGGTTTGAAAGATAATTTCTAATATTTATGCTTTTGACATGGATTATAGAATTTGTCATTTGAAATATCAAGTTTGGGAAGATCCTTTACTAAGGATTTTCTAGTAATCTTTCTAAGTGAGTGTATATTGCAGTGCCATAATCTATTATTCCAAATCCAAGACTCTTTATGAAAATAATCCAAACAAGAAACATTTGGATAAATTAAAAAATCTAAATCAACATCATAAAAACTTACATTTATAAAAGAAAAAAATACTAACTGATTTTTAGAATTAAAAACATTACATGCATCATCCTCAAATTTTACATTAAAACCATCATCACATAACTGAGATATGCTCATTAGGTTGTATTCTAATCCATCAAAAAAATTACATTAGAAATTAAAAATGAGTTAGAGTTACTAATATGGCCAAGGAAAATGAATATTCCTTTAGTATTGTCACCAAATGGGACATTCCCACCATCAATCCTTATCATATTCTTTAAGCATGAGTAATCTATTATCGTGTTTATTGAACATACACTATCCAAATACCACAAAATTTTATAGGATCTCTTCAAATAGCTATCATACAAAAAAATTAGATGTGAAAAGATTTTGGTACCCAAAATGTTTTGGGTCCAGTAACATCAGTAATAAGAGCTTTGGGGACCCAAATTTTCTTCATGGGTTTCCTATAAAAATCATGTAAAGTATTTTATAAATATAATTTATTTGGTTTAGAAAAACATGAAACGGTAGAAGATGTTTCATGGATGGAACTTGTAGAAAATTCTCCAAAACTAGGAATAAAACTAGATTTTCCAAATTTAGATACAAAATTGGTTTTCAAAAAAATTATTTTTAACCGGTTGGTAGCCAATACCAATAGTGTATTTGGGTGAACAATTTTACCAAGAATTTGAACCAAGATATATTTACCATTTATAAACTTTTCTAAATTCTTTTTCAATTTCTCATTTTACAATTTAAGTTCATTGCTTTCCTAAAGTAGTTGAGCATTTTCCCTTTTTCTATAGAAAGTTTATATTTAACATTAGCATTAATATAATGATGTTTCTTCAAGGATTCATATTTATTTTTTAATTCATTATATGTGTCTTCAAGCATTTAAAAATATACAAAAATTTCTTCATTGTTCATTATTTCATAATCACTTTCATCTCCAAAATAATAGGCATTATGTTAAGAAGACTTTAGTGTTACCTTAGATGTGTTTTTCATAAAATACATATTTTCCTTATTATATTTTTCACCATCATAGTATTCAGAGTCACTTTAGTTCTCCTTAGAATAACTCCATGTTTCCTTCATTTCCTTCTTGTATTTCCTATTTTTGTCCTCATGCATCATTTTATAATTTAGTTTGGGACAGTCAGCGTTCACGTGTCCCATTCATTTTCACTCATAGAATATTATCTTATTTGAGTTATAACCTATTTTCCAATCCTTTTTCTAGGTTCCCTTATTGTCATGTTTAACTTTGTAGTTAGGATTTATAAAAAAAATAATCTTCTTTTAGAATTTATTAAACTTCTAGTTATTTGATCCATCTCCTCATCACTATATATTTATGATTTTTCATCACTTGAAAATTTAGTTTTATCTTTAGCGTTGTCCTTCTATTTGGATATAGGAGATTTTATAGAAACAGAATTTATTTTGGGCTAATCATCCTCTTATTTATTTACTTTTAGTTATTCCTCATACAATATTAACATACCTATCAAATCCTTCACTTGAAAAGTGTGGAGTCATAATATTCTCTAATTGATACTAAAGTCCATATCCATCTATCTGGTAAGCATCTGAGTATTCTAATGATTTTTTCCATGGTTAACATCTCTTCATAGAGAGATCATGGTGTTCACAATTTCATTAACACTGAGATACATGTTAGAAATAGGCTCATCGGGATTCATCTTATAATTACCATAATTAATATTATAATTGTTAAGTCTCGTTTATTTAACATTAAAAGTTTCTTAATGTGAAATAGATAAAGTGGATAAATTTTTACAGGCATATATACAAGAATATATTATGTTAAATTATTCATCTCTTAGTTCAGAAAATAGAGCATTCATAGCTTTGTAATTGTTTTTATAAGCATTCTTTGTGGCATCACTCTAGCTATTTTTATAAATCTTTGGAATTTCATATTTATCTTTTATAACTATAAAAATATCAAATCCTATACTTTCTAAATGAATTTTCATCTTAATCATCCACCAGTAATAATTTGTTCCATTAATATAGGGAGGTCATTTTATAGCAGCACCTCCCAATATATTATCTATACTAAAGAAAATATTTTTAATGAGTTAAAAATTTAGAAGTAACAAAAATTTTGAGATTTTTAAAATGAAAAAAAATATTAGATGAAAATATTTGAAAAGGATTTTAATTAACTTACCTTTCATAAAAATTTTGGTAGGAGTAGGAAATTCAATAGGGGTGAATTGAGTTCCAATAAAAATTTCAATTAAAAAATTTATTTAAAAGATTCCAAAAATTTAAAACCTAATAGGCTAGTTAATCAAAGTAGTGAATTTATAATTTTCTTACTGTTAAACTAATTTCTCATAAGATTGATTATTTCTCAGTTGTAACAATATGAGATATTGATATAACTTTTTAAACTAATCTAATAACCCAAAGTAGTTATAAACACTATCCAAGACTAACTATCAAAGTGAAATTCAGTTTTCTAAAATAAAAGTAAAAACAGAGAAAACTGAATTTGAAAACATAAAATATATAAAACAAGAGGCTCAGTCTCAAGATGAGACTTAGTCCTATCCACATAGTGATCACCTATCAAAAATAATTCTATATAGATAATGGATTTAATCCACACCATGGATCAGGTTTTAGACAACATTTTAAAACTTTTCAAGTCACCTGGCCTCTACCACAGTTCTATATTAGAACAAAATACAACCACGTCAAATAGGACCTCTACCATAGCTATACATGGGATAAAGAAGTGTAAAAATAGTTTTGTGTGGATATTTAGTATCCTTCAGTTTAGTGCAAGAGACAGTGTGTTTTTTACAGACAGATGCACACACTGCTCAAAAATTTAATAAAAAGGGCACAAAATAGAGCAATAAATATTAGACAAGGTTTATAAAGCTTTGTGTGTTATGTAGTCCAGATATGGACTCTTTGATTTAACAGGGTTGATGTTAGATTCCTCTTGTTAAAATAAACACTGAAACAAAGTGTCGTGGAGCTTTGTGTTCTTTCTTCAAGGAAGATGAGATGTTCTTATTCGTAGGTTCAGTTGAATTCTATAGAGATGTTGGAACATTGGTGGACAACAATTATCTGGTTCATAGCAAGAATGAATGAAGATTTCCTCATGTGTTCTTAATTTTTGTATATTGTATGTTTGGGTATTCTACAGTGTCTATTCATATTTTTGTATATCTATTTTAAGCTTGAGAGATTTCCTATTTTATATTCTGAAGCCTGATAATGTGCATGTTTGAGGTAGGTGTTTTACCTCATACTTCTAAAATCATCATTAATGATGTCTGTAAAAATAATTAAATTAATCATTCTCATTAAAACACTCAAAATGTGACTATTAGAAATAGTATTAAATAAAAAGAAATTTAAACAGTCTATCAATGACTCATTTGATGGTGAATAATGAATCAGTGAATTATTTCATCGGTGATTCCTTTTATCGATATCAATGTCTCTTTCTATCTGTATTTCCATGCATTGGTGATTCCTTGCATTAGTATCACCATGTTTCAGTAGAACCATGCATTGGTATCACTGTATGTCAGAATGTCAATCCTTTCATTGGTGAGACAGTTGAACTTTCGGTGAATTTTTTGAACTATTGGAGATACATTGTGTCTCTTGGTATTGGTAATTCCTTTGTGTTGTCAGTATTAGTGATTCATACTTATTCTATCGGCATCGATGACTCAATTTTCTGTTGATGTCAGCTTCTCATACTTAGGAAATATTTCTCTTTAGACTATATTACAACATAAATATTATCAAAATGTGTTAAACATATTTGTGATAATAGATAATCATAATCACACATATTAAAACTTAAATAAACATTATTGAAATGACTTGATGTGATTAATATTATTTGACATTATTTTTATTATTAAAACTAGAGGGTGGCCAACAATCTCCTATGGGATAACAATAATATGTTTTATTCTGAAACACATTATTGTTTTTTATTCCTTTATGCATATGTCCCATAGAAAACACATAAACATAAAAAATAATTTTTGTAATAAAATACCTGATGCATCTTTGAAAACCATATTATTGTATAGTCGTTAAAATATATTAATCAATTTTTATATTATCAAATATACCATTTTTCCTTTCGTCTTTTAAATTGAAAGTAAAACTAATTTTTATTTGAAAAAATAATAATTCAAGAGTATTAAATGATTTATAATCTAATGGTTCAAGCATTCCATAATTATTAAGCCTTCTTATGTGTTTATCATTTATATTTTAATAGATAAAATTTCAATCAAGCATGGGATTATTTAAAATCCTAACATTATTATTTAGAAATTTATATGATAGATTATATTTATAAAAAAGGTATAAACCAATAAATATATTATAATTTCCATTAATTATTTCATTCAAATATATATAAAATATATTTCCCATAAAATGAATGAGAATACATTATTTTCTAAACAAGACTTGGTTATAATATATCAAATTTTATAATGAACATAATATCATTTCTACTTTTATAGTAGTAAACTTTTTTATAAACAAATATTATATGTTACAACATCCAATAATAAAACACATCATACATTATGGAAAAAAATATAATATTTAATATTTTATTATTCCCTATTATTAATATATGTCTGTTTATCTGCAAAAATAGTTTCATTCACTCATGTTATATAATTAAAATTAGTTAGAATTAAAAATTTTATCTCTATAAAAATAACATTTAGTTGATAATGATTCTTCATATAGAGAACTATTCTCATCAATAAATACTAATATATTATGTTTTCATGTTGAGAAATACAACAAGTCTCAAATGTGTTGATATTACATATTCCAAAATCTATATCAATGAAGAATATATCAGCATGTATCCTATTATATGTATTTTTTATAGGATATAAAAAGAATATAATCGCACTAAAAATTATTATTCCAAATTTCATATTAATTTACTAAACCAAGATTCATATTTCACACTGTAATAAATCCACTTTAACATCCCTACAACCATTTATCTGTTTAGGCATGGAATCATCCCAATTTTATAATTTATGATTATTGTATAGATGATTAGATAACACATTATACAAATATATCATATGGATATAATGTAAAAACTCATAAATTGGTATCGTAACACTTACGGTTTTTGAGAATGGTGCAATCTAATTCACAATGGTATTTTTTACCCAAATCATAGTTATTTCCATTTACACCATGTGTTAATAAAGATAATCCATTTGTAACATGATTTCTTTGATCCAATCTAGTCATATAATCTACGTATTGGTATTTTTTATTACATGATATCCCACACTAATAATTTTTTATTCATTTAATATATAAACAAATTTATATACATCATATATATATGATATTATTTACTATTTTATCATATAAATATTTATAATCTCATGGTATATTTATTTCTATATTCATGATTTTTATGAAATTGATTTTCAATATAAATTGAAACCCACCCAATATTACTTCTAAACACATTACATGGACTACAGGTATGTGTTAGACATGAAAATAATAAGGTTAATTATATTCATATATGTACATGTTAAACATATCCAAAATTTATATGTTCACATAATTTATTCCATCTAGTTATATGATATTAAAAATCACCACATCAGTTGAAATTTAGTCATAAATAGCTGACATCTATCATTATAATAAAAATCATAAACCTTAAGGTTAGTAAGATGTTTAGCATAAAGACAGTTAACATAAGAATAATTTACTAAATAGAGAATCCAAATCATAAAACACATATATCTTAATATATATATATAAATAATTTATAGTATATAAAATCATAGTAAAAATATTAATTTAAATCCATGGTAAAGTTATTTGAAATCGTAAACATATATTTTTATACAATGAATGAAATATAGGGTTAGAGCATTTTATAAGAAAATAATGTATCTTATAATGTTTTGCATAAACATTACTAAATTTTCATTATCCCTTTATGAAAATGTAAATTATATTTCAATAAATAAAATTAGTTTTTTTTTATAAAGACGAGACAAAAATTTGTGTTTTACATATTACATTTATTCATAAAAAACTGATTTTACAATTAGAAACTGTTATCTTTTATAAGTATTATATAATGAATAAGACAATATAGGGAATAAAGTTGTCCTTTTATCCTATGTAATATTATAGTATTTATAATGTGGATTATAAATCCTAATATATAATTGATATCATCACCTTTTTTACATTGTATTATAAATCTAAAATTGTATACGATGATATCAACTAAATCATCAACATGAACCAAAGATTAGTTTTATAAAAATATATCATATTATCATGGATGATGACAACATATATAACATTATATGATAGAGAACAAAAAAATGTTTTTTGTAAGACATGTTATATGATTTATATATTTTCTAATAAATGACTAACATAAAAAAGAAGAATTTTATCATTTAATAAACTAATAGATAACCCTATAAGTCATATGATATAAACGTTCATTGATACCTAGTAGGAAAAAATGTTGATCCTTTAATCATAAATACACTAATACAACTATTTTATTATAGGCTATCCATTCAATGTTTCTATTCGTGGAAGATTCCCATGACATGGTTAAACACTCCTTAACCAAATCAACATAAAAAATATTAAAAATAAAAATATAGATATCTTCATAAATATATGTTTAAGCATTTACTCTCTCAAATATTATTCCAGATGTTAAATATTTATTCTAAATTCAAAAAAAATGGCTCATATAGATTAAAACTCCATTTGGATACCCATTCCTAATGAGAGTATATCATGATAAAACACAGTGTTATATCACCTATTTAATGGAAACATATAGAGAACTAAGAATAAAAGAATATTTTCACTTTGGATAAAATAAATCAAGTGTACTAAAAATCATATGATTGAAATATTTTTCTAAACACATTTAATTTTCTCAACTCTATTGAAGAATTTTCTTTAATGGTTTCCATGTCGTGTAATTCAATATGAAATAACCCATCAATATGTTACAACTCAATTAAACTCATCATAAGAATGTTTGATGCATAAATTTATATTTATGAATCAAACATATTGATTTAATACTATTGATTATTTATGGATGTTTTTTTAGTGATTTGTGAAATCAAAATCACAAATCACTTACCTATAATACAATATAATTTTGTCCCTTAATAAGTTTTGATATAGGCATTAGCATTATTATATATATTATGGTGAATTATAAATTTCATATAATATATTATAACTTATATTACTACATTTTAATAATTAATTATATAATCTTTGTGAAAATTTATCTTATCCTCATATGATGTGTTAACATAAAAAAATATCATATTATTATCATTTAAATAGTAGAGTAATTATCAGTAGAAATTCCTATATTTTTCTTTTTATGAGATAACATTATGGTATATCATATAATTATATATGAAACTATATAGAATTTGTTTAAGAATATTGGTTTTTTCAATAGTTAATAATAAACTATACAAATTATGATTATAAAATGTTTCACTAGTTATGTATCCATATAAGAAAATATATAAACTATATGGTATAAAATTGTATATATCAACTAATAATTTATTTATTACATAATTTTTGTAAAAAATATCATTCTCATTTTTATAATAGTATTTTGATCCAAATAAATTGTAATTTTAGGGAATTTTTCTCTGTTAGAATATGAAAAATGTGAATAAAGGATAATATATTATCATTAAGTTGTATAGTAGAGAGTTTTTTGAGTGATTTTTCATAAACTATATTCAGATTGGTATAGAGTGGTGATGTTTTTTTATTTTAATATTTTATATATTTTATATATCTCCAAAAATAAATAATTAAAAAATGATTTAGTTTATTTTATTTTATTAGGATTTGTAAGTAAATTCATCCATCTAAATTTACATTCATACATGATTACCCTAGAATATAAAAAAAATACTACTATAGAGATTTTTAATATTGAATTTAGAAAAATATACTTCAAACATGCATATCATTGAAATAGTGTAATTTACCAATATCATAAACTTTTCTGATTTGATTAAATTATTAAAATAAATATTATTGATATTTTATCTAATTGGTTTATATAAATTTATTTTGAGGTTATTTTTTCCTCCAACAAAGTATTATATTGATATTAAATGTATAAAATAAAAAAAAAACCACTCTAATTCTTCCAAATTATAATTCTAAACATTTATAAATATATTTTCTTAAAAATAAAAATTTTATTATGTATTAGATAATTATTAGTCAAAATATTATATTAAAAATTAAAATTAATGTAACATACTAAAGTTATTGGGAATCATGTAATCAAATGGTGAAGCTAATATAAGGACTTCTAAACTCAAGAAGAATGATTATAAAAATGTAAATATTGAGTTCATTATTAATATTTGAAATTTATATGGACATGAATATTATATTTTTTATTGAAAATGGTCATGGAATTATGTTAATCTTAATAAAATATTTTTTAAATATAAAACTATACACAATATTAGATTAATTATTAAATAAAAATAAAAAAAATATTACCATATAAATCCAAGAATTTATAGAATGGTCAGTAGTTTATAACCCATATGCCTTATTAATTTCCCATGAACCATTCTAGAAAAATAATAAATTATTAAAATTTGAGTCATGTTTGTGGGTCCAAATAATTCTACTACTTGCCTCTATTGAATTAAATTCAAGGAAAATTTCTATGAAAATGATTGATCCTATATATTTATGTATTCTTATACACTAATCATGAATTCATTAATATAATGAGTTATCATTAGATCATAATTATTAATCCAATATTTTTTGTCATTGTCGATGAACACTATCATTGAAAAACAATATATTTTTTATATATCTTCCTTAGACAGAAGAATATATAAATCTATTTCCACTATCTTTTTGTAGTTCAACTGATATTCAATGTTTAAAATTCCATATAAATCCCTTCCATGATTAAATTGTTCAATTATTTATCATTAATGAAAAAATTATGAGGTTTCAACCATTTGACTATTATACTTTGAGGGAATTTGTAGTATTTATGAAAACAACATTTTCTCTCTCATATGTGTGTAATAAAATGATCATTAATGAACATTAAAAATATCATTATGAGTGTATACAAGAATCCCATGTCTATATTGAAATTGAAAGTCATATAATAATTTATTTTATTAAACAATATCATTGGGGAAGACTATATTATAATCTCATTTTATTGATCTATAAAAGGGTTTCATTCCAATTTCAAATGAATTATCCAAGAGATTTTTATCCATGGATGTAGAGAACAATAATATAGGAAAATAATTAGGGGATCATGTAAGGATTTATGTTACATAATATTAAATCAATAACTTTTGGTTATTTGGTAGTAATGAAATACTAGTATTCATGATTTATATGATTTTTTATAGTCATTTTAGCCAACAGTGTACATTAAATAATCTATATGATAATGATATTTACATCAGTCTCCCACACATCAATTTATAAAATTGTAATTAAATTAAAATTACAACCATCATGAACATAATTTCAAGAATATACATGTGGTTAGGTAACTTCTATCATAGTAGGGGTAGAGATACTAATTAAGACATGTCATATGTCAAGGTCTTCTAATTCTATTACATTAATCAGATAACACATAATTTCCCTTCCCTAATTTTGTATTCAATACAATGAACTATAAAAGTGTTATAAAAACCTAAGATATAGTATAACCATATTATATTTCTATTTAGATGTCATCTATAATATTAGTATACATTCCTAAAGAAGGTAAAATAACACCATGTTTAAAATATGTTCTATATTATCCATTATTGACCCATTCAAACATATACTAAATGAAATTTCGTTCCCAGAATACCTTCATATAATCACGATGGTTCTTTATTATCAAACTAGATATAGATATATTCTCATAGGGATGATCCCATTGTTAATCAATAGTTTTTAGGGAATGATCCTCAATGATATATATATATATAATCTAAAAATCAATTAGAAAATTTTGTATTTATAGGGTCATTTTTAATCATGCTGGTGAGAAAAGTTATAATTCTTGATAAGGCCTCTTTACGAAGTATATAAATAGGAATAATCTCATTTATATTATAAAAAAGAATTTCCCATGTGTCATTTTCATTATGAACAACTTCATTTCAAATGAAAATCTCTAACAAGAAACTTATATGTCTCCATGATTTTTATCTGTAATTTGTAATATTCCATAAGATCATCAAATATATATATTACATTGATATAATCATGTAAAACATTATGAATTGAAGAAATTAGGTTTAACTTTATATTTGTGTAATTGATTCAATATATAACCATAATCCTTGAAATAAATGAGTAGGTTGTTTTTTAATCATTTTTTTAGAACATTAATTTCTTCCTTGTAAAAATTTAAAATGATCACCATTGAAGGAAAATTGACATGATGGATAAATTATATTGTGTAATTGGGATGATGAGGAATGATTTATATATACCACTATATGAAATTATCATTTTCTTATAGCGTCATTGGTGTTCTTCTTCACAATATCATTAAATGGATGTACAACAGACATTGAACATTTCTATATGATGAAAAAACATAGATAATTATATATAAATTGATTAATGTGGATGATATAAGAAGAAATATATATGATCATGAAATCCTATTATCATTTTAAAAAATATATAGAATTATTAATATATATAATGAAAACATATGGGAAATAAAAAGGAAATATAAAATCAAACTGAATGATTATTTTTTATTGAATTAATAATTCAATATAAAGGAATAATAATTTTTTATTTTAACTAAATCTAAATTTATATTGAATTAATGGAAATTTTACAAATTTATACATCGGGAATAAATTATTTGTATTCTAATTCAATTAGTATTTATCATTTTAAATAGTTCCTAATAAATTAAACATCAAATGTAATTTATTTTCTACAAAAATCACAGTTAGTGAGGAAATGTTTTCTCTAATGAAATAAAATAATGAAAAAATTATTTTTAATGGATGAAACAATGTAGTATTAATTAGTATCATTCATAAAATGATGATAGTTTCCATTTTTATTTATATTATATTTGTGGATATAATAGTAATATTAAATTATGTATGATTGAGGGTAAATATTTTTTCTAATTACATTGAGATGTTATACTACTGTTAGAGTTGAAATATAAGATATATGATACGATGATGAATTGATATTTATTTTTTAAATTTTAGATGTGAATAAATAGTATCATATTATGGATAATTTGAATTGAAAAATATATTATTAATTAGTAAAAATATAATATTTAAATGTATTGAAGTTCTGGAAGTGTAAATAGTTGCAGATAAAGACATTATAACCCAAGATACCCATTAACAAAACATTATTTTTTATTGTATTCTCATATGATTCAAAACAAAAACAAATTATGAAATATAAATTTAAAGGATGATAGAGTAATAATTATAAATAATTATTTTTCATTATTTTTAAATATAGTTATGAATGATAAACATCCACCAAAATACAATTAGAAAATATATTGTGCTATATATAAGGTAGAAAACAATTTATAAGGAGAAGAAGCCGGATATTTGACATTTGGAATAGAATTTATATTAAATAAATGATATTTATTATTAATGTAAATGATAAATCAATATTAATATAAGTAATAATTGAAATATCAAATCAATATCTGGAATTCTAAGAAAATGCCATTCATTTATGACATTTAATTAGTCATGTTAAGGTAAATTAATGTAGGGGAATACCTCAAATTTTGAAATAAATTCCTTTATAGAAAGTATAATTTACATTATATAGGAAATATGTCCTCCCATATGATTAATAAAATTGTGAGAATTTTGACAATGATTTATCCCAACTTCATGAAATTCCTAGGTATTTTTCACACATGATACATCTGGGAAACCAGAAATAATGGACCACTAACGATGTTATTTTATTCAACACACTAAATATCATTTTCCTTAAATGAAGTAGGTCACTGACATTTATAAAATCATAATAACATTTATTCATTTAAATTTAATTAAATTCCCACATGAAATTTCTGCTGGTGTGTTATGGTTTTTCATTATTTGAGGTAGGAATAAAATTCAATATAACCTTCTTAATTTCTAATATCATTTCTGTATTTAGAATTTTATCATAATATACTCATGAAAAACTCAAAACCCATTATAAATATGAAATTAATTGATCATATTACAACTAAAAATATATTCCAACCAATCATATTAAAATAATATTGCTTCCAATAATAATGTAAATTAAACAAACATGTTGGTGTTTAATATCCTAATAAAATTTTTGAATTATAAATCTTGATATTAAATAATTTTTTTCATGGATACATTTATGATCAACCAACTAAGTGTGTACAAAATATATAATTTAATTTTTTTATAAAAATTAATGAATGTGGATTATGGTCCTTAATCAACAATAAGTATTGTCAAAATTTTATGTCACCTGAGTTTATAAAGTAGATTCATGAATAGTGATTTTATAGGGACAGATATATTTAATCACATAAATAAAATTCATACTATAGAAGAAAAAAAATTAAATCCAAATTTTTAGAACCCTATATTATAATTTATTTCAAATTAAATAGAGTAATCTACTTAATAAAAAATAAAGATTGAATTAAATCTCGTGAAATATATGGTTCCTTAAGAAATAATAGGAATTAAAATTCATATGGTATTTGTATTTCATAGATATATGAATATAAAATTCATGTTCTATTTTACATATTTGATGACTTCAATCTATATTGTACACCATTATTCCTCCAAATATTTGAGTTGTATTGACTAGTTATTATATATAAATTTCACATATATTGTACATCATCAACCACATATGAAGTTAGTATTTAATGAGTTTCCCTTATATTTATAGTTAAAATGTATAATATTTTATTATTTATAAAATAAAATTATATTATGTTTGGAACTCCTCCTTTGTATTTTCAAAATTTTCACTAATAATTTTTTCAAAATGAATAATTTGTAGTGTCATTAAAATAATTCACATGGGGTGAAAAAACGATTCTTCTTTTAAAGATTTATACATCTATATTTGTGGTCATTATCATGATCACATATAATGAATGAAATATTAACCTTGATTCATGGACTAAATTTATGTTACTATATTTTTATTATATATCATCTTGATCATGAGGATTCCAAATTAATTTATAAGGAATTTTTTTACTCTAATAATGTAATATTTTATGATCCTTTTTTCATTATTTAAAGTAATAATAAATATGATGGTCAAGGGTATATAAATAATATGATATAAAATAGGAATGAATCTATTTTTATATAGACTCGCATTCCCTTGAGTTTGAAGGAGGATATTTTACCATATTTACATATGTCATTTCGTCTTTTTACTTTATAATGATTTATTACCATTTAATCAATATATGTAATGATTTTATGATTTCATATTCATTTTATTATAATATATTCAAAATTTATTTGATTCATTATCCATGTTACATTACATTCCACCATTTTATTTGAGTTATCACCTGATCTTGCATAAATTGACCAACCACTTCTATATGAGGGTATTTTTTATCATAAAATGATATTAAATGTGATTCATGTTTTTTGGGTATATATAATTATTCCATTATCACCCATTAATGACTAGACCAAATATACCATTATCAAAATCCAATCATGATAATCCAACAATCAATCCAATTTTTCAGGGTTTTCAGATTTTTTAGAAATTTAATATATAATAATCCACCAACCATTCATTTTTTTATACTTTACTAATTAATTTATTCATAATTCCTCCACTTTTATAGATAACTCTATTCTATTTCCAATATAAATTTATAAAGATTTTTGTTTCATTTTTAGTATGAATTATGAAATCTAATTTCACAATGCTTTTTCTAGATATATCTCATTTTAAAATATATATATCCATAAACATAATAGTTAAAACTATTTTGGTGTTACTCGAACCCATCCATGTTATGTTATGTTTTTTCATATCCCATTTATTTGACATATGAAATTAAAATTCACCAAGTTACTATGTTATTTTTTTTAATAATATATTATCACACTTTTCCTACAAAAATATTTTAGATTCAATCCTCATTCCACATGATATATTCTTATAATGTTTCTGTTATATGATTATCATATAGTAAAAAATGATTCATATTTTAATAGTGGGTATTAAAAGTAATATGAGTCAATTACTGATGAAAATAATATAATATTTACTATATTTCCTTCATCATATTTCAAAAAATATTATGATAATTTTCATCCATGATACATTATTGATATTTGATGAGAATGAGAAACAAATTATTAAAAGAAACCAATATTAAATATATATATATATATAACTAATTTAATTTATTATAATGTATAATCCCTTTGGCTCATATGATAATGTTAAAATCAAAGAATATGGTGTAAAACATGTGTTTATTGATATATGACCTCATTAAGTCTTAATTTAACCATATTAGGCCTCATGATATAAGGAATAATTAGAAAAAATATAAATATTTCATGTATTTCATCATAGTTACTTATTATCATAGTATATAATTAATATAATTTATTTCCTATGTTTTAAATTAACATAAATATTTTATTATATTATCATAAACCCAAAGTACCTTGGTGTTTTCCCAACATTTACATTGGGTATGATCTTTCTTTCACCACATAACCAAATATATTTATATATATGGTCTTATTATCTTTATTCCCAATTAATCACTAGTACTCCTTACCCTGAATGTGTTATTTGTTATTTACCTTTTGTGTACGGTTTTAAATTTCCATTTATCCCATATCATATTAATTACATTTACTCAAATTCATTATTTCTTCTTCCTATTAAATTTTTTTTTTAAAAAATAATAATATTTTTCAAATCCTATTTCTATGTGGTGTATAATGTCATGAAACCCTCCTTCAAGAGGTATCCCACTGAGACCGAAAATGTATAAAGATAAATAAAAAACCCTAATGTCTACCTTAAATAATCCATGAGTTGGGGACAATCAAAGAGCATTCCAATGTCATAAAATTGGAGGAATTATCATCAAATATTTTTAATGTTGGGGAAGTATGAAGGTTAAAATTTCGAAAAACCCCATGAATAAACAAGATTAATTCCAAATATATGATACGTCATAACAAACAGAACCACTAAAAACAAAAACTAAATGTATGAAATGTAAATAATTGATAGTGACCATGAAGGTCAAATAACTCTAAAAAACAGATCAAACAAAAACCCCTCACATCAATCACAACTATGATCTGACAGACCTATGAAATTTTTCAAATGTATATAAGGTGAAAAAAGGAATACTCAATACAAATTTACATCAAACGTCGCCATGGGAATTTTAATAAGGCACTCTAAATCCAAGTTAAGTGAAAAATAAACCAATGTCATCACCAGAATGGGTAGTTGTATTTTCCCCATCCCCATCATAACTCTCTCATCCAATATCAAACTGAACTAATCCATTCTATACCGAAAGAAATTACATAAAATTAATTTACACTAATACAACATCCAAACAAGTTTTCCCACTAACATTCTAATTCCATACAATGTGTTCTCATTTCATTCATATGTAAGTCATAACTGATGATAGATTTTCTATGGATCTATATACATAAATCTCAAAGAGGTATCAATATCTCCACTATGAATCAGTCCATATACCATTTTTTCATCATTTGAATTATCTCATTTGTATCCTTGTACATTATTAGAATCCATTATATAATGTTTGAACACGTTATTCCTATTTTTATCACAAGTCTTGCACTTTCACAATTAAAAACCCATATACACCATGAATGGATTAAAATATTCACTATAAATTAATCCATTATAATCAGAAAATAAATAAATATGATAATCAATTTTAATCACAGCACAGGCTTGAAAACATCTTAATGAATAAGTTATTACTAAATGGGATACAGAAACTCATATCTGTTTCTAATGAAAAATAAAAAGAGAGGGAGAATTCATCCATCCACTTACTCACCATCATAGATATTAGAGAAAACACCACCTAAAATATATGTTTCAGTTTCACCTACAATAGAAGTGGGATAGCATATGAAGACAAAAAATATACATAATATCATACTCATACCATAATGAGGGGAACTACCTAGCAAGTGTTCATATACCACTACTGTTTACTAAGAAAAATGATTTCCAATACTATGGACTATGTATCTCGCAAAATAATAATATTTACACATTAAATAATTAATTAGCCTTTATTGATTTACATTAAATATTTCCTTGGTTAAAATTTTAATCTTCATAAGCCAACCTTGATAGTACTATTAATCTTTTTTATTATGTTATCATATTTCATCATTATTATCAGCATATAAAATAAATTATTTAAACCAATGGCCCATTGATTATCCATCTCAATCATACCTCAAATATCATTAATAATATATAAATTATTTAACATTACATATATCAAAAACACACCTTTTGGAAAAGGCAATTTATCTATTCATTTCTCATTTATAAATTATCATAGTAATCTTGAACTTTGGCTAAGACACAACTTCAATGATACATTATCATTGTATATTGTCTAACTGTAATGAGTATTGGGAACCTAGAAACATGGTAAATATGGACACCCATCCCTATATAAAGAATCAAGAATGAAGTGAGAATTGGAAAATTATATTCTCTCTAAGAGCATCCCAATTACCCAGATGTCCCACATCCTTAAACATAAATTATATAATTCCCTCCACCACTAATATCAATTATCACTATTTCCCAGGTTTCTATCCCATTTCTCAATAATCAAACAGACCACTAGTCAAATATCACTAGGAATTGAGCCCATTTCTCCTCAAGAAAACCAACCTCCAACTATTATAAAAGTATCACATCAAGGATACAGAAATTAAAATACAACATAGATACGTCAAATGAATTTTACATTCACCAGAAAAGAAACTATGGTAGTAAAGCCATAGAATAAGAACATTCCTCAAAATGAAATATCTATCTCATCACTGATGTAATTACATTTATAAAACAACCATTTTAATTCCTATCATGAATTAATTAGTTTATGGTGAAATTTTTTTATAAACATCTAACTAATTACTGATTAACTATCCACAAATATTAATCAAAATAAATTTTATATTAACATCTCATTAATATTTTATCAAAATCATGGGATAAAAAATATTAATTTACATGAAACCTTCATTATATTTTTTATTTTGATATTAAATTATTTATATTATTTTTTGATAAATTTAACCATACTACGATCAATAGTATCAACAATATAAAAATACAACACTAACATACTAATAGATAAAGTATCAATAATCATAATATGATAAATGATAATAAACATGAAAAACTTCATCTTTCATTATATAAATTCACAAGTTCATATCTTTATCAGGATAAATAAATTGTTTCCCAATAAGCGAATTCATTATAATATCACACATGATATTTAATTCAAATGGGAGTTAAAAAATCCCCTATAATAATATTATTCAATGAGAATCATTATGCTAAATGATGTGGAAGAAGAGAACTCTGAATTTGATCATGAGAAGAAATTTTGGTGTTGTAATTTTTGATAAGCCTATAAAAACCCAATAAAAATATGTCTAAAATCATTATAGAAAATGAAAAGAGAGAATATATGAGAATCAAGGGTAAAAATATGGTATAACCTTCCTTGGAACACCATAAATCGATCTCTAGAAAATGGGGGTATTGAATGTATTCCTAGGGATGTAAAAGTCCTTTGAAATCTCTCTCCTAGTCTCATATGGATTAGGATAAAAATGTTAAATATGATATATCCAAGGGGACTCTCAAAAATATATCATAACCCAGAAAATCCATATTCATTGCATGAGGGTCTAGTTCATGATGTGGCTTCCCAAGGATAAGAATATATAGAATGTTTAGTAACCTCAAACCTAGTACTTGAAAAATTAATCGTGATATGAATCATGTATTCACCCCTTGATTTCCATCTACTAAGAACTAATGAATTCCACCTCTATAACATTCAAGTTGTAAAATTAAATTCATGCAATAAATAACATTTTAGACTTTGAATTCAATGTTCAAACTATGAATTCATCTTGTAACTAGATTTATATCTTCAAACCACACAATCTTCTATATCATATTCCCAAACTCATGATTGAAATAAACTCAAATGAATATAGCCATACATAAGATTAATATTAAAAAAATCATCCAAGATATTTTAAAACAAACCTAGAAAAGATTTTTTTAAATACCACCTCATGAAATACCACTAAAGATTCATGATATATGTGGAGAACAAACAGACTATTAGAGGAACAAACCACATAAACACATAGCAGAACAAAAAAACCTAAAAAAAATCTCGAGAGATATACCTCCCAAAGAATTTTTTAAATAATTATGACACCATGTAATTAAAATGATTAGAGGAATCAAGAAATTCATTCAAAATAATCCCTACTATGATAAAACAATGTATCATAACCACTTAGGATATTCATTATTCACATTTGAATCCCCCTCCCATGTATTATCCTTCATACCATTATGAGACCACATGATATTTACTAATGGTATTGCATACCCATTAAGAATTTATTGTGGTCCATCCTAAATCACAATAGTTCATTCCCTGAAATTTTCATTTCCAACAACATACAGCTTAGGTCAATAAATGAAACAAAAGTGGTTATAATTATGTTGAATAATCCATAATATTTTGAATAGGTGGTGATAATATCTCATCTATTGGGGTATTGAAAAAAATATTCCTCATAATTATCCTTTTTCCACACATTGAAAGGACCAATGAAATTGGGAGAAATCATTCTCACATGACCAAATCTTCACTTCCCTTGATAATAATACACAATTATAAACATGTGATCCCAAATTTAGAACAATAGTTGTTTCATATGATAATTGGTCTATTACTCTTTATAATATTATACCTCCTTCAGTCACATGTGAATCATATAGACATTATTTTTCAAAAATGAAAAGACCTATAAATTCTATGTAATTTTTTTAATTAAATGGAAATTTTACAAGTCTGTGAAAATTGAAGGCGTGTGATTTTGAGGCCCGGAGTGCCCGGAATGTATTTCTGAACTTTTTTTCAGGTACGTTCAGTAAATAGGTGAGTGGGTTTTTCTAAATTTTGAGCTGATGCTCAGAATTGAAATTTGAGGGCACTGTTGAACTCGCAGTGTCGGTAGTCTCTTAAGGAGACCTTCACCTTGACCGCAGTAGTTCAATGGTGGAAGTTAGTTTTTCACTTATTCGTGAAAGAATAAAATAAAATAAAATATTGTAGCATTTTATTTTCATTTGAAACTCCCATGTGGATGTTAAGAGGTGGGGACCACCAGAACTAAACCTCCCATGTGGGGTTATGGAGGTGGGGACCACTGAACCTAAAACCCCCAATTTCAATTTAAGGGTGGGGACCACCCGAACCCTCCTAATGTGAGAAACCTCTTGAAATCCCCCTTTAATGAGGGAGGTGACCTTTAGGTTTCCCCAAAATTTATTATGCCAACCTCAATGTAATTATGATGCCAATTTAATTTGTACCAACAATTAAATTGGGGAAACATATCATATTGGATACCTTTTCTTTTTGGTGGAATTGGGGGAAGTGTTGGCAAAGGGAAATTGGGAGAGAACCTTGGATGAATTCTTCTTCTACAATGAAGAACGCTCCTCCAACGAAGAACGTTGATGCACGAATTCGACTTCTTCCTCGGTACATCCTCCAACGTGGGACGTCTTCAATCGACAACCGTCCTTCCCTCCTCATCGACATCAACAAACGAACAAGGTAGGGGTGTGTTTTAAATTGATCAATGTTAATTTTCCTCTCACATAGAATCATTCCCCTTGAGCCGCTTGCTACCACCCTAACGTGGAGGGTACGGGCCAAACAAACATCGATCGACCCCTCCGCAAACCTTATGGTTATTTTGTGTGTTCTTCACGATGGTGACGGCGACTGGTGCCGGCATTTGGCACCAGTGGAACTCGAGAACCGCGGTCTGCACCACGGTCGACCATGATGAAGGAGATAAACGGAGGGAAGTTGGTTAAGCCGGCCGTTGGTGAAGGCACGGCCCGCGACCGCACCACACGGCCAGCCACGGCGGACCGCCGCTCTGCGGCCTCACCGCCTTGAGGCCCTTCGTGGCCCCGTGGACTCCGTCATCCCTTGGCATCATGGCCCCCATGGCCTCTCCATCCCTACGGCCCTCCGCGGCCCCCACGGCCTCGCCATCACGTGGCCTCACGGCCCCCGCAGCCCTCTGTGGACCCCGCGGCCTCTGTGGCCCCGCGGCCCTCCGCCGCCCCCACGGCCTCTCCTCCTCGTAGCCCTCCGTGGCCCCGCGGACCTCTGCGGCCCTCGCGACCTCCGCCGTCTCGCGGCCTTGCGGTCTTCGCGGCCCCTGCGGCCTCCACGGCCCCGCGGCCCTTGCGGCCTTCGCTGCCCTCGAGGCCGCCACACTGACCTCATGGCCTCGCATCGCTCCAAAGCCCCCACGCCGCCCAGCGTGGGCCGGGACGGACCCAGCGGGCCGGGCCGACCCAAACCGGGTTGGGTCGGCCCAGGCCGGGTCGGATCGGACCCGGACCAACTATGAGTTTTACACTCTTTTGGCCATAACTTTGGCACTGGACGTCCGTTTGACGAACTGTCTGTGGCACCGGAAACCCTGGAGCAAGATGGTCCCTTTGGTATACCCCACTTAATATTTGTATAAAGTTTGGATATGGTCAAGTTGGATCGATCATGAATCCAACCGGGCCCTCGAAACTAAAAGGCTAATAACTTACAGACCGGGCGTCCGATTGACGCACCGCCTGTTGCGTTGAGACCCCTAAGACGTGGAGGTCCTTTGGGTTACTTCTTCGTGGGACTTCGTGGCAGTTGGAGTATCAACCAGTGGCTTGAGGAGCGGACCCTCCCAGAGACGAGAAAGCTTAGTGCGGGAACCCAGTAGCTGGCTGTGATGTGAAGAATGAATAGCGATCTTGTGTGGGTCAATACCGAGCAATCCTGTGTGGGTCAGCACCTAGCGATCCTTTGTGGATCAGTACCGAGCGATCCTGTGTAGGTCAGCACCAAGTGATCCTGTGTGGGTCAGCACCTAGAGATCCTTTGTGGGTATAATGACGAACTGATGATGTACTATGATTCTATGTGGGTCTGATGATGGTTTGGGATCCTTCGTGGGTCTACCTATTAATAGAGTAAATGATTCAGTAGTTATATATAATCATCTCTACTACTATAATTAAGTTATACCTGGTGTGAGCTGAGTCCGTACCTGAGCGGTACTTTCCTTTTTGGTAATACCTTGGTGGTATTCTTCTGTGTGGCATACATGAGTGGTACTTACCATCGTGGTACTCCTTCCTTTGTGGAACAGTTGAGCTTTGGGCTTTTGAGTTGGAATCTATGTTTTCTCATGATTGAAATGGGTATACTTGATAACTTAGGTATATGTATGGGCATATACCTAAGTAGGGTTGTCACTAGTTTACATGCTTTGTGGTTTATCCTTGGTGGATTGTGTGAGACCTTGACGGTCTTGGGGTCCCTACTGAGTATCGTTATACTCACCCATGCACGGGATATGCCCCCACCACGTTGTTTTTGGTGCAGACGACGGACAACGCTGACTGAGGATGAGAGTACTAGGACTGGAGGTAGCTCAGAGGTGGAACTTAGACGAGGCGTACCGCAGAGACGACCGATCGAGAGTTGTACCTACCCTTTAGGTAGGATCCTTGGAGGGTGTTCACAAGAGTTGTTCTAGTTTACTTGTACTTTCAGTTTCTTGTACTTTCCAGTTGGGCTTGTATTCTAGCCCCTTTTACTTATTGCACTCACCCTGTTTACTATTCAGTTTACTTGAGTTCGTATCTTTTTGTGTGCTTGGTTGTGTGTGCTTACAAGTTATAAAGGCAATGCCTTCCCAGTTTTAGGGAATATGCCTTCGGTGCTAGTCGTCAGCCCCTAGCCTGTGGAAGGCGGGCTTGGGGTAGTCACGGCACGGGTCCCGAGGGACGGGTCGTGACAAATTGGTATCAGATGAGTTGGTTCTACCGTAGAACATAGGACTCTGATCTTTATTTTTAACGAAAATAGTGTTAAGTGTAGTGAGTGTGGTTATCAGTTTAGGGAATCTAGTGTTGGTGCGGCGGCCGACGTATCCATACACCAGGACCTTGACTTCTGATTTCCGACTTAGTGCACGAAAACATTGGTTGTGTGTGTGTTTTCAAAAAAATTCTTTGTGATATTTTGAGTTAGCTCACCAGGTATAACTTATTGACAGTGGCGCACCTGTTTCTTTTCAGGATGCCTCCTTGTAGACAGCCAGCTAGGGTTCCGAGAGTAGTACGCACCGATAACCCATCGAGCGACGAGGCCTCGGTACATGGCCCTCTTCCAGTAGAGGCACTAGTAGAGGCACCAGTGGTACCATTACCTGTTGGGCCACTGATGCGACCATCCCCAGCAGCAGAGGGTGCACGCCGCTTGAGTGCATTGCACGAGTTCCACTGCCAGAGGAAACCCAGGTTCAGGGGAGAGACGGACCCACAGGCGGCTGAGGATTGGCTGGAGGCCGTAGTGAGAGTCTTCGAACTAGTAGGGACACCAGCTGATCTCATGGTGATCCTTGTCGCCATCCTTCTACAGGCAGCAGCAGGCAGATGGTGGAGCTTGATTCTCCAAGTTCACGACGAGGTGATGCTTCTCTAGGCAGACTTTGAGAGCTTATTTTGGGAAGAGTTTGTCCCAGCAACTCTTTGTGCAGTGCGCATACAAGAGCTTATTCATCTTCAGTAAGGCATCATGACTGTAGCTCAGTACTCAGCGAGGTTCACTGACCTCTCACGCTACTCCACTGATATGGTGCAGGACCCATTCTTCAGGGTCCGGACCTTCGAGCAGGGGCTCAGGTGAGAGATTAGGTCTTCGATGATTTCTCTTAGCATCCCGACGCAGACGGGGGTGTTAGAGAGAGCCCTCTTAGTGGAGAGTTTTATGGTCGAGTAGTCACCAGCAGCGAGACCCACCACCGGACATCACGCAGCAGAGTATTTCGCAGTTGGTAGTAGACAGATGTCGCAGAGGTCCAAGAGGACCATACCTATAGGTGGACGACCACATGATCCAGGGTCGGTTGTGTGGGGCACCCGAGGCAGAGCTAATCGTTCCAGGAGCGGGCAGTGTTACGCATGCGGCGGGCAGGGTCACATGGCTAGTGACTGTCTGACCCGTCGTACGGATAATCAGCAGACGGTCGAAGGACCACCCAGGTAGAGACAGAGATTCTATCAAGGTGGTCCGTAGGGAGCAGGTGAATGTGGATGAGGAGCAGGTTGTGCAGCTAGCGGTTGGTGATGATTCGAGATGTTACCGCCACCACCACCAGGTGGTCCACCCTGACCATAGGGAGCAGGTGGGCAGGGGCGAGCTCAGCTCCAGGCAGCTGAGGCCTATGACCATGGTGCTCCGAAGATGATACGAGGTACGATCTGTTTCTATTCCACCTTATCTGCAATACTTATAGACACAGGTGTCATTCATTCTATTATTTCCACTGCCCTCGTTCAGATCTCGGAGATTCCGATGGAGCCGTTGGCTCGATCCTTATGGCTAGAGACCCCTACGGGGTGGATTCGATGATTACTCACTAGTTCTGGTAGTGTGAACTTACTCTAGGTGGCGAGAGCTTCGGCTGGGATCTCCTAGTAGCGGCATCGAGTCCTTACGACATCATCTTGGGTATGGAATGGTTATCAACAGTCCATGCTCATATAGACTGTATTAGGCACAAAGTGTGGTGTGTCCGCACGGATGGGACCAGGTTTACCTTCACTAGTGAGAAGGGAGCCTTTGCAGCACAAGATGGACTTACCCAGAGGAGAGTTCAGCCGATCACTCATCAGTTGGCTAGCCTTACCCTCAGAGCGGTTGATGTGGAGAGTTTGAGTTATCCGGTAGTGGTGGACCAGTACGCGGATGTCTTCCTTGATGATGTTCTGGGTCTAACTCCTTGTAGAGAGGTAGAATTTTACATTGACTTATACCCCGGGACAGCACCAATATCTACAACAGCATATCAGATGGCTCTCACAGAGCTTCATGAGCTACGGGTATAGCTAGAGGACTTACAGGGGAAGGGATTCATTCGGCCTAGTGTACCTCCTTGGGCAGCCCCAATTTTGTTCGCCAAGAAGGCAGATGGGAGCTTGAGGCTTTGTGTTGACTATCGGTGCCTGAACCAGGTGACCATGAAGAACAAGTACCTGTTTCCAAGGATTGATGACCTCTTTGATCAGCTGATAGGAGCACGGTGGTTCTTGAAGATAGACCTCAGATCAGACTATCACCAGCTCAGAGTACAAGATGAGGATGTGCAGAAGATGGCTTTCATATGTCGGTACGGACATTACGAGTTCTTGGTTATGCCATTCGGCGTGACCAATGCTCTAGCATTGTTTATGGGAATCATGAACAGGATCATCAGCCAAACCTTGATCGCTTTGTAGTAGTCTTCATCGATGACATTCTGATCTACTCGACTACTGAGGAGGAGCATGCCTATCATTTGCAGATAGTTCTAGACACACTCCAAGAGAACCAGCTTTATGGTAAACTCTCGAAGTGCCAGTTCTGGATCTGAGAGGTTCACTTTCTAGGACGTTTCATCTCAGAGGCTGGAGTTGCAGTGGATCCAGTGAATATTGAGGTGGTACTTTCTTGGGATCCACCTAGGAGTGTGATGAAGATACGAAGTTTCTAGGTTTGTCCAGATACTACTGAATATTTGTGCTAGATTTCTCCAGAGTTGCAGCACCTTTATCAGCATTGACAAAGAAGGGGAAACCCTTCGTGTGGTTGAAGAAATACTAGCAGAGTTTTCAGGAACTGAGGCAGAGGCTGACTAGTGCCCCCATATTGAGCCTTCCAGAGGAGGGCGTAGGGTACGTAGTCTACTGCGACGCATCAGGGACCAAACTCGGATGTGTCCTGATGCAGGAGCAAGTAGTGATCGCATATGGTTCTCGAAAATTGAGATAGCATGATTAGAACTACGCTACCCATGACCTGAAGTTAGCAGCAGTGGTCTTCTCCTTGAAGATGTGGCGACATTACTTGATGGGCGAGCGTTTTACAGTGTACTCTGATCACAAGAGTCTCAGGTATATCTTCTCTCAGAAGGACCTGAACCTGAGACAGTGACTTTGTCTTGAGTTCCTCCAGGATTATGACTTCGAGATAGTCTATACTCCTGGGAAGGGGAACGTTGTAGCAGATGCACTCAGTTGTAGATCTGGTATACAGCTGCTAGGTGAGGCGATGGAGCAGTTGGCCACTTTGCATATATCCTTCATGGAACGTGATGGAGCAGCTTTCCTTCAGTCTCTTACAGTCACTCCCCCACTTCTTTAGTGAGTCAGGGAGGCGCAGCGCGGGGACACTGACTGCGAGACTTGACGTGCTTAGATATCCACAGGACAAGCACCTGATGGATTTTCTGAAGGTGGGGAGCACGTCATCCTCTTCAAATGACGTACCATGGTACCAGTGTCACTTCGGGAGGAAGTGTTGAGAGAGTTCCACACATCCCCTCTGGCGGTACATCTAGGAGTGGCGAAGATATATCAGGATCTCTGATGACAACACTGGTGGTCGGGGATGAAAAAAGAAGTAGCAGAGTTTGTCTCTCAGTGCCTCACTTTTCAAAAAGTGAAGGTGGAGCATCAGGTACCAGCAGTCTTGGTTCAGCCTTTAGATTTCCCAGATTGGAAGTGGGATGGGATATCCATGGACTTCGTGATAGGACTTCCATGCACATCCAGGGGTCATGACTCGATTTGGGTAATCTTCGACCAACTCACCAAGTCGGTCCACTTCCTAACGATCGGAGAGTAGGGTTCAGTAGAGAGCTTGGGACGCCTCTATGTGCAGGAGATTGTGCGGCTACATGGAGTACCCTCGACGATTTTCTCTGATCATGATGCACGTTTTACTTCCTGGCTATGGAAGGGGTTGCAGGAGGCTTTCGGGACGCAGCTTCTTTTGAGCACCGCTTTCCATCCGCAAACGGATGGCCATACTGGACGGACCATTCAGAACCTCAAGGACATGTTGTGTGCTTGCGTCCTCAACTTCAGTCGCAGTTGGTAGGATCACTTGACTTTGGTGGAGTTTTCATACAACAACAGCTATCACTCCACCATTGAGATGGCACCTTTTGAGGTGTTGTACGGGCGACCTTGCAGATCACTTTTGTGCTGGACTGGCCCAGGGGAGGCAGCACTCGTGGGACCAGAGATGGTTTGGGCTACCACAGATAAGTTGAAGATCATCCAGAAGCGAATGAAGACTACACAGAGTAGGAAAAATTTGTATGCCGACAGGAGACAGAGACCTCTGGAGTTTGAGGATGGTGACCACGTCTTTCTATGGGTCTCACCTCAATGAGGTTTGTGGAGATTTGACCGAGGCGGCAAGTTATCTCCGAGGTTCATCGGACCCTTTCAGGTCCTCAGTAGAGTTGGTGAGGTGGCTTACCGCTTAGCTCTTCCACCTCAGTTGTACCGGGTGCACGACATCTTCCACATATCACAGCTGATGAAATATGTGCACGACCCTTCCCACGTCATCGACCATGGAGAGATGGACGTCGACAATGGGGCGACTTTTACGGAGGTTCCAGTTTAGATTGAGGATTGACAGGAGCGGGTCCTTCGTGGGTGGTTGATACCTCTGGTGTGCGTTCTTTGGTATCACGAGAACCTCCAGGAGATCATATGGGAGTCAGAGGCTCAGATTTATGATCAGTTCCCCCACTTGTTTTCCTAGTTTTGAGTTGTGGCTTACGGGGACGTAAAGCCCTGAGGTGAGGAGAATGTAAAGACCCGGAAATTCCATGTAAATTTTTTTTAATTAAATGTGAATTTTACAAGTCTTCAAAAATTGATGGCGTGTGATTCTGAGGCCCGGAGTGCCCAGAATGTATTTTTGAACTTTTTGTAGGGTACGTTCAGTAAACGTGCGAGCAGGTTTTTCTAACTTTTGAATCGGTGCTCGGAATTGAAATTCGAGGGCACCGTTGAACTCGCAGCGCCAGTAGTTTCTTAAGGAGACCTTCACCTAGACCACAGTAGGTCGAGGGTGGAAGTTAGTTTTTCACTTATTCATGAAAGAATAAAATAAAATTGTGTAACATTTTATTTTCATTTGAAACTCTCATGTGGATGTTAATAGGTGGGGACCACCAGAACTAAACCTCCCATTTGAGTGTTGAGAGGTGGAGACCACCAGAACTGAACCTCTCATGTGGAGTTATAGAGGTGGGGACCACCGAACCTAAAACCCCCAATTTGAATTTAAGGGTGGGGACCACCCAAACCCTCCTAATGTGAGAAACCTCTTAAACTCCCTCTTTAATGATGGAGGTTACCTTTAGGTTTCCCCAAAATTTATTATGCCAACCTCAATGTAATTATGATGCCAATTTAATTTGTGCCAACAATTAAATTGGGGAAACATATCATATTGGCTACCTTTTCTTTTTGGTGGAATTGGGGGAAGTGTTGGCAATGGGAAATTGGGAGAGAACCTGGGAGGAATTCTTCTTCTCCAATGAAGAACGCCGACGCACGACTTTAACTTCTTCCTCAGGACATCCTCCAACGTGGGACGTCTTCAATAGACAACTATCCTTCCCTCCTCATTGACGTCAACAAACAAATGAGGTAGGGGTGTGTTTTAAATTGATCAAAGTTAATTTTCCTCTCATATTGAATCGTTCCCCTGGAGCCGCTTGCTACCGCCCTAACGCGGAGGGTACAGGCCAAACAAACATGGCCCGACCCTTCCACAAACCTTATGGTTCTTTTGTGTGTTCTTCATGACGGTGACGGCGACCGGTGCCGGTGTTTGGAACCAGTGGAACTCGAGAACCACGGCCGGCACCACGGTGGGCCACAATGAAGGCGACAAACGGAGGGTGGCCAGTCAAGCCGGTCGCCGGCGAAGGCACGGCGCGCGACCGTGCCGCACGTCCAGCCACGGTGGACTGTCTGTAATGACCCGAAATTTTGAATAAATCTTATTTTATGTGTCATTTTATTTTATTTTTTTATACTCAACAAAAATGTTTCATTTGATAACATGATTATAATTAAAATGAGACCGTTGGGTTTTGACTGTTATATGACCATTGGTCAATATGACCGCTGGAAACTAAACGTTTCGATTATTGTCTCTAAATACAAGTAATCTTGGTTAATTATTATAGAAAGAAGATTCGATGGCCTCACCCAGTAGTCTTGGACCGATCGAAGCCCATCTAACATAACTTGGGAAGGAGGTAGCACCACTAGGCTTTGCTCTGGACCAAACCCAATCCAAACTTCATCGTGTGCAGCTAGAACGGAATCGCCTTTGCGAGAAGTTCAAACTAATAGAAATTACTACTCGTGCGATGTTGGCCGAGCCTCCCTCAGATTCTCTCACCTTAGCACACCTTACACTTAGGTCCTATGCTGGTGTGATAAGGGGCTATGTAAGGAGACCGTAACTGCCTTGTGTAATCCTTTTTTTTAAATAAAAATTGTGATTTCTTCTTATGATGATGTTTATGAATTTTTAAGTGACCGGATAAATATAGTATGCATATTTTTGATGAATTTTAGAAAAAGGATATTTTAAAAATGTTTATGTAAACCTTAAATAATTAAAAATGTGTAATGATTTTCAAAAAATGGTCTTCTACAATTATGTTCAGTACGAAATTTAGAGTCTAATAAGATCAACTTGATTTTTGATGAATAGTAAATTATGAATAGTGATTTTATGACTAGGATTAGTAATGTGTCCAAATGGATTAGTAATCTCACTTAAAGAAAGTATTAATATAATCTAGGCACCTTGATTAAGTAATGTGATTCAATAAAATGGTTAAATAACGGTTTCATAAATTATTATTCAAGTATTAGTTATTTTTGAGTGAATAGTGTTTTTTAATTAAAAATTAAATTAAAAATATTTAAAAAATTATTTTTATAAAATGGATTTCATTTTTGAACTCAGAGCACCGATATTATGTTATGGTAATTTTGGGGGTTTTTTCTGAAAAAATGAATTTTTGGTGAATAGTGTATTTATTTAAAAAATAAATTAAAAATATTTAGAAAATTATTTTTATAAAATGGAGTTTATTTTTGAAATCAGAGCATTGATATTTGATTAAGGTGAAATTTTGGGATCTTTCTGAGAAAGTTGAATTTTTAGTGAATAGTAAAAATACCGTTTTAGGGTTTCGATATGTTTAATGACATCATAACTGTGTCATGATGATATCATGAGATATTTTAAGGTATGGTCGACCAAAGATGATGAATTATTGTATGGGGGGGGCCATGTGGCCTAACTTCATGGGAAATATCTTGGGAGAGCACATGGTTTTGAGAAAACCACTTTTGAGGTGTCCCTTGGCCATTAATGCCTTGTCCCCTCACTTTCCCTAAAAATACCAAGCCATCCTCTCATCCATTTCGACTCCACACTCTTACCCAACGAAGTTCTGGTCTCATTACCTCCCAAGGAGTCCTCCCAAGGTGCCCCCAAGCCCTCAAGGTCCAAACCTTTGAGTTTTAAGAGTTACGTTTTAAGGTAAGGGATCTGATCTCTCTCTTTCTTTTCAAGAAATCTCTTTTATGTAATTTCTTTTATACTCCATGTTCTTATGTTAAAGGGTGTTCTCTTATACTCCTCTTAATTCCCTTTTCATGTTCACATAATGAGAGATCCCCTCTTACTCTCATTATTTCGTTTTATGAAGTTTTAAGTGGCGCCGTTAGGCTGCCGAAATTTTTGTAACGGATTCTTTATACCTTCTCATTTTTCAAGATCTATTTTCATGTAAAGTATTTCAAGTTCATTTTTATTATGTTGGGGTATGATCTCTAAATTTATCATACTGATATTTTATGATCATATGATGATAGACCCCATTTGATCTCTTCAATTTAGTATTTTGAAGTTTTAAGTGGCGCCGTTAGGCTGCCGAATTTTTAAGTGGTTCTTCACCCTTCTCGTTTTGAAGTCCTACTTTCATGTCAATTATTTCAAGTCCTTTTTGTTATGTTGGGGTATGATCTTTATATCTATCATACTGATCTTTTATGACCATATGATGAGATACCCCATTTGATCTCTTCAATTCAGTATTTTGAAGTTTTAAGTGGCGTCGTTAGGCTGCCGAATTTTTAAGTGGTTCTTCACCCTTCTCATTTTGAAGTTCTACTTTCATGTCAATTATTTCAAGTTCCTTTTTGTTATGTTGGGGTATGATCTCTATATCTATAATACTGATATTTTATGACCATATGATGAGAGACCCCATTTGATCTCTTCAATTCAGTATTTTGAAGTTTAAGTGGCGTCGTTAGGCTTCTGAATTTTTAAGTGGTCCTTGCACCTTTCTCCCTTTTCAAAGTTCTAATTCCATGTCAAGTCTTGAAAGTTCCTTTTTATTATGTTGGGGTATGATCTCTATATCTATCATACTGATATTTTATGTTCATATGATGAGAGACCCTATTTTATCTCATCAATTCATTTTTGGTTGAAGTTTATGTAACGCTGTTAGGCTGCCGAATTTTCATAAGAGAAATCTTATTTTTTTGTCTTCCTTTCATGTCCTTCATTTTATATGGTATATTTTAAAATTTCATTACCATGTTCTTAAATCCCTTATATTCTATCCCTCTACTATTTTATGGGTCATTTATGATTGTTTGACCCATGTCCCCTCTCTTTTCAATGTTTTCTAAAAACCTTGTAACATAGTCGTTATGCTGCAGAATTTTCGTCTCAAAATGTCTCTCTCTGTTTTTCTAAAGATATTTTATTTTATTAAGTGAATACTCAAAGCTTTTATTTCTATAGGGGTATTCACATATATATCAAAATGTTCTATTTTAAAATCTGGGATTTACATACGTGAATCCCGCTTTCCCTTTCTGTGGGTTTAAAGTGACATAATGATCATGTCTTTAAAGCAGTTTTTAAAACGTTATGATTATGAAATGAAACCCATTTACTTTATGCTATATGGGTTGTTTATGAAATGATTGATGATGATATATGTGGCTCACATGATAATAAAGACATGTCAAGGGTGCGCCCAGATAGCGCTCCAATGCATTGGGTAAAGACTTAATCTCTAGAGATGACTTTTTAGACTGATACCTTGGTGAATAACCTTGGTAATTTTTAATGACACCTTGGGGATGGACCTTGGTGAAACGAAATGATTGTCAATAGTAAATGTTGCATCCACATCTTCAAGTTATGAAAAATGTTATTTTTATTATGATATGCCTCATGATTTCATTCTCATGCCTTAAAGTTCTTTTCATGACCTTATTGAAGTATCTCAAGTTCACATGTAAAATGTTTCTCTTGTTTCCCTTACTGGGCTTTCTGCTCACCCTTTCTTTTGATGTATGTCCCCAGGTTATGTGATGCAGTAATGAACCTAGGATGAACATGAGGAGAATCCTTTCAAGTGTTTAAGAAGAATTTTTTATGTTTTCATGCTTTAAGTTCCTGGTTTCCAAGACACTAAACCTTAAATATCCTCGGTTTTGTAAAATGTAATGAAAGTTTATGTGATAAAAAGTGCAGGATGTCATGGTTGGTATCAAAGGATGGTTTAGTTATTTTTGGAAATTATGATATGAAAACTTTAGGAAGAAGCCTATAAAAAAGTTTATATATAGGAAATCTTCCTAGTATTTTGGTGAGTATTGAGTAATGGGTTTCCAAGCAAATACATCTCTGTCTGGATACGAGCAGGTAGAGGTGGCTCTGGCATAGATGTACATAGGAGTAAAACCCGAAAATACCGCTTTTAGCTAGACTCAAACGGGAACTGGTACATGAAAATGGGCCTTGCTGAACTCTTGGTTACGACACTCGCGGGGGATATGCTTTGGTAAATTCATAAGCTTAGTATGAACCATTGTTAAAGGAACACAGATAAAATAAAATAAAGATTCACATAAGAATATATGATCATGGATAACCTAGATGGGAACCTATGGGATCACAAGTTAGGGTATAATTTTCTTCTACAAGTTATCCTTATATGCTTTAAGTTCCTTTTCATGATTATTAGCTAAGTATTTAAGCCCCTAATTATAGTTTCTTTTCTTAGTTAATGGCGGGAAATGGAAGAACATGTCCCAACAACCAATGTGATAGGAAATGCTACGATTTCTGTATTAATACGACAGAGATGATTTGGGGATTAAAAGATGATTATTATTTTGGAAGATGTTCACTATTTTAGGGACCCTATATGATTGACGAAAATAGATTACTACGGTATTTTCATTGAGGAGTAAGGTTGACTTATATTTTGAAGAATCGATGAATTTATGGTGGACTTATAGTAATTTAGGTTACTTATGGGAATGATTAACCTATCTTGGGTAAAATATGTTTAGGTTAGATACTTTTGTTATAAGATGTTAGGAGTGGTTGATGTTGTTTGGAGATGAACAATGAAGTTTATTTTGGAAGACTATGTTATCAAATCCTTCTGGTATTTGGGTTTCAATCTTAGTTTGGTTTATTTTGAGGAATTTTAAGAACAGTTATTTATGGAATGGTCTATGATGAACTTTGGTTATTACCATGGAACTTTGAAGATTTAAAAGTAGTTTCCATTCCTATGGGATTCTTCCTTTTTGAAGAGTTGTTTAACCTTACCCTTTCTGTTTTTGGGATAATGTTTAAAGATAGAATAAATAGATAGTTAATCTTTTGTGGATTGCGTGATTCTCTAGAAGATGATTCTTGTGTTTTGATGAGACCAAGTAGTTTTGAATGCTCATCGTTTGGAGAAAAGATTAGTTTTGGTATAAACTTATTAAAGGATGAAACTCTACATGAAGACAGGTATATTTTCTTATGTTTCTATTCTATGTAGTAAATGAATTCCTCAAAATTATGAAAAGGAATGTAAAACAAAAACGTTGTTGGTTTACGTTTCCTACTAGGTAATCAAAGACCATTTACACACATCCTAAGTTTGGGATTTTATTATAGTTAACTTTCTCCAAATCATGTTTTCTATCACTCTCCCCCAGAACTTGACCCTTTTTTTTTCTTCCATGTCCATGTTTTCCTACATGGAATCCTAGTATGGGTTAACTCAGGTGACCTTTTTACTTCCCTTTATTTCTTTTAAAGTAATAGTTTTACTGAGTCCTTTTCCGGTGTGGGACTTTCAATGAAATTTCAAAACCCAGTTTTAAAAATTGCGAGGACGCAATTTCTTAAGGGGGAAAGATTGTAATGACCCGAAATTTTGAATAAATCTTATTTTATGTGTCATTTTATTTTATTTTCGTATACTCAACAAAAATGTTTCATTTGATAACATTATTATAATTAAAATGAGACCGTTGGGTTTTGACTGTTATATGACCGTTGGTCAATATGACCGCTGGAAACTAAACGTTTTGATTATTGTCTCTAAATACAAGTAATCTTGGTTAATTATTATAGAAAGAAGATTCGATGGCCTCACCCAGTAGTCTTGGACCGATCGAAGCCCATCTAACATAACTTGGGAAGGAGGAAGAACCACTGGGCTTTGCTCTGGACCAAACCCAAGCCGAACTTCATCATGTGAAGCTAGAACGGAATCGCCTTTGCAAGAAGTTCAAACTAATAGAAATTACTACTCGTGTGATGTTGGCCGAGCCTCCATCAGATTCTCTCACCTTAGAACACCTTACACTTAGTTCCTATGCTGGTGTGATAAGGGGCTATGTAAGGAGACCATAATTGCCTTGTGTAATCCTTTGTTTTAAATAAAAATTGGGATTTCTTCTTATGATGATGTTTATGAATTTTTAAGTGATCGGATAAATATAGTATGCATATTTTTGATGAATTTTAGAAAAAGGATATTTTAAAAATGTTTATGTAAACCTTAAATAATTAAAAATGTGTAATGATTTTCAAAAAATGGTCTTCTACAATTATGTTCAGTACGAAATTTAGAGTCTAATAAGATCAACTTGATTTTTGATGAATAGTAAATTATGAATAGTGATTTTATGACTAGGATTAGTAATGTGTCCAAATGGATTAGTAATCTCACTTAAAGAAAGTATTAATATAATCTAGGCACCTTGATTAAGTAATGTGATTCAATAAAATGGTTAAATAACGGTTTTGATAAATTATTATTCAAGTATTAGTTTTTTTTAGTGAATAGTATTTTTTAATTAAAAATTAAATTAAAATTATTTAAAAAATTATTTTTATAAAATGGATTTCATTTTTGAACTCAGATCACTGATATTATGTTATGGTAATTTTTGGGGTTTTTTCTGAAAAAATGAATTTTCGGTGAATAGTGTACTTATTTAAAAAATAAATTAAAAATATTTAGAAAATTATTTTTATAAAATGGAGTTCATTTTTGAAATCAGAGCATTGATATTTGATTAAGGTGAAATTTTGGGATCTTTCTGAGAAAGTTGAATTTTCTGTGAATAGTAAAAATACAGTTTTAGGGTTTCGGTATGTTTAATGACATCATAACTGTGTCATGATGATATCATGAGATATTTTAAGGGATGTTCGACCAAAGGTGATGAATTATTGTATGGGGGGGCCATGTGACCTAACTTCATGGGAAATATCTTGGGAGAGCACATGGTTTTGAGAAAACCACTTTTGAGGTGTCCCTTGGCCATTAATGCCTTGTCCCCTCACTTTTCCTATAAATACCAAGCCATCCTCTCATCCATTTTGACTCCCCACTCTTCCCCAATGAAGTTATGGTCTCATTACCTCCCAAGGAGTCCTCCCAAGGTGCCCCCAAGCCCTCAAGGTCCAAACCTTTGAGTTTTAAGAGTTACGTTTTAAGGTAAGGGATCTGATCTCTCTCTTTCTTTTCAAGAAATCTCTTTTATGTAATTTCTTTTATGCTCCATGTTCTTATGTTAAAGGGTGTTCTTTTATACTCCTCTTACTTTCCTTTTCATTTTCACATAATTAGAGATCCCCTCTTACTCTCATTATTTCTTTTTATGAAGTTTTAAGTGGCGCCGTTAGGCTGCCGAAATTTTTGTAACGAATTCTTTCTCCCTTCTCATTTTTCAAGATCAATTTTCATGTAAAGTATTTCAAGTTCCTTTTTATTATGTTGGGGTATGATCTCTAAATTTATCATACTGATCTTTTATGATCATATGATGAGAGATCCCATTTTATCTCTTCAATTTAGTATTTTGATGTTTTAAGTGGCGTCGTTAGGCTACCGAATTTTTAAGTGGTTCTTCACCCTTCTCGTTTTGAAGTCCTACTTTCATGTCAATTCTTTCAAGTCCTTTTTTTTATTTTGGGGTATGATATCTATATCTATCATAATGATCTTTTATGACCATATGATGAGAGACCCCATTTGATCTCTTCAATTCAGTATTTTGAAGTTTTAAGTGGCGCTGTTGGCTGCCGAATTTTTAAGTGGTTCTTCACCCTTCTCGTTTTGAAGTTCTACTTTCATGTCAATTCTTTCAAGTTCCTTTTTGACATTTTGGGGTATGATCTCTATATCTATCATACTGATATTTTATGACCATATGATGATATACCCCATTTGATCTCTTCACTTCAGTATTTTGAAGTTTAAGTGGCGTCGTTAGGCTGCTGAATTTTTAAGTGGTCCTTGCACCTTTCTCCCTTTTCAAAGTTCTAATTCCATGTCAAGTCTTGCAAGTTCCTTTTTATTATTTTGGGGTATAATCTCTATATCTATCATACTGATCTTTTATGTTCATATGATGAGAGACCCTATTTGATCTCATCAATTCATTTTTGGTTGAAGTTTATGTAACGCTGTTAGGCTGCCGAATTTTCATAAGAGAAATCTTATTTTTTTGTCTTCCTTTCATGTCCTTCATTTCATATGGTATATTTTTAAATTTCATTACCATGTTCTTAAATCCCTTATATTCTGTCTCTCTACTGTTTTATGGGTCATTTATGATTGTTTGACCCATGTCCCCTCTCTTTTCAATGTTTTCTAAAAACCTTGTAACATAGTCGTTATGCTGCAGAATTTTCATCTCAAAATGTCTCTCTCTTTTTTTCTAAATATATTTTATTTTATTAAGTAAATACTAAAATCTCTTATTTCTATAGGTGTATTCACATATATATCAAAATGTTCTATTTTAAATTCTGGGATTTACATACGTGAAACCCGCTTTCCCTTTCCGTGGGTTTAAAGTGACATAAAGATCTTGTCTTTAAAGCAGTTTTTAAAACGTTATGATTATGAAATGAAACCCATTTCCTTTATGCTATATGGGTTGTTTATGAAATTATTGATGATGATATATGTGGCTCACATGATAATAAAGACATGTCAAGGGTGCGCCGAGATAGCGCTCCAATGCATTGGGTAAAGACTTAATCTCTAGAGATGACTTTTTAGACTGATACCTTGGTGAATAACCTTGGTAATTTTTAATGAAACCTTGGGGATGGACCTTGGTGAAATGAAATGATTGTCAATATTAAATGTTTCAGACACATCTTCAAGTTATGCAAAATGTTATTTTTATTATGATATGCCTCATGATTTCATTCTCATGCCTTAAAGTTCTTTTCATGACCTTATTGAAGTATCTCAAGTTCACATGTAAAATGTTTCTCTTGTTTCCCTTACTGGGATTTCTGCTCACCCTTTCTTTTTATTTATGTCCCCAGGTTATGTGATGCAGTAATGAACCTAGGATGAACATGAGGAGAAGCCTTTCAAGTGTTTAAGAATAATGTTTTATGTTTTCATGTTTTAAGTTCCTGGTTTCCAAGACACTAAACCTTAAAGATCCTCGGTTTTGTAAAATGTAATGAAAGTTTATGTGATAAAAAGTGCAGGATGTCATGTTTGGTATCAAAGGATGGTTTAGTTATTTTTGAAAATTAGGATATGAAAACTTTAGGAAGAATCCTATAAAAAAGTTTATATATAGGAAATCTTCCTGGTATTTTGGTGAGTATTGAGTAATGGGTTTCCAAGCAAATACATCTATGTCTGGATACGAGCAAGTAGAGGTGGCTCTGGCACAGATGTACATAGGGGTAAAACCCGAAAACACCGCTTTGAGCTAGAATCAAACGGGAACTGGTACACCAAAATGGGCCTTGCTGCACTCTTGGTTACGACACTCCTGGGAGATATGCTTTAGTAAATTCATAATCTTAGTATGAACCATTGTTAAAGGAACACAGATAAAATAAAATAAAGATTCACATAATAATATATGATCATGGATAACCTAGATGGGAACCTATGGGATCACAAGTTAGGGTATACTTTTCTTCTACAAGTTATCCTTATATGCTTTAAGTTCCTTTTCATGATTATTAGCTAAGTATTTAAGCCCCTAATTATAGTTTCTTTTCTTAGTTAATGGAGGGAAATGGAAGAACATGTCCCAACAACCAACGTGATAGGAAATGCTACGATTTCCGTATTAATACGACAGAGATGATTAGGGGATTAAAAGATGATTATTATTTTGGAAGACGTTCACTATTTTTGGACCCTATATGATTGAGGAAAATAATTACTACGGTATTTTCATTGAGGAGTAAGGTTGACTTATATTTTGAAGAATCGATGAATTTATGGTGGACTTATAGTAATTTAGGTTACTTATGGGAATGATTAACCTATCTTGGGTAAAATATGTTTAGGTTAGATACTTTTGTTGTAAGATGTTAGGAGTGGTTGATGTTGTTTGGAGATGAACAATGAAGTTTATTTTGGAAGACTATGTTATCAAATCCATCTGGTATTTGGGTTTCAATCTTAGTTTGGTTTATTTTGAGGAATTTTAAGAACTGTTATTTATGGAATGGTCTATGATGAACATTGGGTATTACCATGGAACTTTGAAGATTTAAAAGTAGTTTCCATTCCTATGGGATTCTTCCTTTTTGAAGAGTTTTTTAACCTTACCCTTTCTGTTTTTGGGATAATGTTTAAAGATAGAAGAAATAGATAGTTAATCTTTTGTGGATTGTGTGATTCTCTAGAAGATGATTCTTGTGTTTTGATGAGACCAAGTAGTTTTGAATGCTCATCGTTTGGAGAAAAGATTAGTTTTGGTAGAAACTTATTAAAGGATGAAACTCTACATGAAGACAGGTATATTTTCTTATGTTTCTATTCTATGTAGTAAATGAATTCCTCAAAATTATGAAAAGGAACGTAAAACAAAAACGTTGTTGGTTTACGTTTCCTACTAGGTAATCAAAGACCATTTACACACATCCTAAGTTTGGGGTTTTCTTATAGTTAACTTTCTCCAAATCATGTTTTCTATCACTCTCCCCCAGAACTTGACCCTTTGTTTTTTCTTCCATGTCCATGTTTTCCTACATGGAATCCTAGTATGGGTTAACTCGGGTGACCTTTTTACTTCCCTTTATTTCTTTTAAAGTAATTGTTTTACTAAGTCATTTTCCGGTGTGGGACTTTCAATGAAATTTCAAAACCCAGTTTTAAAAATTGCGAGGACGCAATTTCTTAAGGGGGGAAGATTGTAACGACCCGAAATTTTGAATAAATATTATTTTATGTGTCATTTTATTTTATTTTTTTATACTCAACAAAAATGTTTCATTTGATAACATGATTATAATCAAAATGAGACCGTTGGATTTTGACTGTTATATGACCATTGGTCAATATGACCGCTGGAAACTAAACGTTTCGATTATTGTCTCTAAATACAAGTAATCTTGGTTAATTATTATAGAAAGAAGATTGGATGGCCTCACCCAGTAGTCTTGGACCGATCGAAGCCCATCTAACATAACTTGGGAAGGAGGTAGCACCACTGGGCTTTGGTATGGACCAAACCCAAGCCGAACTTCATCATGTGAAGCTAGAACGGAATCTCCTTTGCGAGAAGTTTCAAACTAATAGAAATTACTACTCGTGCGATGTTGGTCGAGCCTCCCTCAGATTCTCTCACCTTATCACACCTTACACTTAGGTCCTATGCTGGTGTGATAAGGGGCTATGTAAGGAGAACGTAACTGCCTTGTGTAATCCTTTTTTTTAAATAAAAATTGGGATTTCTTCTTATGATGATGTTTATGAATTTTTAAGTGACCGGATAAATATAGTATGCATATTTTTGATGAATTTTAGAAAAAGGATATTTTAAAAATGTTTATGTAAACCTTAAATAATTAAAAATGTGTAATGATTTTCAAAAAATGGTCTTCTACAATTATGTTCAGTACGAAATTTAGAGTCTAATAAGATCAACTTGATTTTTGATGAATAGTAAATTATGAATAGTGATTTTATGACTAGGATTAGTAATGTGTCCAAATGGATTAGTAATCTCACTTAAAGAAAGTATTAATATAATCTAGGCACCTTGATTAAGTAATGTGATTCAATAAAATGGTTAAATAACGGTTTCATAAATTATTATTCAAGTATTAGTTTTTTTTGAGTGAATAGTGTTTTTTAATTAAAAATTAAATTAAAAATATTTAAAAAATTATTTTTATAAAATGGATTTCATTTTTGAACTCGGAGCACCGATATTATGTTATGGTAATTTTTGGGGTTTTTTCTGAAAAAATGAATTTTCGGTGAATAGTGTATTTATTTAAAAAATAAATTAAAAATATTTAGAAAATTATTTTTATAAAATGGAGTTCATTTTTGAAATCAGAGCATTGATATTTGATTAAGGTAAAATTCTGGGATCTTTCTGAGAAAGTTGAATTTTCAGTGAATAGTAAAAATATAGTTTTAGGGTTTTGGTATGTTTAATGACATCATAATTGTGTCATGATGATATCATGAGATATTTTAATGGATGGTCGACCAAAGGTGATGAATTATTGTATGGGGGGGCCCATGTGGCCTAAATTCATGGGAAATATCTTGGGAGAGCACATGGTTTTGAGAAAACCACTTTTGAGATGTCCCTTGGCCATTAATGCCTTGTCCCCTCACTTTCCCTATAAATACCAAGCCATCCTCTCATCCATTTCGACTCCCCACTCTTCCCCAATGAAGTTCTGGTCTCATTACCTCCCAAGGAGTCCTCCCAAGGTGCCCCCAAGCCCTCAAGGTCCAAACCTTTGAGTTTTAAGAGTTACGTTTTAAGGTAAGGGATCTGATCTCTCTCTTTCTTTTCAAGAAATATCTTTTATGTAATTTATTTTATGCTCTATGTTCTTATGTTAAAGGGTGTTCTTTTATACTCCTCTTACTGCCCTTTTCATGTTCACATAATGAGAGGTCCCCTCTTACTCTCATTATTTTGTTTTATGAACTTTTAAGTGGCGCCGTTAGGCTGCTGAAATTTTTGTAACGGATTCTTTCTCCCTTCTCATTTTTTAAGATCTATTTTCATGTAAAGTATTTCAAGTTCCTTTTTATTATGTTGGGGTATGATCTCTAAATTTATCATACTGATCTTTTATGATCATATGATGAGAGACCCCATTTGATCTCTTCAATTTAGTATTTTGAAGTTTTAAGTGGCGCCGTTAGGCTGCCGAATTTTTAAGTGGTTCTTCACCCTTCTCGTTTTGAAGTCCTACTTTCATTTCAATTCTTTCAAGTCCTTTTTGTTATGTTGGGGTATGATCTCTATATCTATCATACTGATCTTTTATGACCATATGATGAGAGACCCCATTTGATCTCTTCAATTCAGTATTTTGAAGTTTTAAGTGGCGTTGTTAGCCTGCCGAATTTTTAAGTGGTTCTTCACCCTTCTCGTTTTGAAGTTCTACTTTCATGTCAATTCTTTCAAGTTCCTTTTTGTTATGTTGGGGTATTATCTCTATATCTATCATACTGATCTTTTATGACCATATGATGAGAGAACACATTTGATCTCTTCAATTCAGTATTTTGAAGTTTAAGTGGCGTCGTTAGGCTGCTGAATTTTTAAGTAGTCCTTGCACCTTTCTCCCTTTTCAAAGTTCTAATTCCATGTCAAGTCTTGCAAGTTCCTTTTTATTATGTTGGGGTATTATCTCTATATCTATCATACTGATCTTTTATGTTCATATGATGAGTGACCCTATTTGATCTCATCAATTCATTTTTGGTTGAAGTTTATGTAACGCTGTTAGGCTGCCGAATTTTCATAAGAGAAATCTTATTTTTTTGTCTTCCTTTCATGTCCTTCATTTCATATGGTATATTTTCAAATTTCATTACCATGTTCTTAAATCCCTTATATTCTGTCCCTCTACTGTTTTATGGGTCATTTATGATTGTTTGACCCATGTCCCCTCTCTTTTCAATGTTTTCTAAAAACCTTGTAATATAGTCGTTATGCTGCAGAATTTTCATCTCAAAATGTCTCTCTCTTTTTTTCTAAAGATATTTTATTTTATTAATTGAATACTCAAAGCTCTTATTTCTATAGGGTTATTCACATATATATCAAAATGTTCTATTTTAAATTCTGGGATTTACATACGTGAAACCCGCTTTCCCTTTTCGTAGGTTTAAAGTGACATAAAGATCATGTCTTTAAAGCAGTTTTTAAAACGTTATGATTATGAAATGAAACCCATTTCCTTTATGCTATATGGGTTTTTTATGAAATGATTGATGATGATATATGTGGCTCACATGATAATAAAGACATGTCAAGGGTGCGCCCAGATAGCGCTCCAATGCATTGGGTAAAGACTTAATCTCTAGAGATGACTTTTTGGACTGATACCTTGGTAAATAACCTTGGTAATTTTTAATGACACCTTGGGGGTGGACCTTGGTGAAACGAAATGATTGTCAATATTAAATGTTGCAGCCACATCTTCAAGTTATGCAAAATGTTATTTTTATTATGATATGCCTCATGATTTCATTCTCATGCCTTAAAGTTTTTTTCATGACCTTATTGAAGTATCTCAAGTTTACATGTAAAATGTTTCTCTTGTTTCCCTTACTGGGCTTTCTGCTCACCCTTTCTTTTGATGTATGTCCCCAGGTTATGTGATGCAGTAATGAACCTAGGATGAACATGAGGAGAAGCCTTTCAAGTGTTTAAGAAGAATGTTTTATGTTTTCATGTTTTAAGTTCCTGGTTTCCAATACACTAAACCTTAAAGATCCTTGGTTTTGTAAAATGTAATGAAAGTTTATGTGATAAAAAGTGCAGGATGTCATACTGTCACCCCACGGCCTCGCCGCCTCGCGGCCCCATGGCTTCCGTCGTCCAGCGGCCTCACCGCCCCGTGGACCTCCGCGACCCCCACGGACCTCCACGGCCCCCGTGGCCTCACCGTCCCGCGGCCTCACGGCCCTCGCGGCCTCGCCGCCCCGCTGCCCTTCATGGCCCCTGCGGCCCTCGCAACCTTCGTCATCCCGCAACCTCACGGCCTATGCGGCCCCTGTGGACCTTCGCCGCCCCTGCGGCCTTCGCCGCCCCCGCGGCCTCGCGCCGCCCCCGCGGCCTCGCGCCGCCCCCGCGGCCTCGCGCCGCCCCCGCGGCCTCGCGACGCCTCCATGTCCCCCGCGCCACCCAGCGCGGGTCGGGTCGGACCCAGCGGGATGGGTTGACCCAAACCGGGTCGGGTCGGACCGGACTCGGACCAACTATGAGCTTTGCGCTCTTTTGGTCATAACTTTGGCATCAGACGTCCGTTTGAGGAACCGTCTGCAGCGCCGAAAACCCTGGAGTGAGACGGTACCTTTGGTATACCCCACTTGAGATTTGGATAAAGTTGGGATATGGTCGGGTTGGATCGAGCACGAATCCAACCGGGCCCTCGGAACTAAAAGGCTAATAACTTACAGACCGGGTGTCCGATTGACGCATTGTCTATTGCGTTGAGACCCCTAAGACGTGGCATTCCTTTGGGTTACTTCTTCGTGGGACTTCATGGCAGTTGGATTATCGACCAGTGGCTTGAGGAGCGGACCCTCTTGGAGACGAGCAAGCTTAGTGCGGGAGCCCAGTCGATGGCTGTGACGTGAAGAATGAATAGCGATCATTTGTGGGTCAATATCAAGCGATCCTGTGTGGGTCAGCACCTAGTGATCCTGTGTGGGTCAGCACCGAGCGATCATATGTGGGTCAGCACCGAGCGATCTTGTGTGGGTCAGCACCGAGCGATCCTGTGTGGGTCAGCACCGAGCGATCCTGTGTGGATCATCACTGAGTGATCCTGTGTGGGTCAGCACCTAGAGATCCTATGTGGGTCTGACGACATACTGACGATGTACTATGATCCTCTATGGGTCTGATGATGGTTTAGGATCGTTCGCGGGTCTGCCTCTTAACAGATTAAGATGATTCAGTAGTTACATCTAATCATCTCTACTACTGTACTTAAGTTATACCTGGTGTGAGCTGAGTTTGTACCTGAGCGGTACTTTCCTTTGTGGTAATACCTTGGTGGTATTCTTCTGTGTGACGTACCTGAGTGGTACTTTCCATCGTGGTACTCCTTCCTTTGTGGAACAGTTGAGCTTTGGGAATTTGAGTTGGACTCTGTGTTTCCTCATGACTGAAATGGGTATACTTGATAACTTAGGTATATGTATGGGCATATACCTAAGTAGGCTTGTCACTGGTTTACATGCTTTGTGGTTTATCCTTGGTGAATTGTGCGAGACCTTGAGGGTCTCGGAGTCCCTACTGAGTATCGTTATACTCACCCCTGCACGGGTTATGCCCGCACCTCATTGTGTTTGGTGTAGACGACAGACAACGCTGACTGAGGACGAGAGTATCAGGACTGGAGGTAGCTCGGAGGTGGACCTTAGACGAGGCTTACCGCATAGACGACCGATCGAGATCTGTACCTACCCTTCAGGTAGGATCCTTGGCGGGTGTTCACAGGAGTTGTTCCAGTTTACTTGTACTTTCAGTTTCTTGTACTTTCCGGTTGGTCTTGTATTCTGGCCCCTTTTACTTACTGCACTCACCCTGTTTACTATTCAGTTTACTTGAGTTCGTATCTTGTTGTGTGCTTGGTTGCATGTGCTTATAGGTTATAAAGGCAATGTCTTCCTAGTTTTAGAGAATACGCATTCATTGCTAGTCGTCAGCCCCTAGCCTATGGAAGGCGGGCTTGGGGTAATCATGGCACGGGTCCCGGGGGATGGGTCGTGACAAAACAACGTTCCAATTATAGTAAAAGAATAGTCCACTCTATGACTTTGGTATGGAACAATGGTGTTTGGAAATTTCATCCATACAATTTAGTGGATGGTTCTAAAAGTATAGTTGAGAGAAAATATTTATTGATGGAAATAACACTAAGGGTAGGTGTCACACCCACATACCTGCGAAGCCAATAATAAAAGCATGAAACTAGTCTGGTAATATATAGATAGCATACTCTCTCTGAATGTATGCATGTGGATGAAAAGTGGTTCTAATGATTAACTATAAGCCAAAATAATGATAGATTCAAGTACACGTGAAGGAGGTTAAATTGGGATCATGGCCACACATGACTATTATTGGGATATTATGACGTATCAATACCTCATCAAGGCACTGAATCGGAAAAAACCTACACTATTTTCATCTCTTAAACATCTATTAAGTAAGATGTAAGTGTAACGTTGTCCATGATCAAACATATAACATCACAATTTCCATGATATTCGGGTTAAATGATGAATAATTCTATAACAATATACTCTAATATAATCCATGGATCATCATGTGGCTGATGAAAACATCTACACACATGATTCTCAACATTTACAAACTGGAAGGTGAATCATTGATTGAATACTTTTGCAACTATGTCCTATATACCAAACCAAAAATAATAATTTCTTAGATCATTATACATTTCTTCCACAAGATCATATACTATAAATGGTTTCTATGGAAGATACATAGAACCCACTAATCCATCATTGAATAAAAAATGGTTCCATGAAACTGGACATGATGATTTACATCCATAGACCAACCCTTAAGAGTGTAACAAGAATTCGATTAATTACATCATACATCAGCATTTGAATCCTATATATATGACCCCCCCCCCCTTCCTACACCATGAAATGATTCACTATACACTTGTAAAGATATCCCTTTCATAATGATTATCCTGTATTGTAGTGCATCATAGCCAACTCCTCAATCACACTCCACAAGTCTTTAGAAACATGAATAACACCACCTTGCAAATTTATACTAATTCAAGCCACCCCCAAATTTCACTTCTATGATGTAAACAACATATTGATGTTGTATTTATATAAGAAAACCATCTACCATTGCTATAGAATATTCATGTCATACATAGAGAAGGTAATATTCAATGTATTGTGATCTATGAAAAACTGAGAAACATTCACCAAAAAATAGAGTTTCCAACAAAAATTGATAAAACACTATCCAAAATATATTATGATCCGAGGAGGAATAATTATGACTGCAAACCATTTTTTTTCATTTTCAAATAGCCGGTTTTTTGGTATCTGGTTCCCATATCAAACACATCCAAATTTCAAATTCAAAATTCAAATCCAAACATCATCATACCAAATCTCTGACAAACGTCGTACGCCACGTGCCTCGTGACGCACTGCCACCTCAAACCTTGCATCTATCCGTCAAGCTTCCCATCGGAGCAGAGAGCCGACGAAAGCAACCACCGGGGAACCATGCACTCGCGTCACGCTCCTGCCATCGAAACCTTCGTCGACACCTTCAAGCCTTCGTCGATCTTCACCGACGAGAACCCCCCAGTCATCGCCGTTGCAGATTCAAAGACCCATCCACACAAACCCAGCAGGACGTTGGCGGAACCACAGCTGTCGTCGTCGCCGAAGCACTGTCAACCACCACCATCATCACGTCCACCGGCAAAACATCCACAGCCTGCCTCGATACTCAAACAAGCAACCAGGTTATCCGCATCAACCGGAACGCAGGTGAGCTTCACCAACATCCAGATCCAAGGAGGAATAATTAAATTCATGATTTTGCAATTGTTTTACCCATATGAGATAACTACCCTCTACTACATAAAAAAAAATGAAAATCCAAGATATAAAAAATCATAATAAAAATAAAACAAAACTTCCTCCTCCATCAGATATTGAACATGACAACTGGACAACATCCCCTTAAAATAATCAATGTCATACCATTATAGGTTTTCCATATGATCATCTTCTCCATTCTACTAAATTTTATCATAGAAGTATCCATCAAGGAGATTTCATGTAAGAACCTCGTATTATTTCCAGTTAAACAATACAAACACTACATATCTATGATATTATTTGGGGCTATAAAATAAATAACCAACCATCAAAAGATAAATAGCTATTGGGTGAGGAAAAATAATATGCCACGTGAAACTGATATCATCAGGCTAGAATTCAAACTTTCGAATCTTCCAAAATATATGTTGAAATCAATGAACATCCAACATGGCCCACAGATTCACTATGTTATCCTTTCATTCATAAACCACAATAATTTCATAAATAATTAATACCATGAATCATTCCAAAAACTCACAAAACACTACATTCATCCATCCTATGTTGATACATTAAGAATTTGTAACACAAAACTATATCAACAAGAACTCATAATTACCCTAACTACATATGAATGAAGTAATTGAGATATCCTAATAATATGATTGAATCTAATGGTATCTAGATCAATGGTCAATAATTGTGAAACCATTATCATCTTCAAGTAACTGAACAAATATTTAATCTAGTAGACATGATAGAGATTCATCGCCATTAACTAAATAAAATTTCTATAATGTTAACAAAACTACAAACAACCAAATACCATCATTTAAAATTGAAATAAAGCTCCCCTTGGTGACACATTTCTATAATTCAATACCCTTTAAAATTATCAAAAACATGGATTTTCAACTCTCAAAACTCAAAAGGAGTTAATAGATATAGAGACATGGAAAACAAAAAAAAAACAAAATTTTAAAGATCTATCCCAAAACTAATCTTACATGTAGGGGGTTAATGAAACATCCATTTTAGTAAATTCATCATAGAGGTCTTATAAAACTCTAGGGAACACCACAAATAAATCCTTTATAAAACACCACATCACCTAATCCCTTAATGAATATATATCTCAATATTCCTCTAACCCATATGAGTGTCTCTCTCGCAAAAAAACACCACTTAGTCTACATTATAACCATATATTATGATTACTCAGCTAAATAAATGCTAAATTATCTATAGTAAATATAGTCTATTAATGATGAGGACGATTTTATATGGATGTATTCATAAGCGTAGGATTCTTACTTATGAGTTTTCATTCCTGAGCATCATCTCCCTTTTTCTGCATGCATTAAACACGCTAAATAAACCTCCGACTTTTGTAATCAATTCTTAGTGAACTATAAGATTTGCCAATGGGGTGGTAACTATGAAGCATGCATATCTTAAAGTCCTTCTCTAGGGACTCTAGCTATGATCACTACAAAATAATTAGGTTTTTCCAACAGGGATATATATGTTGGTAAAAGTGGATTTTCTGTTGTTAAAGCGTTTTACCAACAAAAAATGTTTTGTCACTAAATTGTTAGTAAAAACTCTATCGCTAAATCTTATTGTGGCAGATAAAACAGTTTTATTGCCACTATAATAATACCAACAAATAGGTTAAATTATTTAGCAATAGATTCTTTCGACAGATTTATCTTTTGATAATACTATTTAATAACATTTGTTTTTCCGTCATTAATATTATTGAAAATATTATAAGCAAAATCAACAATTTATATTTATTTATAAATTGATTTTTAAATTAAATATTTTGCATGAATATTCCAATATTTGTTGCTGAAAATTTAAATTATATTTATTATATAATAAATATAAAATTAGATTATATGAAACTCCAACAAACAGACTTTATTTGAAAAAAATATTCAAACATAATTTAAAAACATGTTCATTTACAATCTATTTATTTCATACATCAAATTATATGAAACTCCTATAAACATGGGCTTTATCTAAAAAAAAATATTCAAACATAATTTAAAAACATGTTCATTTGCAATATGTTTCTCTCATACATCAGGTGTCACTATCCTAGTTCACACTACCGATGGGATCCACACATGTAAACCGATCCTCTCAGTCCCTTTTCTTGCACTTGTGGGTGGCAGTAAACATTTGTGAGATTGATGTTATTGTCATGGCACACCAAACATGTCCCTTTTCTTTAAATTTGTTGTACGTCCCTTTCTTGCACATGTATTTTTGGATAGAAGAGGCGTCTCACTGTCGTGGTTCACCACTCATGTAAGTCCCCTTTCATACACATATGGATGGATGTGGTTCATACTCTATCTCACACTGGAAACAACAAAATGATGCAAATAAATCATCAAATATTCAAACTCGATTTCATTTCAACAAATTAATATATAAATTTTAAATAGGTAGTGTCAGTTATGAATCACTGGAATCTTAACAAGATCACAACAATACCTGCTCTGATCATAAACTGGATCATTAATGAGTGAACAATGGCAACATGGACCCACATGTATTTTTGGATAGAAGAGGCGTCTCACTGCCGTGGTTCACCACTCATGTAAGTCCCCTTTCATACACATGGATGAATGCGGTTCATACTCTATCTCACACTGGAAACAACAAAATGATGCGTATATCTAAAAAATTACTATAGTATCAGTTATGAATCACTGGAATCTTAACAAGATCGCAACACCTGCTCTGATCATAAACTGGATCATTAATGAGTGAACAATGGCAGCATGAATCCCCTACCCTAATAGGGTAAACGTGTTCCCAGAAATAAAAAAGTAAGAAACATAAGAAGGTATCTTGACATGAGTAATGCATTTGACATAGACTAGTGATAGTCTAGAAAAAGTACTCTAACAACCTCTAATGTCAGCACCAATCCACCGCAAAAAAAATAATACTGAAATGCTCTCTGAGCAACAGTAGTAATGAAGCAGCCTACAGTGGACCTGACATGGAGTTCTGTGCTCCACCCGATGTGAACCAACCACAAACGAAACTAGTTTTGAAATACCCAACCAACACTTCACACAAGCTATCATATGCTGCAGTGGATTTGAGGACGCACAACATTACCATCCATTCATGGTGGAACACCCTTATATGTTTGAAGCAGCACCCGACATGAGCTCCCTCCATTTTAGAGGGGCGCCATGAGAAGCAGCGTGTTGAGAACCTAAACATTAGACTTAGCAAAGAGTTTTCATCTTGACACATGATAAATAAATAATAATTCATGATACCAACTAGAGGATAATCAAACTAGTGTCCACAACAAGATGATATAACCAGTGATAGTGACCACAACAATTTCCATAACACATGATATAAAAATAACCAGTGACTACAACCTAAAAATAACAACCTGAAAATAACCAATGACCTTATAAAGAAGATTACTAGTGACCACACATAACAGAAAAAAACAACACAAGATAGAATTTACCTTTCATTTAAGTTTGAATTTTTCATGTGGCAGCATCATGTGGTAGCTTCAGTTGGCTCATAATAAATTCATTACCTCTCTTTAGTTCGGCTCACCACCTGTCCGGTTTAATTCCCCTTCAACAAATTCAGTTGAAGCAATAATATTTCATCTTTAATCCTTCTCGAACCACCTATCATGGGCTTCAGCCACCAGGAACTACTCTAGTGAGAAATAAAATCATAATCCTATTACAATTCAGCACAAATCAGCCACAAACTATAGCCAGTAGCATCTCATGGCCATGATCCAGAAATGAATAGTACTAGCATAGAACTAAGAGTTACAGATATTTGTATTGACACAAACCAAGTCTCGAGTCAGCATGACATCAAAAAAGTGAACCCCCTTCATTATATCGTCAAACATACGATTGGATGCCAACCTATGCTGCTTCCATGCAAACCCCTTCATCATGTGGCCTGGATGACCTGAACTAGCAATCCTGTTAAGAAAAAAACAGCATTGCACCAAAAAAAGGTAATTGGATAAAAGCTACACATTATAACCCATCTTCAAGTCAGCTTTAACCCAAGCCACAACTAGCGGATGCCCACTAACACTAAACCTCCATTTCTGCTAATGTGAGAAGTATCTTTGTAGCCATACCCAACGAACCCAAAATTGGCTTCCATATCTGGACATTTGGTCCTGCGAACTAGTAACTCAATATAGGCTTTAATTAATGATGGGCACCAAACCTACTCCATCATTGTAATAGGACCCAGATTTTCATTGGCCAAACACAAATGCAATGATGATCATCCCAATCCAGCAAGATCAACAACAATGAACTCCAAACTATCCATGAGCAGACAACTTGTTGCAGCGAACAACAACTACAGCTTGGGTTTAATAGTATGGTGCCAGCATGCTTGAAAGGGTTCATTGAAAACACATTGTGAGAGTCATATTTCATACAGAAAGAGTTAAACAACATTATAGGATGAAAAAAGGTCCTAAAAAGATAAAAAAAATCAAGGAAAAGAGAATGCTGACATATTGGTTGTAAATTATAATGATGCCAGTAAATAGATACAGCAACATTAATTTAGAGTGAATAGTGTTTAAGCTGTGAGACTGGAGTTTCCTACACACGGTTTGCACACAGAGAGGCAAATTGCACACACATATTACACACTGAGTTTACCTGCAGAATTTTTAAACACCAATCACACACTGAGTTTACAGACACAGATTACACACTGAGTTTATGAGTTTATAGACACATATTGCACACAAAGATTACACATAGTTTGCACATAGAGACACAGATTACACACTAAGATTACACAGTGAGTTTACACATTCTTACACACATAGACCTAGATTGCACACACAAATTGCACACACAAATTGCACAATGAGGTTACACACTGAACATACCAAGTATAAACTGATGTTTACACACAATTTGCACACACAGACACAGATTTCACACACAGATTAAACACTGAGACTACACATTGAACATACACAAAGTGTTTATAGACACAAATTACACACAGGGTTTACAGACACAAATTACACAGAGTTTATAGACATATATTAGACACAAATATTTTTCACAAAGATTGCAAAAATGGATTTTTACATAGATTACACAATGATTTTACAAACAAATAATTGTATTACACATACATAGATTCCAGATTTCAGTGTGGAGTATAATACAAATTATGACTTTTCATTGATAATACAAGAGGTGTGACTTCTTTTAGAGATTATATATTTATAGTCACTTTGTTTATAAGGAATGATATTGCAGCAGCAGCAGTAAATGAGATTAGAGGGAAACTATAGTTCCTTTATAAAGGAGGAATCATGTTTTCATGAAAATGAAATATGTTGCATTGAAAAATAAAGGTGTGCACAAAACACCAATGGCTGATTATTTAGAGCAACCATCAGGGAGAATGAAGAAACAAAATTAGAATATTGAGGGGGAGGTTTTCAACATGTCAACAAGAAAGAAATGGACATAATCACATTTGAATGATAGATCAAGAAAGATATATCTGGTGATAAATATGGAGACATGTATTGTAGGATTTAGTTGCATAATCTAGAAGAAGAAGTACCATTTTATAAATGGGATCAATCAAACATTGAAGGGAAATTATAAGACAAAGGAGATGTTTGATGCAAAACATTCAAAATTGGATAGATTTTTTCACAAGAGGTATCCGTCAATGAAATACTACTAAAAAGGGTTTTGAAAGAAGGGGTTATAATTTGAAGAAAAGGGGTGGATCATAAATTCTAGTCACACTCCTCAATTTGAGGATGTTTGAAAGGTAACCCTCTCCCCATTCATGTTATCATGTATTTAAAAATTGGTTGAAACAATATATAGATTAAGTGAAGATAAAATCCATGGAGTTTGTAAAAGGGAATGAAATGAAAAATTTATAAGTGCGTCAAAGGATATTTGAACGAAATTACAGTTGGAAGGCTACTATGGTCTGGGCAAAATATGAAAAACGGTATTGAAGCATAGAGGTTGAATTCATCATCAAAACATTGTATGAAAGACTTGACTGGTTTCAAAGTCAAATTTTACTTGTTTCTCACATTGCACATTGACTCCATTAAGACAGAGAAGGTGATGCTGATTTCTTATCTTAAGTTATATTTGAAGAAAATATTATTGTTTTTCATTTTTTCTGTGTCAGAGAAGTTTTACTCAAGAGAAGTTTCTTGTAAACCAATAGCAAGTTGAATCCAAATCAGATAAAATTAATGAGTGTTGTGGATACAAAATATTAGATACAACTACAATTATTAAAATTAAATATTATCTCATACAACAGGAAAAAATCTGTTGAAGCTAAAATAAATTTAAGATCTAGAGAATGATTGAAACTGCATGGAATGTATGCAAAGGAAACAATGGAAGCAAAGAGCTAAAAATTGAATCTTGGGATTTTTTTCACACAAGAATTACGCTAGATCATTGGAAAGAACAAACAACAAGCAGAAGAGCCTGTTTTTATTGGATAATTACTAGATACTAGAATATTGAACCCCGGAGGACAATATTCAGCTTAGGGGTTTTCGAAGGGAGTGTAATTCCAGCAGGGGTCATGGACGGTGGAAGAATCTTCTCCATAAGAGCGTGATTCAATGATTGGATCAAACACTTTTCCATGGGATGTGAGAAATGAAGAAATATCATTTCGTCTGGAGTGGCTCCAGAGAAATATGTTATTAGCATCCTAAAATCACCCAAAAAAATAAGAACATTAACAAGAAAGATCGTTTCAAAGGAATTTCACTGAAACCCTAACTGAAATTCAATTAAAACACTAGATACCCAGGATTTTGGGGGGTGCTTAAAACATAATGAGAAGACTTGCATACCTGATAAGAGGCCCAAACATCGATCGATTAAATGGGAAATGGGGTTGTGTCCAATCCACTCCTTGCTCCTTGTCTTTATAGCTGAAAGAGGAAAAAAGAAATCGAACGTCGGTAGGGGGTGTGAGAAATGATAAAGAATTGAAGATGTGGGTGCGGGTGTGCTCGATGGTGATGAACCGGGAGAGTGACGCGGGTATTGATCACGCCACTGTGTGGGCGGCGAGCGACGCATAACGAGAGGCTATCGGGGGAGAGGAGAACCGCGGGGAGAAAGCGGGGATGTCTTTTATTTTTTATTTTTATTTATTTTTTATATTAATAATGTATTATTAAATCTGAATGAAGAAATTTATTTTCTATCAGAGCGCGGGGGGGAGAACAAAGCCAGCCAGAGCGCTGCTTTCACGGATTTTCCAGTAAGGAATTTCTGTATCCCATGGTTAAAGGTCTTTATTATGAGCAGAAACGGCTAGAAGGAAGGGTAAGATATTACGAGAACAAAGCCAATCATATTTGGCTTAGAAAGTATCGTCAAATTCCAGAAGCCAGATTCGCTTTTGAGAACGAACCCGAAGTAATCGAGTTAGGGAAGAAAGCTCAGGCAACTCGTGATAAGCTTGAAGGATTAAAGGCAGAAATTAGGCGTACAGAGTCTCAACTTCGACAGGCCAAGTGGTTAGTCGAAAACCTAGAAAGAACTCTAGGAGATCCAGAAGGAGAAGTATTTTGCTTTGAACAGTAAAATATGGCCGGAAGAGGATCTGGTGTCGGACCAAATATCCGAGATATTTGGCAGAGGCTTGAAGGGAGAGCTTCAGGAGAAGCTTCCAATCAGCCCGGAGTCACTGTCTCTGATACAAACCCACACCGAGATACAGAGAGAGCAAGTTTATCAGGACGATATACTGCAGAAGATTACGCATGGCCTTTAGCAGGAGAAGCTCAAGAATATCAGGAAGAAGTTTCGAGTATTCCTCAAAGTATCCAGGAATACCAGAGACAGATCCATGATATTATTACTCGGGAAAAATGGGAACTTGGGGATATAGAGCGTGTCTCCAAAAACCTAAATGAAAAACTCAAAAAAGTCGAAGACCTACAAGCCAAACTCGAAGAGAAGAGGAAAAAGAAAGAGAGTAAGTTATCTCCCACCGAAAGACTCGGTGTAAAACCTTGGGAAGCCAAGCCAGTATGGCAAACAATCTCCCAGAAACCAATTCCTTGGGAACGACAGAAAGGATCGTTCAAGGATTTGTTTCAGAAGATCAATAGGGAAGCCAATCCCTCATATCCCAGCCATATTCAGGAAGAATATAGGCCAAAGAAAGCACATCCAGAAGGTGTTCCTCAACATGGGACGATCCTAAATCTAGACTGTGAAAAGGATCCAGGAGCCGCCATAGATGAATGGGCTCTAGACCTTAGATATTATATGCTATCAGTTGGTTTACAGTCATGGACCATAGATAGTGCACTTAATTTCGCAGGAGCTACCTTAAGAGGTAATGCAGGGAAATTTTGGGATATGCTGCTGAGACACTCAGAAGTGAGAACAGCTATCCAGGAATATGTTACATTCCCAATTGAGGTTATACCAGTAGTTGCTGATTTCCTTAAACAAGAATTTGCAGGAAATTCACTAGTAGATCGGGATGGAGCATTGGTAGAAAAAGCTAGAACAGCTTTAACCAAAATCCAAATTTGTGACATGTGTTACTTTGAAGAATATCTTTGCGAGTTTCAGCATTGGTATTATCTTCTTGGACCAGGAGATCAAGCATATGCTCTAGATGTCTTTATCCAGAAGCTTCCAGGCAGTTGGCCTGAAATTGTTCAACAAGCGTTGAAGACTCGTCTTTCTCAGAGTGAAGATTTACAAGACACTCTAGGAGTTCGAGCAGAAACAATAAGGCAGGTGATAAGACTCTATTGTATGCAGAGGCATGTCTTACAAGATGTAAGAAATATGCCATATATGAGTTCTTCTTGTTGCCCAAAGGTAGAAGGTGTTGCAGGAAGATATGGGTGCGGTCCAACCAGGCAGGAGCTTGGTAAAACTCCACAAAGAACATTTAAAACACAGTGCCAGGATGGCCAGTGTGAAAGAAAGAAACCATTCAAAAAGGTCTGGAAAAGATTTGGAAAAAGAAAATCATCAAGTAGATTTTCAGGCAGAAAGCCAGAAAAATCTAAGAGATTTCTTAGACCAAATAGAATCCAGAAGGATATGAGAGAAAACTTTAAGGCCAAATATGGGAAGTATCCCAAATTCCCTCAAGGAAAATCTCTATCCAGCTGTGATTGTTGTTGGTTTTGCGGCAAGAAAGGTCACAGAGCTGACAGTTGCCCAGATGCAGATAAAAGAAGGGGTAGTCTCAAAACAATAATGATGGAAGATTCATCAGAAATATTGTTTGAGCCAATCTGGGGAGATGATATAGACTCAGATGATGAGAGTTTATATTCTTTATATTCAGAGTACTCAGAAGAGGAAGACTCTACCTCAGATGAAGAAGAAGTAAGTAACCCTATTTTGAGCCAGCTTCGAATAGCCATGATTCGAACAGGAGCTAGTGCATCAGAAGACTCTCCAGAACTAGTAAAACTAGAGGAGATGGAAGGAGATCTAGTTCATTCTTCAGAAACTGAAATCCCTTCAGAAGGAAGAGATTGTCAAGAATGGAAGATGCCCAGAGTTGATTGGTCTGAGGTATACCAGAAGTCTTGGGTACCATATCGAGAAATGACCAAGATCTTTGAAGATGAAGAGACAGCTGAAGTCTATAAAACAGATAGAGGATTATTTTCAATGCCTTTGCTAAAACTAGAAAGGGTTAACAAGGCAATCCAGAAAAATGCAAAGTATGTGCATTTTGGAATAATCCAGATAGGAGTAGATCCTCTTGTCAGAAAAGGACAAGATCTACCTGTCCTAATTGCGGTTGTAGATGGCAGTTTAGCCAATTTCTCCAATGCATTATTAGGAGGAGCACGTGCAAATCTGCATGCAGGAGCAGCATGGGTAAAGGTAATACCAGACTTACATGTTGTTCTTATGGACAGAAGTATTAGTAGAACTCTAGAAGTAAAGATCAACACGAGGAACTGACAGAAGACATTGGGATGTCCACCCGACAGGAGATGTGTCAGAGTAATTACTCGTCTCTATGTGAAGTTCTATAATACTGGAAGGCCAGCTCTAAGGAAGGGTGTGGAAAGATTTACACATCTTTTTCAGGATGAAGGAACATCAATTAGAGCAATGACACCACAGGTGATAAACCCCAAGAGGCTAACTTGACCTAGAGAATGGGTTTCACCAAATCCAGAGGAAGAAAGAAGGCAGAAGCTACTTATTCCAGATGTTATTAGACAAGTTGGAAATAGACTTGTTATCTCTGAGGTCAGAGATGATGAAGATGATCTTAGATCGGAAGGATCAAGATCAGACAGATCAGATTTGAAGATAGAAGACTTCAAATCAGAAATACTAGAGAACCATCTGGAAGATCCAAGGATCTCAATTGGAAAAGATGAAGGTACTTCAGTAGAAGCACCTAGAACATCAATTTCCAGAAGGATAGTTGGACAGAGGACTGTTCGACTACCTATCTATGAGGATGAAGAAACTCATGTAGGATATATGGGATCTTCATTACTCAGTGCAAAGATAGAGGAATGAGATACATTAGTAAAATTAAGTATTAATGAAACAACATGTATTGCCCTAGTTGATACAGGATGTACATTCTCTTGTACAAGAATTCGATTTTCAGGAGTAACCTGGGAATCTTCAGAGTTGCAAGTTACAGTTGGTAATAATGCAACAGTTCTGATTCAAGAAGTAGCCAAGGATGTTCAGATTGAACTCAATGGTAGGATATATATAGAGCAGATGCTATGCTTTATTCCTCAATTGCCAGATGACTTCTTGATTGGAAATAGGTTCCTTAGAAGGTATCAACCAGTAACGATATTTTCAGAAGGAATTATCCTTGACAACTATTTGATTCCAACCGCATCTGGAAAAACCAGAATGGTCCCAGATAAGAAAGTATCTACTGTTAAAGTGGAAGTCTATCTAGATGAAGATAGAGAATACCACAGAAAGATTGAGCAGTGGAAAGAACTAGTTGGATTAAAAGTCCTGAGGATTAATGAAGAAGAGGCATTGGCCAAGATAAAAGAATACTTATCAGAAAATTGGTCAGAAAATCCTCTGAAACTATGGCAGAAGGCAATGCCAAAAGCTACCATCACCCTGAAGGATCCTGGTACAGTGATCAGAAGTAAGGGAATTGCCTATCCAGATGATATGGTTAAGGAATTTGAGAAACAGATTCCGGAATTAATCAATCTGGGACTAATCAAGCACAGTGAAAGTCCTCACAGGAGTGCGGCATTCATGGTAATGAATCATGCAGAAAAACAGCGTGGTAAGGCCAGAATGGTTATAGATTATCGTGATCTCAACTGTGCTACAAAGGATGATGGCTACAATCTTCCTAACCAAGAAGCTTTGAGAAGCAGGATTAGGAATGAAAGGCCGATGGTATATTCTAAGTTTGATCTCAAGTCAGGATATTGGCAGATAAAGATCAAAGAAGAAGCTATACCATTGACAGCATTTACAACGCCAGTTGGCTTGTTTGAATGGCTAGTGATGACATTTGGACTCAAGAATGCACCAGGAATATTCCAGAGAAGAATGGATAAGGCATTCAATAGATTATCACAGTTTGTGGCAGTCTATATAGATGATGTGCTCGTATTTAGTAAAAATACAGAAGAACATATAAAACATTTGCAGCAGGTGGCTGAAGTGTTTAGAGAAGAAGGGATGATACTTTCAGAAAGAAAGATCATTTGGATGCAACCAAAGATAGAATTCTTGGGATTGCAGATCCAAGGAAGTAGAGAAAAGCTTCAACCGCATATTGCAGAAAAGCTACAAACTTTCCCTGATGAGCTTACAGATCGTAAGCAAATACATGTGTTTCTCGGTATACTAAGTTATGCCAGAGCATACATCAGAGATTTAGCAAAAATCTCAGTTCCAATACAGAAAAAGGTATCCAGTAAGGTACCTTGGGATTGGACAGAAAAGGATTCTGAAGTAATCAGAATTCTGAAGCAGAAAGCACAGAACCTCCCAGAATTGGAGTATCCAGATGGGAGTGAAGATCAGCTTATCTTAGAAACAGATGCATCAGACTCAGCATGGGGATGTATCTTAAATATAAGTAAAAACCATAATGATAGTATCAGCAGATACTGGAGTGGATGTTTTAACAAGGCAGAGAAGAATTATCCTGTCCACGAAAGAGAATTGCTTGCTGTCCTTAAAGGAATTAGGGCTAACGAGCTTTTCTTGGGAAAACCTTTTACTATAAGAACAGATAGTTCTTATATAAAGAATTTTATGAGAATTAAATTGAAAAGGTTTACACAGGCACGACTTGTACGGTGGAGGAATGAATTGCAATATTATAACTTTAATATAGAAAATATTAAAGGAAAAGACAATATCATTCCAGATGCACTAACTCGCTATTTTGACTCTTGCAGGTGCAATGGCAGAAAGTAGCAAATCAAGAAGATGCCCTGTTTGCATAGATAATCATTCTGTGGAAGAGTGCCCGGTTATCAGAGCAATGAATGAAAGGGTTGATCGACTTGAACAAAGGAAGGGGATTCTAGCAGAGAATAACCTTCAGAAGAGGGGATCTTCATCCAGAAAGGTTGAAAGATCAGAAAGCACAGGTTCCTCAGCTAGAAAAGCTGAAAAACCAGGAAATGCATCGAAGAGACCTCTAGACAGTAAGTCTAAGGATAAAATCCATATTGAATGCTTTGTATGTGGTCAGAAAGGCCATTACAACACTCAATGTGTAGATAATCCGAGAAACAGAAAGGCTCGGAAGAACCAGAAGGTTGAGACGAATGAAATCTCTAAAGGAAGAGAGAAAACCATTAAGAGTTGGGCTGATCATGTAGATGAAGAACTTGAGAAGCATCAAAGGTCTCAGAGAGAACCTCAACGACAGAATGTTCAGGAAGAACAAGATCAAGAAAGTCTGGATGATGATCTAGATGAAGAGCCCAATCCAGCAAAGGAGATATGGAAATATTTGCAAAGGATTCCAAATATTTCAAGAAATAAGTCCACAGCCGTGTATAATCTGATCCAAAAAAGTAAAGATGATCGAATATTCAAAAGAGGTCTGAACCATGTTTTGGACATTCTTGAAGAATCTGAAGATCTTATGGAGGATTATAAAAAGATTGATTGAGATATGATCAGTATGATTATCACTGAAGAGATCAGGCTGAAAGTCCAAGTTTCAGGACTCCTTGACAAAGTTAGGAGAATCAAGGAAACAGGAATGAAAGAATATCCAGTTTTGAAGAGGTTTTGGAGAATGTCAGGAACAAGGATTCCAAAACTCCATATACCAGATACGGCATTAGAACCAGAAGAGTTCATTGAATGCCAGAAAGCTTTCAGCATGGGAGCAGTACAGTTTTTGGGATTTAAGAAAATAAATTCCACATTCAATTGGGTACCCAGGATGGTCAGAACAGTTCTGAACAATGCATATCCAAGTTTTTTATGGTGGGTTGCACATATTGAACCTATCAGATTAGCGGACAGAGTGGTTATGCTATGGAACTTGTACCCAGGGCACTGGACTAAAGGACCTATCCAGAAAGCATTCGAAGACTCGCAGTTTAGCGATGAAGATTGGCTAGAGTTCAGCTTGAACAAAAGTCATTATGAACGTATCCAAATCGCCTGGAGCATTTATCTAATTGAATCAAAATCAACAAGCAAAGATTGTATATTCTTTGCAGGAGACAATGTGTTGGTCTCTATCAACTCCAGAGACATGCAGCATGCAGAGATGACACATCTGACAGACTTCGCGGTGGAGGCAGACACGATTCTTGAAGAACTCAAGACGTGGAAGGGACATAAAGAAGATATCTTTATTGTCAGAGATCAAATCCAACGCGCCATCAAAGAATTGATCAAAATGAAGGAGTCAGAGAGAGAAGTCTCAGTTGGGGAGATGATTGATGCTCTATACGACTTGGAAGGATTCTAGGCGCTGATCCAGACACGCGTCATACCCGGCATGGACGAGCGGATCACATCGAACATGTCATTTATATAGTTTGTATTTATTGTAAAAGTGTGCGGTGGAAGTTTCGCGGTAGTGCGGTCCACCTTTTGCTTTTTCTTATGCTTTTACCTTTGCTTTTGCGTGTCCTGTATCGAGTCAGCTTCTCGGGCAAGTTGAGCCCAGAGGCCTATATAAGGGACCTCCGACCCATTTGTTCGGAGAGGTGATTTGAAATAGAAATCAGAACGATTTCAGAAATTCTCTCTCTACCTTCTCTCTAAGCCTTTGTGTTCTTCGTGCGAAGCGATTCCCAAAACGATCCTGTGAAGCCGCCGACAGGTAGTCCCCTTATCCTCTTCGTGGATAATGTTTTGCTGCTGTTTTTGATTTTTGCAGCCTTTTCGGACTCCCAAATCGGGATCTCGTCGGAGACCTCGTCGGAGACTTCACCCACTAGTGGTTTTTGAAATTTTCACTCATATAATATTTAATCTCAAATAAAATAAATTTAAAATGTAATTTTAATTTTATTCTAATTAGAAAATATCTTGAATTGTTTTTTGAATATATTTCAAATATTTATCAATATATTTTTGTTAATTGCAACATAGTTTTTTTAGTAAACTAATAAATAATAGTAATAAAAAAATATTGTTAGATGATTTGTTTTTGGCCGTTAAATTCTAGCAACAAATTTATATGTTGAAAAAAAAAACTGTTGGTAATAATAATTAATAACAATAGATTAATTTGTTGATAAAAAAATGTTGGTATTAATATGTTAAAGCATCAAATTTAATTGTTGGTGAAATATATGTTGGTATTAAACTATTAATAAAAGTGGATATATCTGTTGGTACAAATAAATGTTGGTACTTGAATTTTATACCATTAAAACTTAGTATCTAGTGGAATTGTTCATTTTTACCAGCAAATATATTGTCTGATGATAATTTTTTGTTGGTAAGAGTCGTTTTTTATAGTGGATGAAGACCACCTCCATAGTCATGATCTATATATTTTCCATAAATAAATATATTAGCACAAGGTTATCCTATACCTACAAAATCTCCCATATTCTCCTCAAAATATGTAATTCCTTCTTACCATGGTTTCCCCAGATCAATCTACTATAATGGTTAGGGTTGAAATGTGCCACCAGATGAACACATGGTGTGGATTATTGTCTAGAACTATCATTTCTAATATCAATGGCCTCCAAAATAAAATAAAACAAAGTCCAACCCATTTAAACGGGAATGAGAGAAACTATTCTTATGAATTGGGTTTCTGATGGTTGAACCCTACTATTGGCTGACTGAACCATCTTCTAATAAGGAAATAGAGAACCCCCATTAATTGCTCTTATATAAGAAGTGTCCTTATAACTACCAAACTATGAAAATATAATCTTTCCCAACATTATCCAAGTTAGATATAACTTTTACATTACCACACAATATGACTTCAACATAAATGGGGTGACCTAGTGCTAGTTTAATGAGAGAAGACTTTTTTAAATTCCTCACCCTAGCCTCATCATATTGAAAATGGTCTAATATATACCATAAGAGGGGTTTATAGATGATATTATAGTACTAAAAATGGAACTATCCTAATGAATGGTATGGATCTCAAATAGACAAGAAGCAATTTTGGTCATAGATAATCTCACAATGGTATGGATCTCCAATAGACATGAAGTATTTTTGGTCATAGTTAAACTCATGACATGTAATTGATCCCTAAATTTAAGACACAAAACACTGGAGTACTCATGATCCTTGAGGAACAAAAAAAAATAACGAGCTATCCCACAATATATCTATACATAAAATGATACCTAGTTATATATTCATGAACTAATTGAACTAATGGTTTCCTCAACCTCATCCTTACTGATCTCTATCTCTTGGTATAAAATGGATATTTTCTCCTTTTGGAGTCATTGGTGAAGTAACAATATTATTTTCCTTCACTAAGTGTTTTCATCACCAACCTTCACTCTATAGTGATCCGTTGGAACAACATAGTGAACATCATATACATTAATCAGACGAGATGTTTGACCATGCTCATGTCTTTAAAAGAGTGATCTTCAGTAACTCCAAATCTGAGGAAAAAGAATATTTTAATTTCAGTCAATTAATTAATTAATTAATTTTAACATTTTTCATTTTTTCTATCTAAACTGAATCATATGAATAGATCATTTTGATTCAATATACATACCAAGGTATCTACCATAAATTCAACATCACTTCACATAACATGTGCGATAGTCATGATTTCCCTTATGTTAGATTAAAATTGGCCATAAAATCACATGTTCTAGTAGATGTCCCATATTTATAACACACCCTGAGCTCCACTGGTACTGTTTCCTAACCTCCTCATGCATACTCACAAGTGCGTAACATAAAACTCCATCGTATCTCTCACACATCACCTTTAATTCCACTATTTCATAAACCCCTCTCAAAAGGTAAACAATCTAGGATGAAAAAGAATAAGGGTAGATAAGAAGCCCAACACTCAGGTCAAGTGGGCCACAAGATGATGAATTGAAACTTGTAAATGTAAATTGCACACATATGTTGCATTATCATCATATAAATTTAAGGATTATGATATTATAGTATAAATCAAAAACCAACATAATAAATATACTAGAATAATCCCCAATTAAATTTATGTCATTCATAAATTGAACATGTGAATGAAACATCTATTGTACCATAAGTAAATCCTCATGGTGACATTAAATACTCAACAAATCATGAACAATACATCTAATTAGTGGACACTCTCCCAGTAACTAATTTTCTTCTTGCTGATCTGAACAAATGTATATAAATTTTTTAATAAAGGATACTAAAACTCAGTTCATAAAAAATGGAACTAATCCATCAACTAAATAGGTGTTATTAGTTTCTTCACCATCACTATGTCTCACCCACAATGTATCACATTGACATAAACTATTACTTATCAAAAGGATCCATTATGGTTTGTCACTCTCATGGAAAAATTCCACACATCGCATACTAATCTATTCTATAAATAATAAATCAATTATGTAATTTAAGCCTCATACCAATCTACCTACACCCCACATAGTATCTGATATGTTGTGTGTGCATCAATTTGTATATCCATCCCATAATAAACATAATCCCACATATTACCGTATACATTTATAGACACCACTACGACCTATTTTAATTCATTATAAATAAAAACTAATATAACATCCATGTAGAGATTTGGGACGCCAGAGCCACCATGACTAGATACAGGTATATGAAATAACTAAAGACATTATAGACCATTTCTTAATGAAATAAAAAATAATGATATGTCAAAGCCAAGGCAGTGTCACACCATATACCATAATGAAATACAGAACATGATATGATTACTCATATCTACATCTAACAAATAACAAGGGAAGATGGATAGGATATCCATATATTTCCTCAATATTTTATATATTTGAGAAGACCCTATTTTTTTGGTGTTAGTTACACTACTAACCAAACCGAGGTACCATAAATATTTAGAAAATATACATCCCTTTATGAAAAATAATGTTTATTTCTATTACATCCCCTTAGAACCATCATTTTTAATCATCAAGTAGGCCCTCGACTTCCATTGTTAATGAATATAAATCAAACATGAACCAAATATTTGTGTTTATTAATAATTAATTAATTAATTAATGTTTAATTATATGTGGCTTTCTCATATATTAATTTTTTTTAAATAAGATGATTGAAACAAGGATATTTATTATCTTGATTACATTATAAACATTCATAATCATTATCCTCTTATTGAATTTTATAGCTGAACTCGTACACATTTGTATATACCACTAATCTGTATCATAGTTTTCATTTAAAAAATGAAAATCAGTTAACATTACATTTATCCTTAACACCCGATTTACGATGTTATTTTTTTATTTAATCATTAAAAAATTATCCATGTATATTTGGAATCTGACTATGATAACACGTCATGGATGGACACATAGTGAATATTGTCAGACTATGTTTATTACTAGGAACCTAGAAGAAAGAATCTTATAGTCACATCACCTTATAAAAATTATCAATCATGAAGTATGAATCGATAGTAGATCACTTCATGAAACATGTACATGCCACATCAATTCCTTAAACCACTATAAAAACATAAATACTTCCATCCATCAGTCACGACCCATCCCAATGGAGCTTGTTCAATGACTCCCAAATCCTTCATCCAATAGGCTAGGGGTTGATGACTAGCATTGAGTATGCTTATCACTAACATGGAAGTCATTTCTTATATACAAATACACACACACAAATCTCTAAGCTAAAAATAGTGGAATGTAAAAAAACTACTAAGAATGAAATGCATTCATACCACTATATCCCAACCAGATTATGACAGGAAAATAATGTGTAGTTAAGTAAACTGGGCCATAATACAAGCACACCAAAAATAATTCTGTAAATCATAATGTAAAACCAATAAAAAAGGTAATGGCTCTGTTTTCTGTAGCCATAGGAACACAACTCGGCCTTTATAAACTCACAAAGCTCCATTTGGTCCTGGTCCACCTAGGACTCCATCAAAAGGTTGCTTATCTTTACAATGCATGACACATGCAGGAAAATCTCATGTAGGGGTGAGTATAAAATTACTCAGTAGGACACCCCAAAACCATAAACCAATACACAATGGAAAGGTACAATCATCTCTACACAAGTATATGTCTATATAACATATAACAAGAATATACAGATATACCCAAACCAAGACACGTAGTCTTGATGCAAGTAACAACCACTGTATGCCAACACTTGAGATTCAGTCAAATGATTCTTGAAGCACTCATCCAGGATAACACACTACTGAGTCTAATAGCACTGATCATGTCTGTCCGAGAAGTATTATTCATCGGGAACCATCATGAGAGAGTTAGGCTAATAGATTTTAAGAAAATATGATACCATAGACGAGGATCACATCCAAGGCCATACGGTGATACCAAAAAATCCATCTGAATTAACCTGGAAAGTAGAGGATCAATACTCGGTGAAGTTGGTCACATCAATACCAAGGACTCTAGGGAATAAATAATGAATAGAGGATCCTTCTCTGAGCCTCTTAGGGGGGATTCCAACATCTCTATCTAGGAAATCCTGTTGAAGGTATTATACTTCTATGAGTATGAAACGATACTCATAAAACTTTAGGGAAATGATCAAGTTCACAAATCACAATTAAAATTGTCCAAGATATGATGGATAAGTTATTCATGCAATGTTGAAAGGGGTACACGATGTGTAGTATGGTCACACGTCATGTACCTTGACCTCAGGTACTACCTGTGTACAACAAGCCATGTCATTTAGAACATGTCATATAGAAGATGGGAACATGTCATGTAGAAGGGCCACATGTCGTGTCCTTCCATCTGGGGTCCACCCATGAACTCTGGTTGTGTTTCAGTACACAGTGTCAACTCATGTAGAACTACCCATGTACCACCACATGGGGTATCTCATGTAATTTCTACGTGAAAAGTCATGTGGTAGGGTACACGCCATGTAGGAAACCCATGTGCACACCTAACTACCTCCCAAAACCATAATTGTCGCTCAGTGGGGGACAAACACCATGTAACATCGGGTTACACATCGCGTTCATCGTGATTTTCCAAAAATCATCTGTTCTTCCACCATGCACCTCGGTTTATGATCCCTATCTCGATCTATTAGGATGTTCTCTTCGAAATTGTAAATCAAGGGTTTTCTCACCATCTCAACACCAAATAGATGAGCTTCATGCCTTTAATCAGCTCCTAAATCCAATTCCATTCATCCTCTCGTAAATCGTTTGAAGAATGGGTATTCCCAAGTAAATTTGATTTATCCATGAACATAATCGTCAATCCATTACTAGTTTTCCCCAATGAAATATATTTAATTTTCTATCCTTGCAACGATAAACAATGGTGCAACGATCAATCATTCATAACCCATGAAAAATAAAGAATGTGAAGAAAAATATCAGGGGAGAAAAGGCATACTAAACAACCCAAGGAACGAACCTAGTACATTGTTTGTTCCAGCCTCAATCTGTTCTGATAAGAATGATCAGGAAAACAAAATCAATTTTCAATCAACAAACCCCGATAAAATAGCGCAAATAAAGCCCATATGGCAAGAACGATCGATCCATGGATCAACCTGTTTGTTGGTTTGTCTGCATTCATTATTGAATCCAATAATGAGGAAATAGAAATAAAAACATCATGACCTACTTCTAATTTGGATCGTTTTCTGAAGAAGATCATTTTTCATGTAATTTTCATTAGATAGATCCATCAAGAACGTCATCCATCTATCTTTGATCCATTGTTCTGTCATCATTCACCACTGAGAAAATTCTCAATGGTTTCTCTCTAGAGCCTCCATGGAATTCCAAGGTTATGTGAATCACCATGGATCCATGGCTCTATGTTTATTAAAAACAATCTATTGTTACTTCAATGAAAAAGAAAGAAATAAAATAAATTCTCAATTTACTTTATTCAATAAAATGTCTAAAAACTACATTTCATAGTTGACCTACGTCATCTGATGTTAGGCCTCACCAAGGGTAAAGACATAGCTCTTAACACAATAGTGCCCTTGTATTTTTTTATCCAGGAACCCATTTAGATGTTATTATATTTTTTTAGGAAAATTGTTTGTGCGTGCTCTTTAATATTTTAATATTATTATGAAATTTATTCTGAGCACATCAGGCCTCAGAATCGCACTCCGTATCAATTCTTGAACTCAAAATTAATCTATATAATATTCCAAAATAATACACAAAAAATTCTAGGACATTAAATTCTACCCACCATAGGGAATTACATTTCCAAAAAGTAAAAACCTATTCTACTAAAAAATATGAGGGTACTAAGAATGAATATGAGCCTCACACTCCCATGTGCTCTACTAGAGATTTCTATGCCACCACCAGACACATACCAAAGGAATATCTCACCCACAAAGGATCATATCCTACCGATACTTAGTCTCTACTGAATACTCAGCAAATGTCACACCATCATCATTGTCCAGCTCGCCCCAATTGATAACATGTAATGGATGATGCACATACCTCCTCAGCTGCGACACATGGAAGACATCATGTACCCTATCTAACTATGGTGGTAGATCTAAGTGGTATGTCACCATTCTAACTCTATATTGTATATGAAATGGGCCAATAAATCTTAGAGATAGCTTGTCGCCCTTTCCATATATCCATAATCCGCATCGAGGTGAAGCCCGAAGGAACACATGGTCACTTTCCTCAAACTCCAAAGGCCTACAACGACTGTCATCATAAGACTTCTGATAGCTCTATGTAGTCTTTATCCGCTCCTGGATGATCTACACCTTCTCTGTAGTAGCTCACACCAATTCCAGGCCCATGAGTGCTGACTCTTCTAGGTTAGTCCAACAAAGTGGTGACTAATAGGGTCAGCCATACAGGGCCTAAAATGGTTTCATACCAATGGTTAAATATTAGTGGTTGTTGTATGTGAACTCCACCAGAGGTAGGTGATCCTACCAACTACATCCAAAGTCCAACATGCTAGCTTGTAGCATGTCTTCCAGAACCTTAATGGGATGCTCCGTCTGGCCATCTGTCTATGGGTGAAATGATGTGATGAAGTGTAACTGGATACAAAATGCCTCTTGCAATCCATTCAATAACCATGATGTAAAACGAGAATCATTATTTTTAAACAATCATTGATGAAACATCATGGATTTGAACTATCTCCTGAATGTAGAGGAATCTAAAGCTCTCTACTGAAATCTTCTCTCAAATATCTAGGAAGTGGGCTGACTTGGTGGGTCAATTAATGATCACCCATATGACATCATGTCCCTTGTGCATACGTGGTAAAACCATCACAAAGTACATCGATATCCCATCCCACATTCATTATGGAACCTCAAGGGGTTGAGCTAAACCCACTATAACCTGGTGCTCATATTTTAGTTGCTAACATGTATGACATCGAGAGACAAACTCTGCAACTCCCTTCTTTATTCTTGGACACCAAAACTAACGTCGAAGGTCCTGGTACATCTTATCAACTTTTGGATGTGACACCAATGGGGATGTATGAAACTTCTTCAAAATATCATCCTGAAATTCCATTGTCACTACTTTATTTTCTCTAAAAAGGATTACATGCTTCCCATCTTTTGATTATCCATATGAAGCATGCCTTGTGGATATCTGAGCACATAGAGACTCTTAGTTAGTATCCCCAAGGTGTGCCTCCATGAATTTTTGTAAGAGATGATGGATAACAACCATAGAATATAGGTATGTTTCTCCATCTCTATCCAATAAGGATAACTACAATGAGGCCAAATTCATTGATTCCTCGTTCAAAAACTATGAACTAGATCTCCTATTGAGAGCATCAACCACCACATTCCCCATCCCAAGAGTATAGACAATCTCAAAGTCATCATCCTAGAGGAAATCTATCCAACACCTCTATCTCAAGTTCAAATACTTCTGAGGGAAGATATAATTGTGACTCTTGTGATCAGAGTAGATGATAAACCACTCTTCCATCAAGTAGTGTTTCCAAATCTTCAATGTAAATACTACTACTGCTAACTCAAGATTGTGGGTCATTTAGTTCTTCTTATGTTGTCTCAACTGGTGTGAACCATAGGCAATCAATTCTTAACTCTACATAAAGACACAACCAAGCCCAATCTCCATTGCATCACATAACACTATGCACTTGACACCCTCCCTTGGAAATCTCAAAATCTGAGCACTCATCAAACTCTGCCTCAACTGATGAAAAGAATATAGGCACTTCTCTGTCTAGATGAAAGGCTTTCCATTTTGAATTAATGTTTTCATTGGTGATCATATCCTAAATAAATCCAGTATGAATCTCCAGTAACATCCTTCTATCCTGAGGAAGCTATGCACCTCCATCACACTTTTAGGTGGCTCCCATGATAACATAGATTTAAACTTAGTCGGGTCCACAACCACTCCATCCGCTAAGATAACATGTCCCCGAAAGTAGACTACCTGAATATGAAACTGGAACTTTGATAATTTCCTATAAAGGTGGTGCAATCAGAGCACATCCAAAACCATCCTTATGTGTCTCAGTGACCCTACTCAGATGTTGAGTATAGAAGGATATCATCTATGAAGACTACTACAAACCAGTCTAAATAAGGCTGAAAGATCTAGTTCTTGAGTCCCATGAACAATGATGGGGTGTTCATAACACAAAAGGTAGTCATCATGTACTCATAGTGACTATAATGACATCTAAATTCCATATTCGATATATCATTTCCATGTACTCGCAATTGGTGATAGCCAAATCGAAGGTCAACATTCGAGAACCATCATGCTCATCTCAACTTATCAAAGTGGTAATCGATTCTTGGTATTGGATACTTGTTCTTCATGGTCACTTGGTTCAAGAATTGATAGTCTACACACAACCACAATCTCACATATGCCTTTATGGAAAACAAAACTAGGGCCACCCCGGGTGAAACATTGGCTCTCAAAAAGCCCTTCCATTGAATGTCTTCCAACTGCACCCAAATCTCAGGATGCTATGTAGGAGAAATCTAATATGATGGTGCTAATATTTTTATCATCCTAGGGTGTAATTTAATGTAAAATTATATCTCTCAGTGGGGAGGTAATCTTGGAACATGTTCATGGAAGACATCCACATACTCCTCTAGCATTTTAGGAAACTATTAACTCATAACATCAGTTGCATCGACGGTCATGCTAGACAAGTGATGAGTAATCGGTTGTACCCTCCTATGCATGAGTCCATCCTGCGCTTCCTGGGTTTTCTTTTCACCAAAAAAGCAAAACCTTTTTCCATTGCTGTGGACACACCACACCATTCACATAAAACAATCAATTTGGGAAAGTACAGTGGATAACCAATCCATACAAAGAATGAAGTTGTAAGGACTCAATGCTACCACCAAGATGTTCCAACCAAAACTCTCACCTCCAAGGGTCAAGTCACAGTATTGGCATATATGTGTGTTCATTGAGTCTCCTACAGTAGATGTCTCTATGAATAAGGGTTGAGTAAACAGTTCAACCGAAATCTCTAGGTCTCGAAAAAGATATATGGAAAGAAAGGAATGAATAGAACCTATTTCTATCAATACTACAGGTAAAGTAGAAAAGGCACAAATCATACCTCAAATCATTCCCAAAGCCCCTAGGTCATATACCTCAATCTTATGCAGTTATCCCCGCCCATGTCCTCTAGCTCCCTAATCCTGGCATGGACCTCTTCATAGTGGTGGTGGTAATATGTTGAAATGTCAACCACCTCCTACTGCTCTCCCAACTCTTCTACCATGTCTTTCACCCTGTGGATCTGCATGCTCTTGTCATTGTATCTTCCTCGGTGGTCCACCCAGTATTTCCCTATCAGCAGCACAACGGTTCATACAATCTCAAGAAAGACGTCCCCTACTATCACATGAATAGCATCACCTCTCCATAGGCTGACTGTACTAACATTGTGATCCCTAAACTACATATCCCCTATCTTAGGATCTCTTACTAATACATCTCCCATGTCTAGATCCCTAAGACTGATGTCGTCTCCCTACTATCCTGACCTCTTCAATGGCGTGTCCACTGATGACTATTACTGGACATACCTGCTCAGCTAAGAAGATTTTAACCACCCATTCTCACTCAATCACCAAATTATATATCAGATTACATTGAGGGATAATGATGGCTCAGTTGTCTCCACATAGATCACACTAAATGGTCTGATATTTGAAGTTCTGATCTCTAACCATATCCACCGAGTACCTGTAAAGGTTGGTGAACTTAAATAAATAATCATCCATAGTCATGATACCCTGGTGGAGCCGGAGAAGCTCCTATATACCCATAGATCTCAGTGTAATTGATGAGAACTCAACTCTGAAGAGAAGCTCAAAATCTGTCCACAAAAGTGTCACCTCCTCATGAGTCTAGATAGCCAAACTCCACTATGGTCCTGCTGAGCCATGTTTAAGGCTCGTCGCCAGGACTACCATCTGATCGGCTGGTGTCCTGACTAGACAGAAAACTCGGGTCACAACCTCAATCTAGACCCCATCCTCTTGAGGGTTGGGCTCACCTATAAACCTAAGGGTTCTCTATATCTGGAACTCATGAAGCACCCTCATCCTATGCTCCTCATCTATTGGTACTGTGGGTACCACTTGTTACTCCACAAGTGTTGGTATGGTTGGTTCACCACCTAGAGGTAACATATGAGGAACTGGTCCCTATATTGAAGCCTCACCACTGAGGGGGTCATCTTCATGATCAATATACTTAATCCTAGATGGTATACATATTGAAGGAATTCAATACCAAACAAGATGTACCATGGTCAATGAGTATATCCTGACTCAAGAAGGACATGGAACCACAACCCATTCATATATGATGCATGTACCATTATTTCTCCTACAACCAATGTTATCACATACCGAGTTGAAAATCATGTTATCAAACTCCTGGTGTATGGATACATCGACCCCCACACCAATATTAGATCCCCTAGTTTGAAACCCGAACTTGAAACAATTAACACTATTTCCTCATACCAATCTCACAGAGTCCTGGTCCTAAAGTAGAACCAAACCCTCTGATTCCACTCTTTCATGACCCATCCTAGTGGGGCAGGTGCCACGACTCCCCAATCCCACCTCCAATAGGCCCAGGGCTAGTGATTAAGACCGAGTAGGAATATCACTAACATGGGAGAAATTTCCTATGTACTTGTATACATGTGCAAATCTCTATGCACAAAAAATGTTGAAATAAAAAAAACCACTAAGAACCAAATTCATGGATACCACTATATCCCAACCAGAGTACGATAGAAAAGTAAAGTGCAGTAAAGTAAACCAGGCCTAAATGAATGCCCACAAAAAAGAAGTCTGTAAATGACAAAGTCCAACCTGTAAACAAAGGTAATGGGTATTTTATCTATAGTCATAGGAACACACCTCAGCTTGTTTGAACTCACAAAGAATTGTCCAGTCCTAGTAAACCTAGGAATCTATCAAAAGTTTGCTCATTTGCACAAGAAGTGGCATATGCAGGCAAAGCCTGTGCATTGGTGAGTATAGAAATACTTAGTATGACACCTCAGAACCACAATGAAAGACACAAAATAAAGATACAGTTTTCTCTACACAAGTATATGTTTATATAACATATAACAATAATATCCATATATACCCAAACCAAGAAACAAATTCTATAGGAAAGTCAAAACCATTGTATAACAACACTAGAGATTCAGTCTGAAGATTCCATGAAGCACTAATCTTGGAGAACACACTCCCAAGTCTGATAACAATATTGATGTCTGTCTGAAAAGTACTCCTTGTCAAGAACCATCGTGAGAGTGATACACTGATAGATCTAAAGACAATACGATACCACAGATGAGGATCATAACCAGGGCCATGGGGTGATAACAACAACTCCATATGTATTAACCTGTTATGTAAAGAATTAATGCCCAGTGAATTTGTTCATTTCAATACCAAGGAATCTACCTAGGGAACAAAAAATGAATATATGATCCTTCTCCAATACTCTCTGGGGGGAGGGGGGATTCCAAAAACTCTATCTCGGAAGTTCTTTTAAAGGGATAAAACTCTTAATAGTAGGAAACAATAATCATCAACCTTCAGGGAAACGATAAAGGGCACAAGCCCAAAATAAAATTATCAAAGATATAGTAGAAAAGATATTCATTCCATGTAGAATGGGGTATATGGCGTGTAGTAGTGTCACATGCCATGTCCCTTGACCCCGGGTACTACCCATTTACAATGGATCATGTCATTTAGAACATGTCATGTAGAAGATTTGTAAACACCATATAGAAGGGTCACATGCCATCTCCTTCCATCCAGAGTCAACTTGTGTACTCTGGCCATGTGCCAGTACACTGTGTCTACCCGTGTAGCTCTGCCCGTGTACCATTACACAAGGAAGTCCATGTACTTGGTCTTGGGAAAGTTTGGTGGTGAGGTAGATGTTGCGTAGGCAAGTCATGTTCTCTAACCCGTGTCCATGTGTCTCTTGAGATACATGTCGAGTCTCTGGGAAGGGACAATATGTCAGGTGATAGGGGTCACGTGCCATGTGAAACCTAACTGCCTCCTGAAACACTAGCCGCCACTCAGTGGGGGACACACACAATGAAACTCAGGGTTACACACCATGTTAATCGCTATTTTCCAGAATATGATGTTCTTCCTATATGCGCATTGGTTGATGATATCAATATCGATATAGTGTTCCGTTTTCCTTGAAACTGCAGATCCATGATAATCTCACCATCACAATAGAAAATCGGTGTGTTTCAGGCCTTCAATCACCTCAGAAATCCAATTACGTTCATCTACTCATAAATCATTCGATGAATGGGTATTCCCAAATCACTTCGATTCAACTGTCTCCATCATCGTCGCACCTCCACTAGGTCACCTCAATGTCGGATCATCAATTTTGAATTGTTGTTCTTAGAAACAAAGGGGAAATGATCAATCGTTCATAACCCACCAAGAACAAAGAACAAAGAACAAAGAATTCTATAAAGACCCGAAAATTTCAAGGATTTTTTTTATTAAATTCTTTGGAATTTTACGAGTCCGCAGTTTCTCACAATGCCTGATTCCAAGGCCCGGTGTGCCTGGAATCAATTTCTGAAGTTTTGTTGGGGTACGTTCCATAAACGTACGTGCGAGTTTTTCTATCCTTTGAACCGGTGCTCGGAATTGAAATTTGAGGACACCGATGAACTCGCAGCGCTGGTATTCTCTTAAGAGGACCTTTACTGCAGTTGTGTTTTACACAGAGCAGAAGTTAATTTTGGGGTTTCATAATAAATTAAATAAAATTGATGTGTAACACAATTTTATTTAGTTGGTAGTTTTTATCTCCAAAGGGAGGTTGGTGGTGGGGCCCACCCCCACACAACCTATCATGAGAGGATAATGTGTGGTGGGGCCCACACGAACACTAGCCCTTTAAACTCCCTTGAAACCCCCTTGAACTCTTGGAATTCCATGTTTTAATTTTTTCCAACACTCCATCATTAATGAAGTGAATTAATTCAATTTTAATTCAAATATTTTTGAATCCATATCTTCTCATTTAATCTTTGTGTTTTCACTTTTATGAGGGATAACTCTTGGGTTTTGTTCCATAAAAATAATAGAGGACAATCTCTATTATTTTTTAGGGCTTAACTGGTGGAGAGCTAAGGAGGAGAAGGAGAGGAGGGAGAGATTTCTTTCAACGACGAAGGATGTCCTATCTCGACAAAGAATGGAGACACCCACAAAGAACACCCATCTTCTTTTCTCTTCCTCTGAGTCAAGGGAGAAGACGTCGATTGTGGAGATCATCACTAACGACTAACGAATTTTTCCTCCAACGTTGACGGAATGATATCTGTCTTACGTAACGCCGTCTTCCGCGACGCCCGACTACCGCGATGCTCGTCTTCCGTGGCTCGATGACGTGCAATGTCAAATATGAGGTAGGGGTTATAATCAATTTTAATTGAATAAAATTGTACCTCATTCTTCATTAAATATCTTGTATTGTCTTTGGCCTATTGTTATCGCCTAACGCGGAGGGCGTGGGATGAACGAACACGGCCCGACGAACCTCCGTTGGTTCTTGAATATTTTGGAGGCGACGACCGGAGGAGGTGGCATCCGGAGGCGACGGTGACCGGAAGCAGCGACCGTGCACCAGACGCATGGAGGAAACTGTGGCCCGTGGTGCGGGCCGCTCGGACGAAGTGAACCGGCCGGCCGTAACCGGCCGGGCTGGAGGACCGTGGCGCCTCCTTGGCGCCGCGCTGCGGGAAGACCGCGACCCACTGTGCGGGACCCTTGCTGGATGAGCCGGTCGGGCAGGAGATCATGGGGCCCTCTTGGCACCGCGCTGCGGAGGATACGCGGACCGCTTCCGTGGGCCGCTCGGCAGACGAACTGGCCGGCTGGGCTGGGAAGACCGCGGCGCCTCATGGCGCCGCGCTACGAAGGAACTGCGGCTCGCTGTGCGGGCCGCTCGCACCAAAGAAAACCAGCCGGCTTCGGCTGGCCGGGTAGGAGAGGAGGCGCCGATCGGTGCCGCCGTTACAAGAAACCCCCCCCGCTCCGCTCGGCCAGCTGGCTGAGTCGCCCTCGCGCGGGTCGGGCCACAGCTGTCGGGTTGGGCCGCGCCCCACCGGGTCAGGCTGACCCCCAGCCGGGTCGGACCCGCCGAACCAGGTCGTATCGACCCGTCATCCCACTGGGCTTGACGGGCTAGGCCCGTTACGCTTAAACATGAATATCTTCTAGACCGCACGTCCGATCGACGCGCCGTCTGTGGAACTAGGATCTTCGTGACGAGACGGTCCTTTTGCAATACTCTAAGTGAGTTTTGGACAACTTTGGAAAACGATCGGGTTTGGAACGAGTGTAATTCCAACCGGCCCCCTGGAACGGAAAAGCCAATAACTCTCAGATCAGGCATCTGATTGACGCACCGTCTCTCGCGTTGGGTTCCTTTTAATGAGACGGAACTTCGGGATACATCAAATCTGGACTTCGTGATAGTTGATGTATTGACCCCTTTTCTCAAGGAGCAGACCCTCCTAGAATCGAGCGTGCTGTGTGCGGGAACCCTAGAGCTGGCTGCGACTGCGATGACTACTGTACTGGGATCCTACGTGGGTTCAGCAGCGACGACTAGTGTACTTGGATCCTACGTGGGTTCGGCAGCGACGAATACTGTACTTGGATCCTACGTGGGTTCAGCAGCGATGACTACTGTACTTGGATCCTACGTGGGTTCGGCAGTGACAACTACTATACTGGGATCCTACGTGGGTTCGGCAGTGACGACTACTGTACTGGGATCCTACGTGGGTTCGGCAACAACAACAACTGTACTTGGATCCTACGTGGGTTCGGCAACAACGACTACTGTACTTGGATCCTACGTGGGTTCAACAGCTTAGATGAATCAGTGACTACAACTGATCATCTCTATCACTATACGAAAGATGTATACCTGTGTGCACTGAGTCTTGACTTTCAATCATTATCATCGATGTGATTGACTTTACTTCCTGTGTGGATTGAGTTATGCTTGGGCTCGTGTGATGGAGCCGGACTGTGACAGGAAACTTAGGTATATGTATGGGCATATACCTAAGTAGGGTTGGTTGATAATTTGTGGTTGTATCTTTCTTTGCTTATCCTTAGTGGATATTGTGAGACCTCGCGGGTCTCGGGGTCCCTACTGAGTATCATTATACTCACTCTTGCACGGGCTATGCCTGCACCTCGTTGTGTTGGATGCAGACGACGGACATCGCTGACGGAGGCTGAGAGCGCCACGACTGGACAGTACCCGGAGGTGGACCTTGCGACGAGTCGACACACGGTGGAGACTGACGGACGTGGGTGATGAGGTGACCATATGTACCTACCCTTCAGGTAGGAATTCCCGGAGGATGATCCAAGAGCTTCTCTTTACATTCAGCTGTTTGTCCCTTTACTTGTACTTGCTGTTCAGTTGGGTTTGTATACTGGCCCATTTACTTTCCAGCACACTCTTTTGTATTCATTTTTGCTTAGTGTTTACTTCTTGTTGCGTACTCTGTTGTGTTTTTTTACTTACATAAAGGCAATGCCTTCCCAGCTTAGGGATTTACACCTTTGGTACTAGTCGCCAGCCCCTGGCCTATGGAAGGCGGGCTTGGGGTAGTCACAGAACGGGCCCTGAGGATGGGTCGTGACAAACGCAAAGAAAAATATTACGGGAGAAAAGGCATAATGAACAACCCAAGGAACACACCTTGGCCATTTTTCATTCCAGCCTTGATCCGTTCCTATAAGAATGATTAGGAAAACAAAATCATTTCTCAATCAAAAAACCCTGCTAAAACCTCACAAATAAAACCCATCCCACAAGAATGATCAATTTGCAGATCAACCAGTTCATTGGTTGCTCCGTGTTCATCATTGAATCCAAGAACGGGGAAAGTGAAATCAAAACAAAACGCCATACCTTTTATTAGGATTACTTTTTGAATAAGATTGGTTGTCGCGTCATCACTATTGGCGAGATCCATCATGGATGGTGTCCGTTAATCTTTGAACCAAGGTTTCATCATCGTTCACCGTCAATATAATTCATCAGGGTTTCTCTCTAGATCCTCTAGGGAATTATAGTGTTATTAGCTCAACCCTAGATCACTACCTCTAGGTTTATGAAAAATAAACCATTGATGTATCACTACGTTGAAAAAACAGAATGAAATAAAATAAAATTTTAATTTATTTTATTCATTAAAATGTTAAAAAACTATTTTTCATAGTTGACCAACATCGGCTGATGTTAGGCCTTTCCTAAGGTAAAACTGCTTCTTGGAATGCAATGGTTCGCTCAGATTTCTGATCTGGACACCCATTTAAATTTTATTACATTTTTTCAAGAAAACTACATACACCTGATATTTAATAAATAAATATTATTCAATCATTTCTTTTAGGCACAATGGGCCTCAGAATCACACATCTTCATAGCACCAAGTCTTGAAATTAATCCATATAATATTAAAAAACAATACACAGAAAAATATAGGACATTACACCATCAATGACATCGACCACCACTCCACCCTTAGCACCCAACCTATTTCTCATAAAAAAATATTCTTGTATCAAATAGCCACCTGAACTCTAGACTATTACTCAAAAAACACCACAAATGGTAATGAAACAATGAAATCATTTCTTTAAAAAATACAATATAACATTTATATTTTAAATTCATTTTCTTTCACACAATAAGAGTAACTGTATCCATAAAACTAATGCATATAATCCTTGCACAACAATAATGTAATTGATGATCCTCAAATAATGTCAATATAAGGAATAAATATTTATATTACCATCTACAATTAAATTTTTTTATAGTTTTTCCACATCATGAAACCTATAAAATATTAGCTATAGGTAACTATGAATCAATATAGAAATTATTTTTCTTTAAATTAATATTTCATCAAATTTCAGGAAGAATAATTTTAATTTTACATGAAACTTTCATTAATCAAATTACTATGATACATGATTTAAAATATATATCATATTTCATGTATAATTAGAAATTTTAATATAATAAACAACCAACATATAATTAAAAAGCATAATCCTTGTAATACACAATGAATCAATAAGCATAAAATCCTTCTAGATCACAAACATAAACAAGAACCCTATTCTTCATTTAATGTAATAACTTATTATCTTCATTAGGTTAATTTCAATTTTACCTAATTGATTAGTTATTGATAATATAATTTATTTAATTCAAATCTTGAATGATGTAATAGATCACCTATATTATGACAGATGATTGATAATGACTGTGAAAAAAATACGTTGAAACTCTATAGTTTATCATGAGAAGGAATCATGGTAATAAATATTAGCATAAACAAATTTTAATTAAATGATAAATTATTGAAAAATTATATTATAACATGTTGAGATAGGATGATAGAGAAATGATGACTGAAAAAAGGATAATTCATACCATAAATCATCATATACGAGTCTCTAGATAACATGTGATTAATCTAATTAAAGGGGAATCAATTACATTTTAAAAAATAATTCTTTTAATCTAGAATATGAAAGGGGACTTGAAATATTATATAAATATTACTAGGCTCCATGAATTATATAATATCTAGAAAAAGAAACATTCAAGGTGTGAAATTTATGTTTATGCAATGAAATCCATCAGTTAATTCTCCAATAAAAGTTTACTCACCTCCAAATCCATAAATTACAATCAGAACATGAAGAATTTATTCAAAACATGAACTAACTATAATATGAATAATTATGTTACACCACTATACCATGCATGATATGAAATAGAAATCATGAAATTGAATCAATATATATTACTTGAATGCTATGTTCTCATCATTAATTCAAACTATGACCTGATATTTCACTTCCTCCCACCAACTACTCCTTTTCTTATACCCAAACCTATAATGAAATTAATAGTAAAAAACTAGACCCTTACATATCAATACTCCAATTATATAATCATAACTTCCTTAATAATCTTATTTATTCTTATAGTAATGTAATGTTGTAATAATTTAGTTTAACATAGTTTTTATTTTTTTACCTATTTTATCTATGACCAAATTTTAATGAAAATAATTATTTATTCATTTTATGTTTTTCAAAAAAATAATTATACCCAATTCCGTATCTCAAATATATCAGAAGTATTTTTCTTAAATCCAATTTACAATCGTAGCAATATCAATCCTTCACTGCTTAATCAAACCTTATTCAACTATAGATATTATCAAAAAGTGTCTCATATTTTAAAATACCATATAATACATGATAAGGAACATTATTGAGAAATATATCCCATTAATAATCATTTTATTAAATATAAATTTATAGTTGAAGTGATCCTTTTATTATATATAATTTCAATATGTTTTGTAAAACCCTATATATCAAACATGGTTAGTGGTTACTCATATAATTCATGTACAATAATAATAAGTATCATATCATTGAATCATGGTTATAAATAATTATATCCTATGTATTAAAATTTAATATTGAAGGATTATGAAATCCTATTACATATTAATCACCTCATGAATCCTTATAGACAAATGGAATTGATATATCTCTAACTAATTTTCATCTAATGTTTATAAAAGATATTATTTATTATTTGAATCTAATTTATATATTTACTATATATATAACTCTATAATGTGTGAGGGTCACTTAACCTCTATTCTAACATATTATAGGTCATTCAAAAATGTTCTTAATTCAATTCACATTATCAATACACCTTCATTATGTAACACTCTTAAAAATTCCAAAACATCTAAAACCAAAACAAATTGACAATAATATAGATATATGGTCATGATCACAACTGTGACAACCTAGGTAATAATAGATAAATTTAAATCATTATCAATATTCTTGATTTTTGAAAAAAAAACATTTACGAGAAAACAACAACTTAAAATTTTTATTTGAAAACAATTATATCATTTTTAATTAAAAATGTTAGAATTACCTTAGAATAATTTTTTCATAATTTTTTGTGAAAATGATTATTTTTTATTGAATATTAAAAACTATCTAATTTAAATAAAATTATCCATTATTTTTAGGTATTTATAATGTCAAATTATATTTTAGATTGGTTTTAAAATATCATTACCAAAAGTTTACTAAATATAATCGAATTAATTACATTGAAATTAGTATTACTCATGTTTTTGAATAAATTTATTTTTATATTTCAAAATATATTTTTCATGAAATTTTTTTTGTTACATATTTCAAGTTTGTTTCCAAATTATATTCTACTAGATATAGAAATTTAATTTTATAAAATGTCCTCCAAATTTAGAATCATCATTTCAAAATTTTCTAATGGGGGAACTTCCATTTTAATTAATAATCAATAGTATTATTATTAAAATAATCTGTTTAACATAATAATAATTAAAATGGGTAAAAATTGTTAAGAATAAAATGATAATGGATAAATTTAAATAAAAATCTATAATTCGTATTTGATTAAAAGATATCAACCATTTTTTCTATTCATCCAAAAATATCCCTTTTAGATCCACCTGTTTATAGTAAGATATTGATATATTTTAATATTTTGCAGAATTCCTTGTCTTTCCTCAACATCACTTTTAAAGGGAACCTCCTCTATTAACATCCTAACATACACTACAAAATATTTCAATTTTTCCAATGGGGGTATATCTATTGGTAAAAGTGCATTTTTTTAGTAAAACATTTTTTCAATATATATTTCTTTATCACTATACTGTTGTTAAAAACATTGTTATTAAATGTTTTTGTGATAGATAAAATAGTTTTGTTTCAATTATAATAATATCAACATATAATATATATGCTGGTTAATGTGTTTTTCAATATGGTCTGGTGAAAAATTCATCTGTTGGTAATAATATTACCAACATATAATATTTGTTTGTAAATTACATTTAAATAAAAATTATAATTTTTTATTGCCTGTAAAATTTTATATTATACATGTTAATGTATCATATATTATATTTATTAAACAATAATTATAAAATTAACTTTATATGAAGCACTAACAAACCAAGAATTATAAAATTTGAATATATGAAACCGAAATAAACCGAGACCTTATTTGAAAAAACTGGTTTAAATATAATTTATATGCATGTTAAAACTTCATCAAAATACAATAATATCCCAAATATGTTTAATAATATTCAAAAATTAAGAGACATTACATGGAACTCAATGCATCTTCATATACAATTTATATCTCACAAACATCAAACATCGATGCCATTGAATCCCAATAACATTACATAAGCTATTATCTATTATAGTGGATATGAACATGAAAAAATTCATCACCATCCCTTTGATTGTAGTGGACCACCCTTCTATGTTTGATGAAGCACCTGAACCAACTCCAACTACATTAGGCATGTACCATCATGAACAACATTCTAATCACACAAACATAACAATTAAAAAAAATAGTTTTCATTTAAATGCATGATATAAAAATAATAACACATGATATATCATGTCAAAATATCGCACCATATAATCTAATAGAGATTCATTAAATTTATAATAGCACTACTTTTAAAATGAAAATTCATAGGCTGGTGACCACATTAACAAATGATAACCTTACAATTGAATAATTTATTATCATGATTTACCACATTTAGGGGTTTAGTGGGAACCATCACAAATAAACATTCCCAATTTCAAAATTTATAAAAAACCATTCAAAAATTTAGATCATCAGGAAAAAAAATCTGGATTCAGGAAAAGAAACCCACTATCATAAACATGATAATTAAACTATAATATTTTATACCTCCATGTATAAATTCAGACCATCATGAATCCATGCAATCCATCATACTGTAGATTGATCATGGGAAAACATTAGGCTTCAAAACACCCCCATGAGGCCCTGCAATAACCACACCAAGGCCCAAAATTCAGCTCCTTCATGAGAAACCCAAATAGAATAGATATGAACCCAACTTTTGAATTCAAACTCTATATCAAACTGGGCTCCACTTATAGACATTAGTAGAACCATTCAAGTACCAGATGGTATCTAGAACCAATAGAGAATCCATAGAATTCATTTTGATTGATCACCTGAAGGACCCATGGTTGTGGAGGTGCTCCAACAACCATTGGATTCCTACATAACCTTAGTTCCCAGACCTATTCACATGCCATATTCCATTACGGGTAAGCCAATTTAAGATTTGAAGTCATGTTATACCATGGGGAGAGATCTGGGATGGGTTAGTTTGGGGTGACATACATTTGTAATGAAAAGGAAACTGACCAACCATATGCCTACAAATTTGTGTTAAGGATCAAGCTAGTATCTAAAAATGACAGAGAAGATATATCGAAGGAGATTTATATTAAGAATCATTTGGCGGTCATCCCAATATTGTTGAATTTAAGAGAGATTTTGAGGATAGGTTCTCTACACAAGTTGTGATGGAGTTATGTGAGGGTGGGAGCATTTTATCAGATCATCAGCCAAGATCATTACAACAAAAGAGATGTTTCATCTATATGTATATAAATTGTAAACATTGTTCACAAGTTCCATTTTAATAGTGTAATGCATAGGGACCTTACACTTGAGAATTTCTTGCACTCTGATAGGGGGATAAGAATGCACCATTGAAGGAAACTGACTTGGGATGTCAGTTATTATTATAGATGGAAAAGTGTATTGGCATATAGTTGGGAGTGCTAATTACGTCGTTTGTTAAGTCTTACATTGAAGATATGGGAAAGACATAGATGTTCGGGTTGAAGGAATCACTATGTATATTCTACTCAATGGTGTGCCTCCTTTTGGATGAGACATGAAAAAGGGATATTTGATGCGATTCTTCAAGGACATATTGATTTTGATTTTGATGCAGGGACATCTATTTCAAGAATTTACAAATAAATGATAATGAATATTCTTATAGAAGACCCCAAAAGCATATTATTATAGCTCATGTTCTTGAGCACCCTTGGATTAAAGGCGAAGAAGTATCAGATAAGCCAATTGATAGTGTTTTTATTTCTATAATGGTGTAATTCAATGAAATGAACAATATGAAGAAACTTTCTTTAAAGGTTATTGCTAAAAACCATTGAAAGAACAAATATAGGGGTTGAAATCAACATTTACATATATGGACAATGATAATAGCAATACTATCATCTACAAATAACTGAATATAGGATTACAATGACTAGGATCGTAGCTCTCAGAAGCTGAAGTCCAACAACTCTTGTAAGCTGCATAAGTGGACGGAAATGGGATGATTGATTAAATTTAATTAAAAAGTGACATAATTAAAATGCACAAATTGGAAATTAGAAATCATATGGGAAATGTGTTTTAATATTTTGAAAAGGATAATAGTGGTTTTATAATGAAAGATGAACTAGAGGTGACATTGAGGGAGAATGGAGTGGCTGATGAAAGTTATATAAGGGTAATAATATCAGATGCAGATACTGATAATGATGAGAGGATAAATAGAAAATACATTTTGAAAAATACTATGATATACATAATAATCAACTACAACACTAACAACAAGAATTACCAAACCCAAAGATGCAAAATGAGTCATATAATGATCAAAATTTTCAACCTAATGCAGGAAATTTTTTAAAAATTAAAATAACACCAACATACTTGAGTAGGAATTTTATGAAGTATGAATTTTAGAATGATAGTTCCATGTTAGAAGATAACTAGTGACCTCAAGAAGTAAAAATAAAAACACATGATATAAAAATAGAAAAGAGATTATCTAACTTGTGACCAAAACTTAGAAGATAACCAGTTGCCACATTATCTAACTTGTAAGAACAATAAGAGGATTGTATAATTAGTGTAAAAAACATCCATAAGATATTCTAACTAGAGACCAAAACTATAATATTACCAATCTAGTGACCAAAACAAGAATATATAACCAAAGACCAAATAATCTTACATTGTTCATGATATAAAAATAACCATTGATCACCAAAATAGAAAAATGACTAGAAGAACCATTAATCACAAAAAAAAATTACATGTGACCACAGTAACAAAAGATAACCAGATACCACAACTAAAAATAACAATGCATGATAAAAAAATAATAAAAAATTAAAAACCGTTGAGAATGACACTAATTTCAATTAAGAGTGACACATAACTCAAAATTATATAACAACACTACATTTCAATTTCAAATTTCACCTAATTCAATAGATGAAAACCTATTTAGTGAAATGAAAAACTGTAGGCATTAAGGATAGAATCAAAAAGATAGGCTTGACAGAAACTTTCAAATAAAATTAATATAACAGGGAACTTATTGAGGATATTTTTTTTATTTTCTTCACTTGAATTATTATTCTTAATAAAGGGGAGGATTTCATGTACACCTATTAAAAACCACTTAAATGTAGGGATAACTATATCCTAATCATTATATTGTAATAATAGGCCTACTAATTAGAGGAAAACAGATTTGGATTGCAGATCATGTTCGTAAAAATCATGATGATTGAAAAAAACACCACAAATTAGGGATCCATTATTTGTCTTGAATAAATTTATTTTTTATCGACTTATGATTCTTGTTCTTGTTTTTTTTTGTAAATTTGTTGAATATTTACTAGAGGTGGTGTTATTCCTAATGTATTTGATAGTTTCAGCTGGTTTGAAGGCCTACTGGTTCATTGATTAATAATCACATGTCATGTGATCTTTAGAACACAAGCCATGTATGTTTTTGGTGTGGATATGATTTACAAGTTCGAATAAAAAATCAAATGGGGTATTCCACATAACATTTATGTTTGTGTTGGATACCCTATCAATCTTGGTTATTCATGATTAGTGATCCATTATGGAGCTAAGATAATAAATATTTGGTCATCCATCAGTCTTAGGATCTTTTAACAGTAAACTATATCCTGTAATTCTTTACAGATAGTGTTTAGTCTCTTGGAAGCTTCCACAAATCCCACAATTACTTTCAACTCTTCCATTTTCATAAAAATCAAACCACAATACAAAAAATGAGTTGGTAGGTCAATTTAAGGTAGAACCCTATATAAATGGGTCATATTAGGTTTTGATTCGGCTTAGATAGATTCATGATATAGTTAACCCCACATAAACCCATCCCGTGAACCTGAATTACCAAATGAATCGTACCAAGAATCCAATAGAGCCACAATATAACATATTACAACACGAAACATATATGCATTGAGTTATTGAAAATATCAATGGAAAAATATAATAAAATCTCATAAGAAGAACAATATATGCCTTGAAAGGTATAAAATATCAACCATCATAACATTCCATCTATCTAAAAAATATACATTTATATATATACAGAACACATATATGTATTCATATGTATCAGTGAAGCATATATATAGAGGGAGACCAGAAAAAACATATATACATATACACAGAACCCATATGTATGAAAAACTTATATATATATATAATCAGTATATACAAAACATGTGTATAAGAACATCACCATAACTATGTAAGAAATAGAAAAGTGATAACTCCATATGACAGGTCCCACAGACTATAGAAGCATTCTCAAAACTTTCCAATTTAGAAAGAATCTTTTAATTTGAATGGAAAAATTGAACATAAAATTTTACATAAATTGAAACTAACCATTTATGATATCGAATTTAATAAGCCTAAACAAAAACAAAATTTTGGATAGAAATGGAAACGAAATTGTCTTACTCGGTGTTCAAACTGTGAGTGAATTGACCAATAACATATTATCAATAATGTTCTTTATCCCCAAGTATATACAATCAACCAACCATGATAGTAAATCATTTTCTGGAAAATATAAAACTTGATAACAAATTCTACAAATTATATGAAGTTTTCTCAAACCATTTTATATGATTTTATAACATTATCACCCCTTTATTTAAGAAAACCTATCAATGCCACTATTTTTTAACCTTTCTATATATTCTTCATTTTATGATTCAAACAAAAACACACCACACAAATCCTGGAAGAAAATCAAACTCATGGAATCTTAAAAAAATCTCCAAAATCATAATAACAATCCAATCACAGTAGGAGTGTGATAAGAAATTCATAAGGATTCATGTTAAAAAAAATCTTCAATCATTATTTAGAAGACCTTGATGTTGATCAGTTAAACCAGAGGAAGAGTCTAAACACAACATTGGTGTGGTCACATGTGGATGGTCGTTCATGATAGAGGGTCGAATGGTGAATGTTGGGGACAGAGGGGGTCGAGAGAGGATGGTCAGGAATGACGAGGGTCGAGCATAGAAGGTTGGGGAAGATAAGGGTCGAGCGGGGAAGGTTGGGAACATAGGTGTTCAATCAAGGAAGGTTGGGGATGGCATAAATGACATGATGGGTGCTGAAAGAAGGTGGAGGGTGCAGAGTACCGTGATGGAGTGGGGTGGTGGCATAAGTGGAGGGTTGCATAGGAGGTAGTAGGATTCACAGATTAGGAGGATGGAATTGAAGGAGAGTTATGGAGAACGTGATGGTCATATTTGATGAGGTATAGATTCACAATAGAGGAGGAGGTGGCAGCAGCAACAGATAACGTCGATGCCAAGGGTTGCTAGAGGAGGTAGTGGGGTATATCTCATGGTGGTGGGGAGGCTAGTTAGTGTTTAGTGATGTTTTTTAAAAATAACATAAAAGAAATAAAATATCAAATATCATTGAATTTTTTAAATAAAAAATAATATATATATATATATATATATAAATGATCTAATTTTTTTAAAAAAATTATTTTATGTTATAATATAAAATAAAATTTCAACATGTGAATATAAATTATCAATAAAATAATATTATTAAAATGATTTTTATGTTTTTTCTTTATTATATTTAAAAAATTTATTTATTTTATTTTGATTATATTTAATTTTCTTTATTAAATTTAAATATTAAATTTAAATTATCATGTTTATATGGAGTTTCAAACAAATATGTAAATAAATCAAATTTCATAATTATTTAAGTTGTTTTTTATTATTTTTTTTAATTTTTTTAAATGAACATCATTAAAAAAATATAAATAATATTGATGTTTAGATAAATTGAAAATTAAAATCAATTAACAAGATATTTTTAATAAGTCCATAAAAATTGATATTTATTTTGGTCATAAAAATAATAATATATAAAAAATAGAGATATCTTGATTGGTTATTGATAATTTTTTTATTTAATGGTTTATTGTAATAATTTTTATTAATGGTAAATTATTTTTTGTCAAATGTTATTATTGTTAAGAAATTCATGTGTTGGTAAAAAAATCATTGCTATTAGTATGATAAAGAAATAGATTTAACTACTGGTAAAAATATGTTGGTTTCGAATGATAAATTCAAACACACATATATATATATGTTTGTAAAAAAAGTGTTTTTACATAGAATTAATACCAATATAACTTATTATCTATTGGAATTACCCATTTTTACCCACAAATATATTTACTGTCAATAAATTTCTGTTGGTATAATCCATTTTTTTGTAGTGACATTATCAGACATTTATATTAAACAAAACCTAAAAAATTCCATTTATGTCATCCATACCCATGTCCTAAAAGTCGTGGTTTGATTTCAAAAAAAAATAATATGAATTATTTAGTTATAAAACTAATTAGGTTGTCCAAAGATGTGGTACAGTTCATAATAGAGTATTTTCTTTGTAATTTACTATTTTACAACATAAAGACCTCCCATAATGAATTTGATATAAAAAATATCATTATATCATATATAATAAAATACTATTGTAACTATTTTTCATAAAATTATACATCTAATAGAAAATGAAAACAACTATCATGCGTACATGTGAAAAAACACCTCACCAAGATGATGTATTTAATTTTTTATTACCACCAATTATAGATCTAAATAATTATGGATTAAAATGAAATAATATGTTATATATTATATACTTTTTATTTTTAATGATTAATAAGTATACTAATTAGTTTATACCATTCATTGAAATTTAAAAATATCGCTCATTCATACATACAGACTATAGACTTCCAAACCGATATTTTTTAACCACCTCACATAGAATTTATATATAAACAGATTTTAAAAAATATGATATATATGATATAAACATAATTTAATAACATTAAATGTTCATTTACCCTATTTCCCTCACATTTATTGAAATATGAAAAAAGTTGGTGATTTGTATGTGTAGAATACGACATTTGTGATATGATGTATTTCATTATTCACATCCACCATATATGGGTGGATATAAAAAATTATATTTATGTGTGAATCCTTATATGAAATTTAATTTTATCTCTCCTTTGACATTTTTGACATTGTCTCAGTCGTAGGTTTTCTTTAATTTGATCCTGGTTAATTTCTTTGAGGGGTTCTAAAATGTTTTTTATGGGGTTTTAAATGAGAAAAATTATAGAATATAATATAGTTCCATGGATTATTTTATGGGTTATTACAAACCATAAAATAACCATGTTACATAGAAATTTGATCTATAACATTATTTTGAATGGTTTGACCATGGTTAATGAAACCGTGATTCTCAACAATTATACCATGAGGGTGTATGTGTGATTATATAAAGGTGTTTCAAATCTTTATCACATTTTTTCATACCACATGGATCTTCATAGGAGTCACATTCATTAATTTTTTTAAAATTTATAGAGGTAACGAAATGTTTGTCTAATTATTTGAAAAAATGGGCGGCCTTATCATGCAGCCTAATTTAAAACACGTAACTATTAGAATTACTCCCATTTTCATCAGTCATTTTTATATCTAATCACCTATAGATCTCTATAATACTCATTGTAAACTCTCCATATATTTATAGAGGATTCTCTTCTTACAAAAATTATGATTTCCCTATATTTATAGTGGATCTCTTCATTGTATAGTCCATTTTGATCTGACACCTTTTCCTATATCATGACCAATCCCTGATCTCGTTTCCCTTTTTTCCCATTGGATCTTTACTGGTATATGATTGACATATCTATATGGTTTTATAGGTAATTTATTATGTTAATTATGGGTTTAGGGTCCATAAGACCTGATCTCTTCAATTCAAAACACTTTTTTCCAAAGATATGAGTTGTCCTCTAGGGGAATGATATATAAATGAACAGACATAAAATTTAATCAGTAAACATACTATAATAATAAGATAATTAATAATAAATATGAATATTTATATAAATTAAAACACATACCATTTAATAAATAACATCAACACTGAATTATTCCATAGATAATATCATTATAATAATCACATTTATAAAAATAATTGATTTATAAATGATGGGTCTGATTAATTTTGGAAATCATGATCATAGACACTATGATATACATATTTTCATGACCCTTTAAAAGACATTTTAGCAATATGAGTGAAAAATAATTTAATTTGGACAACTGATATGACTCACGATGCCTACTGATGCATCAAAGGGATATATAAATCCTAGACCAACCCATAAATTCATTTCTAAAGCATTCATCATATATCGAATTATCAATTTAATTTCTAAATAATATTCTAAATCAATAAATATAATTATTGAATAAATAATATGGTTTTATCAATATTTTCCTAGTCAATCAAATAACTATAATAGTTAGTATGATATTTTCAAATGTTATACGTTTTAGGAGATAATCCTCTCCATGGTACAAAATATAAATTTTTAATAGAAATGAAATTTCTAATGAAAAATGATAACATGAATCTTATTTTATCAATAGAGAGATAAAAATAAATAAATTAATCATAAAAGGATAGGTGGATATCAATTCATCAAGACTATTTGTTTGTCAATAAAACCTGGTTATTTTATAGAATAAGGATAATAGAACTGTTATATTGAAATAATTTTTAATTAAATATTTTTTGTTATAAAACCATTGATAATTTGTAATATAATATATATTTTTAAAATGGTTAAAGTGATTGGGAAGTCAATTATCACCATGTATGTTAAAAAAAAATACCATTTTACTTTTTTTCAAAAAAAAAACTATTTAAAAATAAAAGAAATATTCATTTAAACCCCTTTTTAAATATCAATTATAATATAACATTTTGTTATTAAATCATTTGAATTTAGAAATGGATCGTTGATCTATATTTTTTAGAAACATTATCATGGATGAAAAATATATCTGATTTAAAGAGGAATAAATTTCTTTAGCTTTTAAAAATTTATTTTCTTGAAACAAGTTCCATAGATAGGAAAAATTTAATGAATATATAGAAACTACTTGAATAAATCATTTATAATAAAATTATTTCACATTATCAATGTTAAATTATATGATTCCATTAAGAAAGTAAAAGTAATCCAAAAAATGTGAAATTTTAAAATAGATTTTTACTACATTGATAACATTTAAATTTTACCCCTTGGTATAATATACATGTATTTAAATAATAAAAATAATTAATAAATATCTATTCTAGTTAAATAAATCACTGGTTCAATATATAAACCATATAAAAGTTTATATGTGCATTCTAATATATATGTTTCAATGGAATGGAAATTGAGACTAAATCCCTTACCTCATGTTTCCAATTTGATTAAAACTCTTTATACACATGAATAATGGTTTTAAAAATGTTAATAATTTATAAAATAAAAATATTAATGTTTATAATATAATATATGATCCTCTTATAACATCTTATCACACTTTCACTAACAATATTTTATTATTATTATTATAGTTTCAGGTGTTAATCTTTCCTTATTTTGTCATACATATTTTGTATTCAATGTTCGGGGTATTATGGTTCCATGATATCCATAATGTCATTAATAATATAAATATCATATTTAATCATTAAATGATATTTTAGAACCATTATTTTGTGTTTCACATGGAAAATGAATCACATCGCTTTGTGGAGATGGTAGGCCGTCTGTACACATGAGTGATGATATCGTTCACTAGATATCTGTATTTGTGTAGAATTGGATGATATTTTAATTATCCAAAATTTATATCATTTGAAATTTATACTATATATACATTATTTTTATTATTATGACTATCCATGCCAGTCCATTATGGAAAGAATTACATCGATTCTTATGGTGATAGTTCGCTAAATAAACATGCAATGGATTTGATAATTATTGTTTATAGATGGATATGGATAAATATTATGGATTAAAAATAATAAATTTTCATTATATTATAGATATTGGGGTTATTATATTTTAATTTTTAGCACATAATACATGGTTATAAAAAAAAATATCCTCTTAGATGACTACCCTGTCTTAAAGGAACATCTATATGATCCCTTCTTAGGGACACTAGGGATTGTATGTTTAGAATAAAAACACCTATAGAATTTTTTTAAGTATATTAGGGGATATTTTGGAATGTTCTGTTAATGAAAACTATATTTATATGTTTGAATATATTAGGGGAAGGATTTTCCTTTTATTATTGACGAGGATGACACACCTATAATTTTTGAAAAGAATAAATAAAATCCATGTATTCATAGGGAACAAGTCTCCAAAATAGACCATAATATAAAAATATTTTTGATAATGTTGAAATATGTCTATAAAATATGTTTTATATATTTTGGTATGTCATTTTATCCTTTATCCTTAAAGTTTAACCCCCACATAAACCTGTTTTAACCTTAACCACAATAATTATTTTATACTCTTTTTACTATTTATTATAACAAGAAATTAAGTTGAAATTATAATATAATATTGATTATTTATATTATAAATATTGAAAAAAATTTACCTAATTAAATATTTATAATTTTAAAATTTTAAAATATTTATAAACTCCCAAATCGTGTTGAAAATAGGGTTTTTACGAAATTTATTTTTCAATACTAAAATGATCTTATATTTGCTATATATCTAATAATCATAATTATATTGGTTTAAATTAATATGATTATTTATGTAATCCATATACCTAAATTAATTTATCAATGATTAAATATTATTTCAATTAATTAATATTTATTGACATTATGCTTTTTATATAAAAAATAGATTTATAAAAAAAAAATTCTGAAAAATATCCTTTCATACCTCCAAATGGATGTATATTTATTTAAATTTAAAATGATTGATAATAAATTGTTATTTAAAAATATTATAATAAATTATTATACATAAAAGGTTAAACTATATTTTGGATTATTCATAAAAGATAATTTTTAATGAAAAAATTAAAAAATTCATTCGAGGCATATTTTAACCATGTATGTTCTAAACTAATATTCATGGTATAAAATTAGAATTTTTGGGCCCTAAAATATAAAAATTTGAATTAAATTATAGTATATCTAAAATTAAATGTTCAAATACTATAATCTAGTATTAGGGTTGCATTTATCACAAAATATCAAAATGGTTAGGTTTATTTAAATCGAAAAATGCCATAAAGATTCTAGTTGTTACATTCATCACACATAAAATTATTTTATCCTTGAAATTTCATGTTTATTAATTTATAAAAAATGTGTAGTTATTATTCATAAAATCCTCTAGACCCCATGTTTCTTCATCTATTTTGTTATTTATCCAAATTACCTTTATGAGATGAGTAATATGATTCCTCCACACCTGCTCTCTAGTATCAAGAATCTAGATGGTATCTTCATAGTATGATATACCAGGTTCTAATTATGTTTTTACTAAGTGAGATTATAAATTGTGTATGGCATGTAATTTCTTACCAATGATATATGAAACACATTGTTTAATTTATAGAGGCTTGGAAGTATTTTCAAATAATAATCCCTAACTAAAATTTTTTCTTCAATTTCAAAGGTTTCGATATACCTAGGGCTAAAATTTCTTATATGACCTGTCACGACCCGTCCTCAGTGCCCGTACCATGACTACCCCAAGTCCGCCTTCTATAGGCTAGGGGCTGGAGACTAGCACCAAAGGCATAAATCCCGATAAAAGGGAAGGCATTGCCTTTATAATGAAAACAAACACCACAGAGTACGCAAGCTGAAGTAAAAACTAAGTAAAATGAGTACAAAAGTAAGTGCTGGAAAGTAAATGGGCCAGAATACAAACCCAACTAAAAGTAAAGTACAACTGAAAAAGAAGTACAACAGCAGAAAAGTAAAGCAGCAACACTGAGCTGTCCACTGGAATTCCTACATGAAGGGTGGGTACAGATAGTCTCCTCAGCTCCTAGGGTCTGGCTGTCCACTCCGTGTACATCCCGTCCAGTGATCTTCCTCCAGGTACCATCCAGCTCCACGAGCCTCCACCTCGATCAGCACTGTCTGTCATCTGCATCCAACACAATGTTGTGCGGGCATAACCCATGCAGGGGTGAGTATACGATACTCAATAGAGACCCCAAGACCCCCGTTGGTCTCCCAGAATCCATGAAGGATAAACCACAAAGGAAAGAAACAATCACGATATAAAAATATACCCTACTTAGGTATATTCCCATACATATACCTAAGTCACCAAACCCAGTTTGACTCCAACTCTCAAGCCCAAGTACAAACCAGTCCACATGGGAAAAACACAACCCAGTCCACACAGGAAAGCATAACTTAGTCCACACAGGACAATAAGTCAATCATACCAAAGATATTGATTGAAAGTCAAGACTCATCTCACACAGGTATACTACTCATGAATAGGGGTGGAGTTGATTAGATGTAGCCTCTGAATCATCTCCCCTGTCGAACTCACGTATGATCCTAGTACAGAAGTCATCACTGCCGAACCCATGGAGGATCCAAGTATAGTAGCCATCGTTGCCGAACCCACGGAGGATCCAAGTACAGTCGACGTCGCAGCTGAACCAACAGAGGATCCTAGTGCAGAAGTCATCATCATCGAACCCACGGATGATCCTAGCATGGTAGTCATCATCGTCGAACCCACAGAGGATCCTAGTATGGTAGACGTCATCGTCGAACCCACGGAGGATCCTAGTATGGTAGCCGTCCTCGTCGAACCCACTGAGGATCCTAGTACGGTAGCCGTCCTCGTCGAACCCACTGAGGATCCTAGTACGGTAGCCGTCCTCGTCGAACCCACTGAGGATCCTAGTACGGAAGTCGTCCTCGTCGAACCCACTGAGCATCCTAGTACAGAAGTCATCGGATCTAGGGTTCCCGCACACAGCACGCTCGATTCTGGGAGGGTCCGCTCCACGAGCCAAGGGGGGTCGATACATCAAATGTCACGAATTCCAGATTTGATGTATCACAAAGTTCCGTCTCGTCAATAGGAACTCAACGTGATAGACGGTGCGTCAATCGGACGCCCGGTCTGAGAGTTATTGACTTTTTTGTCCCAGGGGCCCGGTTGGTTTTAAAGTTAAAACCAACCCGACCGTACTCCAGCTGTGTCCAAAACTCGATCGGAGTAAGCCAAGAGAACCGTCTCACTAAGAGGAATTCAAAGTGATCGATGACACATCTTTCGGACGTCCAGACGTTAAATTATAGGTGTTTCCGCCCGAAGGACCCGATTGGTTTTGGGTTCGAACCAACCCCTCCATACCCAAAATTTACCAAAATCTTAAATGTAATATACCGAAATGACCGTCTCGATCCAAGGATCCCAACGCAACTGACAGTGCGTCGATCGGAGGTCCGTAGCCCAAGATATGAGAGTTTGAACGAATATGTCTGAAAATAGGGGGTTCAGGCCCGATCCAACCCGGCCCGATACCCCCTAGGTTGGCCCGAACGAGTTCTGGGTCCGTCCCATTTGGGCGCGGCCCGGCCTGGCTGGCGTGGTCCGGCCCGGCTCACGGCCTGGCTCGGAGGCCGACCATGGCTCGGCTCGCGGCTGAGCAGAGTGCGAAGGGGGAGTGCCGCCCCCTTGACACAGAAATGGCGGACCCAGGTGGGGTCCACCCTACGAGCTGGCTGGGGGTTTTAACCCCCGGTCTTTCTGGAAAACGACCGACCATTATGGCCGGTCGGTTGAGCCACGCGAGACCCGCGGGTGGTCCCACCTCCTAGAACGCCGGCGGCCGGCTTGACCGGCCACCCCCTACTGAACCGCTGCGGCGCGACGACACCACGCCCCTTCGCCGCGGCCCGCCCCAGCCGCGACCTCTCTCGGTTTCTCCGGCGTGGCGCGACGATGCCGTGCGCCACCACCGCGGCCCGCTCCGGCCGTGGTTCCTTCAGCTTCACCGGCGTGGCACGATGGCGCCGCGCACCTCCTCTGCGGCCCACTCCGGCCGAAGTTCTCTTCGATCCCGTGCGGTGCTTCGACACCGCGCCGCCTTCACCAAAATCGTCAACAAAGATCCACAATAAAAAGGGAAGGAGGATCGACCATGTTTGTGCGGTCCGATCTCCTCCCGTTATGACGATAACAAGCGGTCATATTAAATAAGATACTTTAACAATACAACAAATCACAAATTTAATCCATTAAATTTGAACTTAAATCCCCTACCTCGAAGGAAGTTTGCGGTTGTCAAGCGCCTCAATATATGGTGTCGTTTCCGTCGTCGACGGTGTGCACCCGAGGAGACATCGTCTTCTCTTTTATCATGGAGAGAAGAATATGATGCGCGTCGTTGGAGAACTCCCGCGTCATTGTTTCCTTCCTTGCCGTGGAGGAGGAAAAGGAATAATAAACTGGGCCGTGGAGTCGACGTTCTTCGTCGGAGGATGGGCATTCTTCCTTGAAGATGAAGTTATTCAAAAGGGACTAGAGCTCTCCCTCTCTCAATTCCCAACACAATAAAAACTAACCCCAAAATAAAAAAAGCTCCACCTTATTTTATTTTACTTTGCCAAGCATTTCAAAATTTGAAATACAAACACATAATTTGAATTAATTATAGGGTTTCAATTAATTAAATTAATGTATGTTGGCATTAATAAAGTGGGAGAGTGGGGAGAGGAGGAGTCACTTAATAAAAAGGGGGTTTAACAAGTAAATAGGGGGTTTAGAGGAGTTAGGGGAAATGAAGGGGTGGGGCTCGTGTGGACCCCACCTCACTAATATCCTAACATGGGTAGTTAGGATGCTAGTGGGTCCCACCCTAACTTACCCATGTAGGATAAAACCACCTTAGAAAAATAAATAAAATTGTAACACAATTTTATTTACTTTACATTTAATCCTCAATTTTTAACAACTCCTCCCGAGCAAACGCACCTTTGAGAAAGGTCCTCTTAAGCAATTACCGGCGTTGCGATTCCATCGGTACCCTCAGATTTCAATTCCGAGCCCCAGTTCAAAAGATATAAAAACCCGCTCGTTCGTTCACTGAACGTACCCGAGATAAACTTCGGAAAATTATTCCGGGCACAACGGACCTCAGAATCAGGTGCTGTCAGAAACTGCGTACTCATAAAATCCCAAAGAATTTATGAAAAAAATTTCCTTGAAATTTACAGGTCTTTACATTACTCCCACCTCAGGGCTTTACGTCCCCGTAAAGCTATATCATAAACTAGGGAAAAAAATGAGGGTACTGTGCACGCATCTGAGCCTCCCGCTCCCATGTGCTCTCATGGAGGTTCCCGTGCTGCCACCTGATGCTCACTAAAAGAATCAACCGTCCACGTAGAACCTGCTACTGTCGATCCTCGATCTCCACCAGAACGTCTGCAAATTTTGCCCTGTCATCGATGTCTAGCTCCCTGTGATCGATGATATGCGTTGGGTCATGCACGTATCTTCTCAGCTGAGATACATGGGAGACGTCGTGCACCTGGTGCAACTGAGGTGGAAGAGCTAGGCGATAAGCCACCTCGCCTATCCTACTGAGAACCTGAAATGGTCCGATGAAGCGCAGAGATAACTTGCCACCTCATCCAAATCTCCTTAGACCCCATCGGGGTGAGACCCGTAAGAAGACGTGGTCGCCACCCTCAATCTTTAGTGGTCTCCGTCTCCTATCAGCATAGGACTTAGTCTACTCTGTGCAGTCTTCATCTGCTCCTGGATGATCTGCACTTTCTCCATCACAGCCTGAACCATCTCTGGTTCTACACCTACTGACTTGAACACTATCCACAAATGATATCTGAAATGCGGTCAGATGTTGTATCTCCACTCCTAACAACTAAATGCCCGATCTCCTACTAAGAGCATCTGCTACAACATTCCCCTCCCCGGGAGTATAAACTGTCACAAGGTCATAGTCCTGGAGGAACTCAATCCATCATCGCTATCTCAGGTTCATGTCCTTCTGAGAGAAGATACACCTGAGACTATTGAATTTGGTGATAATCGTAACCGTTCGCTCGACGAACAACGGGTGAGACTAGCCATTTGTAAGAACTCATCTCCACCCTTCTTCGTCTACGATCTACAAGAGGTGTTGAGATTCCTCCTCTGACAAAAAGAAAAATCTGGTCTCATCCCCTGGATGAACCACATTCTTCGCCTAATACAGTCAATCATGACATGAACGGTACTATTTTATGCCAAGGACGACGTCGTAAGGCCTCGACGCTACTACCAAGAGATCCAACCGTTACTCTCGCCTCCAAGGGTCGAGTCACACTATTGGAAGCAGTGTGTGGTCACTAGGTCTCCTCCAGTAGGAATCTCAGAAGTGAGGGTCAAGTCAACGGTTTTAACCGGAACCTCTCAGTATCAACTACATAAAAAGGACAGGGAAGAAAATGTCATAAGAACAAGTTTCTTTTATTACTGTAGCTTAAGGTACAAAGACACAAATCATCCACAAAAAAAACATCAACCAAGCTAGAAGCATCATGAATAAAAGTCTCCATGTTTGGAGCTAGTCCCGCTCCTATCCATATGCTCTCGGAGCTCCATGGTCGTAGGCCTCAGCTGCCTGAAGCTGAGCTCTCCCCTATCCACCCGTTCCCTACGGTCAGGGTGGTCTTCCTGGTGGTGGTTATGGTTGGGCCTCGAAACGTCGTCCACCACCTATTGCTTGGACAGCTCCCCTACCACGTCCGCCTGCCCCCGACGGACCACCACGGTCGAACCTCTGCCTGGGAGGTCCCTCTACCACCTGCTGCTCATCTTCAGGGCGGGTCGGGCAGTCTCGAGCCATGTGACCTTGCCCGCCGCATGCCTAGCACTGCCTGCTTCTGGTATGGATGGATTTTTTTCGTGTTCCCCGCACAACCAAACCTGCATCCTGAGATTTCTCATCTGATGGCCTAGCCCGCTTGGACCTCTTCATCAACTATCTATTTCCGGCTACAGAAGAATGTGCCACGGGTCTTCCTACGGAGGGTCTCGCCACTGGTGACTGCTCAGCGAGAAAACTCTCCACTAGAAGGGCTCTCTCCAGAACTCCCGCCTGCGTCGGGATGTTGAGGGAGATCATCGAAGCCCTGATATCATGCCTTAGTCCCTGCTCGAAGGTTCAGGCCTGGAAGAATGGGACCCGTACCATGTCCGTGGAGTAGCATGAGAGGTCGGTAAATCTCACTGAGTACTAGGATACCGTCATGCTGCCCTGCCGCAGCTGCAGTAACTCCTGAATGCGCACCGCATGGAGGGTGGTTGGAACAAACTCCGAGCGGAAGAGGCTCTTGAAGTCCGTCTAAAGAAGTGATGTCTCGTCGTGCACCTGGAGCATCAGGCTCCACCTTCTACCTGCTACTGCGTGCAGGAGACTCCCCGCAAGAATCACCATGAGGTCAGCTGGTGTCCCTACTAATCTGAAGACTCGGACGATAGCCTCCAGCCAATCTTCGGCTGCCTGAGGGTCCGTCTCTCCGCGGAACCTGGGCGGCCTCGGACGCTGAAACTCGTGTAGTGCACTTAGGCATCGTGCACTCTCAGCTGTTGGGGCTAGTGGCATCAGTGGATCGGCGGGTAGAGGTACCGCTGGTGCCTCCGCTGTAATGGGGCCCTGCACTGAGACCTCGTCACTCGGTGGGCTTCCATCTCGCTCGTAACTAGGAACCCTAGCTGGCTGCCATCGTGGGGCCATCCTGAAAAGAAACAGGTGCGCCATGGTTAATACAATATACCTAGTGAGCTGACACAAAGTAATAACAAATAAAACTTTTAAAACACACATGCAATCAATGTTTTCGTGCACTAAGTCGGAAATCAGAAGTCAGGATCCTGGTGTATGGATACGTCGACCTCCACACCAAAACTGGACTCCATGGACTGATAACCACACCCAATACCCTAAATAATCTTTCTTCACATAGAAGAAATTATCAGAGTCCTGAGTTCTACGGTAGAACCGACTCCTCTGATACCAATTTGTCACGACCCGTCCTCGGGGCCCGTGCCGTGACTACCCCAAGCCTTCCTTCCATAGGCCAGGGGCTGGAGACTAGCACCAAAGGCATAAATCCTGATAAAAGGGAAGACATTGCCTTTATAATGAAAACAAACACCACAGAGTACGCAAGTTGAAGTAAGCACTAAGTAAACTGAGTACAAAAGTAAGTGCTGGAAAGTAAATGGGCCAGAATACAAACCCAACTGAAATTAAAGTACAACTGAAAAGGAAGTACAACAGTAGAAAAGTAAAGCATCAACACTGAGCCGTCCACTGAAATTCCCACCTGAAGGGTGGGTACAGATAGTCTCCTCATCTCCTTGGGTCCGGCCGTCCGCTCCGTGTACGTCCTGTCCAGTGATCCTCCTCCAGGTACCGTCCAGCTCCACGAGCCTCCACCTCGATCAGCGTTGTCTGTCATCTGCATCCAACACAACGTAGTGCAGGCATAACCCATGCAGGGGTGAGTATACGATACTCAATAGAGACCCCAAGACCCCCATTGGTCTCCCAGAATCCACGAAGGATAAACCACAAAGGAAAGATACAATCACGAGATAACAATATACCCTACTTAGGTATATGCCCATACATATACCTAAGTCATCAAACCCAGTTCGGCTCCAACTCTCGAGCCCAAGTACAACCCATTCCACACGGGAAAAACACAGCCCAGTCCACACAGAAAAGCACAAATCAGTCCACACAGGACAACAAGTCAATCATACTGAAGGTATTGATTGAAAGTCAAGACTCAGCTCACATAGGTATACTACTCATGAAGAGGGGTGGAGTTGATTAGATGTAGCCTCTGAATCATCTCCCCTGCCGAACCCACGTAGGATCCTAGCGCAGAAGTCGTCACTACCGAACCCACGGAGGATCCAAGTATAGTATTCATCGCTTCCGAACCCACGAAGGATCCAAATATAGTCGACGTCGCAGCTGAACCCACAGAGGATCCTAGTGCAGAAGTGACCACTATATTGTGAGTCTTTGATATTAGTATTTCATTATGGGTAAAATCAATGTAAAACTCAAATTTATGCTTTAGTGAATGTCTAGGTAGTTTCTTTGGAAATACATCAATGTATTCTTACATAATAGGTACATCCTCAATTTGAATATTACCTTCTCTATCCATAGTTTTAATTTTCTCTTCATCCTCATGAATTTCATTAATAATATATATTAGGGTTGTATCTGGAAAAGTCCTTGATAATGATTTCTCTTAATTTATGATAAATAATTATACATCTTCATGACTAATAATAATTTTGATATCCTTGAAATAAATTTTTTCATCACATCTTGATAAAATTCATTAGAAAGGATTATATTAATTTAAACCACAATTATGATAACAGAGTCTACAATTAAAGACAATTTTTTGTGTCATAATGGGTATTACCTCACACATCGATGTTTTATTGTGGATTCCACTAGGATTTTTTACTAACAAATCAATTATTAAGGTTTTAGATAAATATCTATTTTTTTGAAAAACATAGAAGATATGAAAGTGTTTGATGATCTAGAATCAAACAAAGTATTGTATAAATTTTAGAATTTGGTTAGAGTATATCATCCCACATCATTGGGTACTTCCACCTCAGTTGTAGTAATTACATAATCTTTTCCATCACTCTTTAGCCTCATCTATGGTATATTATCTAGACTCATGGAATATTGGTTTGAATAATCCCACATAACAATGCTATTGAAACATGGGATATTAGTGAAATATTTCTTCCCCTTGCATCAATGGGACATATGATCCTTTTCACTACAAAAGTAACGAACTCCCATTACCATCAAGAATTTACCATAATGTTGGTTTCCATAATTTTCAAATTATGGGTATTTCTTCATCATATTCATCAATTTTAATGCATTATATTTTTCTTGGTGTTCAAATGACCTATTATTCTATTGAATCCCTTTATATATTTAACATCTAGATATTCCTTCTTTTTTTATTCATTATAAAATTATTTCATGATATTATGAAAAGGTTTTAGATAGCATCTTTATTCAGATTCATGGATTAATACGTTAAAAAATATGGGAAATCTTGCAATATATATTACGTATTTAATTTGAAGCATATCTGGATATTCTTGAAAATGTAGGCTTATACTCTCCCACTCTAACAACCCATATTTTTATCAAGGTACATGTCATTATTTTTGTTTGAATTCCATTAAATGGAGCCAATAATGGTTTCTAATCAAGTAAAGGTGGTCTTGGGTGCATCTGGGGATCATTCGGATTCTGGTGCCCCAAAATGGGTATAAAAGAGTGGCCCGTATGGTTAAGGAAAACTGTTCTTCCAAGACCACACAATCACTCTGAAACTGTGGGGTTGTAGAATGTTCAGACCTAGGATCCACATGGTTTTTATGAAATAATGTGATCCTAGGAGTGAGACTGTGTAGTGTTGTAGAGTTTTGGGACATATCCCTTGTTCATAGTCTGCGCACAGTTAGATAAACTGTATTCTTAACCATTTAGTGTTCCCCTAAGTAGCAGTGACTAGAACTAGGTTATCATAGAGTGTGTCCAAAAGTGCATCCAAACTATGTCCCCTTATTTTTTCGAGTGAAATGACATTTTTACTCATCTTAAATTCTTTTTTCCTTGAATTCTCCCTCTTCCTCTCTCCAGTGGTTGTTCTTGGTTTCTCTCCACCTGTGAGCTCCCAGATACCTCAATTTTGGATTTGAGCTAACTTTCTGATCCTAGGTCCTATTCCAGATCCATATTAAGTGTTGGATCCATATATTTATATTCTAAAATCCTCTCCCTTCCTATCTTTGTTTATTTCTAAATCAATTGTTAGATTTAGGTGCATGATCGTTTTCCCGATTATTAGGGTGTTGGACTATTTCTTATATTTCTTCTAATTAACATTGAATCTAAGGCCCATATCATGTTAGGAGTTGGCTACAGCCTTAAGGTTGGTGGTTTAGTAATATTCCCCATGTGTTTTTGATGCTTTGTTGAAATGTTATTGTGTTGCATGCCAAATTTTCATGAGAGTCCCCTTTTATTTGTTTTCATGATAAAACATTGATCATAAAACCATGATATACACCTAGTAGTCCTTATTTAGTAGTTTAGAGATTATTTATTACATTTATGGACACCCCTTTGGTGTGACACATTGAATTTGAACATATAGGTAATTAATAATTTCCTAGTACACCATTTTAGCATTCAGATTATACACAATCTGTAATTTCCCTTGATGTAAATTTTTATAGGACCCAATGAACCTCTTAGGTTTTTGGATCAACCTATAATTGGAATTTCCCATGTAGAGAATTACATTATTTGACCATGTATCCTTCTAAATGGATCTTTGAGATTTATAACTTGAGTGGCCTTGTTCAAGTAAATTGATTGGTTTAATTAAGTTAACTAGATAATCCATGATGGTATCCCTTTCTTTAAATGCATTCATGTAATTAAAGTTAATGACTTATAATGGTGATTTGTCCATTCCTATTCCTTTTAAATCAAAAGTAATAAATTGAATAGTAAGGAATTATATATATCGAGCATGGTAAATAAGATTCATGGGAAGTAATTCCACATAACATATCTTGTTAGTGTAATATGCCTTGTTATGGATATGGTACAATGGTAAGGGTTTTTTTGAAAATGGAGGTATGATGATCCCTTACATCAAGTGTTGAGCATGACGTCTCACACAAAAAAAACTATTAAGATAGTGGCATTGAAGCACCACATTCCCTTATTTGATTGATAAAATGTTTCTCATTCACCATCCCAAGTATCAGGCATGAAATCTCACACTCTTATTTGGATATAGGGAATGTGACTTATTTCATAAGCTTTTAGGCTCATTAGACTGGTCATGGATGTTTGATTTACGCCCCGGCCTAGATAGGAACAAGTATTTCAGGTATATCGCCACTTATGTTCACATGTACTTAGTTCATATCTATGTATGAAATATACAATTAAACTATATATATATATATTACTATATATATTGTAACTGATCATACTTTTATTCTAGCCATGAGTCGAAGTAGGTTGACCATCTAGATGTCATATAGAAACTTTATATTGCTGATTATTTATTTTATTATTGGTTTTCCTATTCTATATATATTTGCACACTGTTTAGTTATGATCACTACTCAGATTACTTATAGACACCATTGGTGGTGGCATAATGGGATTTACATATCATACCATACTCGAGCTACCATTGTTACCCAAAAATATTATCTTCTTTCAGGTATAAATAAGTTAAAAGGCCACATCACAAGTTATTGATATGAAATACCTATAAATAGAGCATAGGAGTAGATGATTGAGAATTTTATCAAGATGCTAGTGGATGAGTTACTTTTCATTTTTTTACATTTTATATAGTATGATTTTATGCCTATCCTTTGTTACCCATTTTTATATTATCATGCCATGCATCCATGTATATGACATTGTAGATTGAATTTTTTTTTTTTTCAGTTGTTCTATTCTATTTATTCTTTTTCTACTAATTCATTTATTAATTCTATTTGGGATAATGTCTTCTATATATGAATTAATATAATTGTATCCACAGTTCCACTATGATAGAAGGGTAGAGTCTCCCCACCATTCCACTTTTTCACCCTCACTACTAGTCGACACCCTCAATAGAACGAGGAGGCATTCTTGAGGCTACATGACCCATTGTCTCAGGGAACATTTTAAGTGGACCATGGGTTTGGATGATAAAATGTCATATCATAGGATTTTTTTCATTTGTCTTATTGTTTGAATTTTTGATACAAGACTAGGAGTTAAATGAATTTTGAAATAACCCTGTGCTAGGACATAGCTAATCAATGTATAAGGAAAACCCAAATTACATAGTATAGGTAATTTCATTTATTGATTATGCTATTTATAGTTGATATGAATTCATAATTGGGGCGAAAAAAAGTTTTCTAGTGTTATTGGAATTCCTATGATTGAAGTGAGGTTTCGTTCAACCAAGGTATGATGAAATGAGGGTTTTTCGTGACATCAATCATCATTATCAGGAACCCTACAAGAAATATGCCAGACATTTTTCCATGTCATGTCTATTTTTGGTGTGCATTTTCCTATTTATTATTTATAGTGCCTTGAATATTTATTTAATTGAGCTAAAACTTATTATAGTAATTGGAAAAAATAAATTATACAGAAATTGTATACCATAACCTAGTAGTGTTTTTTTGAATAGGTTAATGAAGATACCTTAATTATCCTATTATGGTATGTTGATTGAAGGAAAATTGATCGCATGGGCTGGAAATGTTATGGTGTAGGTTATATATATTTCATATTTTGATTCAAAAGGAGTGTGAACCCTTATTGATCGAAAATGGTAATCAACCTAATTCATCCCTTTAAAGTGATTTAATTTTTGAAAAAATCAAATGATTAAAATAAATTTGGATTTTAATGTGAAATTGGCTACCATATACTTGTGAAACTGAGGCTCATACCTGAACCTAGAATTGGTAGTGGGTATATGGGTATCTCTTATGATACTATGGCCTCTTATCATATCTTGTAGTGCATATACCTGGATTTTGAGTAGGTAGAGATGGGTGATCATTTTTGTAGGAAGGATTTACTCCTATCATATTTTTCAATCCATAATCATTTCAGTTGCTTAAATATCTTCTGAGGAATTCGTTTGGTATTTTATCATTATGCTACCAAAATGTACTCTGTTCACATACCCTAAAGGTAGTGATGACCATGAAATTGAGGTGGTGGGCCTTAATCCACCAATGATTTTTCTTGCAGTTCTACTTATGTCACATATTAAAATTATGGATATGGGAATAGATGCCCAGTTCTTAGTGTTATTCTTACATATGTTGTAGCCTATGAAACGAGTTGGCTGACCAACCCTGAGTAGGAAAAAAATAGCTCTAAAATTTCAATAACGTCATCCTCCAACATTTTCAAGGGATGGAAGAACTCATGATACAAAATATTGGAATGAAAATTTTATTTCATTATTTTACAATTTGGATATGCATCTGAAGAGGAGGATCAATCTAGCTACGTATATGCTATGTGATTCTGTCAAGAGGTGAAGGGATGTAATCACCCAGGCAGATCAGTATCATGATACGATCTAGGTGGATATCTAAAAAAACATATATGACAAATTATTTCCCTATACTTTGAGGGGTGATAGATATAGGGAAATCATGGACCCATAATAGGGGATCATGCAAGATATGGAGTACATTTACCATTTTACAGAGCTAAAATGATTTACAATGGCTCTACTGAGTGATGAAATTATGACTGTCAGGTAATTCAAGGATGGGATGGTATACATCATCTATTTGTTGGTCAACATGTTCAAGTTGAAAACTATTTATAAAATCATCATCCAAAACCATATTACATAATGAAAATTGAGGGTTGATGATGTTGTGATTTCGGGTGAATCGGCACTTAGAGCAACCAGTGGTTCCTCTTTTAGGAGAAAGAGACATTTTTAGGATACATGTATAGGTAGCATCTATTAGGCTCTTCATTAAGATATCTTAATTATATGTCACCATTGTGGAAAATTAGTACACAGAAATCCCCAATTCAAGCATGATCCATTTAAGTGAAAAGGATTTGGAGGGAAGGGAAATATCTAGTACTTCTATAAGACTCTCCCTCTTGTGCCTAGAGAGTGTGGATCTACACATAAACCAAGATCAAGAGAGGGTATATTAGGATCAAGTTAGGTAGGAATCTATAATACAACAAGCTGATCAGGCCAAGATGGTGATCGATGTAGAGATAGTCAGAATTATGAGTCTCAGTGCCAATAAAGCAGGATTATCAGAGTAGTTAGGCAATGGCTTTGTCACGAACCAGCCCGGGTACCCTGGTAACCCGATAACCAAGCTGGCCCTGACATAGCTCGAAGGGAGTTCCCAATCCCCATGGGTCGGAGACTAGCACCTGACATCGTACAACATACAAGTGGGAACGATTTCTGCTATAAGAATGCAGAAGCAAAATAAACAAGACAATATGCATGAAAAAAAATAAAATCCACTGGGAGTAATGTACCAGAAAACAAAGAGGCATAAAAATCCCAAACTACAAAAACCCAAGTACTAAAAATGGGAAAACAACCCCAAGGCCCCTAAGGACACAACTCACCAAGACCAAAGTTCAACAGTTGGATCCCCCTCCAAGAGGTCCCTTCCCTTTGTTCGAACCTGGAAGAAGAAAGTCTACAAACACCCGAAGGAAAAAGTAGGGTGTGAGCCTAAGCCCAGTAGGATACCACCAAATATTCCGTAACAGATTCCAAATATAGATTATCCAAATAAAAGCTTTCAATTTTCAAATAAATAGGTTTCACAAGTCAAAATCATATTTTAACAAAACATGCTATACATTTTCAAATGATGGAAAAATTACTTTAAGAAAAGGCTTTACAATGATGGAATATTTTTAAAATAATGGCTTAAGAAAAAATTTATATAAAATAGTTTATATAAATTCATCAGGCATGTAAAGCAGTTCAAAAGCATTGGCATATATTTATATCTCAAATATAAATAAATAATCGAGGAACATGGTCATCTGCCAAAAGGTATGATAGTATTAACTAGTTATAGGATTCTGCACTCTCTATGTGAACTTAGAAAAATGTATACACACACATCCCTATGACACTGGCCAAAGAACACTTATCACCAACTCGTCAGGGATGTGACCCTCCACAAGTATGTTTTAGAATGTTTTCATAGCATAGAGTGTATCCAAATAACTTACTAACTACCTAAGGCTTGCATGCACTCTTATATGATGGGAAAACTATTTTAAGAATGCTTAAAATACAATAAATCCCATTATTCCATTTCAAAAGTTCCAATTTCATTCCATTTAAAACCAAAACAGGTTTTATTCCAAACATGCCTTTTTCACAAGATAAACCAATGGGTTTCTATCAAATCATTTTAAGAAATTTTCACCAGTTTGAAATCCATTCAAAACCAATTCCATCATCACACAAGTTATTTCCACAATTAAATTCAACAATTTAATTGAAATAATTTCCATCAAATCCACAATTTAAATTAAACAATTTAAATCAGCAAATTTCCATAAACACACCCAATTCAATAGAATTGGGGTTTTCCAAATTTCCATGCCAAAACCATTTCAAATATCTCGATTCACTTGAATTGAGTTTTTATCAATTTAATTGAAAGAAAATTTGATCAATTTAATTTAAATCAACAATTGAAATAAATCAAGAAAATACAATGATAATCAATTTGGTAAGTCAGGATGGAACCACCTACATCAAAGGTTTTTACGAAAACCACAATGGTTGAGAACGCTCAAGAAAACCGGGTTGCTTCTTCAAGAACCCGACTTAGATCTCTTCTAATAGCAAGATCAAGACCAAATATCATTATATTTGGCTTCCACACACTTAGATCTACCCATAACGGGCGTAGATCTAAGAAACCGAGAGAAGAGGAGAAGTAGATCTAAATAGATCTAAGAAACTGATCAAGAATGATGAAGAACGATCACATACCTCAAGAATCCATATTCGATTCACCAAGAGGAACCTTTGGATCACCTCCGGAATGATGGGAGAACCCTCTATGACCTTAGGAGAAGAAAAATACCGAGTTAGGTCTGCTTAAGAGAAAAAAAATGAGGCACTTAGAGGAAAAAATGAGTGAGATCCACTTTTATAGGATCTCATTTAAGTGACTGCATGATTAGTTCACACGGTTTGACAAACCGTGTGCTAGCCGTGGGTTAGCTACTGCCTCGACCACCCTTCACGCACAGTTTGGCCGCACGTTTAGACAAACCATGCATTGCCCATGCGGAAGCTACTACCTCCAAGACCAACTACGCACAGTTTGGACGCACGGTTTAGACAACCCGTGCGCCGCCCGTGCAACTTCCCCTTTGCCCCAAAACAACATTTAAAGTTCTCCTGGATCTCGCATTCGTCCCTAATCCAAAACATAGGTACTCAGAAACATCAAAAGTACCTGAAAACGTAACGTGATATTACAACCTTCCCACCATAAGATCTTTCTATCCCCAGAAAGCCTATGAAGAAACCTCCACATCAAAAAGATGAGACCACTGCTATCTCATTAGTGCCTCCCTTTCCCACATCTCATGAGACTCAGAACCATGATGCCATAGTACATGGACCAGAGGTATCGTTTTCCCACGAAGTACCTTGGTCTCAGAATCAACAATCCTGACTGGTCGTTCAGTCACAGATAAATTTGGTTCAATCTCAAGATCACACCAGCTCAAAACATGAGATGGATCATAGAGATACTTTTAGTGTTGTGATAAATAGAACATGTTATGTATCGACGTCAACTTTGGTGGTAGATCTAGGTAGTAAGAAACTTTCCCTACATGAACAACAACCTCAAAAGGTCTCACAAAATGAGTAGAAAGCTTCCCTTGCCTCCTAAGCCATCGATGACCTAATCGGGGTAAAGCTTTCAAGAACACCTTGTCACCAATTGAGAACTCTAAAGATTTATGAAGACAATCAGCATAAGACTTGTACCGACTCTGTGCTTTCAATATTCTCTGATGAATCAACTGGATCTTATCTGTCATCTCTTGGACCAAACTCGATCCTACCAAAGAACTTTCACCAATCTCCGACCAACATAAAGGATATTTACAAGGATGACCATACAAAGCCTCAAAAGGAGCCATTTTGATCACAAACTGGTAACTGTTGTTATATGAAAACTCAAATATCCCTAGATGATCATCCCAAAACCCACCAAAGTCGAGAACACATGCGTGAAGCATATCCTCAAGGATCTGAATAGCTCTCTCTGTCTGGCCATCTGACTGTGGATGGTAGGCTGTGCTTAAACGGACCTGAGATCCCAGTTCCTCCTGAAGGGCTCTCCAGAAGCAAGAAGTGAACCAAGGATCCCTATCAGAGTCTATAGCAGATGGAACTCCATGCAAACGAACACTTTCTTTCACATAGATATTTCCCAACTCCTCAACTTTGGTTGTATCCCGAATAGGTATAAAGTGATCCGACTTGGTCAGCCTATCGATCACAACCCATATCGCATTCTTCTTCCTTTGGGTTTGAGGTAACCCAACCACAAAGTCCATATAGATTTCATCCCACTTCCATGTAGGGATGGGAAGTGGTTGAAGAAAACCCGAAGGTTTCCGGTGCTCGTCTTTCACCTGCTGGCATATATAGCAACAAGATACAAACTCAGTAGTGTCTCATCTCATAACTGGACACCAGAACTGCCGTCGCATGTCATAGAACATCTTCTTGGTTCCTGGGTGTACAACCCACTGAGAGTTATGGAAATCCCCCATCGCATCCTTCCTTGCCGATAACGACACAACATAATGATTTCGATAACACAGAACACCCTATTTGGAGAACGAACACTGGGTGTCAGTCTCCCCACCATAAAGAGAGTCCCTAATGCTACGAAATTCATTATCCAGTTGTTTTTCCTGAATAATTAACTCGAGGAGAGTAGAAGTCAACTGAACACTGGTTAAAGAAACTTCATTCCCCTTCCACTGAACTTCAATATGCAACTGAGCAAAAAGAGCCATCAAACTCCACTATTCTGAAGATTCTTTCATAGCCTGTGATGGAAGTTTCCTGATTAACGCATCTGCAACTACATTCCCTATCACTGGGGTATAGGTAATGTCAAAGTCAAAATATTGCAGGTACTCCACCCAACGCCTTTGGCATATATTAAAATCTTTTTGAGAGAAGATATAACTCAAGCCCTTGTGGCCTGAATACACAGTAAACCTTTCTCCATAAAGTTAATGTCTCCAACACTTAAGTGCGTGCATTATAGCTGAAAGTTCAAGGTCATGGGTAGGATAGTTCTTCTCATGAGTCTTAATCTGATGATATCCATAGGCAAAAACATGATTACCTTGCATAAGGACACATCCCAAACCTGAAATCGATGCATCACAGAAGACCACATAACCTATCCCAGCCTCAGGAAGAGTTAACACCATCACAGTAGTCAAAAGATTCTTTAGCTCAACAAAAGAACTCTGAAATTTATAATTCCAGGAAAACTTTACTCCCTTTTGAGTCAGAGCAGTCATTGGAGAAGCTAACTTTGAGAAGCCTTTAACAAATCAGCGATAATATCCTGCTAAGCCCAAGAATCTCTAAATCTCAAAAACATTTCGTGGTTGTTACCAAGTCATAACAGCCTTTACCTTCTCAGGATCAAATAATATTCCTTGTTCTAACATGAAATGTCCCAATAATTTCACTTCCCAAATCCAAAAATCACACTTTGAAAGCTTGGCATAAAATCGCTGATTCCTTAGAAGTCTCAGAACTGTTCTCAGATGATGAAAATGATCCTCCTCAGACATGGAGTAGACAATAATGTCATCCAAAAATACTACCATGAAAGTATCTAGATACTCAAGGAAAACCTTGTTCATCAAAGCCATGAAAACTGTAGGATAATTTGTTAGGACGAAAGGCATAACAAGGTACTCATAATGGCCATACCTACTCCGAAAAGTGGTCTTATGAATGTCAAATTATTTTATCCTCAAATGATGGTAACCCGATCAAAGATCAATTTTTGAAAACCACTTCTCCCCTTTCAATTGATCAAACAAATCATCAATTCATGGTAACGAATATTTTTTCATTATCGTAACTCGATTGAGCTTTCGATAATCAACACATAAGTGAAGAGAACCATCAGCCTTCTTGGTGAAGAGAACTAGTGCTGCCTAAGGTGACACACTCGGGCGTATAAAACATTTCTCAAGAAGATCATCTAACTGAGACTTTAGTTATTTTAGTTCAGCTGGATCCATTCGGTAAGAGGGAATAGAAACTGGTTGAGTACCGGGCATTAAGTCAATAGAAAAATCAACCTCCCTTACTGGTAGCAAACCAGAGAAGTCAGAAGGAAACACATCGGGAAACTCAGCGATGATTGGAGGAATATCACCACACATTGAATCTCTATCTAGATCAAAAGCAAACACTAATATAAATTTCCCCAACTCTGGATAATAGGGTATAGCTCTGCTTGACCTTGGGTCCCATTATCCTTGAAAAACAAGAGGCACACCACTGGGTGGAGTAAGGTAGACCCGTCGAAGATAACAATCGATCTGGGATTTATTAGAAATGAGCCAATCCATCCCAAATATGATGTCAAAATATTTCATGTCGAGAACCAAAAAACTCCAAGCATGATAAACATCTGATAGAGAGAAGACACAAACAGGACTACGGAGACCCTTCTCTCTCATTGTACCAAGGGGTGTAGTAATATCCATCGCACAAGATAAAAGCTCCATAGGTAGATTAAGAATATTAACAATATGGGTTGAAATAAACGAGTGAGATGCACCGATATCAAAAAGAGTTGTCACTAAAGATGAAACTATAGTAATGGTACCTCTCATAGTTTCAGGACCTGTATCAGCTACCTCTGGAATCTCTTCCACTGTGTGAAGAAGCTTCGTTCCGGATGCCTGTGGCTGGAACCCTTTTGTACGTGAATAATTTGATTTTCCTGCAGTTTCTGGAGGTGTTGATGATCCTGTTCCACTATGTGAAGTAGATAAGTGATGGAATAATCTCTGTAAGTTCCCTAAATGTCCGTAGGAGCTATAGTTCTTGGGTTCCTCAGTGCAAACCCTCTTAGAATGTTCTGTATTTCCACACTGATAGCAAGTCAATGAACCCCTCCTATTGCTACCGGAGGTCTGGAATGACTCTGTTGTCGATAACTACCATGAGAAACGTCACGCTTCCATTTTACTTTAAAGGAACCAACAATGCCACTAGGAGGGAAATGAACTTCCTTCAACCCTGACTTTCCTGCCAAGTCCTTTTCAACCATCATCTTCCTATCCAGCACATTAGTATAAGTGGGTAGCTTCAGTAAGAAAACATGAGAACAGATATCTGATCGAAGTCCCAACTCGAATCGTCAAGCCTTCATCCTCTCATTAGATACAATCTCAGGAGCAAACTGTAACAGCTTAGAAAAACAATTTGAGTACTCAGTCATGATTTTGTTGGCCTTCTCAAGCTTGAAAAACTCCATAGCCTTGGCCAACACCATTGATTCTAGATAGAACTGGTTAGTGAAAATAACCCTAAAGTCTTTCCACTCCAAACCCTCATGTTTCCCAGCCGCCACCATTGTGTCCCACTATCTCCTAATTGGTCCCTCCAGTACGAAGGTGGCGCACTTCACCTTGATCACATCAGGTGTCTCCAAGAACCCAAACAGGCGTTCAATCTTACTCAACCATTCCTCAGCATTTTGAGGGTTAGTGGAGACTTTGAAAACTGGTGGATTCTGGCGTAGGAACTCTTGAGAACGATTTCAGAGAATCTCACTATGAGGATCTATAACTGGATCTTGAACAGGAACTGGAGGTGGTGCCTGTCCTAGAGCTTGGATAGTGTGAATAATCACCTCAACTAGACTCGGATCCATAATAGGACTCGCTTGATGAGATTCAGTAGCATCATCGTTTTGGATTTGATTCCTATATCTTCTTGGAGGCATGATGCTACACAGCATAAAAAGACATACATTAACACTCAAACTGAGTAACAAGGAAAACTATTCTTAATAGAAGGGATAACAAGATTTGGATTCCACTCTATCCAAATCAAAACAGGGAAAATACTAGAACTAATCCACAAGTCGTATTTCCCTAACCAACCCTGGTGACTTAAGGTTCATTGTGGTGAGAGATGGCCAGGTACTCAATCACAACTATCTCCTAAGTCCCAACAAGAATACTCAAATGCATACTGTAATCAAGGCAAGATGCTTAACCTGCCCTATGATACCACTTTGTCATGAACCAGCCCGGGTACCCAGTAATCCGATAACCGATCCAGCCTTGACATAGCTTGAAGGGTGTTCTTGATCCCCACGAGTTAGCGACTAGCACTTGACATCGTACAACATACAAGTGAGAACGATTTCTGCCACAAGAATGCGGAAGAAAAATAAAAAAGATAGTATGCATGATAAAAAGAAACTCCACTGGGAGTAATGTACCAGAAAACAAAGAGGCATAAAAAGCTCAAAGTACTACAACCCAAGTACTAAAAATGGGAAAATGGCCCCAAAGTCTCTAAGGAAACAACTCACCAAGACCAAAGTTCAACAGCTGGATCCACCTCCAAGAGGTCCCTTCCCTTTGTTCGAACCTGGAAGAAGAAAGTCTACAAACACCCGAAGGCAAAAGTAGGGTGTGAGCCTAAGACCAGTAGGATACCACCAAAGATTCCGTAACAGATGCCAAATACAGATTATCCAAATAAAAGATTTCAATTTTCAAATAAATAGGTTTCGCAACTCAAAAGAATATTTTAACAAAACATGCTATACATTTTCAAATGATGGAAAAATTACTTTAAGCAAAGGCTTTACAATGATGGAATATTTATAAAACAATGGCTTAAGAAAAACATTTATATAAAATAGTTTATATAAATTCAACAAGCATGTAAAGTAGTTCAAAAGTATTGGCATACATTTATATCTCAAATATAAATAAACAAGCGAGCAACATGGTCATCTGCCAAAAGGTATGATAGTATTAACCAGTTATAGGATTCCACACTCTCTATGTGAACTCAGAAAAATGTGTATACACACATCCTTATGACACTGGACAAAGGAGACTCATCACCAACCCGTTGAGGATGTGACCCGACGCAAGTATGTTTTAGAACGGTGTCATAGCGTAGAGTGTATCCAAATAACTCACTAACTACCTAAGGCTTGCATGTGCTCTTACATGATGGGCAAACTATTTTAAGAATGCTTAAAATATGATCAATCCCATTCCTCCATTTCAAAAGTTCCAATTTCATTCCATTTAAAACCAAAACAGGTTTTATTCAAAACATGCCTTTTTCACAAGATAAAACCAATGGTTTTCTATCAAATCATTTTAAGCCATTTTCACCAGTTTGAAATCCATTCAAAACCAATTCCATCATCACACAATTTATTTCCACAATTAAATTCAAAAATTTAATTGAAATCATTTCCATAAAATCCAAAATTTAAATTAAACAATTTAAATAAGAAAATTTCCATAAACACACCCAATTCAATGGAATTGGGGTTTTCCAAATTTCCATGCCAAAACCATTTCAAATATCTCGATTCACTAGAATCGAGTTTTTATCAGTTTAATTGAAAGTAAATTTGAGAAATTGAATTTAAATAAACAATTGAAATAAATCAAGTAAATACAATGATAATAAATTTGGTAATTCGGGACGAAACCACCTACATCAAAGGTTTTGACAAAAACCACAACGGTCAAGAACGCTCAAGAAAATCGGGTTGCTTCTTCAAGAACCCACCTTAGATCTCTTATCCTAGAAAGATCAAGACCAAATATCATTATATTTGGAATCCACACACTTAGATCTACCCATAATGGGCATAGATATAAGAAACCAAGAGAAGAGGAGAAGTAGATCTAAATAGATCTAAGAAACCGATCAAGAATGATGAAGAACGATCACATACCTCAAGAATCCAGCTTCGATTCACCAAGAAGAGCCTTTGTATCACCTCCAAAATGATGGGAGAACCTTCTCTGACCTTAGGAGAAGAAAAATCCCGAGTTAGGGCCGCTTAGGAGGAAAAAACGAGGCACTTAGAGGTAAAAATGAGTGAGATCCACTTTTATAGGATCTCATTTAAGTGGCCGCACAGTTAGTTCGCACGGTTTGACAAACTGTGCGCGAGCCATGCGTTAGCTACTGCCTTGGCCACCCTTCACGCACGGTTTGGCCACACAGTTAGACAAACTGTGTGCTACCCATGTGGAAGCTACTGCCTCCAAGACCAACTATGCACGGTTTGGCCGCACAGTTTAGACAACCCGTGCGCCGCTCGTGCGACTTCCCCTTTGCCCCAAAACAACATTTAAAGTTCTCCTGACTCTCCCATTCGTCACTACTCCAAAATAGCGGTACTCAGAAACATCAAAAGTACCTGAAAGCGTAACATGATGTTATGGGCTTAGTGTAACAACCCAATGTTTTATCAATGAAAATTATATTCTTATAAATATTCCATAAAATCACATGAAATCACAACAAAATGAACTAATAATTACTATGTGACTTTTAAACATAATTTTGACACTTCTGTTTTTTGAATTTCAAAAATATGACATACATGATTTTGATCGGTAAGATGTTTGAAGTCTAATGGATGAAACATAATATTTGGTGAATATTAACCCACCCTTATGAATAATAACATACCCATATGAATATTAATATGACACTTATGAATAGTGAATCTTCCAGAAAAAATAGTATCCTCACCCATGAATGTATAAATAAAATTTAGGCATCTTATAAGTAATAATATGACCATAGTAAAAGTAATGGTGTTTTTGTAAGTCATAAATAATCAACTAAAATTAATTATTTAATTTAAAAGATTTTTTTTCCAAAATTGTGTTCATAAATTAATAATTTTACGTCTTCTGGGTTTATGGTAATTTTACAAGACCTTATATAATTTTTTAAAGCATTATAAAATCAGTTATAGTTTTAAAATTTGTATTTTTCAAGTAAATTATGATTTTAATTAAAAATTAAATTAATAATATTTATATATATTTTTTAAAAAATGAAGTTCATTTTTGAATTATACAAATCTAAAAATGGTTAAGGTTAATTTTTTGGAATTTTCAAAAATAGTTTAATTTTTATGAATAGTAAAATACGATAATTCACAATAAATGCTAAAACCTAATTTTCTACATCATGCTTGAGTCATGGATGATGTAAATAGCCATTAGTTATAACTCACATGCACATATTAATGTTTTTTTCATAATAATAATTAAAATTTCAAGTCTTATGGAAAAATAATTAACTAATGATTATAATTTTAAGAAAGCCCTTCTCCCCTCCACTATAAAAACCACCCACACTCACCTCTTCTCTTCACTCCTCTCAAGACTTGTGTCGTCTTTAAATTATGCCCAAATCTCTCCCCAAAACCTAACCCACATTCATCACCCCTTAGTATCATAAAATTACCAAATCCTCTCCACTTAATAGGATCTCATAGAATATTGAATTAGGAGGTAAATTCCTCTTTTCTTTTCTTTCATTTTCATTTCAAGTTCATTTGTTTTCTTTTCTATCCTTACTATGCTCATAAAATTTTTATAAAAACTCTATTACATTACATGTACTATAATGTTGTTATGATAATAAAATAAGTTATTATCATCTCTCCTTCACCAATATTTTATTTTTGTAGTAAAGAAATCATCCGAGATGTGTTAATTTACCTCATTCAAAGACGATGGGCTTTCAATTTTTTTTTACTATATTCAATTATGGTCATGAAACCATTTTCATGTTTGAACCAGAACATAACATATGTATTATGTCTCATCTATTTTTATGGAATATTTTTGTGCACATGGTTTTGATTTATAAAAGAAAATGTGTTCATTATGGTTAAAAACCGCTAATTAACCCAAAAGGTTGTCACTAATGTTTTATATAGTGATTCAAATTCAGTCTAAGTAACCAAATTAAATCTCCAAACTTGTAGCCTTATTTATTTTAAATAATAAAATATAACTTCAATTCTGGACAACCACTCTAATTATACATGTGTATCTGAACATGAATACAAGTTAACCGATCATTAAAACTAAGGAAACAAACGGACCCAAACAATGAAATTGAACCTCATAAATAATCAAAAAGGGTTTGAATGAACTCAAAAAGGTTATACAAAATAGTTTACATGTAAAATATCTTCTGGAATTATTAATTAATGAACCTAATTTTATTATACATGTCATTTATATCAAGTGGAGAACACCATCTGACTTAAGGTAATGGATCCTCTCTATTTCACTTTTATTCAAGAATGTCCTCTATGTTACGCCCTTTTACGTGTAATTACTAATGATGGGGTATGATTTCTCACCTCACCCAAACTTTCCTCCCAATTTATAAGTGATGATACTCCCCTTTATCTCTCAAAAATTTCTCTTAAGTACACCCGATACTATGCCGATAATCCATAGGGGATTCTACCAGAACCTCTTTAGTTCCTTCGAGTTGCCTTATCATCATTTTTCCAAAATGAAGTTATCTTGTATTTTTATGTGAATCTTCTAAATTAAATGTATATGTACCCAAATTCATTTATCATGACCCTTTTATCATTTTATTTCTGGGATATACATATTTTTAAGTGATTTCCTCCTCAATACTTCCCGATAAGCAAAAATGTTTTGAGGGAACTTCTTGAATTCTTACCCGATTTCAAGTAAACTCAATCCTCTATATTAATACACAATTAACTTCATAAAATATTTATTTTTATTATGAAAACCATACTGTTTATCTAATAATTTATATAAAATATTATTCCCTTCTCTATTTTAAAGGCTCTATAGTATTTTCCTTAAAACCACACAAAAATGTTTTAATGCTAAAATTTAATAAATAATTTTCTTACGTGATTTTAACTTATACTTGAAATCACTTACCATGATACATGACTTTTATTTCCCTTGTGAATGTCCATGTATATTTTATTTCCTTTCTTTCATTGACACTTTTATGATACACCCATTTGATATTCTTTATGACATGATTGTGGTACCGAATTCTTTCCATGGTTAACCCTTATGTTTATGTAGGATTGATAATGTATGATTCATTATGTGGAAAAAATATTCTTTAAAAGTTAATATGGGTTGTCCTAGATATATCTCTAATCATTGGGTAAATTTGAGCCTCAAGAGGTGTTATGTGTGACGGTCTTGGCAGTTAGCCTTGGCTTGTTCTACCATGTGCAATAGTCATGGCGGTTAGCCTTGACTTGTGATAAAGTCATGTTTTATGTTTCTACCTCATTATTATGAATCCATGCTTATATGATTCTATGTTTATATGTTATTATTCCATATGTACATGGATTTTTATATCGTCATGTCATTCCATCTATCCCATGTACTAATACTTTGTTCTTATGGTTATTCCCTTACTGGGATATTTAGCTCATCCCTTTGTTCATGTGTTCCCAAGGATACCCTATGAATATGTAAGGTATCAATGGAAGTTAGGACCTATTTATGAAGATTAAATTAATAATTTTTTTGTTCCATGTTTTATGTTTTATGTACCTATTCTTCAAAGACACTAGACTTCATGGTACTTGGTTTGTACTCTAATTTATAATTATGATTAAAATCATGTAATGTCACATGTAAAAGGATAGGGTCACTGTAGTTGGTATTATAATATGGTTTAGTTAGTTTTGGAGATTAGAAATAGGGCACTTTAGTAATATTCTTAACGATGATACTAAGTATAAGAAAACATCACTATATTTTGGTAAGTATAGAGTAAGTAGTTTATCAAGAAAATATATCCCTGTATGGATACAAAAAATTAGAGGTGCCTCTAGCATAGATGTATCTAGGGGTAAAACCTAAAAACACAGCTTTGATCTAGACTCTAACGGGAACTGGTGCATGAAAACGGGACTTGCTGTACTCTTGGTTTGACACTCCTAGGGGATATGATTTAGTAAATTCATGAGCTTAGTAAAAACCATTATTAATGTAATAAAAGAATCCCATAAGATTATAAGTTAATAAATAGATCAAGGATAAACTAGAATGAAACCTAGAAAATCACAAGTTAGGATATTCTTCTCCATTACATGATTATCCTCTTATGTTAAATGTTTCCTTTTTTATGCTCAATAGCTATGTATTTAATACCTCTAATTGTACGATCTTTTTCATTATTGATGGAGGGAAATAGAAGAAAAAGTTACAACAATCAACGTGATAGGGAATATTGATATTTCCCTAATGATATGACAAATATGATGGGAATAGATGCTAAAAAATTCATGACAACAATGGATCAGATGGCCCAATTTATTAATAATATCGTGTCTCATGTCAAACACCCTCCTCCTCTAAGAAAAGAGAAAGTTTCCATTGAACCCATCATGTGGAAAAGACCTCCCGTGTTTAGTGAATCTTCCAATCCCCTTATTGCGGAATAGTGGATTAACTCCATTGAAAAGATATTATCTGTCCTCTAGTGCTCAGAAGAAGAGAAAGTTGTGTTGGATGTATATCGTTTTGATGGGGGAAGTTGATCAGTGGTGGAAACTAATTAAGAATACCAAAATCTAGGAGGAAATTGATTCCATGGTTTGGGAGGAATTGAAGAGAATATTTTTCAATAAATATTTTCCCTGAACCATCAATCTCAAGATGGAAATAGATTTCCTCAGAGTCAAGTAGAAGGAAGATGATTCAATCGGGGCATATGAAGAAAACATTACAAGGCATCCAATGCATACCTCTAGCTTCTTCATGGACACTGAAATCAAGGTGGATCACTTATTTAGAGGACTAAAGCTGAGTATACGAAAACTGATGGTGATTCGATACTTCAACAGTTATGAGGAGATAGTCCATTGTGCCCTCAAGGTTGAAATGGAGATCAAAGACTCTCAATGGTATTGTGGGACCGATGAAAAGAAGAGGAAAATGGAATCTAATGTGGGTAATCCCAAAAATAAATTCCCTAATGGAAATAAGATCGATCATCCCACATGTAAAAATTATGTGAAGAAGCATCTTGGGAATTGTCTAAAGGAAACCAAGAATTGCTTCAAATGTGGAAAGTTGGGACATATGGATAAAAATGATGACGAGAGATGAAGAATCCTGCTAATGTGGAAGAATAAAGGAATGTTTAGATCAACACTCAGTCTGTAGTGTAGGGTTAAAACTACAAGGCTCATGGGAATTATGCAATCAATTTCCCAAAGCCTAGAGTTTTTAGAGGCAATCAACAACAACCTCCAAGGCAATAAGGAAGGGATTATGCTATCACTTCTGTTGAGGTGTATCTGAACAAAAATTTGGTGAAAGGTAGAATAGTTATTCATTCAATAATATCTAACGTACTATTTGATTATGTTTCTACACATTCTATCACATCTTTCATGTTTAGTAGAACTATTGAAGAACCACCTAAAAGTTTGGAGGATATGTTATCTGGGAGAACATTTAATGAGGAAATTATTTCATCCAAGGTTTATAACTCCACCCCGGTAAATTTTTGTGGATTGAACCACCCAGTAAATCTCATCATACTTCCTTTAGTTTAGTTTGACGCTATCCTAGGCATGTATTGGTTATATTTATACAAATCTAATGTCAACTGTCAGGAAAGATAGATCACTCTTCACATCCTGAAACATCCTCCAATTTGTTACAAGTGTAATGATGAAGATGAATCCCATTTAGAATAATTGGCTCATGTGTGGATATTAATTACTTATGAGAAACCATGTCTAGATCAAATTATTGGGACAAAGGAGAGAATCATGCTTCAATACATGCATTTCGTGAGGGATTACATTGATTTATTTCCCAAAGTATTTCCTGGTCTTCCATATGACCGAGAGGTTGAGTTATCAATTTACCATCTTCCTATATCTATTCCTATATCAAAGAAACCTTATAGAATGTCCACCGGAGTGATGGAGAAGCTAAAGAAGCAGTTACATGACAAAATGGGGAAGGGTTTTATATGACTCAGTGCATCACCATGGTGTCTTCCAGTTCACTTTATCAAGAGAAGTATGGTTCAATGCACCTCTGCATTGATTATCGTGAGCTCAATAAAATCATGGTAAAGAAAAAGTATCCCCTTCCATAGATAGATGACTTGTTCGATCAGCTTCGTGGGGATAGTTATTTCTCTAAGGTGGACCTTAGGCTAGGATATCTCCAATTAAAGGTGAGGAAGGAAGATATTCTAAAGACTTCCTTTCAAACAATGTATAGACACTATGAGATCATTGTGATGCCTTTTCAACTCACTAATGCTCTAGTAATTTTCATGGATTTAATAAATAGAGTATTTAAAGATTACTTTGAAAAATTTGTGGTAATCCTTATCGATGATATTATGATATACTCCAAGTGTAAGGAGAAACATAAGGAGCATTTGAATACTATTTTAATGAAATTAAGAAGGGAGAAACTATATGAAGAGTACAGTGAATGTAAGTTCTGGATGGAGGAAGTATCATTCTTGAGTTATGTTATCACAAAAAAAATGATATATGTGGACCCTTCCAAGACAATGGAGATTGAAGAGTGGCCCAAACCAACATATGTAATGGAGATCCTCACCATTCTAGGTATATCCAGGTGTTATAGATGATTTTGGAAGAACATTTCATGATTTTAAAACCCAATGGACAAGATTACATGGAATGGAGTGATGTTTTTATTGCCTCAATAATGAAAACACTGCTTTAAAGAGTTGAAAACGAGGCTAATCAATGTGCTAGTACTCACACACCAAACAAGTGGAGAACTCTTTATGGTGTATAGTGATGCCTCAAAGAAGGGATTAGTCTGTGTGCTGATGAAAAATGATAAAGTGATAGCCTACAAATCAAGGCAGTTGAAAATCCATGAGCAGAACTATCCTACGCATGATTCAGAGTTAGCAGCTATGATCATTGCACTAAAAATTTGGTGGCATTATCTATATGGGGATAAGTGTGAGATATATACTTATCACAAGAGTATCAAAGATATATTCAAACAAAAATATCTTAATATGCGCTAGTAAAGATGGATAGAGATCATCAAGGATTATGATTGCTTAATACACTACTATCCTGGTAAGGCAAACAAGGTGGTGGATGATGTAAATAGAATGGATCATGCATCTTTATCAATGATGAAAATTGAAAAGTATCTGATCATCTTAGATTTATAGAGGATGGAAATGGGGATAATTAAGGGAGGAACATCATAAATCCTTTATCAAATGATCGATCAACCATCCCTCATGGAGAAAATAAATGATTCTCAAAAAAATATATGGGAATTCAAAAAAGGGTGGAAGCCATTAAAAATGATAAATCCTCTGAGTTCAGGATTGATGAGGAAGGAGTTTCAAGATTTGGGTCATGATTATGTGTACTATTCGATCCAGAGATAATGAAGGGGCTTTTGAATAACGCACAAAGCTCATCCTTCTATATCCACCTATGGTGCACAGTGATGTATCAAGATATCTGAGAGAAATTTTGGTGGGGTAATATGAATAAGGTGATTGATGAGTATATATCAAAGTTCCTAGTATATAAAAAAGTGAAGGCTGAATAAAAAAATTATAAGGGGATAATGCAACCACTACCCATATCAAATGGAAGTGTGAGAACATCACCATGAACATTGTCACTAGACTTCCAAGGACATCCAGAGGAAAAAATTATATATGGGTCATTATGGATTGTCTTACAAAGACATCTCACTTTATAGTGATTTGAGAGGACTTCATATTTGATCAAATTTAACTGATTTATATCAATGAAGTGGTAAGGATGAATGAAGTACCAATATCTATTGTATCTGATCGAGAGAAGAGATTCACCTCAATGTTCTGGAAAAGTATCCAACATTCTCTAAGCACTGAACTAAAATTCAGTACGACCTATCATCCTCAAACTGAAGGCTAATCTGAGTAAACCATTCAGTCATTGGAAGATATATTGAGAGCATGATCTATGGAATTTAAAGGAGGATGAGACCAATATCTTCCACTGGTTGAATTCTCCTACAACAACAGTTTCCAATCAAGCATCTGAATGGCACCATATGAAACCCTCTATAGGGAAAGGTGCCAACCACTGGTGTGTTAGGATGAAGTCGGTGAGCGTAAGCTTATAGGACTTGAAATGGTCGAAGAAATGGTGTAGAAAGTGAAAACCATTCAGCAGCACATCAAGGCATTCCAAATTTGATAAAATAGTTATGGAAACAATAGTTAATGATACCATGAGTTCAAATTTGGATACATTATATTTCTACACATATCTCTATGGATGAAGGTCATGATATTTGGGAAGAAAGAGAAGCTAAGTCTTAGGTTCATTAGCCCCTCCGAGATTCTTGATCATGTTGGACCTGTGGCCTATCTACTATAACTTCCACCTACCATGTCCAATGTACATGATGTCTTTCATGTATCTCTATAAAGGAAGTACATACTAGAACATTCACATGTACTCTCTTCATAGGTGGTACGGTTGCAGAATGATCTTTCTTATGAGGAAAAAACAGTGAAGATATTGGATTGTAGAGATAAAGTTCTATGTAACAAGACTACTCACTTGGTAAAATTACTATGGAGGATCCATATGTACGAAGAGGAAACATGGGAATTGGAGGAGGCAATTAAAGAAAAGTACCCACACCTGTTTATGGATTAGAATGTAAAATGAAATTATGAGGGAAAAATTTCATAATGGGGAATAATGTAATGACCCAATGTTTAATCAATGGAAATTATGTTCTTATAAATATGTCATATAATCACATGAAGTAATATCACAATCAACTAATAAGTACTATGTGAACTTTTAACATAATTTGGACACTTATGTGTTTTTAATTTCAAAAAGTTGATATACATGATTGTGATCAATAAGATGTTTGGAGTCTAATGGAAGAAATATAATTTTTTTGTGAACAGTAACCTACTCTTATTAATAGAAACCTACCCTTATGAATAGTAATATGACCCTTATGAATATTAAATTGTTCAAAATAATATTACCCTCACCCATGAATTTATAAATAAAATATAGGCTTTTAATGTGTGATAATAAGACCATAGTAAACGTATTGGTATTTTTTTAAGTCATAAATAATTAATTACAATTAATTATTTAATTAAAAATAAAATTTATTTTCTTAAAATGTGTTCATATATTAATAAATTTATGTCTTCTAGTTTTAAGTTAATTTTATAATACCTCATGTAACTTTTGAAAGCATTATAAAATCAGTTATAGTTTTAAAATCTGTATTTTTCACGTAAATTCCGATTTTAATTAAAAATTAAAATAATAATATTTATAAAATTATTTTTTTAAAATGGAATTAATTTTTGTATTCTACATGCCAAAAAAATTTTAGGGTGATTTTTTTGGGATTTTTCTAAAATACTTGATTTTTTTCATGAATAGTAAAATATGATAATCCACAGAAATGCTAAAACCTGAATTTCTGCATCATGATTGAGTCGTGGATGATTAAAATGGACATTAGTTCAAAATCACATGTAAATATTACTATTTTTGGTCACAAAACATGTATTATTTCTTGTGATATGGAAAAATAAAAAACCAATGATTATAATATTAAGAAAACCCTCATGCCCCCACTATAAAAACCACCCACACTCCCATCCCCTTTTAACTCATTTAAAGCCTTGTTACATCCATTAATTATTCCCAAGTCTCTCCCCAGGATCCTCCCCAACGTCCATAAGCCCTTGGTAGCCTCAAAATACCAAATCCTTTCTCCTTAAGAGGCTCTCAAGGAAGATTGAATCAAGTGGTAAATTCCTCTTTTTCTTTTCTTTCATTTTCTTTTCAAGTTCATTTATTTTCTTTTATATCCTTACCTATCCTAATAAAAATGATATGAAATTTCAAGGACCTTACATGTACATTAATTTTGTTATTATAAGAATAAGTTATTATCATCTCTCCTATACCCTTCATATATTTTAGTAGTAAAGACACCTCTGAGATGTGTTAATTTACCACATTCAAGGACGATGGGTTTTTAATTTCTGTGTATTTCTTCAATTATGGTCATGAAACCATTTTCATACTTGAACCAGACCATAACATATGTATTATGTATCATATATGGTTATGTAATATTTTTGTAAACATGGTTTTGATTTATAAAACAAAACATGTTCATTATGGCCGAAAACCGCCAATTAACCCAAAAGGTTGTCCGTAATGTTTTATATAATGATTCAATTTCACTCTAAGTAACCAAATTAAATTTACAACCATGTAAACATTTTTATGTTCAATAAAAAAATATAACTTCAATTTTGGACTAACACTCTCATCATACATGTGTATCCGAACATGAATATAAGTGATCTGATCATTAAAACCAAGGAAACAAACAAACCTGAACATGAAATTGAACCTCATAACCCATAAAAAAGGTTACAAATGATCTAAAAAAGGTTATAATAAATCATTTAAATGTAAAATAGGTTATATAATTATTAATTAATGATCCTTATTTGATTATTCATGTGATTAATATCATGTGGATAACCCAATCAGACTTAAGGTATAGTATCCACTACATTTCACTTTTATTCAAGAATATCCTCTATGTTATGAACTTTTATGTGTAATTCCTAGTGGAGGGGTATGATTTATAACCTCAAACATAATTCCATCATGAGTAATAAGTTATGATACACCCATTTATCTCTCAAAAATCCCTCTTAATCACACCTGATACCATGCCGATAATCTGTAGGGGATTCTACCCGAACCTCCTTTGTTCATTCGAGTTGCCTTATCTTTGTTTTAACAAAATGAAGTTACCTTGAATTTTTATGTGAATATTATAAATTCCATGTACATGTAATCAAATAAATTTATCATTACCCTTTCATCATTCTCTTTCAGGGATATACATGTTATTAAGTGATTTCCTCCTCAATAATTCCCAATAAGCAAACATGTTTTGGGGGAACTTCCCGAATTATTACCCGATTTCAAGTGCACTATATCATCTACTTTAACCCACCATTGAATTTATAAAATCAGTATTTTTATTATGAAAACTATACTAGATCACTTATGTATTTATATAATATATTGTTTCTTTTTCTATTTTAAAGGCCTATAGTATTTTCCTTAAAACCGTAAAAAATGATTTAATGCTAAAATTTATTAAATACTTTTCTTACATGTTTGTCACTTATAATTGACATAACTTACAACAATATATGAATTTTATTTATCTTATGAATTTCCATGTATATTTTAGTTCATTTATTTCATTTACACTTTTTTGATACACCAATTTGTTATACTTTATGACATGATTATGGTACCCAATTTTTTCCATGGGTAACCCTTATGTTTATGTAATATTGATTATGTATGATTATTAATGTGGAAAAAATATTTTTGAATAGTTAAATGGGTGTGCCTAGATATCTCTCCAATGAATTGGGTAATGTTGAGCCTCATGAGACATTATGTGTAACGGTCTTGGAAGTTAGCCTTGGCTTGAGCTATTATGTGCAATGGTCTTAGCTGTAATCCTTGACTTGTGATAATTTCATGTTTTATGTTTCTAAATCATTATTATGACTCCATGTTTATATGATTCCATGTTTATATATTATGATTCCATATGTATATGCCTTTTTATATAATAATTTCATGCCTTCTATCCCATGTGCCAATACATTGTTCTTATGGTTATTCCCTTACTAGGCTATTTAGATTATCCCTTTGTTCATGTGTTCCCTAGGATATCATATGAAGATGTAAGGGATCAAAGTAAGTTAGGATATCTTTATGAATATTAAATTAAGAATTTTTTTTAGTTCCATGTTTTATGATTTATGTACCTAGTCTTCAAAGACACTAGACTTCACGGTACTTTTCCTGTACTATGATGTATAATTATGCTTAAAAGAATGTAATGTTATATGTAAGAGGATATGGTCACTATAGTTGGAATTAAAGGATGGTCTAGATATTTTTGGATAATAAGAATAGGGGACTCTATTAATAACCATTATGACGAGACTATGTATAAGAAAATATCCCTATATTTTGGTAAGTATAGAGTAAGTGGTTTATCAAGGAAATACATATCTATCTAGATACAAATAAGTTAAGGTTGGTCTAGAATAGATTTATCTAGGGGTAAAACGTGAAAAAACCACTTTGTGCTAGACTCGAATGAGAACTGGTGCATGAAAATGGGCCTTGCTTCACTATTGGTTTGACACTCTCAGGGGATATGCTTTGGTAAATTAATGATCTTAGTACAAACCATTATTAAGGAAATAAAAAAGCACATAAGATTACAAGTTAAGAAATAGATCAAGAATAATCTAGAATTAATCCTAGGGAATCACAAGTTATAATATACTTCTCCTCTACAAGTTTATCCTCTTATGATAAATGTTACCTTTTTATGCTCAATAGCTAAGTATTCAAGCCCTCTAATTGTACCCTATTTTTATTAGTTGATGGAGGCAAATAGGAGAACATTTCCAACAATCAATGTGATAGGTAATGTTGATATTACCATAATGATATACCTTTATATAATGGTAATGGGTTCTAAAAACTTAAGGAAAGTACTATCTCAGGTGGCTCAAGTTATGAATAATAACTTGAATCACATACAACACCATCTTCCTCCAAGGAAAGTGAATGTTTCCATTGAATAATTCATGGAGAAAAGGCCTCCCATGTTCAGTGGATCTTCTGATACCCTCCTCATGGAACAATGGATTAAATCAATTGAAAAGATATTATCTGTCCTCTAGTGCTCAGAAGAAGGGAAAGTTGTGCTAGAGGTCTATCATTCTAATGGGGAAGTTGATCTGTGGTGGAAACTGATCAAGAATTAGAATACTAAGGAGGAAATTGATTCCATGGTTTTGGAGGAATTATAGAGAATGTTTTTCAACAAATATTTTCCCTAAACCCTCCATCTCAAGATGTAAATAGAGTTCCTAAGACTCAAGCAGAAGGAAGATGAGTCAATCAAGGCATATAAAGAAAACTTTTCAAGGATTTCAAGGTACGCCTCTGGTTTTATCATGAACACTAAAATCAATGTGGATTGCTTCTTTAGTGGACTAATGTTGAGTCTATGAAAACTGATGGTGATTTGAGACATCAAAATTTATGAGGAGATTGTCCGTTGTTCCCTTAATGTTGAAATAGAGATTATAGACTCTCAGTCATATCATGGGCTTAATGACAAGAAGAGGAAAATGGAATCTAAGGTGGAGGTCCTGAATATAAATTCCATAATGGAAAGAAGATCGACTATCCCACGTGTAAAAATTGTGGGAGAAAGCATCCTGGGAACTGTCTAATGGGAACCTGGAATTAATTCAAATGTGGGAATATGGGAAATTTGTCTAAAAACTTCCAACAGGATATGAAGAATCCTATTAATGTGGAAGAATAAAGAAAGGTTCACATCAACACTCAACCTATAGTGTAGTGTTACAACTACAAGGATCATAGGCATTATGAGAACAATTTCCCTAAGCCGAGGGTTGTCGGAGGCAATCAACAACAACCTCCAAGGCAACAAGGGAAGGATTATACTATCAGTACTACTAAGGTGTATCTAGACAATGATGTAGTGAAAGGTAGGCTAGTTATTCATTCAAGAACAGTGAACTCGCTATTTGATTATGTTTTACACATTCTTTTTTATCATTCATGATTAGTATAACTATTCATTCACTACCTCTAAATTTGGAGGATATGTTATCTATGAGAAAAACGAATGGAGAAATTATTGCATCGATGGTTTATAACTCCTCTTTGGTAAATTTTTTGGATTCAAACTCCTATAAAATCTCATCATACTTATTTTAGTGGAGTTTGATGCTATCATGGGAATGGATTAGATGTCTTTATACAAAGCCGACATCAACTATCGAGAATGGGATACCACTCTTCACATCCCAAAGCATCATCCAATTCATTACAAGTTAAATGAGTAAGATGTATCCTCTTTAGAATCACTGTCTCATGTGTGTATATTAATTCATTATGAGAAAGCATGTCTAGATAAAATTATTGAGACAATGGAGAGAATCATGCTTGATGACATGCCTCTCATGAGGGATTACACTGATGTATTTCCCAAATAGTTTCCTGGCCTTCCTCCTAATTGAGAGGTTGAGTTCTCAACTAAACTTATTCCTAGATCTATACCTATATCATAGACACATTATAAAATAGACACCGTAGAGCTGGAGGACTTGAAAAAGTAGTTACATGAGAATATGGAGAAGGGTTTTACACGCCCGAGTGCTTCACCATGGGGTGTGCCACTCCTTTTTTTCAAGAAGAAGGATGGATAAATTTTCCTCTATATTGATTATCATGAGAATAATAAAACCACGATAATGAACAAGTATCCCCTACCATGGATAAATGACTTGTTCAATAAGCTCCGTGGGGCCAGTTATTTCTCTAAGGTGGACCTTCGGTCGGGATATCACCAATTAAAGGTGAGGAAGGAAGATATTCCCATAAAATCCTTTCAAATGAGGTAGAGACACTATGAGTTCATAGTAATGCCCCTTGGACTCACTAATTCTCTATAAATATTCATGGATTTAATGAATATAGTCTTTAAAGATTACCACGACAAATTTGTGGTAGTCTTTATCGATGATATTTTGATATACTCCATTAGAAACGAGGAAAATGAGGAGCATTTGAATACTATGTTAATGAATTTACGAAGGGAGAAGTTGTATGAAAATTATAGTAAATGTGCGTTATGTATGGAGGACGTATAATTCTTGGGAAATGTTATCACCAGTAAAGGGATATCTGTGGACCCTTCCAAGATAGAGGTGATTGAAGAGTCTCCCAATCCAACATATGTAACAGAGATCCTCAATATTCTAGGTCTATATAGGTATTATCAACGATTTGTGATGAACTTTTAATTATTTTAAAACCCAATGAAAAAGATTAAATGGAAGGGAGTGAAGTTTTTATAGACTCAAGAATGTGAAGACTACTTTAAAGAGTTGAAAAAGAGGCTAATCACTACACTAGTACTCACAAATCCAACAAGTGAAGAACACTTTGTGATATACAGTGATGCTTCAAAGAAGGGCTTAGGCTATGTGCTGATGCCAAATGACAATGTGATAGCCTATGCCTCAAGGAAGCTGAAACTCCATAAGAAAAACTATCCTACACATGATTTAGAGTTGGCGGCTATGATCATTGCATTAAAAATCTGGATGAAATATCTCTATGGGGATAAGTGTGAGATATATACTGATCACAAGAATCCCAAATATATATTCACACAAAAATATCTTAATATGATCCATCAAATATGGATAGATATCCTCATGTATTATGATTGGTTAATCCACTACCATCCTAGTAAGGCAAAAAAGGTGGTGGATTCTCTAAGTAGAAAGGATCCTACATCTTTATCAATGATGAGAATTGAAAAGGATTGGATCATCTTATATTTATAGAGGATAGAAATGGTGATCATTAAGGTAGGAACATCATCAATCCTTTCTCAAATTATCGCTCAACCATCCCTAATGGAGAAAATAAAGGATTCTCAAAGAAAAGATGTGGAAATTTAGAAAAGGGTGGTATCCATTAAAAATGGGGAATCCTCTATGTTCATGATTGATGAGGAGGGAGTTGTAAGATTTGGGTCATGATTATGTGTACCATCCAATACAAATATAAATAAGGAGATTCTGAATGATGCACATAGCTAATACTTCTCTATCCACCCAAGGAGCACAATGATGTATCAAGATCTCTGAGAGAACTTTTTGTGGGATAATATGAAGAAGGAGATTGCTTAGTGTACATCAAAGTGCCTGGTATGTCAACAAGTGAAGGATGAAAGATAGAATTCTAAAGAGATAATGAAACCACTACCCATATCAACATGGAAGTGGGAGAACATCAAAATGGACTTTGTCATTGGACTTCCAAGGAAATATAGAGGAAACAATGCTATATGGGTCATTTTGGATCGTCTTACAAAGGCATCTCAATTTATCACGATTTGAGAGGACTTCACATTGGATAAAATTTCACAGATATATATCAAAGAAGTGGTAAGGATTAATGGAGTACCACTATATATTGTATTTGATCGAGATTCAAGATTCACCTCAAAGTTATGGAAAAGACCCCAACATGCTCTAAGAATTGAACTGAACATCAATACGGCCTATCATCTTCAAACTGATGGCTAATCTGAGAAAACAATTTAGACACTAGAAGATATATTGAGATAATGTTCTTTGGACTTTAAAGGAGGATAGGACCAACATATTCCACTAGTTGAATTCTCCTAAAACAACATTTTACACTCTAGCATCTGAATGACACCATTTGAATACCTCTATGGGAAAAGGTGTAGAACATCGACATGTTGGGATAAAGTCAGTGAGCATAAGCTTCTAGGACCTGAAATGGTAAAATAAATGGTGGAGAAGGTGAAAACCATTCAGTATAACATCATGGCATCCCAAAGTCGATATAATATTTATAGAAACAATAGTTGATGAGACCATGAGTTCAGAGTTGGAGACATGGTATTTCTATGCATATCTCTATGGAAGATGTTCATAAGATTTGGGAAGAAAAGGAATCTAATACTTAGGTTCATCATCCCATTTGATATTTTTGATCATGTTGGAGTTGTGGCCTATCGACTAGCACTTCCACCTACCATGTTTAAAGTACATGATGTCTTTCATACATCCCTCTTAAGGAAGTACATACCAGACCCATCACATGTACTCTCTTAAGAGGTGGTACAATTGGAGAATGATATTTCTTACGAGTAATAACCAGTGAAGATCTTGGATCATAGAAATAAAGTTCTATGTAACAATAATACACACCTGGTCAATGTACTATGGAGGTACCATATGTACAAATTGGAAACATGGGAATTTTAGGAGACAATGAAGGAAAAGTACATACACCTGTTTATGGATTAGAATGTAAAAAAAATTACAAGGGAAAAATTTCATAAGGGGGAATAATGTAATGAACCAATGTTTTATCAATAGAAATTGATTTCTTATAAATATGTCATATAATCACAAGAAATCACATCCCAATGAACGACTATGTACTATGTGACCTTTAAACATAATTTGGACACTTTTATATTTTTAATTTCATAAAGCTGACATACACGATTGCAATCAATGAGATGTTTGGAGTCTAATGGAAGAAAATTAATTTTTAGTGAATAGTAACATACCCTTATGAATAGTAACATACCCTTATGAATAGTAATATGAACCTTATGATTAGTAAATCTTCCAAAATTATACAATATTCACCCATGAAGGTATAAATAAAATATAAGCATGTTATAAGTGATAATATGACCAGAGTAAAAGTATTGGTATTTTTGTAAGTCATAAATAATTAATTAAAATTAATTTTTTAATTTAAAATAAAATTTATTTTCCTAAAAGGTTTTCATAAATTAATAATTTTATGAATTTTGGTTTTAATATAATTTTATAAGACCTTATGTAATTTTTTAAAGCATTATAAAATCAGTTATAGTTTTAAAATTTGTATTTTTCAAGTAAATCATAATTTTAATTAAAAATTAATTTAATCATATTTATATTTTTTTTAAATGAAGTTAATTTTTGGATTCTACATGTTGAAAAATAGTTAGGGTAAAATTTTGGGGTTTTTCTAAAATACTTGAATTTTTTATGAATAGTAAAATACGATAATTCACAATAAATGCTAAAACCTGAATTTTTACATTATGATTGAGTCATGGATGATTTAAATGGACATTGAATCAAACTCACATGCACATATTACTTTTTTTTTTCACAAAAACTAGTACTATTGCTTGTGTTATGGAAAAATAATAAACTAATGACTATAATATTAAGAAAACCCTCCTCCCCTCAACTATAAAAACCACCCACACTCCCATCCTCTCTTCACTATCTCAAGCCTTGTTTCTTCCCTAAATTATGCTCGGGTATCTTACCAAGATCCTCCTCCAATTACAGCAACCATTGGTAACCTCAAAAAACAAATCCTTTCCCCTTAATAGGTTCTAAAGTATGATTGAATCAAGTGGAAAATTTCTCTTTACTTTTCTTTCATTTTATTTTCAAGTTCATTTTTTTGCTTTTATATCCTTATATATCCTCATAAAAATGTTTTGAAAACTCCAATACCTTACATGTATAATATTTTTGTTATGATAATGAGATAATTTATTATCATCTCTCCTTTACCCTTCTTTTATTTTAGTAGTAAAGACACCACCCGAGATGTGTTAATTTACCACATTCATGGACGATGGGTTTTCAATTTCCGTTACTCTATTAAATTATGGTCATTAAAATATTATCATGGTTGAAACAGGCCATAAAATATGTATTATTTATCATTTATGGTACTAGAATATTTTTGTACACATGGTTTTGATTTATAAAACAAAATGTTTTCATTATGGTCAAAAACAGCCAATTGACCCAATGATTGTCACTAATATTTTATATAATGATTCAACTTAAATGTAAAGACCCGTAAATTTCAAGGAAATTTTTTTTCTTAATTTTCTTTGGAATTTTACAAGAACGCAGTTTCTGACGGCGCCTGATTCCGAGGCCCGGTGTGCCCGGAATCATTTTCTGAAGTTTGGCTCGGGTACGTTCAGTGAACGGACGAGCGGGTTTTTCTAACTTTTGAACCGGTGCCCGGAATCGAATTCTGAGGGCACCGATGAAATCGCAGCGCCAGTATTCGCTTAGAAACGCCTCTTCCGGAGTTGCGTTTGCTCGGGTGTGGTTTTTAATTTTCGGGCTTAAAGTTAAGAAATAAAATAATTTTGCGACAGCTTTATTTTATTTCACTTAAGCCACTTGAAAGCCACTTGAAGCCACTTAAAGGAGGCTTGAACTGAGTTGAACTGGATAGGATTCTATCCATAAATATCCTACCCCCTTGGTAGGATATTTGTGAGGTGGGGCCCGCACGAGCCCCGCCGTTTCTTTCCGCTAAGAAACGCACCCGTGAAAACCCGTCTTAATGAAAGTCAACCGACGCGTTTTCTAAATTCTTAACAGAACATTTAATTGGGCGGTTTATTTCGTGAATTAAATGGGCTGTTTCCTTCGTGAATTAAATGGGTCGTTTCTTTCGTTGAATTAATTCAACGAATTGATGGATCGTTTCTTAACCAGTTTTTCAAATTCGTTGGCGTAATAATAAAATAAGACCAACGCTTAACCTCTGGTTATTTGCGCTTGAGAAGATTTGAGGAGAACCCTCGCAACTTCTTCTCCCTCGCGAAGAACGCGAAGAACGCGAAGAACGTGAAGAACGCCGAACCCGGAAATCGACGATGCCTTCGCCCGAGACGCTCTTCCGATCTCCGATCTCCGATCTCTGATCACCGACCATTCGAGGTGAGTGCTTTCGGATTTCCTCTCAAGTTCTTTTCTTTGGTTTTAAACGAAACACAGATTTAAATATTAATAATTTAAATCTGTTGTTCTTGATTCGTTGAGCTCGCCGACTCAATGCCAGAATCCGCGACGACGCGACGCCTCCCCGCGACGACGCGACGATCGATCTCTTCCGCGACGGTCTCTTCCGCGAAGAACGCCCGCGCACGACGATCATCAAGGTAGGGATTCATTTTGGAAAATTACCCCTTTTTAATTTTCTCATGAACGTTCTTGAAAATTAAAAAGCCGGTTTTCAATGAACAATTTTATTTTAATTAAAATTGTTGGATCATGTGTTGATCATTTTTCTCCCGGTTGTTTATCTCTAACGCGGAGGGTGCGAGCCGAACGAACACGGCCCGACGACCCTCCGCCATTCTTCGTTTTGTGCGGATTTGACGGTCGACGACGGAACGTGCCGCAGCGGACGGTTGACGATCCCGCAGTAAAGAATGGATCCCGGGAGGAGCAACGGCGCAGACGGGAAGGAAAACGGGCCACCGGAGCGACGCCGGCGGCCCGCGGAAGTTGCCGGCGGCGGCGCCCCGGCGCGCCGCCGGACGAAATATGCCGCGGCTGAAGCCGCGGCGGCGGCGGCCAAACGGACCCGCGACGCGCGGGTCCGGTTCATCCGGGCGGACGCGGCTCAGCGCGTCCGCGGCTCGCCAGCGCGGCCCGCACGCGGGCCGCGGTCCTTCCTCAAGCCGCGGGTCCGCGCCTGCGGCTTCCACCCGCGCGGCTCGGCCAAGCCGAGCCGGCCGAGCCGGATCGGCCCTGTCCGGGCCGGGCCGGGCCAGCCGGGTCGGACCCGGTTCGGGTCGACCCGGTTCGGGCCGACCCAGGGGGGGGGTCGGGCCGGGTCGGCCCGGGCCCGTACCCCCCATCTTCGGACATTTTCGTTCAAACGCCCGTATCTTGAGCTTCGTGCCTCCAAACGACTCGCCGTCAGCGGAAACGCGATCCTTGGATCGAGACGGTCGTTTCGGTATATCGCACTCAAGGTTTCGGAATACTTTGAGTTCGGCCGGGTTGGTTCGTACACGAGACCAACCGGGCCCTCGGAGCGGAAACGCTCATATCTTGAGCTACGGACGTCCGATTGACGTGCCGTCAGCTTTGTTGAGTTCCTATAAGTGAGACGGATCTTTTGGCATACTCCGCTCGAGGTTTGGACGCAGGTGGAGTGCGGTCGGGTTGGTTTTGCCTTAAAAACCAACCGGGCCCCTGGGACGAAAATGCCAATATCTCTCAGACCGGGCGTCCGATTGACGCGCCGTCTGCGACGTTGAGTTCCTGTTGACGATACGGAACTTTTGGATACATCAACTTCGGACTTCGTGTTAGTTGATGTATCAGCCTCTCGGCTCGTGGAGCGGACCTTTCCGAACGAGCTTGCTGTGTGCGGGAACCCTAGTGCTGGCTGCGACTGCTACTTCGACAGCGACGACCGTGCAGAGATCCTCAGTGGACTGCGACGACGACTGTGCATAGATCCTCCATGGACTCCGACGACGACCGTGCAGATATCCTCAGTGGACTGCGGCGACGACTGTGCAGAGATCCTCAGCGGACTGCGACGACTACTGCACTCAGCGATCCTACGTGGATCAGTGCTGCCGGTCCTGTGTGGGCCCGATCCTGTGTGGGTCCGATCCTGCGTGGGTCAGCGCTCAGCGGTTCTGTGTGAGCCAGCGCCTACAGGTCCTGCGTGGGCCCGGTCCTGTGTGGGCCCGATCCTGTGTGGGTCATCTTTCAGCGGTTCTGTGTGAGCCAACTTCTACAGGTCCTGCGTGGGCCCGATCCTGTGTGGGTCACTGCAAGGTTAGTACCTATCGATCCTTCGTGGGTCCGACGACTTAGATGGTTCAATGATCATCTTTATCGTCATCCGAAGAAGTATACCTGTGTGAGATGAATCTTGTGTTACTCTCCTTTGTGGATTGTGTTGCTCTATCCTGCGTGGGTATACGTTTTGCTTTCCTGTGTGGACTGGGTTGTGCTTGGGCTCGGACGTTGGAGCCGAACGGGAATTGAAGACTTAGGTATATGTATGGGCATATACCTAAGCCGTGTCAGATGTTACTTCGTGATTGAATCTTTCCTTTGTGGATTATCCTTTGTGGATTTCGGGAGACCTTCGGGGGTCTCGGGGTCCCTACTGAGTAGCTTATACTCACCCCTGCACGGGCTATGCCCGCACTTCGTGGTGTTGGTTGCAGACGACGGACAACGCTGATCGTGGAGGAGGCGTGCAGAGTAGGACAATACCTGGAGGTGGACCACTGGGCGGGACGTACTCGGAGCGGTTAGGTGGACCCGAGGAGCAGTGGAGGCTATCTGTACCCACCCTTCAGGTGGGACTTCCGGAGGACGGCTCGACGCTGCAGTTTTCCCTTTTCAGTTGCTGTTTTTCCTTTCAGTTGTACTTTACAGTTGGGCTTGTATTTCCGGCCCCTTTTTACTTTCAGCACAGCTTGTACAGTTTTACTTAGTGTTTACTTTTCTGCTTGCTTGCTCTGTGGTGCTTGTTTACTTTTCAAAGGCAATGCCTTCCCTTTTTGTTGGGATTTACGCCTTGGTGCTAGTCGCCAGCCCCTGGCCTATGGAAGGCGGGCTTGGGGTAGTCACGACACGGGCCCGAGGACGGGTCGTGACAAATTGGTATCAGAGGAGGAACCCAGCCTTAAGTGCAGTGCACTGCCTGGGTTGAGATGTAGGGCCCACAACGAGGGCGTTGTACTCTAAAGGGGGGGTGATTGTAACATCCCCAAATGATAAAGGGTTAAATGACTAAATGATATGAGTCATGTCAACAAGGCGCACCTTCCTTTTCGGGAGCCTGTCTGATTAGAACTTCACAGTTAAGCGTGCTTGGCCTGGAGTAGTAATTAGGATGGGTGACCTCCTGGGAAGTTTCCCAGGGTGTGTGTGAGTGATGACAAAGCACACTGGAAAGGACATGTGTTGGCTTGTGGGGACTGTCATTAGTCAGATGACCCGTTCAGGCATGTGGGTGGACCATGGGGTGGGCCCCATGTGTCTGCGGGGCAACTGGTGGTACCTGGTGGGCTAGGACCCAACGACCATGTTAAGGCGGGGTGTCTGTGCTGTCACTGGGACCCGGTTGTCACAATTGGTATCAAAGGTGGTCGGTTCTACTGCAGACTCTGATCTTTCTTCTATGTGAAGCAAAAGTGTTTAGTGTATTGAGTGTGGTTATCAGTCCAGGGAGTCCAGTGTTGGTGCGGCGGCCGACGTATCCATACACCAGGACCCTGACTTATGATTCCTTACTTAATGTACGGAAACATTGTTTTCATGTGTGTTTCAAGTTTTCTTTGTGATTACTTGTGTCAGCTCACCAGGTATACTGTTCTGACCGTGGCATACTTGTTTCCTTTTCAGGATGGCACGACGACAGCAGCCAGCTAGGGTTCCCAGAGTAGGGCGCGACGACAGCCCGCCGAGTGACGAGGCCTCGGTACAGGGCCCGTTGACAGCAGAGGCACCGGCGGTACCTTTACCCGCCGAGCCCCTGATGCTTCCAGCACTGGCAGCTGACGACGCACGACGCCTCGGAGCTCTGCACGAGTTCCAGCGCCAGCGACCACCCAGGTTCCGTGGGGAGTCGGACCCCCAGGCAGCCGAGGACTGGCTGGAGGCGGTCGTCCGAGTTTTCAGGCTAGTGAGGACGCCAATAGACCTCATGGTGATCCTCGCGGCGAGCTTACTGCACGCAGCAGCCGGACGCTGGTGGAGCCTGATGCTCCAGGTACACGATGAGGCCTCCCTCATCTGGACGGACTTCGAGAGCCTCTTCCGCTCAGAGTTTGTCCCGGCCACCCTCCGAGCGGTGCGCATCCAGGAGCTTCTTCAGCTGCGGCAGGGCAGCTTGACGGTCGCTCAGTACGCGGCGAGGTTCACCGACCTTTCTCGGTACTCGACAGACATGGTACGGGACCCCTTCTTCCGGGCCCGGACCTTCGAGCAGGGTTTGAGACACGAGATCAGGGCATCGCTGATCTCCCTCATCATCCCGACCCAGGCAGGGGTACTGGAGCGAGCCCTCCTGATCGAGAGCTTCCTGGCTGAGTCCACAGCGAGACCCACCGCAGGGCGGCAGATAGCGGAGTCTTCGGCAGCTGGTAGCCGGCGGATGACTCAGGGTTCCAGGCGGACCAGACCTTCCGGCAGGCGACCTCGGGACGCTGGCTCAGCAGTGCAGGACACCCGGCCCGGAGCCAGCCTTCCGAGAGGCAGACAGTGCTACGAGTGCGGCGGGCAGGGCCACATGGCTCGTGACTGCCCGACCCGTCGTACCGAGGGGCAGCAGACGGTGGAGGGGCCACCCAGGCAGAGGCAGAGGGTCGACCGTGGCGGTCCGCAGGGAGGAGGCGGACGAGGCAGAGGAGCTGGCCGAGCAGCAGGTGGTGGGCGACGCTTTGAGGCTCTGCCACCACCACCACCAGGAGGCCCGCCCCGACCACAGGGAGCTGGCGGGCAGAGACAGGCTCAGCTCCAGGCAGCGGAGGCCTACGACCACGGCGCGCCAGAGATGATTCGAGGTACGATCTGTGTCTATTCCACCCTTGCTGCAGTTCTGATAGACACAGGAGCGAGTCACTCTTTCATAGCCACTGCCCTTGTTCGGAGCTCGGAGATTCCGACAGAGCCGTTGGCTCGATCCTTGCGGCTAGAGACTCCTACGGGATCAGACTCGACGATTACGCACTGGTGCCGGCAGTGTGAGCTTACTCTAGGAGGCGAGAGCTTCGGCTGGGATCTTCTTGTAGCAGCGTCGAGGCCTTACGACGTCATTTTGGGCATGGATTGGTTATCTACGGTCCATGCTCAGATTGACTGCTTTAGGCGCAAGGTGCGATGTGTGCGCACCGACGGGAGCAGGTTCACCTTCACCGGCGAGAAGGGAGCCTTAGCAGCACAGTATGGACTCACGCAGAGGAGAGGTCATCCCATCACTCATCAGTTGGCTAGCCTCATCCTGGGAGCAGTTGACGTGCGGAGTCCCAGTTTCCCTGCAGTGGTGGATCAGTACGCGGACGTCTTTCCCGACGATGTTCTAGGACTACCTCCTCGCAGAGAGGTAGACTTTTATATTGACCTGTACCCTGGGACAGCCCCGATATCCACTCCAGCATATCGGATGGCCCCCACTGAGCTTCGAGAGCTGCGAGTACAGTTGGAGGACTTGCAGGGCAAGGGGTTCATCCGACCCAGTGTTTCGCCCTGGGCTTCCCCGATTTTGTTCGCCAAGAAGGCGGACGGGAGCTTGCGACTGTGTGTCGATTATCGTCGCCTGAATCAGGTGACAGTGAGGAACAAGTATCCGCTACCCAGGATTGATGATCTCTTCGACCAGCTCAAGGGAGCACGGTGGTTCTCGAAGATAGACCTCAGGTCAGGCTATCATCAGCTTAGAGTTCGAGACGAGGATGTGCAGAAGACGGCCTTCAGGTGTCGGTATGGCCACTTCGAGTTCTTGGTTATGCCTTTCGGCGTGACCAACGCTCCAGCAGTGTTCATGAGCCTCATGAACAGGATCTTCCAGCCATACCTCGATCGATTTGTCATGGTCTTCATCGACGACATTTTGGTGTACTCGACGACGGAGGAGGAGCACGCCTACCACCTGCGTGTTGTACTAGACACACTCCGAGAGCACCAGCTTTATGGCAAGCTCTCGAAGTGTCAGTTCTGGTTACGTGAGGTCCACTTCTTGGGGCACGTCATTTCTGAGGTGGGAGTTGCAGTGGATCCCGCGAAGATCGAGACAGTGCTAGCTTGGGAGCCACCCAAGAGCGTGACTGAGGTGCGGAGTTTCTTGGGCCTAGCCGGATACTATCGGAGATTTGTGCCGGACTTCTCCAGAGTTGCGGCCCCACTCTCAGCGTTGACGAAGAAGGGGAAACCCTTCGTGTGGTCAGACAGATGTCAGCAGAGCTTCCAGGAGCTGAGGCAGAGGTTGACCAGCGCACCTATCTTGAGGTTTCCTGAGGAGGGAGTTGGTTACGTAGTCTACTGCGATGCATCAGGGACCGGACTCGGGTGTGTCCTGATGCAGGAGCGGGCCGTGATTGCCTACGGATCACGTCAGTTGAGGCCTCATGAGCAGAACTACTCTACCCATGACTTGGAGTTGGCAGCAGTAGTCTTTGCCCTGAAGACATGGAGACACTATCTGATGGGCGAGCGCTTCACAGTCTTTTCTGACCACCAGAGTCTCAGGTACATCTTCTCTCAGAAGGAACTGAACCTGAGACAGCGGCGATGGCTCGAGTTCCTCCAGGATTATGACTTTGAAATAGTCTATACTCCTGGGAAGGGGAACGTGGTGGCTGATGCCCTCAGCAGGAGGACGGGCATCCAGCTACTTGAGGAGGCGACAGAGCAGCTAGCCGCTTTGCAGATATCCTTCGTGGATAGAGACGGAGCAGCCTTCCTTCAGTCTCTCACAGTCTCTCCTCCACTTCTTCAACGGGTCAGAGAGGCACAACATGGGGATGTTGACTGTGAGACGCGGCGTGCACAGATATCCTCGGGACAGGCACCTGATGGTTTCTCCCTTGGAGCAGAGCATGATGTCATTTTCAGAGGACGTACCTTGGTACCAGTCGCCTTGCGAGAGGAGGTGCTGAGAGAGTTTCACACTTCTCCGTTGGCGGTACATCCTGGAGTGGCGAAGATGTACCAGGATCTCGGGCGACAGCACTGGTGGCCGGGCATGAAGAAGGCTGTGGCATAGTTCGTTTCACGGTGCCTCACCTGCCAGCATGTGAAGGCAGAGCATCAGGTACCAGCAGGCTTGGTACAGCCCTTGGAGGTCCCGGAGTGGAAGTGGGATGGGATATCTATGGACTTTGTGACTGGACTTCCACGCACTTCCAGAGGTCACGATTCCATATGGGTGATTGTTGACCGACTCACCAAGTCGGCACACTTCTTACCCATCCGAGAGCAGGGCACAGTGGAGAGCTTGGGGCGTCTCTACGTTCAGGAGATTGTACGACTTCACGGTGTGCCATCGACCATCGTCTCCGATCGGGACGCTCGTTTTACTTCCCGGCTTTGGAAGGGGTTGCAGGAGGCGTTCGGGACGCGACTACGTCTGAGCACCGCCTTTCACCCTCAGACGGATGGTCAGACGGAGAGGACCATTCAGACTCTCGAGGACATGCTCCGTGCATGTGTCCTTGACTTTGGTCGCAGCTGGGAGGACCACCTACCCTTGGTGGAGTTCGCGTACAACAACAGCTACCACTCCACCATCAGGATGGCACCCTACGAGGCGTTGTACGGCAGGCCTTGCAGATCTCCTTTGTGCTGGACAGACCCTGGAGAGTCAGCACTTGTGGGACCAAAGATGGTCCGGGCCACGACAGAGAAGGTCCAGCTCATCCAGGAGCGGATGAGGACAGCACAGAGCTGGCAGAAGTCATATGCTGACAGGAGGCAGAGGCCACTAGAGTTCGAGGATGGTGACCACGTCTTCTTGTGGGTCTCACCTCGACGTGGTTTGAGGAGATTTGGCCGAGGCGGCAAGTTGTCTCCATGCTTCATCGGGCCTTTCCAGGTCCTCAGTAGGATTGGCGAGGTGGCTTATCGCCTGGCTCTGCCACCTCAGTTGCACCGGGTGCACGATGTCTTCCACGTATCCCAGCTGAGGAGATACGTGCACGACCCGACGCACATCATTGACTATGAGGAGATAGACGTGGATGATGGAGCGACTTTTACGGAGGTCCCAGTGGAGATAGAGGATCGACAGGAGCGGGTCCTACGTGGGCGATCGATTCCTCTTGTGCGCATCAGATGGCAGCACGGGAACCTCCAGGAGAGCACTTGGGAGCAGGAGGCTCAGATGCGTGCTCAGTACCCACATTTGTTTCCCTAGTTTTTGATGTATCTTTACGGGGACGTAAAGTCCTGAGGTGGTAGTAATGTAAAGACCTGTAAATTTCAAGGAAATTTTTTTTCTTAATTTTCTTTGGAATTTTACAAGAACGCAGTTTCTGACGGCGCCTGATTCCGAGGCCCGGTGTGCCCGGAATCATTTTCTGAAGTTTGGCTCGGGTACGTTCAGTGAACGGACGAGCGGGTTTTTCTAACTTTTGAACCGGTGCCCGGAATCGAATTCTGAGGGCACCGATGAAATCGCAGCGCCGGTATTCTCTTAGAAACGCCTCTTCCGGAGTTGCGTTTGCTCGGGTGTGGTTTTTAATTTTCGGGCTTAAAGTTAAAAAATAAAATAATTTTGCGACAGCTTTATTTTATTTCACTTAAGCCACTTGGAAGCCACTTGAAGCCACTTAAAGGAGGCTTGAACTGAGTTGAACTGGATAGGATGCTATCCATAAATATCCTACCCCCTTGGTAGGATATTTGTGAGGTGGGGCCCGCACGAGCCCCGCCGTTTCTTTCCGCTAAGAAACACACCCGTGAAAACCCGTCTTAATGAAAGTCAACCGACGCGTTTTCTAAATTCTTAACAGACCATTTAATTGGGCGGTTTATTTCGTGAATTAAATGAGTTGTTTCCTTCATGAATTAAATGGGTCGTTTCTTTCGTTGAATTAATTCAACGAATTGATGGATCGTTTCTTAACCAGTTTTTCAAATTCGTTGGCGTAATAATAAAATAAGACCAACGCTTAACCTCTGGTTATTTGCGCTTGAGAAGATTTGGGGAGAACCCTCGCAACTTCTTCTCCCTCGCGAAGAACGCGAAGAACGCGAAGAACGCGAAGAACGCGAAGAACGCCGAACCCGGAAATCGACGACGCCTTCGCCCGAGATGCTCTTCCGATCTCCGATCTCCGATCTCCGATCACCGACCATTCGAGGTGAGTGCTTTCGGATTTCCTCTCAAGTTCTTTTCTTTGGTTTTAAACGAAACACAGATTTAAATATTAATAATTTAAATCTGTTGTTCTTGATTCGTTGAGCTCGCCGACTCAATGCCGGAATCCGCAACGACGCGACGCCTCCCCGCGACGACGCGACGATCGATCTCTTCCGCGACGGTCTCTTCCGCGAAGAACGCCCGCGCACGACGATCATCAAGGTAGGGATTCATTTTGGAAAATTACCCCTTTTTAATTTTCTCATGAACGTTCTTGAAAATTAAAAAGCCGGTTTTCAATGAACAATTTTATTTTAATTAAAATTGTTGGATCATGTGTTGATCGTTTTTCTCCCGGTTGTTTATCTCTAACGCGGAGGGTGCGGGCCGAACGAACACGGCCCGACGACCCTCCGCCGTTCTTCGTTTTGTGCGGATTTGACGGTCGATGACGGAACGTGCCGCAGCGGACGGTTGATGATCCCGCAGTAAAGAACGGATCCCGGGAGGAGCAACGACGCAGACGGGAAGGAAAACGGGCCACCGGAGCGACGCCGGCGGCCCGCGGAAGTTGCCGGCGGCGCCCCGGCGCGCCGCCGGACGAAATCCTCCGCGGCTGAAGCCGCGGCGGCGGCGGCCAAACGGACCCGCGGCGCGCGGGTCCGGTTCATCCGGGCGGACGCGGCTCAGCGCGTCCGCGGCTCGCCAGCGCGGCCCGCACGCGGGCCGCGGTCCTTCCTCAAGCCGCGGGTCAGCGCCTGCGGCTTCCACCCGCGCGGCTCGGCCAAGCCGAGCCGGCCGAGCCGGACCGGCCCTGGCCGGGCCGGGACGGGCCAGACGGGTCGGACCCGGGTCGGGTCGACCCGGTTCGGGCCGACCCAGGGGGGGGGGGGGGGGGTCGGCCCGGGTCGGCCCGGGCCCGTACCCCCCATCTTCGGACGTTTTCGTTCAAACGCCCGTATCTTGAGCTTCGTGCCTCCAAACGACTCGCCGTCAGCGGCAACGTGATACATGGATCGAGACGGTCGTTTCGGTATATCGCACTCAAGGTTTCGGAATACTTTGAGTTCGTCCGGGTTGGTTCGTACACGAGACCAACCGGGCCCTCGGAGCGGAAATGCTCATATCTTGAGCTACGGACGTCCGATTGACGTGCCGTCAGCTTTGTTGAGTTCCTCTAAGTGAGACGGATCTTTTGGCATACTCCGCCCGAGGTTTGGACGCAGGTGGAGTGCGGTCGGGTTGGTTTTGCCTTAAAAACCAACCGGGCCCCTGGGACGAAAATGCCAATATCTCTCAGACCGGGCGTCCGATTGACGCGCCCTCTGCGACGTTGAGTTCCTGTTGAAGATACGGAACTTTTGGATACATCAACTTCGGACTTCGTGTCAGTTGATGTATCAGCCTCTCGGCTCGTGGAGAGGACCTTTCCGAACGAGCTTGCTGTGTGCGGGAACCCTAGTGCTGGCTGCGACTGCTACTTCGACAGCGACGACCGTGGAGAGATCCTCAGTGGACTGCGGCGATGACTGTGCAGAGATCCTCCGTGGACTCCGACGACGACCGTGCAGAGATCCTCAGTGGACTGCGGCGACGACTGTGCAGAGATCCTCAGTGGACTGCGACGACTACTGCACTCAGCGATCCTACGTGGATCAGTGCTGCCGGTCCTGTGTGGGCCCGATCCTGTGTGGGTCCGATCCTGCGTGGGTCAGCGCTCAGCGGTTCTGTGTGAGCCAGCGCCTACAGGTCCTGCGTGGGCCCGGTCTTGTGTGGGCCCGATCCTGTGTGGGTCATCTCTCAGCGGTTCTGTGTGAGCCAACTTCTACAGGTCCTGCGTGGGCCCGATCCTGTGTGGGTCACTGCAAGGTTAGTACCTATCGATCCTTCGTGGGTCCGACGACTTAGATGGTTCAATGATCATCTTTATCGTCATCCGAAGAAGTATACCTGTGTGAGCTGAATCTTGTGTTACTCTCCTTTGTGGATTGTGTTGCTCTATCCTGCGTGGGTATACGTTTTGCTTTCCTGTGTGGACTGGGTTGTGCTTGGGCTCGGACGTTGGAGCCGAACGGGAATTGAAGACTTAGGTATATGTATGGGCATATACCTAAGCCGTGTCAGATGTTACTTCGTGATTGTATCTTTCCTTTGTGGATTATCCTTTGTGGATTTCGGGAGACCTTCGGGGGTCTCGGGGTCCCTACTGAGTAGCTTATACTCACCCCTGCACGGGCTATGCCCGCACTTCGTGGTGTTGGTTGCAGACGACGGACAACGCTGATCGTGGAGGAGGCGTGCGGAGCAGGACAGTACCTGGAGGTGGACCACTGGGCGGGACGTACTCGGAGCGGTTAGGTGGACCCGAGGAGCAGTGGAGGCTATCTGTACCCACCCTTCAGGTGGGACTTCCGGAGGACGGCTCGACGCTGCAGTTTTCCCTTTTCAGTTGCTGTTTTTCCTTTCAGTTGTACTTTACAGTTGGGCTTGTATTTCCGGCCCCTTTTTACTTTCAGCACAGCTTGTACAGTTTTACTTAGTGTTTACTTTTCCGCTTGCTTGCTCTGTGGTGCTTGTTTACTTTTCAAAGGCAATGCCTTCCCTTTTTGTTGGGATTTACGCCTTGGTGCTAGTCGCCAGCCCCTGGCCTATGGAAGGCGGGCTTGGGGTAGTCACGACACGGGCCCGAGGACGGGTCGTGACATTAAATCCAAGTAACCAAATTAAATTTATAACCATGTAAACTTATGGATGTTCAATAATAAAATATAACTTCAATTCTGGACAACCACTCTCATCATACATGTGTATCTGAACATGAATATAAGTGAACCAATCATTAAAACTGAGGAAACAAACAGACCCAAAGAATGAAATTGAACATCCTAACCAATAAAAAAGTTTATGAATGAACTAAAAAGGTTATAATAAATCATTTAAATTTAAAAATGTTTCTGTAACTATTAATTAATTAACCTAATTTTATTATTATGGTCATTAATATCAAGTGGAGACCACCATCATACTTAAGGTAAGGGATCCTCTCAATTTCACTTTTATTCAAGAACGTCCTCTATGTTTTTCCATTTTATGTCTAATTAATAATGATGGAGTTTAATTTATCACCTCACCCATACTTCCCTCATGATGTAAAATGGATGATACACCACTTTCTCTCTCATTAATCCCTCTTAAGTACACCTGATACCATGCTGATAATCCATAGGGGATTCTACCCAAACCTCCTTTATTCCTTAAAGTTGCCTTATCTTACTTTTACCAAAATTAAGTTATATTTTGTTTTTATGTTAATCATATAAATTTTATGTACATGTAACAAATTCATATATCAAAACCCTTTCATCATTCTGTTTTGGAGATATACATGTTTTTAAGTGATTCCCTCCTCAATACATCCCAATAAGCAAACCTGTTTTGAAGGAACATCCCGAATTCGTGATTAATTTCAAGTGCACTATATCCTATGTATTAATACACAATTTTCATTATAGAATATCAATTTTTATTATGAAAACCTTATTGGTTCACTTATAGATTTATATAAATGATTTTCCCTCTTCTATTTTGAAGGCTCTATAGTATTTTCCTTAAAATCGCACAAAAATGTTTTAATGAAAAATTTTATTAAATACTTTTCTTACATGATTTTCACCTCTTCATGAAATAAATTACCATGGTACATACCATTTTTTTTCCTTATGAATTTCCATGTATATTTTAATTCCTTTCTTTCATTGACACTTTTATGATACACCCATTTGTTATGTTTTATGACATGATTGTGGTACCCAATTCTTTCCATGGGTAACCCTTATGTTTATGTAAGAATGATTATGTATGACCATTATGTGGAAAACATATTCATGAAAAGTTAATATGGGAGTTCCCGGATAGTGCTACAATGCATTGGGTAAAGTTGAGCCTCATTATACATTATGTGCGACGATCTTGGCGGTTAGCTTGGATTGTGCTACCATGTGTGATAGTCATGGCGGTTAGCTTTGGCTTGTGATACCATGTGAAATGGTCTTGGAAGTTAGACATGAATCATTATAAAGTTATGTTTTATGTTTCTGTCAAATTATTATGAATCCAAGTATATATATTTTGATTCCATATGTACATGTCTTTTTTTATCTTCATTTCACGCCTTCTATCTCATGTGATAATACTTTGTTCTTATGGATATTCCCTTACTAGGATATTTAGCCCATCCTTATGTTCATTTGTTCCATAGGGTACCCTATGCATATGTAAGGGATAAAAGGAAGTTAAGATCTCTTTATGAATATTAAATAAAGAAATGTTTTTTTAGTTCCATGTTTTAAGTTTTATGTACCTAGTCTTTAAATACACCAGGCTTCATGGTCCTTGGCTTGTACTCTGATGTATAATTATGCTTAAAATCATTTAATGTTATTTGTAAAATGATAGGGTTGCTATAATCAGGGTTGTGTTAAAGGCTAGTGACATGCAGTCCAGCCTACTATGGAGGAGAAAATCATTAAATCTTGAACTGTATGATGTACAATTATTGTATCATCCACTTTATAGTCTTCTTTTTTTCGATATGGGAACATATCACTCTTTTATATCTGAGACTGTTATGGGAATTCTGGGCCTCAAGATTGATCACCTTCACAACATTTTTATTCTAGATACATTTTTAGGTATTAAATATTATAGGATTCGTTATTATAATAATTGTCCCCTTGGGATAGGAAAGTATGGAATCTCCTCTTCCTAAACATAACAATATTTGATGTAATCATTATGATGGACTGGTTAGTTTTCTATAAATTGTACATTGACTTATATCAATAGAGGGTGACGTTTTCTTCACTAGAGGGTGGAATAAATGTGCATATTGGAGAATGGGATGTTAAAGCTACTCAATAAGGACATGAGAAGAGAGGTTGGGTAGTGTAACCGATCAGATTTCCTGTCTTTTCTTGAATGACAAGGGGTTATGACCCAAAAAACTTCCCTCTTATAGTGGGTTATTTTTTTTGTCTTCTTTCTTGACAACTTCTCTAGTCTACCACTGGTTAAATAGGTAGAATTTACCATTGGGATTTTTCCCAGAGTAGCACCAGTGATCATTCATACTTATAGGATGTAACCCAAGAGATTTTGAAACTCATGAAATGTTTAGAGGATTTGAGGGACATATGTTTTATAAACCCTGTCACTTCTTCTTGGTGTTCACCAGTCCTATTTACCAAAAAGGTGGAAAATACCCTCTGGCCCTGCATGGATTACCATCATTTGAATCTTCTCACAATAATTAATCTTTATCCAATGCCTAGAATTGAAAAACTCTTTGATCATCTCATAGGAGTGAGAGTTTTCTAAAATATATATATGATGTTGTGCTATCAACATATGTATTTCAGGACTTCAGACATACCTCACATAGCTTTTGGGAGCATGTATGGTCTATATGAGTACCTATTCATGCCAATTTGACTGAAGAACATACATACGGTCTGTATGGATCTTATCAATTCACTACTGAAAAAATACCCTATACCAACGGTTTGGAACCGTTGGTATAGGCCCTCAAACCGTTGGTATAGGCTATACCAACGGTTTGGAGGACCGTTGGCAAGTAAGCCGTGACAATAGGTCTATACCAACGGTTTTGGGAAAACCGTTGGTATAGACCTATACCAACGGTTTTGAAAACCTTTGGTATAAGTAATATGAAAACCTATACCAACGGTTCTCAAAACTGTTGGTATATGTATTTCAAAAAAAAAAACATTCGATGGGATTTGATCCCAGGACCTCTAGTTTATAATTGAATGACTTAACCACTAACCTAACATGACTTTTGTGAACATAATTTCATAAATATATATATTTATTATTATAATAATTTTAAATTTTTATTTATATAATGTTCTCGGTAAGAATATTTGATTAAAAATCGAAGGACCTATACCAACGATTCTCAAAACCGTTGGTATAAACCTATCCCAATGGTTTTGAGAACCGTTGGTATAGGTCCTTTGATTTTAGGACCTATACCAACGGTTTTGGACAAACCATTGGTATAGGGTCTCTATAATGGACCTATACCAACGGTTTGGCCAAAACCACTGGTATAGGTCCTATAGGTCCCCCCCTATACCAACGGTTTATCCGAAACCATTGGTATAGGTCCATATAAGTGACCTATACCAACGGTTTTGGCCAAACCGTTGGTATAGGTCCAAATTAGTGAACTATACCAACGGTTTGGCCAAAACCGTTGGTAAAAGTCATATTTCCAGTAGTGATTGGTTTTTACACCTATATCAAGATTTCTTCATTATAGTATTTGTTAAAGACATATTGGATTAGTCATGGTCCAAACACGGCAAAACCATCTTGATATCGTGTTGAATACACTATGAGATAATCAGTTCTATACTAAGATTAGTGAATTCCACTTTTGGAATGAAAAAGTACACATCCTAGGTCAAATTATCTACGAGTCTGACATTTCAATAACACTAGAGAATGTGAGAGTTATAGTTTCCTGGGATAATACCAATTAGATATCTAAATTTCATAGTTTTATGTGGCTATCTAGATATTAATGTTTCTTCATCCATGAATTTAAATCATGGCATATCTCTTAAAATATTAAAAAAAATGTGTAAAATTAATATGGTTAGAGGATTGTAATGAAGCCTTTCAAGAGTTGACGAGTAGATTTACTTCAGTGCTGATACTGTTTCTTGTAGAGATAGGTAGGACACATAAAATCTATTGTGATGTATCACGTATTGGGATAGGAGATGTTCTGATAAAGGATGAGCGAGTCATCATGTATGGGCCTCATCAATTTAGGCCTCACAAGAATAATTACCTGACACACAACATTAAGATATCTATGGTTTTCCATACTCTATGCAGTTAGAGACACTATCTACCTAGATATCATTTTTTTTCAATGATAAAAAAGGTTTCATGTACAATATCACGAAATGAGATCTCAATATCAGGTATCACAAGTGGGTTGAGTACCTACAATATTATGATTTCGAGGTTTCCTACACTATTGGAAAAGGAAATTCAGTAGCTGATACTATGATCCAAAATACTCAGAAATTGGAAGTTCAAGAATCTAGTGGCTAATTTCATCTCATGGAATTATTCTCAGATATGAAAATTTAGGTTCAGGAGGAACATGGTTAGGTTATCATCTCAACCTTAGCAATGACCTCTACTCTTTTGGAATAGGTACGAATGGGTCAGTTATCTAATCCCAAGGGCCTCTTCTGAAGGGATCGAGTTTTAGATGAATATACATTATCAAGTTAGACCATGAATGGGGATAATAACTTACTATTCAATGGGTGTGTATAGGTCCTAACTGACATCTGAGAGGATATGATGTAGGAATTATACACCTTAGCATGGGTGGTTCACCCTAGTGTCACAAATATTTATTGGGATCTATGGTGCCAGTATTGGTGTTGTGATATGAAATACATGATTTCCAGATTTATTACTTAGTGTTCCAACTGTGAGTAGGTAAAGGTGGAAGATCAGAGTCTGATAGGGTTTTATAAATGTTATCCATTCCAATGTGGAAATGGGATGAAGTTTCGATGGTCTTTTTAACTATTTTACACATATCACCACATGGAAATGATATGGTGTGGATGTTCATTGATCATTTGATGAAGGCCTCACACTTCTCACCTATGAGGGAGACCTTCAAGGTAGACGAGTTAAGAAGGATGTACATCTGGAAGGTTGTACATCTTCATGATGATCCTTGTTCAATAATTTCTTAAAGAGATGCACATTCTAAATCACTATTCTAGAATGGGTTATAGAAGAACTTGGGTACATAGGTTCTTTTGAGAATAGCCTATTACCCAAAAACCAATGGACTGATAGAGTGCAAGATTTAGGTTCTGGATTACATGCTATGTGCATGTGTGATTGACATTGGGGGTTCCTGGGACAAACATATTCCCCTCATTGATTTCTATTATAATAATATATTTCATGCTAGCATCGAGAAGAATCCTTATTAATACATTTAGGGTAGGCCATAACACTCACCTCTATATTTGTTAGAGGTAGGGGTGTCTTCCATGCATGGACCATGTCTTGTGAAGGAGACTAAAGAGCAGGTCCAATTCATCAGAAAGTGTATGATGAAACCTCTTTCTAGATATAAAACATATGGCAATTGATGCCAGTGACTTCTCATGATCGAGGTATGAGAACATGTTTTCTTGGAAGTCTCATCAAGGATGGGGAATATACTTATACGAAATCAGAGTAAGATCTCACTAAGGTTCATTGGACCATTCGAGGATATTAAGAGGATTGAACCAATGGCTTACCAGTTGAAAATTTCTCAGAGATACCGATTAAGGCATGAAAGTTTTCATGTATATCAGATTCCCTGATACTATATGAATCCATATAACATATTTCATCCATATTAGGTTTATTTGGATGTGGATACTTCCTTCAAGGAGTATGCCATTCATATTTTTTATCAAATAATAAAGAAAATATGAAGTAGATCAATTCCCTAGGTACATGTGTTATGGATGTATGGCATGGTATAGGATGAGAAGTTGGAACTAGAAGATGATGTATGATATCAATGGATGGAACTATTTGAATTGGATACCTCTTTACCATTAGAAGGTCAAATTGGTGTTAAGTTTATTTTTGAAGTGGAGGTTGTAACAACCCATATTTTTATGATGTTATTGTAACACCCTGCCCCTAACTCATTGGATTGAGGAGGCGGTGAGGGTTACTTGGCCTTAAGAGATGTTCCCAAGGTGCCAAAGGCTAGAAATAAATGCCGAGGGCTCCAAGAACAAATGAGGAATGATTTTCCCTAAATACAAAATCAACCAACAAACCACTATATGATTCATGTTAACAAAATCCAACCATTCATTTACAAAAGACAACCAAGTTGTTCCATAAAACTACCCAAAGCCAATACAACCAAACATGTCAACACAACATCAGAGTACACTGCAGAAACTAACAACTAACACCACAAGCCAAGACACCACCCTAGCTCCACACCAAGCTCCAAGATCCAAGCTCCAATAAGGAATCACAAAGCTCCACCAAAGGAGGATGATGCCTTACCTTTTCCCATGTCACGATACATGACATCTGCAAAGAAACCAACCTGCCAAAGTAGGGGGTGAGTACTAAAACTAAGTAGGATTTCCCCAAATAACTTCCCCACACACGCCACTAGGATAAAACCATTAGCATATTTATATAAAACAATTTATATAAAATAACCACAAGTGAAACCATCACCATCATCCAACCACAACCTTACCAAGCCATTTCACCCCAACCAAACCACCAAGGGAAAGCCAATCAACAAGCCACAACCATGTCATCATTTACACATTAGCACAAAAATTCCATCTAGCAAAACGAGGCACAAAAAAAATCAAAACAATCAAACAGTGGCTCTTCCGTCCAACCCGTTCACCCATTCACAACTAGTTGCACTTCCCATCCACTTATCCTTTAATGGTGGCCCTTCCGTCCACTATCCACCCCCTTCATTATAGCGGTACTTCCTGCCCACTTCCACACAACATTTCAAACAATCCAAACCAAGCACACAACCCATAAAGGTCACAACATCATGCAATCAACCAATTTCCATTGTGTATCAATTCACTTCAATAAATCACCAATTTATTAAAAATCCTTTTTCCATGCCAAAACCCCATTTCATTAAAACAAAACCCTTTTATTGAAAACAATTTCCCATCAATCATTTCACAAATAAACCATATCATTCCATTTTAAAATCCCCATTTTAAAATTCACAACAATAGCATTTCATTTCAAAGCCCCTTTTTCCCCAAAACCCCCAAATGGATTTCCAAACAAATTCGCACATCGATATACAATTAATTTCAAACACAAGAAATTAATTGTAACATGTAACCACTATTTCTAACCAAGTGGAGTCGAGAGAGAATCCATCTACCTTTAGGGTTCCCGAGAAATCGATCCACAAGCAATCACACCTCCAAAAATCGGCGAACGCACCACCTTTACCTCTCTAGATCACTTCCCCTAACATCAATAAGCCTTAATATTAACATACAAGGCAACCCCAATCCTATATCTACACACAACAAGTGTATATCTAGAAAACCAAGAAAGAGGGAGAAGTGAAACTAGAGGAAAACACAAGAGAAACAAGATGAGAGACTTACCCAGAAGCAATCACCTTCGAACCACCTTGAATCCTCTTCAAAACCCTTCCAAAATGAGTGGGAGAGCACCCAAAACCCTTGAGAACCCAAAATACTGAGTGAGGCTCAAGTGGGAGGAAGAGAAGAGTGAAATAGGTCAATCCAAAGTGATCCTAGATTTAAAAACCCTATTTTTAAGCGGCCGCACGGTTTAGCAAACCGTGCACTAACCGTGCGCACTCCACTGCCTTAAGAGCCAGGGTCCTCATGGTTTACCCGCACTGTTTGTCAAAACATGCGCAGGCCGTGCGGAGAATACTGTCTCCCCCTGCACGGTTCCTGGAACATCCACACGGTTTACACTAACCGTGCTCAAATCGTGCACCCCTTTAAAAGCCTCCAAACTCTTCCAAAACCGTTCCAAAATCCCCCAACCTCTTCCCAACTCATCCCATGCACTTTAAACACATAAAAAAAATGCATAAACAAAGGCTAAATACATCAAACCGGGGGTGCTACATTCTCCCCACCATTGGACCTTCCGTCCCCAGAAAGTAGTGAACCCGTCCTTTGCCGAAAGAGCTCGGGCCACTGCTCGACCATCTCTTTCTCCCGCTCCCAAGTCTCCTCTTGAATCTGACCATGTTTCCACAAAACACAAACTAAACCGATGCTATTACCACACAAGACTTTCTCTTTCCTATCCACATCCCACACTGGCACATGCACCAATGAAGCATCTAGTTCTAGCTCAACATGATCCCAACGAATCGCATGGTCACGATCCGGCTGATAATTTTTCAATTGCGACACATGAAACACATTGTGCACCGCACTGAAACGTGGTGGAAAATCCAAATGATAAGACACCTTACCAACCCGCTCAAGAATCTCAAAAGGCCCAATATACCTCGGAGATAACATTCCCTTTTTCCCAAACTGACGATGTCCTAACCTAGGAGAGATCCTCAATAACACATGATCACTCACCTCGAACAACAATGGCCGTCGACGATGATCCACATACAATTTTTGACGACTTTGAGCCATCTTCGTTCTTTTCATGATCAGCTTGATCTTTTCTGTAGTCTCCTGGACAAGACTCGGTCCAACCATGGAAGACTCACCCGTTTCCACCCAACATAGTGGAGAACGACATGGCTATCCATACAACGCTTCAAAAGGAGCCATCTGTAGGGATGCCTGATAACTGTTATTGTACAAGAACTCAACCAACGACAAGTGCTCCTCCCATGAGCCACCAAAATCCATGACACAAGCCCGCAACATATCCTCTAGAGTTTTTATCGTTCTCTCGGATTGACCATCGTATGAGGGTGATACGCCGTGCTCATAGTCAACTGCGTTCCAAGGGCTTGCTGTAAGGATTTTTAGAAATGATATGTAAACCTCAGATCTCTATCTGATACGATTGAAACTGGAACACCATGCCTCTTTACCACCTCACGGATATAGATTTTGGACAGATCCTCCACCGTATGAGATTCACAAATCGGGATAAAATGGGACGACTTCGTTAGCCGATCCACTATCACCCAAATGGGATCGTGCTTTCTGACCGTTATTGGGAGACCTGTGACAAAATCCATTTCTATGTGCTCCCACTTCCGAACAAGTATTGGTAAAGGCTGCAACATGCCTGCTGGCCTATGATGCTCTGCCTTGACCTGCTGACAAGTCAAGCATCTCGAAATGAACTCAGCCACACCTCTTTTCATACCATCCCACCAGAACTGTGCTTTCTACGCTTTATACATTTTCTGAATTCCAGGATGTACAGTCCACCTGGAATGATGATACGCCCTTAGAAGATCCTCCTGAAAAGCAACTGGTACAACCATCTGATTCCGAAAACACACAACTGAATCTCCATTCAGTTGCCAACCCTCAATGGTCTCCCCACCATTGAGTCTCGACCCCATGGTCACACACTTAGAATCAGATATCTGTGCCTCTCTAACTAGGCCAACCAAGTCAGGAATCAACATAACCAGAAAGAAGACCGCTCGATCACCCTGGTCCTCACATTCCAACCACATATCGGCTATAACCAACATCAACTGCCACTGGTCTGATGCCTGTTTCACCACCTGAGCATATGATTTTCTACTTAATGCACCTGCTACTGAATTTCCTTTACCTGGTGTGTAAATTAAGTCAAAATCAAACATATGGAGATATTCCATCCATCTCCTTTGCCGCAAGTTCAAATCCCTTTGTGAGAAAATATGATTCAAGCTCTTATGATCTGTATATATCGTGAACTTCTCACTGAAGAGATAATGACGCCACACTTTCAAAGCATGAACTACTGCTGCCAACTCCAAATCATGAGTTGGGTAGTTCTTCTCATGCACCCTCAACTACTATGAGCCATACGTAACCACATGATCCACTTTCATGAGAACACACCCCAACCCTGATCCCGATGCATCAAAATACACCACGTTCCCTCTTCCTGGTTCTGGAAAAACCAAGATTGGTGCTGATGTAAAGAGACCCTTTATCTCTTCAAAACACTACTGACACTATTCATTCCACTGGAATGGAACATTATTTCTTGTCAAAGATGTAATCGGCGGGGCTAATCATGAAAAATCACGAACAAAACGCCGATAATACCCAGCTAGACCAAGGAAACTCCGTATCTCAAAAACATTCTTTGGCAGTTGCCACGAGATAACAACCTCTATCTTTTCTGGATCCACTAAAACGCCCCTTTAAGAAATCACATGGCCAAAAAAATGGACTTCCTGTATCCAAAAGTCACACTTTGACAATTTGGCATACAACCGATGATCTTGCATGATCCCTAGCACTATCGCCAAGTGCTGCTCATGCTCCTCCTTTGTATTTGAATACATCAGAATATCATCCACAAACACCACCACAAACGAATCCAGATATCTCTGAAATATCCGATTCATCAATGCCATAAACACCGCTGGCGCATTCATTAGACCAAAGGGCATTACCACATATTCATAATGGCCATATCTACTTCTGAAATCTATTTTAGGAATATCCTCCTTCCTCACCCGCAATTGATGATATCCCGACCTGAGATTGATCTTGGAGAACCACTGAGATCCCCTCAATTGGTCGAACAAATCATCAATTCATGGAAGTGGATATCTGTTATTTATCATTACTTGGTTAAGTCTATGATAATCAACACATAGAATCAGGTTTCCATCCGCCTTTTTCACAAATAACACCGGCACCGTCCACGGAGATGTGCTAGGCCGGATAAACCCTTTGTTTTCTAACTCTTCTAACTGGACTTTCAATTCCCACAATTCAGCTAGTGCCATCCGATAAGACGGAAGTGAGATAGGACTGGTCCCTAGAAGGAGATCAATCATAAACTCCACTTCTCTTACGGGAGGTAACCCAGAGAATTCTTTAAGAAAAACATCCATGAATGGATCCACCACTACTGGAAGAACTGTCTTCTCAACACCTAGTTCCTATTCCAACGACAACACCGCCAACTGATATGATAACGTACCCACTGATGGCGCCAACAAACCCATTGCACCTTGTATTTCATGAATCTATCCTCTAAAGAGATGTCTAACACCATCATGGGTCATAAAATCCACTGTTCGCACATCACAATCAATGTGAGACTTGAACGCCACTAGCCAATCCATTCTCAGGATTACATCATACCCATCCATCTCAAGCACTGAGAAGTTCCACACTATCTCAACCTCGCCCACAGTGATACAACATTCTCTACACAAGAAGGCTTGACACTCTCTTTGACCCAGAGGAGTTTGAAGTTTCAAAACCAAGGGCATAATTTCTACCCTTAAACCCAACAAATCAACAACATGTGCAACAATAAAAGAGTGTGAAGCACCCATATCAAACAACACTTGCATCAAGGTAGAATTTAAAAGAATAGTACCACACACTGTGGATGGTCCTGACTAATCATACACCACAACATGCTCAGCTCCAAACACATGTTTGCTTGCCACGCTCTGCTCTTTATTGCTCTGCTAAGGCATCGTGGTATTATGAGAATCACCATGACTTGCTTTACTCTGCTGTCAAGGGGTATGCTACTGCCCCCGTCCCATCGAAGCATACGACGTCTGCGACCCCTGAGGAGTGTCACGCACACCCGACCTTGGGGAATTCTAACAATAATGCTACAGATGCCCCATATTATTACAATTATGACATACCCAAGGTTGTGCTGTACAATCCTGCTTAATGTGGCCTGTAGAACCACATTGAAAACATCCCAACTTTCTCTGAGGATTCAGAGGAAGATTCACCGATCCTGCCATCGGATTGTATGCCATATTCCCGCCCTGGGAATAAGTGTCCCTCTTCCACTTGAACCCAGTGTTAGAGTTCCCACTATTCACCATGGGTACCACCATGCTTCCTCCGCCCGGAGCGCCCAAAAAATCCCACTCAACCACCGAGGCTCTATTCACCATCTCCGTGTAATCATCTATACACAGCACCACTATATTTGAACGGATTTCTTGCCTTAAACCCGCTTCAAATATTCTTGTCTTCAAAGACATGCTACCCTCCACCTCGGGTGAAAACCGCACTAAGTTCATGAACTTGGCTGCATACTCTGTCACCGACATAAGCTCTTGCTTCAAACTGAAGAAATAAGTCGTACGCTGAATTCTGAACGTATGTGGGTAGAATTGTTTGTTAAAAAATTCCTCAAAGCCTTCCCACATCATACCCTGGTCCGTCCCCGCTTGGACTACCAACTCCCACCACTGAAGGGAAAGATCTTACAACATATACGTGGCCAACTTCACTCTCAGCTCTACCAGTGTTCCCAAGAACTCAAAGATCTTGTTCATCCTATTCAGCCATGCTTATGCCCTTTCTGGCTCCGAATCAGCCCTGAAGATGGGTGGATTCTGCTTTTGGAACTGAACCGCATGATACACATTCCTTGGTTCATCTGTTTTATTCCCACTTCCCACAGCTTGGAAAGCTTGCACTATGCTTTGCACTAGCTGCTGGTTCGCCTAAGGCTCACGTGATACCACATTCTCAGCAGCCTCCTCCAGTTGGTCTCTACGACGCCCACCCGGTGCCATTTCTATAAACAGAAAACAAACCATGAGTCTTGCTTCCATAGACATCAGAAATTCCCATTTCAAATCACTTTACACAGAACTATCGCCACAAGGATTTCCACAAGTTCACATTTCCCATGGTTCAACCTTTTTGAAACCCAAACTATTTTCAAAATACCACCAGTTTCCATGTTTCAAATCCTTCCATTTTGAAACTCAATTCAGATTTTTCAAAATCCACACATTCATATCATACCATAAATCATTATACCCCAATGAAATATGCATCCTAGAGGGAAGTCATTTCTACCATGCATGTCATGCGCATCTCATTGGATATACCCACAACAATGAGATATCCAATGCCTATAAGTGTATCCAAAACACTTATGTACCCAACTCCCTGGTAACTTGAATTTCATCATAAAAGGGTTAGCTACATCCTTTTATACTATACATTCCAAGTTCCAATAATCCTATGCCTTACTACCATTCTGACTAAAAGAATATACCACATCGAATGTCAACTCCAAAACCACTGATCAACACTAAGGATCGAACAATCTGATACCACTTGTAACACCCCGCCCCTACCTCATTGGATTGAGGAGGTGGTGAGGGTTACTTGGCCTTAAAAGATGTTCCCAAGGCGCCAAAGGCTGGCAATAAATGCCGAGGGCTCCAAGAACAAATGGGGAACGATTTTCCATAAAGAAAAAATCAACCAACAAACCACTATATGATGCATGTCAAAAAAATCCAACCATTCATTTCCAAAAGACAACCAAGTTGTTCCATAAAACAAACCAAAGCCAATACAACCAAACATGTCCACACAAAATCAGAGTACACTGTAGAAACTAACAACCAACACCACAAGCCAAGACACCACCCCAGCTCCACACCAAGCTTCAAGCTCTAAGCTCCAACAAGGAATCACAAAGATCCACCAAAGGAGGATGATGCCTTACCTTTTCCCACGTCACGATACATGAAATATGCAAAGACACCAACGTGCCAAAGCAGGGGGTGAGTACTAAAACTCAATAGGATTTCCCCAAATTACTTCCCTACACACGCCACTAGGGTAAAACCGTTAGCATATTTATATAAAACAATTTATATTTTATAACCACAAGTGAAACCATCACCATAAGCCAACCACAAACTTACCAAGCCATTTCACCCCAACCAAAACACCAAGAGAAAGACAAGAAACAAGCCACAACCATGTCATCATTTACACATTAGCACAAAAATTCCATCTAGTAAGACGAGGCACAAAAACAAAAAAAAACAATCAAACCGTGGCTCTTCCGTCCAACCCGTTCACCCATTCACAACTAGTGGCACTTCCCGTCCACTTATCCTTTGATGGTGGCCCTTACCTCCACTATCCACCCCCCTTCATTATAGTGGTACTTCTCGCCCACTTCCACACAACATTTCAAATAATCCAAACCAAGCACACAACCCATCAAGGTCACAACATCATGCAATCAACCAATTTCCATTGCGTATCAATTCACTTCAATAAATAACCCATTTATTGAAAACCCTTTTTCCATGCCAAAACCCCATTTCAATAAAACAAACCATTTTTTATTAAAAACCATTTCCCATCAATCGTTTCACAAATCAACCACAACATTCCATTTTAAAATCCCCATTTTAAAATTCACAATAATAACATTTCATTTCAAAGCCCCTTTTTCCCCAAAACCCCCAAATGGATTTCCAAAAAAATTCACACATCGATATACAATTAATTTCAAACAAAAAAAATTAATTATAACATGTAACTACTAGTTCTAACCAAGTGGAGTCGAGAGAGAATCCACCTACCTTTAGGGTTCCCAAGAAATCGATCCACAAGCAATCGCACCTCCAAAAACTGGCGAATGCGCCACCTTTACCTCTATACATCACTTCCCCAAACATCAATAAGCCTTAATATTAAAATCCAAGGCAACCCCAAGCCTAGATCTACACAAAACAAGTGTAGATCTAGAAAACCAAGAAAGAGAGAGAAGTGAAACTAGAGGAAAACACAAGAGAAACTAGAGGAGAGACTTACCCGGAAGCAATCACCTTCAAACCACCTTTAATCCTCTTCAAAAACCTTCCAAAATGAGTGGGAGAGCACCCAAAACCCCTGAGAACCCAAAATCCCAAGTGAGGCTTGAGTGGGAGGAAGAGAGCAATGAAATAGGTCAATCCTGAGTGAGCCCGGATTTAAAAACCCTATTTTTAAGTAGCCACACGGTTTAGCCCGCACGGTTTAGCAAACCGTGCGCTATCCATGTGCACTCCACTGCCTCAAAAGCCAGGGTCCGTACAGTTTACCTGCACAGTTTTTCAAACCGTGCGCAGGCCGTGCGGAGTGTACTGTCTCCCCCTGCAAGGTTCCTAGAACATCCACATGGTTTACACTAACTGTGCTCAAACCGTGCACCCCTTTAAAATCCTCCAAACTCTTCCAAAACCGTTCCAAACTCCCCCAACCTCTTCCCAACTCATCCCATGAACTTTAAACACATAAAAAAATGCATAAACAAAGGCTACATACCTCAAACTAGGGGTGCTACAGTTATGGATTGTTTTTTTGGTTTGAATTCACTTAAACGGACCAAATTATGGTTCCTAATCAATTAAAGGAATCCTTGGATGTGTCTAGGTATTTTTCTAAGATCGAAGCCCCGAAACGGGGAGAAAAGAAAAAGCCACACTGTTAGAGAAAACCATGTATCCTAGACCTCATAGTTTCTATGAAACCGTGATGTTGCAGACAATGGAGACCTGGGAGCCACACAGTTTTTCTATAGAAAAGTGAGCCCAAGTGCATGGCCACCGAGTTCTATAAGGTTTCGGGACAAATCCCTTTGGCATAGTCTACACAAGTATAGTTAAATTTTGCATTTAACCATGTGGTGTGACCCAATGTAGTAGTGGATGGTGTATAGTTTGGCCAACCATGTGGAAAAACTATGTGCCCTTATTTTTTTTGGGTTGAAATGAAAATTTTATAATACAATAATTATTTTTATCACTAAATTCATCTTTCTCCTACCTCTAGTGGGTTTTCATTATTTCTCTACACTTGTGAGCTCTTATATCCCTCATGTTAGGCTTTGATCTAACATTACGAACCGATGTCGAATTTATGATCCTTCTGAATCATTGGATTTTTTTGGATATGGTCAATAATTATCTCCCTTACTATATAAAATTATTTTTGAATCTTTCAAATAATTTTGGTTCAAGATCATTTTCCATATTTTAAAGGAATTGGACCATTTTGTAGATTCCTTCTAAACTACTCTAAATTTGAGGCCAATATCAAGTGAGGATTTGTCTATGGCCCTGATGTAGGTGGCCTCGTCATTTTCTCTATGATTTTTGATGCTACATACACATGTCATGGTAAGACAAGATAGATTTTACTAAGAATCTGATTTTATCTTGTTTATTCATATAAAATTGATCATCGCACCATGATATACAACTATTAAACCTTGTTTAGTAGTTTATAGGGGTTTTATTACATTTATGGACACCCATTGGGTTTACAACATTGAGTTGTCCCTTATAGATAATTAATAATTTCCCGTATCACCTTTTTATCCTTATTCATAGACCTAAAGGGTTATTAAACTTCATATATAAATGTCTATAGGGACCAAATAACCTCATAGTTTTCTTGATCAACCTATAATAAGGATTTAGCATGTAGGAAATCGACTTATTTGACAATGTATCCTTCGAAATGGATCTTTGAGCTTTATAACATGAAATGATTTGTTCTGGTAAATTGATTCGGTAATTATATTATGTTGATAATGAATGATGGTTTCCATTTATTTAATTTAATTGATATAATTAATAGTAATGACTTATAAGGTTGATATGGAAATGCATTTTCATTTTAAATCAAATGTAAAAAATTTAATGGTGATGCCTTATTTATATTTATCATGGTAAATAAGATGCATGGGAGGTAATTCCTCATGACTTATCCTATAAATGTAATATTCCTTGTTATGGATGTGGTGTGATGGAAAGGGTTCTTTTGAGAATGTTGGTATCATACTCCCATACATCATTTGTTAGGAATGACATTTCACACCACTGACACTATTATAATAGTGGGATTGGCATGTTATGTTACCTTGTTTGAGTGATGAAATGATGGATCACACCCCATCCTGAGTTTCTTGCATGATGTCCCACACTATTATTAGAATATAGGGAATGTATCCTATTTATTATTTCTTTAGGATCATCACACTGGTCATGGATGTCTAAGTTATGCCTCGGTCCAACAAGGAACTAATATTCCAGGTATATGGTCACTTACATCCACACGTACTTGGTTCTTATATGTGGATACAATATATAATTAAACTATATATATATATATATATATATTATTAATATATATATATGTATATATTAACTGATCATTCTTTTATTCCAATCATGAGCCAAAGTAGGTAGACCTCAAAGGTGTCATATAAGATCCTAAGTGGTTGGATTACTTAGTTTATATTTTTCCCTATTCTGATTATACTTTCATTCTATTTAATTATGATAACTACTTGAATTAATTCTATAAACATTTGGTGGGAGAATACTATAATTTATATCTCATACCCTACTTGGGATAACTTTGGAACCTGTTATGATTATCTACCTGTAGGTATGAATAAGGTAAAATTCCCTATTACGTGTTGCTGATATTCCTTACCTATATATAAAAAATTGGTGTAGGTGACTGAGCTTTATCTCTAGATTTTATTGGAGGTGTTTTTTTATTTTTATTCTTTTTTATAACATGATTTTATACTTATCCCATATTTCCATTTTTAATATTAGTATTCGATTCATCCATGTATATGAAACTTCCATTTGGATTCTATATTATAATATATTGATCTGTTCTATTTATTCTTTCGCTGCTTATTCATTTATTCATTCTATATATTGTAATTATTTCCACACTTGTATGGTTACTCTTTTATCTTATATTTGACTACAATAGAAGGGTATATTCTCCCCACCATACCACCTTTTCACTCTCACTTCTTATTAGAAGGCTCTGGCATATGGGGAGGCATGCTTGAGGCCACATGACCCAACGACTTGGGGAATTTTTCAAATGGAACCCAGATCACATTACAAACATACTATATGTTTCCAATTAATTTATGTTAAGTAACATTATATTAATTTATGTAATATATTAATGAATGAAATATTTGTCAAAAAATGGTTTCTTAAAAGAATTACATTCCATGTTTTCAATTTCTTCTTCCTTCACAGTATTTTGAATCAATGACCACCAATTATTAGCATCTACTTTGAGAGAATACTATAAAAGTGTATATTTTTTCCCTTTAATTACTTCTAAAGGCCATATATATATTCCCAAATGGCTTAATCCATCACTCAGTTACCACAATATTACTAGTCCACCAAATTTATGGGGGATATTATCACATCAAGCGATCCAATATAGAAGAATAATGATATGAAAAAAATTTGTGTCTCTATTTGGGTATGCTTATTTTTAATAACCTCATTTTACATCCCAAATATTTCCATGATCTACTCAATTCCAATACAATCTATATTGTGTTCCTCGGTATATAAATATCTATAATTTCCATGAGTATTGATACCCTAATTTCTTGAAAGAACCATTTCTAAACAATGGAATATACTGAATTATCTAATAGAATTATTAATTTTAAATGATAATGTTTAATTCTAAGTATATTATATTTCTTAATAAAAATTTAGAAATTTTTTATTATTAATTATAGAATCATAAACCTAATTTTTTGGTGAAATAATTATTTTTCAATCATTCATAATTTCCTATAATGACAAATTTTAATTTTTCTATGAATATACCCTAGAAATTTCAAAAAAAGGTACACAATAAGGTCATAGTCACTATTCACTAGAATAATTGCCAAGATATACTAGAGAAACTCCTTTTGGGGTTATTACCCATAAATTCATCTATTCCAAAACCACATCTGCTTATTATATATAGACACTACTGAATTTCTTGAAAAACAACATAAAATAAACCATACCAAAATTTCAATATGTTATTACATACCTTACCTTAAAGTATATCATTGGGTTATTTTCCCTAATATATTTTTTCCTCATTCTAGTTCATATGGTTTCTAAAAAACTTCCATTGATACCACCTGTAATGACTTCAACTCTATTAACCCAAATTTAGTGCATATTTTATTTTATTAGAATAGACACAAGGGGTCAAATCACAATAGGTTGATCAATTATGTAGTATTGGTGAGATATAAACATATATTATACCCATTTTACATTAGATATAAAATATAATCCATATCAATGGAAATAATTTGGTATCATTTAATTCTATCAATGAATTATTTTTCACATCCTTGGTAGAAGAATCAAAACATGAGAAATCTCAAATGCCCAGTATGGATTATATGATATAGAATCTATCATTATTCAATAAGGAAAAATCAATATACAAAGGTAAATAACTGAATAGACATGAAATTTAATCAGTAATATCATTATCATAAATAGATATGTAATAATAAATATTTCAAGGTAAATAACTGAAAACACATTCCATTTAATCAATATCATGACCACAAAAAGAATCCATGGACAATATCAACAAAATAATAAAATTAATAATAATAACTAAATTCATAATTAAGAAAATTATAAATTTTATGTCTACATCTCATACATCAAAAAATCTATTCTATAAATATCTTTCACAAGATAGTTTAAAACTATCAGTAATAACCCATTTATTTTGGAAACTGATTTGTCACATTAGACCTACAAATGTATAAAGGGGAAATATAATATCATTCCCCACCTATCACTACATGTACAAATACTTCTTAATATATTGTATTATTTATTTAATTCATGAATAATATTTATTATCTAAAAATATCCATATTGAGAAAATAATATAGATTTATTAATATTTCCACTGTTAATAAAATAACATTCATATTAAACACTATATATTGAAATGGTATATGGTACTTTCAATAATAACATCTATGATACATATACTATGTATATTTAAGAGAAATAAAATTCTCTATAGAAAATTAGCACAAGAAAATAATTTTCCCTAGGGAATGATAAGAATAAAAAAATTAATCATGAAATTATTAGTGATAATATATTCATTTGAAATATAGGTTCTTATAATTAAAATTTTCTTTTGAAGATTAATGGGATTATAAGTGATATATAAAAATGAAAATTCATAATTGGGTCTTCTTTTTTAAATAAATTTAATATTTTTTGAAGAATATATATTTAGTAAAATTTTAATGGTGGAAGGGAAGTTAGTTATTGGTATATACGTTAAAAAATATTCCTCTTGGGTTTTTATAAAAAAAATACCCTTTTAGAAATAAACATGGCCATTTAAGAACAATATATCCGATATAAAGACAAATAAAATTTGGTATCTATTTTAAACATTTATTTTCATGATTAATTTAACAAGTAAAGGAAAATATAGAAGAAAATATATAAACACCTTAAATATGAATTGTATAATAATTTTTTTGATATTTATAAGGGATAAATGATATGATTCCTCCATGAATGTAAAAGAAATCCCAAAAGAAACCGAGCTTATAAAATAGATTCTTACCACTTAAGTAACATTTAAATTGAACCCCTATAATGAATAAAGAGTAATTTGAAACATAAAACATTAATAATAAATAGTTATTCATGTAAAATAATTCAAATTGGATTTATATACTTCACATAAAAGAGAATAGGTGTATATTAACATATATGTCTCAATGGAATATAAATTGAGTCGAAATCCCTTACCTTAGGATTCCATATGGTTTAACCTACATTGAACTACTATATAATGTTTTTAATAATTTTATTAATTTATAACTGAACTAAAATTATTTTTATACTTTTATATATAATCCACATATAAAATCTTACCACTTATTTTTTAACTGTCATTTATTGTTATTGTTATTATTATTATTATTATTATTATTCTAAGTGTTAATTTATTTGTTTTCTCATCCATGTATTGTCTTCAATGTTTCATTTCATGTATATAGGATATAGTTACCTAATATACCAAATTATGTTATTGTTGTAATTGTATTATTTAATCATTAGATACATTTTTATCACTATTTTTGAATGTGGTACATGGAAAACGAATCACATCAATACATAGAGTATGTTGGTCGTATGTGCACGTGAACGAAAATATCATTCCATTTATAGGTGAAATGGTATGGATGTGGATGATATATTAATTATCAAGAATTTAAATCTTTTTATATTTATGAAAAATGTTTATTATATCCATTATTACAACATTCCTTGTGAGTCGGTGATGGAAAACAAATTACATTGGTTCACAAGGCAGTAGTCTGTCGTGCACATGAGTGATAAATTTGATTACCATTTGATATATAAGTATACATATAAGAATAATTACACAATCATAAAAACATATTAATATATATTATATTATACTGTAAATATTTTTATGTTTTAGGACATAATTTAAGTTTATAAAAGAAAAAATAAAAATAAAGTTCATCATTATGATGATTACCTTCGTATAGAGAAACATTAACTCAATGACTTTTAAAGGTCTATGGGATCATATTTTTCAAAGATAGAGGCCTCTAGAATGTGTATAATGATTTTTATGAGAAACATTGATGTTTTTTTCGATCCAATGGTTTTTATATGTGTGAAGAGGTGAGGGGGGGAGTTCTCCTTTATAATTTTGGAGGATGAAACAATTGGAATTTTTGAATGGAAGAAATAATACCCATGTTTTTCAAATAAAAAACGGCTCTATAATTGTTCATTAAGGATCCTTATATGTTATAAGGACAAATAATTACAAGAAAATAGGATGTATATAAATTTTTATGCCATTTTAATACATATCTTCATATTTTAACCCGCAGTAAACCAATTTATACCTTAACCATAAGAATGAATTTTTACATTTTATTCAATTTATTCTTTTAAAAAATATTTTTAACTCATTATATAATATTTATATTTATGATTCCAAATTTATAATCCATTTTAAATAATTAAATTCATATAATTCAGAATTTTTTATTAAATGTTAAACTAGAAAATCGTGTCAAAAAATTGTTTTGATCAAATGCAATTTTCAAGCATAAGATGAAATAATATTATCAATATGACAAGTTAAGATAATTATATGGTTTTATGTTCATATATTTTTATATATTATGTATTCATTTCAATTAGATCATTCATAATAATTATTATTATAATTAATTATAATAGAAAATATTATTCCCATTCAATCAAAAATAGTTTTCTAAAAAATAAAATTTTATAAAAAATATCCCTTTTTAACATCAAATGTTCTTATAATTATTTTTATTAAATTATAGTTAATTAATTTTTATCTAAAAATATAGTAAAAAATATATTACAAAGAAATGGAGTTATAGTTAAACATGATATTTTTGATTAATCAGAAAATCTTATTCTAAAGTGAAAATTTTAAAAATTAATTAAGAGGATATTTTGAAATGTATGTTCAAAAATAAAAATTAAACCTATAAAATTATAATATTTTCCATTATAGATTGAAAATTCTATTTTTTTATATTTTTATTAAAACATAGTGTTTAAATACTATAAATGAGAATCATGTTCATGTGTTTCGCAAGATAATAAGGAGATTGAATTTATTTTAAAGGAAATATTTAGTAATTTCATATGGTGTTAATTTTTTTAAAATCCCTTTAATTTGATTTATATTTTTTTTTAAATAAAATAGGGAATTTTTTTTCATAATATCAATGCTTTAATGGGTTTTTTCTAAAAAAAGTATTCAAATTAGGAGGTTAATGAAATTACTACAAGGTGGTTTTAAAAATAAAATGGATATTAAATCAGGATAATGGTGATTATTTTCTATAAAATTGTCTTTATTTTGTGATAATTCTTTATTTTAATGTTTTTGAAAAAAGAACACATTATTAAACATGGGTCTATTGGGTTATAGTCATATGAAACTTTAATGTGCGTGGAACCAATAATGGTTATTCCTATTATATTGATAGACTATGGAAAGAATTAATATATTAAAAATTCAACATATTCTTCTCTTAGTGTTCTATCATGTGTACGATTTTGTATTATTATATCCATGATCCCACTTCTTCTATGTTTTATACAGGATATTAATTTTTTCATGTTTTATATCTATCTTGATTATTGTATATTATTTCCATATACATTAATGTTTATGATATATGTTATCATTCATGTACTTTTCAAATTTATAGTTTATAAGAATATAAAATAAATTAAAATAATTTAAAGGATTATTTCAATGATATATTTTCATTTGAAACTACATTATAAACATATTTTGTTAAAAATGTAGAACTAATAGTTTTTTTGTTAGACTTTTTATTGACTCATTTGTGGTATCTTATGATGAGATAGTTCTCACACTGTAGTTATTCCTTTGGGAGATGTTAGATATGATTTTATAGGACTCAACTAAAGGGAAGGCCTTCATGTACTTCACTATCTTATATTTTTGGTAGTACCCTTCTTTGGGAGATATATTTTTAGTGATAGTTGGTCACATGGAGATGTGGATAATATTTCATAATGTATTTTTCTTTTTATGAAGCCATTTTTTATGTGTTATGTCTCTTGGTTGTGTATTGTTCCTAAAAATCATTCTATATTGGTTTTTCTACTTTTGGTTTATCACGGGACATGTTTTTATTTCATTATTGATCTATATCTAGTGGATATCCATCTTAAGAGATATGTTATGTCGACTAGGGTTTAATTGTTAAAAATAGTATATTATCCATTACCCTATCAAATGTGTGATGATACATAGTCGGTCTGGTTTAGGGTTTATGGTGTTAAGAAATTATGGATGTTGAAAATTGGGTAATAATTTTGGTAGTGTTCTTAGATAGATTAATTCTATGACTATCCATGAGTTAACATGGGTTTTAAGATATTTTTACAAATATTTAGAATTTCTTACTGAGGTAATTTAAATTAACATGAATTAGGGTTTATTTAGGTAAACCTATAATCATTTATTATTTTATATATCATTATTTGAATATATGTTCTCTTTATTTTATTGTTTATCAGTGAGTTAAATATTTATTCATGATTTTCATATTAATATTTGTGAAAATATTCTTTATCTATTCATATATAATCATTTATTATTGATAGATAATGAATCATATAAGATCACTTCTGAAATAATGATAGAATTATGAGAGATATGTTCTATATTAGAACCCCCTTATAGTCATTTCATTGGTGTATATTGTTATATGCACTATTCATACTCTAGGTCTTCCGGGTGTTGGAAACAATTAATTAATAGTGGATCATGAATCCAAATGTACCCAGTTAAATATAACTATGTTCAATGGTGAAAAGAAGATATAGGAATTTAAATAATGGATTTATTGCATTGGATTATTCAATTTAAAAAAATATGGGATTCTAAGGTTGGTGTTTCCACATACATACTTAATAGACCAGTATAGATAGAGTGTGACTCCATTGTGTGTGCAATGTTATATGTGGATCTTACATTGAATACATTATAAAAGATATTTAGATAAATGTTTAATCCTCAAACATTTATAGTTGAAAAGGATCTAAAATTTTAAATCATAAATCAATAAGAGAATTTATTTTTGGGGAATTCTACCCTTTTTTCCAATTTGGTTCAACTAGAACAAGAGCTTATTACAAATGACTGCCTCAATATTCATAGGATCAAGATGGGTTTGAGGGAAAATATTCAGTCAATATTGATATCTTATTCATAACAAAAATTTCAATACTAGTAGAAAAAGTAGATACACATGAAATAGTTTCTTCTAAATTTTTTTTCTTTGGGTGGACAGTAGCTACTGTAGGAGGTATTCATGGTGTATCTTCTAGGATGGAAAAGAAGAAAATGGGAGAACATTATTTTGTATTGGTATATTGTTCTTCATTCGAAAAATAGTATTTATTTTTCTATTAGTGTTGTAGTCCAATTAATACCAATAATACTATAAAAAATTTAAATAAACATGTCATCATTGTGGAAAATATCATCACATTATGCTTTTATGTGGAAGAATTCCCTATGGTAGTATTTCTTGATCCACTCTTACAAAAGGATAAAATATTCATTCTAATCTATCAAAATATGGTGGCTCTCATTCTCATGCAAAGGGCAATAAACACGTAGTGATGAAATATCTGTGTAGAGTTAAGACCAGATGACTTATGTAGAAGACAATGCACCAGTGGAATTTGAAACAGGGCGGGATACTATTAGAGGCACAATGTTCATCTCATACTCTATGGATCTATCTTAATTAAAAACAATTACAATTCATTATTTTAGTTAATATATTTTTTTGACATGTTGGGATCACATTATGATATCATTGTATTCATGTTTGATATTTTCATTCATTTGGTAAAGAAAAATGAAGAATGATTTATGTGTTTGTATTATCAGTTGATGATGGCTGATCTAAAAGTTCTATCATATTTCATGGTGTAGTATTTTAATAAAATTATTCTTATCATCATCATGTTTCTATTATCTTTTTTATAGAAAATATTGGTTTCTAAAAACATTTATTTCATTTTCTATATCTTGATTGAATTGCTTATGATATCTTGGGTGAGTGGTATTATACGTAAGAGAGAGTGGTAAAAATTATTCCTTATAATGAATTGATCTCATGCTAGTCATTGGTTTTGTTCCTCAATTTTGGGGATCCTTGTTTGAGTAGTCCAATTACTACATTGGTGAGTGCATAGCTTGAGGTCATTTAATTTTTTTCTAGGTTACCATCATAGAGAGAGGTCTAGTTTACTATTAACATGCTTCATATTATGATTCCCTTTTATATTACAACATGTAACATGGAACATGATAAGTTAAATGTTATTAATATTCTTATTAATGATATTGATTCCATGGGATTTATTCATCATAGTGTATCAATATGGGTTTCCCTTGTTCTCTTTGAAAAAAAGTATAGGGAACCCTCTATATTTATATCGATTTCGGAATGAATGTTAAGGATATAGTTAAGAATAAATAGCAGTTTCATCGAATTGATAATATATTTTATTATCACCATGGATTCCAATGATTTTATAATATATCCTGTCAATCTAGTTATAACTAATTGATAGTCCGAGAAGAGGAAATTTTAAAGGAAAAAAATTAAGAGACATTTTTAGTCATTCAAGTTCCAATTTTATCCAATCGATTTCATTGATAAAAATTAAATATATATGGAATTGATGAACTATATTGAACATTGGTTACTAGATTCTATCATTTTCATTTTTTGTGGATGATATATTTTTTTACTCTAACAAACCGGGTGAACAGATGGATCACTTGAATATCATACATGGAACCCTAAATGAATATCCCATGTGTGGTAATCATTCCTAATGTGAGTTATGGATTCATTAAGTGAGGTGTCTATGACATGTTATATATGAGAGAGGAATCTCAGTGGATCCTTCAATGATATTTTTGGTACTATTGTTGGATCAATGGAAAAATATTTTTTTGATTTATAGATTATTTATATTTATAGGATATTATAGGTTTTCTATTTAGAAATAACACATTCATGACTCTATGAGGATAACATTTAATCATATCATTTTTATGTTTGATTGGAATTAAAACAATGTGATTCATTCATAGAACATATGAAGTGATCAATATTGGACCACTATATGATTCTTGTATAACTACATTCAGTGTATGATGTTTTATTTAATGCCTTAAGTATGGGATTGGGATGCATTTTAATGCCTAGGAAATGGGTGGAGGCATATGGATATCACCAATTATTCCATAATGAGAAGAACTAAAATACCAAAACCCTTGAATTTGAATCTATAACGACAAAATTCATGCCATTATTCCACTATCTCTTTGGAGATAGGTTTGGATATATTAAGATTTTGAGAGCCTGAAGTATATCTTTTGTCAGATTGATTTGAACTTGTAGTAGAAAAGATAGGTTGAGAATCTTCAGAAATTTAGATTTTATATTTCTTATTCTACAACGAACATGAATGTTGCGGATGACATAGTAAGAAATATGTTACCAACTCAATCCTTTATAATATCAATGGTAGAATGTTATATGATTAGTTTGTTCACTGAGTTAAGAATATGAGTGAATAATTCTGGTACATAGGTCACTATAGCTTCTATGATGTCTGTGGCAATGTCATATTATCAAATTCAATTATAACAATTCTGAAAAACTTATTCTCATCATTTGAAGGAAATAAAAAATGTTAAATAGATCATGGGTGTTTTCTTACTATATCCCATTAGTCCATTTTGTTTTATATATAGGTTTTCCATTCCTACATATATCTGAGGAAAGAGTTAACAAACAATGGGGACTAGTATTGTTGGTTTATACACCCCAAGACTTACAAGATGTATCATAACCTAAGATTATAATATTATTATCTTGGGATTATTTTGTTGATTTTAGATTTTTTTAATAATTCCTTACATTAGAGATTTTTATGGTAGAGCACTAGATACCTGTAGTCTTGTTTCATCCATTACCTTTTCCATATTGGATGTGGAATGAAATAATTATGGAATTAATTTTTGTTCTACTATGGAATCCTAGATTGAAGGATGGGAATTTGGTATTCATTGATAAAAATATAAAATCATTTAATTTTATTATTATTAAGGATATAATGAAGGTAGTTTAACTTGGAAAATTATATGTTCTAGAGATTTTGAATCTCTATAGTGATTCTTCTGTAATTATTTTTTTCTGTGACCCACAATTTTCATCCATATATTTGAACAGTTTTATATAGTTTACCGGTTCCTAGATGAAATTAAGACCCATTTATCGTACTCAATGAAATGGAAATATTTATAATTATACTTATATACTTAATTATATGCTTCACCCTTGCATTTTTGATTTTGTTAGTTCATGGTGAAATAATCTACCTTCCCAAAAATTTCCCTATAATAATAGATGTCATGATTTCATTAGATGGGTTTCCTTATATGAATTATATGTAAGGCCATGTATACCACCATTGTGTTGAAAAATGTTATGAGAGAAGTATATAGTTTGAAAAATCCATGTTTAGTAAATGAAATAAATTATATAGTTGATTACGAAGAGGATAATGAATATATAGAGTCTTTAGAAATTAAATAAAGAAAATCATAATTTCTAGTTATATTTTTAAGGTGGGCGTTCTAGTATTTCACATAGTTTCACCACACATTGGACATCATCCATTTTGTAACTTGGGTATGTTGGAAGAAAGTTTTTTTTATCCCTTTTAATTTGTTTAATGTCTTGTAATGGTGGATTATAAATTGTAATTTATAACATATTTGATGCTAATTCACAAAATGATATTGGTTTCCCAGCTATAGTAGTATCAAGCAAACACTTACTATGTGATTAGATGGTATTATTTTGATCATCATCCTGACACCTCTATGGTTCAATTTCTTTTTCAGATTTTGAATTACCATGATAATTTTTTTGTTCCACAAAGAAATTTCATTGGTCCATGTATTATGGCAGTGCCGATAGGACATCCATGGGATTTATGAGTTGGTATATATAATAGATCATACATTACAACCCTATAATATATAGGAAATATTCTTATTAAGGTGTACTAGGTAAGTAATGGGTTTTTTTGAGGATGGTGGTAGCACATGAAGGTTTCATCCTAGCCACGACACATAGAGGTAACACCTTAGAAATAAAAGCTGGTGATAGCAACCTACTGGTGGCACTAGGAGGTAGAACCTTGTAAGTCATACCCTGGTGGTGGCACCTAGAGGTAGCCCCTGGAGGTGTCACCTGATGGTAAAAAATTTGTGGTTCCACCTGACAGTATCACCTTGGTGGTGTAACCTCATGGTACTATCTTGGAGGTCACACCTGGAGATATCACCCAAGCGATGGCACTAGAGGTAGCACCTTGGTGGTGAAACCTGAAGGTGGCACCATAACAGTCACACCTAACATTATAACACTTTGTGTAGCTTGTCATGGTTGCTCCCTCACTATATTAGCTAATGATATCACCCTGGAGGTTACACCAAATGGTATCACACTAACAATATCACTGAACAGTAGAACCCTGATGATGAAACTTTATGATAGAACCCTGAAGGTAGCACCTGATGGTTTCACCATGGCAGTTTCACTAAATGGTAGAACCTTGGAGGTTGATACCTATAGTGGAACCATGGTGATAAAACTGTAGAGTGTTTTATTTTTCTATAAATTTAAATATATTACATTTTTGATGTTTCTTTTATGAAACATGGTTTTAATCCCTTCATTATAGTGGTTGTACAATGGGGATATGATGGTTCTTGTGTAGTGGGGCTGAAAGAACTGGTTTCAATATGATGTAATGTAGAAAGGTTGTTTTGATGTTGAGTTTGGATTCTTTTTGTGTGATGTGTTGTGTTATATTGTTGAGAAGTATTGGAATTAACATGTATTTTCTAATGGAATAATGAACTATAACATGATTCATGGTTTAAATAGTGGGATTTAAAATTTAAATTAATGGGATATAAATTGATTAATGAATTGGATATTCTGATTGAAATGGATTGATAAATAATAATATAAAAATTGTATTTAATTGAGTATGGTTTTTATATTATGGAATTTTTTTGGTTTGATGAATTTATAAGTAGAAACAAAGTGAGGGAGAGTTTTGATTTGGCTGGTATCATTGTTGTGAAACCCCAGGATGGGCTTCTATGTAACTATTATATATACGTTGTATTCTCATGTGATTTATTTACACACCCCACCCATGTTGAGCACCATGTGATGACACCTTTATATATATATGTATATATGTTGGGTGTTTTTCTCAACATCCTAGTTGGAGGATGGATTGATGATTACCCACTCTTCCATGATCCATCTTCCATGCATTATTGATATGCATAGGCTATGATGGATATAAGTATAATTCTTCTTTGTCTATAAATTACGTGATAAGACTTCATTCCCTAAGTTTCAATTGGATAGATTTGACGAGATGGATTATTATAGGGGTCGTACATAGTTGGAGGAAGGCACAAAGTTGATTTCCTTCATGTTGAAAATAACCTAATACACTGGTTATGATATAATATGTGATGTGATGTGAGGGATTAAGTGTCTATAAATGGGATACGATGTGATGTTATTTGGAAGAGGTGGTAGATAGAGGATGTACGACATTGGGGTGTGAGAGTTGAAATCAGTGGGAATGCACTATGGCATAACTTTAATCGATATGCTTCATATTATGTTAATATACTTGGATGCATTATGTGGGGTGTAATCAACCATGATGATAGGTTTGGTAATTATACATGTATATTTTCTATTTTGTTCTAGTGTTTCATCATGGGTAAATTAGTATTCTCTTTTCCCACATGTGCGAGATACATTAGATTTTCTATTGAGCATACTTGTATGCTCACACTACATATATAAAACTATATTCATGTTTCTAGGAAGAAATTGTGGGCTGTGATAGACATTAGTGGATTGTATAATTTGATATAATATGCATCAATACTTCAGTTTTATTTTGTGTATTTAAATTGGAGGCTTTTATTTGTACCAATTTTATTTGTACATGCAGTGTTTGATAGTTTTTAGTTTCTTTTATACTATTTTGTGGTGTTTTTGGTGGATGATTAATCATATATCACAATCCTATTTACATTATAGAGTTTAATTCATCCCATACATGAGATTCATATAACCTTAGTGATACTCATCAACCCAGGTCCCACTTCTTCCGGTACTCAGTTGTTATTTTATCTCTCCCATCATTTCCATATCATTAGAGGGATTAAGTCATGAATGAGTGGTATCGATGGAATATAGTTGAGATATATGATGTGTTTTAGAGTTTTTAATTGTTAGTATTTCATTGGACAATATCTAAGTAGTTTTGGTTGACCTTAGTACATGATATAGACTAGGGAGATCATCTAGGATATATATTTTTAGTACCACATGATCCAGTGCATTAACTCTGAGCTTATTGAATGACCATGTAAGGAGTAACTATTTATTGAGTAGAGTAATTTTAGAGGTACATGAATTAGGTTGACTCATGTTATTATTTGAATTAGGTTTTTTAAATGATAAAATGATTAAAGTGAATTAAAATAAATCTAAAATAAGTCCACATTATCTGGATTAGGAACTATTGGTTTCCCATTTTAGCTACGGGTCATGGTCACCATCTACCTATGGATGAGGCAGTGATGAATCAATAAGATCACCTAGTTTAAAACTAGAGGTTTGATCTAGTTTTTGATGATGATTAGTGGAAGATGATGTTGCAACATTTTTAGCAGTGGGGTTTGGGGAATTATAAAGGTATCATTTCAAATGTAGAGGTAAATAATGACTAAAGGATATGGAGATTGCATAAAGTTTAATCAGGGTCCTGATAAAGTACTGGGTCCTCTTGGGAGTTATTCAATTAAAATTTTATTTTCCTTAGTGGTGGGAATTGTAACTATGATATGAAGGAGGCATATGTTTCATTGGTAAACATTCAGAAGGAGTTCTGGGTGAAGTTCCTTTTGTCAACCGTGAATGTTTTGAATATGTAGAAGCTAATATCTCTTCATATAGGGATTATGTCTATTAGGGAACATGGGATCAATTTCAAAGACCTTATAAACATTAACCGATACATTTTCCCATATTAGGATTCTTGAGCAATGCATCTTTAGAAGGAACAATGCCCTTCAATCAAGAATGTAGTTACTCAATTTACGTTTCTAGTTATATAGAGGTTCAGACGAAGGAATAGGTGATTGAGAAGATCCAATTTCAAGGAGGATTACTATGAGAGGGGTACCACTAGGGTTCCTCAAGGACTAGATTTATCTATGCTAGTTCTATAGAATTAGGGACTTCATGGTTTCGACCAATAAGGATTCAACTTCAACAGATTCCATTCTGACCTTCTAGGTAAAGTGGATTCCATGCTCTTCCCAGGAAATTCAGACCAATGAATTTTGCCTATGGGGTTCAATTCAATCATTGGTATCAATGCATAGTGGCTAATTGAGCTGGGTTTTGGTTGTGGTGTAAAGGATCAACACCAAACTCAATAGTAATTAACAGTGAGACCATTCTCGCAGCAGTGGCAAAAGGTTTAGGATCCACTAAGAGTAGATGTTGTAGGAGTAGGATGACCTCAGGATGTAACTCAACCTTAGGGACCTCAACTTGAGATTGGTCATGCATTTGGACATCAAAAGATAGGAATATGATCTAGGAATGCTGACTTTAAGGAATTAGAGGCACTATCACTAGAGTGGATATATATCATTCGATGTATGTCTAGTTTATCATGCACACTAGTTTATGTCTTGTTTGATTTGGTAGATTCACACTCTTTTGTTTCAACCTCTCTAGTCCATTTTTTTAATATATATATATATAGGGGTTTTCTATTCCCTTAGTTTTTACTATGCTGTTGAGAGCCAAAACCATCATGTTTTGTGTGCTTCAGGGATATAGAATGATGTTGAGGATATATCGGTACCACAAGGATCTTTTCTTATTATAGACACATCAATACAATTTTATCCTTGGTGTCGACCATTTTTATCATATATGTGATTTTATTGACTTATTTTGGAGTATACTTGTTTTCTCAAATTTGTATGGCCAACATGTGGTTTTTGTTGGTTAATGGGGTTGTAAGGTGAGAATTCAGTGTATGGAGCCCATTTTTTCTTTATTGGCTATGTTTTCTATGGAATCAGTTGAGTTTAGGATGGTCTAGATTTTCAAGGTTGTCAGGTCTTTCCTAGATTTTTCCCCATGGTGGTTTAGTAACATCCCCATAATGTGAAGTTGATTTCAGAACTGAATCACAACATTGTGATCTTCCAATAGCCCGAAGGCCTTCATTTTTTATTGATTTTTGATAATCCACCTTTCAAGGGGTGAGGTGGAACCCTTACAAGTCCCTTAGTCATAAGTGTTACATGGCCCATAGGCCTTAGATGAATTCATTTTCTGTAGGCTTCAAACATTACATACAACCTAGACTAACTACTTGGAACTGCGCTTCCCCAGCATCTTCATCGTGAAATCAGCTCTCCACCTTCTCATGACTATTCATATAGGAATTCCCATGCATGCACATGCTTGTCTCGATGGTAGGAGCCATACCCTCTCATTCTTGAAATCCATTTAGCTTATGCTGTGGTGAAATCTCCTTTTCTCTTCCTCCTTGTAGAGCTTGTTCTTTGTAGATTGTCTGGTTTGCATCTGCACTTAAGGTGTCCTGAAGGCCTTATAGTTTGATGTTTTTCATAGGGTACTGTATGTTGAACTAGGTGATGACCAAGAAATGATATCCAATTATTAGGAGAAATTTTCTTTATGACTAATTGAAAAGATCTTGTTGATTCTCTATGATAGGATATGAAATCATGATATCACTAGTTGAGATTGAATGATGATGATATCCACATGTACAAGTTTAGATATATGTATGGTAACATTGAGTTTATGTTCATCCCTTTTGGGTTAACTAACACACTAGTTTTCTTCATGGGGATTATGAAATCCATGTTTCATGGGTTCTAGGATCGGTTTATTGTCATATTCATCAAAGAAATCATGATCTATGTGAATTTATAGGGGATAATTACAAAAATCTCATAGTTGTCTTGCATGTTATTCGATGCCACAAGATCTATGGAATGTTTTCCATTTTTATGTTTTTGACATGAGAGATGCACCTTGGGTATGTCGTGTCTCAATAGGGTGTGGTACTAGATTCAATTTAGGTTGAGGAAGTTCTCTCTTGGGAAGCACCAAAAAATGAGAAAAATGATCATAGTTTCCTTTAACAATAATTATTAGGAAAGGCCATGATTTTATCTATATTGATTAGTGTCATTCCGCATTCAAATATCTTTTGGGGATGTTGGTTAGTGCTCTAGTGGTTCAGCTACTGGAGGATTGAGTGTTGTTCGATCTTTTATGTGATGCATCCCATTTGGGGTTGGGATGAATCTTGATGTAGTATAAGGTAGTGAACGCATATAGGTTTGGGTATTTATGCCCTTATGTGAGTATCTATTCGACCCATGATATAGAGATAATAGTAGTTGTGTTTATGCTATTTTTTTGTGATGTTACCTTATTAAGGAGCACTTTTTGGTCTTTATAGATTAGATGTTCTTGAGGTATATCTTTTCATAACATGAATTTTTTTCAGGAAAAAAATATAGATGGAATTTATTTTGGATTATGATTTATATATATTTTAAACCTCATGAAAATAGAATTCCATGCAATATTATTTGAGTATAAAGTCATGGGTGGATGTTTTTCTGACAATCTACAATTCTCAGAGAGTGATGGAGGAGTTGAAAACCCTACACATTGATGGGGGTTGGATGATCTAGTAGGTTTTTTATTTCAGATGATGGTGTAATCTTCTTTGATTTAGAAGGTGGATGATTCTATGTGGGAAGAATTAGAGGATGAGATGATGTACAATACTATTGGCCATGGTGATGCTCTGGAGGGATGTTCATAGAATGTTTAGAATTGAATGTTGTCTTATGGGAGTTTTAATCAGGTAGTGATGTGTGGGGGAGTTCTCAATGTGTTTCATAGATCAACTTTGGTGGTAAAACCAAGAGTTTTTAAGATAAACCATGCCTTGAAGATGCCAGTTTGGTGGCTTTGGATGCAATGGGTAATGGAAGATTTTGTGGTTAGGTGTTTTGTTTTCCATTATGTAAAGTCTAAGAATCATGTTACTGGAAGATTTTTTAATCCGTTTTTTTCTATAGATTAAATGGAGTGAAATATCAATGGATTTCATTATTGGGTTACCAAGGATAAGGTATGTTTTGATACAATCGAGGTAATCATTGATTATTTGAAGAAATTATCCCACTTTTTAGTGATAATGAAATCAAGAACAATGGAATCTTGATTTATGTGGTGTGTGGATGAGGTGGTGTGGTTTCATGGAGTTCCAAGATCTATTTTATGGGATTGGTAATCACATTTTCCATCATGATATTGGAGGGTATTATGAAATTCTATTGGATCTAATTTACACCTCAACACTTCTTCCCAACCTTAGAGAGATTGGTAGATAGTGTATACCATACAGACACTAGAGGATACATTGTGGTCATGTAACATATACTTATATGGATATTATTGCAACACATTCATTTTTTTTGAGTTTTCTTCAAAGAAAATCTATCACTCATCCATTGTAATGGTCTATTTGAGGCTTTTCATGGGAGACCATGACATTATCTGATGTGCTAGATGAAGTTTGGAGAGGCTATAGTTCTTAGTATTGATGTGGTGTATAGAATAACTTAGAAGGTCCATATTGTTTATTAGAGGATTAAATAAGAACATTAATAGTATAAACCTTATGCTGGTTGCTGGAGGAGAACTTTTGATTTCGAAGTTGGGGACTACATTTTCTTGGATGTTACCCATCAACATGGGTAGTAGGGGTTTAAAAGAGGGATTAATCTTTACCTAAGGTATTTTCATACCATTGAGGTGATGGGGTGAGTTGGAAAGTTGGTGTATCAGTTGTAATTGCTACCATGGTTTGAGGGTATCTAAATCATCTTCCATGTCTCTTAGAATTAGTAGTATCTTAATGATGACTCCCTTAAAATTTATAGGGGAGAGTTCGATATCAGGGATGACATGATGTTTGTGAAGATTCTCATAGAGATCCAAGATCACCAAGAGAAGGAAATGTGTGGATGAACCAATCCATTGGTTTGTGTGTTTTAAAGGCATGATGCATTGGAGGAGAGTACATTAGAGCTGGAGAAGCAGATTCATACAAAACACATTATATTTTTTTTTTGAGTTTTTCCATTTCTATTTTTCTTATAATGTGATTTTTGGATATTTTTTTTTCAGATATTAGAATCTATCTTTTGTATTTTCTTTTTTATGTGTGACAAATTCATGAAATATGAAATGGGTAGAACCTAATTCATAATCAAGGCGCATTAACTATGACGAATTTAAACATGTGGTAGAATGTTTGTGCCACCCATAGTGGATACTATCTTCACATGGGTAATGAAATTTCCAAATTGGTATGTTTGGGGTAGTATAGTATGTTATATTTTTATTGGTTCTTGGGATTGAATGTTTGTTTAGTGGAGGTGTTTCATATATAATAATATCTTTGAGAGGTATCCTGAGGGATTGTTGTGTGGACCTTTTCTCTCATTCATTATGAGTTGGTATTAATTTTTCAAGGGTGAGAATTGTTTGTGTTGAATCTAATATAATGGCCTTGAAATTATGATACAAACATTTGTGGTATATTTGATTATTGAGGTTCCCATTGGATGTCTAGGGAATTTTTAAAGATGTGGTAGAAAATGGAGGTACTTTCTTGATAGTGGCACCTTCCGATAGCACCCTAGCAGTAGAAACCTGGTAGTAGAACTTGGCGGTATCACCCTGGTGGTTTCACCTTCTGGGTGCACACTTTTAGTCTCATGTAACAGTGGCACATTGGAGGTTGAACATTGAGGTTGAATGTTGGCAATCGAAATTGGCGGTAGAACCCTATTTGTGACACCTAGTGATAGAACCATGGTGGTAGCACCTGATGGTAGCACCCTGAAGGTGGAACCTGATTATAGAACCCATGAGGTAGTACTAAATGGTATAACCATGGAGTTATCACCTGATGGTAGAATCCTAGTAGTAGAAACTGATGACAACACACTAGCGATAGGACTTGACGGTAGCACCCTGGAGGTAGCACACACGTGGGAGCACCTAGTGGTAGCATCCTAGCTATTTCACCTGATAGTAGCACCCTAGTGGTATCACATGATGGTATCATTCTTGTAGTAGCACCCTGGAAGTAGCACATGATCTAGGTTCTTTGGAGGTATCACTATACAATGTTTCAAATTTTCTAGAAATTTACACATTTTACCATTTTGATGTTTATTGTAATTTTTTTAATGCTTAATTGATGAATTTTAAATATTTTTTAAAGGTGATTAATCATATCTTAAATTTATAAAAATATAAATACATTTTAAATGATTAAAATATGTGTATGTAAGGATATCCATATTTAATGGGAAATTTAAAACCATACCTAATCTAGATAGTTCTATATCTAATCATTCAAAAAAAAAATCGTCATTATTTCAAATATTATTTCAATTGAGACAACATGTTGTGAGTGAATATCCATTTGAGTTATGGATTCCCATTTTCAGTGTTGGTTTATGTTCTTCGTATGAGAAGTTTCTTTATATATATGCACCCCCTAAATTTGGGGTAGTAAGTTTGAGTAAAGTTATATTTTTCATGGAAGGGAAATACTTCATTTATCATTTATTTGTATCATATGGGGAGGGGTTATTATGATTACATATGTGGTATTTATTTAAGATAAATTAAAATAGATAAATAAATTTCTTAAATTAATTTAATAACTATTCAGAGAATGCAACAATGATTTTACATGTTGATATGGTTTTTGTGTATGAAACTGTATGGGATTAAAACCCATTTAAAGTCATGGCCTTTGGGGGGGTCCTTTTATTGGAACTAGTTTTTTTGTTGTTGAATTCAATATTTGTGGTTATTGACATAACATAACATGTAATTGGATAATTTTATATACGCAATTAATGAATTGGATTCCCCAGAAAATTATTTCTTCTGTAATAACAACATGTAATAATGAGGTGGTGTTGAATTAAATCCCACATTCCTAATATGAAAAATAAAATATGTGTGGTTTGAATTGAGTTTTAGGATTTGGTTGTATGTTTTGTCTTGGTTGTGATGATGTGATGAATTAGTAGTGGTTGTTGTGATGTTGTTGTGCAGTGGTGATGCAAGGGTTTTTGCGGTGTGGTTGTGCAGTGGGGTTGAAAAAAAGTTTTTGTGGTATGATGGTGTGTGGAAATTAGATATGGTTATTGGGATGTTGATTTTGGATTTCTATTATATGTTGTAATGAAATAGTATCATGAGTACAATTGGAATTATCATAGATTTGATAACAAAATAATGACCTGTAACAGGCTGTGTGGTTTAAATTGCGGGATTTCAAATATAAATTAATAAGATGTAAATTGTTTAATTACCTTACAATTATAATTGAAATGGGTTGATCAAATATAATATGTAAATTGGATTTAATTGATGTTGTTTTCTAGATTATGGCTTGTTATGTTGTTCTGTGCATGTTTGAGGGAGAGTTGGTTGTTGGTTGGTACCATTTTTGTAAACCCCTTAGATAGGATTATATATTGTTATTATTTATAAATTTTATTTCCTTTTGATTTCATTATCCACCCCACCCATTTTAGCACCATGTGAATACACCCATATATATATATATTTCGTGGTGTTTTTACCAACATCATGGTGGAAGGAATGATGAATGGATACACAATCATCCCCACTCCCTCTTTTAGGAGTTGGTGATGCACACTTGTAGTTATGTCCAGAAGTCCAATTTTTTTTTTCTACATGTGATGTAATGGGATGTGATGAACCTGGTGTCTTCGGATGAGATGTGATGAGATATTGTTAGGTCCACTAGGTTGAATGCCCTGAGGATGGGGGGGGGGGTGAATCAGGGTATAACATATTAAAATTTCTTCCCCTCTGGATCTTGTTTCGTCATTAAACAAAACCCTTTTCTCTCTCGTTCCTGTTAAAATGTATGAACATAATTTAAATCATGCATGAGAAAAAAAACTTGGTTCACCCTCCCTAGGTTACATCCAAGGAGAATAAAATGACAGTGTGTCGACGTACAAAATTCACTAAGGTTCACTACCAATAATGAGTACACGATTCAAGCTAGATCTTCTATGCTTAGGATCAATTCCTTTATAAGGTTTAGGGTATTCTCACTGTATTTCAAAGGGTCACTCCCTGCGCCTCTTTCTCTGGATCACTACTAGAGGAAAGGGTCTGCATCTTCCTCTTACTTCATGCAATGATCTTGGAAAGGAATCCAATCCCAGTTTATAGACTTGTACGTCAAACATGATTTATGGACATGTTGGTCCCTTCATTTCCATGATTTACTACATCCTCAACTATAGGAATATGATCTGTTGATTTCCCTTTTTCACCTATAAATGAAATCCCTTTTCCAGGGTACTTTTAGATACTAGAAAATACTTTCGAAAACTGTTTTGAAGCTTTCTTAGGCCTCCATGAGTCTTCCGCAAACCACTTTATCATCCCACGTACTATGTAGCAGGTTTGCTATGCGGAACACCTCCTTCGTGTACCGCTACTGCTTCCGTGAACCGATGCTGCTTCTGCGAACCAATTCTCATATTTGGAATGCTTCTCTCACAAACTTCCTTCACCCATGCTATTATGTATCACCTCTACATACTGAATCCATGCACCTTATTTGTGAACAACTTCTGTAAACCACATACTTCCACGAATAACCCTTTGTCAGTGAACTATTCTATATTTTCGGACCGCATTCACTTCTTCATACCGAATCTCCCCATATTCATACCATATTCTTCTCCCATGGACATTCTTCCTTTTTTTGGCCTAAAACTCCTTGAAAAAACCTTTCACTGAATTGCTTCTATGAACAACTTCACCCTTTGTGGAATTGCTTCCTGTAAACAAATTCTCCTTTAGAGACTCCACTACACACCACATCTTATTCCTACATGTACCATATCTTTTATGGGATATAGTTTCCCGAAAAAACTTTCATCAGGATTGATTCCATGTGAACCACTTCCCTTCACAGAATTTTCATCTTTGAACCACTTATCCCTTTACAAGCTTCAGTGCCTCGCAAAATCCTTCACCAGATTTTAATCCATGCGAACAACATTATGTCTTTGCCAATTTCTCAAAGGAAAGAGATGTTATCTAATGATATACTCTCTCACATATAATTGGTAGTATTAGTGCTCCTTATATTTTCAACTATATCCAAAAAATTTGTTAATTCAAGATTTACCAAATCTTGATTCGGTACACCCTTCTCCGCATACCACTTATCTTGACATGAACTACACCCATTCTGTGAACCATTTTTACATTGTAGTCCATGTACTTCATTTTATCCCACACGAATCCATTCTATTCAACTATCCCTCAAACCATCACACCTTCTTCATACCTCATTCCCTTCATTATAAAACATCACCACTAACCATTTTCAGTTCTGCAAATCGCTCACATGTATCGTTCCTACTTTCTAGAATGCATTTGTGAACCATTCCAGGACATAGTACGTGGTCCAAGTTCTGAGATATGAGGTTCTCTCGTTTTTATGATTTCATTTTCCGTTCTTCACACCGTTCATCTCTATAAATAAATCCCTTCTTTTCCAAATACAAATATCCAATTTTGAGGCCTCAAAATTTGGAAACCACTGGGAAACTGCGCAACCTTAAAAACCTACTTTCATAAAACAACAACCATACTCATTCACAATCATATGGATTTTTCAACAAACACAATCACATCCAAAACATACCAAAAGGAAACCTTGAGGTATTTTTTCCAACAATATCCCACTTTGGGTTTTTTGACATGTCTACTCATAAAAATCCTTTTCATTTTGATACATATTTAAAGCTCCTTTATTCTTCAATTGGAATTCACTTCTTTCAATTAAGATAATTATCAATGATTTACTCATCACATAAAATAATACCACATGAGAAATTCTTTACATGAGAAAAAAGATCACTATAAAATGTTTATCAATTAATCACTTCATTCCTAACACCAGTTCCTGAAACCAATCAACTACTTTAATCACAAAACCCAGCTATCATGATAAGTAATCTTTGATCAATCACATCAAGCATCATCAAATTTAGTACTCCCCCTATTTTATATATCCTCCAAATAGCTTCAACTTCAGCTCATCTTCAAATACCCTATCTCACTGCTCCACCAAACAGCTTCTCCCCGTGTCTTTTCTCCCCCAGAACTAGTCACACATTCTCCTCTATTCTAATCGAACCCAAAGAGCACTTCAAGGTTTTCTGTGACTGTGTAAAGAATGAATATAAGAAAATTAGGAAAAAACACACCATACCTCATAGATAGGGGGTCCCATAAACACACTTTTTCAAGTGCGGCGAGTCAACTGGACTCTCAGAGCTAGTCAATGCCTTTCAAATGTTTCTTTGGGTAGGGCCTTCGTACGAATATTTTCCACTTGTTGTTCGGTAGAAACATAGTCCAAATATACAAGACCATGCTCTACCTTATACTTGATAAAAAGATATTTTATTTCAATGTTCTTTTTTCTATGAGTGATGTAATGGATTTTTTCTAAGATTTATAGCACTTGAATTATCAAAATGGATTCTGATCAGAAATTTCATTTCAACTGTTATATCCTCAAGCTGCTAAATCATCCCCAATAGCTGCGTGCAAGATTGAGTATCCGTAATATATTTATATTATGTAGTGCTCAATGAAATAAAATATTGTTTCTTGCTCAATCATGAAATACACAATCCTCAATGATAAAAGGAACCTCCTGACGTTGATTTCCTATCATCTGCTAATCCGGCCAAATCTGCATATGAATATCCCAATAAATTTGGCTGAGATTTTTCATTATACATTAAACCAAAATCCAATGTGCCCTTGATATACTGAAGTATTCTATTCACTGTAATCATGTAGATCTTTTTGGGATTGCTGATATCTCACTACTTGGCATGTGGAAAATAAAATATAAGTCCTTGTCGCTCTCAGGTACCACTGACTTCCAATGATTTGCCTGTATTCTGTGATATTAGATATCTTGCCTTCATTATCCCATGATAGTTTCAATCAAGTAGCAACTGGAGTCTTCATCTATTTGTAATTAGACATTCCAAACCCTATAAAAACATCCTTGGAATATTTAAATTGTGAAATGAATGTTCCATTCTTTCCTTGTGTTAATTTTAAACCAAGATAAAACATCAATTCACCAATCATTAACATTTTAGACTAGATTTTCATGAATTCAGAAATCTATCTACATTGTGATTCATATAATCCACCAAAGATTATGTCATCAACATAAACTAACACCATAATCCTTTGATTACTTCCATTGATGAAATATAGATTGAAATCAACTCCACCTTGATAGAAACTAGAATTATTAAAAAAATGGTCAAGCCTTGAATACCATGCTCTTGGTTATTACTTCAAACCATAATAATCTCCTTCAACTGACAAACTCTATTCTCATCTTTATAAATGAGAAAAACATCTGGCTACTCAATGTAAACTTCTTTTTCTAGTACTCCATTCATAAATGCTAACTTGACGTCCATCTGGAAAACATTGAACTTTCTTTGAAATTCTATATCCAAGAAAAATATGATTTTATATTACCTTACAATAGGTACAAATGATTCATAAACTTCTATAAGCTCTATCTGGGAGTACCCTTTGTATACAAGTTGTGCTTTGTTTGGAATCACAACACCATATTCCTTCATTTTGTTGCAAAAGAATGGTTTTGTTCTATGAAATTATTGACTACTAGTCTCAAAACAACCTCCCATGTTTTATTCTTTTCAATTTGTTCAATCTATTAATTCATAGCATGAAACTGATTCTTATATGCATCTGTTTCATAAAAAAATTTAGGTTCTACTTGTGATAAGTATGATGCTTATTGTAGAGTCTTTATTCTCCTTATCTATATTGGTGCTATCTGATTACCAATTATGCTCGGCCTGTCAATTTCATCTCTTCTCAGTAGTCTCTGGGTAGACACTGATTTATTCTCATCATATGATTCTTCTTCTGAATCAACCTCTAGAGATGGAGCATCTCCCGACTTACTCATCTCTTCATCAGTATCTTCCTATGTATGATCATGTGTTTTATAAATATTATATTCATTCTCCACTATATTCACATCATTACATTCAACTATCTTTCCTAGACTCTTATTAAAGAATTTATATGTTTTTCTTTTCTTTGAGTATCCAGGAAATATCCATTCATCCCCATGAGATTAAAACATCATGTTTTTATCCTTATTGAGAATAAAACATTTTCTTCCAAAGACTCAAAAGTACTTCAATAAAGGATTATTTCCATAATATGATTCTTATAGAGTCTTATCCTCTTTTATAAAAAGTAATGCTCTATTTGAAATGTAGACTTCTATCATAACTGCTTCATTCCAATATTTCTCCAGAAGGTCTTTCTCAATGAGCATTGTTTTGGCCATATTGTTGAAAATCTGATATCATCTCTCAACTACTACATTATACTGTGGAGTTCTTACCTCTGATAATTGATGCCTTATCCCATGTTTCTTGAGATAATACCCCACTTGGTTGTTTGTGAACTCTGTTCCATTATATATTTGAATCATCTGAATTTTCTAACCAAGAACCTTTTCACATTCCCAAAGATATCTTATAATGCATTTGAACACTTCAATTTTTTGGGTGATTGCAGAAACCCATTCCATTCTTATATAATCATCGATAAATTAAAGATAATATCTCCTCCCATCAATAGATTTTAGTGAAATTGGCCCACACACATCAAGATTCTCCAACTCAAGTAATCATGTTGAATTTTAATCCTTTAGCTTATATGTCTTTCAAATGATCATCCCTTGTTGGAATGAATCACACATACGAGTATGATCACATGATAATCTTGGGAGATTTTTTGAAACATAATATTTCACAAGATCTTCAAGAAAATTTGGTTTATGTGGCCAAGACGCTTATTCTATAACTTTTTTTCCTCATCCTTGGACAGAAACCACATATAATCTTCTCCACTAACGAGGTAGAGATTCCATTTTTTATGCTTTCCTTGAAACACAACTACACCATCCTTTTCCTTTATGGTACATAATTTCATGTAAAAAATTATGGCATTCTATGAGTCACACAATTGAATGACACTAAGAATTTTGTGACTAATCCCTTTAATAACAAAGACATCTACTCATCTCATGTCTTTTCCTCCAAACATAAATTTTCCTAAACCAATAATTTTTAGGCCCTCATCATTACCAAATCATACGATACCTTATTTATTGTAATTGATTCCAATCACTAGATCCTTATTTCCCATCATATGGGAAGTCCATTGACTCTCAATTATCCATATCCCAGTGCAATCTAATGCCTTTAATGCAATTTATGCAACCACTACTACTCATCCCTTTTCTTTTTGACCCGAGTCATTGAATTCATGCCCAAAATAGAATGATAATCTTGATCTTTCTCAGTATATTCTGGTCCATCTTCATCTTGCAGAACTGCAAATTGATTTTGAATTTTTATCTCTCTTGATGATACATTTAGATGCTTCTTAGGAACAAAGTAAATCTACCTCGGTACATTCCTCTACATTGTTGATGTGCAATTTCTAGCCATATGTCTGATTCATTTACACCTGAAACAAAGACCATCAAATGATGACCTAGAATATTAATCTATGTATGACCACCTCTGTGGGTCCTAATCACTTTGGTACCTATTTTCTATGGAACATACATTTTGAGAGTGTCCCATCTTACCACAATAATAGAATCTTATGCAAGGTAAATTCCTGCATGGAAATAATGAACCACTAGTTGTACCTTGGGTTCTATAAATATTCTGATTAGGATTCATACCCAAATAAATCTTCAATATTAGAGTGGCAGATTGTGGTTTTACATTAATCATAACTTATTTCGATCTTAGATCACACCCATACAAGACATATCATTCAGAGTTTATAGTTACTTATATTCTACTGGACCACTCTGCTCAAATTTCATATTCTCTATTGCCTGTATGATCTTATTTGTTAGTCCCAAACTGAGCGTTAATAGTTTCTCATGTCCTTTAACTATTCTTCGCAAACCAATGACTTCATCTTCTAGTTCTTCAATATGTTTTATGTGATCCTTTCATGTTTTAGTCAAACTATCAGTTTCTATTTTCTATTCTTCAGTTTTGAGTTTGTACTCAACCACCTATTCTGATATTTATGGCATTGAATCACTCAACATTTCAATTTCTCTATACATATAATAATCCTCTTCTTCATGATTCTACATATAGAGTTTTTCATTATGAATAACTTGGTTATATTTCTTTGTTTTGTCCCTCCAAATATCTATCTATTCAAGGGAAACATCTGATTTAGCATGAAGATAAAATCATCCTTCAATTTATCCCACTTCATTTTCACTTTCATCTCTTATTAGAGAATCTATAACAACTGCCACCAAACCATCTAATTTATGATCCTTGCAGTCCTCCAACTCTTATGCAAAAAATTATTTTGAACTATCATCTTCTTTTAAAAGTAGATTCTTATTTTTGAAGAACTTTCTCTTAGTACTTATCATACCTTTCACATTTCATAAATACTAATTTTGAGGAATTTCATCACTATCTTAGTTGTCATCATAAAACTTCATAGGAAACTTTATGAAAAAATTCACAATATTTTCACATAGAACACATTAAAAAGGATGTTTACATTTAAAATTCCCTTTTCCCCTTTGCAGATTTGAGGAGTGGAATGGAATGAAATTAGTCATATTATCCACCTCAAGACTATCTTCAGTAGAGAGATTCTACATGGACTTGAATGCCACTTCATTGGAGTTCCCCCTTTCCACTTCATCATTATCATAGTTTCTCATTTCATATTCTACTAGAATACTATGTAGATTGTTCAGTGTCAGCTCTTCCAGGTCTTTGTCTTCTAATACAAAAACTTTCAGATTGAACCACGATGGGAGTTTCCTCAAGAGACATTTCAAAATATTTATATCTTCAATGAATTCTACAAGACCCAGCATGTCTTCCACAATTACATTTAACTTTTTGAAGAATGCATCAATATTATCATTGGGGTTCATTCTGAGATCCTCATACTTGTTCCACAGAACCTACATATATGATTCTCAAAATTTTGTGTCACCATCATAAATGTTCATTAATTTTTCCCAAATATCATGTGATGTCTTAAAATACATAACCTTCATATAAATTTAATTTGATAAACCTCCCCCTAAAAAATTGACCCCTTAGAATCAACATCCAATTCCCTTATTTCATATTTTGATAAATCACCACTATTGAAGTCAGCTGATAATCCATGCATAGGTGATGTAAAGAAATCCATTCCTGATGACTGGATATAGTGCTACATCTAATTCTTCAATTGTTAGAAAATTATTTCCATAGAAATTAGAATTATTTTATGATTGAACAACTCCATTTCTTCTTTTGATATAGAACTACTAACTTTCAACCTTTCACTCATATTCCTTTATTCCCCTTTGGATCTTGTTTTGTCGTTAAACAAAACTCTCTTATCTCGTTCTCATTGAAAAGCACTAACAAAATTCAAATCATACACGAGACACAAAAATATTCAATTGGTTCACCATTATTGGGATACGTCTAAATAGAATACAACAATTTTGTTCTGACGTACCAAATTCACTAAGTCTCACTGCCAATAACGAGTACAAGGTTCATGCTAGATCTTATATGGCTAGTCTCACTTCCATTACATGGTTTAGGTTCTACTCACTATATTCCCAAGGATCACTCCCTATGGATCTTTCTCTGGATCACTACCATTGGAAAGGGTCACCATCTTCCTCTTCCTTCACTCAATGTTTTTGGAAAGAAATATACTCCAAATTTATAGACATGTAGGCCAAACTCAATTTATGGACATGTAGGTCCATTAATTTTCATGAATTATTTATTACTCATCTATAGGTAGATGCTATTTTAAAGTTACTTTTTCACCAAAGTACTATTTGATACTGAAAAATATATTCTCAATATGATTTGATGCTTTCTCAAGCTTCCCTGAGTGTTCCATGAACCACTTTCCCCTCCTGCATACTATGTAACATATTTTCTACATGGAACACCTCCTCCACGTACCGATGCCACTTCTCTGAACCGCTTCTCCTCGGTGGACTACCTCTCTTGCAGACTTCCTTCACCTGCAATGTCATGTACTTCCTCTGCATACCTAATCTACACAGCTCCTATGTGAACCACTTCTGTGAACCACTTGCTTCCACGAATCACCCTATGTTCGCGAACTATTCTCTGTTTACAAATTGTCTTCACTTACACATACCAAAGATCAACCTCCTTGTACTGCATTCTTCTCCCATAGACGTTCTCCCTTTAAGGCCTATAACACCCCACAAAAACCATTCAAAGAATTGCTTCTATGAAAAACATCACCCTTTGGATAATTTCTTCCTGAAAACCACTTCACATATGAAGACTCCCATGAGTACCACGTTTTCATCATCCACATATCACGACCTTTAAAAGATTTCTTTTCCTGTAAAAACCTTTAGTGGGATTTATTGCATGCGAACCACTTTCCCTTATGAAATATTCCTCGACAAACCACTTCTCCCTTTGTAGGCTTCAATGCCACACAAAATCCTTCACCGGGATTTCTTTTGTGCAAACCACATTCGGTCTTCACATAATTATTAGAGAAAAGAGATTCCCCCTAATCATATCCTATCTCATGTATAATTGGTGGGATTATTGATCTTTATAAAGGAAAATATATCTGCAAAATCCGTTAATTCAATATTTACCGAATCGTTATTCGGCATACCCTTCTCCGCATACCATTTCTATCACCGGGAACAACAACCATTCCACAAATTTTTTTCCACCGTGGTATGTGTAATACCTTTGATCCTACACAATTCCATTATCTTCCACCATCCCATGAACAATCAAAATTTCTTCATATCACACACCCTTTACAAAAATCTGTTGCCACGAACTATTTTCGGTTCTGCAAGCTGCTCCAATGTACTGTTCCGACTGCCTAGTTTGTTGCCGCGAACCATTATAGGACAATATATGAGGACTGTGTTCCAATATATGTAGTTATTTTTTTTGATTTCCTTTTCCATTATTCATATAGTTCAATCCTATGAATAAAACCTTGCTTTTCAAAACAAAAATTTAATATTTTGAGGCACAAAAAATTAGAAAACACTGGAAAACTGCACAATATTAAAAATCTGCTTTCAGCAAACACCAACCATACAAATTAATGAGTTATCCCCCCACTCCTATAAAAATGACTTAACTAATGAATTAAATTATGTTCAAGTAAATTATATTATTTTGTTTTATGATTTTTTTATGATATGAAAGTGTAATTTTAATTGATATGAATGTTTTCTTAAGGGTTTGTACATTAATAATATAGTTATGCACATTAGATGTTCAATGAAATGTATCAATGGTTATTTTGACATAATAATGTATTTTCATGAATGGGAGTAGTGATGTATTTCTATGAAAATGATTTATCAAATTTAATCTTGGATTTTGTGATGGTTTTGAATAAAAATAGAGCACTAGGAACCCGAGCTTCATTTTGTTGTGTATATATGAAATATTAGTGAGTTAGGCTCCATAATATTCTAATAACCCTTATATAGATAATTTATGTTAGAACATTGTATCTATAAGATTCACATTATTCTTTTATTATAATTTCTTTTTTCGTACGAGTCCAAATTCTGAGAGGCAAGATCACACTTTTTCATAGTTTTATACATTATGGAATTGTTTTGATATTTTTTTTTCTGAAGTCTTTATTGTATTTGACATAAATTTATATTAATTATTATACATATTATATTTATTTAATGTAATTGTAATATTTATTATATATGTGAATATAAAAAATGTCAAATAAAGAAGAAAATATTTCAAAAAAATCATTTGAAACTTCATTATAACATTGATTTGTTTTAAATATAAAACTAAAGGTCTCATGGTGATCAACATTATGTAGATTAGTTTTTTTTGTATCTAATACATAATTAATTCTCCCAATATAATTTTTTCTTTGGTCATTTTGAGATCTAGTTTTTTTGAACTTGAATAAAAGGAAGGTTTCCATACAGTTCACTACATTCTATTAGTTAGGGACACCTTTTTAGAGAGATGGATTGGTGGTGATGATTGTTAATATTCATATTTTTTTACCTTTTAAGGTTAATCCACTAATATTGTTGTTTTATTTATTTAGTATGTGTACTCTTAATTCAAAAATTAAAAAAAATGGTTTATCTATTTTTGGTTAATAATTATATTTTTATTTAGTTTTATGTTGATCACAATATTTCGGTCTATGATATCTAGTGATGTCTAATGTCAACCATGTTTTGTTCATCAAAACATTAGAAAAAAATTATTCAAAATATATCCTTTTATATTTTTCATATGGAAATGATTGATTTACCTTAAAGAATAAAAAAAGGAATATTCCATTTTAATATATAATGGTTGAATACTGTTTCACACCATTATGACAAATATTATTTATTTAGATTCCTTTATAAAATTTCATGTGTTTTTAAAGAAAAATATTTCCCCTTTTTTATGTTAATTTCAATTTTTTATCAAAGAAAAATAATTAAAAGGAAAGTGCATTTCTATATCAGAATGTTTTTCTCGACATGGGTTCAAAAGTGATCTTCAAGATCATTATGATGAAACTTTATAAGATTAAAAATCAATATTACATAACATGGTAAGTGATAATTATATATGATGATGAGTGAGCATGATAAAAATTATATGATAAATGATCCTGATATAAATTAAATGATGTGTTTTCCCTATATAGCTCTCAAATGCAATAGTAAGTGAAAATTTTATTCTAAGGTACAAATGAGGGAGATAAATAGGGAGGTTTTTCCTATGTAATTATTGGTGATCTAGTTAATTTTGACATGATTGAACCCATGATATTTATATAACACTCTAATATGTATACACATGTTTCTATTTTTGTGATATGAGTTTCATATAATTAGTAAGAGAAATTTTTTTCTCCACATATTTATATGATTAATTTTGTATTCTTATCAAATAAGTGATATAAAATATATGGGCATTAATGATTTTTGGAAGAATAATAGATTTTAATATTATATAGACCTTACCCAACATTTTGTTTAAAACCATAATTTTTAAATGTTTTTCATTGTTTTAATGAAATAATGGGATCAAATAATATATAAAATTTAAATCCAAGATGAATTTTCCTGAAAATAAAACATGTATCATCTACAATTATTATATTTTGGCAACTATAGAATCTAAATAGAAGTGTATACCATTAAATTTATGTTCTTTTTATGTATGAATTATGAAATAAATCCTCATAACAAGAAACCTAAAAATGACATCAGGAATGCATGAAAATTTTATTATTTCATTAGGACAAATGATTATGTTATTTTTTAATGCTGGACCCTTATAGTATGAATTTGGATAATGTTTAGAAAACAATAGATTTTGAGATAATATTACTAGAATAACGTTAATATATTTTTATTTATAGTTATTTTAACATGATACAAAATTTTAAGATTACCATGTTACTTCATCTATTATATATCTTTTAAAAATGGGTCACTATAGAGGAAATGGGTAAGATATAATTGGATGGTATCAAAAGGATAATATCCTTTAAAATCAATATCATTTAATGATTAATGTTTTAATGGAGTAGTACATTAAAATGTTGTCTTAGTTAATGAATGGAACAAATGGTAGTGGAATTCAAATTTGAGAGAAATTAGATTTACCTTAGAGAAATATATACATTATAGATCATTTTATGAAAAACCACCCTCAAACATTATATGTAACCATAGATCTAGTGGATGTTGAAGGATTTATCAACATAATGTAAAATATATTTAATGTCATTGTATGTTTATAGTACCCAAATTTATATCTTTCCATTAATTTTTATGAAGGTTATTCATACCGGTGGTGGTCATTGGACATGAAAATCAAAGATTGAGAAAATAATTATTTCATGGAATTGGAAAATTTTAAGAATCATTTCCATGAGAAATATTTCTTTTTGGGTTTACAAATCATAATGGAGAAACAAGTAAATGAAAATGATGCATAATGAGTAGGGATATGTAGGTTTATATGAAGATAACATTATAATATTTTATAGTCATTTACTAATTTATATTTTTTATTGCTATTAAAAATGAATGATTTTACTAATTATTGAAATATTTTCTATTAAGGGAAATGGAATCATTAATATTTAAATGTCATGAGAATTTTTTTCATTATAATGAGAAAGCTAAAAGGAGCTCTACTAACCCTTATGTGCATCAGGATTATAGGCATAAGAAGTAGAAAAAGTGGAACATAATGGAGAATAATCAACAAATAAATCTAGATGTATTATTCCTATATATTCTATATATGATAAAATAAATTTAATATAATTTTTTATAGAATCATTAAATTGATGTCAGTTTCATAACATTGGACATATGGCTCATAAATGTAGGAAATTGGATCCTGAATAATCAATGAATGGGGTAAAAAATATTCATGTTGTGATATATTAGTTATGATGAGATAATACATTATGAATGTGTGTGTCTGAAGATAGTTACAAATTGTTGAAATCATCATGATCATAAGAATAAAATGCGTGGAAAAATAATTTTATACATGATTGGTAATATTTCACCCATATAATTAAGTGGGTAAGTAACATTATATATCCATTCAAATGAAATTAATTCCCTAATTGTCTCTAGATCATTAAATTCATTTATTAATGATATTTTAATGAAAATGGAAATATTAACTTATGAAAAGAAGATAAATATTTTGGTTAAATATCTAGTTAGTGTATTAAAGTAACCATGATTTATTGTAATCTTTTTATTTTTATCAATGGGCCGGGTTTTCCAAAAAATATTATTAAACATACCATAATAATGTTAGATATCATTTTTTTCATTTATATCCTTTATGTTTAAAATTATATGATATATTTTACATCTAATAATGTTATTTGTTTTTTTTATTTTAGAAATTTTATAAAATATCATGAATCCTAGAAATTGAATAATGGTTTTTGTGAATGTTACTTAGCTCATGTTATATTAAAAAATAGAAATTATTTTGATTATTGAAGTTTCAGGTGTAAATAAATATATGGATGAATGTATTAATGATTTTCAAGGCACTATTGTTGGTTAATAGGTTGAAACTATTAATGAATTAGTGTCTGATTCTAAAAAAATCCACATTAATGTATATCTCATATAGAACATTTAGATTTGAAAAATATTATGTGGGAGTTTCTAGATAAATTACTAATGCATCTTAGAACTTCACAATATGGTGATGCTATTTTACAAGTTAATAAAGATAGTTAATTAAGGAATTATATTGATTATAGAGACTCGAATAACATAATTGTAAGGATAAATTAATTATTTTATATATTAATGATTTTTTATAGGCATAATGGATCAGGAAATATAAAACAATTGTTCTCAGGAATAGATACCTTTGTTTGATGTAAATAGAAGTTGATATTCTGAAAATGTTCCTTAAAACATGATATAGGCATTATGATTGTAGTTTTTATTACCTTATGGTTTTATAATTAACTACTTTAATTCACGAATCATTTGAATAATGTTTTACATAACTATTTTGATAAATTTATTTTGGTGTTTATTGATGATAATTTATTATATTTATAAAACATAATATTTAATAATAGAATTTTTTAGTGAAGGTTACAAATCCCCCATTTGAATTAATGTGGATAGTACTATGATTTATATAGACAGTTGAGATTATTATAGTTTGGATAAAATATAAATATATATTAAAAATATCAAAAAAGGATCTTTGACATTTCAAATGGTTCAAGATGAATGACTAGTACCAAAGGGAATTCTTTATCAATCTAGAATATTGAAAACTAAATGAGAATATATATATATATATATATATTTGTATTTATTGGTGTGATTGAAAAATAAATATCATGTTAATGATTTGATTTGTGTTACTGTTGATAAATTGACTAAATGTACACATTTCATTCCCATCATTGATACTATGTTATTAGATCAGATTTCTCAACTGTTTCTCAAGGAGATAATATTATTACATTGAGTTTATGTCTAAATTAAATTTTATCTAGATCTTAGGTTTACAATAATATTTTTTAATGGTCTTCGAATTTTTTGGGTACTAAAATAAATATTATCTCAACTTTTCACCCATAATCCAATGGAATGTCAATGAAAATTATATAGAAATTTTAAAATGTTCATTGAGGTTTTTTAATGTACTATAAGGGATATTGGGATCTACATCTCTCATTATTTTTGTTTTCTTATAATAACTACTTTCATTCCAATATTCTGAAGACAAATTTTGGGGAATTATATGAAAATAAGTGTTAGAATATAACTTATTGGGATGAAGTTGTTGAAAAGTATTTAATATTAATAGATACTATAGAGGAGCTGGTTTAGAATGTATAAATTATTTAGTTTCACAAAATAGTAGATTATTATTATAAATAGTGTTATGTATATACTTGGGGGAATGAACGATAGTTTGAGAGATAAATTTCTATTTTTCATAATGTATATCTATAAAAAAGTGTTATTCATTTTAGAAAAAGTAAATTTTATGTATCTAGTTCATTGAAAAATGTATAATTTTACAGAATGATGGATCATTTTAATTCTAACATCCATTGAATCTAATTTTATCTCACATATGATATTTTTTCCATGTATCATTGTTTTGGGAATATTTTCTATATGAACCTTGCAGATTTTTATGTGATTTAATATATTTTTGAGAGAATATTTCTTATAAGGAACAACCGATTATGAGTCATGATCATAATTATAAGGTATTTTAGTGAAATTAGATTCAATATTTTTTGATTTTGTAGAAAAACCATATTCTTGGGAAGAATCATGGGAATCAGAAATTGCAATGAATTTAAAATATTCCCACTTCATTTAGTTATGAGTAAAAATTTTAATGGTTCTACTTCATAATGGAGGGAATAATGTGATAACCTGGGTAATAATAGATCATCATAAATAATTATTTATATTAGTGAATTATATTTCATAGAGTCATTATAAGAATAATATTTAAGTTATCAATCTAAAATAAAATTGTTTTATACATATTAAATTCAGTTTCATGAATTATAGAGATTTATTTCAAAGTTTAATTTATATATATTTTATTTTAACTTAAAAAAATTATATCAATTTTTATATAAGAAATTCAAAATTAGTTTATAGTTAATATTTGGGAAATTTATAAATATTTCAATTTATTCATTAATTTTAGAAGATACATACTTTTCTTAAAATTATCATTTATTCATGCAATTAAAACATCCTAATGATTTTTATATTGGTCTTCAAATTTTAGTGTTATATTTTTATTAATAAATATAGAATAAATTTCATGGTAATCGACATTAACCATTTTTTATAAAAACATTGGTGATATGAAAATGTTCTATTCATGAAAATCATTTTTCATCAATTTATATGGGGTTTTTTTAAATATGATTATGAAATAATATAAATATATTTTTATAAATTTCACACTATATTTTGATTTAGCTTGTCTAAATTCAGAAATGATTCACTTTTTATTTTTCACATTATGAGTAGTGATGTGTGAAAGAAAAGATAGTTTCCATAATAAGAGTTGAAATCGGTTAAAAGGGTAAAAAATAAAATTATAACTGATAAAATGAGTTTAAATTAGAATAAATCATATCTATATATTGAAAAGGTTTCATTTTCGACCAAATATTCTAATTATTATATTAATATATTACAATATTTTGTAATATTCCAAGTGTGTCCTCTCTCGTACTTATAATTGGGAACCCCCAATATTCTCTTCCACATAGTTCAATAGATTTTTTATCTCTTCTAATAACTACCCCAAAAACTTTATTATCATCTATCCACACATACTAGACTTATTATTTTTATCTAAATATAATTTTATAATGTCATTAAGTTTTAACCAAAAGCAGTTGTCTAAAAAAGATGTATTATTCTAAACTGATTATTTTTTTATGCATCTTCTTCTACCTCCTAAAAAAATGTGATAAGAATTAGATTATAATATAATTAATATACCAAGTTTAATTAAATTATACTCAAACCCTTATTTATCTACTAATCCATTTCATTGAAAATTAATACATCTTTAATCCGTATATGAAAACAACTGCCTCATGATGATGATATATTTAATTTTTCATCCTTATTCTAATTACTGGTCATAATGATTGATTGTACATAAATAAAATGCAATATATGATTTATTATTAATTCAATAATGATAAATTAATATTTTAATTCTTTTTTACCATTCATTTGAAAATATAAATATCAGTTGTGTGAATAAGAAAATGAAAACTTCCCAAAATGATGTATTTTATTTTTCATCACCACATCACATGAATGGTATATATAAGTATAAATAGAGAAAAACTATTTTATTAATTATCTAATAATATTTATGTAATGAAAAAAATATACTAACATTATATTCATAATATTAATTGAATAATGAAAACATTACACCGGTGTATGTGGGGGATAACATCTCTATGATATGATATATTTAATTTTTAATGTCCATTATTTTTTAATGTATAAAAATAGATAAAAAATGAAAAATTTTATATTTTTATCCTAATTATTATTATTTAGATGATATAACCATGACCTATTTTCTATATTCAACCAACCAATTCCATTTTTAGAAATTAAGAAAAACATCTTAAAAACATTGAACATGAACATAATCAATTAACTAATAAAATATGACTTGATATTAAGTGAGAAATATGAATAATAAAAAATAAAAATGTTATTAATAATATAAATAATAATCATATTTGTATTATTTTGGAAAATAATGAACCTATGTGAAATGTTGGAATAATATTAATTTATATAAAAAAAATTTATTTCAGAGGATTTTATTATTACATGTCCAATTTTTCACCATAATATAAAAAATGGAATTTTTTATTTATTTTATTAATCATTATATATAAGGAAATTATATCACTCCATTTAATTTCATACAAATGTATTCAATAGGAATCATTTTTTTCATTTATAAGGAAGGTTTTGATTTTATATTCACAACTAAAATTTAATGTTCTATTTTAATGTATGCGTAGTGACCACATTTTCTCACCATCATAAAAAATATTCATTATTTGGAATCAAATATAATATTATAATTAATTTTAAAGAAAATTATATTCCTTTTTTATGTTAATTTTAGTTATAATCATTATATCCGAAAATACTTTGCAAATTGGATCAAAATGGAGTTTTAGGGGAAGTATGAGGAAATGGTGAAATAATAAAAATAATTAATCTTGACTTAGTAAATGAGTATTACAGATGATGAATTCAGACCTCAATACATCATATACAATGAGTGGGACTATATATAAAATATGGTGGATGTTCTATAAATAACACTCTAATACATTGGGTAATAATCCTTATCTTCCAAGGAAATAAGCTGGAGATAAGCGGGGACGCTTTCCAGGTGGATTTAACTGGGATCATGCTATTTAAAACATGTTTGTTCACATGTTATGAATATAATGACAATTAATGATTTTTTTTACATTTCCTTTTTATGGGATTTAATTTATTTACTTTAGAGACAAGTATTTTTAACATTTTGATATGATTTATTTTATATCCTCAAAGGGAATTTTGTACAATGGTAAAAAAATTTATGGGTTCTCATATTTTTCACTTGACTATTTGATTTACCTCGTTAATATACATGAATGAGGTATCTATGAAAATCCCATGTTTTCAAATGTTTTTCATAATGCGTAACAACGATTAGAAACAAATAAGAAGTCATAAAAATGTGAAGAATTTAATTAATAAAAAGAAAGAATTATTGTAATGACCAGATAAATCCCATTGGATTTAGAGTACAACGAGTCATTATTGGGCCTTAAGATACATCCCCAAGGAACCAATGGTGGGCGATAAATGCTGAAGGGTTTTAATTTAAGTGGGTATGATTTACCCTTTAATTACTAAAACCAATAACCCAACAAAGAACTCACTCTATGATGCATGGAATAAACTAAGTCATTTTAATCATTCTATTTATAACAACCCACCAAAGAACTATATAGAGGAAGACAAACCAATATCAAAATAAACAACATAAAGAAAATGAATAAACTCCAAGACAACAAGAAGACTCCATTCTTCACAAGCTTTATGATCCAACATCACCAAGTAGTCCAAAGTATCACGATGTGGTACTAAAGAGGTGTGATAATTTTCCATTACCCATGTCGCGAAAGGTAGAATCTACAAAAGCACCAATGTTCCAAATTAAGGGTGAGTATGTAACTCAGTAGGTTTTCCCAATGACTTCCCTACTCATTCCACTTGGATAGAATGGTTAGAACATTACATAAAACAGTTTATATAAAAACATTTACTAAAACCATTTATAAAAAAATATAAAAAAGTTCAAAAAGCAATTATAACATAGTGGAAACAAGAGTAAGTGAAACCAATTTCTAGAAATTTATTTTTCTATAAAATAACTAATCAATTATTAAAAAACAATTCTTAATATCATTTTGGCATACCCATTCCATAGTAGAAAACACACCTGCACATGAATTCTTCATTCGATTGTTCCATACTCATGAGAAGTCTCTTGTCAAATTACCTTGTTTCATAATGAAACACACCCCCAATACAGGTTCACACACCTTGTAACCCAATGATACAAATCCCTTATTCAGGGGCACATTGAACATGAACTGACACAAAACCCAATGTATGCCAAAACCATTTCAAATAACCATTTCAAACCATTTCAATAAACGGTACTTTTATTGAAAACCAAAGAATAAACCAATTTCAAAACAACCATTTCATTTCAATAAAACATTCCATTTTTATTGAAAACATATACTCAAATCAATGTTCCACAATTCTAGAAAATTCCCATTTTTACATCCATATTTTAAAACTAAGAGAAAAAGAGCATTATTTAAAACACCCTATTTTCCGAATCTCTACAATTTACCAAATCATCACAAAAGAAGGGTTCCAAAAATTCATAACCAGCCAATTGATGGTCAATTCATCATAATGAAATCAATTTGAAAGCCTACCCATCAGTTCTACTAAGTGGGGTTGAGAGAGAAGGCCCCTACCTCAATGATTTTGACGAAACTTGACACGAATGAAGAACACTTAAGAAAACTAGGTCGATTCTTCATGAAACCACTTTAGATATCTTCTCATAGAAAGATCAAGACCAAAAATAAACTAATTTGGCATCCATACTCATTGATCTACCCATAACGATTGTAGATCTGATAAACCAAGAAGAGAGGAGAAGTAGATCTAAGTAGATCTAAGAAACCAATCAAGAACGATGAATAATAATCACATACCTTGAAAACCATTTTCGAAACACCAAGGGAAGAATTTAGATTTAATCCAAAAAATTTAGGAGAGGTTATTATAACTTCAAGGAAGAGAAATATAGAGTTATGGATTATTAGGAGAAAAAAGAGTCACATAGAGGAAAAAACGTGTGAGATCCCCTTTTTTAGGATCTCACTTAAACCATGCGTATAGTTAGACAAACCGTGCACTAACTGTGAATTGGATACTGCCTAAGAATACCTTATCAAGTCCACTTCATACAGTCTCCCTAATCATGTACAAACCATTCTAAATCTCTCTTCCTTAAATTTTCTCTTGCGCACAGTTTATACTCGGATTTCTGTATGGTATGTATAAACTGCGCGCAGCTCATGTGCCACTACTTTTGTCCCCAAAACATAGTGAATGATTGAAAAACTCTCCAAAAATTACCTCTTAAATTTTAAATCCATAAAAACCCAATGAAAGGGTTACATACCAAAAACCAAGGGTACTACATTCTCCCCACCATATGTCTTTTCGTCCTTGGAAAGTAGAAAACCATTGATGTTCTGAAAGAGTTTTGGCCACTTTTCTTTCATTTCCTTCTCACAATCCCAAGTCTCTTCTTGAATATGACCATGCTTCCATAAAACACACACATGACCAATAATTTTTCCATGAAAAAATTTCTCTTTCCTATCCATAATCTATACTGGGATATATATCAATGAAACATCTGGCTCTTGGTCAATGTGATCCCATCTGATCAAATGGTCAAGATCAAGATGATACTTTTTCAAATGAGATACGCGGAACACATAATGCACCAAACTAAACCATGGTGGTAATGCCAATGATACGCCAACTCTATGACCCATTCCAGTATATTGAAAGGGATAATGTATCTAGGAGATAACATTCCATGATTCCCGAAATGACTATGTTCAAGTCCTGGAGAGATCCTCAAGAAAACATGATCACTCCTGAAAGATGACAATATCCTTAGATGATTATACACATAATACTCATGATGACTATGAGCCGTATCCATCCTCTTATTGATTAAATGAATCATTTTTGTTGTTTCCTAGACAAGGCTCAACCCAACTAGTGAAGTTTCTTCTATTTCTACACAACATAGTGGATAACGACAAGGACACCCATACAATGCTTTAAACAAAGCCATATGTATCGAGGCCTGATAGATGTTATTATATGAGAACTCCACTAAGGGTAATTTCACCTCCCATGAGACACCAAAATTCATTACACAAGCCTGCAAATAATCTTCCAACGTCTGTATCATCCATTCAGATTGCCCATCTGTCTGAAGATAATACAGCATGCTCATATTCCACTGAGTGACATGGGATTTCTGCAAGGATTTCTAGAGATGAGATGTAATCCTTGGATCACTATGTGAGATGATTGAAACCATTATTCCATGTCTCATTACCACTTCTTAGATATTGATTTTTGACAGATCTTCCAATGTATGTGTTTCATGAATTGTAACGAAATGGGTCGACTTGGTAAGCTGATCCACTATCACCCATATGGAATTGTGTTTTTGAACATTTCTTGGAAGAACTATAACAAAATCCATATCTATTTTCTCCCATTTCCATAGTAGGATTGGTAAATACTGCAACATACATGCTGGTCTCTGATGCTCTATATTAACCTTTTGACAAATTAAGCATTGTGAGATGAACTCGACCACATTCCATTTCATGCCGCTCCACCAAAATTGTGCCTTCAACACCATGTACATCTTCTATGTTCTTGGATGTACAACCCATCTTGAATAGTGGTAAGCATGAAGGATTTTTACCTGATAATCCATCGATAAAACCATCTGATCTCTAAAACACAAAACTAAACTCCCATCAACTTTCTATCCCTCATTGGTCTTCCCACCGTTATGTTTTGAACTAATAACTAGACATTCTTCATTATATGTTTGTGACTCTTTGAATATATTTACCAAATCAAGAAAAAGCATAACTAGAAAGAAAACTACAAGATCACCTCGGTCTTCACATTCCACTTGCATGTCTTCTAGGACAGATATCAACTTCCATTCATCTAACAATTATTTCGCCAACTAAGCATATGAATTTCTACTCAATGAATCTACCATTTAATTTCTTTTTATGGGTGTATAAATAAAGTAAAAGTCATACATCAAGAGATATTCCATCCATATACTTTTCCTTATATTCAAATCTCAATGTGAGGAAATGTGTTTCAAGTTTTTTGTGGTATGTGAAAACAGTAAATTTCTCACTAAAGAGATAATGACTCCATGTCTTAAAGGTATGGATGAATACAACTAACTCCAAATCATGTGTTGGGTAATTATTGTCATGCTACCTCAACTGACTTGAACCATAAGTAACCACATGGTCTTCTTGCATGAGAACACAACCCAACCCTGATCCCAAAGAATCACAGTACACTACATACCCCTATCCTGATTCTAGAAAAATCAAGATAGGTGGTGATGTAATATGAACTTTTAGTTCCTGGAAAGACTTCTGAAATTATTTTTTCCATTGTAATGGAGAATTCTTATTTTTTAGAACTATCAATGGTGAATCTATTTGTGATAAATCACATACAAAGTGTCAGTAGTAACCAGCTAGACCAAGAAAACTTCATATCTCATTGACATTATTTAGTGGTTTCCACGAGATAACAACTTCTTTATTTTTAGGTTCAACTGAAATTACTTTCTTATAAATTAAATGGCCAAGAAAACATACGTCTTGTATCCAAAAATTAAGCATTGATAACTTGTCATACAAACGGAGATCTCTCAAGATTTGTAACACTATTTCCAGGTCTTCCTCATGGTCTGCCCTTGTCTTTGAATACACCAAGATGCTGTCCACAAAAACCACAAAAAAGAATCCATATATCACTGAAATATCCGATTCATCAAATCCATGAAGATCGCTGGAGAAATTGTTAGACCGAAAGACATGACTACATATTTGTAGTGGCCATATCTACTTATGGAAGATGTCATTGGAATATCTTCCTCAAAACTCTCAATTGGTGACATCTTGATCGTAATTAAATATTGGAGAACCACTAATCTCCCATTAATTGATCAAATAGATCATCAATGCATGGAGGTGGGTACATGTTCTTTATTGAAACTTAGTTTATCTTACGATAATCAATGTACAATTTAAAATTTTCATCTTCCTTCATCACAAACAAGACTAGTGCTACCCACAGAAACGTACTTGGATAAATAAAACCCTTTCTTTCTAGCACCTCTAACTTCAATTTTAATTCTTGTAACTATGTTGGTTACATCATATAAGATAGAAGGGAAATAAGGTTATTCCCTTAAAGAATATTAATCCTAAACTCCACTTCCCTTATATGTGGTAACCCCAAGAAGTTCTCAAAAAGGCATCTAAAAAATGATCCGTTATTTTTGAAAAACCATTTTCCTCAATCAATTCCATTGATTGAAAAGTCAATGATGCCGACTTATAAGATATCATTCCTCCCATTGGTGAAATCATGCTCTTTTAAACTTTCTTTTCCATCCTCTCTCTGCTAAAGAGATGTTTGGTGTCACCCTCAGTCATGAAACTTACTGTTATCATATAACAATCGATGTAAGCTTTAAATGTTGTCAACCAATCCAGACACATGTTTACGTCATAGAAATCCATGTCCAAGACTGAGAAGTACAATTTTAGATCATCACTATTAACATTCATAATACATTCTCTACACACAAAGGTTTGAAATCCTCATTCCCCAATATGAGTTTTCGTTTTTCAAATTGAAGGCATAATTTACAACTTTAAACATAGAAAATAAATAGCCTGAGAAGAAATGAAACAGTGTGATGCACCTATATCTAAGAGCACTTTCAAAAGGGTAGAATTCAAAAGAATCATACCTCTCACCAAAGATGGTCCAACCTAATCATTGACAATCATCTACTCAGATCTATACAATTTCTTTGTCTCTAAACTATTCTCCTTGTTGCCTCCCTAAGATTGCCCTGTTTGAGGAGTCATGGTATTCCTTAAATCACCAGGGCTAGCTCTACTCTACCAACGAGACTGATTCTTCTCTCCTTCCCATGTTGAAGCTTACAATGCTTGCGAAACCTGAGAAGTGTCTCAATCACCTGACCTTGGAGCACTACAACAGTAGTGATGAAGATGCTCCATCTTCTTGTCATTATGGAAATCACTAGGTTGTGTCGTACACTCTCTCTTTATGTTGTTAAAAAACCACATTAAAAACAATCTAGTTTTTTCTTGGTTCATTGAGAGAGGTTCACTGATCTAGCCATCTGATTTTGATTTACACTTCAACATCAAAAATAGGTGCCCCTTTTCCATTTTGTCCTAACATTTGAGTTCCCACTATTCCCTGTAGATATAATCATATATCCTCTTATGGATACTGAGATATCACGTTCAACCACAGTCGCTCTGTTCACCATATCTGTATTATCCATAATATAGAGCACTACAATCTTCGATCCAATCTCCTTTCTTAGCCCAAATTAAAAGATGTGTGCCTTCAACGATCAACTTACCGCCACTTTTGGTAAAACACACACTAAATTCATGAATTTAGATGCATATTCCATGATAGAGATATTGACCTTCTTCAGATTAAAGATATCCTTCATTTTATGGATTTTTAATGTACGAGGATAGAATTGTTTGTTGAACAATTTATAAAAATCCTCCCAAGTAAGGCCTTCATCCAATTTATCCTATACTACTAAATCCCACCACTAGTGTGCAATATCCTCGAGCATATAAGTTTCCATTTTGAATATGATCTCTGAGGGCATGCCAATGAAATCAAAGATACGATTTATTCTGCTTAGCCACACCTCTACCTTTTAAGGTTCAGAATCACCCCTAAAGATGGGTGGATTCTTCTTCATGAACTAGATTATATGATCAACTTGCCTTGGCTCATTCTTTTGTTTCCCCGTATCCGCAGCTTGAAAATCATGTACAATATTATAAACTAGCTCTTGGTTAACTAGTGGTTTAGGTGCAACCACATTCTCCACAACTTCTTCCGGTTAGTTTTGAAAACACCTACTATGTTCCATTTTCCTAACCAAAAAAAAATTCCATCAATATCACTATCTAGAAACTAATGGATTAGAATTTAAAATTATACCACATCAACTATCACATCATTTTTTTTCCAAAAACAAAATTTTTCCATTTCCACCATTTTTGAAAAATCTTATTCCTATTTTTGAAAATCAATCCATTTAAAAAATATATCAAGCATTCTTTTTCAAAGACTTTAATTTGAAAAAAATTTCATACTTTTCAAAAAAAAAAACTTTATACACAACCAGAATCATTTCTTGAAATGATGTATTCACTTCTAGTGGAAAGTTATTCCTCTAAAATTCATGTCATGCTCGTCTCATTAGCTAACCCCAGGATAATGATATTTCCAAAATTCTACAAGTGAATCCAAACACTTATATACCCAACTCTTTGGTAACTTGAAGTTAAACATAAAAGGGTTAGCTACGTCCTTTTATTCTATACATTTCATGTTCTGAAAATCCAAATCCTTTGTAATATTCTAACCCATGTAATAGAAAATAAGGAATTACAACTCCAAGACCAAGAAAATTAATGACTAATTGTTTGGAAAGGACCGAACAAGATGATACCATTTGTAATGACCCATAAATTATCATTATATTGAGAGTACAATGATTCATTACATGGCCTTAAGCGATATACCCAAGGCACAAAAGGCTGAAAATAAATACTACTGTGTTTCAAATTATGTGGGGGATGATTTACCCTTTAATGACTAACACCAATTACCCAAAAAACAACGCACTATATGATGAATGGAATAAAATAAGTCATTTTAATCCTTATATTTATAAAAAACCCACCAATTAATGCTACAACAGAATACAAACCAATATCAAAGTGAACAGCAGGAAGACAATGAATAAACTCCAAGACGACAACAAGAATCTATTCTCCACAGTCTCCATGCTACAACATCACCACATAGTCCAAAGTATCACGACATGGTGCTAACGAGGCGTGATAGTTTACCTTTTCCTAAGTCCTAGAATGTAGCATCTTCAAAAGCACCAAAGTGCCAAAGTAGTGGTGAGTATGTAACTGAGTAGGTTTTCCCAATGACTTCCCTACTCACACCACCAGGATATAAAGGTTAGAAAATAATATAAAATAGTTTATATAAAACAATTTACCAAAATAGTTTCTAACCAAATATAAACAAGTTCGAAAAAAATAACCAAGTGAAAACAAGAGTAAATGAAACGAATTTCCATCCAGTTATTATTCATGAAAATAAAAAAAGGCTTAAAACCCATTTATTATTTTCATTTTGGAATACCCATTCCATAGTTAAAAACACACCCACACGTGCATGCTTTGTTTGACAGTTCCATACTCATGAGAAGTTTCTTGTCCAATTACCTTGTGTCCCAATGAGACACACCCCCGATCTAGGGTCACACACCTTATACCCCAATGGTTCACATCCCTTATTCCGGGGAATATTGAACATGAACTCACACAAAAACCAATGTATGCTAAACCCATTACAAATAATGATTTCAAACCATTTCAATAATACTGTACTTTTATTGAAAACCAAAGAATAAAAAAATTTCAAAAAACCATTTCATTCCAATAAAAAAACCCCTTTTTATTGAAAACATCTACTCAAATCTATGTTCCACAATTCCCGAAAATTCCCATTTTAAAATCCATATTTTAAGACTAGGAGCAGAAGAACTTTATTCAAAATACCCAATTTTCCAAATCTCTACAATTTACAAAACCGTCACAAAAAAAGGGTTCCAAAAATTCATAACCAGCCAATTCACGATCAATAAATCATAAGGAAATAAATTTGAAAGCTTTCCCATCAGTTCTACTATGTGGAGTTGAGAGAGAAGCCCCCTACCTTAATAGTTTTGACGAAACCTGACATGGAGAAATAACCCTTTATAAAACCAGGTGGATTATACTGGGAACCTCCTTAGATATCTTCTCCTAGAATGATAAAGACAAAAAATAAACTTATTTGGCATCCACACTCATATATCTACCCATAAAAAATATAGATATGATAAACCAATAAGAGAGGAGAAGTAGATCTATGTAGATCTAAGAAACTGATCTAGAATGATGAAGAACAATCACATAGATCAAAAATCCAAGTTTGAAACGCCAAGGAAATCCTTCATATTTACTCCAAAATGATTTGGATAGGTTCTTATACCTTCAAAGAAGAGAAATCCTGAGTTATGGATATTTTGGAGAAAAAAAGAGCCACTTAGAGAAAAATACGTGTGAGATCCACTTTTTAAGGATCTCACCTAAACCATGCACACAGTTAGAAAAACCATGTTCTAAATGTGCGTTCTCTACTTCTTAGAAATACTTTCTAAAGGCCTCTTCGAACAGTCTCCCTAACCATGCACACACCATGTTGAAGCTCTATGTCTCAAATTTTCTCTTGCGCATAGTTTCTACTATGGTTTCTTCACGGTATGGATAAAATGTGCACAACCCATGCACCACTCCTATTATCCCCAAAACATAGTGAATGATCACCATACTCTCCAAAAATTACCTCTTAAATTTTATATCCATAAAAATCAAACAAAAGGGTTACATAAAAAAAATAGGGGTACTACATTCTCCCCACCATCTGTCTTTCCGTCCACAAAAAGTAGAAAACCATTGATATTCTGAAAGAGTTCTGGCCATTGCTCTTTCATTTACTTCTCACATTCCAAATTATATTCCTGAATATGAACATGATTCCATAAAACCCACATAAGTACTATGATTTTTTCATGCAAGAATTTCTGTTGTCTATCCACAATCTATACCGGGATATGTATCAATGAAACATACAGCTCTTGGTCAATGTCATCCCATCTGATCAAATGGTCAGGATCAGGCTGATACTTTTTCAACTGAGATACGTGAAACACATAATGAATAGAACTAAACCATGGTGGTAATTCCAATCGATATTCCACCTCTCCAACCTGTTCCAATATCTTGAAAGGGACAATTTATCTAGGAGATAACATGCCATGATTCCTAAAATGATGATGTCTATGTCTTGGAGAGATCCTCAAGAACACATGATCACTCATGAAAAAGTCAACAACCATCGATGATGATACACATAAAATTCATAAAGATGATGATCCATCCCCATCCTATTACCAATTAACTGAATCCTCTCCATTATTTCCAAGACAAGTCTTGGCCCAAATCATGAAGTTTCTCCAGTTTTCCCACAACATAGTGGAGAATGACAAGGACACCCATACAATGATTAAAGCTGAGCCATATATATCGAGTCATGATAGGTATTATTATACGATAACTCCACTATGGGTAAGTGCTCCTCCCATGAGCCACTAAAATCCATTACACAAGCCCACAATAAGTCTTATAATGTCTGTATTTTCCATTCGGATTTCCCATACGTCTGAGGATGATACACCGTGATCATATTCAAATGAGTGAAAAGGGATTTCTACAAGGATTTCTAGAAACGAGATGTGAACTGTGGATCTATATTGGATACGATTGAAACCGGTATGCCATGTATCATTATTGGTTCTTATATATTGATTTTTTAAATATCTTCAATAGTATGTGTTTCACGAATTGGAATGAAATGGGCCAACTTTGTAAGAAGATCCACTATCAATCATATGAAATCGTGTTTCTGAACATTTTGTGGAATACCTATAACAAAATCCATAGAAATATTCTTCCATTTCTGCAATAGGATAGGTAAATACTGAAACATACCTACTAGTATTTGATGCTCTACATTAACCTATTGATAAGTTAATAATTGTGAGACGAACTCGGCCACCTTCCATTTCATGACACTCCACAAAAACTGTGCCTTTAATACCTTGTACATATTATGTGTTCCTGGATATAAAACCCATCTCAAATGGTGGTAAGAATGAAGGAGATGTTCCTAACACGATATCAGTACAACCATCTGATCTCTAAAACACAAAACTGAACTCCCATCAAGTTTCCAGCCCTTAATGGTCTGCACACCATTAAGTTTTGAACTCATAAAAAGACATTACACATCATATGTTTGATCATATTTGACTATATTTACCAAATTAGGAACAATCATAACTAAAAAGAAAACTGCAACATCGCCTCGGTCTTCACATTCCACTTGCATGTATGCTATGACTGACGTCAACTTCCATTTATTTGAAGCTTCTTTCTCCATATGAGAATATTAATTTCTACTCAACGCATCTTCCATTGAACTCCATTTTCCTAGTGTATACATCAATTCCACATAATACATCTGGAGATACTCCATCCATCTCCTTTGTCTCATATTAAAATCTCACTGTGAGGAAATGTGTTTCAAGATTTTGTGGTCCGTGAAAATAGTAAATTTCTAACCAAAAAGATAATGAAACCATGTATTCAAGGTATGGATGAATACAGTTAAATATAAATTGTGTGTTGGGTAATTCTTTTCATGCTCCCTCAACTACCATGAACCATAAGCAACCACATGGTCTCCTTGCATGAGAACACAACCCAACCCTGATTCTGAATCATCACAGTACACTATAAACCCTTTTCCTGATTCTGGAAAAATCAAGAGAGTTGCTGATGTAAGATGAAATTTTATTTACTGGAATGACTTCTGGAATTACTCTATCCATTGGAATGGAGCATTCTTCTTTGTTATAACTATCATTAGTGAAGCTAGTTGTGATAAATCACTCACAAAGAATTGGTAGTAACCGGCTAGACCAAGAAAGCTTCGTATATCAATGAAATTATTCAGTGATTTCCATGAGATAATAGCTTATATATTTTTAGATTCAACAAAAACCCCTTTCTCAGAAATTACATGGCCAAGAAAACATACATATTTTATCAAAAAATCAAACTTTGATAACTTGGCATACAAACAATGATCTCTCAATATTTGTAAAACCGTTTCTAGGTGTTCCTCATGGTCCTTCCTTGTCTTTGAATACACAAAGATGTTTCCCACAAAAAACAAAAAAAAGTGTCCAGATATCTCTGAAATATCAAATTCATCAATACCATGAATACCTCTAGTGAAATTTTTAGACTGAAAGTCCGGACTACATATTCATAGTGGCTATAACTGCTTGTGGAAGATGTCTTTGGAATATCTTCCTCTGAACTCTAAATTAGTGAAATCTTGATCATAATTCAATATTGGGGAACCACTAAGGTCCCCATAATTGATCTAATAGATCTCTAATATGTGGAGGTGTATACCTGTTATTTATTATAACTTTTTTTAGCTTATGATAATCATCACACATACGAAAAGTTCCATCTTCCTTCTTCACAAACAATACTGCTACTGCCCACATAAATGTACTTGGATGAATGAATCCCTTACTTTCCAACACCTCTATATTCACTTTCAATCCATGTAACCCTGTTGGTTCCATCCTATAAGACAAAAGGGAACCCTAAAGGAGATAAATCGTAAACTCCACTTACCTTATATTTGGTAACCCAGAGAAGTTCTCGAAAAGGAATCTGAAAAATGATCCATGATTTCTGGAAAATCATTTTACTTGATCAATTCATTTGATTAAAAAGTCAATGATGATGACTTATAAGAGATCATTCCCCCTGTTAGTGCCAATATTCTTTTAACCTTTCTTTTCCATCCTCTCTCCTATGAAGAGATGTTGGTTTCATCCTCAGTCTTCAAACACACTGTTATCATATAACAGTTGATGTGGGCATTAAATTTTGTCAACTAAACCATACCTAGGTTTACGTTATAGACATTCATGTCTAAGACTGAGAAGTCCCATTTTAGATCAGCTCCATTAACAGTTATAACACATGATCTACACACAAAGGCTTGACATTCTCATTCCCCAATAAAAGTTTAATTTTTCAAATAGAAGGAATCATTTCCAACTTTAAACATATAAAATCAATAACACGAGAAGGAATGAAACAGTGTGATGCACTTGTATCGAAAAGAACTTTCAAAAGGGTAGAATTCAAAAGAATCGTACCTCTCACCGTAGATGGTCCAACCTGATTATCAATAATCATATGCTCATATCCATACAATTTCTTAGTCTATAAAATGTTATCCTTGTTTCCTTACTAATATTTCCTTGGTTGAGGAGTCATGGTATTCCTTGAATCACCATGTCTAGCTCTACAATACTAATGAGACCGATTCTTCTCTCCTCTCCCTTTCGAAGCTTACGATGTTTGCGATGCCGGAGAAGTGTCTTGATCACCTGACCTTGGAGAACTGTGATAATAGTGTTGAAGATGTACCATCTACTTGTAGTTATGGAATGATCTAGGTTGTGTCATACACTCTCTCTTTATGTGGTTAAAAAAAACATTGAAAACAACCAGGTTTTCTCTTGGGTCTTTGATAAAGGTTCACTGATCCAGCCATCTAATTCTGATTTACACTTCAACCTCAAAAATATGTGTTCGTTTTATTCTCTCTCCCAGTATTTGAGTTCCCACCATTCCCTGTAGGTATAATCATACCTCATCTTATGGATCACAAGATATCACGTTCAACCACAGTCACTCTATTCACCATATCTATATTATCCATAATACAGAGCACTACAATCTTCTATCCAATCTCCTTTCTTAGCCCCGATTCAAAGATGTGAGCCTTCAATGACACACTTATTGAAACTTATGGTGAAAATTACACTAAATTCATGAATTTAGCTTCATATTTCATGACATAGATATTATCTTGCTTAATCTTAAAAAACTATGTCATTTTCTGGATTTTGAATGTATGAGGATAAAATTGTTTTTTGAAAAATTTATCAAAATCCTCCGAAGTAAGGCCTTCATCCAATTTAGCCTACACTGCTAAATCCCACCACTAGCTTGTAATATCCTTGAGCATATATGCTTCCATCTTTAATTTGAGCTCCAATGGTGTGTAGATGAAATCAATGATATGATTCATCCTTATTAGCCACACCTCCACCTTTTTAGGTTCCGAATCACCCCTAATGATGGGTGGATTCTTCTTCATGAACTGGATGGTATGATCCACATTACTTGGCTCATTCTTCATGTTCCCCGTATCCATAGCTTGAAAATCATGGACAATACTCTGAACTAGATCTTGGTTCACCTATGGTTCAAGTGCAGCCACATTCTCCGTAGATTCTTCCAGTTGGTTTTGAAAAAACCTACCTTGTTCCATTTTCTTAACCAACAAAAAACTCTATCAATATCACTCTATAGCAAACTGATGGATTAGAATTTCAAATTATATCACATCAACTATCGCACCATTTTTTTTAAAAACTACCTTTTTCCATTTCCACCATTTTAAAAAAATCTTATTCATGTTTTGAAAAATCAATCCATTTAAAAAATATATCAACCATTCTTTTTCAAAGCCTTTCATTTAAAAAAAACTTCATACTTTATAAAAACACTTTATACCCAACCAGAATCATTTCTTGAAATTTTGTATGCACTCCTAGTGGGAATTTATTCCTCTAAAATGCATTTCATTCTCATATCATTAGCTGATCCCATGAAAATGAGATTTCCAACATTCTAGTAGTGTATCCAAACACTTCTGTACCCAACTCCTTGGTAACTTGAAGTTTAACATAAAAGGGTTAGCTATGTCCTTTTATTATATACATTTCAAGTTCTGAAAATCCAAATCATTTGTAAGATTCCAACCCCTAGAATAGAAAATAAGGAATTCCAACTCCAAAACCAAAGAACATTGATGACTACTTGTTAGGCATCAGCGAATAAGATGATACCATTTGTAATGACCTGCTAATTATCATTGTATTGAGAGTACAATGAGTCATTAATGGGACTTAAGCGATACCCTCAAGGCGCCAATGGCTTGAAACAAATGATGAAGGGTTTTCAAAGTAAGTGGGGGATGATTTACCCTTTAATTAATAAAACCAATTTCCCAAAAAACAACTCACTATATGATGCATGGAATAAACCAAGTCATTTTAATCCTTCTCTTTATAACAACCCACCAAAGAATTCTACAGTGGAAGACAAACTGATATCAAAGTAAACAATGGGAAGACAATGAATAAACTCAAATATGAAAACAAGAATCTATGATCCACAAACTCCATGCTCCAACATCACTATGTAGTCCAAAGTATCATGACATAGTGCTAGAGGTGTGATACTTTACCTTTTCCCAAGTCCCGAAAGGTAGCATCTTCAAAATCACCAAAGTTCTAAAGAAGGGGTGAGTATATAACTTAGTAGGTTTTACCAATGACTTCCCTACTCACACCACTAGGATAGAAAGGTTAGAAATTTATATAAAATAGTTTAGATAAAACAATTTACCAAAAACAGTTTCTAACAAAATATAAACATGTTAGAAAACCAATTATAACCATGTGAAAGCAAGAGTAAACGAAACCAATTTCCATCCAGTTATTATTCCTGAAAATAAGTAATCAAGGATTAAAAACCATTTCTTATTTTCATTTTTGTATACCCATTCCATAGTTCACAACACACCCACACATGCATGCTTCATTCGAAAATTCCATACTCATGGTAGTCTCTCGTCCAATTACCTTGTGTCCCAATGACACACACCCCCAATCTAGGGTCATGAACCTTTTAACCCAATGGTTCACATCCCTTATTCCGGGGAACATTGAACATGAACTCATACAAAACCCAATGTATGCCAAACTCATTTCAAATAACCATTTCAAACCATTTAAATAATACTGTACTTTTATTGAAAACTAAAGAATAATTTTTTTTTTCAAAATAACCATTTAATTTCAATAAAACATCCCCTTTTTATTGAAAACATCTTCTCAAATCCATGTACCACAATTCTATAAAACTCCCATTTTAAAATCCATATTTTAAAACTAAGAGCAAAAGAACTTTATTCAAAACACCCGATTTTCTAGATCTCTACAATTTACCAATCTATCACAAAAGTAGGGTTTCATCAATTCATAACTAGCCAATTCACGATCAATTCATCATAAGGAAATAAATTTGAAATCTTGCCCATCAGTTCTACTATGTGGAGTCGAGAGAGAATCCCCCTACCTCAATGGTTTTGACGAAACTTGACACGGACAAAGAATGCTTAAGAAAACCGGGTTGATTCTTCGTGGAACCTCATTAGATCTCTTCTACTAGTAATATAAAGACCAAAAATAAATTTATTTAGCACCCACACTCATAGAGATACCCCTAATGAGTCTAGATATGATAAACCAAGAAGAGAGGAGAAGTAGATCTAGGTAGATCTAAGAAATCAATCAAGAATGATGAAGAACGATCACATACCTCAAAAGAACGGGTTAGAAACACCAAGGGAAGCCTTAGGATTTACTCAAAAACTCTTGGGAGAGGGTTGTCTACCTTCAAGGAATATAAATCCTGAATTATGACTACTTAGGAGAAATAACGATCCACATAGAGGCAAAAACGTATGATATCCAGTTTTTTAGGATCTCACGTAAACCATGTGCACCGTTAGTCAAATCGTGCACTAACTGTGGGTTAGCTACTGCCAAGGTGTACTTTTAAAGGCCTCTTAGCAAGATCCCCCTAACCATTCACACTCCATGATGAAGCTCTTTTCCATAAATTTTCTCTTGTGAATGGTTTCTACTAATATCTTTTTATGATATGGATAAACTGTGCGCAGCTCGTGCGCCACTCCTTTTGTCCTCAAATCTTAGTAAAAGATTTCCATACTCTCTAAACATTCCCAATTGAATTTTATATCTATAAAAAACCAATGAAAGGATTATGTACAAAAAACTAGGGGTACGAAATTCTCCTCACCATTTGTCTTTCCATCCCCAGAAAGTAGAAAACCATTACTATTCTGAAAGAGATCTGACCATTTCTCTTTTATTTCCTTTTCACGTTCCCAATTCTCTTCATGAATATGACCATGTAGCCATAAAACCCATACAAGTATGATTATTTTTCCATGCAATACTTTCTCTTTACTATCCACAATCTATACCAGGATATGTATCAACAAAACATCTAGCTCTTGGTTAACGTGATCCCATCTGATCAAATGTTCAGGATCGGGTTGATACTTTTTCAACAAAGATATGCGGAACACATAATGAATCGAACTAAATCATGGTGGTAATGAAAATCAATATTCCACCTCTTCGACCTGTTCTATTATGTTGAAAGGGATAATGTATCTAGGAGATAACGTTCCATGATTCCCAAAACAAAGATGTCCAAGTCATGGAGAGATCCTCCAGAACACATGATCAGTCACGAAAAACGAAAATAGCCTTTAACGATGATACACATAAGATTCATGATGACTATAATCCATCTCCATCCTCTTACTAATTAAATAAATATTATCTTTTTTTCCTAGACAAGGCTTGGCCCAACTAGTGAAGTTTCTCTTATTTCCCCACAATAGAGTGAAGAACGACAAGGACGTCCATACAATGCTTTAAAAGATCCATATATATCAATTCCTGGTAGCTATTATTATATGAGAACACCACTAAGGGTAAGTGATCCTCCCATGAGCCACCAAAATCCATTACAAAATCCCGTATAATGTCTTAAAATGTCTGTATTTTCCATTCGGATTGCCTGTCCATCTGAGGATGATACGCCATTCTCATATTCAACTGAGTGACAAGGGATTTCTACAAGGATTTCAAAAAAAAGTGATCCTTGGATCTATATCTGAAATAATTGAAACTGGTACTCCATGTCTCCTTACCACTTCTTAGATATTTATTTTTGAAAGATCTTCTACCGTATGTGTTTCACAAATTGGAATGAAATGGGCCGACTTTTTAAGCCGATCCACTATCACCCATATGGCATCATGTTTCTGATCCTTTTGTAGAAGACCTATAACAAAATACCTATCTATCTTCTCCCATTTCCACACTAGGATAGGTAAATACTGCAACATAACCGTTGGTCTCTAATGATCTATATTAACCTATTGACATGTTAAGAATAATGAGATGAACTCAGCCACCTTCCATTTCATGCCGCTCCACCAAAATTGCGCCTTCAACACCTTGTAAATCTTCTGTGTGCCTGGATGTACAAACCATATCGAATGGTGATAATCATGAAGGAGTTGTTCCAAACAAGACATTAGTACAACCATCTAATCTCTAAAACACAAAACTGAACTCCCATCATATTTCCATCCCTCAATGGTCTGCCCACCATTATGTTTTGAACTCATAAAAAGATATCACACATTAGATGTTTGTGTCTCTTTGACTATATTTACCAAATTAGAAACAAGAATAACTATAAATAAAACTGCAACATCACCTCAGTCTTCATATTACACTTGAATTTCTATTAGGACCGACATCAACTTCCATTCATCTAATGCTTCTTTCTCCAACTGAGCATATGAATTTCTACTTAATGCATCTACCACTAAATTCTATTTTCCCGGTGTATACATCCATTCAAAGTCATACATCTAGAGATACTCAATCTATCTCCTTTTCCTCTTATTCAAATCTCATAGTGAGGAAATGTGTTTCAAGATTTTGTGGTCCATGAAAACAATAAATTTCTCACAAAGATATTATAACGCTATGTCTTCAAGATATGGACGAATACAACTAACTCCAAATCATGTGTTGGGTAATTATTTTCATGCTCCCTCAACTGCCTTGAACTATAAAAAACCACATGGTCTCCTTGCATGATAAAACATTCTAACCCTGATCTTGAAGCATCACAATACACTTCATACCCTTTTCATAATTCTGGAAAAATCAAGATAGGTGATGATGTAAGATGAACTTTTAGTTATTGGAATGACTTCTGAAATTCTTCTTTCCATTGTAATAGATCATTATACTTTGTCAGAACTATCATTGGTGAATCTAGTTAAGAGAAATCACTCACAAAGAGTCGGTAGTAACCAGCTATACCAAGAAAACTTTGTATCTCGATGACATTCTTTAGTGGTTTCCATGAGATAACAACATCTATATTTTCAGGTTCAACTGAAACTCCTTTCTCAGAAATGAAATATCCATGAAAACATTCATCTTGTATCCAAAAATAAAACTTTCATAACTTGGAATACAAATAGTGATCTCTCAATATTTGTAACAATGTTTCCATGTGTTCCTCATGGTCCACCCTTTTCTTTGAATACACCAAGATGTTTCCCACAAAAACCACAAAAGAGTCCTTATTTCACTAAAATATCTAATTCATCAAATCCAGGAAGACTGTTTGTGTAATTGTTAGACCGAAAGTCATGACTACATATTCGTAGAGGCCATATATTCTTATGGAAACTGTATTTGGAATATCTTAACCTTAACTCTCAATTGGTGATATCTTGATTGTAATTCAATATTGGAGAACCACTAAGACCCCCCTTAATTGATCTAATAGATCATAAATGCATGGAGGTGGGTACCTGTTCAATAACATAACTTGGTTTAACCTACAATAATAAACACACAACCAAAAAGTTACATCTTCCTTCTTCATGAACAAGACTGGTGCTTCCCATAGAAACATACTTGGCTGATTGAAACCATTGCATTCTCGAACCTCTAAATTCAATTTAAATTTATGTAAATCTATTGGTTGCATATTATAAGATATAAAGAAAATAGGATTATACCCCAGAAGTAGATCAATCGTAAACTCCACTTCACTTATATGTGATAACCACAATAATTTCTCGAAAAAGAATCTAGAAATTGATCCATGATTTCTGGAAAACCATTTTCGTCAATCACTTCAATTTATTTCAAAGTAAATGATGCTAAATTCTAAGAGATCATTCCCCTTGTCTGTGCCAAAAAGTTCTTTTAACCTTTATTTTATATCCTCTCTCCTCTAAAGAGATGTTTGGTGTCGTCATCAGTCATGAAACATATTGTTATCATATAATAGTCGATGTGAGCCTTGAATTTTGTCAACCAATCCATACCGAGGTTTACGTCATATACATCCATGTCCAAGACTAAGAAGTCCCATTTTAGCTTAGCTCCATTAACAATTATATCACATGCTCTACACACAAAGGCTTGAAATTCTCTTTCCCCGATAGGATTTTCTATTTTTCAAATAGAAGGCTTAATTTCAAACTTTAAACATAGAAAATCAAAAACACGAGAAGTGATAAAAGAGTGTGATGCACTAGTATCAAATAGAATTTTCAAAAGGGTAGAATTCAAAAGAACCATACCTCACACCGTAGATGGTACAACCTGATAATCAACAATCATCTGACCAGGTTCATATAATTGTTTCACATCTAAATGGTTCTCCTTGTTTCCTTACTATGATTTACCTATTTGAGGAGTCATGGTATTCCCTGAATCACCATGGCTAGCTCTACTCTACTAACGGGACTGGTTCTTCTCTCCTTGCCCTGTCAAAGCTTACGATGCTTGCGATACCTGAGAAGTGTCTCAATCACCTGACCTTGGAGCACTGTGACAATAGTGCTGAAGATGCCCCATCTTTTTGTAGTTATGTAATGCTCTAGGTTGTGTTATACACTACCGCTTTATGTGGTTAAAAAAACCACATTGAAAACAACTTGGTTTTCTCTTGGTTCATTGAGCGAGGTTCACTGATCCAAACATCTAATTCTGATTTACACTTCCACCTCAAAAATAGGTGTCCATTTTCTACTTTCTCCCAGCATTTGAGTTCCCACCATTCCCTGTAGGTATAATCATACCTCCACTTATAGATCTTTATATATCACGTTCATCCACAATCACTTTATTCACTATCTCTATATTATCCATAATATAGATAAATGAAATCTACAATCCAATATCCTTTATTATCCCCAATTCAAAGATGTGTGCCTTTAACGATGCACTTACCACGAATTTTGGTGAAAAGCGCACTAAATTCATGAATTTATGTGGATATTCCATGAAATAGATATTATCATTATTCAGATTAAATAAGACTGTCATTTTCTGGATTTTGAATGTATGGTGATAGAATTGTTAGTTGAACAATTTCTCAAAATCCTCCAGAGTAAGGCCTTCATCCAATTTAGCTTACACTACTAAATCCCACCACTAGCGTGCAAGATCCTAGAGCATATAAGTTTCCACCTTGAATTTGAGATATGATGGTGTGCTGATGAAATCAGATATATTATTAATCCTTATTAACCACACCTCCGCCTTTTCATGTTCATAATTACCCCAAAAGATGTGTGGATTCTTCTTCATGAACTACATGGTATGATCTACATGCCTTGGCTCATTCTTCCGGTTCCTCATATTCACAACTTGAAAATCATGGACAATACTTTGAACTATCTCTTGATTCACCTATGGTTTAGGTGAAATCACATTCTCCGTATCTTCTTAGGTTGTTTTTGAAAACACCTACCACGTTCCATTTTCTTAACCAACAAAAAATCCATCAATATCACTCTCTAGCAACTGATGGCTTAGAATTTCAAATTCTATCACATCAACTATCACAACATTTTTTTTCCAAAAACAACCTTTTCCTATTTCCACCATTTTTGAAAAATCTTATTCCTATTTTTGAAAATCAATCCATTTCAAAAATATATCAACCATGATTTTTCAAATCCTTTCTTTGAAAAACATTTCATACTTTTTCAAAAAAAAAAACACTTTATACACAACTAGAATCATTTCTCGAAATAATGTATGCACTTATAGTGGGAATTCATTCCTATAAAATTCATGGCATGCTCGTCTCATTAGCTAAACCCATGATAATGAGATTTCCAACATTCTAGAAGAATCTCCAAACACTTCTATACCCAACTCCTTGGTTACATGAAGTTCAACATAAAAGGGTTAGCTACATCCTTTTATTCTATAAATTTCAAGTTCCGATAATCCAAATCCTTTGTAATATTCTAACCCACAGAATAGAAAATAAGGAATTCCAACTCTAAGACAAAGAACATTGATGAATAGTTTTTAGGAAAGGTCTAAACAAGATGATACCATTTGTAACGACCCACTAATTATCATTGTCATGAGAGTACAATGAGTCATTACTGGGCCATAAGTGATATCCCCAAGGTTCGAAAGGCTTCCAATAAATACAAAAGGGTTTCAAATTAAGCGAGGGATGATTTACTCTTAAATAACTAAAACCAATTACCCAACAAACAACTCACTATATGATGCATTAAATAAACTATGTCATTTTAATCCTTCTCTTTTTAACAATCCACCAAAGAATGCTACAGTGGAAGACAAACCAATATCCAAGTGAACAGTAAGAAGACAATGAATAAACTACAAAACGAAATCAAGACTCTATGCTCCACAACCTCCATGTTCCAACATCACCATGTAGTCCAAATTATCACGAAATGGTGCTAAAGAGGTGTGATACTTTACCTCTGCCCAAGTCCTAGAAGGTATTATCTTCAAAATCACCAAAGTTCTAAAGTAGGGGTGAGTTTGTAACTGAGTAGGTTGTCCCAATGACTTCCCTACTCACACTACTAAGATATAAAGATTATCAAATTATATAAAATAGTTTATATAAAACAATTTAAGAAAAAAGTTCTTAACAAAATATAAAAAAGTTCTAAAACCAATTATAACCAAGTGAAAATAGGAGTAAATGAAACCAATTTATAGCCAGTTATTATTCCCAAAAATAACTAATAAAGGCTTAAAAACCATTTATTATTTTCATTTTGTCATACCCATTCCATTGTTCACAACAAACCCACACATCCATGCTTCGTTTAACAGTTCCATACTTATGAGTAGTCTCTCGTCCAATTACGTTGTGTCCCAATGACACACACCCTCAATCTAGGGTCACACACATTGTACCCTAATGGTTCATGTCCCTTATTATGAGGAACATTGAACATGAACTCACACAAAACCCAATGTATGCCAAACCCATTCCAAATATCCATTTCAAACCATTTCAATAATATTGTACTTTTATTAAAAACCAAAGAATAAAAAAATTTCAAAAAAAAAAAACATTTAATTTCAATAAAACATACCATTTTATTGAAATAATCTACTCAAATCAATGTGCTGAAATTCCAAAAAATTCCCATTGTAAAATCCATATTTTAAAACCAAGAGCAAAAGAACATTATTCAAAATACCCAATTTTATAGATTTCTACAATTTACCAAACCATCACAAAAGAAGGTTTATGAAAATTCATAACCATAAAATTCAATATAAATTCATACAAGGAAATAAATTTTAAGTCATTCCTATCAGTTCTATATAGTGTTGTCAAGAGAGAATCCCCCTACCTCAATGGTGTTGACGAATCTTGACATGGAAGAATAACACTTATGAAAAATGGGTCGATTCTTTATGGAACCTCATAGATCTCTTCTCTTAGAATGATCAAGAACAAAAATCATCTTATATGACATACACATTCATAGAGATACCCATAAAAGGTTTAGATATGATAAAACAATAATAGATGATAAGTATATCTAAGTAGATCTAAGAAACTTTTCAAGAACGATGAAGAATGATCACATACCTCAAGAATCAGGGTTTGAAACATAAATGGAAGACTTCAGATTGACTCCAAAACTATTTTTATAGGTTCTTATACCTTCAATTAAGAGAAATCACATGTTATGGACACTTAGGAGAAAAAACGATCCACTTAGATGCAAAAACATGTGAGATACACTTTTATAGGATCTCACTTAAACCATGCACACAACTAGTATGCACAGTTAGACAACCTATACGCTAACTGTGTGTTAGCTACTACCTAGAAAAACCCTTTAATGACCTCCTTGAATGGTCTCCCTAATCGCACACACACCATGATGAATCTCTCTACGTCAAATTCACTCTTGCGTACGAATTCTACTAGGAATTCTACACGGTTTGGATATATCATGTGCAGCCCGTGCGTCTCTACTTTTGTCCCCAAAACATAGTGAAAGATCTCCAAACTCTACCAATAGTCCCTTATAAACTTTATATCCATAAAAACACAAAGAAATGATTATGTACAAAAAACCTGAGGTACTAAAATTATTCATTTTTAAAATGTAATTTTTTTTAGAAAAATGGAATCTTAGTTAAACCACCCACACTATTATGTACTGTTTTAATGTATAAGAGCGATGAAGTAATTATTTAATACTCTAAACCTATAATGTTCTTTTAGAATTAAATAAATGTTAACTCTTAACTAAAATTTGAAGATTATAATTTTTTATGTTGGGGTCAATATAAATATGATTTAACCACAAAATGGATTTATATATTTATATATTTTTAGTATGAAAATAAACTACCATGTCCAATTCATCTTTGAAATTAATATTTATACTCTAAAATATATATTTTACTCTAATATGTAAGACTAAAAATAATAGAAATCAGGAACTATGTTCAAATAATACATAACCAACATCATTTTAGGATAAAATATAGACTATGTGGGAATTTGTTTTCATTAAATAAAAGAGTGGTTTGGGAATTTTTTTAGAATTTCTAACCAAGAATGTTACCTTATGTCTTATTGTAATGAAACATTATGAAACTAAAATGTACATAATCTTTTTGGTACATAATTTTTCCCATTATATTTTCATGAAATACTCACCATACACATTGCTCATTGAATGAGTAACTAAAATACATTATTTCACAATGTAAATGAGTTTATACTATTATAAAAAATCTCCAATTACAAATTGTTATGATGGAAACATTAAATGATATGAATAATTTTTCTTATATCACATTTATTAAATAAAATTATCATTGGGGTTAAATTATAATCTTGAGATTCCTCACTTTGGGATTAATGAAATATAAATTCTTTTACTCTAATTTCAAATTCACATTGGTTAATTCTAATTATTTCATTAATTCATATATAGAGATCATCATTCCATAAAATTTCATGAAATACATTATTCATATAATAATGTGTTAAATTTAATATCATTATAAATTTTTGTTCCTCTAAACTTTCTAGGAATATAATTTCTTTTGGAATCATACATTATATCAAATATTTCATTAGAAAATGAATTTTTGGTTTCATATTAGAAAATGAATCCAAATATTAATATAGGTTTTTTAACACAAGTCATCCATTAAATATACATCAAAAATACATAATTGAAATAATAACATATAAAAATTCACATCCATTAGTATAATAATAGTAGAAGTGTATAATACTACACAATACTTATCCCAGAAAAACATAAAAAAAGAAAACACCTCTAATGTTATTGCCAACCATTATCCCAACAATATAGTTATGCTATGTGTATTAATATCCTTAAATAATATTAAAAATTTATTGGTCCTACAAAAATAATTTTTTATTCCAAATGGTTTCCTATTAGGTTTGAGGATGTCAAAAACTCTGGGATACATCTAATGTCCATTTTGGGGATGATTATGAGAGAAAAATGTTCTATAATCACCAAATATAACACATTGAAAATTTGTAAATTGATTATAATAATGAACTATAGTTTTTATGTATATTGAACCATTATTTTAACCCCATCAATTGATTTTTTGGAGTAATTAATTAGGTGAGGGATGAATTGTGTAATATATGAATTATTTTGTTGATATCTAGGATATTTTTATGGTGTTCCAAATTTTATTACAATATGGGAAAACAATGATATTACTTCCAATAAACCATGTGGCCTTTTATTGAGGGGAAGTAGTTACATATTGTTTGGTTCATTTTTAGATATATTTAAGGGGCCTAATCTAGGAAACAATTCTACTTGGGATATAAGTAAATTAATGTATCATTGGCACATAATCTAAAAAATCATATATCCAAAACATTTGGCTTCCCAAAAGTGGTGTTGATTTATCAAAAATTTTAGCACCGTATGGTAAACTATGTGACCAGCCCATTACTAAATTTTAATTATTCTATAATTAGTGTTTTATTTTGAAACATCCTTGAAACTCATTGTTCATTCTCTTACAACCTATACTCTGAAACCTAGGTACTCCCATGGTTGTTCTTGGAGATTCCTCATAACATGGTCTCTGATTCATGAATACAAAATGTCAATGGTTCAAGAGAATTAATTTTAAGAGTGTTTTGTCCCCCATTCATCACATTTATTCTCTATATCATCTCCCATTAATCAATTGAATTAATTATTGTGGATGTAATAACAATATTTTTGGATTCGATTATGATTAAATTAAAGATTAATGGTTTCATGATAAATTTTCATCAGATCTATATAATTAAATACTTTTACATGGAATAGGACTAGTTCATACATTAATGGTTGGTTTTTGTCACATAGGATGAATTTATTCTATGTATATGTATACATATCCTTCATTAGTCTTATTATAGAATCCCACATGTGATAAATTTGGATTATTCAAGGAAACCTTATTGGGTGGGATTGATCAAGTTGAAACATGGGCATAAAATTGGTATCACAAAATGAAAATCATAATGATTGGAATCATTGGTAGTTATCTAGGTTGTAACATAAAATAAGTAACCTATTTGTAAGTTTCATACAATTATTGTGACTATATTTTTGTTCATTTGAAAGATATGAGACTAATGTTTGATAATGATTAAAAGTGTTTAGGCATGTGAACCAAGATATCAATGATTATTATTTATCACATTTTTTTTGACTTTTGGGAATCATTATTGATATATTATGTAATTACTATATTAAAATTTCATTATCGTGTGTGAATGTATGTTTTGTGGTGTCTTCGATTCTAGAAATAAGTACTATGTCGATAATCATGTCTTATTAATCCTTTATATGGGATGTTGTTTTTCTTCATAAGGTATGAAATAAGGACCTTTTCAATGTTATATGGTAGGATGAAATTGTAGCCTGAAAATAGTTTGAGTTAGTATAGAATTGCCTTCTGGACAGACCGATGATTGGGAAAGGCTATAATGGCCTTGTGGCGTTATCCAAGGCTTGACAGGACCCATTATTATTTTTTCCTAACATCATTTAGGTTTTCTATGTGGATTCTCAATGAAATTGGATGAATTTTTTTCCAAGCCATTAGTATTTATTATAAATTATCCTCTTATCTATCATGGAGAAAAATCATGTGAGAATGGCATACATGGTTTCTTCATCTATGTATGAACATATAGAACATGATTAATCAATACATGGATGATTTTTTTCCATTATCATTGGATTAACAACATATTCACGTGAATATATTATAAGGATTCATTAGAGGTGTTATATTATTTTTATACTCACTCTGTATTTGGTAATCATGATGTTTATGTATACATAATGGTCCATCATTTAGGATAGGGATAAGGCCAAAAATTAGGATTTGAGGAAAGATTTTTTGTTTCAGTGACAGGATAATCATTGTAGTGATTTCATGGTGTTCTTATTTATTTTCTATTGTTTTTAACATATGAGTCCAATAATTATTACACTGTATAAATATGACATTCTAGACATGTCATTTGTTATAGCATTTCTACAATGTTCATTTAAGCCCTATACTTTTTTGTTGTCCCGAATTTAATGAAATTATTTAGAAATAATAAATTTTATACAAATATTATAGTTTCTCTGTTTCACCATAATAAACCTCACTGGTAGTTGGAAAAATCATTCATATAGGGAGGAACGTATATGGTAATGTGTCACTCTAAAAAGAATAGAGTGTTTCAGGTCGGGCCTTAAAAGTTGTATCAAAAGTGTTATTTTCATTTCATTCACATCGACTATGATTGGGAAATGTATAATGGATATAGGCTATGTGGAACATTGTTATTGGGGTCACATAATTTCCTATAAAGATCTTATATAATGGAATTATTACTTACTAATGATGGGATTTCTGTTAAAATTATTTTTTATTGTTTCATATCTATCCTATGTAAGTTTCATTGATATAATAAATTTGATATGGGTTTGTTCATGCATCATGAATAGGAATAATGGATGGAATTTCCTATATACAAAATATATACAATTAAAATGAATAATAAATTAATCAATGGATTTAAATGATACATCTACAAAATATTTTCACAAAAAAGATAAAAATGATTTAGTTTATTAAATATTAGTTACACAAACATATTATTTTAAAACAATTGTGATCATTTATTTTTTACCATGGTGTTATATACCCTATTAATACACCTCACAATATTTTATCATCATCATTCCATGAAGAATAGAAATTAAAAAATACCTGAGATTAGATGCCAAGTAAGGGAAAACAATTCATAATGTGTCAGATAATAAATATTAAGTAGAAAATGAGGAAGACATAAATATATTAATGAAATATACTTAATAAATTTAATATAGATATAAAACATGGTATAGAAACATAAGATAACAACTTAATCATTATGGATGTGTAAAAACTTATGAAACTGATCAAAATATATATTAATAATGACAAAACGTGTCAAAAATATATACGAATGTAGAATACATTAAATATAAATATGTAATCATAAAAAAATAGGATATTATGAAAAATAAATGCATCATGAAATATTCAATAAACATGATAAACCACATAATAAATTTGGCACAAACATAATTATAGGAAAATATTTTTGAGAAAACCAATGATGCATATCCCTATGTTTACAAAAATCAATATGTCCATAACTAAAAATTTAAGTAAACCCACCATAATCATGCTTTCCTAAGAATAATAATTATTACTATTCTTAAATATATCACGAGATATAAATATAAAAAATATTACTAGAAGGTGATATAATACCCTAAACTCCATTTTAAAAATATATTTTTACCCCTAAAAATAAATAATATACATATATTAATGTACCAAGAGAAGAAGAAAAAGTTTCTTAAAAGTTTCTGAAACATTGCATAACATAAAATTTAAGATAATAGGATATCCATAATCTCAGTGTCGAAACGAAATCATTTCATAATGAAAAATATATTATTATTATAACATCATGTTATGAGAGGGAAAAAATAAACAAAAATAGAAGTGAAAAAACTAATGTTTTCACAAAACCATTAATGTATTCTTTTTAAATATAATTAATAAATTATTTTTAAATGTTTTATATAAAGATGGGATTATAACAATTTTGATAACCATATCATAAATAATTCAATATAATTTATCCTTGTGGTGATATATTTGTTATAAAAAAATATATAGGGGGTATAAATCAATTGATTTTGAAAGGATAGAAAATGATTTTCAATAATATTTTTAAATACCATAAATTAAAAACATGCATCATAAAATGAGTATTGAATATTACATTTGAAAAGGGGTGATGAGAATCAAAAAAAATATTACATATTATATTTCTATAAAAAGAGTAGAGAATTTTCAGGAAGTAATATATTATCATGGATGAAATTATTCATTAGTATGAATAAGAGTTATTTTTATAGACATTAAAATATTATTCTATAAGATAAACTATAAATGAATTGTTTTGTGAAAATGAAAAGTAATTTTCCTAAATAAAAAACTAAAAATAAATGATGATTGGGAAACTTTAGGATTAGTGAAAACATGAATATACATTCAGTTATGAAAGACTATGAACCTTTGAATAAAATATTTAGTCGATGAAAGCCAAAAATATTTATTAAGGAAAGAATGAAAGGAGGATGAATGGATGGTCATGAAATGGATATTCAAATATCATTAAATGATATAAAATTTTATATTTTAATGAAATTGGGAAGTGAATAAACCAAATAAAATAGTTTTTTTGTGCATAATATCAAACCTGTCCAATGAATTTGAAAATGAGACAAACGAACCCTTATTAGTACTCTTGATTCAAAAATATGTGATTAAAAAACTTCCATAAAAAGAATAACTATTATAATAAATATTTTCATAAAAATATTCATACATAATATCATTTATAATTATTATTTATAATAATTGTCTACATTTATATTAGTTTATTCTTAACTATTTTCCCGCATGTGGTGTTTATAAATTTGACCTGATTTACTAGTTACATAAAAATGGTGTTAGTATAATATTTTCATATAGAGTTCATAATTAGTTGTTCATTAGTTTTACTATAATAGGCTGCTTATAATTTTTCATTAAATTTAAATTACCTTGGATGAGTTTTTCATTCTTTATCTATGAATATGAAATCTATATTATGTATACCTTGGTGATTTTCTAACCAATGTGAGATATTTTAGTAATTGGTGAGTTATACTTTGAGGTTTCCATTATAGAAAAAAATAAAAATTATAACATAAATATACCATTTTATTATAATATTATTTTCATTATCATAATCTGTGATATAATTTTTTTATCTAGTTCACATTGTTGGTAAAAGAAACCCATACATGAAAAAAACTAGGATTAATAGATGATTGAGACTGGATTATTTTTAATACAATTTTAACAAAATAATAATGATCATATTTAGTGTTTATGATGAGATGTATTAGAACTAGAATGATAAATAATATGAGTCAACTAATATGAAAATTTTCAAAACATGAATAAATTGTTTTTCTATTTATAGATTGATTGTTCGAAATGATTAATTTTATAATGATTATTTCCATTTATATAATTAATAGGACATCAATTTATTTTAATGAAACATTATACATATCATAAACATAATCATTATATGTTAATTATATTTTTAATATCATCTATGTAAGATTAAGATCAAATGAAAAAAAAGAGATTGACTATTCCACATAGGTGGCAGTATACATGTACATAGAGTGGAAATTTTAATTCTCAATAAAATGGGAAAAAGTAATATTATGGATTATTAATTAATAATATAAAATATTCCATCAATATCATAATTATATATTCATTATCTATTTGGATAGTCCATGTCTGTTGATAAGGGAAACAAAACAAGTTGCGCCATGTATGTGGTGTTCCATACAACAAATGATTCATGTTTTCATATTTCTATATCAAAAGGGATTATTGTTAATTCTAGTAATATAATAATAATAAATTCTCCTTACAAAAATGACACTGATATAATAACTATAATATGATGAAATGAAATTTGATATATATATGAATCACATAATTTGATAGAAAATGGGTGGGAGTAATTAAAAATATATAACATTATTCTTAGATTATATCCATTACCAAAGGGGTTGATCCTCAAAGAGATGATATTTTTATAATTATGATTCAAAATATTCACAGTGAGGAGCTTTTTGGAGACATTTGTGTAGATATGGGATGAAAATATAGTATTTTGGTGTGAAGGGACATGAGGAGAGAAGTTACCCTTTTATAAGTAAAAAGGGAATACATGAAACTTTTCTATAATGGTAAGTCACAAAAACACCCTAATATTTTAAATTGACACTATGTTTAATAGTTTATACAATACTCAAAAAATGAGAATAAATGAACCACATCGTATTATTAAAATGTAATTATTTTTATGTGGAAATCATAAACTATCCATTAAATTAAATAGTAAGAATAGGATTAAATACATTCTCAAATAGATATAAATGATCCAATTAATGTAAATGTTTTTATAAACACTAAATAAATAAGAAAATTTTTTTTTTAAAGAATATGCTTTCTTCAAAATGATTTTTATTGATATTTGTGAGAATTTTTTTTAATTATATACTATAACATATAAAAAATTTATATTATAAAATAATCATAATTTTTAAAAACAATATCTCAAAATTAATTGTTTTTTTGAATTTTTTGGAATCTTCATAAAATATTGATTTTTTGGTGAATAATTGAATATAATAATATTTATAAAACTATAATTAATTTTTTATAAATTTAATAATTTAAATGTCCAAATATTAAATTAATTTGATTTAAAATTAACATAACTTTTATTTTTTATATTTAATCAAATATATTAAATTTATATCATTTTTATAATGGATTTTAGTATAATATTATTCTTACACTTAAAAATAAATTTTTTAGAAAATTATTTTAATGTGATTAATTTTTCCCCATTTTAATTGATTAAAATAACCCCTAATGAGGAAATAATGAAATTAAATTTATATATTAAATTTATATCTTTGTGAATTTAAATATATATAAATATGATTTATATTTATATAGTTTATATTAGGTAATCTTTTCCTTGAAAAATTAATTTTTTTTAAAACAACCTTTCATCATGATTACCAATTTAATTTTATACCAAAATTTTCAAATTTTATTAATTTAATTTGATAAAATAGATTCCAAATTTCAAATCATTATAATTATTATTATATAATAAGTCCACCTTAATCTTTGGTCATAATTAAATATAAAATCTATAAAAAAATGATATCATCATATAAAAATTAAAATCTTAAAAGAGAGCATGTAATGACACAAATTTCCTCGAACCAGTCCTTTGAAAATATCGAGTCTTTAGGGTGTTCTGGGGGGAAACAATGGATCATTTCAAGAGTTTTCTAAACTTTCAATTTTTCTATTTTTCCATCGGTTTCTCAGGGCGTCGACGTCAACATGTCAGTGCATCATCATGTCAATGCGTCGTCATGTCAGTATGTTAGCATGCTAGTGTGTCATCATGTCAGTGCATCAATGATTTGAGGGTGTCAGTGTCGGTAGGTCTAGGGAATTGGTAGGTCAACTAATTGGTGAGTTGAGGGTGTTAGTGTCGGTAGGCTGAGGCTTTGGTATGTCAAAGAATTAGTGAGTCGAGGGTGTCAACATCGATAGGTCAGGGCGTCAGTAGGTTGTTGTGTCGATAAGTTGTTGCATCAGTATATTAGCATCAGTGGATCAACATCGGTAGGTCACATTAGTTGCACACCCATCGGTGACTCACCTGTCAGTGACTCATTTGCAGTATTCCCGGTTTTACCAAGTTTTCTAGTTTCTCCCATATTAAGTCTTATTTGATGTAAACCGAGTTTTAATCCATGTTTTAGTGTTTTAAGGGGTTTTCAAAGGATATTATGTATATAATATGTATCATAATGTTCTAGGGTATTTTAGATACTTAAAACATGTGATGGCGACCACGACCCCATGTTAATGAATTTTAGAAACCGCTCTTCCTTTAATTTAGGATCTGGATATTCAATGCTGGGATCTTCCCTTCTAAGTATGTTTTTAATTTCCTCTTCATGTGCCTATATTCTTCCTCCCCAGACCAGTCATTCATATGTTCTAAACCCCTCCTACTGATTTTTCATAGAGTTTCCTGCTGCTCACATGATCCCCAAATCGTGGCATAAGGAGGATCTTTGATCCATCAATCATCCAATCAATATTTGTTATGCTTCTATTGAATTGTGAATCATGTAGTGTGGGTGTACTAATGATTATTTGTGAAAAAAAATATGAATAATTTTCTTAAGATAAGATATAAATAATAAGGGAATATGATCAAAAGATAATGGGGTAATGAAATGATGGGCTAGGAGTGGTTTAATGTTTCATCATCTATTTTATTTTGTTATAATTGTTTCCTTATGAATTGTTGTGTCCGCATGCCTTATAAAAATCATCGTCATTGGTGGTATTTTCTTGTTCACCAGTGATGTTCTATTTTGTCAAGATGCTAAATAAATAGTTGTAACATGAAATCATCTTAATCACATATAGTAGGATAATTAAAATGGATTCCCCACGATGAAAATCCCTTTATGATCACCCATGTTTATCAAAGTGGATTAAATAATAGTGTACCAATATCTGAATATATCCTATTTGATAGGTGCGGTTGACTGTTGTGTTCTATTGGGCATTTTCCCCTTGTATGAGCTATGTGGTGCTACTGTTGGGAGAACGATTATGGGTATAGGGGTGGATGAAGGAGTTTATTCTATGAGAAGGGTGTGAGTCATGTGTGCAACAAGGATGTGGTTAATGGTAGTTTTTGTGGGTTTGGTGTGTGGGGTGGTACTTGTGGTTTGTTGGAGTCTTAGGTTAAGAAACTGATTAATTGTGGAATGGATGGACTTGTAGGTAGTGGGACTAACTTATTTGTGATGTGTTCATGGATCAACATTGGGAAGTGTGACTATGGGGTGGTGATGAACATGTATTCAGTAGGATTTCATCCGGGAAATGTTATTATTGTGCAGTATAACATTGAAAAATGATAGTTGGCAGTGGTTGAACGGGGGTGGGGGTGCTGTGGGACTGCAAATCTGGTTTGGTTTTTTGTTTTGATATTTTTATGGTTAGTAGTTTCTTGTTAGTGATATAAAAAATTAAAGTGAATCCCATAATAAATAAATAGCATGTGGTTAAATGAAAAGGGGGTTGGGTTAGGCATTGGAAGTGGTTGTTGTGTGGTTATGCATATAGGGGTAGAAATAAATGTGGTTTTGTATGATTTAATTGTCTTTTGTGTGAACCTGTAGGCTGGGATAAGTTTTTTCTTACCTATACATATTTAAATTGTAGTACCTTGTTATTTTTACACACACCCTGCCCTTGTTGAGAAGAATGTTCCGTACACCCCCATTTCATGGGGAGGGTGTCTTTCCAAACATCCTGATGGGAGGATAGATGGATTGTTACTAACTTTCTTCCTCAAACCCTTTTCCGGGTTCTTATCACTTGATAATATTTGGGAAGGCTGTAATGGATTGAGGATTACCATTGTCCCAAATCTTTTGGGCAGGTTTGTTGTGCATGAGAGTCCTAGGTGTTTGTGGTCTAATATTTTTTTGTCAAGTGTCTTTGGGATGAGGCCGAGGTTTCTTCGGGTGAGAGGCATGGTTGTTGTGGCCCATGTGTTTGTGAGAGAGATTGTGTGTGATTTGAGGTCTAGGTGTGTGCATGAAGGTTGTGTTGGTGGGATAGAGTATGGGAAGAGTGGTAGTGTCAAGACATTATCCATTAGAGATGAGAAGTTAACCAGTGGAAAAGTGGTGTGGGGTACCCAAATGTCGATGTGATTATACTATTACATTATTTTACTTATTATATTTGGTGAGTGTGAATTGGTGAGGCTATTCTGGTTAGTATTATTTGGTATGTTCTTTTATGTTATACTATTTTCTCATAGGGATATTAGTAAGTTCCCCAACTTGTTCATGAGTATCTTTAGTTTCCCTGTTGAGGATACTCATATGCTCACCCTACATATGTAAATATTTTTGTAGGTTCCCAAAAGAAATTAGAGGACCGTGATGGAAATTAATAGATTAGTAATTAATATTAATTGCTTAGTATCTTGTTATTTGGTAAATTAACTTCGATTATTTTTGTACCTTATAGCAGATTTACTTTTTGAACATGCATGTGGGAATGGATTTTGGCTTTACTTTTACTTTTAGTATTTTTAGTTTCTTTTGATTTTCCATCTTATCTCCCGATATTGTTCTATAATTTTTTTTAATTAATTTCATATTATGTGATATTATATACCTTTGGAGTTAGTCTCCACATCAAGGGATATTGGATGTGGGACTCAGGGTTGTTATCTCTCCTTCTTCCTGAGGAAGGATAGGTGTGACACTTTACTGTCCCTTCCCACATCATGAAGAAGGCAGGTCGTGACAAAATTGTATTAGAGGGAGGTTTTGGGGGTTTGAGGGATATGATGGATTTTGGAGTTAGGAACAAAAAGTATTTCATTATATGGTAGGAAAATGGTATCAGATAATCTTGGTGCGTGAAATAGGCTAGGGAATTCTAGTTAGGACAAGGGATTTTAGGACCCCCTGTGATCTGATGTAAGGACTCTAGACCTACTAAACGACCAAGTGAGGCTACACCAATTGTAGGGTAGAGACCCTAGGAATGTTACATTAATCATAATGACTCATGTTCTTGTGTGTCATGAGTGTTTTTGGTAATTTAAATTAAATGAATAGTTAAAACAAATTTAAAATAAAATTTCCACACTACCCGTGATTATGAGTTTCTTGTTTACTTTTTCAGCTATGGAACCCGAACATTACCCAAAAATGGTATGAGAATTTTAGGCCCAAAAGAATTCTCTGGCTAATCACTGGAGGGCTGATAAACAAGAGGAAGATGACTAGAAACAGAAGATGCTCTGTTCCTTCCAATAACAAACTCTGGGAATGTATGGGGGAAACGTCTTGAACATAGAGATGAAGAGTTGGATCGACGAGATGTTGATCACTTTACATATGATCTAGGATCTAACAGAGTATTTTATTCCTATATTAGTGATCCTGATATGAGGAGTGGCACATCAGTGGGGGTGCTTTACCTTGGGAAAGGAAGGATACTGATGTTTTGTGGGATGATATTGAGAAAGAGTTCCCAGAAAAATTCCTTTATTCCATGATGAAGGCCAAGAAGAGGTAGGAGATACTCTCCCTCTAGTAGTGGAGTATGTTAGTAAGGGTACTGGGGAAAAAGATCAAGGATATCCTACACATCAAACCAGATATTTTAACAGATGAGGAGTCCCGAGTTAGATGTTTGGAAGAGGCACTTCGACATTCTCTTCAGTATATTGTTACTCCATTCACTCTACCAATGTACACGGAGGTTCAGAAGAATGATGAGGTATTGTAAAGGATGAAATCACTGGTAGGTGTACTGGGAGATGGGATCCATCCAAGTTTTTCAAAGGGGAAAGCAATCAATAGTAGGTCTCCCATGTCAGGGCCTTCCAGGTTTTGGTAAGTGGACAGTTGGCCTAGCAGTTTTATTTTCAATCTAATAGTCCTCTCCCTTTTCCCATAATCCAAGGACAAAAGTGATTTATCTATAGAGGATATGGGAATATTTGGAACCAGTTCCTAGTTTGAGCACAGTACCGTGGAGGTGGGTAGGTTTAGCACCCACCTTAGCAGCTGCAGTTGCTGGCTAGGCCTTTCCAGTGGTAGGGGTAGTGAGCTCCTACTCCACCAATGGTAGACGGTGCTGGGGGAGGCCGACCTCAGGGATTTACTAAAGGACCTTGATCAGATTTTTTTTGTGTGGAGGTAGTCAATAGAATAGGGGTAGAGGAGCTAGGTGTGGGAAGTTACATGCCACTAAGGTAGCAGTTCTAGAGGGACTAGAGGTTGTTCGAGGTACGATCAGTCTGTTTAGTACTCTTGCGCGTTCTTTGTTTGATTCAAGAGATTCACACTCCTTTGTTTCACTTAGTATATCCCATGACCTGGGACTAGACATGGAGAGACTTTCTATTCCCTTGGTGTTGAGTAATCCAGTTGGAGTTCAGACAAATCTGTTTGATTTGTGTCGGGGATATAGACTGATTATGAGACTGTATCAGTCCCATGGGGTTCTTCTTCTACTATAGATGATGTTGTATGATGTTATCATAGGCATTGAATTGTTGTTTTTTTTTTCACGCTGTTATCGACTAGTTCTGGAGGAGAGTCTTTTTTTCATATATGGATGGCCAACATGTAGTTTTCATTTGTGAGCGGGGCTGTTAGATGGGAAGCTAGTGTGTGGAGCCCCTTCTTTCTGTGTTATCCAAGCTATTAGAAGGGTTGTTGGATGCTAAGATAGTGGATGTTCTAGGAGAGTTTATAGACATATTACCTGAGGAAGTTGTTAATATACCCCCTCAATGTGACATTGAGATTAAAATAGACTTTCATCCCAATGACCATATAATTTCAATGGCTCCCTATCAGATGGAACCCTCTATGTTGCGAGAGTTGAAGATTCAGGTTGACAACCTAATGAAGAAGTGTTTCATCAGGCCAAGTGTGTTTCCATGGGGTGCCCCAGTATTTTTTGAGAAGAAGGTAGATGATGGTCTAATACTGTACATAGACTAATGGAACTAAATCAGGTACTGGGAAAGAACCGTTGCCCCCTCCCGAGGATGGACGATTATTTCGATCAATTAAAAGGAGAATGTTGGTTCTCTGAGATCATTTTGTGGTTTGGGTATCACTAGTTGAGGGTAAAGTAGGATTCCATCCAAAAAACTTCTTTTTGGGGAAGGTATGGTCACTTTGAGTTCATGGTCAAGCAATTTGGTGTTATGAATGCACCAGCCGGGTTCATGGGAATCATGAACTCTGTCTTTCATGAGTTCCTAGACTGGTTCATTGTCGTGTTCATTGACGACATCCTGATCTACTCAATATCTGAGGGGGAGCAAGATGAGCATTTGAGAACAGTCTTGGAGGTCCTCTAACACCAACATATCTTTGAGAAGTTATCCAAGTGCACGTTCTAGACATGAGATGTAACATCATGCCCCATCTCATTAGCTTGAGAGGACGAAGGAATGCTACTTGGACTTAAGCAATGTTCCCAAGGCGCCAAAGGCAGGAAATTAATTTCGAGGTCTTTGAGAACAAATTAGGGAATGATTATCCTTAAAATAAAACCAACCAAACCAACCACTAACCATAAACTATATGATGCATGTTGATAAAACATTCAAGCATGTATTACCAAAAAGACTACTAAGTTGTTCCAAAATACAACCCAAAACCAATACAACCAAACACAAATCATATTACTATGAGAAATACTAAACAAGAGACAAAAAAAAACCAATACACACTCCACAACTCCACACCAAGATTCATTCTACATGCACCAAAACATATCCCAATCATCACTACAAGCCACTAGCAATGATATTCTTTACCTTTACTTGTGTCCCGAAATATGACATATGCAAAAGCACACATGTTTCAAAGAAGAGGGTGAGTAATAATACTCAGTAGGTTTTCCCCAAATTATTTCCCTACACATGTCACTAGGATAAAACTATTAGCACATTTATATAAAATAGTTCATATAAAACAATTAATAGTGCAACAAATTACAACAAGACAAATGTCCCTTTACCAAGCCATAACAAACAAATGAAAGACACATTGATCCATAAGCCACATTACCATCACATATTATCCCAAATAAGTACATATTGCATAGCCACAACACAAACAAACAAAAAACCACGGTAGAACTTCCTGTCCAAACCCATTTACCCCATTCCCAAACTAGTGGTACTTCCAGAGCACTCACCATATGGTGGTTCTTCTGACCACTATCCATCACCTTTTATAGTGAGACTTCCTTCCCATTGTCACATCACCTTTTAACCAACCACAACCAAACATATAACCCACCAATGATACAACAACATTCAAATACCCATTTCCATTACATACCAAACCACTTCAATAAATCACCCATTTATTGGAACCACCCTTAAATCATTTCCCATGTCAACCTCATTCCAATAAAACAATATCATTATTGAAAACCATTTTCATCAACAATTTTCCCAAATCAATCCCAGAAACCCATTTTAAAATCTCTATTTTAAAATCCACAACAAATCATTTCACCACAAAACCCCATTTTCCCAAAAAATCCCAAAAACATCAACAAAGGGATTTCCAATCAATTTCACACATAAAATACACAACATTCCGAACAAAAAAAATTAATTGTAACCAATATTCAAGTTCTAGAAATATGGATTCAAGAGAGAAGAAACCTACCTTTAGGGTTCTGGAGAAATCGACCCATAAGCAACCGTACCCCATTCTGGGAAAACAAACCACTGAAACCACTCTAGATTCCCTTCCCTAACATCCAAAAGACTTGAAATCAACACCCAAGGAAAATACAACCCTAGATCTACATGCAACAGATGTAGATCTAGAAAACCAAGAATGAGAGAAGAGAATATCTTAAGCAAACCCAAGAGAAACCAAGAGAAGAGACTTAACCAAGAGAAAACACCTTTAATCCAACTTAAAAACACCTTGAAACCCCTTCGAATCACTTCCAAAATGAGTGGGAGATACCTTCCAAAACTTGAGAGCTGAAAATCTCGAGTGAGGCTTGAGTGAGAGAAAATTTGGAGTGAAAAGAGGCAACCCTGAGGGAGCCCAAATTTTAAAACCTTACTTTTAAGTGGCCACATGGGTAGTCTGCATGATTTGGAAAACTATGCACTAACTGTGTGCACACCACTGCATCAAGATAAGGTTTCCTCATGTTTTCCTCACACAGTTTGGCAAACTATGCGCAGGCTGTGCAAATCCTACTGTCTCCCTCTGCACGGTTTCTTGGAGAATCCGCACTGCTTCCCCTAACCGTTCTCAAACCGTGCACCCTTAGAAAAGCCTCCAAAATTATTCAAACCCATTCCAAACTCTCTTAACCTTTTCAAAACTCATCCAAAGCACTTTAAACACATATAAAGGCATAAAAAGGCCACATACCTCAAAATGGGGGTGCTATATTCTCACCACCATTGGACTTTCCATCCTCAGAAAGTAGAGGACCATTGATTTGATGAAAGAGCTCAGGACATTTCTCAACCATCTCTTTCTCCCTCTCCTACGTCTCCTCTTGAATCTGACCATGCTTCCCCAAAAAACGAACCAAACTGATGATTTTACCATGCATAACTTTCTCTTTCCTATCCACAATCCACACTGGCATGTGCACCAAGGAAGCATCTGGTTCTAGCTCAACATGATCCCAACTAATCACATGGTCACAAGCCGGCTAATACTTTTTCAACTACGACACATGAAACACATTGTGCAACACACTAAACCATGATGGAAAAGAAAAATTATAAGCCACCTCTCCAATTTTCTCAAGTATCTCAAAAGGCCCAATATACTTCGGAGATAACATACCCTTATTTGCAAACCGACGATTTCATAACTTAAGAGAGATTCTCAAAAACACATGATCACCCACTTCAAATGACAACTGTCGTCGACGATGGTCTGCATATGATTTATGAAGACTTTGAGCTGTATCTATCCTCTTCCCAATCAACTTGATCTTTTCTGTAGTCTCTAGGACAAGGCTTGATCCGATCATTTAATTCTTGCCCGTTTCCACCTAACATCTTGGATAACGACATAGACGCCCATACAAAGCCTCAAAGGGATCCATATGTATCAAATTCTGATAACTGTTATTATAGGATAACTCCACCAATGGTAAGTGCTCCTCCAATGAACCAGAAAAATCCATCACACAAGCCCTTAACATATCCTCTATGGTTTGTATCGTCCTCTCGGACTGGACATCTGTCTGAGGATGATATTCTGTACTCATAGCCAAATGTGTTCAAAGGGATTTCTATAAGGATTTCCAGAAACAAGATGTAAACCTCGGATATATATATGATACAATCGAAACAGGAACACCAAGCATCTTTAACACCTCACCAATATAGATTTTGGACAGATCCTTCATCGTATGAGATTCACAAATTGGGATGAAATGGTCCGACTTTGTGAGCTGATCTACAATCATCCATATTGCATCGTGCTACCGGACCATTCATGGGAGACCCGTCACAAAATCCATTAGTATCTACTCCCATTTCCAAACTGGGACATGCAAAGACTACAACATGCCTTTTGGCTGTTGATGCTCTGTTTTGACTTTCTGAAAAGTCATGCATCTCGAAACAAACTCGTTCATATCTCTTTTCATACCACACCACCAAAACTTTACTTTCAATGCCTTATACATCTTCTGAATTCTAGGATGGACAACCCACCTGGAATGATGATAAGCCTTGAGAAGTTCCTCCCGACAAGTCACTAGTACAATAATCCGATTCTGAAAATACAAGACTAAATTCTCATTCAGTTCCAAGTTCTAAATGTTATCCTCACCATTGAGTTTCGACCTCATCTCCATACACATGGAATACATTTTCTGCGCCTCTTTAACCAAACCAGAAAATTTAGTAACCAAAAAAAATAGAAAAAAAACCACTCTATAACCCCGACCCTCACATTCCAACTGCATGTCAGCTATGACCAACATCAACTATCACTGATCCAATGCCTGTTTCACCACTTTAACATATGATTTACTACTTAATTCATATGCCACAGAATTTCCATTACCTGATGTGTACATTAAGTCGAAATCAAACATCTAGAGATATTCCATCCATCTCCTAGGCCTCAGGTTCAAATCTCTTTGTGAGAAGATATGCTTTAATATCTTGTGATCAGTAATCATTGTAAATTTCTCATTGAAGAGATAATGACGCCACATCTTTAAAGCATGAACCACTTCCACCAACTCCAAATCATGTGTTGGGTAGTTATTCTCATGAAACCTTAACTTCTATGATCCATATGCAACTACAGGATCCCCTTGCATGAGAACACACCCCAACTCGGATCTCGATGCATCACAATACACCACATACCCTTTCCCTATTTCTAAAAAAAACAAGATTGGTGCTGATGTAAGGTGACCCTTCTACTCTTCAAAACATTTCTGACACTGCTCATCCCATTGAAATTGAACATTCTTCCTTGTCAAAGCTATCATCGGTGAAGAAAATCATGAAAAATCATGAACAAAACGTTGATAATACCCAGCTAGACCAAGGAAGCTCCGTTTCTTGAAAACATTATTTGGTGGTTGCAATGAGATAACAACCTCTATCTTTTCCGGATCAACTAAAATACCCCTCTCAAAAATAACGTGGTGAAGGAAATGTATATCCTGTATCCAAAAGTCACACTTTGAGAATTTGGCATACAACCAATGATCCCTCAAGATCCCCAACATGATCACTGGGTGCTCCTCATGATCTACCCTTTTCCTCAAATACACTAGTATATCATCAACAAATACCATTACAAAAGAATCTAGATATCTCTAAAATATCAGATTCATCAATTCCATGAACACCGCTGGTGAATTTGTTAGACCAAATGGAATAACCACATACTCGTAATGGCCATATCTACTTCTTAAAGGTGTTTTAGGAATATAATATTTCCGCACCCGCAACTAATGATACCATGATCGTAAGTCAATCTTGGAGAACCACTGAGATCCCCTCCACTGGCCAAACAAATCATCAATGCATGGAAGTGGATATCAGTTCTTTATCTTACCTTGATTTAGTCTAAGATATTCGATGCATAATTGCAACCTTCCATCCTCCTTCTTAACAAACAACAGCAGTGATGCCCATGGAGACGTACTAGGCCGGATGAACCCTTTGTTCACTAACTCTTCCAACTACACTTTTAGTTCCTGTAATTCTACTGGTGTCATTTGATAAGATGAAAGTGAGATGTGGATGGTCCCCAGAAGAAGATAAATCATAAACTCCACTTATCTAATGGGTGGAAACCCTGGGAAGTATTAAAAAAAACATCCATAAACTAATCCAAAACTACTGTAAGAACACTCTACTCAATAACTTATACTACTACCAATGGAAAATATGTTAACTAGTATGATATCATTCCAATCACTAGTGCCAAAAAGACTGTTTCACCCTACCTCTCATTCTTCTCCCCTCTAAAGAGATGTGTAACACCATAATCTGTCACAAAACTAACCATTCATGCATAAAAGTCAATGTGGGAATTAAATAGTTTCAACCAATCCATTCCCAGGATTATATCATACACATCCATCTCAAGAACTGAGAAGTCTCATTATACTCAACCTCATCCTGCACTACACAATATGCTCTGCACATGAAGGATTAACACTCTTTTTCACCCATAAGAGTTTGATGTTTGAGAAATATATGCATAATTTATACTATTAAACCTGAAAAATCAATGATGTGATAATCAATAAAACAATGGGAAGCACTCATATCAAACAACACTTGCCTCAACATGGAATTTAAAAGAATTGTACCTCGCACCATCGATGGTCCTGACTGATCATCCATCACAACCTGTTCAGCTCCAAACAACTTCTTTCTTGAAACACACTGTTCCTTACTTCCCTACTGATTATTTTCCTAAGGAGTTTTGGTGTTCCCAAAATCAATATGACTGACTCTGCTCTACCGAAGAGGCGTATACTGTTTCCCCCATCCCGTCGAGGCATACAGACCCTTCACCCTCTGAGGAGTGTCACAAACACTCGACCTCATAGAATTCCTAAAATATTGCTGAAGGTGCCCCATTTGCTTATAATTATGACATGCTTGAGGCTGTTTCATACAATCCCACTTGATGTGGCTCATAGAACCACACTGAAAACATCCAGGTTTACTCTGAGGCTTCGAAGGAAGATTCACCGATCCTATAGTTGGATTCTGAGTCATACTCCCACCCTATAAATAATTTTCCCTATTTCTCTTATACCCAGCATTCGAGTTCCCACTATTCCCCATGGTAACTAATACACTTCCTCCAATCTCCACCCCCAATATATCCCTTTAGGCCACTAAGGCCCTATTCACCATCTCTATATAATCATTTTTACACAACAATTCTTTCTTGGACGGAATGCCCTACCTCAAACCAGCTTTTAAGATATGAGATTTCAACGATGTACTACTCACCACCTCGGGTGAAAACTGCACTAAGTTCATAAACTTATCCACATATTCCATCACTTCCATGTTCCCAAGCTTTAAACTGAAGCAATCCATTATATGCTAAATTCTGAACGTATGAGGGTAGAATATTTTATTAAACAATTCCTCAAATTCCTCCCATATCACACCCAGGTCCGCTCTAGCTTAGACCACAAAATCCCACCACTTAAGGGAAAGATATTCCAAAATATATATGGCTAAATTCATTTTCAACTCTACTAGTGTACCCAAGAATTCTAAGATCTTGTTCATTCTATTCAACCATGCTTTTTCTCTTTCCAGCTCCGAATCACCCCTGAAGATGGGGGGATTCTGCTTTTGAAACTGAACCGCATGATCCACATGAATTGGTTTATCCACTTTATTTCCACTTTCCACATCTTGGAAATCTTTCACTATACTTTTCACAAGCTACCGGTTTACTTAAGGCTCAGGTACAACCACATTTTCAGTAGCCTCCTCTATTTGGTCTCTACGATGCCTACCCGGTGCCATTTCTATTCATACAAAAACTACAACGATTCCTTCTATTTTAGTAGCATGCGATTCACAAATTCAATTTCTATTACACTAAAACTATCAAAACTAGGATTTACATAAGTTCACATTTCCCATATTGCACTATTTTGAAAAATCTACCATGTTTTGAAAATCATCCCATTTTCAAAATACCACCACTTTCCAAGTTTCAAATCCTTCTATTTTGAAACACAATACATATTTTCAAAATAAACACATTCATATCACACCCTAATTCATTATACCCCCAATGAAATATACATCCAAGTGGGAAGTCATTTGTACCTTTCATGTCATGCTCATCTCATTGGCTACACCGACAATAATGAGATATCCAATGCTTATAAGTGTCCCGAAACACTTATGTGCCCAACTCCCTGGTAACTTGATGTTCAGAATAAAAGGTTTAGTTATGTCATTTTATGATATAAATTCCATGTTCCAAAAATCCTAAATTTTTCTATCATCCCAACTCAAGGAATATTCCATGAAAAAATGTCAACACCAAGATCAACGATCAACACCAAAGATCGAACAACTGCTCATTTGAAATCCATAGACCAAAAAAACTGATACCACATGTAACATCCTTCCCCATATCATTGGCTTGAGAGGGTGGAGTAATTATACTTGGATTTAAGTGATATTCCCAATGCACTAAAGGCTAACAATAAATTCATAGGTCTTAGAGAACAAATTGGGGAATGATTTTTCTTTAAAACAAAACCAACAAAACCAACCACTAACCATAAACTATATGATGTGTGTTGATAAAACATTAAAGTGAATATTACCAAAAATACAACTAAGTTGTTCCATAATACAAACCAAAACCAATAAAACCAAACACAATATTAGAGTACTATGCAGAAGAATAAATAAGAGACCCCAAAATAAACCAAGACACACTCCACAACTCCACACCAAGCTTCACGCTCCACGCACCAACACATCTCCCAAGCATCACCAAAAGAAACTAGCAATGAGATACTTTACCTTTACCTGTGTCCCATAATATGACATGTACAAAAGAACCCAAGTTCCAACGAAGGGGTGATTACTAATAATTAGTAGGATTTCCCCAAATAACTTCCCTACACATGCTGTTAGGATAAAACTGTTTGCATATTTATATAAAATAATACATATAAAACAATTAATAGTGAAACAACTTACAACAAGACAAATGTTCCTTTAACAAGCCATGAAAAACAAATGAAAGCCACATTGATCCATAATCCACATTACCATCACCCATTATACCAAACAAGTCCATCTTATATAGCCAAAACATAAACAAACAACCAACCACAGTAGAACTACATATCTAAACCCGTTTACCTCATTCCCAAACTAGTGATACATCCCGACCACTCACCATATGGTGGTTCTTCCGACCACTATCCATCAAATTTTATTATGAGACATCTGCCCACTTTCACATCAACTTTAAACAAGCCAAAACCAAACATATATCCCACAAAGGCCACAAAAACATGCAGAGACCCATTTCCATAACATGCCAAACCACTTCAATAAATCACCCATTTACTGAAAGAACCCTTAAATCATTTACCCTGCCAACCACATTTCAATAAAACAATATCTTTACTGAAAACCATTTTCATCAACCATTTTCCCAAATCATACCAGAAACCCATTTTAAAATCTCCATTTTAAAATCCACAACAAAACATTTCACCATAAGACCCCCTTTTCCCCAAAAATAACCAAAGGGATTTTTAATCAATTTCACACATCAAAAACACAACCAATTCTGAAAAATAAAATTTAATTGTAACCAATCTTCATGTTATAGAAAATTGGAGTTGAGAGAGAAGCTACCTACATTTTGGGTTCCGATGAAATCGACCCACAAGCAACCGCACCCCTATCCGGGCTATCGCACCACAAAAAACAATCTAGATCCCCTTACCTAACATCCAAAAGACTTGAAATCAACACCCAAGGAAACCAAAAACCTAGATCTAGATGCAACATATGTAGATCTAGAAAACCAAGAATGAGGGAAGAGTAGATCTAGATGAAACCCAAGAGAAACCAAGGGAAGAGACTTACCTAGGAGAAACCACCTTGAAACCACCCTGAAACCCCTTCGAATCGCTTCCAAAACTAGTGGGGTATCCCTTCTAAACCTTGAGAGAAAAAAATCCCGAGTGATTCTCGTGTGAGAGAACATTTGGAGTGAAAAGACGAAACCCTGAGGGAGCCCGAATTTAAAAAACCTACTTTTAAGTGGCCGCATGGTTAGTCCACAAGGTTTGGAAGACCATGCGCACGCCACTGCCTCAAGATAAGGGGTATGCATGTTTCCTCACATGGTTTTGGAAAATCGTGCTCAGGTTGTGCGAAGCCTACTATCTCCCCCAACATAGTTTCCTAGAGAATCCACATGATTTCCCCTAACCGTGCTCAAACCGCGCGCCCTTAAAAAAAGCCTCAAAACTTATTCAAAACCATTTCAAACTCTCCCAAACTCTTCCCAACTCATCCCAAGCACTTTAAACACATAAAAAGGCATAAAAAATTCCACATACCTCAAATTGGGGGTGCTATACAAGAGGTTCACTTACTTGGACACATGGTGTCCCAGTAAGGGATTATATTGGACTCGTCAATGGTCGAAGAGGTTTTTTCTTTGTTAGTAACCAAGAATGTGGGAGAGGTTTGTAGTTTTCTAGGTATGGTAGACTATTAATTGAGATTCATTCCCAAATTCTCTCATATTACGACCCCATTGATAGTTTTGACCAGAAAATAATAGGCCTTCGAATGGAGTGAGCAATGCCGAGGATCTTTCAGATATCTAAAGGGGAAGATGGTCAGCACTCTAGTTATTAGGTTTCTTGAGAAAGGGGTGATGTTCGAGGTGTTCTGCGACACATACATTTTAGATTAGGGTGTGTGTGGATGAAACAGTGTAGAGTAATCTCTTATGGATATAGGTAGTTACATCCTGATGAATGTATCTATTCCAACAAGGATCTAGAGCATGAAATGTTCGTGTTCATACTGAATTTTTGGAAACATTACCTCATCAGAGAGAACTTTTTGTTTTTACGATATCACAAGAGTTTGAGGTATATCATCTCCCAGTGAGACTTGAACATGAGACAATGGAGGTGTATGGAGTTTCTCCAAGAATACGACTTCAAGATCTCTTACACCCTAGGAAAGAGGAATATGGTAGTCGATACATTGAGCAAGAAGTCATAGAATTAGGTAGTTTGGGAATACACAGATGCTTGGAAGGAGATGGAGAAGTTTCCTTCTTTGAAACTGGATGTTGGGGAGGACAGTGGTAGAGGCTATCTATTTTAGATGAAAGTGAATTATTCATTAGTGTGGCAGGTGGAGGATTCTTAGTGGGGAGACTAAGAGTCTAATGTGATGCATGATTGTGCTGTCTAGGTTGATGATATGGAGGGATGGTCAGATGATAGTCAAAATTAGATGTTGTTTCGTGGGAAGCTGTTTGTCTCAATGGTAATGCATGAGGGAGTTCTCCATGAGTTCTATATCTCACCCTAGGTGGTGCATACTGAAGTTTCTAAAATGTACTGTGGCATGATGGAATATTTTTGGTTTCCCAGGATGAGGTGGGAAGTGGTGGAGTTTGTGGAAAGGGGCCTAGTGTGTTAGTAGGTGAAGGCCGAGCACCATGTTCCTGGTGGTCTGTTTCATCCCATAGATGTTCTCGAGTGGAAGTTGGATGAAATCTAATTATATTTAATCACATGATTACCCATGAATCAGGGAGGATGCAATTATCTTTGGGTAGTAGTGGATTGATTGATGAAGTTAGCTCACTTTCTGTAAATCAAGGAGTTGCGCGCAGTAGTTGCCTTGGCATGAAGGTATGTGGAATAAGTGGTGCGGCTACATGGAATTCCAAGATCCATTATCTTGGATTGAGATAGAAGTTTTACGTCATGAGTATTTAGGATATTGTAACATTATTTTGGCACTCGACTATGCCTCAACACTTCTTTACACCATTAGAAGGATAAAAATAAAGAGAGGACCATCCAGATGTTGGAGGATATGCTAAGAGCATGTGTTCTAAATTTTTAAGGATCTTGGGTAAGACACATTCCTTTGGTATAGTTTTCTTACAATAATATCTATCACTCTACCTTTGAAATGGAACTATTCTAGGCATTGTATGAAAGGTTGTGTTTTTCATCGGTATACTAGAAAGAGGTTGGGAAAGAAGCCCTTATTGTACCAGAGGTAGTGAAAAGAATGACAAATAAGGTTCAGCTTGTGTGTGAGAGGATGAAGGTATCTCATGACAGGTTGAAGTCATATGTCGATCATAGGAGGATGGCCTAGGAATTTGAGGTTAGTGACCACATTTTCTTAAAGGTTTCCCCTCAGTGTGGTTATCAGAGGTTCGGTAAGGTAAGATTGATTTCTCCCAGGTTCATCAGACCATTTAAGGCACCAGGATGAGTTAGAGAGGTGGAATATCAGATGGAATTTCCACCATAGTTGGAGAGAATCCATGACATCATCCATGTATCTCAAATCCATCGGTATCTACACAAAGATACCCATGTCATTGATTGGGGAGAATTGGATATTGATAACGACACGACATTCATGGAAAGACTGGTAAGAATAAAGGATCGTGAGGAGAAGGTGCTTCATGGATGGACCATTCCTTTGGTTCTTGTGTTATGGTGGAATGGTGGCCTCAAGGAGAGTACATTGGAGTGGGAGACACTTATGTGTGTCCAGTACCCTGAGCTATTCTGAGTTTTTCTCTTTTGTTTCTTCTTTGTGATTTTCATGTGATGTAATGATTGACTTTATTTTCTATAAGATGAGTTGTTTCATTGTTCTATGAATGTGTGTGTAATGTCCTGACGTATGAGGAGGGGAGGACCTAATACCTAATCAAGACTCATTAATGCATATTTGATTAAACCCATGAAGTCGAAATAGTGCTTCCAAAAATGGATTGTATATTGAAATGGTTAAAGGATTCCCTAATCCATGTGTTTAGATAGTGTGGCCTTTATGAATGCACAATTGTTCTAAAGATATATGTCAAGGAGGATTCCCTAGGATGTCGAGGTTTTCACTCTTTCTTTAGAATAACACAAGGTGGATTTCTCCTGAGAGGTATCATAATGGGTGGTTGTTCAGACCCCCTTTCTTCTAGGTCAATTTCTCAATATTGAGGATGAGAATAGTTCAAGTGGTATCTTATGTAATTCCCTAGATTTTCCCAAACAAGTCCATTACGATGTCAAATGTTCAGGGTGTTCCAGGAGGCAACCATGACTCATTTTAAGAGTTTTCCAAATTTCCAATTTTTTCCATCTGTAAATCAGGATGTCGATGTCAGCATGTTAGTGTGTTAACATGTCAGTGTGTTGTCATGTTAGTGCATTTTTATGTCAGTGAATCGGTGAGTCGAGGGCTTCAGTTTCGGTAGGTCGAGGCATCGGTAGGTTGAGGCATCAGTGAGTCGAGGGCATCAGTGTTGGTAGGTCGAGGAATCAGTAGGATGAATAATCAGTGAGTTAGGGGCATTAGTATCAGTAGGTCATGGAGTCAGTAGGTTGTTGTGTCAGTAGGAGAACATATGTGGCTCAATGTCGGTATCTCACCCATTAGTGTCTTATTTTTAGTTTTTCCCACTTTTCCAATTTTACCCCTCTTACATCTTATTTGACGTAAACCAAGGTTAAAACCTTGTATGATCATTTATAAGGGTTTTTCAAAGGATCATAAGTATATATTTAATCTAATAATGTTCTAGAGGATTTTAGTTACTCAAACCATGTTATCTTGACCATGATCCCACATTAATGAATTTTGGAAACCGATATTTCTTTAATATAGGTTATGGATCTTCAATGCCAGGATATCCCCTTACTAGTACGTGTTTTCATTCCATCATGGCGCACCAAGATTCTTCCTCTCTAGAAGAGTCACGCGCCAATTCTAGATCCCCTCCTACTCAATTTTCTTAGAGTTTCTTTCTGCTCGCGCGGTCCACAGTTCTTAGTGCAAGGAGGAACTTCGATCCTTTGATCATATGATAGGGATTTATTCTACCTCTATTTAATTTTTCATCATGTGTGGTGGTTATACTAATGATTATTTGTGAATAACAGATGAATAATTTTCTTAAGATGATAAATAAATAAGAAGGGAATATGATCAAAAAGATAATGGGGTAATGAATTAGTAGGCTGGAAGTGATTTTATGTTTAATCATCTGTTTTATTTTGTTATCCTTATTTCCTTATGGATTTTTTGGTTGTATGCCTTCTGAAAATCATGGCTATTGGTGGTCTTTACTTGCACCCCGATGATGTTTTTTTGAGATGCTAAATAAATAGGTGTAACTTGAAATATTCTTAATCACGTAAAATGGGTTAATTGAAACGGATTCCCCAGGATAAAAATCCTGGTATGATCACCCTTGTTTATCAAAGAGGATTAAATAATAGTGTACCGAAATACAAATATATCCTATTTGATAGGTGTGTCTGAGTGTTGTGTTCTGTTGGGTTTTGTGCAATGTGTGAGATTTGTGGTGATACTCTTGAGAGCACAATTATGGGTACAGGTGTGGATGGAGGATTGGTTTCTATGAGAAGGGTGAGAGTTGTGTGCTCAATGAGGTTGTGGCTAATGGTAGTTGTTGTGGTTTTGGTGTGTGGGGTGGTATGTGTGGTGTGTTGGAGTCTTAGGATAAATGACTGATTGACTGTGGAATGCATGGAATTGTAGGTAGTGGGTATACCTTTGTTTGTGATGTGGTCGTAGAGCGATGTTGGGCAGTGGGACTGCGTGGTGGTTATGAACTTGTCTGCTGTGGGACTGCATTGTGAAATATTATGATCCTGGAGTATAACTTTGAAAAATTATTTTTGGCAGTAGTTTAATGGGGGGGGGGGTGTAGTGGGACTCCAAATCTGGTTTTGTTTGTTGTTTTCATATGGTTTTGGTTGGTCTACTTCTGGTAGTGATGGATTAAATTAAATTGAATACCTTAATAAATAAATTTAATGGGGTTAAATGAAAAATGGGTTGGGTTATTCTTTGGCAGTGGTTGTGGTATGGTTGTGCATATTGGGGTAGAAACAAATGTGGTTCTGTATGATATGGTTGTCTTTTGCAGGGATCCATAGGTTGGTATGAGTGTTTGATTACCTATATATATATATATATAAATTTTAGTTCATTGTGATTTCTATAAAAACCCCACCTTTATTGATCACTATGTGATAAACACCTCCATTTCACAGGGGAGGGTGTATTTCTTAACATCCCGGTGGGAGGATGGATGGATGATTACTGACTTTCTTCCTTGCACCCTCTTCTAGGTTATTAAAACTCGAGGGTATCTAGGAAGGCTATATTGGCTTTAAGCTTAACATATTACCAGATCCTTCAAGTAGGTTTTTTGCGGATGAGAGGACAATGTGTTTTCGATCTAGGATTGTTTTCCTAAGTGTCTTCGGGATGAGGCCCAGTTGTCTTCCAGAGAGAGGCATGGTTTTTGTGGCCCAGGTGTCTATAGGAAATATTGTGTGTGAATTGAGGCCCAGGTGTGTGTGAGAAGGTTTTGGTAGTGGGACTGAGTATGGGAAGAGTGGTAGTGTCCAAACATTAGACATTGGGGATGATTAGTTAACCAGGGTTAAAGTGTGTGGGGTAACCAAATGATGATATGATTATACTATTAAATTTCTTGACATGCGATATTTGGTTAGTGTGCCTTGGTGAGGATGGGATGGTTAATATTCCTTGGCAGGTGTTTTGAGGTTCTATTTTTTCTCATAGGGACATTAGTTTGATCCCCTACTTGTAGACGAGTAGCTTTAGTTTCCCTGCTGAGTTTATTTTTATGCTCACCCTACGTATATAAAACCATTTTCATGTTTCTAGGTGAAATTTGAGGACTGTGATAGACTATACTAGTTTGAGTGTCAGTATTAGTTGATGTTTTTTCTTAGTCTTTTGTCCTTTGGTACTTTAACTTAGAGTTTTTTATTGTGTCATATTTACTTTTGAACATGCATGTGGAAATGGATTTTGTCTTTACTTTTACTTTTAGTATTTGGAGTTTCTTGGGATATTCCATCTTATCTCCCGATATTTTTCTATAAAAAGTGTAATCCCTTCCATATTATGTGAGATTATATACCCTTGGTGCTAGTCACTGCTCCAGGTCCAATTAAAGGCGGGACTCGATCATCCTTATATCACCTTTATCTGGTGGAAGGAAGGTCATGGCACCTTGTTGTCCCTTCCCTCATCTTGAAGAAGGTGGGTCGTGACATAGTAACCTTATAGTTAAAAGTGATAACATGGTTAATACATGTCTGTTTGTCTGGAAGAGGTGTGTGTTGTCCTTATCTCTCCCCAAATCCATTATTTTTTTTTTATTTTTGGAGGATCATGGATTGAGAGTGACTTTCCACTAATGAATAGTTTTTCTATTTATAGAAATGTTACTCTTCCTTAGTTATAAAGGGAAACCCCTCCCCTCACATCATCACAAATATCAAGCCATTTGTCTTAAAAAAACCGTCCAAAAACTCTCCCTAAAATGATTATCCAAATTATATAGATGTTTTATTCCCAAAAAGTACATCCATATGTTCCATAATATGAAATCTAAAATAAATTCTTTTAAAGGAAGGTAAGAATATTTACTCACCTCCTTCATTGTACATATTATTTTTACACCATAAATTTTATCTCAATAATTCAAATATAATTACACTAGTAAATAATATATAATGAAATTTTATCATTTTAATTATATAAGATAAATACATATCCTCTTCCATAAAATGGGAAATGAAGCCATTGTTCGTGTGTACATAGGACTACCACCTCAAAAACTGATATAATGGATAGTACACAATATACCCTCCTATAAGTTTATGATGATGGATTTATAGAATTTATAAAATTTTCATGAAATTCTAATAATTTTATAAATTGAGTATATCTTACATGTTATTACATTACCATCCATTGAAAAAAAAACAATATCATTCCTGTGTATGGCCGAATACCAACCCATGAAGTGACATAATTCATTTTTTATTATGATGTCAACTTTATTATATATGTTTATTTATTTATTTATATAATAATATATTTATGAAATTAATATCATTAATTAAAAATAAATAGTATTTACTTTATTTCCATCATGATTCTTTGAAAATTAAAGTGTTACTCATGCTCACATATGGCCCACAGTCTCCATGATTGTAATGTGGCTCATTTTTCATAAAACTATTTCATAGTTGATTTTTTAAATTTTAATTTAACTATTAGAAAGATAATTATTTCATGATTATTATTATTTATATTATATAACAATTACCCCTTTGATAGTGGTCTGTAAAACCATGTCATTTTGAAATATAAAATGAATATCCTTAAATCACTTGATGTAGACCTAACCAATCATATTATTGGACACATGATTAAATTAAATTATGTAATATTTTTAACAATAATAGGATAAAATATGAATAGTTTTTTTTGGAATACATACAAATGAAATATGTTTATTATACATGTGATGATAGATATACATGATAAATCTTTGACTCACAATAAGGGATTATTCTCAAAAAATCCATCTTTCAGAAACATGTTTTTTATGAACATAATTTCTATTAAATGGTGTATATAACACATATTTATATATTATTCCATGAATTCATCAAATATGATGATATTTTATATTATAATTCATTTAATTCATTCATGGTAGTTATGATACCAATGTTACCAAAGCGGTAAGGGTTTATGTTTCTATTTAATTTTATTAGAGATTGTTTATAAAAAAATTTACATTTTAATAAATTATATGATAATATTAAAAAACATATATTTTCTTTTCAATTGTTTATTCATGAAATTTTCATATAATATAACCTTTTCCTCAAATTTTTACTAAATATAATTGAAAAAATGTTTCTAATAAAATCTTATGTCATTTATCTCTTCTTTCGAAAGTCATTTTTCTTCTATATGAAAATTTTATGAAAACAATTTTCAAAAATATTTTTAACATTACAAATAAAATTTTTATAAAAATTATTACCCATTTAGGAATTTTTTACAATTTTTTGAATGAAATATTCTTATCTCTTTGCCAATTTGGAACTTTTCTATTATTTTTACAACTATGTGAAGGGAATGTTTCATGTATCAAATATCACATGTCTGGAATTATTATTTTCCATAACCAAACAATACTATTTATCATGATTTATATGATTCCATGGATATTTTTATGGAAATAAATTTGATATAATATTTTTTATATTTTTATATTTTCAACAAGTGATTCAATGTGAAAAGGGTATTTTTAGTGTATAATATTACATGTAATGTTTTAAAGACATTTTCATCAATGATAAAAACCTTTTATTTTATAGGTTGATTATAAATTATATATATATATGTATGTATGTATCTCACTTATAAACCAATATTATTCTCTATAACATTTATTTGGTAATAAATGTCTTATATTAATCTCTAAAATACCATAATTTTTAAATTTTATTTCATTTTGATATGACAAAAGATTATGAAACCAATTTCATTCCATTAGAAAATTATTTTCTTTATGCCTCGTGATTGACTTCATTTTTGTGGAACACATAATCATGAACATGATTTGATTGGTTCTCCTATATGGTATTTCAACTCATTGGGTAATTTTTTTTGTCTTAGGAAATTTTATATAATTGATTAGGAAGTAAACCTAATAAATTATGGGACCTCATCCACCACATGATAATGTCTAGTAAGTTAGATTTTACTCATATTTATGTCATGTATTATGTTGATAACACTTTTTATATAATTCAATTATCTTAAGATACCATTTTATTTATGATAATCCTCCATCTGATTATATTTTAGACATTCATTTAAGGATATATTTTTATACCATTCACTCACACGTTATGTTTCTAGGTCATGTATATTCTCTTAGATAGCCTTTTACATCACCCTTTTGACAACTGTATTCCTATAACACCCCTAATTTATGGTATGTCATCTGTTTCTTTACCTTTTATATTTGAAACGTAAAAGGGTTATTATTGTAAGAGTTTGGAGAAAATTCATATAATTTTAGGGAAAAGGGGAGGCACAAGGGATGCATATGATTTGTCTTAACCAAGCGAAATACTTGTGAAATACATATGGAGTTGTAGATGTTAGATAGTAGATTCGATCTAGTGGGAACCTAGTTTAGGAGACTCTATGAGAAGTCTATGTTAGGGTCTTTATAGATAGTATCTAACACACGTTTAGCACACAATTTGTCTTTCTGTGCGACTAAACCGTGAGTAGGTTCAAAGTGAGATCCTTAAAAATTGGATCTTACTCATTTTAACATGAATTCACTCATTTTTATCTATAAAATTTACCTAACTCATGATTATTATCCCTTGTAGGATGGAGAGAGAACCTATCAAAATAGAATTTTAATTGATCCGGATCCTTTCCATGGTGTGTTGAAGCCCAGTTCTTGTGATAAGTGCCCATTCTTTATAGTTCTTCTCACATTTTCTTAGATCCACCTCACATTTATTCTCATATTATTAGATATATGCCCACTTTGGGTACATCTAAAATTATAGATTAATTTTATGATTATATATGTCTTGGATTATGATAGGGGAAGATATCTATGGTGGGTTTGTGGAGTTTTTACCCAGTTTCGTTACCGTTCTTCATTAGTTTACCATTTTTGTCAAAACAATTGAGGTAGATGGCTTCAATCTAGACTCATCTTGCTAAAACTGATTGAAATTCTTTCAAATTAAATATTTTTTGTGAAATTTATTGTGATTTGGTTGTTTAAGGATATTTGGAAACCCACTTGAGTGACGGTTTGTGGAAACATGGAAATTGGGTGTTATTGTATAAGTATTTTGGTTATTCATTTTAAAAAGTGGATTTTAAAATGGGATTTTTTTGGAATTGTGGTAAACTATATGATTAAAATGTTTTTCATAAATTGGGTTATTTTATTAATATGGATTGGTTATTGTAATTGGATTGTTAAATGGTTTTATATAATATAATGATTTTATTGAAGTGGATGAAATGTTTTTCTGGCATTTGTTTTTGGCATAATATTTGTGTGTTTTCAGGTGCATTTAGGATGGATAAGGGTAAGGAGTATCACCATTCATTAGTTGAATAGATAAGGGTTAAGACACTCCCCCCATAAAGATGGTTCACTAGGCGATGGATTAGTGAATGGATGACTCACCACTCATGAGTATAGGGAGATCTAGCTTACATGCATGGATGGATGTTAGGACACATGGAATGGAATGGTTATACCAAAATTATTAATGAGAAATCGATTCAAGTATTTGTTATGGTTCACTTATTTAAATATTGGATTTTCCTAGAAATTTTAGTTGATATGGATTTTTTTATATTTAGTTATAAACAATTTTTTTAAGTGTTTATATTTGGATATAATCTATTTTTTGGAAATTATTTTATATAAACTATTTTAAATAAATGTGGCTAACTTTTATATCATAGTGGCATGAGTAGGGAATTCATTTAGGAAAACCGGCCAAGTTTTATGCCTACCCTTTTTTACATTGGATATTTTTTAGATGTCATCTACCAGGACATGGGAATGGTAAAGTTTCACATATTTAGTACAACTTCATGATACATGGGATATTTGGGGATGTTGGAGAATGGATCCAATGGAGCACAGAGTCTTGTGGTCATTTTGGAGTTTTAAAAGTTTATCTTACACTATTTACATTGATGTATTGGTCATCTACTGTGTCACTTGGTTTGTGTATGATTTTGATATTTGAAATATCGAGTTGTCTTTCATGGATATCAGGCATCATATAGTGGTATGTTTGGTTATGTATTGTTAGTTAGATGTTTTATTCATAATGTTCAAATCATCCCCCTACTTTTTTGAAACCCTTTGGAATTTCTCACCAGCCTTTGGCATCTTGGAGAGTTCACATAAGACCATGTAATGGATCACCATTCTCTCAAGACACTGAGAATAAGTAGTTCATTACAAATGGAAGCATTTTTTTCTTTCCCAATGATTGTATGAGTAAGTGGAATCAGATTATTCTTTTCCTTGAGGAATAAGTGGTATTCATTTTTCTTGGTCATGGAGTTGAAATACATTCTTGTCTATTCCTTGGGTTATGATCATAGAAAGTAGCCAAATTTTCAGTACATGAAATGTAGAGAATAAAAAGTTGTAGCTAACATTTTTATGCTGAACTTCATGTTACTAGGGAATTTGGTACATAAGTGTTTTAGATACACATATAAGATATTGGAATATCATTATCATGGATTTATCCAATGAGATGCGCATGACATGCATTAGAATAATGACATCCTACTTAGATTTCATATTTCAATTTGAGTAATGATATATGATGTAATGTAGTATGTATATTTTTGAAAAATGTTACAGTTTTTTCAAATGATATTATTTGAAAAGTGAATAGTTAGTGTATATTTAAAAAGTATTTATTTTAAAAAGAATGTTGAATGTCTAAAAATCAGTTGAACATGTAAAAGTTTGATTTTGGAAGTCAATCTTCTGATAGTTGACGTGATAGAATTTTAAATGCTAATTCTTCAGTTTCTAGAGAGTGAGAGTTATAGATTATGTTGTCTATTTAAAAAATGGAACCTAGTAGGAGTCATAGAAACCATATGAAAGAAGCTATAGAGAATGTGTTTGCACCTAAGAAACATGTAAACTATGAGCTAGTTCAGAGTATCATCCATGCATTTCAGGTTGTGGGAACATGGAAGCATAGGGATGTGCCAAGATATATAGAAATTACATCTATTTCCAGATTAAAATCCACCCATATTCTGGGGTGATTCGAAACTAGAAAGGGAAGAGTTGGGTATGAATATAATAAAGTGTATCTTCGATTTCATAAACACACCAGTGGAGTTAAATGTCAAGATAGAAATGTATATGCTTGAGGATATTGCACAATAGTGGCGGGATTTAGTAGTGCAGGATAAACTCAATCAAGGCCTGGGGTGGGAGGATTTTGAGGAATTGTTCAAAAAAAAAAATCTATCCTCACACGTTTGATATTCATAAAAGAAAAACTTCATCAATATAAAGAAGGAATATCTTTTTTTTTTCTGAATATGAAGATAAATTTGTGAATTTAAGGTTATTTTTACATGATTTTGTAATGAGTCCAGACTTGAAGGAACACTTCTTTGAATAGAGGTTAAGATATGAGATTTTCTTGATGATTATAGTTATATGTATTATGGATTATATAAAAATGGTGAATAGAGAGATAGTGGATGAATGATATATCTCCGGATCTATTGGATGAAGAAGTATGATGATACCTAGGGAAAATGGTGAGAAATCTAATGCTATAAGAAAGAGGAAGATGGACAAGTATTTCCATGGTGGGAGTGGGAACCAGAATCAGATGGCTGGATCCATGAATCTTTCTCCAAAACCAAAGAGCCAGCCTAAATGTTTTTAATGTGGATCGTTCGACCACATGAAGTGACAGTGTATAGAAAAAACAAGATCTTTCCATAACTGCAACTAGAATGGATATCATAGGTCTTATTATCATTGTACTCTGAGGTCAGGTGCTCGAGACACATCTTAGGTATTTCTGGAATCTTATTCTATAACTAGATGAGGGAATCATAATCAATCTCATTAGCATAGTAGATATATCCATGGTGATTCTTGGAATACCATGACTCCTCAAGAAGGGAAATCTCAGCAAGAGAATAAGGAGCCAAGTGCAGTGATGAAGCAATTCTATGGAGCTGAGTAGGTGATTATAAATGACCAGGATAGACCATATATGGTTATAGCTATGATTATATCTAATTCTACCTTTATGAAAGTGTATTTTGATACCGGTGCATCACATTCCTTCATTGCTTCTCATGATATTGAGTTGCTATGTTTAAAACTAAAGATGATTCCTTTCATAATTAAACATCAAAATCTACTCGGTGAGAGATAATATTGAGACTTTGGGTATAGATAATGTTCTATAATTACTGATGGATCTATGTATAAATAGGATTTCTCAGTGTTGGAGATGTATGTCTATGACATAATCATGGGTATGTATTTGTTGACAATGTTTAAGGCTTTCTTCAACTATCATAATAAAATGGTTAGTTTCAAAATTAAGGATGGTGTCGAGCATCTATATAGGGGATAAAGGGTTATAAGGATAGGTGAAACACGATTGTTGGAACAAGTAGCGGGAATGATCTCTTACTATCTAGCAGCATTGACTTTAGAATCAATGGAAGAGATCGAGAATAGAAGTTTTCTAGCAGTAGTGGATCAATTTATCATTGTTTTTACAAAAGCTTCTCATTTTCACCACCAGTAAGGGAAGTGGAGTTCATGATTGATCTACCTATAGGAACTATTACTATTTCCATTTAATCTTATAGTATAGAACTAACAGAATTATGTGGGATAAAAGTGCTGTTGGGAGAGTTGGAATGAAAAACATTCATTCATTTGAGCACTTCTCTGTGAGCAACACCAATCTTGTTCACGAATAAAGTAGATGAATCTCTAAGGTTGTGCATTGATTATCATAAGCATAAATTTTTTTTGTTAAAGAATAGATACTTAGTTCCCTAGATTTTTGATCTTCTTGATTAATTGAGGGGAGCTCTGTGGCCCTCTAAAACTGTCTTGCGATCATTATATCATCCATTGCGAGTTCGAAAAGAGGATATACTAAAGGAAGATTTTAGAAGAAGACATGTCCATTATGAATACATGGTAATGCATTTTGGTATTATGAATGCACCAAAATTCTTTATAGCATTGATTAATTAGATATTTCAGATATATCTACATTATTTTTATGTGGTGTTTGTGGATGAAATATTTGTGTATTCAAGGACAAGGGCTGAGCATATGCAATACTTGGAAATAGTGTTAGGAATCTTAAGAGAATACCATTTGTATTCCAAGATATCAAAACGTGTTTTTTGGATATAATATGTTTTATTTCTATACCATGTAATTTTTTAAAAATGTTTTTTAGATCCTAAAAAGATAAAAGAAATTATCTCTTGGTAACCACTACAAAACACATTTGAGATATAGAGTTTTCTTAGTCTTTCTTGTTATTACTGAAATTTTATTCCTAACTTCTCAAAACTATATTCACCAATTATAACTTTGACGAAGAAGAAAATTAAATTCCACTGGACTGAGGAATTATAAAAGTCTTTCAATAGTTGAATGTTCATCTTACATCAACAACTATCATGATATTTCAAGAATCAATACATGGGTATGTGGTGTATTGTGATGCATCTGAATCTTGGTTGGGATGGTTTCATAGGAAAATAGACCATGTTATTACTTATGGTTCAAGGCAGTTTAGGGTGAATGAGAATAATTACCCAACACATGATCTATAGTTAGTTATAGTCATCCATAACTTAAAAACTTAGATTCAATATCTCTTGAGTTGGAAGTTTACTATGTTAACGAATCAAAATATTTTGAAGAATATTTTTCTACAAAGGGATATAAATATGAGGCAAAGAAGATGGAAGGAGTATCATTGTATTTTTAAAATTTCCTTGATTTATACAAATAGAAAGGTAATACAGTGGTTGATGCATTATGTTGAAAGTAATATGCTTAGATGGAGAAATAAGTGTCATATAAATGGTAGTTTATGTCCATCCAAGATGACATGCTTATAGAATGTGAATACTGAGGTGATGTTGAGGTTTTGTTTTCAGTTTCTGTGGTTTGTGATTTGGTAAAGATGTATAAAGATGAATAAACATCCGATGCAGAATGCATGGTTATGAGTTCAAAACACAATGGTTGGGAGACCATTTAGGCCTGAAAACTTGATCAGAATTCAGTATCATGGTTCAGAAATATGGTAGTTCTTCCTAAGTATTGTTAAGAAAAACTTCTTCATGTTTACCACCATTCAATATTGGTTGTACATCCAAGAATATAGAAGTTGTATATGCCCATGAAGTAAATATTTTGGTGGATCAAAATGACAAGGAAGGTGGCAGAGCTTGTCTCAAGATGCTTAATTTTTCAGCAAGTTGAGGTAGAAAATTTGTGACCAATAGGTATGTTTCATTCATCACCTATTCTAGTATGGAAATGGGAGCAGATCATGATAGATTTTGTTATAGGTCTCCCAAGAACAGGTCAGAAACACATTGCTATATGGGTGATTGTGGATCATCTCACCAAGTTGGCTCATTTTGTCCCTATTTGTGTGACTCATACAGTGGAGGATATATCCAAAATCTACATCAAAGAAGCGATAACGAGATATGAAATATCATTTTAGATAGTCGCAGATAGAGATCTGAGGTTCACATCTCATTTATGTAAATACATATAAAAATCCCTTAGGAATCTTTTGACTATAAGTAAGACATATCATCCATAGACACATGTCTAATCAGAATGGACAATATAGATCTTAGAAGACTTGATTTAGGATTTGTGTAATAGATTTTGGTGGATCATGGGAATAGAATGTTTCATTGGTGGAGTTATCATATAATAACATCTTTCAAGCCTCGATACATATGGATTTTTTCAAATAATTCTATGGGCATCATGGTTGTTCTTCACATTGTTGAGAGGAATTAGGAGAGACATAACTAGTTGGGCCTAGCCTTATCCAAGAAACAATGGATAAGATTTTGTTGATCATAAAGACAATGAAAACGACTGAATATCTCTAGAAATCATATGTAGATCATCATATAATGTAATTGTTGTTCACGGTGAGAGATTATGTTTTGTTAAGGATCTATCCAAGGAACGAACATAATTATTTTGGGAAGTAGAGAAAGTTATCTTTTTGATAAATTTTCCCTTTTGAGATACTGGAACAGTTTTGAGAGGTGGAATATCAGTTTGAATTGCCATCATGGTTCATCTCGGAGCATAATGTGGTCCACGTATCTTTGTTGAAAATGTTTCATCATAGTCCTAACCATGTGATCATATGATACCATGTTGTCCTAGAGACATATGCTTCATTGGTACACATCCTGGTGTAGATTTTGGATAGGAAGGTGAAAGTGTTTTGTGGGAAAAGCATTGACCTAATGAAATTTTTGTGGAAACATGGATAGATTTAGGAAGAGACTTGTGAACATGAGAAGGAAATGAATGATAAATGACTAGAAATATTTCATAGCAATGATGGTTTTCTACTTTCGGGGGAAGAAAAAACCAATGGTGGGGTGAATATAGCACCCATGGATTTTTTTATCTGACCCCTTTATTTATGTTATATATTTATAATGTATAAGGGTTAAGGTTGGGAGAGTTTTAGGAACTTTCAAGGAGTATTGGGGATAATGGGGAGGCTCATGATATGCATACTATTTTTCTAAACCATGGGAAAGCCTAGTAGAAACTGTGAAACATTAAATATATTGGACAATATACTAGGAAAACTAAGTGCATATTTTTGGAGACCATGAGAGGAGTCCATGTGAGGGTCCTTCCTTATAGTACATAATGCACGGTTAACTCATGATTTTTCTAACCATTCTACTAAACCATGCACAGGGTCAAAGTGAGATCTATAAAAAGTAGATATCACTCATTTTACATTTAAATCACATGTTTTTTTATCCAAAAGGTCCCTAACTCAAGATTTTATTATCTTGAAGGCTAAATAAACTCTCACAAGTGAATTTGAATTGATCTGAATCCTTTCTGTGGTGCATTGAAGCCCTATTATTGCAGTAAGGGCATGCTCTTCATCATTTTTATCACGTTTTTAGATCTACTTCACCTATATTATCGAATTCATAGATCTATGCTTTCTATGGGTAAATATTTTATTACGGATTCCTTTTATGATTATATTATTCTTGTTTGATGATGGGGTAAGAGATCCAATGTGGATTCATGGAGTTTTCACTCATTTTTGTTAGCACTCTTCATCCGTATACCATTTTTGTCAAAATTCTAGAGGTTGGTGGCTTAAATATTGACTCCTATTGCTATAACTGATTTAAATGATTTTAAATTGATTTTTTGTGTGAAAGTGATTGTGAATTTTCTTCTTAAAGATTGTTGGAAACCCGCTTGAGTGACATTTTGTGGAAACAAGGAAATTGGGTGTTCTTGTATAAGATCAGTGCTTCTTATTTTTAAAAGGTGGATTTTTAAATGGTATTTTTATAGAATTTTGGTAAATAGTATTATTAAAACGTTTTCAATAAAACTGATGATTTTATTGAAGTGGAATAGTTATTGGAATTGGTTTTTTCAATGGTTTTCAATAAAGAATTATTTTAATTAAATGGATAAACTGTTTGTTTTGGAATTTTTTTAGCCTAATTTCTATGTGTGTTCATGTGAAATCAGGATGAATAAGGGTAAAGAGTATCCCCCATCAATAGTTGGATATATAAGGGTTAGAGATCTCCCCCATTAATATGGTTTACTAGGTAATGGCTCCGTGAAAGGATGACTCACCAATAATGAGTATAGGGAGGTCCATGTTACATGCATGGTTGGATTTCTGGACAAGTGGAATGGAATGGTTATGAAAAAATGATTATTGATAAATGTATTCAAAGCATTTTTTTGGCTGTCTTCTTTGAAAATTTTATTTTTTTAGAAAATTTAGCTATTATGCTTTTGTTTATATTTAGTTATAATTTTTTTTTATATGTTCAATATTTTTATATAAACTATTTTTTTTGGAAATTATTTTATATGAAATATTTTATATAAATGTGGAAAATATTTATATCCTAGTGGCATGAGTAGGGATGTTATTGGGGAAAACCTAATGAGTTTTATACTCACCCCTTATTTGGCACTTTGGTGATTTTGCAGATGTCATCTACCAGGACACGTGAAAAGGTAATGTATCACATGTTTTGCACTAATTCGTGATACTTGGTCTATTTGGTGATGTTGGAGCATGGATCTAGTGGATCATTGAGTCGCAATACCATCTTAGAGTTTTATTAGATTATCATCCACTGTTTACTTTGATGTCATGGTCTTCCATTGTGGCACTTGATTTGTGTATGAGTTTCATATATGAAATGTTGATTTGTCTTTCATGGTTATCATGCATCATATGGTGGTATGTTTGGTTACGAATTATTGGTTAGATGTTTTATTCTTAAAGGGTAAATCATCCATTTTTTTGAAACCCATGGCACTTATTCCCAGCCTTTGGTGTTTAGGGGATGTCACTTAAGGCCATGTAATGGCTCATCATATTCTCAATACAATGAGAATAAGTAGGTTATTAAATTTCCCAAGGTCAACCCATGTAGTTTTTGGAGGTCATAAGGATTTGTAATTTGATTATGGAGAATAAAAAAAATATTCTTTATTTTAAACTATCAATGATGTATTATGATATTCTTATTCAAAAGACACTAGGCCTCATGATATTTTTGTTGTAGTTAAATGATTTTCATTTTAAAAACCATGTACTAATTTTCTTAAATTGATTGGGTCACAATATATGGTATTATAGAAAGGTATAGTTATTTATGGGTATTTGGATAAGAATAATTGTGAAGGATCCATAAGTATAAGTATAATTATAAGGATAAGGATAACAAATATATCCTTCAATACAAGTGAATAATAGTTCACGTGGATTCCAATTAATTACATCCTTATCTATATATTACATGTGTACATTTCTCTGGAAAAATTTTCTCTAGGGTAGATAACTCCAAAAGTGGATAATGAGATAGATTTTATCATCACCTGGATCATGAAAACATTCCTTTATATGAAATTTGTCTTACACTCCTAGTGGAAATTGTTTGTAAAAAAATATTTACAAACAATTATGAAAGACTTGAAAAAAATATTAGGTTAGAAAACTAAATAGGGGAAATTATAAGGATTGACATTTATTGAAACATAGAGATACCAAATTCAATATATACTTACCATTTATAAGTTATAATTATAGGATTATATGTATCTTCTTTTGTATGTTAATATATTATCATAATACTTATTTTATTCTTTTATGATAATTATATAAAATATGAGAATGAATGAAATCACAAAATGTAAAGGAAATGTAATAATTTTCCCAATGAGACACTAAAACTAATAGGAATGGAAGTTAACAAATCTCTGATCATGATAAAATTTCTACCCAAAAGTATGATTAAAAACTAGAACGTTTTTTAATTTTTGATAATATTAATGAAGATAATGAATACTTATAATAGTAGTACAATTGTTAATGATGATAATGAAAATATGATTTGATTTCATAAATGTATAAAATTTGGAAGGAGATTCCATATAAAATCCCTTAATAAAATTGTAAGATTCATTAGCTCCGAGGAAAAGAGGATTCATCTCATTTAATTGATGATGAAATATGAAGAGTCTAGTTAACAAGAAACATGGATGTAATGTTCCATATAAATTACCACTAATAGTTCAATTTAATATATGTGAGGATCACAATTATTATCCAAGGCAATTCCTTATTCATATTATTAACTGATATAGTCCTACATTATGAGATTCATATATATGGGATGATTGACTTGTTTAGTTGTTGAAACTCCACAATCATTTTGTTGAAGTATTTCTATCATTGGAATACTGGTTATAAGAATCATGAAACTTTTATGGACTTTTATATTATAGTTTATTATTAAAGATTATAAATACTATGTTTAATATTAATAAAACCATGAAAGTTGATTTAATGGAAACTTGATATATTATGATAAAAACACAATTGTTGAATGGATAATATATGATATATTCATATGTTGACATAATTATATTCAAATAATATTATTTAATTTTTTGCAAAAAATATGTTGTGTTGAATAAATTAATGGTTAAAAAATATTTTATGATTAATACCATTTTGAGGATGTTCATCATATTTTATTGAATTTTTTAAGAGTTGTATTTTTATTGTTTTATAAAAATAACTACCCACATACATTCTAACAACTTGTGAAATTTAACAAGGTCATGTGGATTAAACCCACAACTGACAGATGATAATGGTGTAACATAAAAAATTTCACCATATATTTTTAAATTATTGTGAAATATTTTTCTCCTAAATGATTTAACGGATAAAATTTTACCTGTTTTTTAGAATCAAATTTGAGGATCAAATCATTTGGATGTTTTATGATTTTTATTTGATTAATGATATGTTGGGAAACATTTTATTGTGTTTGTAACACACCAAGGATTTAATATATTTTTATTTTAGAATAAAATAATTTTTTTGTTTCTATATTTATTTATATACAACACCATGTTATGCTTATTCTATACACAACACTATGTTAGCTTGTGTTACACACAAGACAAGGTTTTACCTCCTTTTAATGGATCACTTTTTTGAAACTAAATTTTGAAAATTTTATAAATTCTATTTATCAAAATAAACTTCATTATTTGTTTTTGAATACAAAAATTAACTTATGATTAATTTTTGGTATTTTTATGAGATGATTCATTTTTTGATGAATAATGATACATACTTTATTTTAGTTAAAAATTCCTTTTAATTTAGTAATTATTAATATTAAATTATTTTTTAAATTGGTTTTGGATTTAAAAATATATAAATTATACATATATTAACCCAATTTATATCATTTTAATCATTTTTATATTAAAATTTTATATAAAACATGTTGATCGTTTGAACGTTTTTAATTTAAAAAGATTTTTTCTCACCAAATCTGCGAGATTATCATTAATTTTAATTTTCCAACTTTCTTGATTTGAATTTTGAAAATGGAAATGATTGGTTATAGTAAGTATAATATTTTTGGTCTAATAATATCATCATTATTTTTTACAAAAATTAATAGTGAATGTGATTAAAATTAATTATAATGATTAATGTAAAATTAAGCTGAACAAGGGACTAAACCTTAATATTAAGATTCAAAATGACATAGAAAGTTATTAAAAGTACATTGGATACTAATAGTTAGACCACATATTCTTTGGGTTATAATTTTATGGGTTATTGGGATATTATTCAATGGAAGTTTTCTATACAAAAGGTAAAGTCAAGAAAAAGACAAAAAGGGAACTTTTCTAACCTTTAACATTTATGAAACATTGATATATGTTAAAAAACTAGTTTAGGGTATACATACACTTTTGAAATATAAATGGGGTAATTTTATCATAATAATTTATCATGAACTCTTTAATCTTATTTCGTTACTTAAAATGCTTAAGAAATGCCAATATAATGATTTTTTAGTTAATAATTAACTAAAATAAATGATAATATAAATATTATAAGTGAAGTATATTGATTTTATTATTTCCTTTAAATGTTATTTTATGTAATTATATCATGTTTCATATATTAAAACGTAATATATATTTTTCCAATATTTTTTTGACATTTTAAAATTAAAAATAAATAAATAATGTAAACATTTGACATTATTGTTATTTTACAATAAATGATATTTTATTAAATGATATAAAATTAATAAACATCTTATATTCTACCAAGTAAATTTTATGTGTTAATAAATATTAATAATTTTCAATTAGTGGACCAATTAATCTTTTATAATTAACATATTGACCCATATACTGTAAAAACAATATTAACACGGTCCAAGTTTAAGTAGTGTTTTAAAGGGTCACTTGCGCTTGTTTTAAAATTAATTTTAAAAACACATGTGTTTTTTATTTTTTAAATTAAATATCATACTAATAATTAATTTTAACTATATTATCTACTAAATATCACTTTATTTTATTCTTAATGGTTATATTACTTAGGTTTGAAAACTAGATTCTTTAATAAAAACAAAAAGATAAAATTGTGGAATCATAGAAGTTAATGAACCAAATTATTAAAATGAACATATTTTTTTTGTCATGGAGGTTTTTATTGACATTTTACCCTTTATATAATTATTTTTTCTATTTTTTATAATCATTAGGTAAGGTATAACTCCCATTAATGATCACCTTTTGGTATTTACAAGATTTTCACTCCCCCTCCACTATAAAAAAAAGATCTCTATTCCATCCTCATACCTATAAAACATATTAGATTCGTCCTAGCTCTGATAAATTCACTTAAAAATATCCCTTAATTACTCCTTGAATCCTCCTTTTTTTTAGGAATCAATCCATGGAATTATTTGGTTTCAACCCATAAGAAGTTACCCTATTAAGAGGTAACATATTTCCTCAAACTCTTTTGTATTATTTCAATTTTCCACTCTATAAAATAATCTTATTAAAATATTATATGAAAAAATAAGTATCCTCAATATACTATGATTTTTTTATTTTAACGGTTTTACATTCACTTACAGATACTACCATCTAATGGGAAACGAGCGTACTGTTTATGTGTACGGAGAACTACAGCCTCACAAGACAATGATTGTTCATTTCTCCATTACCACCTCTCATGGTGGAAATTATGATCGAAACTCTATTTATATATGTTATATATGATATTTATTATATATTTATTCTTATGTAATTATTTCATAACACATAAACTTATACTTACAATTTTTTTAAATATGATAACAACGTTTGTGGAAGTGTGGACTACTGCCCACTCAAAATGATGTGACTTGTTCAAACTATACATGGAACGTATAAAGGATGTTTTTAATAAAAATATGTAACACATATGACATTTATATTATAATATAATAAAAATATACATATTTATCATTTAAGTTTCATTATTTTAATATGAAATGGAAATGGAAGTAGTGTTCATGTGTACATACGACCTACCATCTCAATGAATGGTGAACTTTATTTTATATCTCCAAATATCATGGATTGTTATAAATACATATATTATGAATATATATAATAATTATAACATGGATTAAATTTTTTATATTATGAAATAATGATCAATTTAGTAGGAACAACAAATAAAAATTCAAAACATACTTGATAAGACTAGGAAATTCAAACATTAAATAGTGAAAATAATGAATGATTATTAAAAAAAGGGTAATAAGATATTATATGAAGATGTTATATGATATTATAAACATTAATATGGTTCTTGTATAAGTTATTAACATATTTTAAACCACTGTACAAGAGTGTAAATACCACATATGAAAAGGATTGTTAAGGTAAGGTATTTTCATCCCAATTTACATTCGATTTAGACTTAATAGTTTTTATGGCCTAGTTTCTTTTATATGGTGTATATAATACATTTTAAATGATATATAATGAATATAATTATTCTAATGAAATTATTAGTTTCATTTAATGTTATTATTTCACATGGATTATGATTCAAAAGTTTCTACGTGGTATGGGACACTTTCGAATTTTTATTTTTATTTTCCCCAAGCACGTTTTAACGATCATTAAATGTTATACCAAGTAATCAATATCAAAAAGCCTTGTTTTTAACTATCCTAAATTGGGTAATTATTGATAAAACCAAATTATTTATCCAATAAAGATATTTTATGATGAGGCAGATTGTTTATTAGTTAAAAGATTATTCTACATATGAGGAATGTATGGGATTTCATATATGATGGGTGGGGACCACTATAGTCCGTAGATGCATTGGTGGGTTTTATAAAAAAAATATTTGTTCTTGGAAGAGGCCTTACCCATTTATTTTGTTCTTAGAATGAATCCTTGAGAGTAATATATTCTTTTCATGAAGCCTTAACAATATTAGATTCTTCACATAAATCCATGAAAGTATTAGATTCAAGGAATGTTTCCTCGATGATATGTTTTAGATATCTATCATTATTCATTCCATGAATATGTATCCAGTTATTGTTATTTTATGTGATTATTCAATTAGATATAATATCCATGGTTATGTTTTATTATCATATTATTTATTAAATCACATGTGTTCTGATTATCTTCTTTTCCATATTGATTATTTATTATCTAATTATTTGAATGGCATGTGTAATCAGTTATATACCATTATGTGTCAACTTATTCTCAGTAATACATTATTTCTACCATATTACATACATTTACTGAGAATTTGAGCTCACCCTTATTATGTTTCCATTCCATAGGGTTTGAAGAAGGAGACCATTAATAACCTTTCACGGAAAAAATTTATTTATTTTTACATATCAAATTTGTATTAAATATTTTCCAAAGTATTATAGGTATCAAGTATGTAATATGTATTTAAAATATTGATAAAATGATCAGAACTTTGAAATTTGATTCCTTGTAGCCATGCCAATGTAACAAAATAATGTACCAGCTTCGGTCTTTTGGGGTCAGGGCGTTTTTGTTGGTATCAACAAAAGATTATAAGCATCAATGAAAACTAGATTTAGAAAAAAAAGATTAAGTAACATTAACCTATTATATACATTTTGGATAATTATAGAATAATATTGTAGAATTTTGGTAAGTTATAAATTACATGGGTATTTTGAGTAATATATCCATTTCTAGATACTAAAAGTGGATGTAGTTTTGGCATAGATATAGGTATGAGTAAAAAATTTAACAACATCTGTGAGGCCTAACTCGACGTAACCTGGTACATGAAAATGGACATTACTGTGCACCTAGTTTTACACTCCAACATGATACACTTAGGATATTTAATGTTTTATTTACAAACCATTATGAAGTATTTAATTATATCCCTGACAAAATCATGTTTATAATTATGGTATTAGTTATGCATAAGTTTTTCAATTTATGTTGAGTGATACTTCATATTCAGAATCATAAAATGTTCATAATTTTATGATATAATATAGTATATTCCATTTTCTAGAAATGGAACCTGGAAGGAAGAAGTGTATCAACAATTATGGTCAATTTAGAGGTTCCCTACTTATAATGTCAATGTAGTTGGTATTGAAACTGAGAATGTCATGGATATGTTGGGGAATATTAATTAAGTTATATCACATAACCTTTCCCAGATAGAGAAACCTATTCAATAATGAGACTATCCTATATTGGATGAATTTACAAGAAAGAGTCCCCCATCCATTGGTTGGACTACTGATCGATTTATAGAAGATAAATGGATTATGAATTTGGAGAATATATTATTGACATTGGGATGTCTGTGAAAAAGAAAAGATTACACTTGCAGTGTGTTGTCTCAAAGATGGTTATGATCAGTGATGGTTATCGATCAAAAATACCTGGGGATAATGGGAGATATAACTCATGTAATGTAAATCTTTTAAGGGAAAATTCATTGACAAATATACCCCTTTTTAGGATCAAATTGAGATAAATATAATGATACTTAGTTTAAAGAAAAAGGTAGAAGAATGCGTTACAGAGTATAAAGATAAATCTAAATGGATAGAAATTTATGATACTAATTTCATACAAAAAATAGAATATATGATTAATCATTTTCTTAATGAGATTTATCCATGTATCATAATGAAAATTCTGTATCAACCCTTTTCTTCATATGATTAAATTGTTTTACGTGCTTTTATGATAGAGGAATAATTCTCCAAGTCTTAAATATTCAAAGGGAAGTAAGGGAAGATGTGGAAATTATAGAAATATGTAGATAATGATAAGAAGTGATAGAAAGATTTTACAAAATATGATACTTGTGGAAGGAAGCACCATAGGGCTTGCTTAAATGGGAATGGAGTTATCTTTAAGTGTGCATAAAAAAGACACAATGCTGAGGATTAAAAGGGTAAGAAAGAATTTTATAATGTTTAATGATTAAATTATAAGGATATGGGGCACTATTAAAATTAATTCCCCTAGTACCAAGAGAATATACCCTAGAAGAATCTATGGGATCAAGTTAATGTAAATTTTATTGACACAATTGAAGTGAAATGATTAATGTGCTTATGTGTGTGGATATAAGAAATATTTTTTAATGGTATTTTGTTGATAATGTTCTCATCATATGTTTTTTTAAATATATAATGATTTAACTTTAGTTCTTTTTAATTAATGATTTTAGAACATATGTTTAATAATACCAAGAAAAGTGATTCAGTAGTAAGATAAACATTTGGTAAAACATATGGTTGAGGGAAAGATAAACCCGTATATGTTCCTGATGTTGAGACAATGATGTTTTTATAAAGAGATGTCTAATATGGATAATATAAATTGGATAGTACTATATATAATTGAAATGATTATAACATGTTGGATCATGATATTTTGGAATGTTTAACCATTTTTTAAAAGGTTTAGTTGAAATTAGGATGTGGTTTTAGAGGTTAATGTGTTACATCACCATATGATGCAACTTGTGATAAGAGATGAAGTATATGTAGTTCAAGGAACAATCAGAGTATACAATTGTGTTTATATAAATGTATATTTATTTATATTCATAGAGTGTGCAAGAATTTATCAACTCTAAGAAAAAGGGTATTGAAAAAAAAAGTCATATTATCTCAATTTTTTAATTATATAAATGACCTTCATTCACACCTCTATTTTATGGTTTTGTGGTCTACACCTTTCATATGAACATGTTGTCTAACACTATCCATCAGAATCTGATTGTTGTATTTTTTCTTCAACATCTATGTTTCCATTCCCCACTATTGTTCTCCTACCAGGGAACATAATTTCATTAACATTGTACATTCCTTTATCTCATATTAATAATTTTTTATTAACCCTATTTATGATGTGTGGTTTTCAATAATAGTATTTTCAAATATCATACTATTGATTACTAATATTAAGTGTAAATTATGAGGAAATAATTGAATTAAGGTGGGTAGAATGTAACACCCCATGAAATTAATATATTTTTATTTTAGAATAAAATTATCTTTGTTTCTATCCTTATTTTTTTGAAACAACAAGTTAAGCTTATGCTATACACAACATCGAGTTATCTTGTGTTACACACAATACCGAGTTTTATCACATTTTAAAAGCACACCTTTTTAGAAATTAAAACTTACACTTTTATAAATTTTAATTTTCAAAAACAAATATTATTTTTGGATTCTAAATATCAAAATTATCTTGTGGTTAATTTTTTGATTTTTTTTGAAAAGTTGCATTTTTTGATGATAGTGAAAGATACTACATTTTAGTTAAAAACCACCTTTTAATTTAAATAATTATTAGCATCAAATTTTATTTCAAATTTATTTTGATGTAAAAATAGATCAATTAAGCATATATTATCTCAATCCAGGTCATTGAAATCATTTTATATTAAAATTGGATTTAAAAACATAAAGAACATATGAATATTTTTTCATTAAAAAACATGTTTTATCACCATGTTTATGAGATTAGTGGTAATATTAATGTTCCCACTTATATGATTTTAAATTTAAAAAATGGAAATACAAGATTTTAATTATTATAATATTTTTCATCTAATAAGATCAACTTAATTTTTGACCAAAAAGAATAGTGAATGTTATTAAAATTAGTTATGGTGATTAAGGTAAAATTAAGCTTAATAAGGGACTAAACCTTAATCTTAATTGAAAAAATTACCATTAAACTTTTCTAAAAACCATTGGATGCCAATATTTTGACCACATACACTCTTATTTTTAATTTTATAGGCTATTGGGAAATTATGAAATGGAATTTCCCTATATAAAATGTGAAGTAAAAAAAGTCAAAAAGGGAACATTCCTTACCTTTAACATTTATAAAATATTGGGATATGTAAAAATCATCATATTTTAGGTTATAAATTTAATTTTGAAATATAAATGCTAAAATTTTATCATAATAATTTGTCATTAATTTTTTATAATTATTTAGTTACATAAAATTCTTATGAAATGCCAATGTAGTGATTATTCAGTTAATAATTAACTAAAATAAATGATAAAATAAAATTTAAAAGTGATGAAGTTTGATTGAATACTTTCCAATAATTGTTTTATTATATTAATACATCATTTTTCACCTATTTTAAATTTATATAATTTAATTTAAATATTATTTTGATATTTTAAAATTATAATTAAAAAAAATAATCTCAAAATTTACATTAATGTTATTTTACAATAAATGATATTTTATTAAATTATTTAAAATTAATAAAAATAGTATATGTCGAAAAGATATTTTTTTGAGTTATTAATTATTAAACGCGTTCTATAAATGGGAAAATTTATCTTTTAAAATTAATATATTGACCCATATACTATGAAAAAAATGTTAACATAGTCCGGGTGTACGTAGTTGTTTAGGACGTCGCATGCACTTTTTTAAGAATAATTTACTAAAAATGGAATTTTTTATTTTATAAATTAGATATCATATTAATATTTCATTGGATATATATTTTCTAATAATAATCAAATTATTTTATTACTAATTGTTTATTTACTTAGGTTATAAAACTAGAAGATTTAATAAAAAAAATGTTAATATTATAGAATATTAGAAGTTAGGGAGTCAAATTAATACAATGCACACATTTTTTTTTGTGGTGAAGGTTTATATCTACCATTATTACCATTTAATCCATAATTTATCTATTTTAGAGTGAAATTTGGTAAGGAAGACCTCCCATTAATGAATTCCTTTTGGTATTTAAAAGAGCGTCACTCCCCCTCCACTATAAAAAGGCATGAACTGTACCCCCATCCTCATATAGTTAAACCAATTAGATTCTACCAAGATATGATCAATTCACTTCCCAAAATCACTACCTTCTTTCTTTAAGGCTCCATTTTTTCAGGAATAAATCAATGGAACCCTTTTGGTACAAACCTAAAGGACTTACCCGAGTAAGATGCAATGTCTTTCATCAAACTCTTTAGTATTATTTATATTATCCACTCCTTAAAAAATAATTATTCCATGATTATTTAAGAAAAATAGTGTAATAAATATGATAGTACATTTTAATGTTATCATTTAGACCTGAAATGACACATACTTCCATCTAATTGGTAACAAACATACTATTTACCTCTACGGTGAACTAGCGTCTCATGAAACAATGATTGATCATTTTTTCATTACCGCCTCCCATGGATGAAATTATGAAGGAAAAATATTTATATATTTTATATATGATAATTATAATTTTTTTTCTTATATAATTATTTTATAAAACATACCATTATACTTTCATTTTTTTGGAAATACGATTACATCATTTGTAGAAGTGTAGACTACCACCCCCTCAAAGTGATGTGTCTCGTTCGCACAATGCATGAAACGCTTAAACTATGGTTTAAATAAAATTATGTGAGATATATGACATTGATATGATAATGGAGTCCTAATATTCATTTTTATCATTAATTTTTCAATATTTTAATACAACAAATAAATTGAAGTAGCCTTATTCATACGTACGACCTACCATCTCTATGAACGACACACTTCATTTTTTATCTATAATTTATGGATTATTATAAATATAGATATAATAAATATATTAGATAATTACATTATTTTTTAAATTATGATGATGATTAAATAATGATATATGTATTAGGAACAAAAAATAATTAGACAAAACATACTTGAGAAAACATGGAAATTAACACAAGAAATAGTAAAAATAATGAATGATTGTTAAAAAACATGTAATAAGATATTATAATAAAATTATATATTATATTATAAAAATTAGTATGGTTTGGTTATATATTATTAACATATTTTAAACCATTATAAAGTAGTGTAAATATGACACAATAAATGTAAGGTTAAGGTGCAGTATTTTAATCTCAATTTACATTCCATTGAGACTTAATTATTGTTATGCATCTAAATTTCTTTATATGGTGTATATAAATCCTTTTAGAAGTTATATTATGAATCTACTTATTCTCATTATATTCTTTTTTTCATGCAATGTTATTATTTTCTGGGTATTGTGATTCAAAATTTTCAATGTCGCATGGGACATATTGAAAAGTTTAATGATTATTTTCCTCAATCATGTATGAACAATATTTAAAGGATATTTCCATTAATCAACATAAACATCTCTTGTTGTTACTTATCCTCCATTATTTAATTATTTATAAACTATTTATTTATTAAATATGGATATTTTATAATAAGGCACATTTTATATTAACAAAATAATTATTCTACATATGAGGAATGAATTGGATTTTATACGTGATGGGTGGGGCCCACTATATCCAATAGATATATCAATAGGTTTCATGATACAAAATAGATATGAGTTTGGAAGAATCCTAACCCATTTATTAGATTCTTGGAATGATGCCTTAAATGTAATATATTCAGGGCATGAAGCCTTGATAGTATTATAATATTGTCTTGAATATGTGAAAGTATAAGATTCTTGGCATAAAGCCTCAATGATATGTTTTCGATATCCATAATTATGAAAACCATATTTTGTATTCATTTATTGTTTTCCCATGTGATTGTTAATTTGGTTATACTAACCATGTTTATTTTTAATTGTCATATTATTTATTAAATAACACATGTTCCAATTATCTACCTAGCCATATTGATCATTTTTTATATTGTTATTTGAATGGAATGTGTTACTAGTAATTTAACTTTCTATGTTTATTTATTATCATTAAATCATTATTTATTCCTCTTTACCTACCCTTACTGAGAATTTGAGCTCACCCTGAATATGTTTCCATTACCCAATTTATGAAGAAAAAACATATAATAAACTTTAAAGGATTAAATTAATTTCTTTTTATGTATCATGTTTGTAATACCTATTTCCAAATTTATTATGGTTATAATATATATAATTATAATTTCCAAAATTGATAAATTGAAAGGTACTTCAGGATTTGATTCCCTGTAATCATGTAAATGTAATAAAATGATGCACAAGCTCTAGGATTTTGGGGTCAGGGTGTTACATTGTTATAATATATTTATTAATTTTAGGGTTAAAATTATGAATTATTCTATACAAATGATATTATTATTTTAGTGATGCAAATTGAATGGTATGATGTGACGTCCTGACACTTCTCCTTGACGTGAGGTGTGACGAGGGAGATACTATGACATAGGTGAAACACCCATGACAAAAAATGATGGAAATAAATACCAAGGGACAAAAGAACATTTGGGGGTTGATTTTCAATTTGAAATATAAAAATAAAAACCACAAAAATAATAAAAAACAAACCTATATAAGATAATGTTGTAAAAAAATACAATTGAAAACATAAACATCCCAAAAACTATATCAGAGTATAAGTGGAAACCAAATTTCATACTCAAGAGGACCAAAAAGTTTCCAAAACTCAAAAATCCAAAGTGAAACCAACCAGAGACACCTAACCACTCAAATATCCACCTTTTATGCCAAGACACATTATCATGAAGCATCACTAATTATATGAGATGTTATCCCTTTACATATGTATCAATAGATTATATCTGTATGAATATAATAGTTTCTAGGTAGAGGGGAGAGTATAAACTAAGGAGTATTTTTATAATGACTTTCCTACTCATTCCACTTAAGCACAACATGTTATAAAATTTTATAAAACAATTTTTTTAGTAAAAAAATTCATATAGAATTTAAAAACATGTTTTCCATGGAAAGAATCAATAATGCCCTTAAATCTTTCCTTTTTTATTGTGGAATATTATTTTTCATGTAAACACACAGCCATAAAAAAGCATGGTGTTACAATTTATGGCTGAAATTAATGCCATACTCCAACCCACTTTGATGTTGGTGATTCAAAACCATAATCCATCACATAAAACAAACAACCAACCGGTTATACCGACACTATTTCAATCAATTTACCAAAAAGAATTTCCCTGAAATCATTTCACACAATACAATTTCCTTCTTCAACATAATTTCAACAACCACTCTATATTCATCAAAACAAAAAAAAAAATTCAAAAATCATTCAAAAATTATAAATAAGGGGTTTTCCAAAAACTAATAAACATTCCTTTATTTCTAATACAATAATAGAAAATTATTTCTATCAAGATCTATATAATAATTTCACAAAAATTTGAAGGATACCATTAAATTCAAACTATTAATTTATGTTCTAAATCACGTGGAGTCAATATTGAATCAAAGTATCCCTCGTAATATAGTGAAAAGTGATGACAAAAAAACAAAACATCAACACTGGAACACATACCTCATTCCCTTCACTAGATTGATCAAGATTTCATTATAAAACCATTCATAATGCATAGATCTATCCATAAATTACTATATATGTTTCTATGAGAGTGATAAAAACCTTAGATATAAGAAGAACAAAGAAGAACATGCAATTGTTGATGAATCATGGTCTTTAATGCATATTGATTCACCTATGGACAACTCTTGGATCGATTTTAGTAAACTCACATTCCTTGGGAGAGAAAAGAATTATAGATATGGATGGATTAGGAGAAAATGGGGGTTTAAGGGATTAATTCTTGTAATATCCACTTTTTAAGGAGGTACAAATATACACCATAGAGATAAGATAAACGATTCATAAAACAATATGACACAAATTAAGTGATACTGTCCTAAGGACACACCTTGATGAGATGGACCACACAATTATAAAATATGCACCAACCATTATATTAAATATGTTTCAAGATACATGGTTTCTCTATGTCATTTATATGGTTTTGATAAAACTTGAGACAATTGTGTGCTTTCCCAGTGCCCACTATCTTCACTCTCAAGGTTTCATAGAGATGATACATAATTTCCAATAACCATGGAAAACAATTGAACCTCTGTAAATGCCTTAAAAAAAATCTGAAACCACTTAGAACCTCCCAAAAAACAATTAGATCATTAAATATACTCAAAATACATGAATAATGTGTCATGTACATGAAACTATGGGTGAAACATTCTCACCACCATTGTCCTTCCGATCACTAGAAAGTAACATCGTCTTGTTAACATAAATTATTTGGGGCAGTTACTTGATCATTTCTTTCTCATAATCTTAAGTATTTTCATGAATCTGACTATATTTCCATAAAACCCACAGTAGAATGATTATTTTCCGTTAAAATAACTTGACATTCCTATCTATAATTCATTATGAAACATGAATTGACGTAGAATTCGACTCATGGTCATCATGGCCCCATTAAATCAAAACTTCAGTGTAATGATCATATATTCACAACTAAGATACATGAAAAACATTGTTAACAGAAGTGAACCTTGGTATAAAATAATATAAGTAAATGAACATAAAAACTACATAATCATAAGTCAAGTCAAGGAATTTAATTTTAGTTACATTTAAGATCTTTTTTGGTGTAATGTTTAGTGAATTATAATATAACATAGACATAACTAAACAATAATTTCAACGTGGACAATTTCGATGAGTATCCATTTTTCCCATAATATAAAACATTTTAAATAAATATATAATTCTATTTATGGAAATTCACAATGACTATAAACATGAATTCATCATTTCCATTATGCATCCTTAAATACTATGAAAACATTTAAAAAACCTAGGACGATCACAAATATTAGTAAGGTATATAAAGAGAACGAAAATTTTAGTTTAGTTAAAACATGGAAACTCATTTAATGTATATACTTATCTTCAATGTTCCTTGAGAATATGAAATAAAATATTGTCACTTGAAACAAAAAAAAAATCCTAAAAAAAAATCATTAAAACCAATATCAATAATATAAAACACTTTAAGGTATATTGGGACATCATTCTTCTTATCACTCTCATAAATGGAATAACCATACACTATACTTCCTTATATATCACTCTTAGAAACAGAATAACCATATGGCCTACTATAATACCAAATGAATTGGATGTTTATCATGAACCCACCCATCCTATAAGATATACCAGGCTTACCTAGTTCTTTATAGGCCACCCCATGTTTACACTGTAATAATATCACCAGATGCAATTTATTCCACCCCACATAAAATCTTTAACAGGATCTCCCAACACTATCTGGTCCACTCCATGTATAAGATATAACGAGATCAAAAATTTTACATAACGATCAAAAAAAATATCATTTATAAAAAACTTTCATAACAAAACCATATGAAACAATCATTATTCATTTATAACTTGATAAACCTGTGAAAAACAAATGGATTTATTTTCAATATATTTTAAACATGATTAGCCCATGGAAAAGAAATAGGTCCTTTAACAATATATTTGAAACAATATTAAACCATCCAGAAAAAAATGAAGATGGTGTAAATATAAAATAACCCAAGTGAATGATATGTAAAAACAAGGGTTTTATATTTTAATGAATGGAAATACCATTAAAATATGATTAAGAACATTTTAAGGAATACAATCATTAAACAATCCAAAGTGTCCATATTAAACCATTTGAAAATAGTCCCTAGGAAGGAATAAAATTTAATTGAACATTGTAAAACATGATAATAAATAAATTAAATATACAATATGTCAAAGTTTTTTTATATACACCTCATAATAGATAGTGGTCTATAACATAAAAAAATATGCCTTAATGAAATGAGATTAAGATGATTTCTCATACCCTAAGTCTTACATGTCACTTGTGTATTTATATTCCTAAATAATAAACATATTCTAATTATTTAATTTATTCAGACACCTTTTCATGTTTATAATTAGATTTGATTCATTATCACAATTTTTTATACTACTACATAAACAATTAAGTCTACATCAGGTTTTTTGACCATATTCGATTTGTGTGTAAAAATGACTGAGGATTGTTGAATATTGTCACAGAGATAATTATTTAAAAAAATAAATAATAATAATTATGAAAATATTATCATATTGATAAATAAATTATACTTTAAAAACAATACTAAAACATGGTTATAAAAATGAACCAACGTTACAATCATGAAGATGGCAGGTTGTACGTATGCATGACTAACATTCACATTTTTCAATGATTGTTATGCAATGATGTTAAGAAACATTTATCTTTATATAATGATAATTATATCATATATACCATATTATTAAATAATATATACATTTATATATAATTATTGTGATGTAAAAGGAATCACATCTCTTTGAGGAGGTGGTATCCCATACGTCCATAAATGACATTATCACTTTTTTATGCGAAAAGGTAATAATTAAAATTACATTTTATTTTTATAGAATGGAAATTATTTAATGAATATAATAGTTAATTAATTAATTTAATATATTTTTAATTAATCTAGTCATTAATTCATTCCATGTTAATTGTGAATCGAATCACATCACTTTGAGGAGGCTGTAGTCCACATGTCTATAAATGATGTTATCATATTCCCACAAAATGGAATGAATGACATGATATTTTATAAAATAAATCAATAAGAATTAATATATAATTAATATCATATATATCATAAAAATATATTATTTTTTTCATAATTACAAACCATAAGTCGTTGTAATGGAAAAATGAAAGACATAGTTTTGTGATGTTGTAGTCCTCTATAAAAACAACTAATAATTTCATTACCCATTTTATGGAAGTGTGTGTAAGTTTACTTTGAACCCTTATAATTAAAATATAATAGTATATTAAGGATCATTTTTTATTATTATATTATAATTAATTATAAATAATTTAAATTGTGGAGATTGAATTAAAATAGAAATACACCTTGAAGACCATTACATATTTTTTTGGTAAATATTTTTTATTTTTTACCAAATGTCTTCTTTGGTTGGATTTATTCCCAAAGTGAGGAATCTATAATTAGTTTAGGGATGGTGTTATTTTATTTGGTAATTTTTTGGGATACAAAAAAGGATTTATATGTGTAAAGGCATGATAATAGGGAATGTCGTTTTATAGTGGAGGAGGAGTGGCATTCTTATAAATTCTAAAAGGTAAACACTATTTGGAGGTCTTTTATACCTCACAAGCTTCAAAAGTTACAAATAATAGATTAAATTCTATATATATTCTATAAAAACTCACACCCCAAAAAAATTATTATTTATTTCTTAGTTATTATGTTTCATTATTTTTTTTATTTTGTTTTTTCATTTATGTAGTTGTTTTTATAACATATGTAATTATTCAATTTATAATTAATTAATGTGATATATATTATAAAATTTATAAAAAAATTAATTTAAAATATTATTTATAACTTATGAAATATAAATACCATATTTTTTGGAAATTAATGTTAAAATAAAATCATTTTATATGGAAAAACACCGCATTAACCCTAACTTCTCTAACAATGTTATTACTATTTATGGGTCAATATGTTTAATATAATATGTAAATTGGAACATTAATAGACTATATTTGATATTTATTACCTCTTAAAAATTAATTTGAGTAAGATAATATTTTTAGTGATTTTAAATAATATAATTCAAATTCATTTTTATTATTATTTAGTAAATAATAAATGTGTCAATGTTTCATAAGAATTTAATGTAATTATATCATATATAATATTTAAATATCAATTATCATGATAAAAATAACTCATTTATCATCCAAAGTAAATTTATAACAAAACTTATGTATCTTTTTTCCCCACCCCTAAGCTTTATATTTGTTAAACACAAGAAAGGTTCCTTTTTGTGTCTTTTTACTTCAAAAAAATATTGTATCAGTAACATTAATGAAGTAGTATTAAAATAACTCATAAATATTTATATAAAGGTTTTGAATGTAGTAATTTGTCCAGCCAATATGTTTTAATAAGTTCTAGTTCATTTATACACTTTATATTATATGTTTAATCATTATGTAAGCAAATTATTACCTTAATCATTGTTATTAATTATAACCTTTTCACTAATCATTTTAGTGAAAAAATTAATTTGATCTGATTAGACAAAAAATTTTATAATGATTCCAATTAATTATATCCATTTTCTATATTCAATTGAGAGATGTGGATAATTTTTTTTTAAAATTAATACCACAGATGTGTTTTTAATGAGAAAAGTTCAAAAGGTTGAAATTCTTATATATAAAATTTCAATCTAAAATTGAATACATTCTATTGAAATGGATTTATTGATTTATAATTTAAGTAATTATACTTTTCAAACAATTTTAAAAATGATCTATCTATATAAATAAATTATATGAATAATCCATTTCAATTAAAATATATTATTTTTCACTATTTATCAAAAATGAAACTTCTCAGAAAAATTCCAAAAATTCAACCAAAAAAATTCTATATTCTTCATTAAAAAATAAATATTATTTTTTAAGATAAAATTTATCAAAATTTTAAAATTTAGTCAAAATTTAAGTCTTACATTAAAAGGTTGTCACACTATTTCTTATAATAATTTAGTTTAAAAGGATAAAACTGAATTTATTCTTATATTATGCTAATGAAATTTATTAGAGGTAAGTAAGAAAATTATAAACATGTGTAAAGATAATATAGTTAAAATTATTCACACCATCCAATATAATTTCCATGTGATAAATTCCCTATTAAAAAAAATATCAACAATATATTATTTTCTGGTAAGACTCAACCTTACATGTAACAAAATTTATCAAAAAACTAAATGTTACGTAAAACAAAAGATGAACATGGTTTTGTTTATATTTCAATGTATTCTATTCATTTCATTAACTTATGATATCAAATAATTTAAAAACATTTGGAATAATTAATTTCATAAAATCTTGGGATGTTATATCCCACACCCTCAAAAAGAATTGTGACACTATAATTTGAAAATTTTATTGGTAAAAAATGGTTGGACATTTGAAAATCACATTTTTGAATAGGTAATTTACCTAATTTTTAGGAATAATTTGTTGTATAATTGTAAAAGAAAATATAATTACTTAATATATTTCTATTATCAAAATTTCATCCTTATACCATTCCCAAAAATATAATTATCACCCTTAAAAATTACTTCAATCATCAAATGTAATATAAAACCTAATGGTTATCAATACCTTAAAATTTAGGTCCAAAATTAAAGTAAATATTCTCATTTAAAAAATACTTACTTAAACATGACTCTTTTAAACATCTCCCAAAAATTTGTTAATCACATTATGATCAATTAAATTAAAACCTTAGAAGGAGTGTCTAAAACATTGATATTATTGTCAAATTTCAAAACAATACTAATACCCCTATAATTTTCATTCACCAGATGTATCTACACCATCTATAGTAGTAGAAATTGATTTTACTATTCCTTTATATTTCCAATCATTATTATTTTTACCCAATGTATGTAACTTTAACCACATATTAACATAATATCCCAACTCATTGAAGATAAAAAATATAACTATTGACTGGATATCCATTATCTCACTCTTGGATTTCTTATAACTCTTCTAATAAAAGTCATGAACCTTGTTAACATACATTGTACACTGGGGACACAATATAGATCCTAAAACACATTCATAAAAACATATTTTACTATAGTAATAACATCTTTTAGTCACAACTTTTTTCTTCATAGTTGGTTTCTTCTCCATTTCCATACACTTTAACTATTTCTTAAATATTTCATATCATGACACATAAGTTTTAGAAGTCTCTATCTCAAAATTCTTAGAACAACAAACAAATTTATCATAATATTTAAATTCTTGAGAGTCCAATAACATTTATCGACATGGTTTCAATCCTGAGTAAAATCTATTGATTTTACTTTCAATGTATTTAATTAAACCTAAAACATAACTTAAATATATTGTGATGTTTTCTTCATACACATACACTGAATTATCAATCATATTTTAATGTCCAAGAATTTTTTCTCCATCCTAAGATTAGAAGACATAGGGAAATATTTCTCAAGGAATATATTCCTAAAATTTTCCCATTCCATGGAATGAATATTATCATTCTCTCTAGTATTCATAACCAAATACCATAGTTGATCAACCTCACCTTCAACAAGATATATAGAAAGGGTTACCTTTTGACATTATGAATATCCATTGACTTTAAATATCTTCTCTAGGTAAGTGACCCAACCTTCAGCTACCATTAGGTAAAATGATACATTGAATTATGGGGGCTGTTTTCTCCTAAAATGCTCCACTATATACATGTTCATCCAAGGTACAATGAGTACCTCTCCATCATGGATACCCCCACTATTATTAGAATGTTTCAATTGTTCTATCACTATAACAAATGGTTCTATTCTGATTACAACCATCTCAAGAAGCTATTTTGGAAGGATATTTTCTTCTTAGTTTATTTCTACTGTAGAATTCATGTTTATTCTATAGAAAACCATTCTGAATAGACATATTTTAGATGAAAAAAAATATAAGTCCAAAAATTATTTGTCATATAAACTTTACCATAAATAAAAATATTCCAAGGTAATGTTATTAACATTATATTAACCCCTATAGTTCTATAAACCTCCATTAGTATGAACTAAAGGGCACCTACCTCAATAATTATGTAATCTTGAGTTAAGACATTAATTTTACGTTCTCTAACATTGGGGATATTTTTAGGTTTTTAGTTATATAGAATTAGGCCACAAATCATACATAACAAAAATATAATATACATTGTTTACACTTCCGATCAGTATCCATTTTCTCTTTTATTGAATCTTTTGAAATAATTTTTTATTATTTTCATGAAATATATACATGGAATTCTAAATGAATTATTCCTTTACCTTAACCATATTTAAACCATATAAAAGAATTTTAAAAACATGGTATGTGCATAAAATCTTAACTAGGGATTTTAAAATAATGTAAACAGTTAGGATAGTAAAAACCTAAAAACTAATATAACTTTTTTCATTTAATTTAAATGTTATATGAGAATATAAAATAAATAAATAATCATGAAAAAAGAACAATTTTTTAAAATAATATAATTAAAATCCCTAACATGAAATGAAAAAGATAAAGGTTTCATAAGACATCATTATTCTTATCATTCTTTTAAATTCATTATCCATGTGGTCAACTTCAAGACATGTCAATCTTAAAAATGGAATTTCTATATGGCCAACTTCCATGCCCAATGCATCGTAGGTCTATCATGTACCCACCTACTCTTTAAGCTATAATGAGCCCACCCATTACTATTTGGGGTACCCCATGTATAAACTGTAATTGGCTCACCCGACAGTATCCTAGCCACCCCATGCATAAGCTGTAATGGGTTCAACGACTATATCTAGGCCACCCCATGTATATGATATGACAAGATCACCCATTTCATATAATGTTCAAGTACCAAGTCATTAATAAAACACACCCATCATAAAAACATATAAAAAATAAATATTCATTTACAACATAATAAATCCATGGAAAGGAAATGGTTTTAATGTCAATATCATTGAAACATGATTAACCCATGAAAAGAAATGGGTTCCATAACAATATAATTGAAAATATCTTAATTCATTCATAAAATAAATGAGGATGGTGTAAATATGAAATAACATTAGTGTAGTATAAGTAAAAAAATGGTTGTTAATGTTGATGAATGGTGATACCATTAATGATCATTAAGAACAATTTATTATGAAGATAATATTTAAGCATTGTAATGTGTCCCATTCCACTTTGAAAAAGTTGAATAAAAATCCCCATGAAGGAATAACATTTAATATAATTTTAAATGGAATGATAATAAATAAATTCAAGATATTATATGTCAATGGGGATATATATACACCTCACAAAAGAAGGTTGGTGTATAACATCAAAAACAATACTTTAATAAAAGGGGATTGAGATGATGTCCCTTACCTAGAGTCCAACTTGTCAGATATGTATTTATATTCATGAATAATATAGTTATGTTAATTATTTTATTTCTTCAAAACCATTTTCTTATTTATAATTACTATTAATCCACTAATTACAATGTTTTATAAATCTACTTAAATAATTAATTATACCTCAAGTGTTTTGACCATATTCAGTTTATTTTTCAAAATGGATAATGTTAGTTGACTATAGTTAAAATGGTCAGTATAAAAACATATCCATAATAATAATAATGAAATAATTGACATATTATACATCAATTAAAATTTTAAATATAATCATAAAATATTGTTATAAAAAATTATCCAACACTACAATCATGGAGATTGTTGGTCATACATGTAAAAAATGAATTCTCTAAGTCAAGAGAATGAACTCTACATTCTTTCACACTATCAATTTTTTTTTGAACATTGCCTCCTCATCGTCCGTAGCTTCCCAAGAGATTCTCACATCTCCATCGAATCTTGGTCTTCTTTTTTTCCATTTAGATTCATCAATGGTGGTGGATCTATATTTTCATCGATATGGTGGTCTCTAATATCATAGAGGTGATCTATACTATGGTGATTCCTACCAAGTTGCTATCTGACACTCACCTCATATTTACAAGCCATGATTCCTAGATATTTCGACATTGTTTTCAATCATAACTCTGGGTACCTCAATTCTGAATATGATCATTCACACATCGGACTTCAAATAAAATTATCAAATTATTAAATTGGATTTTTATCTGATTTTATTGTGGATAATCCCAAATACTTCTATTTGGAAACATTATAGAGACCTAGTGTCTAGCCTCCCATACCCATGTCTCGGGAGTGAATCAAAAACCCCTTTTTTAATATTTTTATGGAAGGCCATGTTCATTATTTGTGTATGGAACCTGAATAATTTGGATGTAGCCAATTCTCTCATATCCATTGGTCTTTGGAGAGTCAATATAGATAGTATTCCCCAAGAGAAGTTGTGGAGTTAAACCTTCAAGGAATTCCACTCCCATGTCAGAACATATCCCTCCTACCTACCATTGGTGATTCGTTAGGGGGTTTCCAACGTTTCTATGACCATAATCTCTTCCTCAAGGAATATTTATTATAATTTATTTATATTGATATGGATGTATGAAGGCATCTTCCAGATCATTTTGAAAATTAAGTGAAAGGAGTTCTAGAATGGTATCAAGAGATTTTATACCACTCTCATCAATTTTTCTTCTAATTTTTCAATATTAAAGGGAATTGGCTTTAATTTTGTAGGAATGAAAGGATAATATTTCCATTATTTTGTAATTAATATCCCTTAAATAACATTTTACCTAAAATGTTTCAAGGATTTGGTGACTTGATCATGTCTAATCCAAGATGAATGGGGGACCATGTAACCATTTATATGAATGTTCTTCCTACCTCACCCAAGGATAATGTGTTCTTGATGGACCCTGAGTCTCATGATAGCATTATTTCAACCGGTGATTCTCTTTATTTTTGTGGCCTTGGTTATTATAAGAAACATTCCCATCCTTCTTATTTTAAGGGTTTCACTAGGTAATGTTTAGTCTTCCCCTAGGCTCAATTTAGTTGAGAAGGTGATGCTGGTGTCTTACCTCCCATTCGGGTTTCCATCCCACATGAACTAGGCCCCTAAAATCATGTGATGTCAGTGATATATTCCTTAAACATTGCATTATAATATGTTATTCAAGAACTGACTTTCTGAGGTCATTTTTATTCAAGATAGGAACTTATAAATGCTCCAATGGAAAACCCCATATATGTTCCTCTCCAGGACATCAAGGTCATCTGATCCAGTGCTTCTACGGGATGCATTTATCATGTGTAAGTTTACAAAAATAATGAAGAGGTGATACCCCCACTCATGAAGAAGCAAGAAAAAAAATTCATCTCTTTCCACTCAGTTTTTAAACCAATATGAGGGATCCATACTTTCTAAAAATCTAATATAGAATAATCACCAGAATATATATAGTCAAAGAAACCGCTGACGCCTACGAAAACTATCTCTATCTTAACATTTATTCTCCCTTAATGTTAATATTACTAATTTATAACTCTCATTTATTGGGAGAATAGGTGAAGAAATATTTAATCACAAATTAAATTCAAAATAAATGTTTTTCCTTAGTGGCTATCATAGAACTAAAAGAAAAAGTTTCCAAGATATCCATTTTTTTGAATTGAATGTGGATTTGTAATTTTCAACACAAATATATGGATAACTAGTATATATTAATATATTATAATTATAATATCACAGTGGAACTCATTGATTTTTTTGATCAGTTCCCCACTAAAAAAATTTATTTAGGTATGCATCATTTTTATGTTTATTTTTTATGCCATATGTGATGTTTTGTCTAGGGAATCACTTTGGAAAATGTTTTTAGTTCTGATCCATGTCATTATTCTTAGTTTTTGGTAGGTTACTTCAACACCATGATAGATCCTTCAGACAATAAAGTGATTTTCTCCTTTTATTGTATGTTGAGTCATGCATTCTTATAATTTTTCATTCTTAATGGATTAAAATATATGGGATACAGTGGTGATAAATACACCTGGTAAAATAGTAAAAAAGGAAACAAGTGCACTTGGTGCCATTTAGACTGGTGATTCATGAATGTGGAAGTGAATACATCTTATAATATAGAATATGTCACTCACCTTGTATGTATGATATCAGATCACTCTCCAATTATTTTTAATCATGAATCTAGTGATGTAAGGCCGAAGCGGTTTTTATTTTCTATAAGATGGTCTTCATACTCGGAGTTATAAAATAATATTATTTTCTCATAGAATAAACCAATAAAGGAAAAATTTGGAAAAGTATTCATAAAAAATTTAAACATATAAAGAATGATGTGAACTTATAAATAAAGATACTAAAATTATTGATGTAGGAGATAGAAAACTTGAAGAATGAAATTGAGTAGTGTGAATAAAGGATTGAACTAATATGGGTTGAATATGTTTTTACTATCCATATTCAAAAAAAATGAACTCTGTATAGAATGATACTTGATCAAGAGAGGTTATCCAACTATAAATCTAATTCTATATAGGTGAGAGAAGTATATAGGAACACTGGGTTTTTTTTCATGCATGTATTAATGAAAATAAGTGTACCATTAATCCAAGCATACTAATTGAAAAAGGGTCCTGTTAAAATTATATTGATGAGGTGATAGTATGGATGAATCAATTTTTTAATTCTCTCATTTAAGGAACAAATTCCTCCATGATGGATGGGTAACTAAGAGGCCCAAATCTAATATTTGACTCTATTATATGAGTGGCGACTGAGAAGGACAACCATATTTTTTGAATCCTTGCCTGCTGGAGAGAGAAATAGTGGAAGTTGTTTCAGGTCTCAGTCCAGAGAGTGCTCCCAAGTATGATGGAATTTTTGGTTCCTTATATGTTTAATGCTGGAATATTATGAAGAAATATCTTATTGTGTATTTTACATATTAATTTCACAGTGAAAAAATTTCTAAGGTGGCTGTTGTAACCACCCTTCTTCTGATTACAGTGGTTAAAGACTCATCTTATATTAGTCAATTTAGGCTTGTAAGTATGTTCAACATCCCATATAATTTTATATATAGTTATCTTAATAGGATGTTATCTAATTCCCTCCCATTCTAGGTATTAGAGGAATATAATGGATTCATGAGGTAGAGGTCCATCCAGGGTGTAATCAAGATTTCACAAGAGATGATCGAGGATATCAACAATATATATCAATTTTAAAAAATCGTCTTCAAAGTTTATATGGAGAAATAATATGAAATTATTGAGTGGGGTTTAATATAAATTTTTTTATACTTAATGGGCCTTTCACCTTGGGCCATAGACCATATTTTTAGATGTTTTTTCTCCATGTTTTAATATAATTTTCATGGAATGAAAGAAAGTATTTTTAATGTCAGTATAATGATTGAGGGAAGGCAACTCGTTGTCACCAATAATATTTATCATAACTCATGATTTTCTAAGTATATTTTTAAATGTCATGATTTAGGAAGCATTGATCCATCCTTTTATGTATAGAGCTTACATTCTCCATCTATCCCATTTAATTTTTTTATGAAATGGTTATATTTCTCAATGTAATATATAAATGAATATTGGTCATAAATAAATCTTTATTATAATTCTTAAAATGTTGCATAAAACTTATAAATCTTGATAAAAATAGTCATTAAATGTCGATATATTTCTTGGAGAGCCATTAAAAAAACCTGATTCCTCCATTGGTATTTAAAAAAAATCATTATAGAATAAAAAAGGATTCCAATAATGGTTTGAATAATATGAAATATGCATCTAGAAAATGTGGTGAGGAACATAAATTCTCAAATCTATAAATTGATGAATTTATTCCTCTCTTTTGAAGGAAGAATAAGTCTCGTGAACATTATTTTATCCTCTATTACCATACACCTTCTTTTTATCATTAAATTTAAAAAGAAAAAAATTAAAAACATTTTGAAATTATTAAACTTTTTTACCTGCGACTATCATTCGAAATGAAAGTTTAATTGGGTGTCATGGTAAATATTGGAATTACCTGATTAAGAGGGGGTATTGGATTGAATTTTCTCTCTAGAATAATATAATCCTTGTAGGTAAGACTATCATGGGATGTTGTTAAATGGATCACATTGTGGGAAAAGTTCCTTAATGAGAGAAATGGGGAGAATCCAAAGGATTTGAAGAGGAAAAAATTGATTTTATGGATAACCATTGAAATCCATATATCTTGTATCAAGTGGAATGAATGATGTATTTTTGGGTAGGGAGACATTAGTTTCTGGGATTATAATTTTTAAGAGAGTTTGATATGTTTTCTTTGATGTCTGATTCTAGATACTTTGTTTTGTTAATCCATTGAACACCCTTCATTCATTTAGGATGAGCTAGATAAATAATAAGATGATATTTTACACCATATTATACTCATAGACAAGAAGGGAAAATGTACTTTTAAGTGAAACTTCTATAGGCTTCTTCTCAGTTAAATTTTATAAACCATTTATTTCATATTCTCACATTCTGGATGCATGTGGCCATTACCTTTGTTGCAATTAGATATCTCTAAATTAAAACTTTTTTCTTTGGAATGTTCTGAAGCACATGGTACCAACAGATGTATAGGTGGGTTTGAAATATATAAATATCAAATCAAAATTCCTTGTTTTCTAGAACCAATTCATAGAGTTGGCAGCACATGTGTTATTTATAAGTTCATGGGATTTTATGGTGTGGCATACAGTGGGTGTTTTTATGGTATTTTATTACTAGTATACCCATAATGATGAGTTTCTCAAAAGGTGGATCCATGGTGTGGGAAAAAATAGTGTATAGATGAAGTTAATATCTATCATATTTTCTATAGGATGCATGATCATTTTTGAGGAAAATAATGGCCCAACATGAGTGAATTTCAGGATCAATGATGGAATTGGTATCCAAAAAAGGTGGTTATAAAAAATTGGGATGGTTCTAATTCAATGAGAAATATATTGGAATTTAAAACCCTGTACCCAACTAGCCACATACTTATCTTTTTTGAGATGTGGATATGTTGAATCCCCCAAATTATTAGGATAATGCTCAAAACTGACGATTTTTGCATGATTCTAATAATGACTGGGGGAGGTTTAGTTTTGGACTTGAAATTTTATATCATTACATCTTTCATTTCTAACTTTGGGTGATGGGATTATCTTTGGGTGGATGCATGTGCTCTTCTTAAAGGTATTCAATTCTACAAGACCAGAAATATTATTCTTATACATATAGTGATGGATTATAAAATTATTATTAGCTCTCCTAATAACCAAAAATCAATTCTGTGGTCCATTTCTTATTATATATAGACATGTAGATCTCTCATTTATATTTATACAAGTGTGCATCACTCTTTCCATGAAGGCAACTAGATGGCATATTTTCTCTCATTAAAATACGATCATGATGAAGACTTTGATTCATTCTCCTATATGGATTCCATTACCCCTGAGTATGAAATAATTTTCATAGGATATTCTCTTAGACTAAATTATTTTATACCACCTCAACCCTTTTTTACATTGGTTTATATATTTAAAAAAACAATAATAATTAGTTAGTAGGTCGTACATACACATGAGTAATGTTCAAATTTTTCAATAATTGTTATGGAAAGAAGGTAAATAGCATTAATATTTATAGAATGACAATTTTATAATATATACTATACTACTTAATAATATATACTTATATATATATAATTTTTGATATGTAAAATGAATCAGATCACTTCGAGGAGGCGGTTGTCCACACGTCTACGAATGACGTGATGACTTTTTCATTGTGGGAAAATGTAATAAAGAAAATGATATATTAAATTAAAAAATGGTAATTATGTAATTAATATATTAAATATTTCATTTATTAAAACTTGGTAAAATTATACTCATCCTTAATACATTCTTTGTAATGCATGAATCGAATCAGATCGTTTGAGGAGGCGGTAGTCCACACGTTCACAAACGATGTTATCATATTCACACAAAATGGAAAACATAATGGATTATGTTATATGAAAATTTCATGATTATTAATAAATAAAAATATCATATATATCTTATAAAATTAAAATTTCCTTTATAAATCCCATCCAATAGAGGTGAAAAAGGAAGAATGAATGACATCGTTTCATGAGGCGGTAGTTTTCCATAAAAACGAATAGAAATTTCATTAAACATTTTATTGAATTGTGTATAGGTGTAGGTAAAAACATTAGAATAAAAACATATAAGTATATTTGGGATATTAATTTAATTATTGTGGCATGGAATAATAATAATTTAATTGGTGTAGAAAGAAATAAAATAGAAATTTTGGTTGATGAACGTTACCTCTTTTCCAGGTAACTCTTTTTGGCTAGCACTAAATAGATTCCTTGGAAGGAATTATGCCAATATTTTTGGATTCTATAATGAGGAAATAGATGTTTGGAGTTTATTTTTGAAGGATATGTATGATTCAAAATGCATGATAGGTGTGAAGAGAGGAGAAGAGTGAATGCACTTTCATAGTAGATGAGTGAGATTCTTGCAAATACCAAAGGGTAAACACTATTGGGGGTTTTAACATACCTCATGATCTTGAAAAATTACAAATAATTAATTAATGATGAATTATGGTTGATCTATAGTCACACCACACAATAATAAAATCATTTCTATCATTTTATCTTTAGTCTTTATGTTTTTTTTATTTTTGTTTATGACTTAAATAACCGGTTTTCTAACCTTTGTCATTCATAAAATTATAATAAATTACAGTGTTAATTAATATATAAATTGGAACAAATAATTATAAAATTTACATATAATTTATAAATTAAAAATCCCATATTTTCTGGAAATTAAATTTAACAGAAACTCATGAAACATGCAGAAACATTGTTATAACCCTAACTATGCAGACACAGTTTTTACTATTTATGGGTCAAAATGTCCATTAAAAAAGTTCAATTGGTTAGGAAATTGTGAATATTTGATATATATTAAAACTTAAAAATCACTTTTAAGGTTATAATATTTTTATTGTTTTTAAATAATTTAATACAAAATAATTTATTTAATTTAATTATTAATTAAATAATCCATGTGTTTTTATTTCATAAAAATTTAATCTAATTATATCATATATTAAAAATAAATATAAGTTTTTATTATAAAAATAACTCAATTATCTTCCAAAATAATATTTACAGCCAAACCTATGTAGCTTCTTCCATACACTAAAGCTTTTTAAGTCTTAAATGCAAGGAAGTTTTTTTTTGTTTTTTCCCTACTTATCTTGTTATATAGGTAACCTTTGTGGAATTTCATCCCAATAACTCATAAAAATAAACCCAAAGTTGGGGAGTATCGAAATATTTCTAGACAATGGTTTTTGGACATGTTTTGGGGCTTTTATACACCTTATATTATAATTTTAATCATTAAGTAATACCGTTCTTACTTTAATCACTATAATTAATTTTAATTGTTCTCTCTAATCATTTTGGAAAAAAATTAAGTCAATCATATTATAACATAAATTTTATACTAAATCCAGATACTTATATCCATTTTTTTTAAATTAAATTCACAATATAGGCTAAAATTATTTTAAAAATAATTTAAAATTAAACCCGCAGATGCTACAATATAGAGGGGTTTAAAGGGGAAAAGATTAAATAATTTAAATGTTTTTATATCCAATTTCAATGTGAAATTGAATCAATTGACTTAAATTGGATTGATTAATGTATAATTGAACTAATTATACTTTAAAAACAATTTAAAATATCATTGATCTAAATAAATAAATTAGGAAAAATGTAGTTTTCAATAAAAATGTAGTGTTTTTCACTATTCATAAAATAATCAAACCTCTCATAAAAACAAAAAAAATTAAACCAAAGTAAATTATGATATTACTATATAAAAAATATTATTATTTCAAATAAAATTTAGAAAATTTAGAAAATTTATTTTTATGAAAATTCTTCCATTAAAAGGTGATAAAAGTATCTTTTAGAAAAATACAGATTTTAAACATAAATTTGGATTTATTCTTATTTTATGAATATCAAATATATTATAGGAATATAAAAACATTATTTAAACTTGTGTAAACATAATATAGTCATCCTTATTCTCACCTTCCAATATAACATGTGGATGATGAATTCCATATTAAATAATAATATTAACAGTTTGCTATTGTTTCGTAAGACTTGGACTTAAATGTAACACACATTATCAAAGAAACTCCAAATTATGTGAAACCCAAGATAAACATGATGTTTTGTATATATCAATATAAACTATGATTTTTTTAAATAAATATATTAATTAATTTAAATAAATTATAAGGAATATATTTTAAAAAACTTAAGGATATCATAATGTCAACTAGTATTCCACCTCACCAACTCAATCATGATTTTAAAATGGTATTATGTATCAAGGTGATAACATGACCATATTACCAATACGATGATGCCCAATCCTTAGAGATATTATCTAGATCGTGATATAACTCATCTTAAAAAAATATAAATCACTATATAAGATCCACATATGATTCATAATGACACTGAGCTGTCTCTATCCAATTTATAGTCAAAAAAATATTTTATGTCATCTCTTGAACATGTATCCATCCATTTTTTGATCTATAAACTATTTACACACAATAAAGTGAATATTTATAATGAATCCCATAAAATTATTATAATAGATCCCAAAGTATCGTGGCCTGATTACATTTATTATGTGTTAACACCAACATTGGTAAATGTTTCTCCCATGATGCGCTAAAATGAATTACACAAACTCTAAGAATTAAATCCAATTATTGGATTGTTAATTAATACTATATACCTTTTATAGGATGATAATACAAACTCAATATCATTTTTTTCCAATAACAATACGGTTTTCAAAAAATGAGGCATTAATCTGGGGTCTATATCTGATATAATAGTGACCAAACCCCATGAATTATTATAATTTAAAAAATATATATTTTAGACATAGATTATAAAAGATTAATTTCATGGATAGGGATGAATTGAGATAAATAATTGAGTTGAACCGCACTCAAAAATATAGATTCATGTTTTGAATCCATCCCTCTTGGACCATCTACAAAATCCATGGCTATCTGGTCCCATTTTAGAATGGGAATCAGTAAATACACAACATACATGCTGGTTATTGATTCTCCACCATTACAAACTAATGTTTGAGGCATCTCAAGATAAAATCCACTACATCTGTTTTCATGGAATCCCACCAAAACTATTCCTTTAATTCATTATACATTTTATAAATCCCAGGGTGAAAAACCAATCTTGAATGGTGGTGGGAAGTAAGAAGTTATTCTTGAAAGGCCAAAGGAGCGATCATATAATCACTATGTCATAAAAATAAAATCCCTTATAACATTCAACCCTAACTTTTCCCCCAAAAATGTGTTTTTATGTCACAGTAACACAATTAGGATATAATTTCTATGAAACTATAACCTTCTCATCCAAATTAATAACAAAAAAAACTTGAAAGAAAATTGTAATAATACCATGGTCTAAGAATTGGAGACACATATACTCTATTAATGAAATTGGTTTCCACTATTCTAAATACTATTTATCCAATTGATAATACAAGTTCCTACTAAATGAATCCTGTATAGAGTTCACTTTACCCGATGTCTACATCAATTCAATGTTAATTTTTTTTTCATAATGGATCCATATTCATTGTATTAAATTCAAATCTCCTTTTTTTCAAAATCTTATGATCTGTAAACACTGTGAATTTATCAGCAAATAGGTAATGATATCATATCTTCATATCATGGGCCACATCAGATAATTTCAAATTCTATATTGAGTTTATTATCCTAGTAAAATATAACAATCATAATCCTTATGAATAAAAATTATTTTCTTACTAGAGAGCACATCCCAGCCTAGATCTTGATAAATCACAATAGACTAAATATCCATATACAAACACTAGAAATATGAGTATATGTTCTTATATAAGTCAAAGACTATGTTATTTAATGTATTCTTAACATTCCTCATTCTATTGAAAAATAACTCCATTCTTTTTAAAGTTATTAGTGTTTATTACTAAGATTATAAATCAAATCAGAACATATTTATTGTCCTTATAATACTTGGTAACTATGTACCTCAATGGAATTTTTTAGTGGTTTCTATGACATAAATGATTTTATAATTTTCAGATCTATAGAAACTATTTATTCATAAATTTCATGGAAATGGAAATGTATAACAAATATACTAAAATTATGCATTTATAACAATTTATAAAGACTCTATACTCGTAATAAACCCATCATTATCCTCAAGTGTTAATCATGATCTTATTTTGTCCTAGAAATAGTGAGTATATCATCAAAAAAACCAACCACAATGAAATCAAAATATCATTGACTAATTAAATTCATCAGTTCCATAAAGCAGGTCAATGCATTCATAAGACCAAAAGTCATAACAACATATATGTAATGTTCATATCATCTTATAAAACTATTATTTGAAATATCCTCATTTGGATGTCAAAATTGGGGATAAGATGAAGCTATGTACATTTATGAAGACCGAATATCTCCAATCAATTGATAAAATGGACCACAAATGTATGATAGAGGATGCTTATTCATTTTCATAACATTATAATTCATATTATAACCACACATAGTATAATATTAAAATCTTCATTCTTTAAGAAAAGAACTAGTGCTCCCATGGGGATGTCTCGATGGAATGAACCCTTTACTTTCTATATCTTCAAACAAAACATTCAATTCCATTTATTTTTTTATAATATTCAATAAGAAATAAGTTAGATATATATGTTAATTGATTGGATATCAATTTTAAACTTATATTCTATTTTGGGAGGCATTAATTAGAAATTTTTTGGAAAACCCCATGAAACATATCAATAATAGTTATAAAATCTCTATTTCTAATATCTTATAGAGATATAGAGGTAATTACTACTAATTGATAAGAGATTATTTGAACCACTAATGCCAAATTTCCTTCTTTACTAGCCTTTACACCCAAATCTCCTATAATGAGGTTCTCAAGGCCACCCATATATGTGAAAGTAACCTTTCAGGAATAACATTTGATGTGGGGAATAAATGTTATCAATAAATACATACCCAAAATCAACTCATATACATCCATATCATGGATTGATATATCCCACATAATCATTTCCCCATTAAGAATAATTGAACTAGGTTTATATATTATGGTTTGATACACTTTTTCTCCAAGTGGATATTTCACATTTAAAATGGAAGGAATCATCTCGACAAACATACCCATATTATCAACTAAAAGAGAAACAATAAATGATTGTGATACACTTATATAAAACAATGATAGAGTATTGGTATAATCTAAATTAATTATACCTATTACTATAAAAGTACCCAAATGATCACCCATGATTGTTTTCCCAACTCTATAAAATATCTTACTTGTTGAAATTTGAGATTTTTAGCCTATTGATATTGCACTGGTTTTGGCATCATGGTCTTACTAGAATCATCATGGTTATTTATATTCTTATGAATTGAATTATTATACAATACTCATTCTATCAAATAATTTGATGTATAATAAACACAAGATGTGTCTATAGCACCCGACCTTGGAGAATTGTGAAAATAGTAAAAAATATGACCAATTTTATTACAGTTGTGACATGATCTAGGTGGTAACATAAAATTTCACTTCATGTGATCAAGTTAACTACACAAAAAAGATCATTAATTACTTTTGGATCTAAGATAAGACATATAGATCCCAAGGATTGATTTTGAGGCTTTCTATAACTTAGGAAGTAGGTGTACCTCTTTCTCTTATTCCCAAAAATAGAATTCCCACCAGTTCATATAAGAATGAACATGATCCTTTCAACCTTATTTCCCGACATATCCCTTTTTTCTACAGTAGATCTGTTAACCATATTTTTATATTCCATTATAAAAAACCATCACAATATTTGAGATAACATTTGGATGTATGACTGAAAAAAATGTGTTCCATAACATATGTACATGAAAACAAATCTCAGGAAAATAGGACTAAATTCATATATTTAGCTCATAATCCATCACTCAAAGATTCTATTTACTCAAACTAATGAAATATTTTTTTATATAATGATCCAAACATTTATTAATGGAATTTTTCCCTTATTATTGTTATGTTATATACTATATAACACATATAAAGAATTTAGAGCCCAATAAAAACATTATTTCCGTGAATGAATAATGAAATAAGTAATAGTCATAGAAATTAAGCAACATATAAAGATAGATTAGTATCTTGACCCTTGGAAAAGTAACATGTCCATTAGGAATTGTAATATAGTGACTAAAATATTAACCTCACCTATAAAATTATAAATATAATTTAGGCATATTATAAAAGAAAATATGATATAATTATATCATAATATAAGTAAATACAAGTTATAAAATGATAAATTATTTTTGGGAATTCTTATAAAACATAAATGTTTACATATAATTTTATAATTAATATAATAATTTAAAATAAAATTTATTTTGAAAAAAAGTATTCATAAATTAAAATTTTTGAGTTATGAAAGATAATTTTATGAGACCTTAATAATTTTTTCAATGTGTCATTAAATTAGTTATAATTTTAAAATTGTTATATTCGAATAAATGATGATTTTAAATGAAAATTAAACTTCTCAAATTAATAAAATTATTCTCAGTAAATGTAATTATTTTTTTAATTCTACATGTCAAATAATGGTTATGTTGAATTTGTGGCATTTTTTAAAAAAAATTGATGTTTTGGTTAATAGTGAAATACTGTAACATATAGTATTTAACAAAAATAAGAATTATTGGGAAATACATGAAGTGTGGATGATGTAAGACCATAATTTAGAAATTTACTGAATTATTTTAATATATTTAGTGATAAGGCTCAAAATTTTGATAGTCTCAAGGAAAAATAATAAAATAATGAATAAAATAATGGATACACACCCCTCTCAAACCCTATAAATACAACCCCTCGCCACCTCTTCTCCTCACACCTCCAAAACATGAATATGGTCCAATTTTAATCCAATACTCTTACAAAGATCCTACCACACTTGCATGAACATTTGGCCTCAATAAAAGACCAAATCAATTTTCTTTAAGAGGTTCTTAAGGACAAGAAGTTTAAGTGGTAAGATCATCTTCCCTTTTCATTAAATTATTATCAAGATCTTTTATTTTATTATTCTATTATAATATCCCCTTATCCAAGTGGTATGATAACTATATTATCAAATATATACTATAATTTTATTATTTTAATGGAAAAATCTATCATAAAAAAAATTCTCTTCTCCCTTTTATTCTAAAAATGGAAAAGTTATCCGTGCGGTGTTGATTTATCGCCTTCAAGGATAAAAAGTTTTAATTTTCCATTAACACCTTCAACGATGGTAATAAAACTATTATAAAGGTTTAAAAACATTATAATATATATTTTATAACATTTTTTATGTTATTTAACTAACATATATACAAAATAATAAAGAAAAATTAAAATGAGTTTGTTGTGATTGAATGTCGCCAAAATTAATCTAAATGATTATAAAAAACATTTCCTATTTTGAATAATCCTAAAATATGGTAAAAAAGAATATATAAGGAAAATTAAATTTCAATATGTTCACTTACAATATATTGTTTCAATTATGGAGAATTATTCTCATATTATGTGAAATTATATACCTATATATAAGTAGATCAATAATGAAAACCAAGTAACAAAAATTCTCATAATGATGAAATTGAACTCAATAACGCATCATAATGGAAATAAATGATCTTAATAAAATTAAAATGAGTCATATACATGTATAATTGGGTTTTTATTGACTAAATAATTAATCTAATTTGATTATATTGGATATTAATGTGAATAAATAATTTGGTCATAATTTTAGGGTATTCTCAAACTAAAATTCCATTCATTTGGTTATTCATCTTTCATGCCAAATTTTAGTTTGGATATTATTTAAATATTTCTAAAATATAATTTCATTTTACTTCCCTTTATATTTCTGGGATATACATGTTTACAATATAATATTATCCCAAATAGAATATTTTTTTTTCAAAATAAATCCTCCAAAAATCTGATGTTTTAGTTCTCTTGAGGTTGTTTCTTCTTCACTCAAGATTTATGATTATTATTCTAATTATGTTATTCAATTTTTTATTTTTGGATCCAAATGTTTTAATCCGGAATGTATTGCTTCTGAAATTAACACGAAACCCATTTCCTTTCCATGGGTTCTTTTATGTCTATGATTGGTATACATTCTATGTGTCATGTATGATTATGTAAAAGTTATGATGTGATTAGTGAACCCATATTTATATAGTGCTCTGATGCATTGGATAATGTGGTGTATGACACAATATAAGGTGTAATATGAATTTAAAATTTTCTATCTTTGTTCAAAATGATTCTATTATGATTATTCACATATGCTTTTCATGAACATGATGCTAGATTTGTTCAAAAATATTTGTGATATTTTACTACAAAGATATGTTGTTTCATTTTTATTCAATTCCACATTCCATCCCAATATATAATGCTTTTTATAATTATGATTATGATCCCATTATTATTTTGTAATGATGATAATTATTCTCACCCATGTTATATTGATTCATGTTCTGATTTATCCTCTCACTTGGATTTTAGATCACCCCTTTTTTGATGTAAATCCTCAGGTGACTACTTATACTAAAGAGTACTTGAGGGACACTAAGATGCTTGAGAATAATTAAATAAATTTTTTGTTTCATTATGTAAAATGTTGGTATAGTCCTAAATTTTTTATGACAACAAACTTCTAGAACCTGTTTTTATAAAACGATTATATATTTTATCATTAAAATAATGTAATAGTAATGTAAGAAAAGAAGGGTCACTATTTTTGGTATCACAAAATTTTTTAGTTAATTTGGGAATTTGGATTCAGGAAAATTAGTAACAACCATTAGTATTGAAATATGTATATGTATGCACCTAAGATATTATTTTAGAAAAATTATAATCCTAAGGATCCTACAAGTTTCCCTTTATAGTTAATTTCACAATGGAATAAATTATTTATTCATGATTTGTTGACTTAGGTTTTATTCAAAACATTTTTATTTAATAAATTGTGTGATCTAGGATAATCTAAGAAAAAAATAAATTGGAGGGATAATGCAGTGAATGGTCGAATGAGATCCCCAATGCCTTGGGGGGTGGAGTTAAAAATTTTGTGGTGATTCTTACCCAGATATCTCTATTTATAAATAATAAAATAAATAATTTGGAACATATTCCATTCCCTAAGAGGTAAAAACTAGCTATAAAGACTTTTATATGAAAAAACCACTGGAATTTAATGGATCTTCTGATCCACTAGTCATAGAACAGTGGGACAACTCAATGGAGAAGATATTTTCTTTGGTTCACTATTTTTATATATAAAAGACGAATTGACTAGTTGTTGTTTAGATAGAGAGGTCCACCAATGGTTGGTGTTGATTAATAACATAAAGAGGAAGGATGAAATTGAATATGTTGAGTATAAAGACATTATGAAAATATTTCTTAAAATTTATTTTCCAAAAACAATTCATAAAAATATGGAGATATAATTTATAGATCTAATGAAAAAGGAATGTGAATCTATCATGACATAAGAAGAAATTTTCAAAAGGTTTTCAAGGTATGCCTCTATTTTTTATCAATAGTGACTCCAAATTATATTGATTATTTAGTGGATTAAAACCACACCATCAAAGAGGATCTATAAATTAGAAACTTTCGAGTTATAAAGAAGTTGTTTGGTGTGATCTAAAAGTGGAGATGGAGTTTGGAGAATGGTCCCATTGATATTGATATATGAAATGAAAGAAATTTTTTTAATCTGATGGATCTAATGAAAAACATGTAAAGATAAATCACCTACTCATATGTCAAAAATGTGGGAATAATCATCATGAGAATTGACCCAAATGGATAGTTAGATGCCTAAAGTGTTGGAGAGAATTCCAAAAAGATCATAAATGTTGAAGATACATGAGGAAGATGAATATGTGGTGGGATAAATGATAGAACCACCTATTATTTGACACTTAAACTGTATAGGGTTAAGTGAACTATTAAATATTGTTCCCTAAACATCGATCCCTCTAGGGTAATATTCATCTATATCTACCAAAACTAAAGAATTATGGGAAATCTTATGCCATCACTAAAAATATTGTGGATCCTGACAATGATGTGGTTATAGGTATGCTGGTTATTCATTCAAGAATACAAAACCTAATATTTTTATTTTTTTTATAAAAATTAAATCATATCATCCATGTTTAGTAGAACTATTATAACACTACAATAAAATATAAAGTTTGATTTATCTATGAGAATATAAAATGGGGAAATTATTGAATTCAATGTATATAAAACCCCTAGTTAATATTTTTGGACTAAACCTATCAAAAAATATTTTCTATATTTTTTGGTGGAATTTCATCCTAAATTGGATAGGGATTTTTTATCTTAATACAAACCAAACATCAACTATTTGGAAAAAGGTATCACTCTCTACATCCTGTGGCATCCGGTAATTCTGTTCATGTTTAAGGAGGATGATGAATCTTATTCAGAATAATCATCTCAATTGTGGATATTATTGGATAATTTTAAATTATATCTAGCTCAAATGATTGAGACAAATGAGAAAATCATGATCTATGACATAACTATTATGGGGGACTACATTGATGTTTTCACTAAATAATTGATTAGTCTTCCTCTAGATCAATATTTTTTATTCTCAGGACTGCATTTAAAAAAAGTTATGGAACTATGAGTTAATAGTGATTACCTTTGGACTCAATAATGCTCAATAAATATACATGGACTTAATTAATAGAGTCTTTAGAGATTACCTAGCTAAATTTCTAAGAGTCTTTAGTGATGATGTTATGATATACTATAAGAGTAAGGGGGAATGAGGATAATTTCTATACTATCCTAAAGACATTATGAAGGGATATAATTTGGGAAAATTATAGTAAATGTGAATTCTGGATGGAGGATATATCATTATTTTGGAATGTTATTACGATTAAGGGAATATATACGAACCATTCCAAGAAAGTTGAAATTTAAGAGCGGTCCATGTCAACATCTACAACATAGATCCCTAGATTCGTTTATCTAGATGGGTATTACCATAAATTTATTAATAATTTCTAATGATTATCAAACCCACTAACCATGATGAGTCTGAACAGATAATTTTTTTTTCAGGATCATTCAATGTGAAGACTGCATTAAAGTGATAAAAAAACGATTATCACTATACTAGTACTCATGCTTCTGACATGAGGGGAACCCTTTGTGGTATTAATCAATGCTTAAAATCAATGATTAGGTCTCATACTGACGAAAAATGATAGATTGATAGCCTATGTCTAATGTTAGTTGAAAATTACTAAGAAAAATATCTTACAGAAGATATAGAGTTGGAATATGTGATATCCACATTGAAAATATGGTGGCATTATCTATATGGGGAGAAGTGTGAAATATATACTAATCATAAGATCAAAAAATATATCACATTCAATTAGCTTAATATGAATCATTGAAGATAATTATAGCTTGTTAAGGAATATGACTTCTCAATCCACTTCCATCCTAGAAAAAAATAAAGTAGTTTATTCTCTAAGTATAAATAATCATGTAACATTATTAATGCTGAGAAAATAGAAGGATTCAATCATCCAAGATTTGAAATGGATGTACATTGGTGTTATTAAAGATCGGATATCATCAGTAATTTTTCAAATGATTATTCATCAATCACTTATGGTGAAAATAAAGGCTTCTCAAATAAATGATGTGGAAAATTAGAGGAAGGAGGAAGCTTTGAGGAAGGATAAATATAAAAAGTTAAAAATTGATGAGGAAGGAATTTTAATATATTGGTCAAGATTATGTGTACAATCCAATCTAGAGATAAATGAATATATTCCGAGTGACATAGAATACTAAACCTCATCTATTAAACAAAGGTTCACAATGATGTATCATTATCACTAAGAGGACTATTTTTGGGGTATTATGAAGAAAGAGATCACTGAATATAAATCAAAGTTCCTAGTATGTCAGCAAGTGAAGGGAAAAGGGAAAAATTATAAGGGTATTATGAAACCATTACCCATACTAACATGGGAATTTTAACACAACACCATGAACTTTGTCACCAAAATTCTGAATACATCTAGTGGAAAAAATGCTATATGGGTTGTTTTGGATCCACATACAAAGATATATAACTTTATCAAACACTTAGAGGGATTATAATTGGATAAAAATTCATGGAAATATATCATAGAAGTGGTAAAACTATATGGAATAACACAATTGATTATATATTATGGATATCCAAGATCCACCTTCATTTTATGGAAAAGTCTAAAACATGCTCTAAACACTATAATGAACTTCAAAAAATCTAATCAACCTCAGTATGATAAAAAATATTAGTGGACTATTATAATACAGGATGAGATGTTGGTATCATATTATATGGATTTTAATGAAGGATGAGACCAACATCTACCTCTGGTTGAGATCTCCTACATTAACAGTGTCCACTACAGCATCCAAATAGATACATTTGAGGCCCTTTATGGTAAAAGTTAAAGATCTCCAACATTTTGTGATGATGTCATTGAATGTAATCTTCTAGGGCCTGAAATGGTCGAATAAATGGAAGAGAAGGTGAAAACAAATTAACATCACATCAAGGTAGCACAAAGTCGAAAAAAGGGTTATTCAGAAAATCATCGATGAGACTTAGAGTTCATAGTTTTAGACATTATATTCCTCGACATATATCCATGGAAGAGTCCTTTGAGAATTGGTAATAATGGAAATTTGATTTCCAAGTACATCTCCACCTTCGAGATTCAAGATTGTGTCAGGGATGTAGCCTATCAACTAGAACATTCCCCTACCATTTATCAAGTACACAATGTATTCCAATTATGCTATTGAGGATTCTCATACTAGATCCCTCACATTTACTTAATCCAGAGGTTGTATAGTTGTAAAATAAAATCTTCTATGAGGAGCACCCGGTGAAGATCTGGGGCCATATATATAATTTCCTATGCAACAAGAATACTTACCTGGTTTAAGTACTATGTAAGAACTATAATTACAAAGAGACAACATGGGAGGCCAAGGAAATGATAAAGGATAAATACTATCACATGTTTATGTAAAATGAAATTTCAAGGGTGAAATTTCAAAAGATGGGAAGAATGTGACAACCCAAACTTTTATTAATGTAATTATTCCCTTCTTATAATTATGTTATATGGAATAACAAACATAAATAGCATAGATATCATAATAAAAATATTATTTTAATGAATAATGAATGAAATAAGTAATATTCAATGAAATTAAGAAACATATATCAACGTAATAATAACTTGACCTATGGAATAGTAACATGAAAATAAGGAATGGTAATGAAGACAATTGAATAGAAACCTAAAATATTAAATTATAAATAAAATTTATACATGTTATAAATGAAAATATGATATAATTATATCACAATATAAGTACATAATTGTTTTAAAATGAGAAATTATGTGTGGGAATTTTTAAAAAACATTAATTTTTATTTATAATATAATAATTAAAAGAATAATGTAATAGGAAATTTATTTTCATAAAATTTATTCATTAATTAATATTTTTTTATCTTATGATTATAAAATAATTTTGTGAAACCCTTAGAAAATTTTCAATGTGTCATAAAATCTGTTGTAATTTAAAAATAATTATTTTTCAAATAAATGACGATTTTAATTCCAAAATAAATTTCTTGTACATATAAAATTATTTATATATAATTAAGTTCATTGATGAATTATAGACATCAAAAAATGGTTGTTTTGAATTTTTGGGATTTTTCTAAAATAGCTGATTTTTTGTGAATAGTGAAATACGATAATTTATGGTATTTAACAAATACATTAATTATTTATATATACATGATGTATGGATGATGTAATCCCACACTACCCAACTCTCTTTCATTACTTTAATTTATTTAGTGATAATTTTCATACTATTGATATTCTTGAACCAAACAAATAAAATAATTAATAAAATAATGGAAAACACACCTCTCCTCCCCAATAAATACCACCCTCACAATGTCTTCTCCTCACACCTCTATAGCATTTAATATTGTCCAATTTATTCATAATTATCTTTCCAAGACCATCCCCCATTTCAGTGAGCCTTTGGTCTCAAAAAAATACCAAATCTGGTATCCATGTGGAGAATCTCAAGGAGAATACTTCAGGAGGTAAAATACTCTTCTATTTTATTTCAATTAGTTTTTCAAGTTCATTTCATTGTGTAAGGACCTATGTTTTTCCGAACTACAGTTTTGAGTAGTAATTTGAAATTTTGGTGTTAGATACTCGTGAGGGGTAAAATGGTCTTTTCCCTTACCAGTTGACCTCAGATAATTTTTTCCAACTCTATTGGTCCTATAATAGGGTTTTTACCCTAAGAGAGGAGTTTTGTGGAAATATGAGATGTTCTAATTTTAGCAGAATAATTAATAATTAATAATATTAAATTTACTATTAAATTATTCGCAGAGGTTTTTTTGGTGATAAATTTAAAATGGAGTGTTGTATTTTTATTATGTCTTCTTCGTTGAGTCTAAAATAAGGAGTTTAGCCTAGGTAATGCATAAACTCATATCGGGCACCAGGATCGGCCTGAGCACCTTTTTACTTTTTCTTTATTTTCTTTTCTCATTTTCTTTTTTTTCCTTCTATTCTTTCCTCCTCCTTTAACATGTCTCATGTGTTCTATCCTTCACCATGAACTAAGGAGAAATGGGAGAGGGAGATTCAGAGGGAGTTGAAAGGCATGAGAGGTACCGCTGTAGAGCCCTCGATGCGCTGAGTCGACATAAAACATCCGTTGACGGTGAAATCAACCAAATCTTCGGCGTTTTCTACCTGATGATAGGATCATTTATGTTTTTGCTATATATACCCTTTTAACATGTTGTATTAAGTTCTTAAAGCCTTATATTACTTTCTTGTGGCATCTTAAGTCCAGATCTGTTGTTTTGATGGAGAAAATGGGGGTTTCAGGGGATTGGAGGGTTTCCCCATCGAGGAACCCAGGTTGCACAACGTTTGTTCCATGGTAACAAGCTGTGTGTTCTTCCCATTCAGGGAAGAATAATTTTTCTTAAGTATACGTTATGTACTCTGACTAAACACCGTGTGGTGGGATGACCGTGTATCCATCAGTATGGGAAATAACAAGGGTTTTTTTTCAAATAGTACACACCATGTACTTTGAAGTACACACCATGTAATTTTACATATACAGACCCTATATGTTCTAGCCAGGTATATGTATACATCTAGGGGGATGTAAAAGAGTACACTCTATGTACTCTGATGTATATTCCATGTTCTTTTTCTAGCTTAGTAGTTTGGGGTATTTTTTGCCATAGAAGTCAGAATTGGGTGTGTGAGTAGTCCATTCTGAGCATTTTTTCATGTAGATCCCAATGGTGGAATCCTCTTGAAATTTTGAGGTAATATAAATGGTTTTATTGGGTTTTATATCTAAAAGGATAGGTTCATCCTCTGGTTATCAAGTTCAGTTGTCACCTTAGAGTGAGACTTGGCATGAATGATAGATTGGGTGTTCAGACCAACCTAGTTAATACCTTTGACCTGAGATGAGAAATGAGCTATCTCCCAAGACCCATATATTTGAGGAGGTTCCCCTTGTGAGGTGTTCCCTTCTGGCCTATGAGACCATGGGACCAGATTCTTCCAAGGATCTAATGAGGGATGCCTTTGCTTATGTGCTGACCTAGGGAGTCCCTTGTAGGATCTCTCTCCTATTTTTATTTGAGAGGATCCCTATTATAGGTTTCATTTGATGTTATTCATTCTAGAATCCCATATAGTATTCCTCCCTTACTCTTCACTAAGGATCTTTTGTAGGATGCATCCGCTCATGTTTACCTGGAAGATGCCAATTAGGATTCCTTCTCTATGTTTGAATTGAGGGAACCGGTGGGTTCCCATGGTTTTTCGAACCTTGATATGTTACATCATGTTTGGGTATAGATGGTTTTCAGGTGTCTCCTAAAACCCGTACCGAACTAGAAATACCATGGGGTTATGGCTGTAGTGTTGGGTTGGTAGTTCGGGACACCCTCACTTGTTTGTTTATATCTGACTTGGTTTGGATGATGCAGTAGTGGTTACTATAGGTGCTTCCTAGTTTGGTGGCTATTGAGCCTGATGCGAGGCATCTTTATTTCTATTGGGATGCCCATATGTATTTTCCGGGATCTGTATTTCTTATTGGGATACTCATATGTGCTTACCTGATATCCTGCTTCTAAGCCATGTTATTTCTGGTATTTGTTGTATACCTAGAGGTACTACATGGGACATGGCTATTGAGAGAGAATGTGTTTATGCATATATGATTATGTATATGTTGTTTGTATGACTAGAGGGGATCCCTGGTATCTGGATGCTGAGCCTTTATTGATTGTTTCCAAAGGATAGTGAGAGCATTGGACTGGGAAGACGGTGGGGGATTCTAGAGTATTTACACAGGACCGCGAGAGACTTGGTATAGTTGAAAAACCAAAGGGTTTCAGACCATGAGAGATTCCTAGGTGATCATATAATATTTTGGAGCAATGGGTATTGACTGTGAGAGCTACCCGGTGGTCGTTTATAATTTATATGATTCTATGTTTGACCAAGGGGTATTGACTGGGAGAGATACTCAGAGGTCATTAGCATTTACTTGGTACTATGTTAGACCCAGGGGGTATTGATCGTGAGAGATACCTGTAGGTTGTTACTAATTATTTGTGTGTTGTGTTATTCCAGAGGGATTCAAACTATGGGAGCTTCCCTGGTGGTGATGAGTGGTGGGCATGATTATGCCCTCCTCATCCTATGATTGGAATGATTACACTCTTCCATATTAGTCAGGATTGACCATCAGTATATGGTATCCTAATTTACAGAATTGACCATCGGTATACAGTATCCTTATTTATAGTTTTGACCATCGGTGTATGGAAATATAGTTGTGATTGGAGGCGAGTAAGGGTGAACCCACGTGTAGGATTAGTTTCCCCCTGTGGTGACATAGCTTGCTCAGAGATAAAATTCTGGCATTGGATGAAGCAGGTACATGTTGATGGGATTATGGACCCAGAGATCAACTTAATGATACATGTCTTGAGTGTAATGACATCTAGTTAAATAACCTTTTAGTTGATGTCTATATGATCAGGACTATGGACCCAAGGATTGACTGCAGATGTGGTTTCTTATTATTTGATTCACATACTCATGAATATTCATATTTTGGTATATGTGTATTGGTATGGGAATACACACATATACATATATATATATGGACATCCATGGTGGTACTTTCCTAATTAACAGGGATTACATGCCCTGGGCTCGACTGTGGTTGCATGTTTGGTTTTTACAACCTTTTGTTGTGTTCCAGTCAGGCTGAGCATGTTGTCGTTGCATACACTTTGAGTATCATAGTTATAGGTTTCTTGTCGGGGTTGCCTACTTAGATTATTTCTCACCCCTCCATGTGAACCGTGGTGTATGTGTAGACATTATGTATGTTTTTTAGGTTTATCCTGAGTTTCATGGTGGATGGGGCTGAGGTTCAGTGTTGCATGATCGAGCAGAGCGGCACCAGTGGTTCTGTTGATCAGGCTGGTGCAGTTCGACAGTGTCTGAAGATCATGTATGTGGATTGGCTCAAAGTTAGTAGTGGATCCCTATAACTTTACTTTCAGTTACTTTTGTACTTGTATCTATATGGTCTGCCTTGTGGGTGACCACTGTTGTATTATATTTCATAGTTTTTCGAGCTTTTACTGCATTTTACTATTACAACTTGTTCTATTTTAGTTGTTTCTTGCTTACACACTCTGTTTACTTTATGTTTTGTATGATACTTGTTTTTTATTCTACTTTCTACTCTAATATGAGGGAATAGTCCCCTCACTCTCACCTCTTAGGCCCTCGCTTCTAGACGGCAGCCTCTGGCATACAAGGAGGTGGACACGAGGCCTTATAGAGAACATGCTTAGAGAATCGATACACATGAGGCCTTATGGAGAACCGGCTCAGAGCACCAGTTTAGTAGCTTTCAGTTTGGGATGTTACAATGTGGTATCATATGAGTTTTCTTTTCCTAGTCATTACAATTTGGGATATGGTAGACAAGAGTATTAGGAATGTTTTGAATCCTATGATGGATATCAGACTGGTGCATTGAGAATACTTGTTCTGATAAGAAGTCATGGTTTCCAGGGGTTGGTATTGTTATTCTAATTTGTGATGTTACTGTTTTATATGATTTTCTTCTTGATCGTTGCACATGTTGTGTGTTGGTGTTTTGATTTACTAGGGATCTCTATCTCTTGGCCATCGATAAGAGGCCAAAGATGGATTTTGACTCTTGGCCGACAAATAAAAGAGGCATCTCATGCATCATACTAGCCACATAGGATTCACAGCATATAGGCCTGCATGTGTGTGTTTTTCCTGATGACTGAGACCATTAGGTTTTCTTACACATAATTTTTACATTAATCTAAGCTTATGTGGATCCACGTTGAAGTGTTTTTTTGTGAGGTTGATGACTCAGTTCTTATCAATGGTGGTAGAGTGACCCTAGTAGGTCAATATGGCATGTGACGCATTTCTTTTTAACCCCTTGTTGGGAATTGTTTCTTAGGTCTATGGTTTTCTAGTCAGATCACTGAGTATGATGTTGATAGAAACCAAGTATTTTCTTGTGAACTAAAACTTATGGGGGTATTTCCATATACGAATACCTGATGAGTGTCAGTTCATATTCTCATCTTCTAGGGTTGTGACCTCTTGGGAGCAGTTCCTTATGAGGATGCTCGAAGAGAATCATGGTCCTCATTGTCCGCATATTTCAACATTGACCCTCATTAGTCGTTGTGATCTTTACCTTCTTCTATGAGGTTTTGGGTCTTTTGTACTAGATGGTTGGACCTTGTGACCCAGTTTTGAGGCTTGTTCTACAGGGATAGGTGGAATACCTAAATAACCTTAGTTTTACTCGGACCATTGTAGGTCGATGTCTTTTCTATTCTAGGGAAACCTGTGTGTGCGTGGTTGGCCTGTGTTTTCTGAATTTTTTTATAGTTATATTGAATTATGCCCATCTTATGATTGAAGAATATTAGGTGATAATGTTTGTGTTATAGGTAAGTTGATTCCTTCAACTTTTTATTAAAGCACCTGGAATGTTTGTTTTTCAAGAATGGCTTCAATGGGTAGGGCTATTCAGGTGCCTGACCTAGTTGACTAGAATTTCTGCTATTGCTAATGTAGTTACGGCATGGGCAGATGCTCATGACTGGATCAAAGCCATATGTATGGGTTAGGTGTTTATAATACATGCTGGTTTTGCATGGAATCATTTGAATCTAAATGGGTTAGTGGCCGAGTACAAGTTGAGGACCAATGTTTTAAAACATGCATTGGGTTTGGACCCCAAGATTTGTGTTTCAATGTCCTTCTGTGGTAGATGTGACATTGTGAAATGTTGGGTTACCGTGAGATGGTTGACCCATGGCTGATTCCTGGTTAGATTTTGACGGGATGATGAGCATGGATCGGAGGGAGATAGACTCACCTTTGGTGAAATCTTAGAGTACTCTTGTAAGAGATGATCATGCAGTATCATGATTTGTCTTGATTATGCTGAGAGTGCTTCAGCCTTTTTTAGGATCCAGTTTCTTTCATAATGTTCTTCCATTTTAAGGTGGTAACCTACTGTGGTTGCGCTCTAGAAGTTGTGTAAGGTAAGAAATATGGTGGTAAGTGAACCATTGGCCATTTGAGGTTGGTTTTCCTTATTTTTATTAAACTTATGTGTTTTATATGAGATTTTGATCTCAGAGTTTTCTTTTAAGATAATGATAGGGGTATTCCTATGGTGGGGGTACCAGATCCATCTTAGTTAAATGTATTCCGTGTAGAAGTTAGTTTTTAATGCTTTGAGTCTGGTTGTTGGATAGTCCAAATAGCTTGGTTGTGCAGATGCTCAGGTTGGGAGCATGGCTACTGGTCATTTCACTAGGATTCCCGTGGATGAGAAGGTTTATGGTGGGGAGTTTGTAAGGACCTGTGTTTTTCCATACTGCAGTTTTCTACAGAAATTTTATTTTTTTTGTTGGATGCTCATGAAAATTTAAGTAGTCTCTTTACCCTACCAGTTGACCTTAGATAATTTTTTTGACCACTCTGTTGGTCCTGGAATAGGGGTTTTACCCTAGGAAAGAAGTTTGGTAGAAATATGTGTTTTTGAATTTTAGCAGAATATTTAATATTTAATATTTTTAAATTAAATATTTAATTATTCACATAGGTTCATTTGGAGATAACATTTAAAATGAGTGTTTTATTGAGATTATGTCTTCACTGTTGTGTCCATAATGAGGATTTTAGCCCATGCAAGGCATAAAATCATGTCAGGCGCTGGGGCCAGCCTAGGCCCCTTTTTTCATTATCTTTATTTTCTTTTCTCCTTTTTTTCCATTATATTTTTTCCTCCTCTATGTGCACGTCTCCTACACGTCCTCATTCACCATGAACTATGGAGAAATGGGATAGGGAGTTGGAAGGCACTAGAGGTACGATTGCAGAGCCCTCAATGTGCTAATTCAGCGTACAACATCCGCAGACGGTGAAATCAACCGAATCATCAGATGTTTCCGGCCGAAGGTAGGACCATTTACATTTTCTCCATATATCCTCTTTAAACATGTTTTTTGTGTTCTTAAATCCTTATATTTCTTTCTTGTGTCCTCTTTAGTCCTGATCTGTTGGTTCTAGGAAGAAAGTAGGGGATTCGGGTGATTGGAGGGTTTTCTAATCGGGAAACATAGGTTACACAGTGTGTGGTCCAGGGGATCACACCATGGGTTCTTCCCATTTAGTTAAGAAGAATTTTCATAAGTATACTCCCTGTAATCTGAGAGCACACCATGTTGTGGTATGGATGTGTGTCCAACCATGTGAGAAAGAACACGAGTTTTTTGGTTTTCAAACAACACACACTGTGTACTTTGAAGTACACACCATGTACTTTTACATAGTCATACCCCATATGTTCTATCCATGTATATATACACAAATAGGGGGATGGATAAGAGTAAACGCTGTGTAATCTAAAGTACATTCCATGTAATTTTTTCAGCCTAGTAGTTTGGTGTATTTTGTGCCCCAGAAGTCATAATTGGGTGTGCGAGTAGTCCTTCACAGTGCTTTTCCCTGTAGATCACAATGGTGTAATCCTCCTGACATTTAGAGGTCATCTAAATAGTGTTTGGGGGTTTATATCTAAATGTAGTGGTTCGTCCTATGTTTATCGAGTTCAGTTGTCACTTGAGAGTGAGACTTGGCATGGATAATAGGTTAGGTGTTTAGAACAACCTAGTTTATAACTTTGACCTAAGATGAGCTATGAGATATCTCCCATGACCCATTATTTTGAGGATGTTCCCCGTGTGAGACACTCCTTTCTATCCCATGAGGTCATGAGACTGGATGCGTCCATGGATCCCCTGAGCGATGCCTTTCCTTATGTGCTGACCTAGGGAGTCCATTATAGGATCCCTCTAATATTTTTCTTTGAGAGGATCCCTATTGTAGGATGCCTTTGTTGTTCTTCATTCGAGAATCACATATAAGATTCATCCCTTACTCTTTACTAAGGAACCCATGTATAATGCCTTTTCTTGTGTTTCCCAAGAGGATCCCTAGTAGGATGGCTCCTCAATGTTTGACTTGAGAGAGCCATTGGGTGCCCGTGATTTGACCAACCCATAGCTGTTACATCGGTTTTGGGTATAGATGGTGTTCGATTGTCTCCGAGAACCCATACAGAACTGGTAAGCCCATGGGGCTGTGGCTGTAGTGTTGGGTTGGGCGTTTGGGCCACCCTCACTTGTTTGTTTATATCGGACATGGTTTTGCTATTGTAGCTGTAGTTACCAAAGGTAGATCATGGTTGGTGGCTGTTGAGATTGACGGGATGCATTTTTCTTTCTATTGGGATGCCCATATGTTTTTTGGGATCTGTATTGCTTATTGGGATGCTCAGAATTTCTTACCTTAGATCCAACTACTGAGCAATGTTATTTCTGATATTTTTTTGTATATCCAGAGGAACTACTAGAGACTTGGATACTAAGCCTGAATGTGTGTATATATATATAATGATAGATATGTTGTTGGTATGACCAAAGGTGATCCCTAGTATTCGACTATCGATCCATACTTGATTGTTTCTATAAGACCCTGGCCTTAAACATTACTTAACCTAGAGATAAGTCGACAATTTTAAATTAATTCACATTGAAGATCTTTTCATGTTTAGAGATTTATAGAATTAGGTCATAATATATACATAAAATCTTTGAATATTACAACTAGACACTTCTAATCACTATACTTTTTTTCATAAAACAAAAACTCTTTAAAACGAAATATGACATCGTTTCATGTTTTAACAACATAACTTCTCTTTGATACCATCCTGGACTATATTCTTCATTATTTCCTATAAAAAACAATTCAAAACATGGGATGAGTATAAAAATATGAGTAAGGGATACATAAAGAAAGAAAACAGTTAGTCTTGGGATAACATGAAAACCATTAATACTTTATCATAAAGTATTAATTTTCACCTTTAAGAAGTAGTAAATATACCTCACTGAATATAGGATCATTAGTTATCCTTTTTGTAACCAAAATATTACCATAAATCCTATAAAAAGCAACATATAACATATAATGGTAACTTGGGACATAAACATACTTAAATAGAATAACCATATAGTCGACTTCCACATATATCACTAAATGAAATATCCATATGACCGACTTCTATACCCAATGAATTAGAGATTATATTGTAATCACACATCCTTGGTTTATCATGGAACCACCCTTCATTAAGTTTATCATGTAACCACCAGTCATTGTTTTATCACATAACCACCTGTAAAATATAAAAGTACCATTAAATAATCACAATACATAGGATATTCAAAATATCAACATTTCATTAAAAATGTTTCATTTGAAATCACAAGAAATAATTTCAAGATATTTAAATAATAAATCCATTTCAAAAACCATTTTCAATACTGAAACACCAAAAATGGAATAATGTATTTCTTTTCCTTTTAAAAATATTATGTCTTACAGAGGAATCCAAATATCAAATAACTATTACAACAACATAGAGGTTGTTGTCGCCGTATACGTTAAAACCATTCCTTTTATAGTTTAGTAAAATGATTTTTAGAAAAATTAATCCCTTTGATTGAAATTAAAATTAAAATGGTTTTATTATACACCATATTAAAGAAGGAGGTTTATATTATCAAAGTATGCCTCAGTGAAAGGAGATTGAGATGAGGTCCCTTACCTGGAGCCCAATTCGTCATGTATGTTCCTTATTCTTCCAAAATAATAAACCTAAGTAAATTTATACTTTATTAAGAACTTTTTTAAATTTTAAAATTCCTTTTATATCACTTATTACTGCATTATAAAAATTACATAATTATTTAATTTAATATCAGTTGTTTTGTCGATATTAAGTACTTGAGTAAAAAATGATCTTGTTATAATTACAAATTGTTCATGTTGTAAAAATTACATTTTCTAAATAATTTTATTAAAGATTTAAGTATCATATATATTCAGTATATATGTAATTATAATATTCCATAACATTTTGAGATAATAAATGAAATGCACCGTTCGGGGAGATGGTAAGCCGTACGTACACATGAACACTACTTTTATTTATTTGTTATATTAATGAAATGAAAACTAAATGATACATAATTATATTATAATTTGAGTAAAATATAATATATATATATGTTACATAAGTTAATTAGCTCCATACTTTATACATTCTATGTATGGCATGAACGATCCATATCACATTGAGGGGGCGGTAGACTGCACTTCCTCAAATGAAATTATCGTACATACACATCATGAAAAGAATAAATGAAGGATTTTAAATAAAAATTACATTATATTAGATAAAATATAAATATAATATATATCATATATAAATATAGTTCTATCATAATGTCCACTATGAGAGGTGGTAGGGGAAAATTGAACAATCATCGTTTTGTGAGATAGTAGTTCTCCGTATACAGAAACAATATGTTCATATCCATTAGACGGAGGTGTGTGTATGTGTAGTTATAATAATTCTCATAAAAACACCATACTATATTTATGATAATGTTTTTGTTATAAAATAATTTAATAAATATAGTTTAGGGTGTTGGAAAGGAAAATAAATGATAGAATTTTGAGAGAGGACATTACCTCAAATCGGATAACTCCTTTTGATTTAAGCTAAAAGGCCTTCTTGATTTAACTTCATCACAGGATGTGGCCAATAAGAGGAATATATGGATTTTTGGAGCTTATTTAGTAATATTTTGGATGATCCAAGGGTCTTGAGATGTGTGATTAAGGGTCATAGGTGATTCCCTCTTATAAGAGGGAGGAGGGGCACTTTAAAAAGGTATTGAAATAATATTTTATTATAAAATGATTTCCGGGTTATGATGGTCCCAAATTAATTTATTTCAAAGATATTATGCATTTTGGTTGAAATCCTCTCAACCCATAGGTTCTAGACAAGTCTATATTACACATTTAACTATTTATTTTAGCATTAACCCTTAGTTAACTAATTTGAATCTTACCTTGTCTTCTTGTATATTCATACTATATGTTTAATATAGTTACTATAAAATTACAATAGAACCTAAAGTTGTTAATTAATGAAATATTTAACATTATCTATGTAATTTGGAAAAATATTTTATTTTTATAACTATTATATCATTTTATAAAATAGTATTTGTTTTAAAAACAAATTCATGTCAATTTTTATACTGTTAATATCATGAATATTTAAAAATCCACAAAAAATGATTCTTAAAAAAAATCACTAATTAAAATATAAAAATTAATAATCATCCCTAAAATTCTTTTATTCCATGAAAAATTTCAATAAAAATTTATTTGAATATTTAAAATCTCATTTATTTAAATCAATCATTAATAAGGTAATCACTATATCATCATTTTTTCATAAATAAATTTATTTATTTGATTTATCAAAATTATATATAAAATACCATGATGTATTAAATATTTTTATCATTCAAAAAACTATTTATAGTCTTATGGAGCACTTATATAACCCCATATAAAAATTGTTTTACTAAAAGATACATGTTTATGTTACATTTTTCTTTACTTTAAAACAATTCTTATAAAATGTCATTATCAATCCCAAGTGGATCCATGGTGTCCCACAATTGACCAAAGGATTACCATGGTCGAAAATATCTCATAAAATAGGATTAGGATACATGTTACTGTAGTTTAATATTATTATAATATTATTTGTTTACCATTATTTACCAGATTTACCCTTTAACCATGGTAAATAAAGTAATTTCCGAAATTAAAATTCATAATGTATAAAAATGAAAGGTACCTATTTAAAAAAATTAGACCTAATAATTCAAAATATTAATTCATTTTTTTCAAATTAAAAACATATAATTTTTAGTAATTAATTTAAAATTAATTGCCGTTTTCGAAACCAAAAAAGCGGGTTTTTAAGAAGTAATAAATGTCGAAATATTGACATATGTTTATGTCCAATTTAAAAGTGAAATTACTTCCAAAGACCATAATTGGATTAAATGAAAAATATATAATCCAATTATACTTTAAAACCTATTAAAATTATAATCTAACTATATAAATAAATTATTTGAAAAGATAGTTTTGAATTAAAATGCAATATTTTTTCAATATTCATTAAAAATGTACGTTATCAGAAAAATACAAAAAATTTAATCCAAAGTAAACATTGATTTACAATTTCTAAAGAATAATTTTATTTTTTCAAATATAATATATAAAATTTACAAAAACTATATTTAAAAATGGTTCTCCATTAAAAGGCGGTAAAACTGCATTTTTAGAAAAATACTTCTTTTATCCAAAAAAATCCAATTTGTTCTTATATAATATCTGCAAAAAATATAAGATGAATTTAAAACATAAAATTGAATATATAAAATATATTTTTCATTAAATAAAAATCCATAAAGTGTTCTATGATTTTATAAACATAACTATTCTCTTTTAAATAGAATTTTATAAAAACCCATCCTTTATATTCAATTGATTTTTATTTCCGTTTATAAAAAAAATTAACCCATGAATCATTATTTAAACATGTGTAAACCATATTTAAAAAATCAGTCAATACTATTAATTCCCACCATTCCAAAGGCTAGGTGTTAACTATCATTTAAAATGAAAATAATATTGTTGTATTATATTTCAATATAACTCAAAGTTGTGTGCAACCTAAGATTTCAGAGAAACCAATTGGTGCGTGTAGAGTACACTATTAGAAGAAGCGTCCCATTTAGTGTAAAATTAATATCTTATTCATAAGTATTAATATAAATTAAAAAGTATTATTCAATAAATACCTGGCTTGTTACATCCTTTCCCCCCTTTGGAAATTGTAACCTCGCAATTTTAAAATTAGGCTCGGAAACTTCATTGAATGTCCCACATCAAAAAAAGAGTCAATAAAAATATCACCTGAAACGAAAGAAATAAAAGTACAATGGTTACCCAAGATAACACATACTAGGATTTTATATAGGAAAACATGGATATGGAATATAAAATAAGTGTCAAGTTCTGATGGAGATTGATAGAAAACATGATCCGGAGAAAGTTAACTACAATAAAACTATAAACATGTGATGAGTTAAATGGTCTTTGATTCCCCAGTAGGAAAAGTAAATGAACAACATTTTTTCATTATGTTCCTTTTAATAATGTTGAGGAATTTATTTATGAGATTGACTAAAAAAATAAGGAAATATACATACCTTTCAAGTAGAGTTTCATCCTTTAATAAATTTGTACCTCAAACTCATATTTTCTCCAAACGATGAGTATTCATGATGACATGGCCACACCTAAAGAGCTTGAATAAACTTATAGAGAATCACATAATCCACAAAAGATAAACTATACATTTCCCCTATCTTTATACATTAACCAAAACCAAAATGGTTAGTACGAGATCAGATAATCCCCAAAAAAGATAATCCTTTATAAAAAGAAATACTACTATTAATCTCCAAAATTCAACAAACATTACCCAATGTTCAACAAAGACCATTCAATAAAAAATTGTACTTAAAATTATTCAAAATCATTCAAACTAATATTGAAACCCAAAACTCAGAAGGATTTAATCACATAATATTCCAGGGTAAATCTTAACATTTATCTCCAAATAACATCGACTACTCTTAAAGTATCATATAGAAAGGTAATTAACCTAATAAAATGTTCTCCATGATTGGTTAATCATTTCCACAAATAAACCAAATCTCCATATGTTCAAAATAAAAACATTGATTCTTCCAAAATAATATTTCAACTATTACTCCACAAATGAAATCCCATATTATTCTATTTCCCTTAAGCATATAGTGTTCCCAAAAGAGTGAACAACTTCCAAAATGACATTTATCACTTAATCACCAAATCATTTTCAAATAATAAGGATATCCCTTTGATAAAACATAAGTTCCCCAAATCTACCTATTATTTATCCATAAAATAATTTAACTAAAAATAATTAGTCATACTTACCATGGACTTCACATAGTCTGGTGATAGGCGATAAATCCTAGTAACACTTTGGTTGCGTGTTCGATTCTCACAGCATTGTCCAATGTGACGGGTTGTCACACGATATTTGTGTTTTACTTTTTCATAAATAGTATAATTCTAATAAAATTAACAAAATGAGATAAAATTCTTAAAAATATCTATAACATGTTTTATCCTCATAACTTATTTCATACCTCACATTTTACATCCCAAAAACTAATAACCCATTATTTCCTGAAAAAAGATCACATGAACCCCAAAGGTTATCCATTATGTCCAAACAAAAAATATATAATTCTTCCCTGAATTTTTTTTCACATATCAAACCTTAGGGTTACACATACTATAAAAATTCATCCAATGTAATCCTATTATCAATACATTTAAACATATAATCATCCATATATCCATCATAACTCTTCAATTCCTAAAATGAATACATCTTAATCATCGAACATTCTTCATGATCCTTTATCCATGTTTATACATATTATTTATTTATACATATTTCCTACAAACAATATCATGCATAATGGGATATGATTTCAGTAATGTAAAAACATGATCTATGAAATAATCCATACCTTTCATATGTCATTTTTAGTTTCTTCTTCTACATTTGGAATGGAATTTGGAATTGGTAAACATATATTTTTACAATCCTACATATCCCATTCCTTAACCTTCTTTGTAGGACATCTATTTGTATAATGACTATGAAAATCACATTTATAACATTCAATAGATCCTTCAGAAAGAACTTATTTTCCTTTCCCAGAGTCAACTAGATGCTTCCTTTTTCCCTGGAAGGTTATTTATTTATGACCTTCATTACCACATATGAAACATCCTCCCGTCCCTTTGAATAATTTTCATAGGTGTTTATTTCCACATCCTTGACATATAGGTTTTTGAATATAATTGCCTTTATGATTATTACCAGAACTTCCATTGGGATTCATTTCTCGCATATATCATGCCTTAGAAAAATCACCAAGGTTCAAGTGGTCAATCATGACTCCAGATAGTTTGTTAAGAATAACCACAAGAGTTATCATTGGAGCTCCCATTTCATTCAGTTTATCATTCATAAAAGAATAATGATTTCCTTCACATTCATTGTTACTTTGGTGCCTGCTAAATCCAGCCATTTATTAAAACAAAAAATGGTCAGTGTGAGTATATCAGTAAAATCAATATATACTATCTTATGAGGAGGGTAAACAATAAGATATGATTATGTATGTTATCTTAAAATCGTTGAATTTATCTAAAATAAATATGAATCTTTATAATATGATAACCATTGTGGTTATATGAAATATGTCACTTATTCTTAAATAACACCCAAACTTCTAAAGGTATATAAACCGAACTCTGATACCATCTATATGTCTTGGGACATAAACATTAATTAATATAGATAGAAGTCGATAATTTGAATTTAATTAAAATCAATGATATTTTTAGGTTTACTGGTTTACAAAATTAGGTTATAACTTTTACATAACATCTTTGAATATTACAAGTAGAGACTTTTAATCGTTATCCTTTTTTTTCATAAAACAAAAACTCTTTAAAATGAAATATGACATCGTCTCAAGTTTTAACAGAAAAACTTTTACTTGATCCCATCATTGACTCTATTATTCATTATATCCTATGATTTTTTTAAAACATTGGATGAGAATAAAAATCTTAGTAAGGGATACATAACAAAAAGAAAACTCTTATTCATGAGATAACATGAAAACAATGAATACTTTATCATAATGTAATACTTTTCACCTTTATGAAGTAGTAAATATACTTCACTAAATATAATCTAATTACATAATCTTTTTGTAACCAAAATATTACCATAATTCCCATAGAAAGAAACATATTACATATAAAGGTAAATTGGGACATTAAAAAACTTAAATGGAATAACCATACGATCAACTACCATAGATATCACTAAATGGAATAGCCATACAACCAACTTCCATACCCAATGCATTAGAGGTTAAAACATAACCACTTGTCCATGGTTTATGGAAGAACAACCCATCATTTGATTTATCATTTAACCACCTATAATTGGTTTAGCATGTAACCACCCATAAAATTTCCAAGTACCATTATATAATCACAAAACATAGGATATTTAAAATATCAACATTTCACTAATAACGTTTCATTTGAAATCACAAGAAATAATTTCATTATATTGAAATACTCAATCAATTTCAAAAACCATTATCAATACCAAAACACCAAAAAAGATAATAATGGATTTATTTTCCTTTTAAACCATTATGGCTTATAGAGTAATCCAAATATCAAATAATTGTTATGAAAAAAGAGAGGTTGTTGTCGATGCATATGTTAAAAACATTGATTTTTTCGTTTATTAAAACAATTTGTAGAAAAAAGAATTCTATTTGAATGAAAGTAAAATTCAAATGGTTTTAATATACACTGTATAAAATAATGGGGTGTATATTATCAATGTATGCCTCAATGAAAAGAGATTGAGATAAGTCCCTTACCTTGAGTTTGATTCGTCATGTATGTTCCTTGTTCTTCCTAAATAATAAACTTAAGTTAATTTCTACATTATTAAGAAATATTTTCCAGTTTATTATTCCAATTATATCACTTATTACCATGTTATAAAAATTACATAATTATTTATGTTAATATCAGTCGTTTTGTTGATATTAGGTACTTGAGTCGAAAATGATATTGTTATAATTACAAATTGTCCATGTGGTCAAAACTAAATTATCTCTATAATAGTATTCATGATTTAAGTATCATATATATATAGTATATATTTATTTATAATAGTCCATAATATTTTTAGATAAGAAATTAAATTCACTGCTCATGGAGACGATAAGCCGTACATACACATGAACGCTACTTTCATTTATTTAAAATATTAAAGAAATGAAAAATAAATGACACATAGGTATATTATAATTATAGTATAATATAATATGATATATATATATATATATATATATGTTATATAATTACCTTAACTCAATCCTTTATAAGTTCTATGTATGGAATGAACGAGTCATATCACTTTGAGGGGGCGGTAGTCCGCACTTCCTCAAATGAAATTATCGTACTTACACATCATGAAAAGCATAAAGGTATGATTGTAAATAAAAATTATTATATCAAAGAGAAAATATAAATATAATATATATCATATATAAATATATTTCCATCATAATGTCTACCATGAGAGGTGGTAGGGGAAATCAAGCAATCATCATTTCGTGAGGCAGTAGTTCGCCGTTCAAAGAAACAGTATGTTCGTATCCATTAGATGGAGGTGAGTGCAATTTTAGTTATAATAATTATAATAACAACATTATAGTATATTTAAGATAAATGTGTTGTTATAAAATAATTTATTAAATATTTTTAGAGGGTTGGAGAAGGAAAATAAATGAAAGAATCTTGAGAGAAGACATAACCTCAAATCGGATAACTCTTTTTGATTTAAGCTAAAAGTATTTCATGAATTACCTTATTCCCAAGTCGAGGAATCTAAGTAAAAGATAGCGATGTTGGGATCTTATTTTGGTAGATTGTGGTTGAGCTAACATGATTGATTAGTGTGTGTATTGGTTAGAGGCTATGCTCTTTTATAAGAGGGAGGAGGGGCACTTTAGGAAGGTATTGAAATATTATTTTATTATAAAATGATTTTCGGTTTCAAATGGTCCCAAAGTAATTTATTTAAAGGATGAGATTTTTTTGGCTCTAAAAACTCTCAACCAATAGGTTTTAGACAAGTCTAGGTCACACATTTAACCATATCTTTTATCTTTAACCCTTAGATAACAAATCTGACTCTTACCATGACTTCTAGTATATTCATACTATATGGTTAACATATTTACTATAGAATGCCAATGGAACCTAAAGTGGTTAATTAATGACATTATCAACATTATCAAAGTCATTTGGCCAAGACTTATATTTTTAGGCATATTATATCATTTAATAAATTAGTATTTGTTTTAAAAACTCATTTATGTCAATTTTTATACTATTAAAATCATGACTTTTTTAAAATCCATATAAAATTTATTCTATCAAAAAAACTTCATCAATTCAAATATAATAAGACATAATCATCTATAAAATTATTTTATGGCATAAAAAGTTTCAAAATAAATTTATTTTAATATTTATAATCTCATTTATTTAAGTCATTCCTTAATAAGGTAATCACTACATCATCATTGTGTAATAAATAAATAAATTTATTTAATTTTAAAAAATTATAAATAAAATAAATGATGTAGGGAATATTATTATATTTCTAATGAATATTTTTAGTCAAAAATAGAACTTAAATATAACTATATAAAAATTGTTTTAATAAAAGATACTGTTTATTTACATTTTTCTTCACGTTAAATTAATTCTTTTAAAATGTCATTATCACTCCCAAGTGAATCCAAGGGGTCCCAAAATAGACCCAAGGATTCCCATGGTCATAAATATCTCATATAATTGTATTAGGACACATTTTAGTGTAGTTTAATAAAATTTTAATATTATTTTTTTACCCTTATTGACCAGATTTACCTTTTAACCATGGTAAATAAAATAATTACTAAAGTTACTATTCATAATGAATAAAAATAAAAGGTACCTATTTAAAAATTTTGACCACTTGATTTCAAATATGGAATCCATTTTTCCAAATTAAAAACACATAATTTTTCATAATTAATTAAAAATTAATTCCCGTTGACGAAACCAAAAAGCTGGTTTTTATGAAGTAATAACTATCAAAAGATTGAGATGTGTTTATGTCCATTTTAAGGTGAAATTACATCCAATGAACATCATTATATTAAATGATAAAAATATAATCCAATTATACTTTATAACCAATTAACAGTACAATCTAACTATATAAATAAATTAGATGAAAAGACAGTTTTGAATTAAAATGAACTATTTTTTCAGTATTCATTAAAAAATGAACATTATTAGAAAAATACCAAAATTTCATCAAAAGTAAAATTTTATTTACATATTATAAAGAATAAATTTATTTTTTCATGTAGAACATATAAAAGTTACAAAAACTAGATTTAAAACTACAAGAAAACCACCGCGAAAAAACCGCCGCTAAACGGCAATTTTTATTTATTTATTATTTTTAATTTTTTTTAATTTTATTCGAGGATTAGCGGTGGTTTTTTAAAACACCGCCGTGAAATAGCGGCGGTTTCGGTAAAACCGCCGCGAAATGAAATGAAAAAAACAAAAAAAAACAAGAAACCCCGAAATCACTAAAACGACCATAACTTTTGATCCGGGCGTCCGTTGAAGCACCACGACCAGTCAAATCGAAGCTCATGAAGAGATGTAGAGGAAAATATAATCAAAACTATAAGACGGTCTAAGGTGTGAAAGATATTAGAGTTATAAGAAAGTTGAAAAAAGTTCTCCAACTTCAAACATCCATAACTTTCACTCCGGGTGTCCGTTTGGGCTCTACCACATATCAAATCGAAGCCAGCGAAGAGAGAAATGCAATGAATCGACAAAAGAAAGCTTCTGTTGTGTTTTTCGACCCCAAAAACCCCTCTAAAGGGCTCCAAAACCCTGTTTCTGTCACCGGTGTCCCGTCGAACTTGTCTTCAAACAGACCTAACTTTCGATCCGCGTGTCAGTTCAGCCTCCTCCACCTCCTAGATCATAACTCGTTCCATGAGCTTCAGTTTGACTGGTCACGACGCCCACATGCTTTCCTAGATCATATGTTATGACCTTTTTAGTGGGTATCAGGTTTGTTATGTTTTTCAATGCCTCGTTTCTAGCACCCGTTCCTCGTCAGCTTTTTTTTAAATGGTTCTAACATCTGATCCGCCTGTCCATTCGGACTCTTTCACCTTTCAGGTCGAAGATCGTTTCAGGATCTTTGATTTGACAGGTCGCCGATCTAAAACGGACTCTCGGATCATAAGTTATCTCCGTTAATGTGAGTCCAATGTTTTTGTCTCTTTATGACTGTTTTGACGGGTTTTAACGGTAGCTCCATTTATTACTGTTTATTTGGGTTTCCATGACTTGTTATCTTTATCAATGGTTTTTTATGGGTTATTATGATGATTATATTGAATTATTAAACAGTTTTCCAGAGTTGTCACGAGTTTTCATGCGTTCTCATTTTTTCTAATGCCTCATTCTTCATATGCTTCTCCATCCTTTTTCATGCGTTTTCAGGATTTTTCATCCCTTATCACGTCTTTTCATACTTTTTCATGTGTTTCCTTTATTATTTATTATTTATTATTTATTATATATAATATACTTTAATTTATTTATTATCTATTATTTGTAACTGGTTCTTTTTTATTTATTATTTATATTTATTAATTATTTATGTTTATTTATTATTTAATATTTATTATTTATTATTTATATTTATTTATTATTTATATTTATTTATTATTTATTATTTATTATTTATTATTTATATTTATTTATTAGTTATTATTTATTAGTTATTATTTATTATTTATTATATATTATTTATTATTTATATTTATTATTTATATTTATTTATTATTTATTATTTATTATTTATTATTTATATTTATTTATTAGTTATTATTTATATTTATTTAATATTTAATATTTATATTTATTTATTATTTATTATTTATATTTATTTATTATTTATTATTTATTATTTATATTTATTTATTATTTATTATTTATTATTTATATTTATTTATTATTTATTATTTATTATTTATATTTATTTATTTGTTATTATTTATTAGTTATTATTTATTATTTATTATTTATATTTATTTATTATTTATTATTTATTATTTATTATTTATATTTATTTATTATTTATTATTTATATTTATTTATTATTTATTATTTATTATTTATTATTTATATTTATTTATTAGTTATTATTATTTTTTTATTTTTTTATTTATTATTTATTATTAAATATTTGTTATTTATTATTTATTTATTTAATATTTAATATTTAATATTTAATATTTATTATTTAATATTTATTATTCATTATTGATTATTTATTATTGATTATTGATTATTGATTATTGATTATTGATTATTGATTATTTATTATTTATTTCTATTATTTATTATTTATATCTATTATATATTTATTATTTATTATTTATTATTTATATTTATTATTTATTATTTATTATTTATATTTATTTATTTATTATTTCTATTTATTTATTATTTATTATTTATTAGTTATATTTATTTATTATTTATTATTTATTATTTATTATTTATTATTTATTATTTAAATTTATTTATTATTTATCTTTATTTATTATTTATATTTATTTATTATTTATTATTTATATTTATTTATTATTTATTATTTATATTTATTTATTATTTATTATTTATTATTTAATATTTATTATTGATTATTGATTATTGATTATTGATTATTGATTATTGATTATTTATTATTTATATATATTATTTATTATTTATTATTTATTATTTATTATTTATTATTTATATTTATTAATTATTTATGTTTATTAATTATTATTTATTAATTATTAATTATTTATTATTTATATTTATTTATTTATTATTTATATTTATTTTTTATTTATTATTTATATTTATTTATTATTTATTATTTATACTTATTTATTATTAATTATTAATTATTAATTATTAATTATTTATATTTATTTATTATTTATATTTATTTATTATTTATTATTTATATTTATTTATTATTTATTATTTATTATTTATTATTTATATTTATTTATTATTTATATTTATTTATTATTTATATTTATTTATTATATATTATTTATATTTATTTATTATTTATGATTTATGATTTAATATTTATTATTCATTATTGATTATTGATTATTGATTATTGATTATTTATTATTTATATCTATTATTTATTATTTATTATTTATTATTTATATCTATTATGTATTTATTATTTATTATTTATTATTTATTATTTATTATTTATTATTTAATATTTAATATTTAATATTTAATATTTAATATTTATATTTATTAATTATTTATGTTTATTAATTATTAATTATTAATTATTAATTATTAATTATTTATTATTTATTATTTATTATTTATTATTTATATTTATTTATTATTTTTTATTTATATTTATTTATTATTTATTATTTATTATTTATTATTAATTATTAATTATTTATTATTCCTTATTTATTATTGATTATTGATTATTGATTATTAATTATTGATTATTGATTATTGATTTATTATTTATATATAATTATTATTTGTTATTTATATTTATTTATTATTTATTATTTGTTATTTATTATTTATTATTATTGAGCTTATATCTATTATTTATGTAATATTTGTTTTTTCAATTAATATATATAAGTATATTAAATTCTGTTTATTAACCACATGACGAGCTTGCTGGAGTGGTAAAATCTTTGGAAAATATGCAAGAGGTTAGGGGTTCAAATCTCACGAAACGCAGAATTTCTTTATATTGCATAGGATGTGAATGTGCATGTGCATGAGATGTGCATGAATGGATAAATAAAGTAAATAAAATAATACGAAATAAAATAAATAAAAAATAAATACGAAATAAAAAAATAAAAAATAAATACGAAATTAAATAAAATAAATAAATAAATAAAATAAATAAATAAATAAAATAAATACGAAATAAAATAAATAAAATAAATAAATATGAAAAATAAATAAATAAAATAAATAAATAAATAAAATAAATAAAATAAATAAATAAATAAATAAATAAATAAATACGAAATATAAAAAAATAAAATAAAAACGAAATAAATATATAAATAAATATGAAAAATAAATATATAAATAAATACGAAATAAATATATAAATAAATACGAAAAATAAATATATAAATAAATAAATAAATAAATAAATAAATAAATAAATAAATAAATAAATAAATAAATAAATATATAAATAAATATATAAATAAATATATAAAATTAAAAATTAAAAAAATTAAAAAAAAAATAAAAAAAATAAAAAAACCACCGCTAAAAAACCGCCGCGAAACGTTCTGCGACGATTTTGAAAACTGCCGCGAATAGTTTCCTAACGCACAATTTCGCTGCGGTTTTTCAAAACCGCCGCCAATCGATTTAGCGGCGGTTTAAACCACCGCAGAACGAAAAAAAACCACCGCTAAATGCCTTTTTTGCCGTAGTGTAAAAAGGGTTCTTCATCAAAAGGCGGTAAAACTACATTTTTAGAAAAACACTTCTTTTATCCAAAAAATTCAATTTGTTCTTATATAATATCTAGAAAACATATAGGATGAATTTAAAACATTAAATTGAATATGTAATAGATATTTTCCATTAAATAAAAATCCATAAAGAGTGTTATGATTTTATAAACACAATTATTCTCTTTTAAATAGGTATTCATAAAAAAACATCTTTTATATTCAATTGGTTTTTATTTCCGTTTATAAAAAAATTGGTAAGCAATGAATCATTATTTAAACACGCAAAAACCATATTTCAAAATTCAAGTGACACTATTCATTCCTTCCATTCTAATGGCTATGCGTTAAATACCATTTAAACTAATAATAATATTATTGTATTATATTTTGGTATAACTCAAAGTGGTGTGCAACGTAAGATTTTGGAAAAATCCATGGTTGTGTGTCAAGTACACTATAGAAAGAAGCATCCCTTTTAGCATAAAATTAATATCTTATTCCTAAGTATTAGTAGAAATCAAAAATTATTATTCTATAAATACCTGGGTTGTTACAGTTTCCAAAGGACTATGAGAGCCTTGGACCAAAAACATTGTGGGTGCTTCCAAAGTATTTACATAGGACCATGAGAGACTTGGTGTAGTTGACTGACCAGAGTGGATTAGACTGTGAGAGCTACCAAGGTGGTCATATACTATATTGGAACTAAGGAGTATTGACTCTAAGTGCTATCCAGAGGTCCTTTATAGTTTATATGATGTTATGTTAGACCCAACAGTTATTGACTGTGAGAGCTACCCATAGGTCGTTAGCATTTACTTGGTACATTGTTGGACCTAGGGGGTATTGACTGTGAGAGATAGCTAGAGGTCGTTACTAATTATTCTGGTGCTATGTTAGACCTGATGGGTTCAAACTGTGAGAGATTACTTGGTGGTGACGACTGGTGGGGATGATTACGCTCTAATCGTCCTATGGTTGGAATGATTACGCTAATCTAGATCAGTCAAGATTGACCTCTGATATACAATATCCTTTTTTACAGGACTGACTGTCGATATATGATATCCTTATTTATAGGGTAGGCCATCGATATATGTAAATCTAGTTGAGATTAGAGGTGAGTACGGGTGAAACTAGGTGTAAGATCAGTTTCCCCATGTAGTGACATTTCCTCCTCAGAGATATAATTCCATAATTGGTTGAAGCAGGTACATGTTGATAGGATTACGGACCCAGAGATCGAATTAATGATACATGTATTGAGTGGCACAACGTCTAGAACAATTCCTTTTCACAAGATGTCCAAACGATCGAGATTATGGAACAAATGATCGAATGTTGAAGTGTTTTCTTATTATTTTATTCACATACTCATGAATATTCATATTTTTGTATATATGTATATGTATGGGACTAAAAAGTATACATTTATACATATGGACATCCATGGTGGAACGTTCCTAGTTGACAAGGAATATAGACCCTAGATTCAATTGTGGTTGCACGTTTGGTTTTAACTACCTTTTGTTGTGTTCCAGTTAGGATGAGAACGTTGTGGTTGTATATACTTTTAGCAGCATAGTTATAGGTTGCTTGTCGGGTGGCCTACTGAGATTATTTCTCACCCCTTCACACAAACCTTGGTGTATGTGTAGACGTTATGTATGCTTTTAAGGTTGAGCATGAGTTTCATAGTAGATGGAGTTGATGATTAGTGTTGCATGATTGAGCGAAGCTCCTAGAGTGGTTCTACTGATCAGGCTGGTGTAGTTCAACAGTGTCTTGAGATCGGGTATGTGGATTGGATTGAAGTTAGTAGTTGAGCCTTGTAACTTTAATTTAAGTTTATTTTTTAATTTGTATCTATATGGTAAATCCAGTGGGTGACCAGTGTTGTATTTTATTGCATAGATGTTCAATATTTTACATCATTTTACTATTATAGCTTGTTATATTTCAGTTTTTTATTGCTTTCACACACTGTTTACTTTCTATTGTGTATTATACTTCTATTTTTATGATATTTCTTACTCTGATATGTGGGTATTGTCTCCCCACAATCACCTACTAGTACCTCACTGCTAGTTTGAAGCCTCTAGAGTACATGGAGGCGTTCTTGTGGCCTTTTGGACAATCGGATCGGAGCACCGACGCGCTTGAGGACCTGTGGAGAACCAACTCAGAGCATCAGTTTAGTAGCTTCTAGGTCCGGATGTTACAAAATTATTATTCTAAAATCATATCCCCTCATCTAGGTGTAATGATAAGTCAATTATATCATATATAATATAATTTTTATGTTAATGGAATAATATATCATCATACCCCTTCTCCTGTCTACTTTATTCTAAAAATGGAAACATCATTCATGTGGTGTTGAATTAGCGTCTTTGAGGATGACAAGATTTTATTTACCTTTACCACCTTCAAGGATAGTCATAAACCCATTATAATGGTCCAAATAAATTCTAAAATATATTTTATAACATTTTTTTCTAGAACTTTTATCTATACATAATATTAAATAATAAAATAAACATAGTTTTTTGTGATCAAAATCTACCAAAATCAATCTAAATGATTATAATTAACATTTTTTCTAATGAATCATCCTCATGTCTAGAAAAAACTAATATATAAGAGAAATTAAACTTATCTAAGTTTACAAAAAATAAACCATTTCTATTATCTATAATTATTGTCATCTTACATGAACTCTTACATTGTATAGAAGCAAACCGATTATGAAAACCAAGAAACAAACACTCTTAGAAAGGTGGAATTGAACACTATAATTTATCATAAAGGCCATAAATTCACACAATCAGATAATAATTAATCAAATAAATGTATAATAGGTTTTTTATTTTTTATTTAATTAAAGTAAATTTATTACCTAGGTTATTAATGTGTGCAAAGTATTTGGACACATGGTAAGGGGATTCTCAAACCCAATTTCCTTTATTTGGGTTATTACTATTTTGTACCAAATATCAGTATGGATGTTGTTTAATATTACTCAATTATTATTACACTATACTTACCTTTACATTTCAAGGATATAAATGTTTCCAATTAGATTTTATGAAAATTTCAAATATTTATACTAAATAACTCTTCCTACAAAAAATAGTTGTTTTACTTCTCTTGAGATTTATTCTTCTTCAATCAAGATTTTTGACTCTTATACCAAGTATGTTATTATATTTTTCTTTTGGGAACCACAAGTTTTATTCATGGATTTATGCCTTATGATATTATTATGAAACCAATTTTTATTCCATGGGTTATTTTATGTCTAATATTGATATAATTTATATGCAGAAGGAATGATTATGTAAATGTTATGATGTGATAGGTGCATCCAAAAATATATAGCAATCCAATTCATTGGGTAATGTGATGTATCTCATGTGATAAGGTGCAATATACCTGAACATGATGTTATTTTTTTTCAAAATAATTATTTTATTATTATTAACATGTGTTTTACGGTAACATTATGTTGTAGTTCTTTACAACTATGTGTTGTATTAGAGAAAAAAGAAACTATATTTTATTTTTATGCATTTACGCATTCCATGACTTTATAAAATTCTTCATATCATGATTATGATGATGGTACCATGAATACGTCATGATGATGATTATTATTCTCATGGATGTTATATTGATTCATGCTATTTTCTATCATTTTACTAGGCATTTGGAACACCCATTTAATTTAGGTACATCCTCAGGTGACTACTTATAATAAGGAGTAATTGAGGACAACTAAGAAGAAATTAAAGAAGTAATTAAATAATAGTTATGTTTTATTGTGTAAAATTAATCTATGGTCCAAATTTTCATAGGACACTAAACCGTTGGATCCTAGTTTTTTAAAACTATTAAATTTTTAATATTTAAAATGATGTAATAGTAATGTAATAAATTAAGGGACACTATATTCTATTAATTTAAATGTTGTGATGATATATGTTCTTGTTAAAATATTGTTTAAAATCCACCCATTTCATTCTTGAGTTCAATTTATCCTAAACTATTAACTCCCACTAATGGTGTTACAAATACTCCATTATATAAATTTACAACATCACATTTAGCTCTACTAGTGTCCAAATAAAATCCATCATTTGATTCACCATTTTCAACCATATATAATATTTATATGGTTCTGAATCCCAATAATAATAGGTGGATTAATGCATTTGAACAAAACAAAATTTTCCAATTTCTAAGGTTTATCCTTACTATTACACCTATACATCACATAGAAATAACAAAAAATTCCATAAATTAATTTTTGTTTCACCTATGGCTATGGTGAAGCAACATTCTTAACAACCTCTTCTAGTTTGTTTATATGACCCCTACTCACTTCCATTCAATATATCCAGCAAAAAAACATGTTTATTATCAATCATTATAATATAAATTATTTCTAATTAAAATTTACCACATAAACACATATTATAACATATAATTAAAAAATTTAACCATCATCAACATTTCATAATTTTTAAAGAAATGTAAAATAATTTTATTCAAAACATAATTTTTTTATTTTTAAAAAACAATATTTTTTTTTCATTTCAAAAACTATTTTACTCAAGATGAAAAAATTAGTAAAATTGGTAATTTATACTATAAATTCATGTTAAGAAACTATCATCAGCTAATCCCATGATGATGAGGTGAAAAATCACCAAGAAGTGTCTAAAAACACTCAAGTTCCCAAGATCCATGGTAACATGAACTTCACTATAAATAGGTTCGATATGCCATTTTATACTTTACATTTCATATTATGATATTTACACTCCTAATACATTCTTAATAGAAAGACTAATACTATTATCTAGTCGATTATCTAATAAAAATGACATCATTTACTATGTTAAAGACTGAAAAATGGTGACACCATTTTTTCTAAAAAGATTGATAGAATGAACAAAGATGATACCATTTGTAACATCATACCCCTCCTCATTATATTGAGTAGTTTTGAGGGTGATTCATGCCATTTGGTGACACCACCAAGATACCAAAGGGTTATATAAATTCCAAGGACCTCAAGAACATTTGTTGTTTGATTTTCTATTTTAATGATAAAACATCGAATCCACAAAATAAATAACCAAAAAATAATCTATATGATTCATGAGTATAAAATAAAACTCAAAATATAACCAAACCAAAATACCATATCAAATTATAACTAAAAATAAATAAATAATCAAGATGATAAAAAAGGAAACAAAAATTAAAAGAGAAAATCACAAAAACTAGAAACGCCACACCCTCTCTAATCTGTAACTCTATATTCTATTCTATGATATCAAAAACCTTTACTAAAAAATTGAGATACGTTACATTTACCGATGTATCTATAGATTAACATTTCACATTTAAAATAGTACCAATGTTGGGGTGATTCTAAAATTAATATTATTTTCCAAATTTCATTGAAACTAAGACCATTAGGAAAACATTTGTTAGAATTATTTATAAAATAGTTTAAAGCATTAAAAAATTATTATCAAATCCAAAAAGATTTTTCTAAAGAAAATACCAACAATGCACATAATGCATCTATAATTTTATTGGGTATACTCTTTTAAATGTTCAAAAACACAACATACACTCACACATGATTTTGGTATTTCTATTGATGGTTTAACATCACATATATACTTTGTCACAATTTAATAGTGGTGAATCAAGACCATAACCCATATTATAAAATAAACACCAAATCGGTTATTCCAATAGCAATTCATAACATTTACCAAAAGTAATATCCATGAAAACCGTTTAATTTTTTAAATAATTTAAAAATACACTTTAAATGCATCAAAACCAAACCATAATTTTAATGAATCATTCTAATCATTTAAACATGGGGTTTTCTAAAAAACAATTAACTTTCAAAAATTTCCTAGGCAATACAAAAATAATATTTCCATAAATAGTCACACTATAAAATTTAAACAATTTGATGAAAATAATTTTATTAAAACTAAGGATTAATGTTCTAAATCAAGGTTAGTCGAGAGATAAGCCATATACCTTCCAAACATTGGTTAAAGCAAAGAAAAACACAAAAGACATCCTGATTCAAACACAACACAAATTACCTTAACTAGATCAAAAAATATTTATTTATTAAACCACTCATATCCCATATATCTATCTATAGAAGACTAGATGTATGATTTTAATAGAGATAAGACCTTGGATCTAAGAATAATGGAGAATAAAAGACATCCATAGATGAATATGGGCCTCAAAAACATATGATTTTTTAATTGATCACTTTTGAATCAAAGGGGATCATCTCTCATTCCATTTTTGAAAAATGAATTCGATTCATGAGTGGATTATGGAAAAAATAATGTTAAATTGGAATAAATCGAGTTAGATACAATATTTGAGGGTGGATGACTATACGCCATATAGTTACACTTTATGGTTTGTCAAACTATATGCTAACAATGAAGTGTTATGATCTTAAGGCCATATATGGCATTATTATATCACACAATTATAAAAAACATGTTCCAACTAGTATTTTATCTCTATTTCAAGATGAACAGTTTCTCAAAGGAATTTTCATGTTATGTCCAATCTATGTTCTAGTTTTTCTCCTTAACAATGTCAATTGATTTCCCTTAAAAGATTTACTAGAGATGTTGTACAGTTTACACTAACCATGCATAAACCATGAACCTCTAGAAATGACACCAAAACATGGAAAACCCCCTTGTAACCTCCAAATACATAACCTGAGAATTATATAGACTCAAAATAGGTGAATAAAATTCTATGTACTTGAAACTAAGGGTGGTACATATTAGATAACATTTAATGTTAAATTATTCTTCCATTTGAGGTTATTGAATTAATTTGGGATATATGGTCATTTATTTATTTATTTATATATCTTAAACCTTTTGTTTTATTATTCAATTTATGAGGTTAATATAATCATAAAATTAGTGGTATTATGTTACTTTGTTCTAACTAATTGGTGTTTAATAATGATTGGGGTATAATTGTTATTCATTTATAGACAATATGATCTGTTAAAATTAATCATTAGTGCTTCAGGTATAAATGTTTTTAGATATTCATTCCTTAGAGTAATAGGTGATTTTGAAATTGATAAAAGAAAAATGAAAAAAAATAAGATAGTGTTTATAAATAAAAAGATATCAAGTTTGTATATTTTATTATGTTATCTATCTTGATAGTAAATTAATTTGTTAGATATATGAAAAAGGATATTCAAAAAAATTATACTGTTATATTCCTATATGATGAATCTATTGTATTCTAATTCATCACATATTTAAGTTTTTTTTGTTGTTAACATTAACTTGATAAATCAATTTATTATGATCAATGATCTCTATCACTATCCATAATTATTTACAATTAGAATCCATGCCCATATTTTTGCTTCCCACAAATGTTCACCTATATGGAAACCTATTAATGTGTTATTTCAGATGACCATCATATATCTCTTTACCTCTTTTTAGAAGATTTTTTATTAAACCTTTTATTAATGTGGGACTATGAGAAATTGAATTTTCAATGGTCAAAGACTTAATTACAAAGAAAAATATTAAATTTCAAGGAATAAATTTATTTTAGGGATGTATAATGTAAAAACCATTGATTTTAGAAAAACACCATGTTTGATAGCTTGTACTACACAACACAATGTTGTTAAATGAGATACAAAATTTTAATAAAATATTTTTATTTAAATACGATCATTACAACATATCCATAAATTTTTTTGGTATGAATATTATTAGTGACTTTATGAAATATAAGAAATGATTTTAATTAATGTAATTTTTTTTATAAATTCTAAGGGAAGAAGGAGTCAATTTTTTTCATAATATGTTTTATTAAAAATGTTTTTTTGGATAAAATATTATATTGATTTTCTATAATGGTGGTATTTTTTATTTTATATGATGAAGTTAATTTTTTAAATTGGAATATCAAAATTATCTTCAGGTAGTTGTTTTTGATTTTTTCAAATAAAATATTTTTTTAAGTGAATACAGGAAAAACCGAATTGTTAAACAGTAATTTATTTTTAAAATATTATGTAAATTAAAAGTCTTATTATTATTTAATTTTATTATATATTATCTTATTTATTATATATTTATATATAAGTAAATTAAATTCATTTAAATAAACATTATATTATATTTTATAATCTAATTATTCTTTGGATTATGAATACATTTTTTAAAACTATTTTAATGTGCATATTTTTTCCTCATTTTTAATAATTAAAATATACCATAATAATGAATGGTGTGAATGAAATAAATTGATTATATACCAATATTATTGAATTTAAATTCTTATAATGATGATGTTTATTCATACATTTAATATTATAAATACATTTCCATTGAAAATTAATTTTTTCATCAAAAATATCTTTTCATCACACTTGTAGGGTTTTATTTGAAATTAAATTCGGTAACTTATATGAATTTATTTGTAGAAAATTGATTTCATATTTTAAATCAAAATTATTTATATTATATAATAAGGAAAACATAATTTTTTTATCATAAGAAGTAAAAAAATATTAAAAAATGTAAAGTGGATAGAATGTGATTAAAATAGATATTTTTTTATCATAATTGATAAATGTGATTAAAAATAGATGTAAAGTGGATAGAATGTATAAATCATTTTTTTGATTTAGAACTGTGGCTTGGGATTTTCTCTTCTATACTCCACTATTAATCAATTTTGGAGTCACTTGTCTTGATATTGAATTCACATAATTGAATGTTTTTGGGTATTTAAATAATTGAATTCCTAATCAATTATGAAAGGGCACCCATACCCACATATATTCACACCTCTTAAACCATTTTTGTAACACACCATTTCTTTATGATATATTTCATTTTTTATGAATTCAATATCTTCGATTGCTTTTATGAAACACAACCATGTGACTCAATTATAGTATACTAGGATTCAATTTTGATAACACTATAATAAAAAGATCATTTTAATATTTAGTTTCTGAAAAATTATAATTTGATATGTTTAATATCAACCTGAACAAATATTGAGAATGTAAGCTTAAATGAATTTTTTATGTTATCCCTTAAAAAGAACATTTTTTTTAATAAAAAATATATTATTTAAATATTCCTCCATTTATTTATAATAATTTTACTATTATGTGTTAAATTAAAAATTAATTATCTATCAATATTATTGATATCAATATTAAAACATATGTATTTAAAGAGAGATATTCTTTGGAAAATATTTTTTTAGAAAACCTATTTTATTTAAAAAGTCTTAATGTTTTCCCATTTTAATTGATCAAAATAATATATAGTGGTGAATCATTTAATTTAAATGGATATATTATATATCTAAATATATGAATTTAAATCTATTTAATAACGAATAACAGTTATATAGTTAATATAATATTTTTTGTGCTCCAAATGTATTTCTTTAAAACTAACTTTTCGACATCATTTATCGGTTTATCATCAAATTAAAATTTTACAATATTTTAAATTGAATTAGGTAAAATTGATTAGATGTATGAATATAGAATAAATAATATTATATAATATGCTGAAAATTATTTTTCCCAAAATGAATAGTAAAAGTACTAAAAACTAATTAACTTTGTTAAGGTTAAAACAAGATTACTAGGGCTTTAACTTAGAATATAAGGGATATAATGGCATAAAAACTTGTATAATTCATATGTTTTAGTCATATTTCTATAATATCACATCTAAGTTTGGGTAATGAGAAATTTTGGGGCATTTTTTTCATGTTAAAATGTGTATACGATTTATTCTTTTAAAAAATTAAAAGTGAGTCCTCCAAAATTATAAAAGAGAACTCCCCCTCGATTTTTCTCACTTCTAAACCCTTTTGGATTGACCAAACTCTCAAAAATATATCCCCAAAATCATTATCCAATTTCTATAGGTGTTTTTATGTTCAAAAGACAAAACCTAGGGTCCTTAAGATGAGATCTAAAGGAGGTTTCTGTGAGAGAATGTAATCGTCTTAGTGAGGATATTTGTTTTTCTTTGTCCTTTTATCTCCATTAATTATTTATAAAAATTTAAGATATAAAAACAATAATATATCCATACACTAAGATTTTATTCATTTTTTAATAATATTTATCCATTTAAATCTCCATTAAATGGGAATCAAATCCATTTCTTTAGTGTTCCATGGATTTACACATCGTGAATTGATGTAATTTTTATTCCATTACTAACTCATATAGATTGTCAAAATGATCAAAATAATGAATATATATGAAAATTATGAAAGGAAAAAAACTATGGTAAATTTATATATTGTAAAATTAATTATCCTTTCACCCATTGATAGAATGATATAATCTATCATGTGTATGTATAGCGTACCATATCCACAAAGTGATGCGATTCATTTTCGTTGTCTATAATTCAACAATGGTTACAAAAATGTTTCCAATGACTAACTATTGTAACACCCTGAGATTTTATGAGAAATATTTTTTTTATGTCTTATGTTATACAAAACACCAAAGGAATCTTTTACAACACACAATACTGACTTGGCTTGCATTACATGCAATCGCGACCTTCCTCGATAGCGTGTGTAGTACACAATACCAGGTTTTACTAAACAATGATATATTATTATGGAATAGACGTTATGAATAGTATTAACAACATTTTGAATTTTATAACATTATTATTCATCTTACACATTTTCTAGAACATGGTAAGAGAACAAAATAAATTTTTCAGGTAAAATAAGTATTTTTTAAAAAATGCAGATTTGCCGCCTTTTGATGGAACACCCACATTAAATCTAATTTTTGACATGTTTATAAGTTTAATTTGACAATATAAAATTCTTATTTGGAATCAGGATATAAAAATTTACTTTGGATAAATCTTTGATATTTTTCTGACAACTTTCATATTTTGATGAATAGTAAAAATATGCTATTTTTAATTAAAAACAACTTTTTTCATTGAGATAATTTATATGGTTAAATTATAATATTTAATGGTTTTAAATTATAAATAGAATATATTTTTACCATTTAATATAATTTATGTCATTAGAATTAATTTCACATTGAATTCATAGGTAAAAACATTTCAATCTTTGGCAATGTTTTAACTTCTAAAACCCGTTTTCTTAACAACGGGATTAATTTTAAATTAATTACTGAAACTTATGTGTTTTGAATTTTGAAAAATGGATTCAAAATTTGGAATCAGTGGGTCCAAATTATGTTAATAGGCTACTTTTTATTTTTGGGCATTATGAATAGTAACTACGGTAAATTTTATTTACCATAGTTAAAGGTAAATCGGGTAATTAAGGGTAATTATAAGATTATAAAATTACCCTAACACCTGCCAAAATTCTATTGGATGACTAAAAGTCGACCCATATCACCTAAGGGTCGTATTAGATTCATTTAATGGACTTTTTTCCATGAAAATAATTTAATTATTTTTAAAACCAAAGAAAGTGACAACATGTCACTTTCTTAAATCTTATAAGTATAATAATTTTAATTTAGTGATAAACTTAATTAATATTTGAACATGAAAATTCTCCCGAAATCTAATACAATTATCTACATCATATGAATTTATTTAGAATTTTTAGGGATTAAATAATTATCATTAATTATGACACAATAGTGATGTTGAAATTATTTTATTAATTAAAATATCAAATAAAAGGTTTAAAAAATATTAAAATAAATATTATATGAACTATTTAAGGTTCTCCACTAATTTTCTAGATATATAAGACATTTTATGAATCTATTAAAGCTTTTATTTCGAACATATCTTCTTTATATATTTTATTTAAATTCAAATAAATGAATAGTGTCAAAATTGACACTATTGTTATTTTATAAAAATAAAATATTATAAAATTGTTTAAAAATCAGAAAATTATTTAAAAATTATAAATTAAAATTTATATGGTCGAAAATTTCATAAATTGTTAAATTATGGAAAATTCACAACACATATGTAATTATTTATAATAATTTAAAATTTAGAATATTATTACCACAAATAAAATTAAATTGCTAAATAAGGATAAATCATGTTGATAATGTTTAAAATAAATTCCTAACATGTCTAAATTTTATTTTTTGATGAGATTACAACCCTAACTCATATAATATTAGGATATGAGTCATTTTGGAAGTTTTTAGGTGGGGTTGGGATTTAATATTAACTAATATTTCTTATATTTCCAAAGGTGACCCTCTCCTCCCTTATAAAAGGGCACCTCCTCCCTCTCCTCCTCACACCAATTTGAGCCTTCAAGCTCGACCAATCCCTGGAAATTTCACTTCCCCACTTCCCTATAAACATCCTAGAGGTCCTGGTTTTCTTCAAAGACCAATTTTAGTGCCCTAAGAAAAGGTCTCAAAGAGGCGCTTCAAAGAAGAGGTAATGTCCGTTACCGATTCTTTAAGCTTTATTTCTTCTTCTAATTATTCTTATTTAGTTGTTTCATTATGAAGTAATAAAATCAGTATCAATAATATACTGATATGTTATTATAAGTATGAAACAACCCTATTTCACCATCTATCCATCCTACGAAAAACAAAATCACCGCGCGTGCGTACGTACAGAATACCGTCTCCACGCTATGGTGTAATCTATTTTCCACCACCACCTTACTTGGATGGGTATAATGGTGTAAATAATGACTATATATGATTATTTTAAATTAATATTTATTCTGAAATAGTATACATACACACCAATATAATTCCACAATCATGGGAATGATATCATCGCTCGTGTGTACATACGGAATACCGTCTCCACGATGTGATGCGACTCGTTCTATATGATCTTCATTGATTAATGATTATATAAATGAATTAAATGAATGAATATGATATATATTACACTAATACCATTCTTTAAATTATATATCTATATCTTATAATGAGTAATAAGAATTTATTCGACAAAACACACATAAGAACAATAAGCAATAAACACTCGAATAACAAGTAGCAATGAAATATTACTACTAAGAAGATACAAATATGACCATATATGATATCATAACAATGAATATGATTCTGTAATAAGTCAATTGACATTATTTAAACCATATTATAGGAGGTTCAGATTCATACGAAGCATATCAGACCTAAGGTAAGGGAAAATCTCACAATCTCATTTTTATCCGAGATTGTTTATACTTCAGAATTTACTAGGGAATATTTACCATCCACATCCATGTTTCCTCGATATGTAATATTATTTCCATCCACCTACAATTTTTTAAATCCAATATTACCCTTCGGTGAGTTTTTAGTAAAATATATGAAAGGAATCTTTTGTCGTTTTTCGTACGAGGTACTTTTTGACTTTTCCGGCCAAAGTACGGGAAGAATGTTTTTTAACTTATACAGAATGAATGGATTTTTAGAAAATTATTTCCATGAAGCTTTATTTACGAGTTTTAAAGTTTATTTTTAATCAACTTCTTTTAGTTCAAAATTATATGACATGTTAAGAAAGAAAAATGTTTTTGAAGTAGAAAGGATATTTTCCTCAAAAATGGAGTTCAAGTGTTTTATCAAAATTATTTTACATATAAGATAATATAGTGTTCTGTTTATATCCCTATTTTTACATTTATTTGATTATGTTATGATGGAATTATTTTTACGATATCCTTTTATGGATTATGTTATGATGACATGATGTTTAAGAATCCCATTTTTATTACATGGGTTATGCTTTGATGTATGGTTTATGATTTTGTGGCACACATAAGAATGGTATCATTATGATATGGGTGGGAACTATATCTCCCTCTAATGCATTGGGTAAAGATTTATATCTAATGAGATAGACATGGCTGGAACGGCAGGTTAAACTGGTTCAGTGAAACAGGACTGAAACGAGGAGTGAACTCGGTTCAGAAAAAAACTTTGTCTGCTAAGATAGTCTTGGAAATGAGTCTTGAATACTAAGAAATGATTTTCTATGATTATGTGTGTATTCCAAAAAGCTTCATGTTTTATGTTATTATTATTGTAATTACTTTTCACTTATATGATTTATCCCATGTTATGATCTCTTTTTTAGGATAAGATTTTCAAAATGTTATGTTCTTATAAATATGATATGATTGATATTTCTTTTTTTTACCCTTACTGAGAATTTGAGCTCACCCTTTTGTATGTTTTCTTTTCCCCAGGTCAGGAAAAAGGATATTAAGTAGGATATTCCAAAAAGGGACTCTAGATATGATGAAATAAATGGGAGACAACATATATGATTTATGAACCAGTTGTTTATGTTTCCCAGTTTCTAAAGACACTATACCTATACGGTCCTTTCATGGTTTTGTTATATGTTGTAATAATTCTGCTTCAATTTTGATGTAATAACCATGTATGTAAAGTATGGGTCGTTATAGTTGGTATCAGAGGAAAGGTATAGTCAACCTTTGGAAACTAGGATGTGAAAGCCTTAGTAAGAAACCCAAGGATATGTCTAAGCATAGAACACAATCTTAGTGTTTTAGAAATAGACATGAATAACCTATGATAAGACCTTAAGTGTGAAATTTTATTCTTGATTATGTGGTTTTCCTATTATAATTAGTGTTGCTCACACTATTATTCTTGGTTTTAGTCAATGGATGGAACCCGAAGGAACCGTGTTAATACAGAATGCGACGGGAAATGCAATGATTGTCCCCCTGAGCAACCAAACATTATGGGAGCTGGAATGAAAAATCTTGTAGCCATGCTCACACAACTTTCTCAAGCTATGAATCATGCAGGACTTCCAAAAGAGAAAAAGAAGGAGCAACATTCTGTTGAATCCTTCATGAGGCAGCGTCCACCTTCATTCAGTGGGTCTTCTGATCCATTAGTGGCTGAATAATGGATCAATACCACTGAAAAGATATTTTTAGTTCTTCAATGTTCTGAACATGATAAAGTCATCTTAGCAGTGTATCGTTTGGAAGGTGATGCTGATCAATGGTGGAATCTTATTAAGAATACGAGGCAAAGGGATGAAATTGAGTCCATGGAATGGGACGAGTTCAAGAATTTATTTTTCAATAAGTATTTCCCTCGTATTCTTCGAACAAAGATGGAGAAGGAGTTTCTTGAACTGAAGAAAAAGGATGGTGAATTCGTTGGTACCTACGAAGCAAATTTTAAAAGACTTTCAAGGTACGCTTCCGGAATAATTATCCAACCTGAGAGTAAGATCAATCGATTCTTTAGTGGCTTAAAACCAAGTCCTCTAAGGGAGTTATCCATAAGAGACTTTAATAGCTATGAAGAAATTGTTCGATGTTATCTCAAGGTTGAGATGGAGATCGGTGTAACCCATCAGTCACATGGGTTTGATAAGAATAGGAAAATGGAATTCAAAGGAAAATCTAATGACCACACTGAAAAGAAGATGAGTTTTCTCTTATGCTCAAAGTGTGGAAAGAAACATGGAGGAAATTTTCTTAAGGGGAAAAGAAAATGTTATAAGTGTGGAAAAGAAGGTTATCGGGTAATTGAATTTCGAAATAATGGGAAGACGATGTCTAATGATGCAAACAAAGGAAGGGATACATAGAATGAACCTACTGAACATCAATGTTTCAAGTGCAAGGAGATGGGGAATTATGCCAATCAATGCCCAAATCTAAGGGTTGATGATGATGATAGATGTCAATAAACTCTTAAGGCCAAAGACAAAGGAAAGTCACATGGAATTACTATCAGCGATGTGGAGTACAACAACGAAGTGGTGAGAGGTACACTTACCATCCACTGTAAAGTAGAAAATGTTTTATTTGATTCTGGATCCACCCACTATTTTATTTCTGAAGAATTTTCTAAGGGTATCGCCGTATTACCTCAATAATTAGATGTTGAGTTGGCTGTGACAACTCCTAATGGCACAACAGTTGCATCAAAAGTTTACAATTCATCTCCGATTGAAGTTTGTGGGAAAGTGCTTCCTCCAAATCTTGTGATCCTTCCTATAGTGGAATTTGATTTGATTCTTGGCATGGATTGACTTTCTTTATATGGAGCTCATATAAATTTCCAAAGAAGGGAAGTCGCATTTCATATTCCAGATCAATCTATGATTTTCTATCGATGCAAGGATGAACATAACCTTCCAGTGGAAATTTCTTCCATCTTATGTGTCTTGATTCCACTAAATGAAGGTTATTTATCTCAAATGGTTGGAGAAAAACCCACAATTAATAATATTCCCATTGTACGGGAATTTGATGATGTCTTTTTGGAGGAATTTCCAGGTCTTCCACCAAATCGTGAAGTTGAGTTTTCAATAGAACTCGTACCGGGTGCTTTGCCTATTTCAAAGACACCTTATAGAATGTCCGAAATTGAGTTGCAGGAATTGAAGAAGCAAATCCAAGAGAATCTTGATAAAGGATTCATACGCCCTAGTGCATCACCTTGGGGAGAACCTGTTCTATTTGTTAAGAAGAAAGATGGATCAATGAGACTCTCCATTGATTATCAAGAACTTAACAAGATCACTATCAAGAATAAATATCCTCTCCCATACATTGATGACCTATTTGACCAACTATGCAGAGATCAATACTTTTCCAAGATTGATCTTCGTTCAGGGTATCATCAATTAAGGGTCAAAAGGGAGGATATAGCAAAGAAGGCTTTCCGTACAAGGTATGGTCACTATGAATTTATAGTGATTCCATTTGGTCTTACTAATTCCCCTGCTATCTTCATGGATATGATGAATAGAGTCTTTAGAGACTATCTTGATCAGTTTGTGGTAGTCTTTATAGATGATATTCTTGTCTATTCAAAGAAAAAGTAAGAACATGAAGATCACTTGAGAATTGTATTAAAGACCCTAATAAAGGAGAATCTTTATGCAAAATTTACCAAGTGTGAATTTTGGCTTCAAAAAGTTGCATTTTTGGGTCACATAATCTCAAAATAGGGGATATCTGTGGATCCAACAAAAACAGAGGTTATCGAAAGATGGTCGAGACCAAAAATAGTAACTGAGATCCGATGTTTTCTTGGTTTAGCTGGATATTACTGACGTTTTGTGAAAGATTATTCAAGGTTATCTAACCCAATCACCAAGTTAACTCGGAAAGTAGTTAAGTTTGTTTGTACCGAGGAATGTGAAGAGAATTTCAAAGAGCTAAAAAGAAGGTTAGCCAGTGCACCTGTGCTCACACTACCTTGCAGTGGAGAAATGTTTGTGATCTACAGTGATGCATCCGAGAAGGGACTGGGGTGTGTTCTCATGCAAAATGATATGGTGATAGATTATGCCTCACGAAATTTGAAAATCAATGAGAAAAATTACCCAACTCATGATTTGGAGTTAGCTGCAGTAATCTTTGCATTAAAGTTTTGGAGGCATTACCTTTATGGTGAAAGGTGTGATATTTATACTGATCATAAAAGTTTAAAGTATATTTTCACACAAAAGGAGCAGAATATGCGTCAAAGAAGATGGTTGGAGCTGATTAAGGATTATGACTGCTCAATTCATTACCACCCTGAGAAATCAAACAAGGTAGCAGACACATTAAGTCGACAAGACCATGCTAGCTTATCCATGATGAGGACCACAAAAGATCCAATATTTATGGATTTACAAAGGATGGATATTGGAATTATAATGGAAGGGGGAAAATCTTATCTTTCTCAAATGAATTTTCAACCATCTATACACGTGAAGATCAAAGAGGCACAGAAAGAAGATGTAGAGTTACAGAAGAAGGTGAGAAATGTTCCTAAATTCAACCTTGATTGTGATGGGATAATAAGGTTTAGGAATCGGGTTTGTGTTCCTCCCATCCCAGAATTAAAGAAGGATCTACTGGACGAGGCTCATAGTTCTTAATTTTCTATTCATCCTGGATGTACAAAGATGTATAGGGACCTAAAAGAGTACTTCTGGTGGGATGAAATGAAAAGAGATGTTGCTGAATAGGTCTCTCGATGCTTGGTTTGTCAGTAAGTTAATGCTGAGAGACAAAAGTCTAAGGGGATGTTACAACCATTACCCATACCAGAATGGAAATGGGAAAACATCACTATGGACTTTGTCACTGGACTTCCTAAAACATCCAAAGGCAATAATACTATCTGGTTTATAGTTGATCGTCTTACGAAGTCGGCACACTTCATTGCTATTAGAGAAGATTTTTCTCTTGATCATCTTGCCATGATATATGTAAAGGAAGTGGTAATATTTCATGGAGTACCACTTTCCATTATATCTGATCGGGATCCGAGGATTACCTCGAAATTCTGGCGAAGTCTTCAGCATGCTCTAGATACAAAGTTGAGTTTCAGCACTGCTTACCATCCTCAGACAGACGGTCAGGCTGAGAGGACAATTCAAACTCTATAAGACATGTTTAGAGCTTTCTCTATAGATTTCAAAGGTGGTTGGGATCAACACCTATCTTTGGCGGAATTTTCTTATAATAATAGCTTTCACTCCAGTATTCAGATGGCTTCTTATGAAGCCCTCTATGGAAAGAAATGCAGAACTCCAACTTGCTGGGATGAAGTTGGGGAAAGAAAGCTATTAGGACCTGATCATGTTGATGAGATGATAGAAAAGGTCAGATCTATTCAACAAAACATAAGAGCAGCTCAGAGTCGACAAAAAAGTTATGCCGACAACCGAAGAAAAGACCTAGAGTTTGAAGTGGGTGATAAAGTGTTCTTACGAATATCTCTCTGGAAGAGGGTCATGAGATTTGGAAAGAAGGGAAAGTTGAGCCCTAGATATATCGATCCTTTTGAAATTCTGGATCGTGTTGGGAAGGTAGCTTACCGATTGGCTCTTCCACCGAATCTATCTCAAGTTCACGATGTGTTCCATGCATCTCTCCTGAGAAAGTACATATCCGATCCTTCACATGTACTCAGCTCATAAGTTTTACCGATAGAGCAAGATCTTTCTTATGAAGAACAGCCGATAGAGATTCTGGATCATAGCGAAAAAGTCCTACGGAACAAGACCACTCGATTGGTGAAAGTTTTATAGAGGAACCACCAATTATAAGAAGCTATATGGGAACTTGAGGATATGATGAGGGAGAGGTATCCTCATCTGTTTGTAATGAAGTGATGAATTTTGAGGGAGAAATTCATTTTAAGGGGGGTAGAATGTAACACCCTGAGATTTTATGAGAATTTTTTTTATGTCTTATGTTATACGCAACACCAAAGGAATATTTCACAACACACAATACGGACTTGTCTTGCATTACACGCAATCACGACCTTCCTCGATAGCATGTGTAGTACGCAATACCGGGTTTCACTAAACAACGATATATTATTATGGACTAGTCGTTATGAATAATATTAACTACATTTTGAATTTTATAACATTATTATTCATCTTACAAATTTTCTAGAACATGGTAAGAGAACAAAATAAATTTTTTGGGTAAAATAAGTATTTTTCAAAAAATACAGTTTTGCCGCCTTTTGATGGCGCACCCACATTAAATCTAGTTTTGACCTGTTTATAAGTTCAATTTGACAAAATAAATTTTTTCTTTGGAATCAGGATATAAAAATTTACTTTTTATAAATCTTTGATATTTTTTTGATAACTTTCATATTTTGATGAATAGTAAAAATATGCTAATTTTTAATTAAAAACAACTTTTTTCATTGAGATAATTTATATGGTTAAATTATAATATTGAATGGTTTTAAAGTATAAATAGAATATATTTTTACCATTTAATATAATGTATGTAATTATTATTAATTTCACATTGAATTCACAGGGAAAACATTTCAATCTTTGGCAATGTTTTAACTTCTAAAACCCGTTTTCTTAACAACGAGATTAATTTTAAATTAATTACTACAACTTATGTGTTTTGAATTTTGAAAAATGGATTCCATATTTGGAATCAGTGGATCCAAATTATGTTAATAGGCTACTTTTTATTTTTGGGCATTATGAACAGTAAGTACAATAAATTTTATTTACCATAGTTAAAGGTAAATCAGGTAATTAAGGGTAATTATAAGATTATAAAATTACCCTTACACCTGCCAAAATCCTATTGGATGACTAAAAGTCGACCCATATCACCTAAGGGTCGGATTAGATTCATTTAATGGACTTTTTCCCCTGAAAATAATTTAATTATTATTAAAACCAAAGAAAGTGACAACATGTCACTTTCTTAAATCTTATAAGTATAATAATTTTAATTTAGTGATAAACTTAATGAATCTTTGAACATGAATAGTCTCCAGAAATCTAATACAATTATATACATCATATGAATTTATTTATAATTTTTAGGGATTAAATAATTATCATTAATTACGACACAATAGTGATGTTGAAATTATTTTATTAATTAAAATATCAAATAAATGGTTTTAAAAACATTAAAATAAATATTATATGAACTATTTAATGTTCTAAAATAATTTTCTAGATACATAAGACATTTTAGGAATCTATTAATGCTTTTATTTTGAACATATATTCTGTATATATTTTAATTAAATTCAAATAAATGAATAGTGTCAAAATTGACACTATTGTTATTTTATAAAAATAACATATTATAAAATTGTTTAAAAATCAGAAAAATATTTAAAAATTATAAATTAAAATTTATATGGTCGAAAATTTCATAAAATGTCAAATTATGGAAAATTCACAACACATATGTAATTATTTATAATAATTTAAAATTTAGAATATTATTACCACAAATAAAATTAAATTGATAAATAAGGATAAATCAAGTTTATAATGTTTAAAATAAATTCCTAACATGTATAAATTTTATTGGTTGATGATATTAAAACCCTACCTCATCTAGTATTCGAATATGAGTCATTTTGGAAGTTTTTATGTGGGTTTGGGATTTAATATAAACTAATATTTCTTATATTTCCAAAGGTGCCCCTCTCCTCTCTTATAAAAGGGCACCTCCTCCCTCTCCTCCTCACACAAATTTGAGCCTTCAAGCTCAGCCAATACCTGACCATTTCACTTCCCCACTTCCCTAGAAACATCCTAGAGGTCCTGGTATTCTTTAAAGACGAATTTTAGTGCCCTAAGAGCAGGTCTCAAAGAGGCGCTTCAAAGAAGAGGTAATGTCCATTACCGATTCTTTCAACTTTATTTCTTCTTCTACTTCTTCTTCTTTAGTTTTATAATTATGAAGTAATAACATCAGTATAACTCATATACTTATATGTTATTATAAGTATTAAACAACCCTATTTCACCATCTATCCATCCTATAGAAAATGAAATTACCGCGTGTGCGTACGTACAGAATACCGTCTCCACGCCGTGGTGTAATCTATTTTCCACCACCACCTTACTTGGATGGTTATAATGGTGTAAATAATGGCTATATATGATTATTTTAAAGTGATATTGATTCTTAAATAGTATACATACACTCCAATACAATTCCACAATCATTGGAACGATATCATCGCTCGTGCGTACGTACGGAATACCATCTCCACGATGTGATGCGACTCGTTCTATATGATATTAATTGAATAATGATTATATAAATAAATTTAATGAATGAATATGATATATAATACACTAATAACATTCTTCAAATTATATATCTATATCCTATAAAGAGTAGTAATAATTTATTAGACAAAACACGCATAAGAACAATAAGCAATAAACACCCGAATAACAAGTAGCGATGAAATATTACTACTAAGAAGATAAAAATATGACCATATATGATATCATAACAATGAATATGATTCTTTAATAAGTCAATTGAAATTATTTTAACCATATTACAGGAGTTTCAGATTCATACGAAGCATATCGGACCTAAGGTAAGGGAAAATCTCACAATCTCATTTTTATCCGAGATTGTTTATACTTTAGAATTTACTGGGGAATATTTATCATCCACATCCATGTTTCCTCAATATGTAATATTATTTCCATCCACCTACAATTTTTTAAATCCAATATTACCCTTCAGTGAGTTTTAAGTAAAAGATATGAAAGGAATATTTTGTCGTTTTTCGTACGAGGTACATTTTGACTTTTCCGGACAATGTACGAGAAGAATGTTTTTAACTTATACGGCATGAATGGATTTTTAGAACATTATTTCCATGAATCTTCCTTTATAAGTTTTCAAGTTTATTTTTAGTCAAATTCTTTTAGTTCAAAATTATATGACATTTCAAGAAAGGAAAATGTTTTTTAAGTAGAAAGGATATTTTTCTCAAGAATGGAGTTAAAGTGTTTTATCAAAATTATTTTCCATCTAAGATAATATAGGGTTCTGTTTATATCCCTATTTTTACATTGATTTGATTATGTTATGATGGAATTATTTTTACGATATCCTTTTATGGATTATGTTATGATGACATGATGTTTAAGAATCCCATTTTTATTACATGGGTTATGCTATGATGTATGGTTTATGATTTTGTGGCACACATAAGAATGGTATCATTATGAGATGGGTGATACCTATATCTCCCTCCAATGCATTGGGTAAAGATTTATATCTCATGAGATAGACATGGATGGAATGGTAGGTTAAACCGGTTCAGTGAAACAGGACTGAAACGAGGAGTGAACTCGGTTCAAAAAAGGACTTTGTCCGCTAAGATAGTCTTGGCAATGAGTCTTGACTACTAAGAAATGATTTTCTATGATTATGTGTGTATGACACAAAGCTTTAAGTTTTATGTTATTATTACTGGAATTAATTTTCACTTATATGATTTATCCCATGTTATGATCTCTTTTGCAGGATAATATTTTCAAAATGTTATGTTCTTATAAATATGATATGATTGATATTTCTTTTGTTTACCCTTACTGATCATTTGAGCTCACTCTTTTGTATGTTTTCTTTTCCCCAGGCCATGAAGAAGGATATTAAGTAGGATATGCCAAAAAGGGACTCTAGATATGATGAAATAAATGGGAGACAATGTAGATGATTTATGAACTAGTTGTTTATGTTTCCCAATTTCTAAAGACACTATACCAATACGGTCATTTCATGGTTTTGTTATATGTTGTAACAATTATGCTTCAATTTTGAAGTAATAACCATGTATGTAAAGTATGGGTTGTTATAACTATGATATTTATAATATTAATATAATTATAGATATGATTTACTTATATCCTATAAATAAGAACCAAAATATTCAAGATGAAACACGTATTAGATAACTAGGAAATTATCACCTGAAACGACAAAAATAAAAAAAATATTGCTAAAGAATAAGAGATAATAAAAAATAAAAGAATCATATATGATATTATAAATATGATAATAGTTATATTATAAATTAATTACATTAATAAATCCATTATACCATTTATTAAACCATGTTCAACTAAAAGACACATGAGGTAATGGATTTTATCTTAATTTCTATTACATTGAGACACACATGTTAAAATAACGACATTAAATTTTATGTGGTGTATATTCTTCCCAATTGATGTATTTAACATAAATAAAAATTTGTTAATTATTTTTAATATTTTTATTCACATTAAATCGTTAAAGGGTTATAGTTTAAATGTTCTTAGAGTGGTAAAAAATATTTTTTTGAAGTCTCAGTTATTTTTTGAATTGATTTTAACATCATAATGGAATCTTAACATATATCATTCATAAGATCCAATAATTTAATAATGCACTAGATATTTAATGAAAATCAATATTTTCATCATTATTATCCTCTTCTTGGTACATCAATCAAGCATTGCAATTTTAAAAAAAAACTGATTTTATTTCTCTTTATATCACATATATTTCTATTCTGTGACCATGTTAATAAAAATAGTCTAACAAAAGCACCCTTAATTACTCAAATGATTTATTAATGTAATTTTATGTTATTCTAGAATTTTGAAATTTATTTTTAGTGAATATTTATATTTTTTAAATGACATGGTTTCCAAAAATAGTAAATGAGAATTATTTTTAACACATATGATGATAATGTACTTCCTTAATGCCAAAACCATTTTATATAATTTAGAATATTCAACACATTTTAAATGTTTCGTTTTAATTAAACTATTTACTGAAATATTATTATTTATATATCACTTACATTAGAATTAATCTTTCTAAGGACATGGTTCCATTATAAAAAACATATTCCTGATGAATTCATTGTCACCTCTAATTTGAAGGTTAATTTTGTGATCATTAACATTAAATTGATAAATTTGTATTCTTTAATCCATATAGATATCATTTGATAATGAATATTATTCATGAGTTAAATTGGTAATTTAATATATGGGGAATGATATGGACATGTTGGGATTTGTGGGTAACAAAATTATAGACAAATGATTTATTAGTACGTATCGTGAGACATATAAGTTGGACATATGAAATTGGTTCTAACCCATAGTTTAAAATAATCTTATGAATGGTATTGAAAATATATAAATCTTAAAGTATAAGATCATAAAATATAAAATAAATTATTTCCATCATTTTGAATTCAGTTATTATTATCCATGTGAATATTACATTTATGAAATCCATGGATGAATTTTGTTTCTCACGTTATTGATTAAATTTAATGTGTTTTAAGTTATTTTCCTTTCCATATTGATTACGACTTATTAAATTATGATTTAAAAGTTATCGATTTAATTAATTGTATATTATGTCATTTTCATATCCATATTGATTATTCATTTTTGATTCATGATAGATTCCTATTTACATTACCCATAATTAAAGATTGATATCATTGTTATATTTTTAAAACCTTGAAATTCTATGATATTTTTTAAATTAAATTGGATTATTTCGAGACCAGGCTCTGAGACGACACATGATTCTGAGTCCTGGAGTGGTGGGAATGTTTTTTATAAACTATTTTAAATTTAATTTAAATAAACATATGCATGGGTTTTTCTAACTTTTAAACTAGTGCACATATCTAAAATATGAGGGCACTATTGAAATCATAGCGACATGATTCACCTAGAAAGGGATTAACATTTTTTGGCACAAGATAATAATGGAAGTTTGATTTTTGTAATCAATAAAATAATAAAGTAACAATTATTTTATTTTCAAATCCTTATAACTCCTAAATGGTAACTCAGATTGGAAATATAAGAGTACTATTGATATCATGAGAGATTTTCCCCTTAGGTGGAGCTTAACCTCGCCGGTGCGGGTTGAGGGTGAAAGATAGTTTTTCATCTTTTTTTAAGAGAATTAAAATGGTGTGTATGCATAGTTTTTGAAACTTCTAAACAGGTTCCTAGATTGAGAATCTGAAGGAAATGTTGTGTCTAAAATAGCGACATTATGCTGTTTCATTAATGAAACACCATTATCTATTTCGCTGCATTACAATTTTTTTCAGAAAAATAGATTTGTAATGCAGTGAAATAGATAATGTTGTATCATTAATGAAACATCGTAATGACGTTGCAACGCAGTGGAAACAGAAAGAAACATCCACCTTTAATTTTTTGACGGGGGGGGGGGGGGTCATTAGAAAGTTGGGAGAAACCCTCATAACCCTTGTATGATCACCTTTGACGAACAATGAATGATGAACATCAAATTCCAACGATCACGAGCATTCATCCTCCTCGATGTGAGATCACCTCATTGATGACAGATCGATGAACTTTGTGGAAGGATCACCTTCATTGACGGTTCCTTCACATGAATGGACCTTCACTAAGTAGGGGTTATTATTTAATTCCTTTCATTTCCTATTCTTGGTTTTAAACGACAACCGCATATCAACCCTTGAATAGGTTGACCTATAGATCGTTTGTTCTTTCCAGAGGGATTTCTATTGAGTTTACATTTGGGGAATTAATATATTCATGATTTAATTATATTTGATTTTCTATTTTAAATCCTTCTAATAGAATTAGATCAACGCCATGACGAATGATGGAGAGTGTTTGTTCCTCAGTTTGGATGATTTTGATTTATTATCCTCTTTTTACCCGGTTTTCATCATGTTCTTCACTGGTTGACTAATGGTCAGACATTTAGAAACCATTATTGGTGAAATGATATGATATCTAGGATCCACAATGGATAAAACATGAAAGAGGTGAGACATCGTTGATATTAGATAGATCAAGGTGGAGCAGGAGATACTACCGATCGAATTCTTTCCAACAGAAGGGATCACAATAGAGATTTGAATCCAAAGTGATGAAGAACTTGGCCTGAGGGCTCCGTAACACCCTACAGATCAAATAACAAACCACTAGAGTATGTAAAGTGGTCTGAGGAAGTTCTGTCAGTGCTCCGGCACCTGTGGCGGTATGTGGCAGAGGCAGCCATGTGTTGGATGGCAGGGTGGCGCGTTGTGGTGGAGGCGGCATGCCGAGGTGGTGGTGGCGGTGGGGTGACATACTATCCAATGTAACCTAAGATTCCTCTATTAACTGTGGAATTGTTTTTGTTTTGAAAAAATGATGTGGTCATAGAATGTTGTAATCAGAGGGCATAATAGGACCCAACGTTCTCTCTTGGGAAGATATATTTTGCTCGTAAATTCCCCTACAGTTTTAGCATCAACTCTAAACACATAACAATTGTGGAGGATTAGGTACATATTATCCATGGGTGGATGTTAACTATGGGATTCTATATGTATCTATGTCAGGTTAGCCTGTAGGTGATCCGATAGATCCCATGACTATAGATGGACTAAAGTTCTTTCTGCATTCACACTTGTTGCAGCTAAAAAAACATGTGACGATTATTACACGATGTTGACCTAGCAGAATATGGACATGAGAGTGGTCGATCTTAGTGGTTCTTCATGGTTCATTCTTGTAATCATCACATAGACCCTTAGTGAGCTCAGTTTTCTTCCCTTGAGTGTAGGATTTTTATTATGAGGATGTAAATCCCTAGGGGGGGCGTAGTGTAATACCTTGGAATTCCATGATTTCTTTTAATTAAATGGGTTTATATCGAGACCAGGATCTAAGAAAACACGTGATTACAAGTCCTATAGTGACTGGAATGTTTTTCAAATTTACTTTAAAGTTCATTTAAATAAATGTGTGAGCAAGTTTTTCTAACCATTAAACCAGTGCTCGGATAAAAAATCTAAGGGAAAAAAGGTGCATGTGCGCGGTTTTGGAAACTTACAAATGGGTTCCTAGATTGAAAATATGAGGGCACCGTTGTGTCTGAAATGACGACACTACCTATGAATGGACCTAACCTCGACTGGCATCTGTCAACCGAAAATGGAAATTTTTGTAATTTTTATGGAAAATTAAAATAAAATGAACTTGTTGTTTTATTTTATTTGGAGTGTTCAATTTTTTTCAGTGAAACAGATTTGTAACGGAGTGAAATAGATTAAACTGTTTCATTAATGAAACTGTTTAAAGGCACTGCATTACAACAACAATAGAAAGGTGTTTCCACCTATAATGGTTTGATCAGGGGGGTTATTGGAATGTTGGGGGAAAACCTCAAACCCTATGGAGGATCACCATTAATGAATGATGAATGTTGAACGCCAATGACCTTGAGCATTCCCCATCCTCTTCATGAGATCGCCTCCTCAACGACAGATCGAGGGTCTTTGCAGATGGACCTCCTTAAGTGGTGGATCCTTCCAATGAATGGACCATCACTTAGTAGGGGTTTTTATTTAATTATGTTCTTTCCATGTTCTATGTTTTAAATGACAACATCAGATCAACCCATGAATAGGTCGACTCATGGATCATTAATTCTTAAGGGAGGGATATATTTCAGGTTTACCATTGGGGAATTAATCCACTCATGATTTATTTATATTTTTATTTGCTATATTAAATCTTTCTAACAAGAGTGGATCAACACCATGACTACTTATGGCCACAGTTCGTTCCATATTTTCATTTATGCAGATTTCTTATCGTATTCATACTTGGTGTTCATCATGTTCTTCATGGGTTGAAAAATGGTTGGACATTGCACAACTATTCTTGGAACAAAGATCTTACATCTAGGATCTGAAATGGATACAACACGGTGGAGGTGTGACAACATTGATGATGTACGGATCTAGAAGGTGAATGAGATACCAACAATCAAATGATTTCTGATGGACGAAATCACAATAGAGATTTGAAACCTAGGAAATGAAGAACTTGTCCTGAGGGCTACAGAACACCCTCTAGATCGAAGAACGAACCACCAAATGATGTTTGGTACTCATGGAAGTTCTACTGGCACATCCGCATCGGTGAAGGTATGCGGTGGTGGCGACCACATGCTGGACAGCGGGGTGGGGCGCTACGGCGGCGGTGACACCTGCGCTACATGACTTCTGGCATGAACGAGCTACGACAAGACCTGGACCAGAGGAAAGCTGTGGCTCATGCTAGAAAACCTGGTCCACATGAGTGGAACAGTTGACCCTGAGGTGGCACTAGTGGGTGTCGCGTGGTGTGAGAGTGACACGGCTCTACCGTGTCTGGTTTAGAGGAGTTTTCCTACTCAAGGGAGGGATGGGATGGTTCTATCGGGCCGCCAGTGGGCTGGACCAGCGATCCAGAAAGCTAAGCCCAATGGGTCGGACCCATGGCCCGATGGGCCATTCTGAGCCTATCCAGTATGATTTAGGCCCAATGTCGAGGGTCGGACCCTGGTTGGGTCAGACTAGAAACAGACCCAACCAGCCCCTGTTTCGTTAAAACACCAATATATTTCATACCAGACATCTGATTGGCGAACCATCTATAGAGTATGATTCCTTTTGACAAGATTTTACTTTTTAGATATTCTAATTGAATTTTTGAGAAATTTGAAGTAAGTCCTATTGATTTGGAGAGTAGGGCCTACCGATACAAGTACAATTTGAGAAGAGCTGGGGTAGTTCTCTTGAAGAGACTCTAGGATAGTTAGTCCCTTGACGACTCAGGGAGTGGGAACTCTTTATCCCTCTTCTTAGGTAGATAAAGGACACACCACATCATGGGTGTGGGTTCCGTTCCTTTGGTTAGTTTCCTATGGGGGTGTTACTCCCTTCAAGGACTAGGGCACATGGTTCTCGGTGATGTTCATGGAGGAAGAGTAGATACTCCCCTGTGGAACTAGGGAGAGAGTTCCCTATTATTGGAGTCATTACTCCCCTTCCATTCTAGGGTACAGGTCATCCTTATGCATTTTTCTTGTAGAGTTGGTACTCCATTATCATACTAGAGAGTGAGGTCCTCTAGACTGGGGTCAATACTCCCCTAACATACTAGGGTGTGGGTCCCCCCATAGAAAATAAACTCACAGAGTCAGTACTCCCCTAGTACCAGGGTGCAGGTTCTCTAGTCGCTGAGTAGTACTTTCCTACAGAGTAGAGTCTAGGTCATTGATATACGAAGTAATACTCCTCTGTCCTAACAAGGTGTGGGTCCTTCATGAGTTTCACTCCCCTATGGGAACCAGGGAAAAAGTCCTCACTTACGGAGTAATACTCCCCTATCTCTGAGTAGTAACGGGGAGTAGGTACTCCATATGAGTTGGATCTCCCTCGATTGTAGGAAACTTCTATGAGGAGCAGGCCCATCCACTTGAAGAGAAATTTTTATGTAGGAGCATGTTCTCCCTCAGCAGACTGAGGTGCGAGCCACTACCTATAAGAGTGACAGAGGTATCACATGTTAGTCATGAGTAGTGCTCCCTCAACTGAGCATAGTGGAGAAGAGTAATCCTATTCACTTGGGTTTCTTATTCGTGCATTGAGAGAAAGATAGTCATGACTGGACCTGTAGTGTCAAGAAATGGAGTTGAACCTAGTAGAATATTCTTTATGGATCATGTTCTCTCGAGCATGCCATCAGGAATGGTAGAGTTGTACCCGATGGAGTGTATCCCTCGGACGGTGCCATCAGGGATGGCTAAGCTTATGGAACGAGTTCTCCTAGTTTGTGTGTTACGACATGAGCCTTCAGTGAGAGTCTAGATGCTGGCTATGAGGTTGGGACCTCATGTTTCTTAGAGGATGAGGCAAGTATATTGGGATGTTCATGGTATATGTATGGGTATATACCTCAGTAGAGATGACTGTGCATTTATTTTTTGTATTCATCTTTTGATTTATCTTTTTGGTTTATATGTCCCCTATTGTGTATTATTTTACTCACCCCTTCACAATATTCACCCACACATGTTGTTTTTAGTGTAGATGATTAGAGCTTTGACAGAGACCTCAGCGGCCCAAGATAAGGCAATGCCCAATGGGATATGACAGGCAAAATCATACTTCCACATATTCTAATAGCCACGCTTTTCTAAACCTTCAGGTGGGGTCTTATGATAATGTATTACAGAGATCTATTGTAGTTTCTTGTTTTTAGTTTTTCATTTTTTGGGTTTGTATTCTGGCCTATTTGACTTAAACCTAGTACCTTTACTCAGTGGTTACTTATTTTCATGTATGTTTTATTTTTCAACTATCTGGGATGTGGTCGTGTGTTTATTCATGTGTACATGTACTCAGGAAAATGCCAACCACTCATGGGATAATTCCTTCAGTGCTAGTCTCCAACCCATGGCCTTTGGGAGGTAGGATTGGCATAGTCATGGCATGGGCCCTGGGGTATAGTTCATGACAATATATTTTATATTCCTTGTTATGTGAATAAAAATCATTTTAATGTGATTAAGAATTACAAATGTTTTCCATTAATATGTTTTATATTTCATCCCCAATTTCAAATAGGTACCATCTATATGTTCGGCTCCCCTAGACTACTAAATTAATCAATCCTTTAGGATTTAACCCCTTCTATCTATTCTAATTCAGTTGAATAGACACCGACTTTAGGTTATTAGAGGTAGGTTCAACAGTTTTCTTCCCTAAGAATATTTTTTAGAAGCCTCAAATAAAGGTTATGGAAAACACATATTAGGGAACTTGACTTGGAGATATACATTAGGGATATGTATATAATAACATCATAAAATTTTATTAAGGTAGATATTATATATATATCATCAAAATAAATACTTTTTGGGATTATACAAATGGAAGTTGTTTTGGAAAAAGTATATCTAGGGTTGATAACCCCAAAAAGAGTTGGTCGAGTATGTCATGTCTAACATTATGGTTCATAGTGATTGTGCCCCTATAATGCACCTAGTTTAGCACACTCAAGGGATATGATAAAGGAAATTACTTTTTTTTTATTAAGAACCATTATCAAGGATTTGAAAATAAATATATAATAGAATACCATGTTAATCATCTAGATACATTAAATAAAAAAATTTTGAGTTTATTTTAATTGTTGAACCATATTTTAAATTATACATTCAGATAAAAAATTTCTAATCTTATGGGTTAATAAAACATATTCCATTTTTTAAATTTTTTTCCAAAAAATAAATAAGTTAATAAATAATCTTGAACAATTTAGACATTTCCTTGATGATAAAGCAAATAAAACTGGTGATTGAACTGAGAAGATCATATCTATATTAGGGTAGCTTAACAATGTTATAAAAAATAACCTAGACTAAATGGATAAAATATTTTTCAACCATTAGATTCTATTATGTTGGATAGATTCATGTAACAGAATCCCCCATTATTTCATTATAATACTAATATATTGGTACCTAGGAAATTAATTAAGTCCCTTAAGAAGATAATTCTAGCATGGATATATGATGAAAATTAAAATGACGCACTTATAGTGTAATTTCTAAATGGTGGTGTTGATAAATGGTGGTCATTGGTCTAAAAGACTAGGGATGAATATGAATTAGAACACACCCATGGAATGAATTTAAGTAACCATTATTTAATAAATTTTTACCTCATGAGAAATGAAATAAAAAGATAAAAAAATTCACTCGCTTAATGATAATGGAAGAAGAGAGTGTTGCTGAGTATGGGGAATCCTTTACAATTATATTCATGTATTCTACATATTACATAATAAATATGAAAATCATTTTTGAACATTATTTTATGGTATTATTCTATGTGATCTATGGGAACTAGTCTCTAAAAATTTATCACCGTATTATGAAATTGTATTTTCCAGCATAAGAATAGATAAATAATCCTCAAGATCATATATATTCAATGTGAATCATAAGAATAATAGGTCATATAAACACCCATATAAAGGGAATAAATCAAATAAGAAGAATATTATGAAGCAATTCCCATCATGTCATAATTATGGAATGAAATAACATGGAAAAGTATTGAAAGGCACATGTGTTTGTTACAAGTGTAGCGATAAGGGTCATCTACATCATGAATGTAAGGGAACAGAATATACCAATTTAATCAAGTGTATCAAATTTAATGAAAATGTTTCATTATTAATTTCAATGTGGTTGGTTTCAAAGAATATACGATTAAATAAGAAAATTGGAGAATTCTATGCTTATGTGATCACTAAAACTGAGGTGAAAGTTCCAAATGGTGTGGTTGAAGGTAAAATAATCATAGCCTCAAATCTTACCTATTAAATATTTTATTCTAGATCTTATAACTATATTATATATCTATATAAATATAATAAGGGAGTTGTAAATAAAAACTCATAGTGTAAGTCCCACTATAAAGATGTATAATTCATTATCTTTAGACATGAGGCTTCATGTAAGATCCAATATTTTTAAAATTATGAATGTTTTTAATTTCTTTTTTCAAGATTGGTTTTTTAAATTTCATTTATAACTAAAATTAATTCAAAACCATGAAAATTTACACCCTAGTAAGTAGTTTTCACCGTGTGTCCACATGCTAAAAAATAATATTACACGATTTGTAATTAGATTTCACCACGTGAAATTGGATTTCACCAATTGTATGATTTCACTACCTGAAATTTTATTTCACCACATTTAGTATTTAACCACATGAAATTGGGTTGTACCACCTAAAATTGGATTTCACCACATGTAACCTGCAATTATTTTTTTAAAGTATTTGATGAGATTTTACTTACGAATTATTACACGACGGGAAATTGGAATTCACTTCGTGTATTTTTGTCACCCAATATATTAAAAAAAAGTATCTAGTATCGTGTGAACCTCCAAAACACATTTTAATTGATGAAAATTCTCCATGCACACCCCATCTTCAACCTAACATGTCTCGTTCAACTTTTATTTATACCTAAACACATAATCTCATTGAAATCAACAATAGAAGACCCTCACGTACCTTCATTATTTATGTGGGTATTCTACCATTGATTTCTACGAGTCCACTCAATTCTGGAAGTGATCTCGTATCAGATCAGGGATTCCCAAACCTAGATTTTTAATGTATTCTTTCCAGTTATTAATATGCTTCAAGAATTTTTTCTATCAAATTACTTGATTCTTTTTGACAGGTATGTAGTAGCTGGTTTCTATTGTAAATATTGGGGTTTTGTAATCTCTTAATCTAAATTTGAGTATTGGATCTAAATCCAATCAATCGACACATTATTGATTTGTTTCACTCAATTTGTTGATATTCATTAGTGGTTGTTCATCATCACCAATCATAATGTTGGTGGTCTAAATTCTAATCACATAGTATCAATTTCATTTATTCATATGAAATTATATAAATTTTATGGTATTATTAAAAATTGACTTTTTCTATATTTAATTAATTAGTTTGGTGAATTAATTAATTTTAGGATATGGAAAATTGGTAATGGAATTGGTTGGTTTAAATAATTAATTGATGAATTAATTATGAGGGTTTTGTGATGGTAGAGTAGGTTAATTAATTATGGAATTAATTAATGGTTGTGATGTGATTAATTAATTTTTTAATTACATAATGGGATGTTTGAGATTGTGGAATTGATTTAAATTATAAAGTGTTGAATTAATTATTTGGTGACTGAGGTTGGGAAGTTGGTTAATTAATTAATGCAAAAAATTTCATGATATTGAAATTTATTAGAATATATTAATTAATTGTTGAATTAATTAATCAATATTTTGAATGAGAATATTTATGGTGGGTTAATGTTGGTTAAACTTGAGTAATTTGATATATGTAATAAATGTGCTTTATTGAGAATGGGGTTTGGGACATGGAATGAATTTCCAAATACCTATTGGGGTGCTAGACATGGCGTTCTAGGCCCAATAACATTCATGAAGATATTCTTGTATGAGTCAGGGACTGATTCTCCAAATAGCCCTGGGTTTTGAGAAATGGAATGATGCTTCAAATACTCACAAGGGTGAAATACATTATGTTATACACCCATTTATTGACTTTTTAGTATGGTTAGAATTGGATGTTCATAAATAGAATATTGTGAAATAATGATAAAATGTTGAATATGGGATATAGTTCAAACTTTGGAATGGGATAAAGCAGGTATTGTGTTTAGGGTGTCCTCAAAAACCCATGAGTAATATGGTTAAGTAAATGATAATTGAATAAATGTAAATTATTTACCTTATTTCCATATTTTATCATTTTTCAAAACTGCATACACTGCGATTGACTAGAATTATTTTAGACACTGTTGGTGGTGGCATATTGAGTTTTACTCACATCCTACTTGAGCTTCCTGATCAGTATGCAAAAAGAGTCTATTGATGTAGGAAAGGATAATGGGAAATGGCCATGTTATATTTCTATGTCTGGATGGATCATGGTTGAGGGATCATGATGTGGTTTGAGGCCCACTTGGGAGTCACTAGTGTCTTTATTCTCAAGTCATTCCTTTTTGACACATGAGATATACATTAGCATGGGATGATTTTGTTCTTTAGTTGAATATTTCATTTTACTTTTTTTATTATCCAGATATATTAGTATTGTTATGATTATATATTATTATGATATTGTCTATTTATTAACATTGGTGTTTTACTTTGATAAGAGAGGGTATAGTCTCCAAATGAATGACTTACTAGACCTTCACAACAAGTCAGCAGCCTATGACTTATGGGGAGGTTCTGGTGAGGTCTTCTGGTGGTCCGACTCGACGCATTAGTGTGTGGAACCTAGGTTGGTACATTACCAAATGGTATAATAGTTCTAGTTTTCTTTCTTTCTTCTATTGTCTTACTTCTTTGGAAATTTTGAAAGTAGACTAGGAAGAGTATGTGTTTTGTAATTAACTTGTACATGGGAGTTATAGACTCATGTACAAGGGATAACCCAAGTAATCATGGTGGGATTTTTGTTAGTTATATTTACTATAACATTTGATTATTATTTCACCTTGGGCGATTTGATGGGTTTGTATTATGATAATTATTGTATAAATTTTCGAAGAATTGACACATGGACCAGAATGGCATGAGAGATATATCTACATGCCTCATTCTAGGAACTCAGGTCTATTTTGTGACATGAATCATTTTAGAAATGGATAGGAAAATGGGTTATGTGTAAGTTGTTGAACATAGAGTGTTTTCCCTTGATGGTGAATTTAAATTGAGAAAGGTGACCAATATGAAATTGAACGTGGTAAAATGATAAAAAATATGAATTAATGGGTTCATAAATGAGGATTTTGATTAATGATAATGTATTTACCCTTGTTAACCATAACATAGGTATAGGATGGTTAAGGGTAGTGATAACACCTCAGCCTAGATCATGTGGCGAGACTTGGGAAAAGAATTGTTGTATCTTGTTTTTTTCCCCTCATTCGTAAATGTGTTAACTTTTTGAATGATGTACTAAGGTGTGTGTTTGGATTTATAGAGATATGTATCCATGGAAATTCTTGTTGAGGGGATTAATGGAGGAAAAGGTGATTGGTGATCCTCTAGTAGTAGAACCTATGGAACCGATCGTTCTGGGTGAGGAATTTGGAGAGATGTTCTAGGAGAACTTTGATTGCTTCATGTAGTTGTTGGAAAGGGAACCAGGGTGGGTTGTGAAGAGCATGTATGACCTTACATGAGAGTTTCAGTTACCACACCATCCGAATTTTACTAAAGAGGATAGACATGAGGGGGATGTGTTCTGAATTTAGTATATCTGAACTACACTTGAACACTAGGAGACTCATGTTGAGAGGAGGGTAAAGCGATCTTATTACATGTTATATGGTAAATTGATGAATGGGTGGGACACTTAGACTCTAGATGGAAATAGAAATACTTTGTAAAGGAAGAAAATTCAGTAGAAGTTCTTTGAGAACATTAACCTATTGATGTTCCGGTAGGATAGGGAAGCCGATATCATAAGGCTGACTCAAGGGAATATGTTCATTGTGGACTATGATGGGCCGTTCATAGATCAATATTGATTTTCTTTAGAAATACCATGACATGAGGATACTGTGGAAAAGAGGTCTCAAGATGGAAAATAATGTGAAATGAAGTCCCACGTAAATATCTTCATGTTGATGAATTTTACAGAGGTGGTGAATCAGGATCTCATCTATTAGGGGTACTGAAGGGATGCTTATAGTGTAAGACAAGTGAATCTCATTGGATGTTCATGTGGTATGAATTTTGAGATCAGGAAAAGAGGTTATGAGACTATCATCCAGGGAATTGGGAAGCTGAGTAGCTAGACATATATGTCAGTTATGCAGGACCTTAACTGAGGTATTTTCCACTAGTATGGTAGGCCCAGACACTATCATAGTCATTTTAATTTACCCACAGTAGAGTGAAGATCATGTGGTATGATTAGACATTTATATAGGTTTTGTAGAAACCTGAGGTAATGGGTAGTGATGGAGGAGGTAGACCAAACCTGAGTGTGGGAAGGGGGTATTATTCCCTATATCAGTATGAGAGTTGGAGTTATACTGGACGATGTGGTAGAGGTAGTGGGTGTGGGGCTTCTAGGAAAGATAACCCATATTAGTAGAGCAATGCAACTCAAGGTAGTCAGAAAACATCACATGGAAGAGGGACATGACATTTACATGTGGTGTAGCCTACACTTGTGGATAGAAAGGCTAGACCATCAAATGTGGGAGGAAATATTCTTGTAGATTCTATATTAGATAGATTGTTATTTTATATTCATGTATCTCATTAATTTACATCTTATAAAATTTTTAATGGATTGATCCTGATATTGGAGTTTGTGAGTGGGGTTTTGACAATAGATACACCTTGGGTAGTATTTCCTATAGACATCTATGTGTGCAAGGGGTGTTCTCTTGAGATATGGGAGTACAATTTTTTGTGGGATCTCTATATTCTTGATTTGAAAGGAGTTGTCCTTATTAGGGGTATGGACTAGCTAGTCTCATTATAACACCACATAGAGTATTTCCATAGGAGAGTAATGTTTATGTCTCATACGGGTAACCATTACATTCATTGGGGAGAGTGGGATATCCCAACAGGTCAAGCAAGGACAATTACTCAGCATCTCAGAGTGATAATAGCCAATTTGGATAGTCTATTGCTGGATGATAGGGGTGTTAAGCAAGATGTACTTTAACTATTAGTTGAACTGATTCCATGTTTATTTCCAGAAAACTTCTCAGGGATCCCACCTGACAGATATGTGGAACTCACTATTGAGGTCATGTCGGAGGCTAAGTTAGTATTTATTCCACCATACAGAATAGAACTAATCGAGCATCAAGAACTCAAGACTCAACTAGATGTGTTGAAGGACCCAGGATTTATCCTTCCATGTAAATATCCATTGGGATCACCTATATTTTTTGTAAATAAGTTGGATGTGATTTTTTGATTGTTTGTCGATTTCCAAAAGTTGAATAAGATGACTGCGAATAATTGATATCCTATTACACATATTCATGACTTATTTGAATAGTTAAAAGGAGCTTGCATGTTCTAAATGATTGATTTGAGATTAGTGTATCATCAGCTGATGGTGTGGACTTATGATATACTGAGAACTACTTTCATGAGCGGTATGGCCAATATGAGTTTGTCGTAATGTCATTTGGGTCAAGAAACATAGCCGGGAGGTTTATATAATTGATGAATATGATCTATCATCAGTATCTGGATTATTTTTTAGTTGTTTTTGTGGATTATATCTTTTTTTATTCCAAGAATCATGATGATCATGCCCAACCTCTTGACATCGTCCTGATTACACTAAGAGAACATTTTTTATTCACCAAGCTATCTAAGTTTTAGTTTTGGATTGAGCAGGTACACTTCTTAGGGAATATAATTTCATAGGAAGGTGGGTAGTGGACCCAGAGAAGTTTAATATAGTGGTTTATTAGGAGCATCCCAAGAATTTTTTCAATATATGAAGCATTTTGGGATTAGTTGGATATTACATAAGATTCATCCAAGACTACTCCCATTTGGAAGTGCCACTTTTGGGCATGACCAAAAAGGGTTTAAAGCTTGAATGGTTAGAGTCTTGTGAGGAACATATCCATAAATTAAATAATTTTTTATCGTCAACACTAATTTTGATCCTAGTTGATCCAGGTGGGGAGTTCATGATGTATTGTGATGATTTTGGGATCAGACTCAGAGTTTTGTTGATGCATGATGATCGAGTCATGAAATATGGGTCTCAGCAGTAGGGAACACATGAACAGAACTACCCTACACATGAAATCAAGCTATAAGTGATGGTGTATGATCTAAAATGTTGGTGAAACAATTTTTTTGGAGAAAATTTAACATTTTATACTAACTACAAGATATTAATGTATGCATTTTATAAGAGAGATTTGGATCTTTAGCAGTAGAGATGGATTAAGCATATGTATTTTTTTATTTTTATCTAGCATGTACACTAAATAAGAGAAACAATGTGGATGAAACATTAAGTAGAAAAACATTGGATCAGATAGTTTAGGAGTTTAGTTCTTAGTGGAATATGATGAAATTACCAGCTGAGATGTACATTGTGGTCCAAGAGTGTTAGGAGTAGATGAATCTCATATTTGTTTCAATGGAGTCAAAACTCTTGAGGTAGAACAGATAAAGAAAGTATGAGGATCTTGAGTGGTTAGCATTGAGTAAACTCTTTGAATTTTGGGAGAAACCTCCAGACTAGTTAATGTATAATGACAAGATCATATACATGGAGAATCGATTTTTTATGCCTATGATCTTGCGAGAGGTGATCATGCGGGAATTTCCTACCTCGAAGTGGGCGATACATCCTGGAATGACCAACATGTTTCATGACATGCGGAGATAGATTTTTTGGCCTTTAATCAATAAGGATAAAATATTTTTCATAACATGATGCAACACATATCAGTAGATGACGGCAGAGTATCAACAACCTAGAGGTTTTCTAAAATCGTTTCCCATTCCGGAATGGAAGTGGGATGACATAACCGTAGACATTGTCGTAGGTCTTTTGAAAATTATTAGGAAGAATTATATTATCTATCTTGTTTTGTATCAATTAACCTAGGTAGCATATTCTTTTCCAATATGGGAGACCTTCATAGTAGAGTAGTTGGGAGAACTATATGTTCAGAAGAGAGTATATCTGCATGGGGTTTCATGGACTATAGTTTCATACCGTGATTTTCAATTTACATTTTGCTTTAGTTAGGGATTATAGAAGGTACTTAGCATAAAAGTATTATTGTGTACAAATTTGACAAACAAACCAATGAGATTTGAGATCATACTATAGAGGTTCTTGAGGATATGCTACGTGCGTGTGGTCATAACTTCAGTAGATCTTGGGAGAAGTACTTTATTTTAGTGGAGTTTTGTTATAAAAAATGTTATCCGAAAAATATACTAATAGAATAATAAAAATCACTTTATGGTAGTTCGTGTAGATCACCACTATGTTTGATGGAGGCTATTGACCCCAATTTTTTGGTAATGAGTCTCATGTAGGAGATAGAGGAGTAGGTCCAACTAATTTAAAAACATATGGCTATAATATTGAGTAGGTAGAAGTTGTATTCTGATAAACGGAGAAAAACCCTAGAGATTATATTTGGTGATAATGTTTTCCTTTAGGTTGTCATCTAGGTTGGCTCACCATAGGATATGAAGATATGGAAAATTGGAACCTAGGTTTATCAAACCATTTTAGGTTGTGGAGAGAATCATGTGGGTGTCATACTGATTAAATTTTCTATAGAAATAAAATGTTATGAAAGATTTTTCCATGTATCACTACATTAGAAGTATCACCCTGACCCTTCTCATGAGATCAATATTGATGATTTCGAGCTTCAGATTGATGCATTATTTGAGGATAATATAGAATGTGTGTTAGATAATAGTGAGAAACTGTTGATGGGTAAGATCATATTGATAGTTCGTGTTTTGGGGTAGCATGGAAAAGTATGGTATGATACTTGAGAAAGGGAAGAAGATATGCGGTCTCGGTGGAACAATCTTTTTGACTGAGAATCTTAGAGTGTCTTGGGAGTATAGCTCGAGGAGCTGTTATAAGGTGGGGGAGGGGGTGGGGGTGAATGTAAGATATCATCCTTTTTCAGACTTCATTATTTTTAAATAATTGGTCAATATGGGGTGTTTTGAATTTTATTTACAGGCTAAATTAATTCACATCCTTCAAAATTTACACCCCATATATGTATTTTTCATCGTGTATCAACATGTCAAGAAATAAGATTTCACCACATGTAAATAGATTTCACCATGTGAAATTGGATTTCAACACATGTAAGATTTCACCACATGAAATTAAATTTCACCACATGCAATATTTCACCACATGAAATTGGATTTCACTGCAAGTGATCTACAATTTTTAAAAGGGTTTGATGGGACTTTACTCAGGAATTATTACATGATGTGAAATTGGAATTCAGGTCATGTATTTTTTACAACATGTATATTTTAAATGCATATCTAGTATCACATGAATCATCGAACACCATTTTAATTTCCATAGATTATCTATGAACCCCTCATCTTTATCCAGACATGTCCCATTCACATTTTCCTTGGACCAAAACACCAATGCGCATTGAAATCTTTGACCCAAGACCCTTTTCACACCTCTCTCTTTGATGGGGTCTTCTACCATTGATTTTCAGGAGTCATCATCAATTCAGAAGTGATCTCACAAATGATCATGTATTTTTGGACCTAGAATTTTTAGGCATGACTTCCAATTAAAACTCTTCTTCTAGATCTTTTGCTAACAGATTACCTTGTTCTTATTGAGAGTCATATAGTAGCTGGTTGGTAAAGTATACATATGGTTTTTATCATTTCTTCCTTTTCTTTTGAGAAGTCAGATCTAAATCCTGTTCATCGAGGCATTCTTGTATTATTTCTCACAATTTAGGGATATTTGTTGGTGGGTGATCGTCATCATCGATCTTGAGTTAGATGGTCTAAATTCCAATCCCATAGTCTCAATTTCATTTATTTGTATGAAATTATAAAAATTTTATAGTATGATTAAAAATGAGTTTTTTATATTCAATTAATAAATTGGGTGAATTAATTAATTTTGGGGTTGGAAAAATTGGGAATGGAATTGGTTGGTTTAAATAATTAATTGAGGAATTAATTTTGAGGGTTTTGTGATTGTAGATTTGGATAATTATTTATTCAATTAATTAATGGTTGTGATGTGACTAATTAATTTTTTAATTAATAAATGGATTGGTTGAGATTATGGAATTTATATAAATTATTAATTTTTAAATTAATTATTGGGTGATTGAGTTTAGAAATTAGGTTAATAAATTAATGGGACAATTTTCATGATATTGAAATTGATTGGAATATATTAATGAATTGATGAATTAATTAATCAATCTTTTGAATGAGAATTATTATGAAGGGTTAATGTTTGTTAACCATGAATTATTTTATATATACAATAAATGTACTTGATTGATAATGGGGTGTGGGACATGGAAAGATCCTCCAGATACCCATGGGGTTGCTAGACAAGGTGTTCTAGACCTACTGACTTTCATGAAAATATTCTTGTATTGGACAAGGAAAATTTCTCCAAATAGGAATGGTGTGTGAGACATGGAATTACGCTCCAAATACTCACAGGGGTGCAAGACATGATGTTCTAAACCCATTTATTGACTTTTGAATATGGTTCAAATTGGATGTTTATAAAATGAATATTGTGAAATAATGAAAAAAATGTTGAATATGGGAAATGGTTTAAACACCATCATGGGATGAAGTAGTTATTATGTTTTGGGTGTCCTTGAGAACCCATGAGTAATGAAGTTAAGTAAATTATAATTGGATAAATGTAAAATATTTATCTTATTGCCTTATTTTTCATTTTATATAGCTACATACACTGCTATTGACTAGATTTATTTTAGAATCTATGGGTGGTGGCCTACTGAGTTTCACTCAAATCCTACTCAAGATTTCTGATTAGTACCCAAATAGATTTAATATATTTAGGAATGGATAATGGAAAAGGGTCATGTTAGATTTCTATCCTAGGATGGATAATGGTTACGGGATCTGGACGTTGTTTAGGACCCTCTTGGGAGTCACTTGTGTTTTTATTCTTCAGTCTTTCCTTTTTGAAACTTGAGAGATACATTAGCATGGTATGTTTTTCTGCTTCAGTTGGATATTGTGTTTTTCTACTTTGATTATCCTGAGATATTGGTTTTGTTATGATTATATATTCTTTTTCTATTGTCTATCAATTTATTCTCGTGTTTTATTCTATTAAAAGAGGCTATAGTCTCCCCATGAATGACTTACCAGACCCTCACTACTAGTTGGTAGCCTCTAGTGTATGGGGAGGTATGCCTAAGGTCATTCAGTTGTTCAGCTCAGGGCACCGGTGTGCGGCACCTGGGTCGGGATGTTACTGTTCATCTTCTGTGTGACGTCTAGATCCACCCTCAATATACCTTATAAATGATTTTCTTAAGAAGTAAGAGAGAACATAAACTCTAGATGGAAAATTTAATCATCAGATTAAGGAATTATTTATTGAATAATAGTGTATTGATGCATTTATCTAGGAATTACCATAATATCCACCAGAGTCTGAAGCTGAAATTTCCACTCATTTAAGCCCTAAGACAAGACCAATACCAATGAAGCCCTATAGAATAGACATGATGGAATTAGTGAATCTATTGAAACATTAAGAGGATATGTGTGATTAATGATTTAATCTCACTACTTTTTACCATGGGGATCCCTTATTCACTTAATTAAGAAGAAATATAGATCCATGAGACTATGTATTTATTATGGGGAAAATAATTCTATTACAGTAATGAAAAAGTATCCTCATCCTCTTATTGGTTACATATTCGATCAAATATTAATAGAATTATATTTTTAAAATAATGAACATTGTTCAAGGTTTCATTAATTTTGAGAAAATAATGAATACATTATGAAGTTTTCATTACAAATGATGTATAGACATTAGGAGTTTACATAAATTCTACATGAATTGACTAATTCACTCTCTGGTTTTATGGACCAAATGAATAGAGTGTTAATGAAAAAAATGATTACTTCATTGTGGTATTAATATATTATATCATCTTTTATTCTAAAATGTATGAGAAACATGATAATAACTTGAAAATATTATAAGAGACTCTCATAAGGGAATAATTATATTGGAAATTTAGCAAGTTTGAATGCTGGAATGAGGAATTTTCTTTTTATGGAAATATTGTCTCTAAGTATAGAATCACATTTTACGCAATAAAGAAAATGGATTTCATTTAATGGAATAGACCAATGAGAATAATAAAGGTATATAATTACATACATTTTGAAGGTTACTATTGGTGATTGGTTTAGGATTTTGACCAATTGGAAAACTATTTACCATGATTACAGGTATAGAGGTCGTATTCATTTGAAAAAATGAATGTGATAATTATTTTAATAATTCAATAGTATATTATTTAGTTTTACAAATTTTTCACTACCTTCATGAAATGATGGGATTTTGATTTATAGTGATGTATTGAATAAAATAATTTTTTGCGTCATTTTTCAAAATGATAATGTTCTTTTTTATGAATCAAGGAAGTTGAAGACTAAAAAAATACTATGAAAACCATGATCTTGAGTATAAATCAATATGACTTTATTTGTATAAATACATACATCAACTCTATAATGATTTATGTGAGATATAAAAAGACCAAAATATCATAAAATACATTTTTTCCATAAAAATAGTTCATAATGGGAAAAAGGAATTTTCTTGAGCTACTAATAGAAAATTATTTCTCAATACACTACCACACAAGGATGTAAATTATGGTAACTGATTTTTTGAGGTGGAAGGATCCCAAAGTTATATCCAAAATAAGGATTTAGATGGATCATATGTTAATGATTTTAGTAAATATGGTTATTGGAATTACTATGGAAGGGGACATATCAATTTTTTTAATTATTTTGAAAACATATTTATTATAAAAGATAATAAGTTCTACATCTGATAATTAAGTTTTTAGAAGAAAATTAATGCTATAAAGGTTAGAAGTTTTTTATAATTTGATTGAAAAGATGGGATTCAGATGTTTGGAAAAATAATATGTCTTCCATCTATAACAGACCTAAAAATGGAATTGTTGTATGATGTTCAAAAATATAATTCTCTATAAAACATTTTAGAATCATGTTGTTGAGGGATTCAAATTATAATTTTTCGAGGGAGAAGATGAAGTCAGAAACTATTGATTTTGGGTTCATTGGTTTATTTTTTCAATAAGTGAATGTTAAGAGACAATTTCAAGGAGAATTTATGAATCCTATTCCTATTCCTATATTTTTTTTATAAAATTTTGAGGCAAAAAGGCCCCTATTATTAAAAATAAAGTCATATAATAAGTAAAGATAGAGGATCAAACACAACAATTAAGGTCCATAAAAATGATGTCAGCACACTTGCGAGTGAGTGTTCATACAGTGATGAGATGTCTGAGAACCCCCACCACGTGGATGTCTCCCCCTCCACCCAGCCTTTTCCTGCATCCAAGGACCTCCACCATCATCCGAGAACTCAGAAGGTACATCAATGTTCACATTCTTAACTCCATCCCGAACATCCAGTTTTTTTCTATCTTCATCACTACTGGAAGATGCAAGAAATTCAAATGAATTATAGGTACTCACCTTTTTCATAAATTTTTGAATTTGAGATTGAGGGGTTTCACAACTTGGTGTAGGATGGGGAGATCCTACCACTTTTTCATTTGTTATTCCCTTCAATCTGGGAGAGTCTGCATGCATTTCAGGAGAGGAGGCTTGGACAGATTCCATCAATTGACTAGTCTGTTCATGCTGCCCAGTTTGAGTGGGTTTATGGCATAAGCTATGGGTAATCATAACATCCTGTGCATTAGACTCTTCAAGTGGAGAATAGGCTGGAATAGAAATGAATGTATTCCTATAGTCCTTAGCTTGAAGTAGTGAAGTATTTCCAGCACAAACCTTAGTTGGAAGACCATGAAATTAATTGGATTTAACATGGGCTCTAGGAATACCTTCTAGAGGGGAGACCTCCACATTAGTGTTGTTGGGAGCTGTAGAAACAGATGTTTCTCTATCTGCTATAAACAGAACACTGTCTTTGACATATGAGGCCGGGGGTTGTACCTTTGTATTTTCCTTTGCCGATGTATAGTTACCATCATTCACCTCCTTCTTATCTTTAGATTTACTTGAGATTGGAAGATCCATCTTTTCCTTGCCTCTTCAACTTTTGGCATTGACCAAAATCTGTTCTTTCTTGAGGTAGGAGTCTGTATATTCTTGAGAAGCAGTTTCTAGAGCATCAAGACTATCAATTGATTCATTATCATCATAATCTTTGATACCCCTTGTTAATATATCTTTGAATGGGGCTCCATTATCTGCCACAACAGAACTGTCATTAACAGATAGGTGAATATCATCCCCAAGGTCTGCCTAGGATAAGATAACTCTCTTATTTTTTTGTATAGAAGAACTATTCTTGATAGGTTCCTTAGAACATACCTTTTTGGAATTAGGTTCTTCAACAAGAGACCATTGAGATTTTTCATCAGACTCAACATTCATTCTATCAGACTCCTTTAGAAGGTCAATACCGAGGACATCAGCTTTCGTATTCTGCTTTGTGATTTGTGATATACCTTGTTTAGGTGGCTTCCTATAGTCCTGTAGGTCATTCCCTTTAAGTTGGAAGCTATCACAAACAATGTTTCTTCTACATGTAGATTCTTCATGCCCAATTACTTGACATGGAATGAAAAAAATAGTAGTATTTTCATATTCAATTCAAAGAAAAATATCATCCTGTGGAGTAGATAAAATCACATTTTCTATAAAAGCAGTACAAAGATCAACCTCTACTAGGAACCGAGCAAAGTGACCATAACATACTGATTCTGTAACATGATCCATTCTAATCGGAATCCCAATGGAAGATGTAATATCGAATAAAATCTGAGCATGCCATAAAATCCAGTTAAGACTATGTATTTTTATCCATATTTGCACACAAGTATCCTTAAAATCAAGCAAATTGAAGTTCAATTTCCATTCATGAAGTCTAAGTGTACCTGGCCTGAGATTGATGGAACTGATACTCCAAGATCTCCCTTTGAGCTCCAAAGAAGGAAACAAGATATGAAAAAGTCCTCAACTGAGGGGCACACATTTGAATTCGTTGAATCCCCCAATATCAGCCAACCGAGAGATGAGATCAGATGTTCACCAGGGTTTCATACCTTTCATTACGGAGATGCGAGCGATAAATGAATGATTTCACAGATCAGTCTGAGCTTCTATTTTATCCTCAGAGGCCGATACATGCGTTTTTGACCCTTTTTGAATTATTCGATGCGGCGCGCGATTTGCAAGAGGTATGAAGGATCCCCCAGAGAAACTCTTGAAGGAGGATAGGTTATTCGGAGCATCACGATCCTTCTTCTTCTCCTCTGTGTCCAAACTAATCTAGTTTGGGAGTTGAAATGCCTCAAAATAGTGGAGATTGATACTTCACGAGTGCGTTAGGTCAGATGAAACTACGGGGTGCGGCGACAACGGTTTCCTCTCTTTCTCCTCCATCAGATCACTATATGGTACCTCATGCCGATTCCTATATTGAAATGAGATGAAATTACTATATAATATTTAAATTTACTACCAAATAGTCTTAGTGCGAATTATTCTATATGGGTTATTATTGAAAACATAACAAAATCTATGCATTTACAATCTATAATAAAAGAATTTTCACTTTTTCATCCCATGATGTGGCAAAAAAATTGATTATTTTTCACATATTTTATTTAAAATTTTAATGTATTAATTAATTATTTTTTAAATTTTTATAAATTAATTCATTTTTGAAATTTTATAATTAAATTCATTAATAAAAAATATTATCATTATGTTTTCATTTTTTTACTTTAAAATTATTAATTTCATCTTTATTTATTTTTTATTTCATCAGTATTGTTTTGAAAAGTTAACAATATTTTAAATAATAATCCAATTAACCATCCCATCTTAATTAATTGAAGCATTAATTTATCTTTTAATCAGTTAATTGTGTTGTATTGAAATAGATTATCTTTAATAATTAAATTACACTCATTAATTAATTTATATATTTATAATGTTTAAATGTTATGATTCAATTTATAATTCATATTTTATTTATTATGTTCAATTTAATTAATTAGATTATAATTCAATTTATTTTTATAATTTAGTTTAATATTTTTAAATAATTAGATAATTGGTTTATTATTAGTTTATGTTTCACTTATTAAAATAATTGAACTGGTTTTTTATATTTTATTTGTTTTTCTTTTTCTAATTTTTGTAAACTAGTTCTTATTCTGAGTTTTCATATTAGTTTAATGACATTGTTGTGTGTCTAATTTTGAGTTTACAACACAATGTCTCATCAACACCCATTTTTCTCAGTCACTGATGCCTCTTTATTTGAGATACCGACATTGATCATGTTGTATCACTGATTTTTGCGACTCATTGATACCTAAAACCTACCGATACACACATCAGTAGTTCAACCTACCAATTTTTTCTCAAACTCATTGTCGCTTACAACTGTATCAACGACCACACCTTCTTCCCAATCTACCGACATCCAGGAGATACCACCTACCATACCTCCTTTCCCTAGAAACACACTGATGGGCCATTGAGTTACCGATGCCTATACTCCTCTATCGGTCAGACATCCCACCAATGTTCACTATTACCAACATTGATATGTCCCCATGTTCTTTCTCACCGACAACAGTCACTGATAGCTTCATCACAATATTGACTCATCAACGCCACTCCCAATATTCCCCACCATAATTTCACTACTGCATGTGGCTTTGAGCCAACGAGCCCTTACCCGAGTGGTAAGGGCTCCTGCTTGGCATCTAAGAGACCCGAGTTCAAAACTGGGTGGAGACGAATTTCTAGGTTACTGTAGCAGTACTGTAGTAGTTACTGTTCGGTACTGTAGCATTCGGAACAATTCACCCGATTTGGGCCTTTCAGCCACCGGTTTGGGCCTACGGGTCTCCAGGGCCTTCGAGTCATCAAAGTCCTTCGGGCCACAGGGCCTTCAGGTCACGTAGACCATGGAGTAGCCCAGTTCACATAGAACGGGCCCCAGAAGAGGATCAAAGCAATAGGAGCAGCATCCACCAGATGCAGAGCTAATCGGATTGGAAGAATGAGAGGGTATGGAAGCCGCCATCGGGACCAGGCACTGTGCAACTTTGTACGGGGCAATGGTAGCCGATCAACAATGCAAGGTGGGGAGCTAGGAGATCAATGATGCATAAAGCTGGGGAGGGGCAGTTCAAGTGGGCTGCACCTACGGGTCATGTATTGGGCTGGTATGCCTCTGGGCCATCAGGTCATGTATTGCGGGTTTGTTGGGCTTTGTGCCTTGGGCCTATAGGTCATGTTTAGGTTCCCCTTAAACCCTTAAAAAGGGGTATTATCCATAATAAAATAAAAAATAAGGCCTTCAGGCCATTCGGGCCATGTGTCTTTGACATCTATGAGTCACCATTCTTCCTTGTTCTACATACACTGACCGAGTGGAACCTCCTCACAACCCATAACCCTCAATGTCATGTCCATTTACACAGATCCCATTTACATCCAGCAACAAACCATAGGCACCAAAACTAGATCCAGACTCCTTGAGACTCGTAATTTTAATTCAAAAAATCCATCCTAGATATGAAAATTCAACCACAATCAAGCTTCAACCACATTCTCTACTAGTTCATTTCAGGGAGACTCCATCTTTTTTGAGAAGAAGTGGTTCACTACTGCCACTGTGAGGCTGAACTGAGGAGGGTTCCACTATAATGGGATTTTTTGGTGCTGAAGGAGGAACGAACCATCATAACTTCTTCCAAAAGAAGTTGCAAGCCCCCTGAAAATCATTGAGAATAATACGGGGGGAGATAAGGGATAAAAAAATTAACAATTAATAAATAAAAAAATTAAAATTAATTAATAAAAATTAAAATATTTATATAATTAAGTAAAAAACTATAATTAATAATAATAATATAAAATATAAAAGTAATTATTTAAATCAAATATATAAAAATAAAATATTTATAAAAATTACTAAATAAAATTAAAATAAACTAATAAATAATACGTTAATATTTACTTTAATAAATATAGTAATTATAACATAAACTTTTAAAAAATAATTATAATTATAATAAAAAAAGTTAATAAATAAAATAATGTAATTAATTTAACTAAAAAATAATAATCTAATTTAAAACATAATAATAGTAGATGATTAAAAATTATAAAAAATTTATATTAAATAATATAATCAATTAAATAAATATTTAATAGAAATATTAGTAATTTAACTATAATAATATTTAAATAAATTAACAAACCATAATATTAAATTAATTTTAATAAAGTATTTATTAATTGATATAATAAGATAATATTTTTGTTTTTAAAAGTTTTTTTAATGTTATTAAATTCATTCATTTCCATTTTTTATTTTTTTAGATTCATTTAGGACATAATATTCCATCAAAATTAATTCCACCTTGTTAGTCGCTAGTTAGTTAGAAGGGATGAGATTCTATGACAAGACTTTCATGAAAAAATGCACGTGTGCAGTGCTGAAAAAGAGAGCTTACCTTTGTCGGTGGAGATCAATTGAGACTTGTAGTAGAAAAAAGATGATTTGAAATTCCCTAGTAGTAATAAGAAGAGGAGATACCTCAAATTTTATATTCAAAAAAATTCATCCACTAGGAGACTAGTAGAAGTAGAAGAGAGAGTGATAGCTGTATAACTTGAGTTACATGAGTAGAGAATCACAACATAATCATCATTTTTCTAGAGGAAGGACATTTATTCCTCTAAATTTTCTCTTTAAGATTGTAATTGTTTCCCTTGACATGATTATTATCTTAGGTTAATATCTTTTTCTTGGGGATTTTGAATTTCTACTAGTTCATTTTTTCTCTGTTTATTTAATTTGATTCAATAAGAATAATATTCCACTAGTGTGGTTGAATCTATTTCTTAAAACTCAAATTGAATTTTCATATTCGTGAATTTAATTTCAAAATAAATGATAATTCAGCAGGATTGGCCATTGAATAAATTTATCAAAAAAATAAAAATCATCATAAATTTTTGGTGAGGTAGATTTCTGTTGACATCATTTTTATTAAATTTTTAAATTAAAGGTTATTGAAGTGGATAACTTTAATAATTTCAATTTAACCAGTTTAATCTTCTGGCATAGAATAATTAATCCCTCATTTTTTAGGTGTGAATTCAATAAAATTAATAAACATACATTAATCTAATATATTTCAAATATCCCAAGTAATATTATTGATAAACCCTCATCACTCCTATTATATCTCCTATCATCATTAGTTTTTTCACTCTTTTTTTGTTACAAATCCATTATAGTAAAAATATAAAATCATGAAAAATTGTTTCATCTTCACATTCATTATTCTAAGAAGAAAATATATAAAAAAACTAAACAATTTAAAAAGATTTTTCTCCATTATTGAAACAAGTGGGCTTATTGTAAACCCAAATGATCACTCACCTACCTTCCTTTGGGTTCTACCATTCACTACCATACTTGTGTAGGTTATAAATTTAATTTTGAGGGTCGTAACTACCACAAACCCTTTTTACCCCTCAAGTATCCATATTAATGACGTTATAATAATTTAGAGAACACCTATTTTGACCCTTTGTTGTCATGATTCCAATTTTACATCAAACTTATGGATATTTATTTAGAGGTATTTTTATACTCAACTTTATTTTAGCACATCATTCTATCCTAAAACTATTGTAAAATATGAATTTACAACTCATAAAAATTAATAATTTTTAGTTCATTCTCACATGACTTTCATGGAATATGGGATCAGTATTTACCATTAATAATTTTTTCCAATAATAATAGTTTCCATTCAAGTATTCAAATAGTGTTTTGTAAATCATTTTATAGAATGAGATTTCATACTCCAAATTCTTTCAGCGATGGTTGTGAATGATAATTTTTAGGCCTAAAACATTTCTATGATAGAATGATATAGGTAAATACAATTTAGGATCATATTAAAGTAACTCAATTTAGGGGAAAAAATTATAGAGAAAATGAGATGAAGGATTTGGAATTTCAATTTAGGGATCATGTTTCCTACAAAATATCTCTAAAATGGGTGTTATAAGGTTTAGTGAGAAGGGAAATATGAATACTAGTTACGTCAGACACAATGAATATGTAGAATTAATTGGAGTTGTGGATTATCATTTAGAAACTCTACCAAGACTCTATAAACTACATTAAGTATTCCATATCATTTTTTAATGAAGTAAATTCTGAGCCCGAAGTATGCGATAACCTCTGAATAAATATAATTCATATAAAATATTTATTACTATGAAGATCGCATATAGATTCTTGATACTATAAAGATTGTATTAAAGAATCAGAGGACTTTACTGGTAAAATTACTTTGGTAAAATCATAAAATAGATAAAGAAATGTCGGAACTATAGAATTTTATTAAAAAGAATAAACCTAAATTATTTGGAATGAAATATACATCAAATTTTGAGGTTGAATTTTTTAGGTTGGAATTATATAACACCCAAAGAATTCAAAATAAATTTCATTTTATGTAAATTCAACCTCTTTTATTTATTGAGAAATTAATAACTCCAACCCTCAAATATATTAACAAAAAATTTTATTTAAAAAAAATGTAATAAAATAAAAAATTTAATATTCCATTGAAACAAAATTCTATTTTTATAATATGAATATAAATGTTAAATATACATGGTGAAAATAATCCATGAATGATTTTTTGAATTTTCCCTTAGAAATAAGCTTCTATGAACAATAAAAAATTATATATTAAACTATTCCTCAATTTATTTATAATTATATATTAATTTATATTTAATTAAAAATATATTTACCGTTAATTTAATTGAAATATAGATAACAAAATATAGAGGTAAATTTTATTTTTTATATATCTTTTTTTTGAAATATATTTTGGTTTAAAAATGACTAAACTTTTTACATTTTAATTAATTTAAATAATCATAAATAAATAATGAATGAATTTAAATGTATAAGTTATATTTTAATCTATTTATATTTAAATTTATCTAACATTGAATAGTAGTCATATAATTAATATAATATCATCTAATTCTTGGACAAGGCATTTCTTGAAAAGCTGTTTTCAACACAATTTTTGGGACTATCATTAAATTAATATTGTTCACTTGTTTTATTTGAATTAGGTAAAATGGTTTCAATATTTTTATTGAGAATAATTATTACTATATAATATAATCAACTTAAACTATTTTTTATAATAAATACAAAAAATTATCACAATTATGGTTAAAACAAGTTTACTAGGGCATTAAACTATGAAGATAAGGTATAAAATAATATACCGACATGAATAATTACCATTTTATGACATGTTTCGATCATATCTCATATAAGGTTCACCGTTGACCCATTTTTTTCCATGTTTAATTTGACAACATGGGTATGATTTATTATTTTCAAAAATTCAAAGTATATGCTCCTCCTTAATTAAAAAAGGGAACTCCCTCACCTCACTTAATCACCCCTATCAAGCCTTTTGTATTTAAAAACAATTCATAGAAGACTCTCCCCAAAATCCTTAGATACATTCTCTATGTGTTTTTATTCCAAAAATACAAACCCAATGTTCTTAAGAGGATGTCCAAAGAGGGTTCCCTAAGTGAAGTAATTCATCTTAATGAAGCTATTTCATTTTCATTTTTAATATGACCAGAAAGTATTTCATAACACATAAAATATAAAAGAAAAATTATATCACATATAATGATATTTTATTATTTATATTTTAAAATATGTTTGTCTCCTTCTTCATCAAATAGGAAACAACTCCATCACTCATGTTCATTGAGGACTAACGCCTTGTGAGCTGATGTAATTTTTTTCCATCACAAAATCACATGGACAGTCATAATAAGGGAAATAATGAATATATATGATAAATATTAAATGATATTAATTATGTAAAATTAATATATATTTTAATTCCTTACCCTTTCACCCATTAAGGGAAGGGTATGAACGCTCATGTGTATGTGTAGACTATCGTCTCAACAAAGCGATGCAATTCTCTTTCCATTTCCAACATCCAAAAATGGTTCTAAAAATTTATCAAATTATTAAATATGGTATTTATAACATGAATAAAATTATAGAGATTATGTAACAATAACTTTTACACATGAACTGGAACATTCAATACAAAACATGCCTTATAAAACAATCCAATTAACAAAAAAAATATAATAATAATAAATGATTCTAATCGAACTATGTGTAAGATGTTATAATAGGGTCGTATATGATTTTATAAACATGAACAAGGATAAATAATATATTAATAACATTATTAAATAATTTTAATGGAGTTTAATGCTCATTCATCAAAATCTAAGAGTTAGGTAAGAGATTTCATGTCAATTTCCATTCCATTGAGACATGTATGTTATTGTGCACCAATTGAAATATAAATAGTGTCTATACTTCAAAATTTATGTATATAAAATTATTAAATATTTATTAATTATTGTTAATTTTTCATGTCATATATATTCCTTAAATCATTACAAATTAAAAGTTTTTGAATTGGTACAAATATATTTTACAATATCAGTTCATTTTGGGATTTATTTTTCTTACATGAAGGAATATTAAAATTAATACATAAAAGCACTAGAAATTTTCTTATCAACTGAAACTTTAAAGTTATTATATATTTTCTTCCAACACTTCATATCCATGGTAAATTAATTAATCATATAAATTTTTAAATTAGAAACCGATTTTATTTCACTTTAAAATACATATATTTTTATCCATGTCCATGTTTTCTATTTTTTTAAAAAGTAAATTTAATTTCTCAAATGATTTATTAATTACATTTTACCTTATCCTTTAATTTTATAAGTTGTTCTAATGGAATATTACAATTGTTTAACAAAAAGGATATTTTAAAAAATGATAAAATGTAATTTTTTCTTATTGTATACACTGATAATTGACTGCCCCTCTACTATAAGTAAATTCATGAAGTTTATACTTTTATATTAATTCATTGAAATTAAAAGATAAAATTTAGGAATTACTATTTCAATATCTCTCTTACATCATCATTATTCATCAAAAGAAAAAGGTTTGTTTGTAAAAGCCTATATTCTTAATGAACTGGTTCTCACCACTCATTTAATTATTAATCATGTTATTATCAATATTATCTTAAAAAAATCTTTTTTTGATTATTTTTCATTTGACATTAATTTTATTATAAATATTAATATATTTTATATCATGGATATAATTATTTCTTGAATTTTATACCATTTAAACATGTTGTGATTTCTTTTAATGATATTTGATTAATTGGGAAAATATTGATTAATATGTATTCTTTACATTGTTTGGGAATTTCATGATAAGAAATATTTTCAATGAAGTAAAATTATAAATAAATAAATGAGTACTGACTTATGTATTCAATTATAGGTGGGGTCTAGAAATAGATTTCCCCATGATTCATCGGTAGGCCTCACAAGAAAAATCAATTGAAAAAATTAAATGGAGTTTTCCTTATACTTTTGAAATAACATATGAACGGTATTGATAGGAGAGATATCATGATTTTCGAGATCATGAAATCCAAAATTAATCATTTCCATCATTCTAAATTCAGTTATTATTATTCATTGGATGATTGCATTAATATTACTATATATGCATTTTGGGACCATGTTATTGACCTAGTAGAATATATTTTCATTATTTACCTAACTATATAGATTATTCCTTATCTAATTATGGTAATTATGTTATTAATTAAAATGAATGGGTTTTTACTTTTTTACAATTGAATATTAATTTTTGAATAAAAATTCATATTTTATTTTCTTTATATATCCTTCACTCAATAATTTTTATCACCCTAATTTTATTTCCTTTCCCCTTAAGATGAATATGAATTAATTGAATGATTTTTGGGATGAAAATTTTTTTTCATTATGATTTTTATATCAAATTCCTAAATTAATATGGGTTTCATGTATGTATCCACCTCCTAAAGGCTAAAAAAATGATCTTTCTATTTTGATTTGTCCCTTTGTATCTATTCCAATTTAAAAAATTATATACATTGTGAAGAAGAGACCTAAAAACACTCTCAAACTGGTACCCAACCTGATATGTAACATCAATGATGGGTGTTACAGATCCCCATGGGCTAGATAATTTCACTCAAGCATAAAAATATAAACACATGGAAAAATATTTCCAAACCTGAATAAATGACATGGCACTTGTATTTAATAGAGACAACATCAAAAAAGTTAAATATAGGACATAAAAATAACAAAAAAGTGAAATGAAAAATACTCAAGAGTATAAACAAATATACAAATAAATTTCCAACCACAAAGGACTGCCAAATCATGGAAAACAACTTCTACATGTGATATAAGGGGAAAAACCCACCATCTAACGACTAGTTAACCTCCTCAGCTGAAAGAAAACCTCTGAGGATCACTATGGATCTATGCATTTCTCCGAATCAAAATACATAACGACGTATAAGAACCAATGAAGAAGTATACAGGGTGTGAGGTAGTAGGAACAATTGAGTCTCACCCATATGTTCCATATAAAGTCTATAAATAATAATCCTAACATTCTCAACTTTAAATAAAATAATGAATGGCAATAGTTTAACAGTTTTTATATTAAAAGCATGGGAAAATAGTTTAATTTCCCCATTTTCCCCATTTCCAAATAAAGAATTTAAATCAATTTCAAAAAATTTCATATCCATATATCTCAAAATATATACACAACTTCAAAAAAATAATAATTCATTCATTGTTTCACATATCATGTTCATATAAGTTCACAAAATAGTATAAAATAAATGAGTAAGGAAAAATTTTCAGAGAAGTAGAATAGGTATCATCACACCAGGGATGACACTAGGTGAGCATATCTTGGACACTCATACATAACATATTCAATTGTGAATGAGATAATCCACTTTATATATGAATCAATTTTATAGGGTAGAGTAACATCCCAACAAGTGAACCGCACAACAGGTCTAATAAGTCCCTAGAACAATAGGCTTAGGAGTAGAGGAAATCCCTATGAGGAAAGAACCAATGATAATGGTTGATACATATTATAATACCTTCCACCTATGTACTGAAGACTTCTAATGAACTATATTTTTCAAATCAATTCATAAAATTATTTTTATTAAATAATTCTTTGAAAACCATTTCACAAATCATTTCAAAATGCTTTGAAAACCCTTTTTCTCAAAACATGGGGAAAATGTAACTTTATAAAAAAACAAACTCCACACACACAAATAAAATTAGTCTTATCATTCGATTTTATTTCATAATACAAATTATTAAAACCTGAATAATATAGTTCACCTACATATAATAGAGGTAGAACCACCTACCTCAAAACTCAGGGTCACACACGCCTATAACGGAACCCACAACGGAATGATTCAACAATGAAAAATGAGGACCTAAAACCAATATACACAAATTATAATTTATTCAATTTAGAAAAATAATTGTAGGATAATAGGAATCATGTAAAACCTCAAGAATGAACACCTACGACACCACAAACAATGAAATAAATGGCCCTTGAAACAAGAACACACAATAGATCTAGAAGAAAACAAGTACAAATATCACCATAGATCAATGGTTCTGATAAAAGAAAAAACAACACAATGTGAAAAAAACAAAAATGAATAAGAAAGGATAACTCACCCTATGAGATTTAATCTAACCATAGTAGTGAAAAAACTCAAAAAGAATCATTCCAAACCAAAAAAAATTAAAAAAATCATCAGATAATAAATCTAAGTTGAGATACAATTCCAATATGGAGCTATATTCTTATTTATCCTGAAATTTACATGATGTGTAATTCCATTACATGTAGTATAATCCTTAGCTCATAGATACATTGAAAAATATTTCACATTTCTATTAAAAAGAGGATCTTCAAATATTACACTATGTGTAATTTGTACATGGTATATACATACTTCCCAATATTTTCTCAAGTAACGATATCTATATCGAAGAACATAGACACTGTTTAATCCTATTACATAGAGTGTATTTCTCTATTATATTGTAAAAAATACAAATTCTTACATGAAAATCTAAACACTTTGGGAGTCCTCCAAAATCAGGGAGAACCCCTCAGACCATTAACACTTTTCTACCTAGAATCGTTTAATTCAACAAACATACATACCTAAAAATAATTTCATTTTTATCTAGAAATGTTCACTATCCTTGGCAGTCCCAAGACATACCCAACTAAAGAGGAAAACACGTGTTTAGAATATAATTACCTGGATATAGTTAATGGGATGTTACAAACATGCCACCATAATAATTTCCATACCTTTGAATCCATATAGAAGAATAAATTCTAGTAAATATGTAATGAATTCACCCTCATCAAATACTCACATTCCCACATAAGACTTTAACATGATTATAAATGACCCCAATAGGGTACTGAATAATAGAAACATTATGATCTAACTCAATATCATCCCAACTTAGAATGTGGGAGGAATCATGATGATATTTCCTGAGTTGTAATACATGGAAAACATATTGAATTCATACCAACTACACCAATAATTCCAATTGATAAGTAGCCTTCCCAAGAAGCTCAATTTCCTCAAATTGACATACATATCATAGATCCAAATTTCCTTGATTTCTAAGCCATTGATGACCCCACCGAGGATCAAAATTCAAGAAAACCTGAACTCCAATTGGAAACACCAATATATGATGTCTTAGATTGGAATTAGACATCTTTTGACTCTGCATTTTATCCATATGCAGATAAAAATCATGAATCCTTTCATAGATATTTTGAACCATAACTTGTTCTACAAAAGAAGCTTTGTCCAGCTCTCCCCAATAAAGAGGTGGTCTTCATGGGTAACAATTCAATGCCTATAAAGGATCAATTATTATTGAAAACTAAGAATTATTATTATAATAAAACTCAAATAGTCCTTGATGGATATCTATAAGTACCCCAAAATCCAAGAAAAATGAAATAATACAATTCTACAGAACTTGAATATCATTCTCTATTTAACCATATGTATGTCAGTGATATGTGTTGTTCCATATTAACTATGAACCAATCTCCTATTGGATATATCTATAGAAAATCCATGTAAAACTAGGATATTTATCCCAATAAATGGAAAAAGGAACCCCAAGTGACTTTACAATTTATTTTAGATACAACTTTCCAAAATATTAAACTATTTCAGTTTATTTGATTGGAATAAATAGAACTGAATTTGTCAACTAATCAATAACCACTAATATGGAAGTTTTGAAATGAGGAGTTCATTGTAATCCAAATAAAAATGCTGGATACTTTTTCCCATTTAAAAACCGTCACTATAATATTCTAGAAATAACCAAAACATCCCAAATTATGTGCATTTATTTATTGGAAGGTTTAACTTCAGGAAGCATTATCTATAACGTCATGATTCACAATCTGCCAACAAAATTGTCATATCATGTCATAATACATCTTCATAGTGCTCGAATAATAAACTCATGATGAACAATTACAGTCAAACAAACCCAAGAACTCTCAAATACTGGGATGAAAAACTATTCCACAAAACTAAGAATAAAATCTAATGAGGGAGACTAACCTGAAATGATCTCCACACCCTATAGGGTTTCTACAATTTATATGAACATTAAATTCAACTAATGGATCTATAGAATAGACACATGGTGGGATTATGATATCTGGACAATGATCAAAACCATACCCGTAACATTCTACTAAGAATCCATATGCAATTGAGAAAAAAATCTACACAAGTCTCCACTCTTCCTTTGATTCCTAAGCATCTTGTGATGCACTTTCCTATTAAGAGCATCTGCAATAGAATTCCCCTTCCCCGAGGTGTTGATGATATTGAATTCAAACGTCTAATATTATTTCACCCACCCCTCTTTAAATGATAAAATTATTTTAAAAAAAATATATAACTCAAACTTTTATGGTTAGAAAAATATCTAAACCATTTCCCAAAAATATAATTCCAACAAACACTATGATCAGGAATAACTCCAACAAACTCTCCATAATGAGTGGGTAATTATTTGTAAGTAGTGGAAGCCGATGAGAGTTATAAGCCACCACATGAGCATCCTTCTTGAGTAAAAAACTAAAATCAGTTCCAAAATAATCATGGAAAACCACATACCCCTAACCGAGATCAAATTTGATCAGAATTATATTCAATAACTAATTTATTTTCATCTCATCAAAATAAGACAAAAAACGTTACATACCAATATAATTTCAACTCCATCCTATTAATATCAGTCAAAGGTAACACCATATTTGATAAATACCTTACGAACCATCCATAGTATCAGAAAGACTGATGAGGTTCTTATTCTAAAATAAATTACATGTATCTTCCCAGGAAACACATTAATGGCCTTCTAAATTCCAAATAATATTACATTCACTAAAATCATGTTCCTTATTAATTTCCCTTCATGAATATTGATGCTTAATTTCTAAATCATTTCATATAGATAAGGAATCCTCATGATTCCCAAAACAAAAATCATATGGTCCTCATGATCTCACTCATATCATGAGTGAACCAAAATGTCAGATACAAACACAAGCATAAAAGTGTAGATATACTATTGAAATATTTGATTCATAAAAGACATAACATGTACCAGGGATTTAGTAAAACCAAAGAGTATTACCAAAATATTTTAATGGGAATACCTTCTCCTGAAAGCTATATTTGGTATATTATGCTCCCAAACTAAAAAATAATGAAAACTCTACTAAGGATCAATCATTAAAAATACTTTCACCATTTAATTGATCATACAAACCATTCACACAAGGAAAATGATATTTCTTCTTAATGGTTACCTAGTTCAACTCCCAGAAGTCCACACAGAATTAGAGTGAACCATTTGCGTTATTGGAAAAGGGAATTGTGGATTCCAAGGAAAAATACTAGGCCAAACAAAACTATTTTTTTACTATCTATTCCAACTAAATCTTGATCTCTATCGTCTCTATTCATTCCATACAATACAAAGGTAATTATATCAGATGCATTTGTGACACAAGATCATTTTT